>HG991999.1:5385564-6635564 GCA_905220435.1 Amphipyra tragopoginis | reverse complement strand
GTGTTTCAAAAAGCTAAGTACATTATACGCAATTTAAAAAAAAGTGTTTCACGGTCTCGATAGTGCATATTTAGAACAAAAGAAAAAGCATTTATTTTCACGCCCAAGCGGACCAATCTACCGATCTATCCAATCTACCGTTGACGGTAGATCATACAAGATGACGGTGCATTTACGGTAATTACTGTGTATATGGCAGACACTGCCTAGTATTATCGTATCGTTTTTTGAGTAAACAGTGCATAGAAATAAGTGATGCCCGGAGTCGCATTTAATCCTGTCGTGTCGTTAACTGTGGAAAAACGGCCTAATTTTGGGAACAACTGGAAACTCCTTTACATAATCTTGTTTCGGGTCAATGCACTGTATTGGATGTTCTACAATTATTTTCAATTAATAAACTGAATTAACACAAAACAACCTGTTTGACAGGGAGCAGCGTAATTTTTAACATCACGCCTGTATTTGTTGTTGGACAGACGTGTATGGTAAACCTTCATTTCACCGTTATGTTTAAGTCCCATGTAATAGAGGGTGAACCTATTGGCATCAACCAGACACAAATCTAGACTCCGGGTAGCTACCGAGAACTTTCATATGGAAAAACCCACAATAATTGATAATAATTGTGATTTTTATTTTGTTTCTCACTCCTTATAGGCGATAATTCGATTCCGATTTTTTTCAACTTATTTACAAGGTTTCGGGAGTATATCACCAACCTATCATTAACTACTCATTAAGCTAATTCGGTCTCTAAACTTTTCAATAGCTAAAATTTGCATTTCACCACATATCAATTAGTGATAATGACAAGATTATTGATCACATAAATGTCATATCGACATTATTAAAACCAAAGTAAAATAAACACTCGCGCGTACGCTTCAACTTTCCCGCGTGCACTAAGGACAGGTATCGACGGTAAAGCCGCTCCGCAATCCGCACTACGCCCGTGCGCCGTCACTCAGGACGCACACTTAGTGGTGGTATTTTGTGTCTAAAATGTTTTAGCTCTAATCTTAATTTCGATGCACAGTTAGAAATTATAATCCAGAAATTACCCTTGGCACGGATATGGTAGGTTAAAAATTGATAAAGTCGTACTATGCAGTGGCACAGTGCCAACCAACGGCCTATCTTTTAGTACGACAGTATCGCTCTCTGGCACTTTTTGTGCAAGTAGTGCGATCTGATACGCAACATACGTTTTATGTTTTTAGTTTTAAATGAGAGTCAAGAGGCTTACCCCCGGTTTCTGAATTGAGAATTCGGTAAAAGCAATACTTAAGTAGTATTTGAGTACGGAGTTGTCAAAAAAATGCTTGCCTCCGGTTTCTGAATTGAGAATTCTAGGATGAGCAGGACCTATGTAACATTTGAGAATGGAGTTGTCAAAAAAAAAACGGATTTCAAAGCATTTTTTTGACAAGTCCGTATTCAAATATTAGTTAAGTATTGCTTGAATTCTCAAATCAGAAACCGAAGGTTTATCCGTCATTTTTTTGACAACTCCGTACTCAAATGTTACTTAAGTACTTCGTATCCTATAATTCTCAATTCAAAAACCGGAGGTTAGTTAAATTATGACTTTTTAGATCAGCAGGGCAATTCCGGACGGGCTAGAATATATATCTTCCTCACCCCACGCTGGGAATAGACGCGTGTTGTAAGATTCAACAAAACCCAGCACGTTTGGTGGTAGGATCTATACGGTCCGCCTAGCTAGCTACCACCCTCACATTAAAGGCGCCAAGCAGTTTACTGTGTTCCGTCGTGTGTATGTGAGAGCCAGAGGGGTATACGGGAATCCCTCTATATCTCTGTTACTTGGATTCGTGTGCTCCATCTTAGTTAGACCCTGTATGTGCTTTTCATTAGGTGCGACGAGAGTCAAACGCGACCAAGGAAAGTAATAAAAAAAAATAAAAAAATACATAATTTGCTATGGAAATTCTTGACCTGTCAAAATCTGATCATAATGATTACGAGTGCGTTGCGCAGTTAGAATGCTGTTGTTAATCAAATTGTTCGCTCAATGTTCTTTGTTTACTATCTCGCTCTTTTTCTTAACCATTGTAATAAGCAAGAAATCATAATTTCGAACTGTCACCCTTGCACTGTTTAGCTATTTAATGTTTCAGTTATTTATATTATAAGGATCTGTGGCTAATTAACAACAGCGCAGATCATTCATTTGGACAAAAGCCTCCCCCAAGCCATGTTGGGGGGGTTTTCCATAATCGGCACGCTTGGCAGGCGGGTTGGCGATCGCAGTATGGTTGTTAAAGTACTCAGAGAACGCTGCTGCCCATCCTCTAGTGAATCCCTTAGTCGCCTTTTACGACATCCATGGGAAGAGAACGAATAGCGCTATTTTTTTATTTAGCGATTGGCTCGCCTTTGACCACTGTCTCGCCTGATGGTAAGCGATGATGTAGTTGACGGTGAAGCACGCTTGCCTAGAAGTAACCTACTCACTCTTGACTTAAAGACCCCAAGGTCGTAGCTATCAGGAAACAAAGTCCGGCAGGGAATTCCACTCCTTAGCTGTGCGAACAATGAAAGTGTTCGCAAAACGCTTTGTACGTATGAGTGCTATTCTTAACGTCCAGCACCATACGAACAGAAATAATAAGAATAGATTATTTTTAAAAACTAATAATACCACTTATAATGTGTAGGTAGTTACTGTAACTGTTAATATAACTTGGTTCAATAAATAAGCTCAACAGGCTGTCCTACGCCTGTCTGTTGAACATTCAACACTCGGCTATTTATTGAAGGTAATATTTAAATATAGTACCTACTGTGTAACCCTTTACACCTTCAGAGGGCAGACCTCGTTATTCAATGTCATGTCAAAAATAATCCTCAATGTCACGAGACCATTCGATGTTTATTGATGTACCTATCCCGCCTTTTATTTATACTATAAGGCTGAGGCTACACTTAGCAGCGAAGCGAAACACACATAAGCGATTTAACCGATTGCGTACCGCCCGTCGTCCCAGGATGACACTTAATTGTCTTATCTATTGTGTCTATAATTACGGTGACTGAGAGTTTAAACAAAATTAGATCTATTAATTTTCACGTGTTTCATTACGCTATCATACAAGGTGTAACATAAATAAATGTACAACCTCTTAAGGGGTCACTGTAGTCATCATTATGAACAACTTTTACTATGAGAAAAACCAGAAATAGCGAAAAAAAAACAGCTGTTCCCTACATTAATGTTCGCATAACTCGTCAAAATACGAAAGTCCAATTAGTTTTTTTTTTACTTTTTTTTCGGTACCTACTTAATAAATCAATTAACTTTAGTACTTCCTTGTAAACAAAACCTTAGGTTAAACTGGCAACATTTATAAATTATCGTGTATGTGGATAAGAAACTTCTCAATTCACAACCCTCCCCGACAAATAAGACATACGGCGAGAGGGGTATGGTATGACAAAAGTCGCAACACCGCGTTCATAGGACTTGTTACCATAGATATTTTTAGATTTATGAATTTCCGTAAATAATGAATATTTCGAAAATTAAGCTGTACTCGTATGCAACAAACTATACAGTAGTTTTCTTCTCCAATTAGGCATCGGAATCGAAGGTTAAAATCTTTAGGGTACCTCGGGCCCACGGTGTATTATAAATTAGATACATCTCTTTCACAAATCCTTAACAATGCTTCTGACGTACTAACAGTACATTCTTCCACTTATTATGTGTCGCAGTTAAGTCACTGCTGAAAAACAACCGCGCGGATCATACAATATGCAAGGTTAAGCTACGCTTGCCGCGGTCAGTCCGTGGATGGGTGACCATTCGTTACACATCGAGACCCTCTGTGCCTCGAAGAACACGTCAAACCGTCGGTCCCTGATGTCATACGAATGCCTATGACAGTCGTTATGAGTAGTGAGAAACCCGAAAGTCCGACAATCGATCTAACCTTAGAATATCGGCAGTGTCCAGTAACTGGGTTGCGGAGGTCTGACGGCAGTAGCTCCGTGTAAAATACTGGTATTCAGCCGCATCTGGTTAGACTGGAAGTTGACCCCAACTTAATCAGGAAAAGGCTAGGTAGAACAGTTCACGTCGCCGCTAAGTGTAGCCCTAGCCTTAAGAATAAGTAGATAAGTGAGTACCCACAGAGGAGTAAACGTCTATAAAGACTCGATCTAAAAAAGTTAGGGTTTGGAAAATGTTTTATGCATAAACTCGAAACTTTGTAATGTTTGAGTAATTCCCCATAGGTTGTTCGTTAAAATGACGCGTAGGAGAGGCCGGTGTGCTATTAACATTGACCATGTAGAAATAGAATAGGGTTAACCATCAGTAAATGAGAGTTGAAAGTACATAGGTATTGTATTGCTTTAACCGGTTGTGTACCGCCCGTCGTCCCAGGATGACACTTAATTGTCTTATCTATTGTGTCTATAATTACGGTGATTGAGAGTTTAATTTTACAATGAAAATAAAGAATTATTGAGCAAAGAGTACAAGTTGAAACTAAAGAATTATTATGCAAAGAGTACGAGTTGAAAATAAAAAAAATTGCAAGGAGTAAAAATTGAAAATAAATATTTTTAGTGCAAATTCAAAAGAAAGAATTTTTGTGCAAACAGAAAAATTTTAATAAAAAAAGTGTAATGGGAATAAATTAAAAATAAAGAATTTTCGTACAAAGAGAAAAATTGACAGTAAAAAAAATGTGTAGCGTAAAAATTGAAAATATAGATTTTTTGTGTAAAAAGCACAAATTCAAAAGAAAGATGTTTTGTATCAAGAGTACAAACCCAAAAATTATTATTTTATTAATGATCTTAATAATGATACTTCTTAAGTACACGTGAATGCAGCCCTTTACGGCATTTTTCAGATCTATATTAAAATGTATAGATAAGCCACACAACTCTCTCAAAGTTAGTAACATCGGAACCGACAACAATCCACTTTTTGATGGATGTAAATCGATCGAAACTTTATTATTGAACCGCGTGGGACTTATAAAAACTTCGGCGAGATATACTTTTTTCTTCTGAAAAACTTTAAGAACGGAAATGTTGGAACTTGGAGAAATGACGGGAAGTGCCGTGGCAGATGAAATTATGAAATGGTTTTAATGGATCTAAAGTCGTTTCGCTTAAATGTTTGGTAAAGTTTTTTTAAGAATTTCATTCATGTATTTTTTTTAGATTTATCAATATATATTTTTAATGGAAACACTAATTCTTCGCTTTTGTATGGTTACTGAAACAAATGTTAAATAAAAAACACCCTCATTTCGCCGTTGTGTTTAAGTTCAATGTAATAGGGGGCGAGCCTATTGCCATCAACCGGGTATAAAATCCAAGCTTTGGGCTGCTACTGAGAAACTCCACACGAAAAAACCCAATAAAACTACCCGACACCACTAGACCAAAAGCTGAAAAAATAAGAAAAAGCCCAAATATAAAAAAAAAAAACGCCCTACAAACCATCGTTTTGTGAACAGTACGCGTCTTATGGTAGAAAACCAAGCCCATTCGGTAAATCGAAACGTCGAATTACGATTTCTGTAGCATTACAATGTTCGAAATTATATAATTTAATTATTTTTACGTTTATTCATCATAGAAACATACAAATTACATTTTTAAATACACATCTTAAAACAAACAATAAATATTTTGAAATATGAAAAAAATGCCGGCACACGTCGGCATCGGCAGTTTGGAACCTGGGGCCTAATTCTCCTAAAATAAATCTTGATAAATCACAACCGAACCAAGGCCGAACGTTCATTCAGACAGTTCTCAATTTCAAAAGCTATCAAATTGTTTGACACAAAAAACAAAATCAATCATTTTGAAAGTTTTCGAAAACAAAAACTGACTGACAGTTGTGGTTCAATTGCGTTTGGCAACAATTTATTTTAGGAGAATTAGGCCCCAGGTTCTAAACTGCCGATGGTTAGGTTAGGGCTCCAGAGAAAAGAACCGTTTCATTATTTGTCCCGTGTCAAGGTACTCCTTAACACGGCACGAATAATGAAACGATTTCTGTCTCAATTAATACAATGATTAATAAAATAGCGAAAACTACAACTCGAATAAAGAAACATCCAACCAGCACCCTACTTGCGTAATGGTACACACCAAGCCAACGACCGTCAACAATCGCTAACGATCAGTGTCAAATCAGTGTCTAGAACTTCAAACCCTCTTTATTAAACGTACAAGTAATACTTATAACACTAAGTATAGACTTTATTTTAGTCCTGACCACAAGCTCTGGAAGGCTCAAAGTGTCGGAAAATGAACAATTTTAATTACATTCACGCTTGTCCGTAAAGTTTAGATATTTCAATGAATAGTCTATTCACTGAACTTTATATGCGCGAAATAAACTAACTCCTGGTATTTATATAGACTATATACAAATACCAGGAGTTAGTTGGCTTATTTCGCGATTCCTTCTGCCTTTTCCCAACTACGTTGGGTACAGCTTCGGGTCTAACCAGAGTGGTGCGAACACGGATCTTTTATCGAGTCGATTAGAGAAATGTATCTATTCTAAACGTCAAATTTGACATAAGATATAGATAAAATTACTTAAAACGACAACAGTTGTCATTTTATCTATATCTTATTATTGTGTATATGTTATTGGCGAGACCTGAAGGGTCTCCAGCCAATGGTGGGGAAGTAAGATACGTAACCTAAGCTAACTACTTATACTACACTAACATCATGAGTACAGTCAGCAACAAAAGTAGCTGAACATTTGAGTGTTTAAACTTGGCATTAATTAGAAAACTAATTGTTTTAAAACAAAGACTTTAATAGATACCTAGAGCTGCTAGATACAGCTCTAAGTATGTCTTAAAAAGTTTGTTTCCTATCAATTAGTTATCTAATTAATGCAAAGTTTAAAAACTCAAATGTTCAGCTACTTATGTTGCTGACCGTACCTGCAACAACAGCACTAAGGGCGATCCCTAGTGGGACTCGGACCTCGGCTACGGGTGTTGCTGGTGGGGACTGAGGGAGAAGTCAGCTTGATGAGGTCTGAATTATCGGTGTGAAGACCCAAGCCACATGCAAAATCTCGTATTAAAGTGTTAGAAAATATCGATCTCCTAACCGTAATAATGGCCGCCGTTGCCATAGACCCTTATTATATGGCGTGTATCGTAAAAGTTTGATGTGCCGGTAATGCACTCGCATTTATCAGGGCGCCACACCGTCGCATTATGGTGTTAAGTTCCATAATGAAATTTGTTGGTTCCCTGAATTTCAATCATGAAGTTTTCGATAAAATGTTTGGTGTTGTATTGATGTATTTCGTTGTATTACTTCTTGATGGTATACCGATAGAATTTTTAAAAGTGACTTAAGCATAAGGCATAAAGAACAAACAAATAAACGTACGTAACAAAATTATATTACTTTAAACGTTTGCTTTGCATGATAATATTTATAACGGAAGGGCGATTGCTATGATTGACCGAGCGTAATTGGTTGAAATTAGGACTCAAGTATCGTTAGCAATATCGAAGCAAGGGCCCCATATCTAGGCATAGGAGACCCTCCCATACGTTAGTAGCTATTACAGGTAAAAAAAAACAATAGAAAATGCTACTATTGGTAAGGAAAGTGATTCGTTTTTGGCTATAGAAAACAGTCATTTATCTACCTTTATTCAACCGGCGTTTTGACCAAGTTGCACTAATTATGATCACGAGCCGACCTATATCACAACGTATAATCATATTATTATCCGTCTTGTCGTAGTAATAGGTTGTGTTGTTTAAGATTCTAGGTTTTATTACTATGTGTACTTTGTATTACTAATAGTGTACAAGTGGACGGACCTTTTTTGATCCAAACGCTTAGGCCACTAATTCGGTACCGTGGCGCGTGCAGCGTGGCGTTTTATCGAATAAGGCGAGGGGTTCATGCATTTTTTACAATGAATGCACGAGCCGTGGTCTCTAAAATGTGTCTTATATTCCATTTACCCACGGCATCTGTTTCTATGAAACGTTTACCGGACAATTGTAGTGTCGTGTCGTTTTGTGAGTAAACCGTTCGTAGAAATACCTAATGTGGTACTCGGAGTCGTCTCTATCCATTTTGCCTGGTCATATTGAGAGCCGTGAAACAACGGCTTTACGTCACTTTCCAGCCGTGCGAGCACGGAACTTTTTATCGAGTCGATTCGAGAAATGTATCTATTCTAAGGCTGGTTTTAGGGTCACGCTGATTTTCAAAGCTAATCGATCAATATGTATGTATTAAGGGAAAATCGTCGGAGCTGATAGCTACGCGTAATTCTAAAATGCTCCTAGGACAATCATACATATTGGGCCGTCGGCGCCGACGATCAGCGTGACTCTGAAACCAGCCTAAACGTCAAATTTGACATAAGATATAGACGTTTTATCTATAACTTCAGTATAGCAGTTGTCGTTTTATCTATATCTTATGTCAAATTTGACGTTTAGAATAGATACATTTCTCGAATCGACTCGATAAAAAGATCCGTGCTCGCACCGCATCGATGGGAAAATTGATAAAACCCTATTATTTTTTAGCTCATATAGGTACAGCAAGCACTACATATTTACTACGAATTACTGAAAAAAATACATTTTATCTGTGAGTCGATTTTCAATCGTCAGATATCTTTTATCTGAGGTATAATTTTGACGTTTTGACAGCTCTTGTATAGAAAATATGTCAAACCGTCATTGTTATTTCTCAGATAAAAGTTGTCTGATGATTGAAAAATTGGCCTAAGGGCTGATTTTTCAATCGTCAGTTAAGTTTTATCTGGGGAATAAGTTTGAAGTTTTGACAGCTTTTGTATAGAAAATCTATCAAACCGTCATATTTATTCGTTGGATAAAATTTATCTGATGATTGAAAAATCGGCCCTAAAACAAATATAAACTTCTGTATGTAACTAATCCCTAACTATTTGTTTTCAACACTGCCGTACAAATGGCTGTCCTTTTAAGCTAGTTGTAGTACACTAATTAATCAGTTTGAGTGTAATCCGATTATTTACAACCTCCAAGACATAAGACCGCTCAACTGGTAAACAAAAAATTATAATAAAAGCTGATTATAAACGAAATACAATATTAATCGGTCCTGGAGTTTCAAGTTTATTGTATTGAGAGTCGCAAACAATTAAATTTGTCTGATCGGTATTGAAACATCATGGACTTCCAGATAAGTGGGAATAGTTTACTTCACCTTATGTCTTGGTTGTCTGCGCAAAACTTTAGATACCTTTGAGCTTTATGTCAACAACTAACTTCATGTTGTATCATTTCCGGTGGCTTTTTCCGGTGTCTCATTTCCGCTACAGCTGAAATTTTACCCTCAATGCGTCAAAAGAAGTATATCTTCAAAATCGCAATAGTACAGCCGACAAAAGAGTTAGGTACACAGGCAAACATCGGATATCAATGCACTACGCAGACAATTTTCATTGTAATTTTGTGTAATAACTTTTAATCCGTGAGACAAGTAATGGCAAAGACTTGGCCACTCAACACACTCACAACTTTTTTTTAAATACGAATGTAATTCATTATCTGTATACTTATTATTTTGGTTGATTGTACAGTCACGTGTAATAATATGTATATGTTACGGCTAATAGCCGAAGTGTGGCTACACCTAGTTTTAGCCGGGTACAACTAGGTGCAGCCGGCCACAATATGCGGTTAAACTTAGATGTATCCTACTTATCCTCGGGTAGAACTAGGTTTACCCTTCATCATAGCGGGTAGAACTAGGTGCAGCCGCACACCAGTGGTTAAGGGGAACCCCGACACGGATAGGTTAGGTTCGAAGGGGACGACGGGGGGTAGAGTGAGCGAGCCGCTCTGCGGGGCTCCGTCGACTTAAGCTACACCTAGTTCTAACCAACTGCTACTGGTTGCACCTAGTTGTACCCGGCTAAACCTAGGTGTAACCGCCATTCGGCTTTTACCCGTAACATATACATAACGAGGGTAGTTCACTCATTGGGGGTACCTCGTCATCAGAGTCCAAGTTCGACTTGGTGTAGGCAGGAAATAATAGTCACAACACTGATTATAGTCCTCTATTTATTCACTCTCGATAACAAAATAATAAAATCTCTAATGATCAAACCGATGGAAATAGATTAAAGTACGGAAACGCGGTAAGTTCGGTGCAGGCTGGCAAAACGACCTCTCGCCCTCGTGTCTCACTCCAAAGTGACTGATCTGTGTTGATTCTGCGACATACATATAGCGAATTTCTCTTAGAGAATAGGTTGTAATTAAGAAATATTCGAAACCATAATTTTTCTGTATTTGAAGCAACTATGTGTGCAATATTTTATAATTCTAATGTATATTTTAGGAGAAAATCGCTTTTGAATTTCGCTTTGTGTATACATATTATTAGACGTGACTAACTGTAATGAATATGTTATACCACTCAAATCACAAAATCGTCTATAATCTGGTAACCATGTGCAGTCTAGCCTATCTACCTGGATATAATTCCTTGCTGCGTCTTATGCTACCTTTAAGAAACGATAGCTTGCCCTAAATCTGGGGCTAACGGCCTACTTGTTCTTCGTACACCGACGAGATTACATTGTCATATGTAAAATCGGTGTGCTCACGCCTCATCGGCGTCGTATAATCGTTTCGACGCCTTCCTACGCATTCACGTGGTTACATTATCGGGGCAGATTAACTCGTATGATCACGGTGTGTGTGTCTACAGCTTTAATACGAACTGACGCATATTGGCGTGCATATGGTATATTTCCAGGTATGTAAGACTCATTTGGTATGTCTACACCAGGGCGCTTTCATGTTCATCTTGCGCATTCAACTTTCAATTCCTCTTGCGTCAAGCGCATGCGATATTGATTGCTATAAGACGCATGCAGCTCATCGTCTACACCGGTGCGCCTCGGTCAGTCTTCAGTCGACATACAATAGACGGATTAGCGTGCGCTAGGGGCATGCACTTTTGTCGAACTAGTATAAAGACATGTGCTATGGCACTTCATGCATGCTTCAGACGAAGACGCAAGATGAACATGAAAGCGCACTAGTGGAGGAGGAGGATCGATTAATTGGTTTAGATGTAACAAAAAAGCGTCGAAGAAATTGCGATTCTGATTTTCGGATTCAAGGGGATAAAAATAGAAAAAGATAACATGGATTCATCAAATATTTCTGTTCAGCATGTCCGACTGCATGTTATCACTTCCTTCTATTTCATCTCGTTTCCACCTTTTTGTAAGCGTTTAAAGCAGTCAGATCTTTGTTTTTTAAATACGAGCTAGAATAGATTAGAACCGTTATTGTAAACCACTAATAGATCATGTGGTTTTAAGGAATTACACGAATTCGTTTACACTCTGTATATTATACATAATGTTTCAAAAGCAGACGCAAAAAAATATGTTAACAAAAATTTGTATGGGAGATCGCCATAATTGTTCTTTCTTTTGTTACCAATTTCGGAGTATTTAGAAGAAAAAAACTCATACAATATTACGGCAGGTGACAATCGCTATTTTGTATTCCCTGACACTTTCGGGATTAAAAGAAGCGAATGAAACCAATTTTTTTTTTATTTAGCGTTAGGCTCGCATTTGACCACTATCTCGCCTGACGGTAAGCGATGATGTGGTCGACGGTGAAGCACGCTTGCCTAGAAGTAACCTATTCACTCTTTACTTAAAAAACCCGAGGTTGTAGCTATCAGGAAACACAGACTCCGGCAGAGAATTCCTATCCTTAGCTGTGCGAACAATGAAAGTGTTCGCAAAACGCTTTGTACGTATGAGTGGTGTGTTCACCATGTACCGATGGCACATTCTCATACGTTTTGTAGTCCGATGATGGAAAGGGCCAGGCGGAATCAAATTGTACAGTTCCATCGCACACTCTCCAAAGTGTAACCGATAAAAAACCGACTGGCTGACAACTCCGCGTCGATGTTCAAGGCTCTGGAGCTTTGAGTCATTAATTAAAATCCATCTCGCCATTGGAATGCTACGAGATTATAAAGAATCCCACATACATACACATACACACATCAAAAAAAGTTTGCGATCACTTTGAAAAATCTAAATCTTTTTTGTTACGGTAGATTATATTATAATTTCTTCTTCTTTTTAGATTTTTTAGACACGAGTTTTATTTATCAAGAAAACACACAACAAAGAATTTTTCTTGATAAAGTTCAATTTAAAAAAATATATCAGCTTAAGCTAGTGATCGCAAACTTATTTTGATGTGTGTAGGTACGCGCAAAAACATGACCCTGTCTCAATGACTCGTAGTTGGATAAAAACGATGCAAAAGATGGATCCTTTGGACTCCGTTTGTAGCTCTTAGGTGACCCACCAGTCAGTCAGTCAGTCTAGACGCTCAATTGCAGGATGTGTCAGCTACGTCTGCCGCGACTGGCCGGCGACTATCAATCACAATAACACCAACAGACTCCGATTAATTGGAAACCCGCGCCGTCAATGATAACAGTGTCTACGAGGGACCGGTGCTACGGTTCTTTTAATATTAGAGCAGAAACTAAAATATGTGGGATGAGGCAAGAAATAAAACATGTGAATTCCAAGTGAGAGTAAATTAATTTAATTTAAAAAGCAAAAAAAAAACAATACTGCAGCCTATCCTCGAATATTCTGTACTGTTTTCCACGACAACCACAGATTACTCATCCTAAACAATACAACATCGACTTAATTTGTAAGGCGCAGCATTCTCGTCTTCTTCACTATTATAAAAAACCAGCCAAGTGCGAGTCGGACTCGCGCACGACGGGTTCCGTACCATCTATACTTCTATACTAATATTAAAAAGAGGTAAAATTTGTTTGTTTGTTTGTATGTAGGAGGTAATCTCCGAAACTACTCATCCGATTTCAAAAATTCTTTCACCAGTAGAAAGCTACGTTATCCCTGAGTGCTATAGGCTACATTTAATTATCAAAAAATTATCTTACTCTATAAAAACGGCAAAAAAAATCATGTCTGTTGTATGGGAGCCCCCCTTAAATATTTGTTTCATTTTAATTTAATTATTTATTTTAAAGTGAACATGCAGGCTGTTAACGAATTCGTGTAATTCCTTAAAACCCCATGATCTACTACTGGTGTAGATTGGCCCCGCATGGGAATTAGCTTGATGAAAAATCAAAAAATCAAAATCTTTTTTTTTCATGCGGTAGGGGTAAGTGATTGTATCTAAACTACCTAATAAGGATTCAGTAAAAAAATAAGTTTTTTTTTTCCAAAAAATTAATTTCATGCTCTTGAACATTTCGATGCCACACTTAAACGAATGAAAGCATGGCGACGCGGCTGGCGGGCAAGACTAACGCGATATCGCTCTTTGCATTATGTGACTCGGGGCTCTAAAATGACTCAGAAATAGAAAACTAAGATTTTATTTAAATTTTTTTTTTCAGTTGGTTTTCAAAAATTCCTTTTTGGGGTTAATCTGTGTCACCAGTAGTAGATCACGCGGTTTGAAGGAATTACACGAATTCGTTAACACCCTGTATAACTAACTATTCTGTGAATATTTCAAGCGTCTACCTGTTGCCGTAATCAATATCGAGCAAAAACGAGCAAAAAAAATCACGTTTGTTGTATGGGAGCCCCCTTAAATATTTATTTTATTCTGTTTTTTAGTATTTGTTGTTATAGCGGCAACAAAAATACATCATCTGTGAAAATTTTAACTGTCACTATCACGGTTCATGAGATACAGCCTGGTGACAGACGGACAGCGGAGCCTTAGTAATAGGGTCCCGTTTTACCCTTTGGGTACGGAACCCTAAAAAATGCCATTCACTCCCACATATTATTATTAAATATATACATAAAATGGTAATAAAATTTTAACGCGACTGTATCTAAGTTATCTTTGAGGTACCTACGTTTGAACACGTTTCAATTAAAATCCTTTGCCTGCTTTAAATAATTGGAAATAGTACGTAGAATTCTCTTGTTATAACAGTCGTATAAATTCTAATTAAATAAAACAAAGGTGCATATTAAAATAGATAGTTTGTCTTCATTAAAATTCTAGTTTGTACTCTCAACGTTGTACAAAGATGTCGTTGATGAAATTTTGGAAAGACATTGATATTTATAATTTACCAAGTTTGAAGTCATAATGTAACATCATGCTAGTATTCTCCGAAAGGTTGGGCAAAGGTGTATAGTACACCCTGATTTCGCTTTTTGACCCAACTTATACAAGGTTAGTCGGAAAGGGGGTACTAATCCGAAGCCCACTTATTGTATCGCTGATGACTGTTTGAAAGCAAGTGTTAAAATTTCAAAATTCGATAAAAAAAAATCCAAATAAAATTATTTTTATTTAAGTTTTTTCAAAAATTCTTGATCCCTGCTTTAGTTACAAATTCAGAAAATGGTGCTTCTAATTCATAACACCAAATATGACCTTAAATGTAAACACAGCTGATCATAACTGGGGATAGATAGATTTTAGAGCTTTTATTTTGAGATCTTTGATCACCTATTTCTCTTAAACTATTGACTTTTGGAAAAAGTTGTAGAACAAAAGTTATTCATTGTCATACTATAGGTACTTTAGCCCCCTTTCGGATTAGTACCCCCTTTCTGACTAACCTTGTATATCCATAATAAGCATTCGTCAGCCGCGTACAGCGTCACGCTCGACGTGGCCTACGGCATTTGTTACAGACTACGGCCTTACATACATTGTACGCACACATTATACTCACGCTTGTTATCCCCAACGGGGTACGCAGAGGCGAAACGTGTGTGTACAGACCTGTAATAGAGAGAACACCTCTCTATTACAGGTCTGTACACACACTTTTCGCCTCTGGTATTAAGTCCCATGTGACAATCCGATTTCCGGGCACAATTATGGTACCAGGATTCATCACCTTTTATGACTCGCTTTCCCGGCGACGATTTACGGGGAATTATATTCTTAATCCGTTCCCTCACGGAGTAACTCCATCCTCGTCGCCAATGTAATTGTTGTATCTACAATTTAGAGTGTAATTAATTAATACCTACACTTTGATAATGAAACCAATTTTTTTTCTAGCCTTTTGACTATCCCACTGCTGAGCAAAAAGGCCTCCCCTTTTGTCTTCCAAACATCTTTATTTTGTGCCTTTCTGACCATGCTAGCCCCGCAAACACGGCTAGATCGTCACGCCACGTCGACCTCGACGGCTATGTCTTTCTTCAGGCGTCCAGTAAGTAACGGACTTTGTCCACCTGTCCGGGTGCATTCGAGCGACATGACAGGCGAACTTTTTTATTTTTTACTAGATTTTGCTCGCGGCTTCGCTCCCGTTAATTTACGGATCCCTAATTTTTTGATCCCAAAATATAGCCTATAGCACTCAGGGATAACGTAGCTTCCTATTGGTGAAAGAATTTTTGAAATCGGATAAGTAATTTCGGAGATTACCTCCTACATACAAACAAACAAACAAACAAACAAACAAATTCTACCTCTTTATAATATTAGTATAGATTTATTGCAAAAGTATTATTAAAACAAAAAAACAGACTAAAAATATGGGTGAGGGACATAAGCTAGTGTTGCCCATCTTAGTCGAATAACACTATCATCACGATTTCTAACAGAAATATCGATCTTAAGTTTAAAGAACTTATTCAATTCGTTTATAGGTACCTGACTGTAACAGTAATCAACGTACCACAAACCCCTATGCAGTCCCTTTGCCTTTCAAAACACTAATCTTATGTAAAACGCTCGGTCAATACGTGGCTTACTCGATTTATTCGACGTCCATTCGGGATTTTTTTGCAGGAAATTGAATTCTACGTCGTCCGCAGTACGTTTGAGAGGAAAGGAAACTTGTTTTTTTTTTCGTATTTTTTCTGCAGCTTTTTTTATGAAATGTGTTCCAGTCTTGGTTTTACGAGATAAAAGTGTTGAGTATTTTTTTTTGTTGGCTAAGTAGAATAAGGTTAAGTAACGGAATGGAATGCCTCTTTGTAGGTGTTTAGAATTTTTTGGGGTGCAATAAAGTGGGGTTGGTAAAAGCGTGTTGTAATATAAAATGTTTGAGGAGTAGCTTATTGACAGCCCTGCCCTAAATTAGTACCTACTATAATTTTAACGTACTTAATGTAAATTATTTTTTCGGTATAACACGTACACGAAAATCCGTAATATTTAAGCCCTAGGTGATGAGGGCTTACCACGTCACGTTAGGGCACAACGAATCAAACATTATTACACAAGCTCAATTATACTATCCAAATTGTTAAAAATTGCTGTCGAATCGCAGCTTAATTACAGTTATTTGACATAGATTTTTCTTATAATGATATCAGTCGAACAGCCGTGGTTGAGCTGCCATTCTTTAAAGGTTTAAGAATCTTTATTTCTTAAAAATAATACATAATTATTCACTTCTATGAGAAAACAAAAGAAAATATTAGATAAATGACGCAATACTTTCGCCATACCAGGTTAAAATAAAAATAAATACAAATTTATAGCAAAACAAACAGTGTAAGCACAGACGTCAGCACATCAAGCTACCCCAATCTGTCAAATTTCTTTAATAGATTTTCAACTTTATTACAAAAGCATAAGATATCATTTGGATTGGGAAAATTTGACAGTTTGGGGTTTGATGTGCTGGCGTCTGTAGATATCAAAATCAAGTAAATTGGTTCAGAATAAATGGTGCTTTAGCAACCTTTTAAAAGTTTGAAGTGATTTAGTCCTTAATCGCTTCAGGTAATCGTTTGTAGAGTTGATTATTCTTTGACGATTTAAAACAATTTTGTTTGTAGAATTGAATACAACACACACTTGACCAAATAAAAAACCAAGACTGAGCGCTGTCAACAGTGACGTGAGGCCGGTTTCGTAAACATGTGTGCACTAGTTAGTGAGGTGTAGTTTGATTGTAGGTTGATTGAAAAATGTTGTAAACGTGTGCGTGTGAGCGTGTATGCACAGCGCGGAGGTGTAGTTTTGGCATGCTTCACTGTATTGTTCGCAGCGTTCTGTCTTGGTTTTTTATTTGGGGGTGCATGAAAAGAGCCTCCACGAGTGATGATACTTCGGTACGTCCGGCGCACCCTGGGCAGTCAGCCTCGCTACCATCCTTGCTGACTGGCTAATCTTTTCACCACGGCATGAGCTATTCTTGTATAGCTCGTGCCGACACGATAGAACAAGATTTGGTCTGAGAACACACA
The DNA here is from genome assembly GCA_905220435.1 of Amphipyra tragopoginis. Lineage (NCBI taxonomy): Eukaryota > Metazoa > Arthropoda > Insecta > Lepidoptera > Noctuidae > Amphipyra > Amphipyra tragopoginis. The sequence continues at coordinate 6,618,283 of HG991999.1, read as the reverse complement.
TTACCCAAAATGAGAAGCGAACCTACGGCGAGCCTACCCAGCGATAACTACAAACATACAAACAAAACACAATACCTTTCCAAGTCGAGAAAAACTGCATTAATAGTCTCAGCACACACCATAGCTCGATACTTGGAACGATGCATAATTAAACCTAATCTCGATCGTTTAACGTCACATTAACGTTTATAAGGTTTTTAACGAAGGTAGGTGGCGATTCAGAAGTGATTAAAAAAAGTCCACTTATTATGAAATACCTTGTTCTCACATGCAACGCGATATTGCGTTCAATTAGAGGTTTTATAATAACAGAACGTTTGAGCGTTTGGGCCTTTAAAAGGGCGATTACTAAAACCTAGGAATCGATAAACAAAAAATGTTACAGATGCCAGCAGGTCAAGGTATCCGAAACTGTCAGTTTCCCAATCAACCTTGAACCTAATGTTTTCGCAATAAAGATGAAAATCTATTAAAGAAATTTGACAGATTGTAGTAGCTTGATGTGTTTGCGTCTGTACATGCATTAATGTAAGCCTCGGGCCTTATTATTAACTGTGACACATCAAATAGTAACAATCAAACAGCACGGCCGGAATAACGCGCAATCAGAAAAGTATGGAATCAATTTGGAGGATCGATTGCACTGCGACTTAATAAATAAATAAATAATAATACATTTTATTAGGAACAAGTTAACAGTCATAATAAGCACAAAATAAATCTAAAAGCACCAAGATTGGAGTGTAAAACAAAATTTGTGTGCAATGGAGTAACCCTAGACCCCACACTAGGATACCCTGTGCTTAGAGCATATACCTATGGAGGGAGCAAGAATACGCTTACCCCTCTGACGTACCCCCGTGACGTATGGCCATAGACGATTATAAAAACTAGTTCTCTCGCGATATCTGGCCATTTCATATCGTACCGTGTCACGACACACACCTCGTAAAAATGGTTAATTCTTCGGTATTTTCGTGCAAAAAGCGGTCTGCTTCCTCAAACATGGAGTTTTCTGTCACTAACAAGCATTATTTTGGCAAACATGTATACATTTTGCATTATTTTCAAAAATATAATTCACGTCTTAGCTGTCATCTTTTGTGACAGAAATTGACAGAAATATTTTAAAACGAGAGGCAGTGACGGGACAATGTGAATATAATTGAATGAACGAAAATTACAAAGAGGTTTACCGCTTCTCATAATGTTCTCTGTTATTGATTTTATTTCATTTTGCCTTGTTGATACTATTTAACAAAAAATAAAAGGTGTTTTTGCCTCCAACAACAATGATAGAACTAAGTTTCAATCAAGAAATTTAACTTTAATTAATATTTAAACCCTATTACGTGTGCAGCGAACACAATCGACTGAATCGTGGTTAAAATGTTCTCTAATACATCTATACAAGATTAGTCGGAAAGGGGGTACTAATCTGAAGGGGTGTTATTGTTAAAGAACCCATAATAGTGAACTTTTGTTCTACAACTTTCCCGAAAAGTCAATATTTTATATAGAAATAGCTGTTCAAAGATTTCATGAAAAATACGCTAAAATCTATGTATCACCAGCTATGATCAGCTGTTTATCTTTTAGGTCATATTTTGGGGTCACTGTTTAAAAGCTCCATTTTCTGAACTCATAACTAAAGCAGAAATGAAGAATAAAAAAAAAACAAAATATTAATCGTTTTGCATGGAAATAAAACTGATCGAATTTTGAAATTTTTCTCAATAACACTTTGCCCCAGATCGGGCAAAGTGTTATTGGATTATTCCGTGTGGAATTTTTTAGTAGCAGCCCAGAGTCTGGATTTGTGCCTGGTTGATGGCAATAGACTCGCCCCCTATTACAAGGGAAAGGAACTAAACATAACGGCAAAATGAGGGTTTACTATACACCTCTGCCCCACCCTTCAGGGAATACAGGTGTGATGACCATGTTAACGAGGCAGTCACGCACGGGTGTTCTTAACGTGAGGCATTTAAGCTCCTCGAATTGACAGACCACGCGTAGCGATACCGCGATAGTACATAATATTTATTTTCACCCGGTACCTATTTAACTTTTTGTTTCTGCCGTAGTCTCTGTGACTATTCTTTATTTTATTAAAAAAAATATGAAAACACTGTAGTTCTTATCCACTTGTAAGTTAAATTGCGGAAGTTGATTGCCGTGATTTTAAAATATTTATTATTTAGTTATTATTTTGGTTGAGTGTTGATTTTTTTTTTATATTTGTTAATGGTACCTAACTTTAGCGAAAATAATATAAGAGTCATTTTTATTATTATATCCCTCTGTAGTCACGGATCATCTTCCGTGCGGAAGATGTCCGGTCCTTTGGAAGGCGGACACAGGTCCAACGCGCAGAGGCCCCTTTGAGAACTTTAATCTAAAATGGGGTGGGGCACCAACCGGGGACTATCCACGGCTGCACTATTGGAGTACAGTCATGGACCGTCCCAGGTGGGTGCAAGACTATTGTAAAATATGGTGAAAAATATCTGGTCTATGGGAAGGGGTGTTAGGTGGACTAGATAACTTCTATTGCCGGAAGAAACGGCGTCTGCCTTTCAAGTTTAAATTTGAAATGCGTTGGCAGACGGTGACTCGCCAGCTCACTAGCTGGGCCCCCTGAAATGCCGCCAGTATATGTATAGGCGAAGGGGGCAACAAACGTGTGAGCGGCTAGAGGTGTAGAGAAGTGTGGCCCCGGTTTCGCCGTCGCGGGTCTAAAAGACCCGGAGTGGGTTTCCCCGCTATTATGCCATTAGACACTTCCACCTCCGAGCATATGGCTCTGGTGGCCCCCCTCTTGACGGCCGATAAAGGCAAGCCAGAGTTGAGAGTCCTGCGGGCACTCTTGGGGTTCCACTCCAGCCAGCCAATAAAGGCAAACTGAAGACGAGGCCCTGACCGACTGTCTGAGGCAATAAGGTACGCAGTGTCGCCACTCACCAACAGCTCGCCACAAGCTGCCCTGCAGTTTGTAAGCTTTTCAGTAGACCTCATGACACATTTTTTACTATATTATGGGGTTGTAGAAAGCTAGTCTAATGTTCCCTCCGGTTTACGTTAATCTCATGGTGAGGTAACGCCTTTCCCAGAGGGGGTTTATTATTATTAGCCTGTACTGTCCCACTGCTGGGCAAAGGCCTCCCTCCATTCCTTCCACTTGTCGCGATTCTGTGCAGCTTCATGCCAAACCTTAAGAAAGGCATCCAACTCGTCCCGCCATCTTCTGCGCGGTCTGCCGCGACCCCGTCTCGCTGTCTCAGGGCTCCATTCTTGTGCTATACGGGCCCACAGCTCATTTGGCATACGGCAGACATGCCCTGCCCAGTCCCACTTCAGCTGGGCGGCCTTTTCAGCCACGTCGACAGTTTGAGTTTTGGAGCGCAGTATTGTGTTTCGAACTCGATCAGTTAATTTAACACCAAGTATACTGCGCTCCATAGCCCTTTTTTAAAATAAATTATTGTTATTCTTATTACAATTGTTTTATTTTAATTTTAAGAACAATAATTACATACAAATTGTTTTCCACGAGATGAAATTATATGTTTTATTTGTTAATTCCTTTATCATTCAGTTTATCGGTCTTTTATCATACCACATCACTATATTTTGCGTTTGTGTTAAACGTCAACATAAATAAATACGACGAAGTTATTGTTAGTGTGCGTGTTTTTTGTTTGTATTCCGGCTTTTATTTTAGTGTGAGTTCATAGCTACACGATATTTATATGTGTTAAGCTGTAAATGTGTGCTGTACGTGTTTACCGCGTCCCCCCCAAAATTTGGCAGAATAAAATGTTTGGGAACTTGCGCATTGCTACCTCCATAGGTATATGCTCTAAGACCCTGTGTCGTGGGATCTAGTATCCTCATAGTTTGTAGTATCACCTTCATAGTCATTCACCTACCTACTGGCCATTTTTATATTTGATACTTTTTTTTAATAATGACAGATAGGGATTTGAAATGAGACTGGACTTGGATTTGTTTTACACCATGGTGATTTTGATACTATGATTTACTGTTTATTATATTATATTGATATAAATATTATAAATTTAAATCCGTGTGAGTGACCGTTTAATTATATGTGGTATGCCATCACATCAACCATTCCCTATACACTGCTCTAAGCAACACCTGCCTTTACATGGGACTCCGGGGGGCTGGACGGCCTGAGCCTCCACCACCTATCCGGGAACCTGCGCTCCCGTGGTACCGGGGTGAGATGCGTTCCGGTGCCCGAGGGTGACCCCTTCTTTTCACTTCGTCTCCTGCTACACATACGAGATCGGCGATCGGACCGGCTGTCGTCTACGTCTACTAATGACTATGACTAAATGCTACAGCCGGTCTGTTTGCTGCCGCCGGTTTCTATCAGATGGCTGTGTGGGCCATCGACGGACGCCGTAACGACAAGAAGGAACTCGCTGACTACTCCAAGGGACGTGACGCAGTCCTGCCTCTTATTCTATAAGCATCTTATTATTGTTAAGTACACTACTAGGTATAGAATGCTCTACACATTCTTTACAACTGGTGTGGCAGATGTGCTCTCAGGAGATCCTAGGGCCGTCTGTTACATTACAGTTTGGCGTTCAACTTTGTCTGAACCCCTCCCTTTCCTCTAAATTCAAAAATAATTCAGCTACGAATTGTATATTTTGGATATTCATTCGGCCTCTGTTATCTCTATTTGTACTCTATTTTTACTCTTTTCCCTCTCTCCTAACCCTCTGTTAACATTTATTTGTCATTTCAGAGATATTGTGTTGCATTCTGGTGAGCCTCCGTACCCTACGTTCTACGTTTTATCTTGCATAATTAAACGGGAATATGTAAGGTGTCTGTTAATATTTTTGCTGTAGATGATTATGCTTTCTACCGTGTTGGTTGGTTGTAGTAAACCCAAGTTGTAGCTTAGCTAGCCTAGTTAATTGCGTCTACCGCAATATTCTTATAAAAATAAATTCTTCTATCGTTATCGCTACTCACTATTAGGAATATTTGTGTGGTTTTATTTCTGTGTAGAACGGTTATCTTACCTACATATTTCCTTCATACTTACGATTCGTACGTTTCATTTAAAGTTTTACAGAAATAAAATACTGAGTTATTTTCTTATAAAAATAACTCATTATTTATTTTAGAATATTGACATATAATATGTCAACGTGAATATGTCATATTATATTGACGTATTTATTTTTCTTTTGAGTTTGACAACTTTATGGTTAATTGCGAACTCTTTTGATCTTTTAAGTTGGAATTAAACCTTCTTAAACATTTTTTTTTTAATTCTCAAAACTTACTTGCACGTACGAATATTTTTCGAACTATTTTTCGAATCGCCTTGTACTTACAACATACTTCAAACATTACTCGAACGTAGTACACTCTTCATACTCTTACAACATTAAACTACTACTACTACTACTACTAGTAATTACTAACTACACTACTACTACTAGTAATTACTAACTACTCTACTATTACTAGTAATTACTAAGTACTCTACTACTACTAGTAATTACTAACTACACTACTAGTAATTACTAACTACACTACACTACTACACTACTACTACTACTAACATTGAATAGTACTACATTCATCACTTCACGATGAAACGAGTTAGAAGAAGTTGTTTTTAAACTTGGGTTTGCATACTTTTTAATGTTTACTTTTTTTTTTTTTTTTTTGATAACTTTCTATTCACCTTACTTGCTCACAAACAGGAATGCAGCACCATAATCTGTACCATTTGTACTTCCTATCTGTCATTTGTATTCTTTATTAATTCGTTATGTTTTTAAATTGTATATTCTGTTTTTCTATATTGTTTTTTTTTATAATACTGTACTGTAATCATCTCATTTCATTTCATTATTGGGAACTATTTGGCTTTTTTTTTACATCACGTGGCTATCATCCCCATTCCTTTTTTTTCTCTTTACTATCTTTCCCTCCTTATCTACTATATTCTCTTCTAAGTGGTGCGGGTAATGACACCCTAAAAATAAGCCTTCATTATCTATAATCTATTCTCTTCTATGCGGTGCGGGTAATGACACCCTAAAAATAAGCCTTCATTATCTATTATTTATCTATTATCTATTCTCTTCTATGCGGTGCGGGTAATGACACCCTAAAAATAAGCCTTCATTATCTATTATCTTTCTTTGGGTTTTCTAAGCGGTGCGGGTTATGACACCCTAAAAATAAGCCTCCATTATCTCAAATATATCCTTGTGGAGTATGTGCCATTGATCTCAAAGTAGTCGTGAGCCATATCCCCTCCCTCTGTTAGTGTGAGTGCTTGATTGTTTGATAGAATGATGAATGCATGTGGCAAGGTAATATATTCCTAACCTCAAAATTTACAGATTGAAAAAAAAATGTTTTTCTAAGTAAAAAAATTTTTTTTTTCCGGGTTTTTGGGGTAATGTAGTATCACCTTCATAGTCATTCACCTACCTACTGGCCATTTTTATATTTGATACTTTTTTTTAATAATGACAGATAGGGATTTGAAATGAGACTGGACTTGGATTTGTTTTACACCATGGTGATTTTGATACTATGATTTACTGTTTATTATATTATATTGATATAAATATTATAAATTTAAATCCGTGTGAGTGACCGTTTAATTATATGTGGTATGCCATCACATCAACCATTCCCTATACACTGCTCTAAGCAACACCTGCCTTTACATGGGACTCCGGGGGGCTGGACGGCCTGAGCCTCCACCACCTATCCGGGAACCTGCGCTCCCGTGGTACCGGGGTGAGATGCGTTCCGGTGCCCGAGGGTGACCCCTTCTTTTCACTTCGTCTCCTGCTACACATACGAGATCGGCGATCGGACCGGCTGTCGTCTACGTCTACTAATGACTATGACTAAATGCTACAGCCGGTCTGTTTGCTGCCGCCGGTTTCTATCAGATGGCTGTGTGGGCCATCGACGGACGCCGTAACGACAAGAAGGAACTCGCTGACTACTCCAAGGGACGTGACGCAGTCCTGCCTCTTATTCTATAAGCATCTTATTATTGTTAAGTACACTACTAGGTATAGAATGCTCTACACATTCTTTACAACTGGTGTGGCAGATGTGCTCTCAGGAGATCCTAGGGCCGTCTGTTACATTACAAGTTGATGACACATAAGTGCACGTAGTGATTCACAGTTGGGTTCTAATAAACAAATCATAATATTAAACTTGACTTGTTAAATATATTTAATGCTAAACATATTTAAAACAGCATTCTAATTACGCAACGCACTCGTAATCGCTGTGGCTTCGATTTTGGCAATACAACAATATTCATTACGTGGTACATAATTGTGAAGAAGTCGGATTGTTAATGCATACGTTCCTATGGAAATTCTTGACCCGTCAAAATCAAAACCATCATGATTACGAGAGTTTTAGGCAATTAGGTTGCGGGATTCTGTCTCTATCAACTTCAAACTATTGACTGACATTCTAAATATGTTTAGAACTAAATGTATTTACCGAGTCGATGTGCAAGCGGGCCTTAAGCCGTGGTCTGCTACAAATGCCGTACGCCGCGTCCGGCGTGACGCTGTACGCGGCCGACAAATGTTTATTATGAAAATGTACTACTATACGGCTGTCCCATTTCAAAACCTAATATGGGACACTTTTTACAAAAATCGTTTTATTGCATAATCTTGCTAACCGAGAAAGTCTCCACCAAATACAAAAACACCAGCGTTGAAAATTCACATAATAAACATAATATATTTAAGCATATCTAAATACCTAGTAACTGCCATTCACTGCCTCTGATCGATTTAAAACCTCGTAAGTCACTGTAACTACATGGTTTTACCTAACACTAGCTTTTGCTTGCGGCTTCGCTCGCGTTAATTTAGAATTTTTTGATCCTAAAATATAGCCTATAGCACTCAAGGGTAACGTAGCTTCCTATTGGTGAAAGAATTTTTGAAATCGGATGAGTAGTTTCGGAGATTACCTCCTACATACAAACAAACAAACAAACAAATTCTACCTCTTTATAATATTAGTATAGATATAGATAAATCCTTTTCAAAGGCTTTATGCGCTCTCCTGTAAAATTTCGTTTTAAGCCCTTACTAGGTTTTGAAATGTGACAGCCGTATAGTGGTCTCTCTCAAACGTCTGACGCAGCATCACTCAGGCGTACTCACATGCATGTTTTGGAATAGCCTAGTTTCGGATCCAAGGAGCCCTAAACCTTGAGCTGATCACACGGCGAGGTCACGAGTCAAACTGACGATCTCGTCACGGGATCAGCTCGCGTAAGTGCACGTAAACAATTTATGTCTGTATATCTGCTATATCTGTACCCATTTGCATTTATTTAACAGTAGGTGCGTTGAGGCATGTTTAAAAGTGGTAAGTTCGTTCAAACAGATTTGACGCAGAATGTGTCGTAAAAAATATTACGACGCACACTGCAGAGGTATAATATAAAGCGTCGTTCTCTACTCTTACTAGCAATAAAAAATATTGCCACATTCTGCGGCAAATCTGTTTGAACGAACTTACCCCATATCCGTACCCAACACACCGTAGGGTGTAAGTTTAAACGTAAAACAGCTTCATCATCGTCAATATGGCCTTCAATATGCCACTGCAGGGTATAGGCCTTCTTTGAATTATGCTATTCGCTTCGATCCTGTGCTAATCGCATTCAGGTTCGACCCACGATTTGTACAATATGGTCGGCCTATCTCGCCGTCAAACGACCAACGCTTCGCTTGCCCATTCTGTCAACTGTCTTACTCCACCTGTCATCACCTCGCCTGGCCATCTGTCCTGCCCATATCCACTTTAGCTCCATAATGCGTTTCCTGATGTCTTAAATTTTCGTTCGTTGGCGGCTAATGCTACGGCGGTTTAAACAGCTTAGTTTATTGAATATGTAGAATAAGTCTGACGTAGTTCTCAGAAGGTTACAAATAAATTCGCACCACACCTGCCTAGATCTATATCGAACTTTTTATCTAGATCGACGCCTAGGTCGGTTTATAGAAAACACGATTGAGGCCTTACAAATAGCTACCTATTACAAATTACTGCGAATGGCTATTTCTGATCATCAAGAGGCTTATTTTAGAGATTTGATATCTTACATCTTATCATAGATGAGGAGCTCGTGGCTAAATAATTACAGCCGCATAGACCGATCTTCCGGGTTAAGCCACGCTTGCCGAGGTTGGTCTGTGGATGGGTGACCGTTTACCATAGCGAGTTTCCTCCGTGCCTCGGAAAGCACGTAAAGCCGTTGGTCCCGGCTGTCATTTGTAGATCTTTGACAGTCGTTACTGTTGGTCAGAAGCCAGAAAGTCTGAGAACCAGTCTTACCAAGAGTATCGTATTACCCAGTTACTGGGTTGTGGAGGTCAGATAGGCAGTCGCTCCATGTAAAATACTGATATTCAGCTGCATCCGGTTCGACTGGAAGCCGACCCCAACATAGTTGGGAAAAGGCTAGGCAGATGATGACATCTTATCATAGATGATTATTTCTGCCTAGCCTTTTACCAACTATGTTGGGATCAGCTTCTAATCTAACCAGATGCGGCTGAATACCTGTATTTGACATGGAGCGGCTGCCATCAGACCTCTGCAACCCAGTTACTGGGCAATGCTGATATCCTAAGGTTAAGCGGATTGTCAGACTTTCGGGGACCTGACTACCCGTAACAAATGTCATAGGTATTCGTATAACAGAACACACACCTTCTCGTAGACTACCGTAATGCAGTTTTAAACATTGCCATAATCACCATTCTGCTAAATGGATGGGTGATTGCCAAAGGTTGTTATGGCGATAAGAGAATGCTCTGTTTATGGACCATAATCCTTAAATTGTTGTTTGCGACACCTAAGGGATGGACCCATCCTAAAAATAGTACTTTCCGAAGGAGCATGACTAGAAGAAGAAGGAGCGTGAACTATTTCGAGAAGGTGGGGCGCAGTGTTCCGTCCGCGCCTCTCAAGAGGACGTGGAGCAAGGCCCCACAGAAGGAGAGGTTCGCCAGGGGCTGGCGGACCGAGGCCTGCCGGGGTCGCGGTGCATACAGCTGCGAATCCCGCGACCCCGGCTAAGGGACAGGAGAAGGAACACCGTGGGTTTTAAGCCGGTAAGAGTCCAGCATACCCATTCGCCTTCCCCAGGCGAAGGGCATCCAAGAGGATCTTCACACAAAAAAAAGGAGGGTGAACTATTTCCTATTTTGTTCTTCAATAGCAAACAATGGCAGTAAAATTCCAGTTAACAGACTTGAAAAAATAGTAAGGTCATTCAATAAAACAAAATATAAAATGAATGAACCGTATTATCACGCCATTTTCGCAGCCACACACGAATGCTTGTAAAATTTCAACCGGTGCATTGTACACATATGGCGTTGAATCTGGGAAATTTAATTTACGGCAGGAAACACGTTCCACAGGAAGCCTTTTAATGAATAGAAATGTAATTGTGCTGCGGTGCATGCTAACTGATCCTTATACGTCATTACGTGAATTATTAGTTGCTACATGTATTTTGTAATATCTTGGAGTAATTAGAATTTGATGCGCTCATAATTGCTGTAATTCATCTGTATCAGCCCTAGATATGTCAAGTCAAAGTCAAAGTTTTTTATTTCAAATAGACCAGATTACAGGTACTTTTAAAACGTCAAAACTAGGTGCACGGTTCCAAAAGGTAGGTTGCATGGAGAAGAGCCGGCAAGAAACTCCATGAATACTCTTTTCAAAATAGTACTTCAGGATAATTCCATTACAGTAGAGTGAGAAATAGAATGAGAATAATGCAGGTTAATGTAAGAAATAGACTCACATAAGAGTAACAAATAGAAAAATATGCCTCCTAGGATTGCCATAGCAGTTAAGGGCTGACCAGTCCCGACAGACAGCACCCATTCACGAGCATGACGTGCACATCCGCATCGCTTAACTCAACCATATTGTAGGGAACCCAACGACCGGATATACAACGCCACCATCAGCAGGACATTTAAGTGAGCATGACAGACTCATACTACCAGACAATAGGCGGTAATATGATTTGATTATAGATGTACGAGTATCATTAATTGCTGCATGATGCTCATACTTTACAATTTGGAACACAATATTATTAAAACAATACGGTATTTGTAAAACAATATCAGACTATTTAGCCAGAGTATTATATGTACAATAAAGAAAAAAAAAATATTACAATACAATTGAATTTAAAAGAAATTATATAAAAATTGATAAAATAATGTACAGGTTATTTTATAAGTCAATAAAAATAATAATATGAGTTCTTACTTGAGTAAGAATACTCATAAACAATATGATAAAAACGCGTTTTTCCCGTGTGGACGGGCTGCAATATAAAACTTCCTTACCGCACACGTGTTGTGAGATTCAAGTAAAACCCAGCACGCTTGGTGGTAGGTTCTATACGGTCCGCCTGGCTAGCTACCACCCTCACGTTAAAGTATGGAGCCAAGCAGCTTACTGTGTTCTATCCTGTGTATGTGAGAACTAGAGTGGTAAAGGAAAGAATCCCTCTATATATCTGTTAAATGAACTAAGTTTGTTTCAACTAAGACCCTGGAAGAAAAGAAGAAAAAAAGGATCAGCTCTAGAGACGAGTTCTTACTCGAGTTAGAGTAAATATTCATAAACACAATACGGTAAAAACGAGTATTTACTAACTTTTTATTGTTGTATTTATTTTGTATTTGCTTGTTTATACGCTTGCCCATCTCTAGTCAGAGTAGAGTTCGAGTAAATACACATAAACACCATACGGTACGGGGCTCGTACAATTTCAGAAGCTAAGTCGCACTTGTCGCGGTTTGTCCGTCGATGAGTGACCTTTCGTTACGGATCGGGACGGTTTCATGCCTCGGAGAGCACGTTAAACCGTCGGTCTCGGGTGTCATGTGAATGACAGTCGTGAAGGGTAGTCAGAAATCCAAAAGTCTGACAACTGGTTAAACCTTAAGTGTGCGACCGCGCACGGGCGTATTGCGGATTGCGGAGCGGCTTTACCTTCGCTTTACCGTCGATACCTGTCCTTAGTGCACGCGGGAAAGTTGACGCGTATGCGCGTGTTTGGTGTTTCGTTTATTTTACTTTGGTTTTAATAATGTCGATATCAAAATTCAAGCGTTTTGAACATTTATTTAATGCGCCGTTCAAGCCGCCTGCGCGGTGCGCTGTCACTCAGGACGCACACTAAGTTATCGGCACTGCCTTATAACTGGGTTACGGAGTTCTGATAGCAGTCGCTCCATGTAAAATACTGATGACATCTGGTTGGACTAGAAGCCAACCCTTAGAGACTAGTTATAACAAATACGCGCCCAATAAGCTGCGTTTCGGGCGCTCCTCGAGCGCACGTTGAACGCTGATCCTACACTCGCCGACAAGCGTCAAACGCGACAATATATCCATATTTTTGCTGCTACTTTTGAACCGTCTACTTGTTGAAATAAACAGCACTAAGCATAATCACAGTATAATCAAGCTAAAGCAGTACTTCGACTATCTAAAATCGTCCGAATTGACACAATCACACAGGCACGTACTGCAACAAGTCTTCTAAGGTATATTCGGGATACAGTCGCATACAAAAAGTGCATTACTCTTACTGAGTATAATGTGTGTGTCTATGTGAGTGTGTCAATGCAGGCGATTATATTAAGTTGAGGTACAGTCCGCGAGGCCTAAGCTGAGCTTTGCATTTGTGTGAGAATGAATGCAGACGCGTCCTTTGCTTGGTTTAAACCGATTTATACTGCTTTTTGGCAATCGATTCTATGTGCACTCACACAAATGCAAAGCTCAGCTAACGTCTCGCCAGTTGTACTACTTTAGCTTTTAAATCTACTGTGGCACAGTGCTGTTTATTTCACCCATATTATTGATGCCGAGAAAACGACAAGGAAAAATAGTAAAAAGAGAAGGCGCGCTTCATACGCGCGTATGACGTGCGCTCGACCGACGTCGGCCGCTTGATGTAATCCGTTGCATAGAAATTCATAAAAATAAAATTTTAATAAGCGCCCGAAAAGCAGCCTGCTTTAGTGCGTTTACACGTAGAAAGCGGGTTGCCGGCGCAGTTAGTCGGCGCAGGTAGACTCCATACTGTGTTGCGGACCAGCGCTGACAAGCTCTGAACGTCGCCGACAAGTTCCAATCAGCGCTGGTAGACAGTCATTTGTTGCTGTATTTGCAAGGGAATAACGCGTATTGTTGTTTGTACAGCCAATCCCTGCTTTCACCCGCTTCCTTTATGTAGCGGTTACCTGCACGGACCAGTAAGCGCTGGTAGGTCGGCGCTGGTTACCTGCTTCCTTTATGTATACGCTCTTACGCGCGCCTCTTACGCGCGCCTTTTGCGCTTGTTATAACTAGTCCCTAACAAAACTGGGAAAACGCTATGGAGAACAGAACCATAATGTATGGATACTACCCATACATTGTAGGATCACACCTTTATCATCATCATTCACTTCACACATTTCACCTCCTTTTTACCTTTTACAATTAAACCTCTTTCTCTATCACAGGCCACTTATTTGGAACACACTCGTTCAAATTTTAAAAAATGCGAAAAGTAAAACGCAAGCTGTTTTTGCAAGGACTCGAAAAGGAACAACGAAAGGGTGCGGACGGTCTGCCGGACGGCGGAATTGCTAGGACTCCGCCGAGTGGACGATTACCGGGCCTCTGCCTCTTCTATGCTGCTTGCTGAACTACCAGCTCCCCGCCGAGTAGGCCATTGTTGGGCCTCCGGCATTGCTGCTTGCTGAACTGCCAGCTTCCCGCCGAGTGGGCCATTGCTGGGCCTCCGGCGCTGACGCGCTGCTGCGCTACAGGCACTCCGTCTGGTTGACGGGCTACGTATTCACCACCCTTCACCTCATTTTTCGTGCTCGCTTTACCAACTGTAAACTTGATTGTGTGTTCCAATAGTTACAGTTCATCTACGTGTGACTCCCGGATTTACTGACTGTTTCTTTATTATCGTATTATAAAATTGTTGTGTGTGTTAAGTGTTTCCTTATTTGCCCGACTAGGGATAGATAGGTAGGATTCACGGATAACGTCACATTCCTTACAACTGGTGTGGCAGACGTGCTCTCAGGAGGTCCTAGGGCCGCCTGTTACATTACAACATGTACCCAACACCATTCATGCTAGGTATGGTGGCGTACCAATGCTTGGAAGTTAGAAGAAATCTAGCTCTCGTGAAATATATCACCCGTCTAATACGTGGTTCCCTCTGCAATTCCTCTTTACTGCTATACATCTCGATTGCGATTCCATTAACCATCAGATGCGCGCTTCGCCCACGCCAACGTCCTCTATTCGCGATACCTCAAACTAGTACCGTAGCCCTTAAGACCAGTCCATTGTACCTAGCCCTTACCCTTATTAATAACATTTTGCTAAATGACGAATCATTAGACCTCTTTGCAAGTACTGAATTGAGACTCCTGAGTACTGCTAGTTGTTACTTGGAGTCCATTGCCACTCCCAGCACAATCTCTTCGACTTGAAAGGCACATACATTTTTTAGATTGCCTTATAAATGTCTTATAGATATGTCTAGTTTTATAATTTATGGTTAATTTTGTGTAATATCATGTTTTACTGTTTTTTTTAGTTACTGTTAACTGTTTGTATTAACCAATAACTTCTATGTGTGGTGTAGGCTGTACATAGTAGTTGGTTGTTTATAAATAAATAAATAAATAAAAAAACAATACATTTACGACACCTTAGTAACTTAAAAAACTCGTAAAATTATTGTGATCATAAAAAATGTGACCACGATAAAAATCCCGTGGCACGCACGTCACGCCCTCTCAAGACAGCACGTGACACATTATATAAAAATATTTCTTACTTCGTAACCCTTAAATGCCAACGCGACGGTAATAATAGTACAATAACACTACCTGCGAACGAGTATCAGCGTTCATGCAATGTATGGTAATAAGCACATTCTGTGTCAGTGGTATGGCATGTATACAGGTTGGCTCTAAACTCAACGTCAAGTCGGAAACAAATGATAAATGACTGCAATGAGTTCACTGATCAGTTTTTTTCTTCTTCTTTCAATGTCACCATAAATGGGAATAAATGATAAATGACTACAATGAGTTTACTGATCAGTTTTTTTTCTTTCAATGTACCCTAAATGGGAACAAATGATAAATGACTGCAATGTGTTTACTGATCAGTTTTTTTCTTCTTCTTTCAATGTCACCCTAAATGGGAACAAATGATAAATCACTGCAATGAGTTTACTGGTCAGTTTTTTTGTCTTTGTTCAATGTCACCATAAATGGAAAAAAAATGATAAATGACTGCAGTGAGTTTACTGATCAGTTTTTTTTTTCAATGTCACCATAAATGGGAACAAATGATAAATGACTGCAATGAGTTTACTGATCAGTTTTTTTTTCTTTTTTAAATGTCACCATAAAGGTGAACAAATGATAAATGACTGCAATGAGTTTACTGATCAGATTTTTTTTTCTTTCAAAGTCACCATAAATAAAAAAAATACCTTATTAGACTCGCACTGCATCCAATCCGAATCCGTGAAAATACGTTCCAAAGTAGTCAGAACTATTTGTATGGTTCGGAAGAAATATTGACGGACCGAAGTAGCCGTAGTACTGTTTGTATGAACGCTTGAAATCGGACATATGCCAAAGATGGCCCCTGAATTGCTTGGATTTGGATCAGAGATCGGATTAGAGCGTAAGCAATATTCGAATCCGGTCCAAGATTTTTAGACTCTAGATGCGTATTTTCAGCAATATCCGTATTTGGTACGAGTTTTTTATATCCATATTTTCACGGATCCGGATCGGATGCAGTATGTAACCACTATTAATCTATCCATTAAATGTGATATTATTGAAAAGAAATTTAAAAAAAAACTGAACTTTCGTACACTGGCCTATAATATTTGTCTTGTTGGTTTGACCTTAAGTTTCGGGGCATTTATATGCAACTGTATGTTTTACTGTATATAATTATGTAACTTATAGTTAAACATTTATAAAAATCTAACTAAACAAGGCTCAGTAACACCATTATCCGATTTATAGGGTAGGTACTGCGAAACAATTTCAATTAAGTAGTAGTTTATAGGCTCATAATGAGGAATTTCTTGATATCTGTTTTTGTTTAATTTTTAATATCTGCAGGAAAATTATTACGAATACAAGGTTACATAGTCGGAAAGAGAGTACCGCGGGCCACTTAAAGTATCACTTATGACTATACCAAGTGTTAAAATTTCAAAATTTGATAATTTTTATTTTCATGTAAAATAATTTTTATTATAGTTTTTCCTAAAATTCTCCGTCTCTACTTTAGTTACGAATTCAGAAAACGGAGCTTCTAACTCGTGACCCCAAATATTACCTAAAATGTAAACACAGCTGATCATAGCTGAGGATAGATAGATTTTAGCATATTTTTTTGTAATTTTTGAACAGCTATTTCTCTTAAACTATAGACTTTTGGGGAAAGTGGTAGAACAAAAGTTACTCATTTTATAGGTACTTTAACACCCCTTCAGATTAGCTCTTTCTGACTAACCGTGTATAAACTACGCATTTTTCGAGTATTCTGTTACTATAATAGTTATCTACTCAGGGGACATCAAATTCACCAACAAATATTAGTATTCGCATCGCTAGTGACGCATAAACGCGTTACTAGGTCATCCTAATACCGTGTTTATGCGTTATAGCTAGTAACGCTCCCATTTGATATGGCTATTTACAATGATCTGACGTACATTTAATTTTATTGGGAACGTTAAGACAAGTGGAAAGTTTCCGTCAATTTCGTGACATGCTACTCGTACCTTACGTGGGTTTTATTGCCTTGGACCACATACCATTCCTTTTAGACCGACCCTTATCAAAAGTTCAAGAAAATCCGAGAACATAAGCTTAAAAATAGAAAGGTTCTAATACATTTTTCATTCTTCTTCGCTCGTGTCTGCATGAGCTGTGAGAAAATTAGCCAGTCAGCAAGGTTGGTAGCGGAGCTGACTGCCCAGGGTGCGCTGGATGTATACTTAACCATTTAGTTTCTTGCCGGCTCTTCTCCATAGAAAACGACAAATTAGAACCGTGCACCGAAATTAGACTTTTCAAAAACACACGTAAAATATAAATTAAAAACCGGCCAAGTGCGAGTCGGACTCGCGCATGAAGGGTTCCGTACCATTATCTATAAAAACGGCAAAAAAATCACGTTTGTTGTATGGGAGCTCCCTTAAAAACATTTTTATTCTGTTTTTTTGTATTTGTTGTTATAGCGGCAACAGAAATACATCATCTGTGAAAATTTCAACTGTTTATCACGGTTCATGAGATACAACCTGGTGACAGACGGACAGCAAAGTCTTAGTAATAGGGGCCCGTTTTACCCTTTGGATACGGAACCCTAACAATTATTTGATTTAATTCACTCATGCACAATCTCCGTAAAATTCCATAACACAAAAATATAAGAGCTACAAGACACATTATATAAAAATATTCTTACCGTTTCGTAACCCTTAAATGCCAGCGCAAAGGCAATAATAGTACAATAACACTAGGACCGTACGGTAAACCTGCGGACGACTGTTATGGCGAGATTCCAACCATAATGCGGGGATAGTTCGCAGTTTTCTAGCCGCTTAAAGCTCCAACCGTTTTGGTTTGCAATGCTGTTTTTCTTTTCACCTACGGCTACGGTTTAAAATAGGCAGTGTGAAAGATAATTTTTTGTTCCGTTTATTTTGGCAGGACTTGTAATGTTTTTACGGGAAGTTGCTGTTAAACTGAACTCGTTTACAATTTAGAATTATTATTGAGATGATTTTGGATGTGATGTCACTGAAATTTATTTATTTACTTTAATAAAACGGTCTTAGACCTATTACAATAATTAAAAATAGTAATAGAAGACGATACATACAATACGAGGGAAAAAAATAAAAAAATATTCTAATAATTCTAATAAACTATTTCATAAATCCCTTACAATGATTCTGACAGCATATTCTTTCACTCATTCATGATGCATTCCTCTGAAATGATTAAAGTATTACTCTGTAGCTCACAAGAATGCTTAGAATAATGCTTTCTGCATATAATATGACGCATATCATCAGTTATGCAAGTAAAGCTAAAATATTACCTGCCAAGCAAACCGTCAAGTGTGAAATTGAAAATTCTAACACATTCATTTTAAATAAATGAAATCTCCATTCTTTACTCACACAAGCTTCACGTCAACCGGTGAACCCTACACGTGTTTTTGTATTTTTATTTCTGGTGGAACTTAAGCGAAATGTCAAGGTGCCACCCGTTGCGGTCCGAGGTACCGGGGTACGGAGGTAGCGGGGTTAGGGCACCGTATCGCCAACGACAATTCCAAATATATTTCCCTGTTGAAATTTTGACGTAATCTCTGCGTTTGCTAGCCCGTAAATTTAAGTTAAAATGTGGATTTTAAATGTTGTTGTATTTATAAGTTCTGTAAGTGGTATTTCAACTGTTGTATTTATAAGTGGTTTGAAACTATTTTAATGATATTTTTGAAATAAATTTCTGTTATTTTCGGCTGATATATTTATGTGTAGAATTAAATTATTGCTTAAACAAAATACATCTATTGAAGTCCCTTTGATGCATGAATAAACAAATAATTTATTTTATAATTCCATTAACACAGAGTGCAATAACTTTCTAACTAATATTGTTAAAAGAAACTGATACTGAATTAGGCTAGTCTGATTTAAAAACTGCAATATTTCCTGTGCCTTAATTGAACGATACGAAATTTGCCAATCACTTTTATCACTTCGTATAAAAATTCTATAAAAAGGAAAAACATTTATAATCATAATAAATGATTCAACAAAGTATCAAAAAAGTCATTACCATCTGCCTCAACTGTCAATTCATCGCCATGTATACGTCATCATTACCGGGCTTCATTTCCGTTACAGACCCACCGCGTTATTTGTGAAATGAGTCGGTACGTCACCGCCATCCAGGGGTTGCCAGTTTAAAACAAACCTCTTTATCGTAAGATTTAAAAAAAAATTGATTTAAAAAAAAAAACTTTTCTTGGTCGCGTTTGACCTTCGTCGCACCTGATGGTAGCCGCAGACAGGGTCTAAGATGGAGCACACGAATCCAAGAAACAGAGATATAGAGGGGTTCCCCTATAGCCCTCTGGCTCTCAAATACACACGACGGAACACAGTAAACTGTGATGGTAGCTAGCCAGGCGGACCAACAAATTAATGGGTCATTTTTGTACATGAAAATCTTATTGTGGGTATCTGAAATGCATAAGACTGCTTAACGTTTCTGCTTGCCCTTATCCCGAATTACTTGGTGTCAGTGCAAAATGTGGCTTTCTTCCATTCTTCTCTATTTGCCGTCCCGCTATCATTTTTTTTTATTATTTATTACTAGGCCTGCGTTTGGCCGCCATCTCGCCTGATGTTAAGCTATGATGCGGTCTACGATGGAGCACTTACTTCCTTTTCATTCATATCATCTCTCACACAATCCATCCATCTTTTCGTTGGTCTTGCCCTCCATCAATCAACATTAATATTAATCATTCTCTTAGTCACATACTTTTTGTCCTTTCTCATCACATGTCCATGCCATAAGACTGCTTATCAGACAATGTTGCATGTCGCTATCGAAACCGCTTATTCTCTCACTGCCACATAAAAAATGTATGATGACAGTCTCATCCAAATAATGGCCAACGATTTCCCAAACGTGGAATTAACTTTCTCATGTAGTCTCATACAGTAAATAGCAAAAAAAAATACTATTTTTTTTTTATAAAAATCAAACAAGGGATAAAGATTTTTGTGATACTGACAACTGAATTTATATAACTTTTAATGCCATTCCGCTACTTCACAAAAAAAATTGGTGGGTTTGTGCGTTCCCCATTCTCTGGTTGTCGCATTATGCACGTTTATTAATAATGACACACCCGATTCTGCGTGAAATGGAATATTTTTGGGGCATGTCATTACCAAGCCGCTTTGGTAATGACGGCATACTATTATTATGTTTTACTACCTATATTGTAACAAGTTTTCAGGTGAATTATTATACATTAATGATGTTATTTATTGTCAGGTTTTTTATTTTGTTTACGAGCAAATGTCTTTTTAAGCGGTAGTATTTATACTTAATGCCAAGTAGTTTCTAGGCAAGCATCAAAATGTCATCGGGCGGTGCTTAAACGCTTGATTTTTTGACCACAAGTCTGATTAATTAGCTGATAGGCTAATGTAGCTTCACGGGACTTACGATTCAAATCGCCTCAATGCAGTTGGCAAGCTTTGTGATCACAGAATTTATAATTATAAGTTCTGTGTTTGTGAACAATGCTGGTTCGTTCTTTGTATGAGAAGAGGCTTTTGCCCTGTAGTGACATAATAACAGGCTGATAATTTATTATTAATAATTATGAAAAA
The DNA here is from genome assembly GCA_905220435.1 of Amphipyra tragopoginis. Taxonomy (NCBI): domain Eukaryota; kingdom Metazoa; phylum Arthropoda; class Insecta; order Lepidoptera; family Noctuidae; genus Amphipyra; species Amphipyra tragopoginis. Next base: position 6,597,681 of record HG991999.1, on the reverse strand, counting down.
TATGGGCACTTGTTAGTGTAGCAATCTCCATCTTTCTCTATCCAGAGCCAAGTCCATCATTTCTCTGTATGTTATCACTTCTGTCTTTTCCTTTAATTGGTCCTGTGTACTTTCTTCTTGGTCTACCTGTCTTTTTCTTTGCTTGTAATTAGCCTTCTATGATGTTAGTTATAAAGCTGTCGTATCGCAGTAACGATTACTAAATCCAAACATAAAATAATTATGTTTAGTGATACAAAAAATGTCCCATACATTACACAGAACTAACGTCACATAACATCACGCCTTTATTCCTGGAAGGATTGGGCAGAAGTATCTAAAACACCCTCATTTCTGTCAACGTCCCATGTAATAGGGGGCGAACCTATTACCATCAACTGGGCATAAATCCAGACTCCAGGCTGCCTCTGAGAAAGTTCACAGGGTAAACCCAATAACACTGCTCTACCTGGGGATCGAGCCCTGTAATGTCATTCTGTAAGAAACCCACCTGAATATCGACGGTTAGCTCGATATCCATAATGTCACAGTATGGATAATAGAAGCAAATAACACACAGATAATCGACAGTATAGTCAATAACGCGTAGTTTTGCTATCCACGCTGTGTCACGACAAGTGTTTAATTGACAGTCGCGATCGAGGTGAGATTCTTACAGAATTGCACTGCTGGACCTCACGCTCTAACGAGGTAGTCAACAACTACACAGAACCACTTATTTATAATTATATCATAACATTGTAAGCAATGTTTATACTACGAAAATAATATACGGAAACGAGGAACATGCAACTGCTCTCAGACGAATATTAGTTTAGTCATAAATCTAGTAGTATTATTTACCTCCTGACATTCACGTTACTGCATACTAGACAAGTATACCGCTTGGGACATGTACAGTCAGCATTATAGGTCATAAAAATCGGATATTTTTAATTAACCGTAACTGGCTCAGTGTTCAAAATAAAATTGATCGGTCAGTTGGTCTCTATTGCTAAAATTGGTCTCTAAAATTTCATACTTAAATATCTCCAAAAGTGCTTGGTTAAAATCGAGACCAATATAAAAATTGGCTTATTTAGACACCTTCTCTTCGAAATAAAAATACGGAATACAATTAATATCAATATAAGTATGTATAAATGCACCAGAGAGGACAAACATTATATGCTGATTTTGGAGATAATCCCAACTAAAAATTAACATTCAATCAGATTAGTCGACAAAAATTTCAAATAAAAGTAAAAACCGACTTCAAAAAAAACTGAAAGGAGTCAAATAAATACCATAATATAAAATTAGCAGTTTCAGAAGTCGGTAGCATCTATTTGTTTCAGTGTAGAGTTGCACCGACTTCTGAAACTGTTAATTTTATATTATGGTAATTATTTTACTCTTTTTAGTTATTTTTTTGAAGTCGGTTTTTTTATTTTATTTAAAGTTATTTATGAAATACGTTTTAGTGCCATAAATTACACGGTTTAAGACTTCAAATTTAAATGACGCTATCGACGTAATCTTTCCAACAACTAGGTAGTTTTCTTTAAGAATAGGTATTAATGTATAATTATCGTGGCGGTTCCTGACAAATACATACATACAATCTTCTTTGTTCTTGGCCAATGTTTCTGTGATGACAGTTAAAACAGAGATTGAAAGTCCTCATCAAAACTTTTGTTGAAGGGAACCACAAACCAAAACGTCATCTAAGTCTTTTTTTTTTGTTGATTTTTTCAAAAAGCGCTGAATCAATTTCGATAAAATTTATATAGGATCACTTCTAAAGTATAACCTACCAAACAAAAAAAAAGAATCATCAAAATCCATTATAATTGGCGGAGATATCGCGTATTTTTTTTTTTTAAATCCTTTTTAAGTCGGTTAAAAAGGGTCTACGAATCCAAGAACCACTTAAAGAATCATTGATGATCGGTTTAAATAAAATGTATTTCATACAACGAATGAACTTACACGATAAAAAAAGCCTGGCCTGGTTTTGTTACGAATTCAGAAAATGGCACGACTAATCCGTGACATCAAATTAAAACGTAAACACAGCATAGCTGATGATTTTTCTAAAACTATTAACTTTTGGGGAACGTCTTAGAACAAAAGTTATTAATTATTATGGGTACTTTGATACCCTTTCGGATTAGTACCCCTTCTCCAACTAACATTGTATAATATTTTGTGAAATTCACGCAAATCGTATACATTGATGCATAACAACTTTACGGATTATATCGCTATCTTTTTCTAGCGTTAGGATGTTGCACGTAGGTATATACAGGGTGATAATTTGAGATGGGGCAGTAAGGGCAGCTAGCTCTACCTTAACCGGCGTAGCTACTTTCGTAGTTTTTGAGAACTGCCCTTTTCTCGATGCTCGTATATTTTTTGTGTGTGCAAAGCAAAATATTTTCAAAAAATACGGACAGTCTCCTAAGAACGTTTTGTAGCTGTAGCTATATCAGTTAAGGTCCTTGTTCATCTCAAATTATCACCCTGTATAATAAAGAAAAAGAGCGCAATATAGCCCGTAAAGCTGTATTGCATCAATTAAACTTTTATCATAACTGAGTTTTTATTCATAATACCTTCTTGAAACTCGGTAAGTGATTGCGAACTTAGTTGGATGCTGACTCTACAAGTATACTTGATGTATATTGTTAGAAATTTTATGAACGTTATAGTTGTTTTCCTCGGGAATAGTACTTTTTTTCGGGATGAAAGTACCATTATGTCCGTTTCTGTACACCTGACAACGTATTATGCTAAATTTCGGGATGATCGGTTCAGTGGTTTAGGCGTGAAAAGGTAACAAACAAACAAACTTACTTTCGCATTTATAATATTAGTTAGGATTTGCTCCATAGTTATTTTGTTTATCATCCGCAATTTGAATAATTTCATTGTAATTAATATTACTTTTTTTTGTGTATAGACTCAATTAATTTATTCATTTGACAGACAGATTTGTGTTGCTGGGGAGTTTGTTGTGCCGTTTCTTCTTTACAGCATAAACAGTAGGAAGCGGTGAAGGGCGGGCGTTTTTGGGGACTGTCTTTTGTAACATTGACATTCAAAAAGAACTAAGTAATTCTAGACTATTTTGAATAAATGAGTTTCAAGATCACATCTCATTAGAGCCACCCGGCACCCAACCCGCATCGCCTCGTCGCACGGCGTCCACTCGTTGTCAGCAGGTGGTTCACGGGTGGACGCCGCGTTATCACCAGTAAACGTCGCGTGGTCAACCAGAGGAGTTTTCGGAGGCCACTCGATGGCAGCGCGCGGTTCACTCAGGACTTATGCGTTGGCAATGCGCAGCAACGCAAGGCAAGCATGCAAGATGCGAGTAGTCTCCAAGTGATGTAGTGAGCGCACATCCATACAAGTTCATAAAGAATACTAACCGCACGAGGCGAGGCGATGCGGGTCGGATGCCGGGTGGCTCTAATGAGCAGTGGCCTTTAAAGTTCGATTAGACAAACTTTGTGGATATATGCAACTACAAAAGTTTTTGATACTTGTTAAAATCGTGTCTCACATCAAACTACTTACATAGATAGGTTTAAACCCCGCAGGGCCATGGCGTAACGTAACCAACACCAATCGTGACAGTTGATGTGTCAAAAACAATATTCATTGCGTGGTACATAGTTGTGGAGAAGTCGGATTGTTAATAATGGGTGATTCATTTGGAGGTACTTTTTTCAAAACTGAAAAAGTTATTTAAAAACAAATTTATTGGGTTGTCTTTATTATCATACAAAAGAACCATTCCTGACATTTATTTTTTAATTTATTTTTTAAAGATTATTTCTTTGAAATGTTGTCCGTAACTGCGGTTAACATGTTCCATTCTGTAGTTACAATTTTCGATGACGTATTTTCGTTTGATTATCGTGCCATGATAACGGACTATTTTTTTCCTGAAATTGAAGTCCGTGATCTGCAGGACATTTGGTACCAACAGGACGGCGCCACTTGCTACACAGCACGTGAAACCATGGCTTTATTGCGAGAACAATTTGGTGAACAGTTAATTTCGCGCTTCGGACCAGTCAGTTGGCCGCCTAGATCGTGTGATACACAAACCGCTTTTTTTTTCACAACATTTGAAAGAAATAATCCTTAAAAATAAATGTTGGAATGGTTCTTTTGTATGATAATAAAGATAACCCAATAACATTGTTTTTTTTTATTTATTTTTTTGTTTTGAAAAAAGTACCTCCAAATGAATCACCCATTACATACGTTGCTATGGAAATTGTTGACCTGTCAGAATCATAGCCATAGAGATTACGAGCATGTCGCGCAAGTAGCCTAAGCGCGCACGGGTGACTTTTGTCACCGTGACAATTTATATCACTCTTATGAAATCTAAGAGTATGTATGGATATGCACCCGGTTATCATGTCGTAACATACATACCACTGGACTTGAAAGAGTGACAAGATTTTCACGGTGACAAAACCCACCCGTGCGCGATTTTATAAGAGTGATGAAATAGTCACGGTGACAGAAGTCACCTGTGAACACTTAGGCTTAGAATGCAGATTATTTTAACTAACTACACACATCAAAAGTGTCTAGGGATCAACATATATTTTTGCAATAACTTTTCTCCTGATTGATATTAATTAAAATTTTCTTTAAGGATTCATCAAATAAAGTGTTTTCGTTTGTCACAGTAACGATAAACCAAGTCACCTTTGCATTAATAAAGAAATTTGCCATTTTCCTAATAAAGGGATTTTTGACATTTGAACCACTAACACAAAAGTTCGAAAAAAAGACTGAAATAACAGTTTTCTTTAAAATTTTATTGGGTAACTTAAACAATTAATAATCCGTGTTTCTACCGCGAACACTAACAACACAAGAACATCGGTTTGGCATACTCAAAATGAGTTCATCCAAATCACGCTGTGGAATGGCCGCCCATGTTCGTTGCAACAACAAAAAAAGGTCTTCTTGCGACTGGATACCCTCCATATTCGGCAGAGCTCTTCTCTGTAGCATATCCCATGCATGCTCCATCGGGTTCAAGTCTGGCGACTGAGCAGGCCAGGGCAGGACATTGATGTTAGCTGCGGCGAGAGTCTGTCTTACAACTCTTGCGGTGTGCGGTCGTGCATTATCATGCATTAACTGAAATAAGGGACCGATTTGCGCTTGTAGAGGAACGATGACGTCTGATACAATCGTCTCAGCATAAATTTGAGCGTTGAGGTTGCCTCTGATCCAAATCAACTCAGTTCTTCCGCCGATCCAAATACCCGCCCATACCATGATGGTTCCACCACTATAAGGATGGACTTCCTGGCAGGATTTTAATCGCTGTTGGCGTCCAGGGGTTCTCCAGTGTCGTATACGTCTTGTATCCGGTCTCATACCAAAACGAGACTCATCAGAAAAGCACACGAAACGCCATTGTTCTTCTGCCCAATTTCTGTGTCCAAGAGCCCATTGATATCGAATCCTACGATTGTGCATTGCTATAGGTGGTACCCGTAGCGGTCTTCGGGAATGAAGGTTCACTTCATGCAAGCGGTTTCTGACTGTTTGGTCGCTAATTAAGTTCCCTGAAGAGTGATGAAGCCTCACGGCTAACATCATGGCGGTTATTGTTGGAGCTCTTCGAGTTAAGATTTGAATGTATCGGTCTTGTCTCCGTGTGGTGCAGCGATACCGTCCTCCATGGCGCTCAGCCACGGTACCAGTGCTTCGGTAACGTGTCCAAAGTCGACTGATAACACTCTGACTTGTATTCAGAGCTAAAGCCACAGTACGTTGCCGGGAACCAGCTTCTATCATTCCCACGGCTCTGAGCATTTCTTCCCTGCTTAAATGACGTCGCCGCTCCATAATAACGTTGGTTTTAATCAGTAGTAGGGAAACAGTAGCACTAATAATGTCTTCAATGCGTTGTATGTTTTTATAGGGAAAATATTGACAGCTGATTTTCATCTTTTACTCGAATTTGATTCACAGTTCCTGATTCAAATTATGAAATGCACCAAAAAGGATCCATATAAATTTATAAAATCATAAATTTATTACAAAGCCACATCTCAATCTCAAGAAATCCGCATAAAAATGCTTGATCCCTAGACACTTTTGATGTGTGTATTAAACAAGATTTTGTAGTAAGGCAAAATATACTTAATTTTATTTTACAAAGCTCCTTAGAAAGTACCTCATCGAGAAAATAATAATGAAATGTGACACTCTCGACTCATTTATAATTTATCCTCGAAAACTATTAAAGCCTTTGTCTAAAGAAAATAAATTAACTAAGTGCATATTCTAAGAAGACAATATGAAAGCATTGAGTTATATTTTATAAACTTCATTTGTTAAAGTCAATTTTGTGACAGCAATTAAAGTAATGGCTGTCTTTTGTGATACTTAATTAGAGAGGCTCGTGGATAATTAACAATCGAGCGGATCATATGATTTGCAAGGTTAAGCTGCACTTACCGCGGTCAGTCTGTGGATGGGTGACCATTCGTAACACATTGAGACCCCGCCGCGCCTCGGAGAGCACGTTAAGGTGGATACAGACTTTGCGAAGCATGCGCCGCGAACGGCGCACAACGAATGCCTCTGCTAGAGGCGTCCGTGTCGAAAAAATATACCAACATACGTTCGGGTCGAGCCATCGCGTGCGAAAGAAATGCCTCGTTTGTCTGTCTTCGTGTTTGTGGCGAGGCATGTGCTACGCTCAGGCGCAGTTTCATTTTCTCAGTCGAGGCGTGTTGATATCGTACGCGGCGCACACCTCGAACGTGCATGCGCGACTACGTCCACAACTAATGTAATGCTCGCACTGAGACGTTTTGATCTTGAAACGTTTGCCGACATACGGCTCGCCCACGCACGTGCGTAGCACAATGCCTCGCCACGAATATGAAGGTACACACCTTGCGAGGCATTCGTTGTGCGCCGTTCGCAGCGCATGCCTCGCAAAGTCTGTATCCTCCTTTAAACCATCGGCCCCGGGTGTCATACGTACATCTATGACAGTCGTTACAGATAGTAAGAAGCCCGAAAGTCTGACAACCGGTTTAACCTTAGGATATTGGCATTGCCCAGTAACTGGGTAGCGGAGGTCTGATGGCAGTTGCTCCGTGTAAAATACTGGTATTCGGCCGCATCTGGTTGGACTGAAAGCTAACCCTAACATAGTTGGGAAAAGGCAGAACAGATAATAAACAGCACTTTGTAAAAGTTACTGAGTGATTTTAAAACTTGCTGAGTACAATGTCGGATGAGATAAAAATTAATGAACTGAGGTAAAAATGGGTATTCGCTTGTAAAGTGAAACGATTGTAGCACAAAAAATATTTACGAGACCGAGGTTGGTAGTTCGTTCTACGTAAAAATAATCCATAAAATCCATTTCTTTTAAGTGTTATAAGAAAAATGCATGGATGTGTTATCTTTGGTTAATGTAATTGGCTTTAGCCGTTCTGTTTAAAGTATAAATCTAATCTATTTATCTTCTAACTAATATTGTAAATGTTTGGATGTTCGTGAGTTTGTGAAACTCAAGTTACTTACTTACTCAAAAAAACTCATTATTATAGGTACTTAGACACTCTTTCGGATTAGTATCCCCTTTCTGACTAACCTTGTATAACCCAATAAAAATCGGGAATCAACTAAATAACGAAATATAAATACATATTATAACACAAATATACAAATAGAAATAGTTGCGATCCTGATCAAAATGCTCGTAAATCCGATATTCTATTTCCTAAACTCCTTCTTACCCTTAGTAACGTATTCTCGATGAGTCGCTAAAATTGTCCATGAAATAAAATGTATTTTCATATCAGTTTATGTCAGCTTTTATGGTCCGTACCGTAAAAGCAACTCTGTGGAGAGGTCCACAAGGCAAAAGAGGCAGAGGGAGACCACTCGTCAGTGGTCTCTCTGTGTCTCGTCTCCACCGTGTCCGATGGGAAGACGACACCAAAAGAACTGAGGTCAAATAGCACACGACAGAGACTAATGGGTATATTTGGAGGAGGCCTTCACCCAATCTCGGTTTCTTGCATAAAAGAATAAAAAACTTCAAATAAAAGTAAAAACCAACTTCAAAAAAAAGTTAAAAAGTGTAAAATAATTACGATAACAAAATTAACAGTTTCAGAAGTCGGTGGCTTATATTTGTTTCGGTGTAGAATTGCACCGACTTCTGAAACTTTCACGGTAATTATTTTACACCTTTCAGCTTTTTTTTAAGTCGGTTTTTACTTTATTTTAAAGTTTTTTATTAATTACGTTTTAGTGCCATTAATTAAACGGTTTAGGACTTCTTTAAATGACACGGTTGGCGTAATCTTTCCAGCAACTAGGTAGTTTTCTTTAAGAATTATTTTTTTAATTTTAATTATTAATTAATTAATTATTATTAATTAATTATTAATTTAATTATCATGACGGCTCCTTACAAATACATATAATCTTCTTTGTTCTTGGCTAATGTTTCTGTGATGACGGTTTAAACACAGAAAAGTCCTCATCAAACTTTTGCTGAAGGGAACCACAAACCAAAAAGTCACCTAAGTTTTTTTTTTTTTTTCAAACAGCGCTGAATCAATTTCAGTAAAATGTGTATGGGACCACCTCTGAAATCCATTCATAATTGGCGGAGACATCGCGTAACAAACAAACAAAACAAAAAAAACAGACAAATTGAGAACCTCCTCCCTTTTTGAAGTCAGTTAATAAGGAAGAAATCTAGCAGAACTCACTCAATCTAAGTTTACTAACCAGGGGCCTAATTCTCCTAAAATAAATTGTTGCCAAACGCAATCGAACCACAACCGTCAGTCAGTTTTTGTTTTCGAAAACTTTCAAAATGATTGTTTTTGTTTTTTGTGTCAAACAATTCGACAGCTTTTGAAATTGAGAACTGTCTGAATGAACGGTTCGGCCTTGGTTCGGTTGTGATTTATCAAGATTTATTTTAGGAGAGTTAGGCCCCAGATAACAATAACTACAAATACTAAGACTATGAACTAGAAATAAGATAATCCTATAATAATGCAAGGAATAAAAGGCTTTTTTAGGGTTCCGTACCCAAAGGGTAAAACGGGACCCTATCACTAAGGCTCCGCTGTCCGTCTGTCCGTCTATCACCAGGCTGTATCTCATGAACCGTGATAGTTAAGCAGTTGAAATTTTCACAGATGATGTATTTCTGTTGCCGCTATAACAACAAATACTAAAAAACAGAATAATATAAACATTTAAGGGGGCTCTCATACAAGAGACATGATTTTTTTGCCTTTTTATAGATATGGTACGGAACCCTTCGTGCGCAAGTCCGACTCGCACTTGGCCGGTTTTTTTATTTATTTATTGTTATGTTAGGCACCACACCAGCACTTAACACGACATACCAAATAAAAATCACAAAACCAATTGTACTAAAACATCCAATATCCGCGAAACAACATAAATTTAACCCTTTTTTCACATTTACAAAATTCAATTTGAACAAAATGCCTTTATCGTAATAATATGACATTAGTACAAATAAAAGTAGGGTAGGAGCACTAATAACACGTCTATTTGGCACCGGAAAATTGCTAAATCGCTGCCGTGTCTCGCTATGACAAACAAAGCCCGTTCGATACAGAAAGGGGATGATAAAAAGAGGTCGTGTCTGACAAAGCTTCGTTGTGGTCGCGAATGCGTGAGCAATACGTAATAACTGCTCGTTCGTACTTGTTTCTGTTTATGTACGTGTTTGACAAAGGCTTTATTTTCGTGTGTGGATTTTTGTGGCGATAAAGCTAGACTGGAGTTAGAACTTTGTGGTTTATTGTGGGGTAAATAAGTTGCGAGTTCATACTGAACTTTCTCTCGTAACCTTACATTATGATTACCAGTTTTATAAACGTATTTATCATCTAACCTCCCTTTGTTTTTGGGGTAGGAATCAGAAGCGGTAATCTTGAAAAAAAAAACAATTTATTGCCATTGTGCATGCGGTTAGGTTGTGGGACGCGCTTCCGCCAGAAATTCGTGACTGCTAAAGTATAATTTTATTATCTTTTTTTTAAACTAGTTTTCGAGCACGTCTTTCCTTAACCCCATAATTGCTCTAGTTTGTAATTTATATTATTTGTATGATTATTTTATTTTATGCATTATATTGTATATTTTAATTCATTTTGTATTTATGTGGTTCTTTGTGTCTTTAATCTGTTTCTTTTGTTTTTGCACACTATTGTCTACATTTCTTGTTCTAAATTCTCCTCTCACAGGTCTGCTGAAAGAGATTTTTTTTAGAAATAAGCAGTGCCTTTTTACGCTATGGTCCTGATTAATTATAAATATATCTTTATCTTTAACTATCTTTTATTAAGTGCTGTGGGTACATAAACTATTCAATAAATAAATAAAAAATGGAAGATTATCAGTCCGTATTTTTGAATGAAAAATCGGTGCCACACTAGTTTAGAGTCTTTTTTAAATACATTAATGAAAATTAGTTTTATTTGAAAGTAAACATTGTGTTAGTTTTTTTTTAAAACAGTTTTTTTTTGTTTTGGGAATTAATTTCAAAAGCAACCCTACTGTTGTATGCAGCTTAATAGATCAAAGTACATGACTGCACGCAGTGACTAGAGTCTAGAGACCATCAGAGTATAGGCATGTTGACAGCATCAATAAATTGCAAATCTAATTAGTCCGTCAGTTTTTTTCCGTGAGTTTTAAAAATAATGGACACATATTTTTTCTTTTGTTATATCTATGAATATTTGGAAAGATAAAACGCATCAAAACTCGAGAGTGGGGGCTTGTGACGTCAGAAGTAAGTAAAAATTGTACTTGCTTGTGACGTTTTGCCAATTTTAAAAGTGACGTATCTTCGACAATTTTGGTTTACGTAACAAAAGGAAAAATACGGGTCAAATATTTTTTGATAATCTAACTAACGAACTAATTAGATTTTTTAAGTTAAATGCCCTATTCCGACACCTGGCAGCCTTTTAGGTTGCTAAACACTTGTATCAAATTACTATCATAACAGTAACTACAAAAATGTATCGGTCGATGTACAAAAAACAATCGGAACAAGTATCTAAAGACCAGAAATCTTTTGTTTCAATGCTGGAATCGGAGTCACGAAATATCCAAGGCGGATGCTCCGCCTCTGTGTGATTTAGGTCGTCATTCCGACTTTTATTGACGAGACGGAATGCTGTTCTACATTTGTGGTGGAACATGTCTACATACCGTGTAGGTTATCAAATAAATTCCAACATGAAGTGCGACAGAAAGATATTTAATTCGTTTCACTCTTGTCTCTCGTCATGTCAGGGCCGTGTCCTTTTCAATAGATTTTCTAATTTATTTCTTCTATTTACGTTTTTTTTTTTTTGTTAACAACCTCTCTAATACAGCACCAGGTTTTATTTAGTAGTATTTAATTTTAATATTGTATGTAATTTATCTATTTATTTATTTATTTGTGTCGTTATTGCCCGTGGCATCACAATGGTTCTATCTGAAAATCAGCGTTGCGACATTTTGTTTTTTTTTTAAATGTCGCAGCATTATGCTGAGATAGGAGCCTTTTTTGGCCTCGTGCAGGTAGTTTAATTTATTATCCTTTTTTTTTGTAACTGCCTGTGTGAGTCCAGAATAAATAATTTTTCTTTCTTTCTTTCAGGTTTATTTATTTATTTAAAGCACCCACCAACGTCGTATTTATAAGCAACTAGTTCAGCATTACCATATTATGTCCTCGGTGCAATTTAAATACGTCACTTAATGGTGTACACGCCATTCAATGTATTAATAAATCATATTATATTAATACTAGAGGTCGCTTGCGGCTTGTGGATGTCGTTTATCGCGTTTTTCGAGGTAAAAGTAGCCTATGTCCTTCTCCGGGTTTCAGATCATCTCTGTACCAAGTTTCAACAAATTTGGTTCAGTAGTTTAGACGTGAAGAGGTCACAGACAGACAGAGTTACTTTCGCATCCATAATATTAGCACAGTGCACACCTACTTACTACATACAGTGGGTCAACCCCCATACATTTGACAGGTCCTATGAAATGTCAAAATTATGTAGGGGCGGAGGTTATGTCCCAAGTACGCAGTATGGCTGCTCGGGACATAACCTCCGCTCCTTCACCCCGCAACCCCCCGCACGATTGCTCTGCGACAATGTTCTACGTTGACCGATTGTAAGGATTAAGATATTGGTAGACTGCGATGTTAGTAAGGATTACAATAATATCATTGACGAGGATTGTTCGATTTAAATTGAAACTGCATTACATTACTTCATTATGCATTAGATTACATTAATTCATTGTACATACATTATTTATATAGATTACTTTCTCATTGCATTACGTTAATTAAAATTCTTATGTCAATTAAGTAAATTACAGGTTGCGGATTTATAAACTGGCATATATTTCTTTCTACTTTCCAAGTTAAAAACCAGTGACTTGCTGTGAAGGAAAACACTTATTTATTATTTATGTGAGAATAATCTAAGGTAGGGTAAGTCCAGGTCTTAATGGTCAGAAATCGCCAATACGCCTCCTGTACATGAGAAGATTTGTATAGCTTTACAAAAGTGAACCGCATGTATTTTGCAGTGCCCTAAGCAGGGTTCAGGTACTAAAATTGACGATAAGTATTGTATTCTAAAATGTATGAAGCCCATGAAATCTAATGAATAAAAAATATACAGATATACAAGGTATAACATAAATAACGCACAACCTCTTAAGGGGTCACTGTACTCATCATTATGAACAATTTTTAATATGGGACAATCCCTGAAATCGCGAAAAAAAAATCAGCTGTTCCCTACATTAATGTTCGCATAACTCATCAAAATGTAGGGAAGAGCAGATTTTTTTTTCGCAATTTCTAGTTTTGTCCCATAGTAAAAGTTGTTCATAATGATGAGTACAGTAACCCCTTAAGGGGTTGTACACTTATTTATGTTACACCTTGTATACAGACAGCAGTGTTGGTGGGGCCCCAGGACGTACCTACTGAAGTACCGTCACCGCATGCCCTCTATGCATAATCAACTCATTTCTGTCCCACTGCTGGGCATTGAGAAAGATTTACGCCTAAATCAACGACTTTGTTTGTTAATGTTTATTTTTCTAGTTTATAAATAACGAAATATTTTCTTCTTTACAGATAAACATAGTGCTGAACAGTGAAAATGCGAGTGACTTAAGTGTGAAGTGTTCAAAATGAAGACCTCTAATTTGGTGTTGACACTCATTTGTGTCATTTCGCTTACCTGCACGCACGCCAAAACAGGTGAGTTTATGTCAGTAAGCGCGTTATAGGGATATTCACCCTATTTCATAATAGCACGGCCGTGTCGTGTTTCGTGTTCCAAAAATAAAACTAGATGGGAATAAAATAATTTAAAAAAAGAATTGCAACAGTTTGAAGCTTTAAAAGAATAAGGCTGCCAGTTATTTATAAATATGAATTATTATTGTAATATTTTTAGCAAAAAATACATCTGTATTTCGTTTATTCATTTAACATACATATTTAGTACATTTTTTAATAATTATTTTTATTAAAAACCAAAACATTTAAAAATATAAAAAAATGTAGCCCACCGGCACCGGGAACTTGGATCTTGTCCAAGCTGCTGGCAGTCAGGGCTCTTGAGAAAGGAACCTCACTATGCTTGCCGTGTCAAGGAGTACTGCTTTTTGTGTCGAGCCCTTGATCCAGCCGCCCAACAAGAGTCATAAGGTGTTGATGGAGGTTCTTGGCTATTAGGCCATTCGCCGTACGACTATCGGAACGACGACTACTGAGTCCACATTCCACATGCCGACAACCTCATGTGCTAAATCAAGATATTTTATTGCACAAAATAAGCTAAATCACGATTCCTGTCAGGGTGAAAAGCGTTGCAAATAATACTAAAACAATGTATGGAACCAAGTTTAAAACAAGTAGACAAGCTTAGTCAGAAAGGGAGTACTTTTCCGCGGGCCATCACTGATGACTATTTTACGGTAGAGTTAAAATTTCAAAATTCGTTTTTTTTATTTAAAAAATCGACAATAACTAAAGCAGAAAATGAAGCTACTAATCCGAATCCGTCACCCCAAATATGACCTACAATGTAAACACAGCTGAAGATTTTACAGATTTTTTAAGAAATCTTTGAACAGCTTTTGTTCCTATGTTATCTAATGCTAATGTTCTAAAACTATTGAGTTTTAGGGAAAATTTGGGACATTTGGAGCTTGTACTATGGGTACTAGACAATGGATATAATACATATATACTTTTTTTGTAAATGCATACTTGTATACATAATTGTTGAACGAAAGTTATTCATTATTATAGGTACTTTAATACCCTTTCGAATTAGTGTCCCCTTTCCAACATCATCTCTCTGCCCTTATCCCATACTTACGTGGGGTCGGCACAACACGAATTCCTCTTCCATTCTCCTCTATCAGCCGTCATCTCAGTACTCACTCCTTGCTTACCCATATCATCCTTCAGACAATCCATCCATTGTATAAAGGATTTATATGTAAGCCAATTATAACTCGTAGCAATATCGATTCCTAATTAATAGGTGGGTATTGCATGGTATAATAAAACCAGGGGTCTTTAAGTCAAGAGTGAATAGGTTACTTCTAGGCAAGCGTGCTTTACCGCCGACCTCACCATTACTTACCATCAGGCGAGATAGTGGTCAAACGCGAGTCTATCGTAAAAAAAAGGTCTGGCCGAAAATTCGACTAACAAAATTGTTGCCAAACCCAAACGAACCACAACCGTAAAATCATGTGTAGTACGACGCCTCGCTGCGCAGCGAGACGCCGCGTGGCGCAGCGGAACGTGTCTACATTCGCCGCGTGCACCCGCCTCACCGAGTCCACCCGCAGTCTACCATTTGCAAGCGCATGAACGGCGGCCTTAGAGCGGGGACACACGATGCGTTGCGGCGCCGCACCGCAAAGATTTCACCGTATCAGCGGGCACACGAGCGGTGCGGCGCCGCAACGTTGTTATGTCGCAGCGGCGCTGTAGCAAAAAAATCGTAGAGAAAAAAAAACGAAACGAGCGAGCGAGTCGCTCCGGGAAATATTCAAAGAGATAAATATACTAACCTTACCATCCTTATATATATTTAGTAACATTATGTACATTCGGAAAAACATTGCCCAGTATAATAAAAAGAGTGACAACCACAACCTTAATACTCGCAATAAGGACAAGCTTGCAGTACCTGGTTTTAGACTTAGAAAAACCAGTAAGTCGTTTATGGGAAACAGTGTTAGATGCTACAATAAAATTCCACTAAGTGTCACTGATTTACCAGATACAAAGTTTAAATTATATATCAAACGCGTACTAATGTCTAAAGCATATTATAGCCTAAATCAGTACATCGAAGATAAAGATGTCTGGCATACGATTCCCTCCTGCACACTGCGACCCTCTGGCACCGTCTAACTGAACAAACGGATATTATTGAAATGCTTACTTATTGTAATTTTTTTATTTTATTTTATTGACTCAATAAGTATGTCATTTTGTCTTAGTTTTTTTATTCTAATGTTTCCAATTTTGATTGTTTTTTTTTCTGACATTTCATTTAATTTATTTATTGCTAATATTTGTTTATATTAGTTTGACATGAATCACAATTATTAATGTTATTTTATTCTATTATTATTTCTACAAAAGGCTGTAAAATGTGAGGACCATGCAGCGTATAGTGTTACACTTTCATTATTAATATTTGGCTGCCTATTGTCTATCGGTATGAGTCTGTCATGCTCACTAAAATGTCTCGCTGATGGTGGCGTTGTGCATCGGGTCGTTGAGTTCCCTGCAACATGGTTGAGCTGAGCGACGCCGATGCATGCGTCATGCTCGTGAACGGGTGCTGTCTGTTGGGACTGGTCAGCTCGTAACTGCTATGGCAATCATTTTAAAAGGCTAACTTTCTCATTGCTTTTCATGTTGTTAACTGCATGTACATTATTCTGCATTGTTCTCACATTACTACAATGAAAATTGTCAAACCATTTACTTTTTTTAAAAGAGTGTCTATGGAGTTTCTTGCCGGTTCTTCTCCAAAGGACCTACTACTTGGAACCGAGCCCCTAGTGTTGACCTTTTGAAAGCACCAGGGATCTGGTCTACTTGAAATAAAAACTATTTGACTTTGACTTTGACTTGACGTGTGTCCTTCCTTGTAACAACTGAGCGGTGCCGCTCCGACGTCGCAACGCATTCACCCCTCCCCGCCTCGTCTCGGTGGTTGCAAGTCCGGTGCGGCGCCGGAGCGTATCGTGTGACATGCCACAGATATTTCTATGTATGACGACGCAGTGACACCGCTCCGGCGCCGCACCGCCGCCGTAACGCATCGTGTGCCCCCGCTCACAGGTTGCGCCTCGCGGCGTCGCGCTGAATCGCGCGGCTTCGCGAGGCAGCGCCGCTCTTGCACGCCGCGCGTACCGGTGATGCACCGCTGCGTCGCGATGCATCGCTTTACACCGCGAGGCATCTCGAGGCGCAGCGCTGCATGGAGCAACGTATTCTGAATTCTCACAATGAAATGTGTATCTTTTCGTGTAGTAAATAGATTTATATTTTGAGTCGCTCTATTAAAATGTGCGTACAGCATCGTGTCGCGTCTCGGTGGGAACTGACCCTTATGTGCTGTGGTGTCTGTACAATAGCAATGTCTTCGATTAACTTCAAAAGAAAAGAACATCAATCCACACGGGGTGATTCTAATCAGAAAGTAAGATATCTTACTGATTGCAAGCTATCATTTATGATTGACTTCCATTGTCTGTTTGATATGAAAAGGGAACTTTGATTGAGACTACGACGTGAAGGGGTATCGTTGTTAACAACTGCATTATTGGCTGTCATGTTAGAAAGATTATGGTCCGTGGGGGGAAATTGCAAAAAAACTAACTTTATTTGTTTATTTATTAGTCACAATGGTACTATTTATAATATTAGTATTTTTCTTTTATTTAGAAATACTAAAATAAGTTACCTATATACATAATGACGTACAATTGTATTTTTAAAGAAAATTGTATCACGTAGATTCACATAGATCACAACAGAATAAAGTCCGTCTGACTAGCTTGAAGTTACCAACTTGCAATGCTAATTAACACTAAAAATAACTACAAATACATAGGTTGTTAAGAATGTTAATTTTACGTGAGTAAATCTAAATGCAGTATTTAGAAACAAGAAATTCTTCTGATTGCAATAAATGTTTCTGACTGCAAGAAATGTTTCTGATTGCAATAAATGTTTCTGATTGCAAGAAATGTTTCTGATTGCAAGAAATGTTTCTGATTGTAAGAAATGTTTCTGATTGCAAGAAATGTTTCTATTGTAAGAAATGTTTCTGATTGCAAGAAATGTTTCTGATTGCAAAAAATATATCTGATTGCAATAAATCTTTTTTAATGGAAGAAAAAAAAATGCCAAGTACACAATGACAACATAAACAATAAAACACACTGCTGTAGAGCATGCCCACGCCGAAGGTTCACCAAATCAGCATATACTGTGCGTCAAACATACAACACTGATTTTCAGTTGGTACCCTTGCAGTGACATACGGACGGAGGCAAGCATCTTTCTGATTGCAAGCAATCACGAGTGATTGATTTGCGAACTTCAATCAACAATAATTGAGAAGGCAACTTTAATCAAGGCTCCGACGTGACGGGGTATCGATGTTAACAACTGCATTATTAGATGTCAAGTTAGAAGGGTTGAAGGGACAAGGGTTTGTCAATTTCCGTTCGAGCCCGTATAAATTAAACTTGGTCTTGTAATAGAATTGATACCCGATGTATGATACTTTGGGTTAAATGGTTCAGTATTGAATTTGTAGCTTTAAGGACAATTAAATGTTCGGAATCATTATTTACCTGGTTTGAAGAATTTGGATTTAATTCTCATTTCATTATTTGTTCTCCTGTGTCAGCATGAGATATTTATTTTGAGAATAGCTCATGCCGCTGTGAAAAGATTAATCAGTCAGCAAGGTTGGTAGCAGGGTGAACTACCCAGGGTGCGCCGGACATATTTAAGTATCGTCACTCGTGGAGATTCTTTTAATGCAAAGAAACTTTAAACTTTTCATTTTAAAATGAAAGAGACTGTCGTCTGCAATCTTAATACTTGTTTTTATATGTCCCTCAGTGGCTTCCTACATTGTGAATATCTAGCGATGCCAAAGAAAATCAGAGAAAATCTTAAAAAAAAAATACCAAGCAGTTGACGACCACTTTCATTTTGCACTGTATGATATCATACATGATCTACTTAACCAGCGGATGAAAGTCGTTATTTAACACGATATAGGTAACTAACAACCCGCCCCGGCTTTGCACGTGTACGTTTTATAGCTTAAAACCTTCCTCTTGAATCACTTTATCAATTAAAAAAAACCGCATCAAAATCCGTTGCATAGTTTTAAAGATCTAAGCATACATAGGAACAGACAGTGGGAAGCGACTTTGTTTTATACTATGTAGTGATGAGTACTTTACACCTTCTGTTTTATAATCTGAGACTTTACAGTTCTATTCTGCCTAGCCTTTTTCCAACTACGTTATACAACGTTATTTTTACTTTATACGAAAACCGAGACACCCCAACAAGATTTTCATCAGAACTGCCTGAATATGTGTTTTTTTTTAGTAAATCTCCAAGTTACACCTTAGTTTATGTCGCGTTAAGTTCGCTAAAAAAGTGTGAAATGCCTGAGATGTGCTATGCAGGGGTTGTCTAATACACGGAAACTGACCGAGCGGACCATTTCAAGCCTCAAGGTGTCTATTCCCGTCAATTGTTATGGGTAGAAACCTACTGAAACAAAATTTAAATTTATGAAAAAAAAAAAAACAAAAAAAAAATGTGGTGTAAAAAATATGTCAATCGATTCTCCTAGTGATTCTGAATAAACTATTTTCAGGTTTCGTATATACTAAAACTAACCTTGTATAGTTTGGCTTCCCGTCTAGCCAGATGTGGCTGAATACCATTATTTAACACGGAGTGTATGCTATCGGGCCCCACAAGACCGGTTGTCGGCATCATTTATTTTGTATTCGTATGACTCCCTGCTCTCCGAGACACGGAGGGGTCTCAATGTATAACGAATGCTCACCCATCCACGAACTGTAGTGTCATTCCGTAAGAAACCCATTTCATTATCGTCGGTTAACTCGATATCCATAATGTCACAGTATGGATAATAGAAGCAAATAACACACAGATAATCGACGGTATAATCAATAACGCATAGTTTTGTTATCCACGCTGTGTCACGACAAGTCTAATTGACAGTCGCGATCGAGGTGAGATTCTTACAGAATTGCACCTGATCTCGGCTAACCTCACAGATCGTATGATTCGCACGGTTGTTAATAATTGTCAACTTTGGCTAATTATTATTAGCCACGAGCCCCTCAATCTGTCATCATCTGCCTAGCCTTTTCCCAACTATGTTGGGGTCGGCTTCCAGTCGAACCGGATGCAGCTGAATATCAGTATTTTACATGGAGCGACTGCCTATCAGACCTCCACAACCCAGTAACTGGGTAATACGATACTCTTGGTAAGACTGGTTGTCAGACTTTCTGGCTTCTGACCAACAGTAACGACTGTCAAAGATCTACAAATGACAGCCGGGACCAACGGCTTTACGTGCTTTCCGAGGCACGGAGGAAACTCGCTATGGTAAATGGTCACCCATCCACAGACCAACCTCGGCAAGCGTGGCTTAACCCGGAAGATCGGTCTATGCGGCTGTAATTATTTAGCCACGAGCCCCTCGTATTTGACAGTATTTAACATTAATTCTAATTAGCACCGACTCGTCCTTATTTCTCTAACAAGAATACACACACAGGCTGAGGTTCCTATGTAAATCACTTGCAACCGAGGATCCCAGTCCGCACAGGATTTGTTAACAGAATAGTTAATCCTATTCAAATATCCTATTACAAATTCACTTAATGGAGCACTAGAAGTGTTTAAATCAAAATGATTTGTTGCTTTGGGGTTGCTTTTTGGTTAATTTAGATTAAAGATTAATTTTGCTAAGGTTTAGAATGGCCTTTCAGTAAATCATTTTCATTATTGGGGTGCATTAAAAGCCTCTACGAGTGATGATACTTAAGTACGTTCGGCGCACTCTGGGCAGTCAGCCCCGCTACCAACCTTCATCATCATTCAGCCGAAAGACCTTCACTGCTGGTCATAGGCCTACCTCAAGCATCGCCACATCGACCGACCCTGTGCTTCTCGCATCCAGCGTATTCCCGCGACTTTACCAGATCATCGGTCCATCTTGTGGGAGGCCTACCTACCCTGCGCTGTGATGTGAAAGTTTAGATGTTTCTGATTTTGTGAATTTGGTTGTTTGTTAATCAATTACGTCTTAACTGCTGAACGGATTTGAATCTTGGCACACAGGTATACCATGACCTGCATTAGGACATAGGACACACTTTTGATCTCGACAATACGTTCCTACATTCAACACGCGGACAAAGCCGCGGGCAAAAGATATATTATTAATACATTTGTTTGAATTGCTTACCTATGTGTCGCTGTTCGCATTGCGGCTACGTGTTCCTCCTAAGACATTCATAACGATTGTTCATACTATTGTTTGATCAAAAACGAATAGATATCAAGCTATGCGTGATCTCTAATGTGCTTTACACATGGTCGTAACACGCAAGCCGGCCGCTTACAGGCAGCTTAGCAATTTAATGGCACCAGACACAAGCCTTACATACACAATCCAGTTTGAATCGCCAGTTTACGCTGATACTGTAGGTATGCTATGTATTTGTACTACTATGTTTCATAAAGTTGGTGTTTTAACTGTTGCTATTAGAAAATAACGTTAAAAAAGTGTAAAAAAAGACTTCAAAAAAACAAAAAAGAGTAAAATAATTACCACATTATAAAAGTAACAGTTTCAGAAGTCGGTGCAATTTCACATTGGACTAAATTGAAGGCACCGACTTCTGAAACTGTTAGTTTTGTGGTAGGTAATTATTTTACTCTTTTTAGTTTTTTTTAAGTTAGTTTATTTTTCCATTTCAAGTGGCTTATACAATACACAAACATGCAATTGCAGCAATATAAGCTAGCCGCTGCTGATGCGTGCTAGGTTAAGCTTTAGTCTCTTGATCCGAACGCACAACGCTGCAGTATGCGATGCTGGACACATAATTGTATGAAAAACGTTTAGAATGGTATACGTCAGCGGTAGGAGTGGGTTGTAACAGGTAAAATCTCGTTTCTGTTACGCCTGTTCCTGTTCCACGTAAATAACAGTTCCAAAAACCTGTTACAAAATAACAGTCTGTTATTTCATACTATATGGGAACAGACTATTGTGTGTTCTCTGATATACGTTTAACCTGTTTACTGTAACAGCTGTTCTTAGATGGATGGTAAACGTTACACGTTGGTACTTCTCTTTCTAACCAAGGTGTTAAATCTATGCGAGAAAAGTTAAGGACTTGTGACAACTGTAAAGGGTGTCACAATGTAACACGTAGCATTTTTTATCTTATTCTTACTAAGGTAACTCTCATAAGCATGAATAGAGAAAAACTTGTGACTGTCGTATATTTTCGTGTGTCGGATTTTTGATCTCGTGGAACAGGAACTGTTTTTTCAGTTAGTTTGTCACAGTTATAGTCTGTTATTTTATGATACCTGTTATATTTAGCTGTTACGGTAAATACGCTTCACTCTTAGTCAGCGGTGGTATTTAAAAAGCCGTGATAGGCTTTCAACTGAACGCTCACCTTCTATGCAGGAAAACTGAATAAAATACAGGCCCACACAATTTTTCGAATTCATGTGCGGTTCATAATTTGATAATTAGGTACTTCATCATGAGGAAACCAAACCTGCACAAAACAGGAAATTCCAAAAAAAGTTCTAGGTCGGCCAACACGCAGCAGGCTATTCCGAAAAGCAATCGTCGAAGTTTTGGATTAAAACGAAACAACGACGAACATTGAACTTATAAAGTATACGATCAAAGTATTGTCAAACAACGAACTAGTAAATGTCAATTAACATTTTTAGTCGGGTGAACGAAAAACAAACCGTCAAATCCCAAAAAATCGAATCGATCGTCGGATCCGAAATATTTTCGTGGTTAAAAAACGTGCGATCTATTAAGCCTGATTTACACGGGGTAAGTAACTGACTCCAAACTCGAGACAAGTCAGTGCTGACCTGACATTTACCTAATGTAAATTGATCACGACCGCTGTCGTGTCGACAGCGCTCTGTACCAACTATTTATTCTGTGGCTGTACTAACTCCAAATCAATTTACACTAGGTAATTATCGGGTCAGCACTGACTCTTCTCGAGTTTGGAGTCAGTTACTTACCCTGTGTAAATCAGGCTTTAACCGAAATTTGTAGCTCAATTTTAGGTATA
This sequence comes from Amphipyra tragopoginis, assembly GCA_905220435.1. Lineage (NCBI taxonomy): Eukaryota > Metazoa > Arthropoda > Insecta > Lepidoptera > Noctuidae > Amphipyra > Amphipyra tragopoginis. The sequence goes on along the minus strand of HG991999.1, from coordinate 6,575,139 downwards.
TGTGCCCAGACTATGTGGTAAACTCGGGCCTAATTCTGTCTCTCTTTAAGAAGGGGCCTATGCCCAGCAGTGGGACAGTAATAGGTTGATTATACAGAGACTCTCTAGTGATAGTTTTCACTACACTTTATAAAAATACAGATCCCGAATCTACTCGCGTAAAAAAAACTTTTAAAAGGCACATAATAGCTTTTAATCCCGACGTTTCGGCCGAATTACACCGGCCGTGGTCAATGGTCATGAGTAGACTGAAGTGGCGGAGCAGTTATCATCTTCGTTAAGCAAGGGTATTTTCATCTACCTTTACTCGATTTTTAGGGTTCCGTACCCAAAAGGTAAAACGGGACCCTATTACTAAGACTCCGTGTCCGTCCGTCCGTCCGTCTGTCACCAGGCTGTATCTCATGAACCGTGATAGTTAGACAGCTGAGATTTTCACAGATGATGTATTTCTGTTGCCGCTATAACAACAAATACTAAAAAACAGAATAAAATACATATTTAAGGGGGCTCCCATACAACAAACGTGATTTTTATGCCGCTGTCCGTCCGTCAGTCTGTCACCTAGCTGTATCTCATGAACTGTAATAGTTAGACAGTTGAAATTTTCACAGATGATGTCTTTCTGTTGCCGATATAATAACAAATACTAAAAAACAGAATACAATAAATATTTAAGGGGGCTCCCATACAACAAACGTGTTTGTTTTGACGTTTTTATAGATAATGGTATGGAACCCTTCGTGCGCGACTCCGACTCGCACATGGCCGGTTTTTTTTTATTTTTTAATAAGTTATCGTCTGTACTTCGATACACCATACTAACGAGTAGACACGAATCTGTATTTTTATAATGCGGAAAAATCGTTAAAGTTTTAAAACATTTTTCACTACACCTGTTTGTTTTAAAAGTTATAAGCGAATGTTCGTCAACTATCACTTCATACAATCTATTGTATCGCTACAAACTATGAACGAACCATACAGAATCGATAATTCACAGTTCGCGTGTTGATTGGGCTACAATTTATTCACTGGCTATGTGTTTATTGGATTTGCTAAGTAATTATAGCCTTGTATTGTTAAGTGTTGAATTTTATATCGGTCTATGAAATACTGGATGTATTACGTTCGCTCGTAATTATTACTTTGAGCTTGTTAGCCGATTAGATAAGAGAAATGTAATAGTAGTAGATTTTTTTTACCTAAATGTACCTGAGAGCTTTAACCCTTTTACAGGGCAGATTTTACATCACTACATAGTATAAAACAAAGTCGCTTCCCGCTGTCTGTCTGTCCCTATGTATGCTTAAATCTTTAAAACCACGCAACGGATTTTGATGCCGTTTTTTTTTAATAGATAGAGTGATTCAAGAGGAATGTTTATATGTATAACACATGCATAATATGGTAGAGAAAAACGCGGAATATGCGGTAATCGACATCCACGAGGGTGAAGCCGCTGGCGACCTTTAATTAAGGAACAAATGAAACCACAATTACTTGGTGTCACTGGTAATCATGTTGGCTAAATTCATGTTGGTTTTTGCGTTTTTACGCTGTGCCCGTTTAAAGTCGATGCATTTTTAATATAAGAGCGATAAGCCGCGCTGCATCCGATCCGAATCCGTGAAAACACGGATATAAAAACTCGGACCGAATTCGGATATTGCTTTACGCATTGCATCCGATCCGAATCCGTGAAAATTCTATAATTATATACTCTATATATTTATTCTATACAGGGCTACTGGTAATTCGACGTATTCCTTGCACCACGTTATAGAGGGGCTAATATGCAACAAATTTAACCCCACATATTATGTTCTACGAAATTCAATGGATTTCGAGATATTGCCATTTTTATATTATTTTGAATAATACCCAGAATTCCTCCTTAAACATTATTTATCTACAAAATATCAAATTGATCGGCTTTGATTATGATATTAGCTTGTAGCTGATACTTTTACGAAGCTTTCTGCGTATTTAACTGTTCTTAATGACCATCCAATTGAAAGTAATCATTAAAAGTTAAATAACTGTATTAGAAAATCGTCGAGGTATACGATAAAGAATGATGTTTATCTCAAAAATTTACTATGACACGAAGTGTACAAAATGTAAGAAAAACATCCTTATTTAAACAGCTGTCCAACGAGGTAAAGACGTTCAAAAAATATTTAGAAACTAATGTAAAAATGTCTAATAATACTGACAAAGGCGATTTCTGAAAAATCTCTACAAGCACGCAGGTGGCCCGTTAAGTGCATATTATTATGATTGCATAATCCTCGTGTAGAGATTAAACAGCAGTCTGTCGGGCACCAACTGTCCTCTAAATGTCAGGATTAGATTAGGTCAGGTCGTTAGGTTATGTTTGGTCAGGGTTAGGCAGGTTAGGACCTAAGTGTGCGAGGGAACACCGGGGTGGTTTTAGTCGGTAAGAGTCTAACAGACCCCTTCCCCAAGGCCGGAGGACATACATGAGGATTTCCACTAGGTAAAAAAAATGATGAGGTTAGGTCACGGTTAGGTTTAGGTTAGGTCACAACTTCGATGCCCTGGGATCTGGAGGCAAGGGCTCCGCCGCAGAGATATCTGCACCTGCGTCATCCGGAAGCTGAGGTTGCCATGCCGCCTCTCCAGCTACTCCTCCATTACGGGTCTTACCGCCGCTATTGCGGCGTGCCCTGCGCTGGGTTGCGCAAGTCGTTCCCTCCACAGCCACTAGGATCTGGCGGAAACCACTCCGCTCAAGCGCCGCCTCGCTTGGCGATATCTCAGCGCGAGGGCCCTCGCCTCCAGATCCCAAGTCATCGAAGTTGTGACCTAACCTAAACCTAACCGTGACCTTTTTTTTTTTCGGGGTGGAAATCCTCATGGATGTCCTCCGGCCTTGGGGAAGGGGTCTGTTAGACTCTTACCGACTAAAACCACCCCGGTGTTCCCTCGCACACTTAGGTCCTAACCTGCCTAACCCTGACCAAACATAACCTAACGACCTGACCTAATCTAATCCTGACATTTAGAGGACAGTTGGTGCCCGACAGACTGCTGTTTAATCTCTACACGAGGATTATGCAATCATAATAATATGCACTTAACGGGCCACCTGCGTGCTCGTAGAGATTTTTCAGAAATCGCCTTTGTCAGTATTATTAGACATTTTTACATTAGTTTCTAAATATTTTTTGAACGTCTTTACCTCGTTGGACAGCTGTTTAAATAAGGATGTTTGTCTTGCATTTGTACACTTCGTGTCATAGTAAATTTTTGAGATAAACATCATTCTTTATCGTATACCTCGACGATTTTCTAATACAGTTATTTAACTTTTAATGATTACTTTCAATTGGATGGTCATTAAGAACAGTTAAATACGCAGAAAGCTTCGTAAAAGTATCAGCTACAAGCTAATATCATAATCAAAGCCGATCAATTTGATATTTTGTAGATAAATAATGTTTAAGGAGGAATTCTGGGTATTATTCAAAATAATATAAAAATGGCAATATCTCGAAATCCATTGAATTTCGTAGAACATAATATGTGGGGTTAAATTTGTTGCATATTAGCCCCCCTATAACGTGGTGCAAGGAATACGTCGAATTACCAGTAGCCCTGTATATAATCTAGAGTAAAAATCTCGGACCGAATTCCGATGTTGCTTACGCACTATTCCGATCTCTGATTCAATTTCAAACAATTCAGGGGCCATCTGGCATATAAACAGTACTACGGCTACCTCAGTCCGTCATTTGTTCTTCCGAATTAGAAACTCACAAATGACGGATAGAAATCGGATAACAGATGGTATGGTAGTGCGTAAACTACCATACAAAATAGTTCTATGGCTACTTCGGAACGTATTTTCACGGATTCGGATCGGATGCAGTGCGTAACCGCTGTAAGGGTGATAATTCTTACAATAGTTTCGATGAAATCGACATTAAAGTCGGGTGGGGTGGTACTAGTGGGGTGGTTACAAGCGTTGTACAAATTTTGTTTCTGCCGTATATAGAGTTAAATATATTTACTTACTATAGAAGCAAAATAAAGAAAGCAACTCGTTCAAATTGCATTTGTTATCCATTTTAGCTCTAAAAGCCTTTAGCAATGCAGCCATAATTTAATGGAAAATACTATTTATTGTATGTGTATTATTCCACGCAGGAGGGTCTAAGTTCTTTGGCACATGCTTCTGATATCTTTTAGCCCAGCCACAAAGTTATAAGAACCGTCAGAAAATTTCTGATGCGTGTGCGAAGTCCCTCTGCATATACGTTTTGTACTAGAGTCAATAGGATGCCGGATTCAGTAAATTCTGACTGTGCGGGGTCTAGTAAAAAATCTATGAGCCCGCGCTTTACAAATTTTATGATAGAAATTCCTGATAATTTTTGGCTGGGATACGCCATAAACGCCACGTACTAGAAGAGAATATCAGGTTAGGAATCGTCCATTACGCACGTTAAGTTCGAAAGGGGGGGGAGAGCGTTCGGAAAAAACACGAAAATCAGAACGGGCGGGGGGGGGGGTGTAGTGAGATATCGCGTGTAATTAGGTTTTCGTTGACCTGTAACCGTAATGCATGTCTGGGCCAAAGAGATTAGAACTATTGAATGTCTTTGGACTGGACATTTTTATCACGGTACCTACTTAATTTTTGAGAATTGATTTAGACTATACCTGTATTTACAGATAATATTCTGAAAACGTTTGTACCAAAAATATACACGTGATATAGGGGGGGGGGGAGGCTTAGTCCAGAACCTCACCACGTATCACCAGGGGGGAGGTTAAAAAGTTGCTAAAAACATGATTAATGGAGGACCCCTTGGTCTATGCTTATACGCAAGCATAAACAACATGACATGTATTGTGACTCGAGCAGTGATAACTTAGCGGTTGAACGCTTGTCTACCATGCAGGAGAGACTGAGATCGACCCGGACCTCGGAGTTTATTGTGCAGTACCCCAAGTGTGAGTTTTTCTCGTTAACTACTGTACTGCCGTGCAGGCCCTAAAGTGCAGTATGAGAGAAAAAGCGGTTTCGAGTAAATCGCGAAAAACTTTTTGACGCTGTTTTTTTTTTATATTATTCATTTGTATGGTGGATATTTTTATTGCCACGAGGACTACCTGAGAACAAAGATTATATCTACGAATAGAAATATGAATTTAGTTTATTAAGTTCTAAATAAAACGATTTTTTCCAAAATCATGGCAGTTACTGCACGCAAAAAGGTACACGTATGCAGATTAAAATGCGGTAAAAATACTTGATACTGCAAAATCTTTGATTTATTTGCTACTTTGCAGAGTAATTTGCAGCATAATACCTTTTTTACTGCATTTTAATTTGTATCTTGAACTAATTGCACGTGTAGTATGTAACAAATTTTCCAACTTACGAATTATGTCCCAGGTAGGAATTTACAGAATAAAACAATTTTATGTATGGAATAAGAATAACGTTTATTTTTTAACAATTTCTGCTAATATTGTTACTTATCTTTAGGCGTTTCGAGCACATGCGGCTATAAATATACTTAAGAAACAATATTAAATAGTAAGAAACTTTTTGCTTTCGCAAGAAACATGAGATCTTATACTTAAATGGCACATGGTTTATACCTATCTAAAAATAAATCACAAAAATCTTAGGTATCAAAATAACATAAAGTAAATGCTCAACATTCGGTTCATGTTTACAAGGCATGCATAATCATAAAATAATAAAATAGGGTATATGATACGCGTATCATTTACTCGGTATTATTAGGTAGGTAGGTACCAAAAACAAAAGATATAAGTAAATAACAAAAACACGAATGTATCAAAAAAACCATAAGTCCTCAACATTACCCGTTTTATAAGACGGGTATTTAGTCTGAACGGCCGAAAGCGAATGGACCGCGGGCCATTCGACCGTAACCAAAAATCGTCTACGTTCCAAAGGACCGGTGATAAAATGATTTATAATTTTCATTGTCTTCATAACCGGTTGGCACGACTTAACAATGACCCTTTATTTTAACTTTTGCACCCGAATGTAGGTACTTGATGTACTTTTTATCACCCGGTCCTTTGAAACGCAGACGATTTTTATTTACGGTCGAATGGCCCGCGGTCCATTCGCTTTGGGCCGTTCAGACTAAATACCCGTCTTATAAGACGGGTAATGTTGAAGACTTATGTTTTTTTTTATACATTCGTGTTTTGTTATTTACTTATATCTTTTGTTTTTGGTACCTACCTACCTAAGAGATTAAAAAGTTATTTACACACATTTACATAATTACAAACAAAAATATACAAATAACGAAAAATATATCCTAATAAAACTATAAACTAAAATAGGGCATCGAAATATTCCTCCGCATCGCTGCCCACTGGTAGCGTGCCCAGAAGGCTGGCAGCATTGCCACGTTGTATGGCAATGCTAATTCTTTGGCCAAAGTAGAGGCCAGCCTTCGGGTCACGGGAAGCGTCGACCAGCCGCCTTGCTACCTCTCTATATAGCAGTCGGGCACTCGGACCCCACGACCCGAGTGTTTCGACCCCAAACGGCTCGAAAATATAATTACTGATGAAGTTATTATATTTTCGCCGCTTGAGGGCCTCCGCAGCTGCAGCAGCAGCGCCAGCACAGCCTGCCGAGCTAGGAAGGTGGGATGGTGCAAGGGTATCGACGCACGTTGCGTCCCATACCAGAGGCCTACCCATCTTCCATGGTACCAATGACATGCCATCTGGTCTCTTACCATCGTCACGTGCCAAGCCATTGGGTTCCAATACAGCTGGATCGCCGGCGGTGACAAGAGCACGACGGATAATATCATTTAAGTTGGCGTGCCGTGCTATACGACCTGCACTCCTGCTGCAAGACAAGCCGTGGTGTCCGAGGCTGTCGACGGCTTCACCGCAATGGCAGCGATGCGGAGCACCGCATGGAGCACCCAAACGAAGGTATGTAGCGATCCGGAAAGTAGTGTCGTCCAACATAGTACCTATGTTGGGCGACGGAAGTGCCTGAAGCCATAGGCCCGACTCCCATTCACCCACAGCCAGCAGGCAAGCACGCTCAGCGGTTGTGATTGACGTATTTATAAGTTGATTCCGTATCACAACGCAGAGCGGCTCATCCCACTGTCTCTGGGAAAATGGGTTGACGGGCGGATCCGTATTCGGGCAAGCGATTTTCCAAGCATTCAAAGCCTCGGTCAAGCACGTTACCTCAAAATTAACCAGTGAGTTGGCTAAGATATTCCTGGTAAATTTTTCAGTACTGTGAACCAAGGATAGGAATGCCGGTAGACTTATACTGGTAATTTTGCGGACGCCGAGGCCCCCAAAACGGATGGGGAGCGTAGCTTGTTCCCAAGCTCGGTCGTCCAAAGCTACCTAATAATACCGAGTAAATGATACGCGTATCATATACCCTATTTTATTATTTTTATGATTATGCATGCCTTGTAAACATGAATCGAATATTAAGCATTTATTTTATGTTATTTTGATATCTAAGATTTTTGTGATTTATTTTTAGATAGGTATAAACCATGTGCCATTTAAGTAAAAGATATCATGTTTCTTGCGAAAGCAAAAAGTTTCTTACTATTTAATATTGTTTCTTAAGTATATTTATAGCCGCATGTGCTCGAAACGCCTAAAGATAAGTAACAATATTAGCAGAAATTGTTAAAAAATAAACATTATTCTTATTCCATACATAAAATTGTTTTATTCTGTAAATTCCTACCTAGGACATAATTCGTAAGTTGGATAATTTGTTACATACTACACGTGCAATTAGTTCAAGATACAAATTGAAATGCAGTAAAAAAGGTATTATGCTGCAAATTACTCTGCAAAGTAGCAAATAAATCAAAGATTTTGCAGTATCAAGTATTTTTACCGCATTTTAATCTGCATACGTGTACCTTTTTGCGTGCAGTAACTGCCATGATTTTGGAAAAAATCGTTTTATTTAGAACTTAATAAACTAAATTCATATTTCTATTCGTAAATATAATTTTTGTTCTCAGGTAGTCCTCGTGGCAATAAAAATATCCACCATACAAATGAATAATATAAAAAAACAGCGTTAAAAAGTTTTTCGCGATTTACTCGAAACCGCTTTTTCTCTCATACTGCACTTTAGGGCCTGCACGGCAGTATTCACTACCTACACCACCGGCACGACGCGGACACAAACGTCTTTCTTCCGCGGCAGCGTTCGACACGACTGATTGACCGAGAGAGAGAGCGACAGATCCTAACTAGAACGCAGTAAAATATGGTCTCGATTGCAGTGGAATGAAGTAGCATTGTTCAAGTAACCAATTATAATGCAGTAACAGCTACTCATACTGCTATTTAATTAGCATTAAGTTATTTTCACCTTTAAAATAATACCGACTATACTGCAGTAAATAATGATCATACTGCAATTTAAACAGTAGCATTCATACTCGAACGTGATTTGCGATTAAAGTAAAAGCAGTAAAAGAAAGAATTTTAATTTTGCTGCACTTTAGTTGGTTTTCACTCTAAGAACCTACTTGAATAAGACTAAATAAAATACCACATACAAGTACTTTGCTGCGTTTTAATCAGTAGTTCGCCTGAAATAAATTAGTGATCAACCATGCAGTATTAATACTGTTGGTACAAAAACTACTTACTGCGTTTTAATTTATATGCGTCAATATTTGTTTGAGTGTAGAATACAGATTTTTAGTGGTAATAAAGACATTTACTGCATTTAAATAGGTAAAGTGACGAGTCGTGGTAGACGTAATAGCTGTTACTGTATTTTAGTTAGTTTTATGACATATTTAGACCTGCAAAAGTAAGTTACTGCTTTCACTAATTCGTCTTTTTAACCGTTTAGAACATCCCAACCAAAAACCGGCAATAGCACTGTGTTCCTTATAGCGTGACCGTCAAGGTTCAATATTCAACTCAAAAACGTGAAAAAACCTGTTACTGCGTTTTAGGGCCTGCACGGCAGTGTAGTTGCGTCACGACAAAAATGTATGAAAATTTAGGCTGCGCCTCTAGGCGCACCGTTCACTAACTAATATTCGCGCGTTAATTGACCTCCTTTCCTTTTTGCCTAAAGATAAAATTATTTTTGCGCAATGTTATTTAATTTGATGTACAGAGTGCGTAGATTTCGGCTATGTGATGGGTCTTTTTACACCCTGTATACCTATAAAGCGTAATTTTTGCAACATTTTACGAAAAAAATGCCATTTTGTGATTACAGACGATGTAGAATTATACTGTATAATTTGCACTGTATAATTAAATATAGTGGTACGTAGCTATCGTAAAATTTGTACTGTTTTGTAGTGCAATGATGTTGGTGTATGATGCGTCTGTTTATAAAACGTCCTTGACCAACCCACACCAAGTCTAGCATGGTGGACGCAAGCCTTCTTATTCTGAGAAGGGCCCAACAGTGGTACAGCAATGGCTTAATTATGCTATATCAATCATTCGACTGCGAACTAAGCCCCTTGCTGGCAAGTCATGCGATGGTTTCAATCAATCAAATTCATCATCATTAGTGCGTAAGCGACTACGACCGATCAAAGGCCTCAGTCTGATCGTTGGTCGGGTTAATGGTTGCAGTTTGTTGTTATGCGCACCAGAGAAAGCTGCTATAGGTAAATTGGAAGCTTGGCCCTCCCGATGGTCTGCGGGACGCGGGAGGGGAATAATTCGACCAATAAGCTAGTCCGCTGTTATCTATTGCTGCTGGCGGCCAACAGGCGATTGGTTACTCGTTCCCCTCTCGCGCCCAACAGACCACCTTGAGGGTCAAGCTTAACGTGGTTTACCTATATCTATATTATCTATGTAATATATAAATAAAAAGAAAAGTCCTGACTGACTGACTGACTCATCAACGCCCAGCCCAAACCCTTGGACCTAGAAAGCTGTAATTTTGCATAGACGTTCCCTTTAGACAAGGACCAAGGAAGATTTTTTCGAAATTCAACCCCTAAGGTAGTTAAATAAGGGATGAAAGTTTGTATGGAAAATCGTCACTTAACGGGTTCAACATTTCACGCAAGCAAAGCTTCGGGCAAAAGCTAGTAATCTTTATTTACGGAAAAATAAGCAATTGTTTGCAACTGCCTGGGATTGGATATGAAGAATGCGTTGGTAATTGTAACGGGGTGTCCTGCGTAAGCGACAAACGCGACGCCAGGCGACAAGACGCGCTGAAAATACACGTAACGTCGCGTCTCGCCGCAGACTGCTACATAGGTCGCAAGCAGAGAATGCCATTGTTTTGATCGCGTTCTTCACATTTTCAGCATCGCGTCGCATCGCGTATGTCGCTTACGCAGGACACCCCGTAAGTCAGATTACTACATGCGGAGGGCCTATACACACACAGCATACCTTTATCTTCAATTGCGATCCAAATCTTTCTGACCGTGGAGGGATCTACTTGACCGCGTATTGCTGCTGTCAAGCTATTTGAGTCCACTCACGACAGCTAAATGACAGATAGAAAACTAACCTTACTGACACACTGATAAGGTTCATCTGTCTAGCAAAATGCATGAAAATATCAAAAAAACAATTTTTCTTTTCCTTGGCGAAAATTTCAAACCTATTCGTATTTTTTTCCACCTTATAAAATTAAATATGTCTGCTAAATATTGGTAGTTCTGTTATTCATTATAACAATAAAGTTGTTGGCAAATATGTACCGAGCGACCTTTTAACTATATGAGTCCCTAGTCCCGTGAGAATATAGGGCCGTTCACGTTCAGATAAACCTTACAAGTATTTACTGAAGCCAAAACATAAAAAAAGAACTCCCTCGATATTTCGTGTTCAGGCTGCCTAAATACCTGTTAGTTATATCTTAGAGGCATTACGCACTGTCGACTGGTTGCGGGAGACTTCGGCGACCAAAACATAAGCATAGTCGCACGAGCGACCAGCGACCAAGTGCGTAAATATCTATTTAAACAATAGAAAGTCACAGTCGCCGTCGACGAAGTCTCCGACGACCAATCGACAGTGCGTAATGGCTCTTAAGAGCGTGTACGGCGTTCGGCATTTCAGACAAATTTCCAAGTCCTTATTTTTCGATATGACTGAACCGATTTTAATGAAACTTCATACCCATCAGCAGGATACGTAGGACTAAAAAGTTAGTAGAAAATGTTTTCGAAAAACAGTGTTACAATTAAATTAGACCGATTTTAAATTTTCCATACAAACAGAAATTTCCAATCATCTTTTTTTAAGTAAGACATTTCGAAAATGTTTTCTACTAACTTTTTAGACCTAAGTATACTGCTTATGTGTGTGAAGTTTCATCAAAATCGGTTGAGTCATTACGAAAAACAAAGACTTGAACATTTGTATGAAATGGCGTAAACGCTCTTAACGTACAATTTATGTTTCCCTAAACACACGTACCTACGCGTCATAAGTCATAATCTAGATATCGTATCCAACAGGGTCTCCGCATTTAAATTAAACTTCGTTGTACCAAAACGAAAGGTTCGAACTGACAACCCTAATTGCGTGAATATGTAGGTACCTCATAACTCAGTGGCCTTCGCATTTTATCGCCTTATACGAGTTCATTCCTTCTAAAGGTTTCCCTTGTAAATGGAGATCCTTATATTTATGATATCTGCAGTGCGAGCACGGTTCTTCTTATCGAGTCGAGTCGAGAAATTTATCAATTATAAACGTCAAACTTGACATAAGATATGGATAAAACGACAGCTCTTGTCGTTATATCTATATCTTATGTCAAATTTGACGTTTAGAATTGATAAATTTCTCGAATCGACTCGATAAGATCTCGAGTCGATAAAAATTTAAACATACCGAATCTTATCGAGGGTCGGTAGCACGGAACTTGCTTCGGGAACTTTATAGAGCCTTGTTGACGGCTATGTTTTCTCGACAGCTTATCAACTTTACAAATAGCAACACCAGAAATATGCAGATACACAAATACTATCACTAAAATATTTACAATACTATTAAATAATCTAAGCACAATAAGAAAATAACCACAGAATAATAAAAAAATACTCCGCTGTGGATCCTTTCCACGTCCCGACGCGCTCTGCTTTCAATAATATCAAGATGATTTCTCCAAAATCCATTTTTTTGCTTCAAAAATTCTTTATCGACCAACTTTTTAAAGACGACAACAATTCGAGATAATTCGAGAAATTTACCAATAAGAACTGTCAAAAGTCGATATAATGGTTAAATCATATCGAGTATGTCGACTTCATATCGAGGCGTCGGTAAATTACATTGATGAAAGAAAAATAAGAGGATATCAGATGTGGTCACATGATCTGAAGTCAAGTTTTCCTCTTATGGCGTCGACTCCGCCCTCAGCAATGAATTACATCTTCTGATGCAACACTTTGTCATGTTAGGTTTTGTTCACTTATCCTTTGTAATACAACAAAAAATATCTAAACACCCAAAGTTCACTGTAGAACTGTAAATAAACTTCGAACAAAGCTTGAATGACAGACGAAAGGGTAGATCTCTAAAATGGCGTCATGTCAAAAATATCCTTCAAGGCGGAGCTTGGTGACGTTGAAAAATTATAATAGAAAATTAAAATCTATGACATATGGTGTACACACTTTTTACATTTGTAAATTACGTGTAAGAACGAGACAGATTATATTTTTTAACGCGGTACATATTGGCATAGTATTAAAAAAAAAACATCAATTTAGGGCTTATCCTCTTATGTTTCTTAAATCAATGGTAAATTACGATCCGTGCTACCTTTGTCGTTTTATCAATATCTTATGTTAAATTTGAAGTTTAGAGTGGATAACTTAACGTCTCGATAAAATTCGATAAAAAGAACCGTGCTCGCACTGCTGAAACGCTAGTGTAAACACACTTTATGTTAAGGACAGATGTGAAGCTATACGTACTTTTTGTTGATGGGTATTTGTTTAATACTTTGTAAGCTAGAGTTATCGCTCATGTTAGGTACGCTTTCTTACGTTTCCTTACGCTTTGTTACGCTTTTTACGCTCTCTTACGCTTTCTTATGCTCCCTTACGCTCATCTGTACGGTCAATGAGCTAGAATATACAATTTTCTCACAGCACGCTGGGAACAGACGCGTTGTGAGATTCAACAAAACCCAGCACGCGTGGTGGTAGGATCTTTACGGTCTACATGGCTAGCTACCACCCTCACATTAAAGTCACCAAGCAGTTTACTGTGTTCCGTCGTGTGTATGTGAGAGCCAGATAAGTATAGGGGAGTACCTCTATATCTTGCTACTTAGATTCGTGTGTTCCATCTAAGATCCTGTTGGAACTTACCATCAGGTGCGAATTAAGAATAGAAATATTACATAAAAAACAACGTGGGAATATTAACCTAACCAGCATGCTTCGTATGCAAATCTATACCTACATATAATAAAATCGTAACAAAGCAAAAATTGTACGTGGAATAATATTGAACAATAATAATTGCTACGTGTTATGTACTAGAAACGATACTGATGCCGAAACAGAAGTTTTTAGAATTTCTGTCTCTTTGCCTGTTTACTTGTTTGTTCATTTGTCTGTTTGTATGTTTGAGCTTCACGCCAATACTACTAAACAGACTTAGTTGAAATTTGGCAAAAACATTAGTTAAATGTGATTAGATAAAAAATTGAGTAGGTACATATAGGTATACATACATACATTGTTTAGTTGTTGCGACATATTGTTTTCCAACTTCCACGCGGACGAAGTCGCGGGGACAGCTAGTCAGAAATACTACGTAATTAGTTCTGAGAAGAATATCTCCCGCAGGAAATAATAAGGTCACAGTTGAGGAACTATAATAATTATTCTCTGTGCCGTTACAGAGAATAGCAGTAAGAAAATATACGAATAAATCGTAAACAAGTAACAATAACTACCAAACGAAGTTTACTACTGTTGTTATTACAAGGTATTGGTGCACAAAAATAACAAAAATATAACTAAATAATTGCCTGTGTTTATTTTCTTCGAGGAAACTCATACTACCGGGTGAAGGTGGCCTTCAGTACCGGGATCCAAACAGAATAGGGTATTGGAACACAAAAATAACAAAAAAACCAGCCAAGTGCGAGTCGGACCTACGCACCGAGGGTGCCGTACCTTGGAAGGAAAAGTATCGACCGCCTCAAAAACAATAAGACCTAAGACAACTAAATTTGTTTGTAAAGGATTTTTGCTAATTTATAAAAAAACTGTGCTAGTTACAGACATAGTTTATAAACACTGATCATCCATTACACAATCAAAGACACCATTTTGAAATTCCTATATTACTTGCGTAATTAATAACTAAACCTTTGCAGTCTAATATTTGACAGTTGCGCGCACAGATAACATATGCCTGCGTGAGTGACGATGTCGACGTAACAAAATGTTGCCATATTTAAATATAAATATTATATTGCATACAGTTTTAGATTGTTCCTTATTCATTGCGTATTTATTTATTTTCTGTATTTACATACACTACATATATACACACATGTTGGTTTAAGTGAACGGGCATGACCGCTGACTGACATCCGTGGAGCACAAAGGTTCCAGACGAAAACCAGCGTCAAGTACTTATAGTGCTTGACATTAAGCTGATCTGGACACCTTTTTGGTCCAAGAATTTTTTATTTATATTACAATTTTTATCCGTTGTGTCTCTTTGTGCTGTGTCCAAATAAATGATTTTTATCTTTATTTTTCCTGGAATATTTACATAAACTTCTATCGACTCGATTTATTTCATATTTTTTGCTTTGCAAACTTCAGCGATAAGGGGATGGTATTTTTAGTTTTTTTTTTATCATAAATGAAAAACTATGTTTAAAATGTATATCATAACGTGCAAATTAAGCCTTTTCATACTTAACCCACAAAGTCTATCTTAAAATTTCAACCCCCCACTTCGGTCCCTATGGCAATGAAAATAAAATTATTTTTTCAATTGTTTCAATTGCAATACAGGGTATAAACGATTTCGTGTAATTCCTTCAAACCTCGTGATCTATTAATGGTATAGATTGTTTAAAAATAAACTTTTTTTACAATTTTTTTATGTGATATATAATTTCGATGCCCTGCATGCATGAATGAAGGCATGGCGACACAGCTGTCGCGCGCGACTAGCGTGATATCGCTCCACGCAGTCAGTTAACTTGGGACGCTAAAATTACTCAAGGTACAGAATACCATAGTTCAATTTTTGAAAACTTTTTTTGTTTTGTTCTAAAAAAAACCTATGCAGGGTCAATAAGTGTCAGCAAAAGATCACGCGGTTTGAAGGAATTACACGAATTTATTTGCACTCTTATAGACGGACAAGCATTATTTATAACTGTTCCAAATTTCAAGTCAATAGCTTTAGTAGCTCCTGAAATAAACAACTGTGACGGATAGACGGACGGACGTGGTTTCTACCATTTTGGTACGGAACTCTAAAAATAACTAAATAACTGCCAGAGTTTATTTCCCGCGAGCAATGTTACCATAATATTGCCGAACGATAAAAACAAAAGCTAAGCGCTTATTGTTATGGTCCACTATAAACTAAGGTGTGTTAGGGTATATGAAACACACCTTAGTTATAGATAAGGTGTGTTATATAAGAGATATTATCTCATTCACCTTAAACGTTTTCGGACAATAGCTGTGGTATTGATGATAGCATAAAAAAGAGGAGCTCGTGGCTAAATAATTACAGCCGCATAGACCGATCTTCCGGGTTAAGCTACGCTTGCCGAGTTTGGTCTGTGGATGGGTGACCATTTACCGTAGCGAGTTTCCTCCGTGCCTCGGAAAGCACGTAAAGCTGTTGGTCCCGGCTGTCATTTGTAGATCTTTGACAGTCGTTACTGTTGGTCAGAAGCCAGAAAGTCTGACAACCAGTCTTACCAAGAGTATCGTATTACCCAGTTACTGGGTTGTGGAGGTCTGATAGGCAGTCGCTCCATGTAAAATACTGATATTCAGCTGCATCCGGTTCGACTGGAAGCTGAGCCCAACATAGTTGGGAAAAGGCTAGGCAGATGATGACTCTTTATTGTACACCAAAAGAAGTACAGGAACGGTTTTAAAAACAAAATTACTTTAAAAATAAAAGAAAGACCGACTTCAAAAAAACTAAAAAAAAGAGTAAATAATTATCATATTATAAAATTAACAGATTCAGAAGTCGGTGCCTTCAATTTGGTTTAGCGTAGATTAGCACCGACTTCTGAAACTTTTAATTTTATAATATGGTAATTATTAACTCTTTTTTTATTTTTATTGAAGTCGGTTTTTCTTTTATTTTTAAAGTAATTTTATTTTTCTATTGTGGCATAAACAGAACATAAACATGCAATTACAGCAATCGCGGGTAATTTTCTGGTATCCATTGAAGAGTTCCATTGTCAATCTCCGAGAGTCGTCATCAGATCTTCACCAAACTTAAATGGGACCACCTCAGGAGAATACTCTTTCAAAAGAAAAATTGCTTCAAGTGTGCCTATAAAATTTGAAGAGTTCCCTCGATTTCTCCAGGATCCCATCCTGACATGATGACCAAGGGACCACCTGGAAAGTATACCTTTCAAACAATAGAAGAGTTTTCCAAACTGGTCCAGGCGTCTTTGAGTAATCGGGGAACTATAACTATAGTAATTATAGTTAGACCAGGTGAAAGGGACGGTACACCGAAAACTGAAACAGTGAATTCAGCCTATTGTCATGTATCATTGAATTGAAAATAAGTGGAAATTTTGGTCGGAATTTTCCGACATTTCCGATTTTTCTTTTCACAAATTTTACATTTCTCTGCTGTTGGTAACCTGTCCTTTACACCCAGTTTATCTGCCTGACAAAACACTTACTGAAATACAATAAAACATAGCCAAATTAGTAAATTCGGAAAATTCCGAGACTGAGAAAAAACCACTTATTTTCGATTCAGAATAATAGGCTGAATTCACTGTTTCAGTTTTCGGTACACCGTCCCTTACACCCAGTATAGTCTTATTTTTTCAAGATAGACAACGTTAAAAACTTGTTTACCGAATGTCCAATTAAAGAAATACACAAACAGCAGGAAAATTAAAGGAAAATAAGGCTTGTTAAACTGACAACCGAGTGACCTACATAGACTGTAAATTGACTACCTACAATTGAGTGGGGGCAACGTCCGTAATGATAACATCATTACATAGTTTCAGATTGTTGATGTTATTTAGATATTTGATTTATTTATGACTAGCTTTTGCCCGCGGCTTCGCTCGCGTTAATTTAGAATTTGACCATCAACTCTTAACACACCACTAAAGTTTATATATTATTGAGTTCAATCATGATTCGAAAGACACGTGGCGCCATCTATTATCATAAGAACGTTATTGTTGTTTTCCTCGGGAACTGTACTTTTTTTCGGGATGAAAGGTACCGTGGAATGGGGTTACTTTGATTGACGGGGTGACTTTGATAAAAACTTAATAATTTTTTAAAACCGAAATTTTTCCTTTTCTAAACGCAAGCGTACGATTTTAATTCTTAGGTGTGCAACACTGAATGTCAATCTTTGTCAATGCCCGATCGATATTGGAGAATTTCATAAAAAACTGTGAGTATTGCATTTCAACTATTTCAAAGGCTTATATAACTTTAAGGGTACCGGATTGGATATAAAAGGTGCTAAATTTTTTTTAGTTTATGTTGCTATGTGTTTAATTAGCTTGAGAAAGACGTCATGCTTTGTATTATAACCTCAAAAATTTCGTTCACTGACGGTTTTTCTTTTTTGCGGGGTGTCATTGATCATAGGCATGGGGTTTCTTTGATCATTGTTCAATCTCACCCAAACCTAGCAATTTTGTTGTTTCTGCCATTTTAACATAAACTATCAATGTTTGCAATGATAACTGCTTTAAATGTTTTTTTTTTACTTTTAGCGCTATGCCAAGTACCTATACAAGTTTCATTTACCATTTCATTTTAATCATTATAGCTAGCTATTGTTAAAATAATATTAAATTTATGTAAAATAACACAAAAATAGTAGAATTGAACCACCCCATCTCTTCCCATGGGTGTCGTAGGAGGCGACTAAGGGAGTAAAGCCGGGGATTGTAAAAATCCCTTGTGCGATAAAAACAGCGTATCCCCAAGCTACGGTTGCCGTGCCAAGAGCTGCATGATTAGGGGCGAGCCGAATCATAAGCGTGCCTTGTTGTCTGGAATCAGGCGCCTCCAGACACTAAGAAGCCTTACCTCTACACGCGGGGCCCTGTAGAGGTGGACAAATACTTCCCTAGCTATTCGTGGGAACAAAATGAGTTCGAATCTAAATAAAAAACTCGGAGTCGGCGGTGATGCTCGCCACACACCACGTCAAATGTTCTCACGGGGCGAAAAGCGAGCTGCAGAATGTCGCTTCGCTACATTGAATGTCCAGGGAGGTATAAAAGAGAAGATAGATGAAGTATGTGACTTGGTGAATGAAAAAAGAATAGATGCACTTTGTTTGAATGAGACGAAAAGAAAGGGAGTGGACATATCCAAACACGGTTCCTTAACCACAATCTGGTCTGGTGTCCCAGAGGCACATAGGGCTTGTCAGGGTGTGGGGATTGTTCTCTCAGAACGGATGATGAAATGTGTGAAAGATTATGCGTGTGTAAGTCCCAGAATTCTATGGGTCAGAGCCATGGTGGGTTTAAACCATATTTTCGTAATATGTGTTTATGCACCTGACATGGGAACCCCGCTTTCGGAAAGAGAGGCATTCTGGGATAGTATTAGAGGTATTGTGAATGAGTGTAGAGTGAATGAAAAGATTGTTATGCTTGGTGATTTCAATGGTTGGGTAGGTGTTAAAAGGAAAGGCTATGAAAGTATACTGGGTGTGTTTGGGGATAAAAGGGTGAATGAGAACGGAATGAGTTTGTTAGAAATATGTGTGGAGAAGAATCTTTCTGTAATGAACACCATGTTTAATCACAGAGAGATTCACATGTATACTTGGGAAAGGCAAGACAGCAGAAGCATGATTGACCTTGTGGTTGTTGACGAAAGACTGAAGAGTAAAGTCACAGATGCAAGAGCGTATCGGGGTGTCAATGTGGGGACCGATCATTATTTGGTCATGTGTCGAATACATGGTCTGTTTAAGCATTGGCGTCATCGGGTACGAGCTTCTGTGACCGCACTTGAGAGAATAAAAGTAGAAATGTTGCAAGAATTAAAAGTGAAAGAGGAATATAAGAGGGAACTAAAAGAAAAGACGAATGAGATGTTGGAAGGAATAAATGATCATAGTGTAGAAGAAGTATGGGATGTACTGAAAAACAGTATGGTCCAAGTGGCCACAAAAGTATGCGGTGTGGCGAAAAGGAAGAATGAGAGGAGAACGAATGATTGTTGGGTAGACGATGAAGTTAAAGAGGTGGTACGGAAGAAGAAAGAAGCGTGGCTAAATTTATTAGCCTTTAAAGCCAGAATAAGGATGAATCAGGCAACGAATATGAATGACGATGTGGAAAGAGTGAAGAAAAGATACACCGAAATAAAGGCGGAAGTAAAAGATATAGTAAAGACGAAGAAGAATGAAAGGGAAGAAAAGTATAGTAGGAAGTTCTCCGACAACTTCAGAGTCAATGTTAAACTGTTCTGGAAACAAGTAAGATTGGCTCGTGGAGTTTCGGGATCATCAAGTATGAATATAATTAGAGGAGGAGATGGATGCTTGTTAAGTGAAGAATGTAAGGTTTTGGAACGCTGGAAGGAATATTTTAAAAGTTTATTGTGTTGGCAGGACAGTGTGCAAAGAGTGGGTAACTGGGCGGAAGCAAGTGGGTCAGACATTGATATGGAAGTAACAGATGATGAAAATATGATTCAGATGGATGAAATTGTAAAAGCGCTGAAAGGTATGAAAATTGGAAAAGCAGCTGGGTATGACAGAGTGTCTGTCGAAATGCTTAAGGGAGGTGACGGGGTGGTAGCAAGCCTGCTGTACCGGATCTTTAATATATGTTGGAGATACGGCCAAGTGCCAAGCGATTGGTGCAAAGCTGTAATCGTACCACTATATAAGGGAAAGGGTTCACAGCAAGAGTGTAAAAACTACCGCGGCATTAGCCTTTTGAGTGTAGTCGGCAAACTATATGCGAAAGTTTTAATTAATAGAGTGATAATAATAACAGACGAGAAAGTATGGGATGTTCAGGCAGGATTTAGAGAGGGAATGGGGTGTATGGATCAGATCTTCTCCTTAAGATGCATAGCCGAGAAACATCTGGCAAAGCACAAGAAAGTGTATTGCGCTTTCGTTGATTTGGAGAAGGCTTATGATAGTGTGTGGAGGGAAGAATTGTGGTCAACACTATCTACGTATGGGGTGGACTGGCGCTTGGTGCGGGCACTGAAATCGCTGTACAGGGATTCCAGTGCTTGTATTAGGATAAATGGGGCGTTCACAGACTGGTTTGGCATCTCAAGGGGTGTTAGACAGGGTTGTGTAGCGTCACCATGGCTGTTCAACCTATACATGGATAGTTGTTTGACAGATTTAAAAGGGAGTGATTGTGGATTGAAAATGAATGAGTTGCCTGTCAAATGTCTTCTCTACGCAGATGATCAAGTTCTGCTTGCATCATCAGTGGAAGGGTTGCAAGACATGGTAACTGTGATGAACGAAGCATATAAGAGGAAAGGGATGAAAATTAATATAAGTAAGACGAAAGTAATGGTTTTTGAAAGAGATGCAGATGTATCTGGGTGTAAGGTAAAGATTGGAGATGAAAGTATTGAACAGGTGAATGAGTTTGTTTATTTGGGAAGTATGTTTACAAGAGATGGTAAGATTGATGAAGATGTGGAAAGGAGAGCAAATGCGGGAAATAAAGTGAATGGTGCTATGCATGCGGTTGTGGCTAACCAGTCGATGTCCAAAAAGGCACGGCTGGCTGTCCATAATGGTGTACTGGTACCAACGCTTATGTATGGAAGTGAATGTTGGTCTTGGAAGAAGAGTCATGAAAGTAGAATAAATGCCGTGGAAATGCGTTCCTTGCGAAGTATGTGCGGTGTAACTTTGAATGATAGAGTGAGGAATGATGTGATAAGACAAAGTTGCGGTTTAAAAGATGATGTAGTGACAAAAATTGAAAGGGGTATGCTTCGGTGGTTTGGGCATGTTGAAAGATTGAGTGAACGGCGATTAACAAAAGGAATTTATAAGGCGAATGTCAGTGGAAACGCCAGTAGAGGACGCCCTAGAAGGACATACATTGATGTTATTGGTGATGTTCTTCAAAAAGGACAGGTGCGTAGTAATTTCAACCGGCGTGCGTGTATGACAAGATGTATGACCGTGGACGAAGCGAAAGGAGTATGTAAGGATCGTAGCATGTGGCGTTCTACAGTTTCTGCCTACCCCCATGGGAAAAAGGCGTGAGTGTATGTATGTATGTATGTATGTAACACAAAAATAACTATATGTTAGTTTATTGTAGGTATACTTTTATTCTTTCTGTATTTATGTGGTTATTTATGTCTGTATATTTATCGGTTTTTTTTTTGTTTTTACACTGTTGTCTACATTTCTTGTTCTAAATTCTTCTCTCACAGTTCTGCTTGAAGAGATTTCGTTTAGAAATAAGCAGTGCCTTTGTACGCTATGCTCCTGATATCTTTATTAAGTCTTGTGTATATTTAAATTATTAAGTAAATAAATAGCAAAAGTAACCAGTAAGTTGCTGGATAATCATTAGAAAAATCTCTTAAGTGATTTTACTCCTCGAAATACATTGACAAACACAAGCATCGAGGTAGCACTATTGTATCGATAGATGTCTAGCATATTTAAAATTAAAAGCTGTTCGTTGGTTAGCACATCACTTGAGAACGGCTGGACCAATTTGGCTTTTTTTTAATATTCCAAAATCGCAAATGTTTCCCGAAAAATTGGCAAATTCGGAAAAAAATCAACAGTTATTTTTTCTATGGGATTTTTGTATGATCTTCCGACTTTCCTTTGTAACTGTCCCGATTTTATTTCCGACAGGAAATATTCTGTCGGGTCAGCTAGTTTCTCATAAAATACACGTCTTAGCCAACTAAGTTATAATATTCAATTCATACTCCCCAATCATTTTCAGTTGGAAATTATATGCACAACTAAGCCGGCAGTATCCGCATTCATGCATAAATGATGGAGGGTTCCGTGCATAAGTCCTGACTCGGTAGGCTGAATCAATAAGTCATTTGGTTACCTGTGCGTCAGTTTCGTTATACAAGTGTATATTCAATATAAACGGTATTAAACTATTGTATAATGAAAAAGATTTTCTAGTTTGTTGCAGAAAAATATAAAACTGAGTTTATATTTGATTATGGATGTATATTTTCAAAATATATATTTAAATAAGCTGTTTTTCGATATATTTTCCAATTGACCCGTGAAACTTAGTCAGATTTTATGGTTAGCTACGGATAGACTACTTCTTTGTCTGTAAAAGATAGACAAAATATTTTTACATACAGTGTGTCACTGGACGTCTGGTGCACAGACGAAAACGGGTGAAATTAAACCACAATTTGTCGACAAAAAGCAGAAAGTATCATATTTTTTTATGAATAAAACGAACATGTTTTTTATTTGCTTTGCAATACCTATCAGTTCTTAGCCATTATTCTAGTTTTTATTTAAAAGAAATACAGACAATTAATACCAAAGTTGTCATTTTTTTAAATCAATATTATAATAAAGTTTTTTTTTTTCATTTATTTTGTCGATAAATTTTGGTCTAGTTTCCCTCATTATCGTTTATGCAGTTTATCCAGGAACACATTGTATTTTAACAATCTATAATTTAATAATTATTAAATCCGTAGCGTCCTCCCACGAATCCCACGAAATAAACGAATATAGGGTGACATGTTTTCTACCGGATCCTTTCCTCTAGATCAATATCGGTCGATCTCAAACTACGTTTTAATACAAAACAAGA
Organism: Amphipyra tragopoginis; assembly: GCA_905220435.1. Lineage (NCBI taxonomy): Eukaryota > Metazoa > Arthropoda > Insecta > Lepidoptera > Noctuidae > Amphipyra > Amphipyra tragopoginis. Next base: position 6,552,083 of record HG991999.1, on the reverse strand, counting down.
CAAATAACACTTCACAATGTTATCTTACTCCTTGTTGCTCTTTTTCCACTATTTCTTTTATTAGTCGTTTACAAAAGATTAGATAATGATAAGACAAACTTCTATTCGAAAATCCGAAGAAATTGCCAACCCTATCAAGCCCTAAGCGTTATAGTCTTGAAAATGCCATTATTTAGCGTCATAGACAGTTAGGCGAAACAGTTAGGCTTAATCAAGTTCTAGCTAGAATTTTCGTATCACAATAGACGAAAAATAGTGTGTGTGTAATGTATTAAGTCGCCATTTTCTTTTGGGAAAGTCGTAAATGTTTGCTCAGGGTTAGGCCTGCTTCGTCATTATTTGTCGTGATACGAGATTGCGTTCGGTATATTTGGGAAGTGTGTAACAAATATTTATACGATACAAAATGTGGGACATGTTCTATTATGTTTTTAAGACCATGTTAACACGCTAATCTTATACAAGGTTAGTCGGAAAATGGTACTAAACCTACAGGGCAGTATAGGTACTTATAACAATAAATAACTTTCGTTATACCACTTTCTCCAAAAGTCAATAGTTTTAGAGAAATAGCTGTTCAAATTTTTCATAAAAAAACGCTAAAATCTATGTATCGTCAGCTACGAGCTGCGTTTACATTTAAGGTCATATTTTGTTTCAAGGATTAGAATTAGATGAAGAGTTTTTGAAAAATCTGAAAAAAAATCATTTAGCATAGAAATAAAAAAAAAACGAATTTTTAAATTAACACTTGCTTTAAAACATCAGTGATACTTTATGTGGTCCGCGAAATATACTTGGGAGCAAATAAATCGAGCCACTTCTATTTTTCACGTAGGTATAATAGTTATTATTTTTGGTATTATGGAACAGATCAATTCTAAACATATATCGAATAAAAGTTTATTTGATAACCTTTACAATGAGGGTAGTTTTTTGTATTTTGAATTATATCATTCATGAAACCAAAACTAATAACCAAGACACGACAAAAAAGGAGTGCCTCAATTTCTTTGCTCCCAAGTGTAGTACCCCCTTTTTGACTAACCTTGTAGTACCAAACGGTGTGTCTAACAAGTAAGTTGTAATATATAGAATGACGGGTGAGACAATGACGATATCTTAAGGGGTCGTTGTACTCATCATTATGAACAACTTTTACTATGGGACCAAACCTGAAATCGAGAAAAAAAAACAGCTCTTCCATACATTTTAACGAGTAATGCGAACATAAATGTAGGGGACAGCTGATTTTTTTTTCGCGGTTTCAGCTTTAGTCCCATAGTAAAAGTTGTTCATAATAATAAGTACAATGACCCCTTAAGATATCGTTAGTGTCTCACCAATCATTCTGTATAAACGGAAGGAAACCGTTTTTTGTGTCTGTCAGGAAGAAAAATATAGAGTAGCGAATACAAAGAGCAACTTAATTAAACGAACAATAGTAGTGTTTAGTTTTAGGGTCCCGTAATTAAAATAGGAACTAGGAAAATATATACATATAAAAGGAGAAGCTGACTGACTGACTGACTGATCTATCAACGCACAGCCTAAACCGCTGGGGTTAGAACGTTGAAATTTTGACAGTAGGTTCCTTTTGTAACGTAGGCATCCACTAAGAAGGGATTTTTCGAAATTCAATCCCTAAGGGAGTTAAATAGGGGATGATAGTTTGTATGGAAAATCGTCACTTAACGGGTTCAAAATTTCACGCAAGCGAAGCTGCGGGCGAAAGCTAGTAGTTTATAAGCCGTATTGGTCTAAGCTCTGCCGGTCTAGCCCCTATCGGTCTAAGAACTGTTGGTCTGAGCCCTATCGGTCTAACCATTGTTGGTCTAAGCCCTGTCGGGCTGAAGTCAAGTCTGAGGAGAAGCTTGTGCCCAGTAGTAGGAAAGGGATTGATTCTTTGGATGATAAAAAAATGAGATTAATAGCGCCGTTGCTATTGTTTATTTGCTTCTCGCTCATGCATGTTGTGCAACGCGAAAGGCAAATAGAGGATGCACTATATTTAATCCCATGATTTAAGTAATCATGTTGTACATTATTCAACTTGATCCATAGTATGGATCAAAACATCACCCGTCTTTGTACAGCACATAATATATCCAATATTTAGGTGTTGGTGTAATTTCACGGGGCGGTAGGTAGCGAAGGCATGGGATTTTGTTCCATCCCCTAACCCATGGTTGCGGTTACTGACCCTTAAAATGCAAAGCCATGGGTTTTCCCTCTGAATTTTTAGTACAACCCCGTTTTATATACGGTGTGTTTCTAAACATTTTGACTGATGTTCTGAAGGGAATTTAGACTGAGAGGTTTCAGGGAAATATCGTACGTTGTCTCTTGTATGTTCGACTCTGCTATATTGGGATAGAGTAGTTTTTAGTTTGGAGTTTTTTTCTGTGTCAGCGATCGTTGAATAAGTCAACATGGATAACGAACCGATTCCTTGACATGCTCACCTTTTCAATGGAAACCTGTGGTAGTTTTTTATTTTGCGCTATCTATCCATAAAAATATTTATTATTAGTTATACTAATATACACTGAAACCTTTAACCAAGCATTTTTATAAAACAAATTAATATTTATTTCGGATAAGTAACATCTGTACGAGATACGCTGTATATTGACCTTTGAAGTAGTTTGTATGTCGTACTCACATAATAATTATGCTTATCGATATTGTTTAGGTATGCACTTCTGTAACATACATAAAATGTAATTTTATAATTATATTTTAGTAGCAATAAATCCATCAAGGGAATCATTCGTCTACTCATTTCACATTAACATAATAGACCTTACAAGTCGACATAACATTTAAGTAACATAACACTGCTGGGCATCATACCCCAACAACATCCATAGTTGGTTATTAAAAAAGAGAGAAAGAAAGTTCTATGTTTAAAAACTTAATATTTAGTTACCTTTTCATTGTTCGTCATGCATCTTTGAACAATGGCATTCAACAAAGAAGAGTCTTATCTCCCTGCTATGGTCTTCAGAATGGAGTTGGAGCTGGCCCGCACTCTGCAGAGCAAGGAGGCAGATCTCTGTCTGACGATGACATGAAAGCCATCGACGTGTGCCTGCGTGAGCATACCAGATGCACTACAGAAACGGGGCAGCCCCATCAACATCCTGAAACCGTTATTATATTGGACCTGCAGGGCGCTGATAGTTCGCTGATTATAATTGGTCCACAGGCTGCACGTGTAGAATACTTGGCAATAAGCTTTAAAAAGCGTTATTTCAACTTGTTTGCTACAACGTCCAAATCAATGCTTGGCCTGGTTTTAGTACAAGTTTGGCAATTTAAGTTATTACAAGAAGAGTTTAGATTGTAAAAAAACTGTTATTTTTTCTTTTATTCTATTTGTACTGGCAGCTAACAATTAATACAAGATATAATACTGAAGTCATTCACGAAAAGCCGTTTACACGCCCCCAGAGTTGCACGAACAACATTACACAATGAACACTAACTCACCACCTTTTTGCATGCATTCCTATTTCCTGTTTACATATATAAAATTTATCTAATAATGTCCTATAAGTGACAAATCTGTGTAAATTCTCTTTGATTCTCAAAAATGTCATTAATTAATACTTCTGGTACTGATCACAGTGCAGAGCTTGTATAAACTAGAGGTGTGGGAGGCCCTGGTGACCTGTACTACAGGCATTGCGATGCAGTGCCTATTTCAGGCACCAGTCTCTCACAAATTATATTTATCCATTTACATTAACTTAAGCATAAGAGAAAGAGTTAGTAGTAAAATTAATATTATTGTAAAAGATAGCTAGATTTGTAGGTAATAACGTAAGCAGATTGGATGCGTAACCATTCTCATCACATATCGGGTGCAAGATAGTCTGTAACGTGTTAATTCGATCGATTCGCTTCAATTCGATAGAGTTCGACTCGCGACCTTGCTGCGTGATCAACTCATGAATCTCTCCGTTTGGGTCCGAAACTAGTCGGGCGATCCCGAAAAATGCACGTGAGTAAACCATAACAAATCATAAATACGAATGTGTCTCACGAAAGTTATAATACAAAAAAAAGTGTTAATAGTTGTTAAACTGCTTGTAAAAAGTGTTAATAGATGACAAGCTGCTTGTAAAAAAAGAAAGAAAGAAAAAACATACGAAAACAAAAAGGATAAAAAATAAATAAAACTACCTGCACGAGGCCAAAAAAGGCTCCTATCTCAGCACAATGCTGCGACATTTAAAAAAAACAAAATGACGCGACGCTGGTTTTCAGATAGGACCATAGTGATGCCACGGGCATTAACGATACAAATAAATAAATAGAATACGTACAATGTTAAAATTAAAATACCTACTACTAAATAAAAGCAATAAATAGTTAATTATAATCTGATGTGTTACGTGTATGTAGTAATAATAAAAGTGTTAATAGATGTTCAACTACTTGTAAAAAGTGTTAATAGATGTAAAACTGCTTGTAAAAAGTGTTAATAGATGTTAAACTGCTAGTAAAAAGATCAATTGAGGGGTTTTCGGACTTAATAATTTGGTTGAAAGCTTTGGATGAACGTAGTGTAAATGAATTCTTACTGTGCGTTTTTAAGGAACATGGAGGAGATTTCTCAAACGACAGTGCCAGGGTGGAACTTACATGTAGAGACAACTTTGAAACAAGTTCTGGACAGTCAATTTTTGATTGTGTTATTTCAATAAGAAACGGATATCAGAAGCCCAATTCTCGTAATTAATTTGAAATAAGACTGAAGGTTGACCGAACTAAACACTTACAGTTCGGTCCGGTTTCAGTATCATCTCAGTCTATCTCAATATAATGTCAATTCAGTCAAATTAAAATCTATTACCGATAGCATACCGATATCAACAGTTATAGACTAAAATTCTGGAAATAAATGAGAATTTCAACTTGTCAAAATGGCTCAGTACATAATGTAACCAGAATACGTCAACTTTCAATCTCATTTCAATTTAATCTCACGTTTGACGTTGTTTGTTAACGAACAAGAATACCATTTGTCATATTTATGAGATTGAGACTAGACTGAGACTAGATCGAAACTAGATTTTGAACATTTTGGCCTTCAGATTTATTACCGTCCGCGAGGCCTAAGCTGAGCTTTGCATTTGTGTGAGAATGAATGAAGACGCGTCTTTTACTTGGTTTAAACCGGTTTATACTGCTTTTTGGCAATCGATTCTATGTGCACTCACACAAATGCAAAGCTCAGCTTACGCCTCGCCAGTTGCACTTCATTGTTATTTTCATGTATGTTTTTTTGCATGCTTTTTTCATTTCACTCATTCCTCTAGGTAAAAGGACGTCGAAGTGGAAACTAATATCACATACATCTGTTTTACAGGTCAGACTTACATAAACTCCCGTAGAGATCTTGATACTCTTTCCTTGATTGTTTTTTGGTGTATGGTCGTCAAACGCATCATCTTCTTCTCTTCTCTCGTGTCAGCATGAGCGATACGAAAATAGCTCATGCTGTGGTGAAAAGATTTAGCCAATCAGCAAGGTTGGTAGCGGGGCTGACTGCCCAGAGTGCACCGGACGTACTTAACTATCGTCACTCGTGGAGGCTCTTTTCATGCCCCCAAAAATACGTATCATAAATATCATTTCATTGATTCCTTTTTTACGGGAGTCCGTGCCGTTGAAATTGTATAGAGGTTCCCTGATGTTGACATATTAGGAAGTACCTGTGAGACTTTCATATCACGAAAAGAGAAGCAACGCATCGACAAAAAATGTAATAAAATAAATGTCACGACGTCATCCCCACCATGTATATGACAAGTTTCTTACCCCAAACATTAGTTCCGTCTTGAAATGTCTATGTAACCAATTAGCTTAATGAACAATACATTTAGCGCTCAGGTTCCAGGCATTCGTATAAAAAACATTAATCTTTTATGTTAACGACGTTTCTGCCTATCACTAATAGGCTTTTAGTGTCCCGGTAATGGACCGAGTACCTTTGTTCGGGCTGAAACACTGTAACACATTTATGTATACATATATATATGTGTATATATCTATGACAACGGTTTATTGTACAGTCAACGGCAAAAGCCGATGTCATAATCATCTCATCACTTTATCACAGCTAGCCACGGCCCTCTTCTCAGAATGAGGAGGCTTTGCTCCAACACGCTAGCCTAGTGCGGGTTGGTGATCTACGTACATCTTCCAAAACGATACTTGTTTTTTTTTTTTTTGGAGTCGTCCCTCAATATTATTTTCCCTCGCAATGTTTTCTTTCACCGTTAACGCAAATGATAATCAAATTCTGATCTGATCTTTTGGTATTTTGAAATTAATTAACGTAAGACCCTTTTATTGCTTTTTTTTTATAAAGACACTGGTCTTTAAAGTAGTATGTAATGTTTCATATTTTCATATCATTTATTTATTACCATGGCAAATATAAAAAAAAAAAACGCTTGAAATCAGTTCACGATTTTAATCAATCATCAGTTACTTTTAACATTTTTTTTTATGATATCGTCATTGCCCATTGCCTGGGTTCTAGAGGACTGATGGCAGTCACTCCATGTAAAAATACTGGTATCTCGCTACATCTGGTTAGACTGGAAGCTGACCCCAACTTAGTTGGGAAAAGGCTAGGCAGAGCGTCACTTACTTTTTACATTGACTGTACTTTGTATTTTTTGTCAAACCAATGTTTTGGGGTGTTAATGCAGTCAATCGTAAAAATACATCACGCAGTTTTTTTATTTGACGCAAAACGCTATCATAAATTATGTCCTTTATCTCGTGTAGATCTTCCGGGTGCCATGTTGGAGCTCTCATTCGGTTGCTCTTTGCTTTCGTATTTTCTTTTGTGCCTTGACATGAAAAATTGATTCCAACCTAAATTTTGCTTCAAAATAAAGCCATGCCTCCGAGAACAAGTTAGGCAATAGCCCTGGTTTTCATACGAATACCTATAATATATGACAGGCGTTACGCGTACTTGAAGCCTGAAAGTTTGACAACCTGTCTAACCATAGGATATCGGTATTTCCCAGTAACTGGATGACGGAGGTCTAATAGCAGTCGCTCCGTGTAAAATACTGGTATTCAGCCGTATTTGGTTAGACACGAAGCTGACCCCAACATAGAAAAAGGCTAGGCAGATCAAACATTGCGTCAATTTAAACTAATTGTAATGCAAGAAAAAATATGCGCTAAGCAAGGTAAATAAGATATCTTTTCGTTTATCAAGTCTTGTTCTGTTCCTAACACCTCAAAATGTACAACTTCGCCGAGGGATGAATATTTGTGGCCGGTGAGTTATTTTGGTAAGGAAAGGCCAAGATTATAGTAGTTGCTAAAACTTGCGTAAGTTGACAGAAAGAGGCTCTGAATGTAAAGGTGTGCATAAAGGTAGTGTTAGGTTATTCCCAGAACACAAATGGTATGTCTACACCAGTGCGCTTTCATGTTCATCTTGCGCTTTCAACTTTCAATTCCTTTTGCGTCAAGCGCATGCAATATTGATTGCCATAAGACGCATGCAGCTTATCGTCTACACCGGTGCTCCTCGGTCAGTCGTCAGTCGACACACAATAGACGGATTGGCGTGCGCTAGGGGCATGCGCTTTTGTCGAACTAGTATTTAGGCATGCTCTATTGCATGGGCTATTGCGCTTCACGCATGCTTCACAAGATGAACATGAAAGCGCATTGGTATAGACATAGCTATAGTCATGGAAAGACTGGATTTTAAATATTAAAAATAGCAAATTTTACTTAAAAAAAACTTCGAATTCCTTTTATTTAAAAAAAAAGTAAGAAATACTGCATTCAAAGATTTTCAAAAAGTCTCCTGCCTTATCTGCGAATCGACACCCGTGTAATAAATCGCTCTAAGTCAAAAGAATATTCAGTTCAGTGTCGCAAGAGTTACAAAGACTGCCGGAAGGTCAATGTCTAACGTAAGAGATTATGCAGGTGTTATAAAATCAACTCTAAGAATTTTGTGGGGTTATTCGGTATCGGAAATTGAACAATTTTCGTAGAAAAACATTTCAATACTCGCGTTTTTTTATCACTTTCAATTCAATTTTTTTAACGACTTTTTTTCCGGAATATGTGTTTAACTCGCTACACTGCAGTGAACCGATGGCTCAATGAATTAGGTACGAGCAATGTGATAAGAGCAATGTGTTGAATTATATTTTATTTATGCAAAAATTAATTTATAGTTAAGTATAAATTATTTAGTTTATTTGCCCAGCAATAAATTTATTATCAAATGTAAAACAGTTTAAAAAGTAAATCAATACGAAACCAATTTGACAGTCTATAAAACAATATTATTTCGTAATCGGTCATTGTCGTCACTCTGTCTATCGAAGTTGTAGTGGACAGACGTTTAACAGATTCCTAGTGTAATTATAATAAACGTTATTATTATTCAAAACAAGTTTGTTTCTATTTTAATCCTTAACCTAACACAACGATGGAAAATCCTAGGCCATTTTAAAAAAAAAGCTCTTTCCATTTTTTTATAACTCGATTAAACCCAGTGCCGCAGCCGCATTTCACTCCTTCTCCAACAAGTAAAAGTCTGCGAAGAAATAATTTAAATACGTGATCGATGCTTTGCGTGACCAGAAAATTAGTTCGTAGTACAAAAGATTAGCATTGCTTTTCAGTAGAAGGCTGCTCGCTTTGTAAACCTGATTATTTCTGAATAAATGTTAAACTTTACGCGTCAGTGAATTTGTATTTAATCTGATTTGTACACGAAATCAAGTGCTGTCTTCAATAAACGTGTGTAATCTTTTATTTTATCAAGTCACTAGCTGTGCGGCTTCGTCCGCGTGGTAGATGATAATGTTCATCCTGAAGGTCTATTCTAAATATATACTTAGATGATGTTTTGATTTGTGGTTCCTTTCAGCAAAAGTTTTGATGAGGACTTTCAATCTCTGTTTTAACTGTCGTCACAGAAACATTAGCCAAGAACAAAGAAGATTGTGTGTATTTGTAAGGAGCCGTCATGATAATTATACATTAATACCTATTCTTAAAGAAAATTACGTAGTTGTTGGAAATATTACGTAACCGTGTCATTTGAGTTTGAAGTCCTAAACCGTATAATTTATGGCACTAAAACGTATTTAATAAATAACTTAAAAAAAAACTAAAAAGAGTAAAATAATTACAATAATTTAAAATGAACAGTTTCAGAAGTCGATGAAATTTTACACTGAAACAAATAAAAGTCACCGTCTTCTGAAATCGTTAATTTTATATTAGTATGATAATTATTTTACTCTTTTTAGTTTTTTTTGAAGTCGGTTTTTATTTTTATTTAAAGTCATTTATGTTAAGCAACGTTGATTATTTTGTATGGGACAGCTGTTTTTTTCACAAATTCTGAGTTTGTCCATTCATGCTGTACTACCAGGAATAGTTCTGCTTCAATAGTTAAACAAATCAAGATTAAGCTCACGATTTATTGGCTGTAGAAGTTATGCAGTGGTGATAACTTGATCAAGAAGTCGTGACAAGCATACAAAAACTACAGGAACTTTTCTTAGATTGGTATCTTTCCTAGTACTTTCATTTCGGTTGGTTGGAAATAATCTTTTGATCCTTATAAAAGATAAGAACGATTGGCGTCAAAAGAAAAAAAAGATATTCCAATTTTTCTGACGGTGCATTTTTTTCAAAATCTGTGAATGCAGTTCACAATGTCTTCAATAGTTATAGACAGTTTCCTAAGAACATTTTCCCGTAGCAATAATAGCTAGCCATACACGCACGGATATGCCCGCCGGATCTGCCCAACAGACGTGTCTGGCGGGCAGATCCGTGCGTGTATGGTGAGAACAGACACGGATATGTCTGCCGGATGCCTGCCCGCTGCTCGTGCTCAAAACGATCGGATCGGGTACGGGGAAGGCAGATCCGAGTACCAACTGTGCGTGTGTGCCTAGCGACGGATGTGCCCGCCGAATTGTGCCCCAGTCGCGCACTATTGCTTTACACGCGTTTCGTCTAAAATGGCATTTAGTGACAATAAATGACATCTGAACTGATGCCCGGAGACGAAATCACGGATCCGATCCCAGCGGGCAAATCTGTACGTGTCTGGCGAAATCACGGATCGGATCGGAGATGCGCCTGTCGGTCAAATCCGTGCGTGTATGGCAAGCTATTGGTTATAGTAGCTGCCCTCACTGCTCCATATCCCATCTTGTTATCCCACGAGGACATTATAAAAGGTATACTATACCCAATACTGGGTGATGATAGGTTGAAGAAGACAGCAAGAGAGAGAGATAGAGAGCGATTTAGTAATGTTTTAATTGTATTTTTTCACTAGCCGAAATTGCTACACTCGGTTTTCTAGAAATTACTCTAAAAATAAAGCTGAAATTACAGCCCGCCACAATATCTTTTGTTAGTATTCCATTCTACTCCGTTTTTGCATATCTCTTTCAGCTGTAATTTACAACGTACATACCAGGAGATAAGATCTATGAATGTCAGTTTAATAATGTTATAAAATATAGCCGGTGCTGGTTCAATTCTCGTAATACCCAGGTATTCCCCTTTTGTAAATTCATCATTACGATAATTTAATATGCTCAACCGTTGGCAAAAGTAGGGCGGTACAATCGGGCGCAACATCGTTGTTGTAAAGGATATTATTAAGTGGTGGTTGAATAGGAAAATGAGCGTGAGAAAATGATTTATTTTGCGGTTTGTATTTTTCAGTTTTGCTTTTTATTTTTGTCTTTGTTGTGAGATTTTTTGTTACTTCTTTTAAGGGCAGTTCAAACTACGCTTTATTATTTCGCTATATGTATAGTAAAGCATATTGACCAATCCTATACTTTATAGCATAGCGTTGTGTGACCGTGTCCATATAAAATGTATACTGAGCGATACCATTGTGCTGTACAATATTATATATAATTTATAACAAATTTTGCTATAAGTTATATATTATAACGTAGTCTGAACTGCACTTGAGTCATGTCGTAATATGAATCGTTTCTTTTTAGAATCACATTGTTTTTGGTTTGAAAAACTCAATTACTCGTAAAGCTTCTTTATCGAAACCTATTTATTTCCACTAACTAGATTTCTAGAATCCCAGTCACCGTAATTTCATACAAATTCTTAAATTGGCCTAAATAACCTTTGTGTACAAAGCCACCATTTTGTCTTACGTATTTTATCGTTTCAGTGATTTTGACAGCTACTTTTAAATTGATACCATTTAACTGAGTAAATAGAATTTTGAATAACATTCAATGTAACTTGACAGGGAAAAAGAATAATTGGTCAGCAAAGATATTTCCCACCATAAGTTTTTCTCCGTGTTTTAATAAAATAACCACAAAGTGCAAAGTGATCGCGTTGCTTTACAATTCTAACCTACCCTAACCTAACCAAGTCGGCCCCTGATTTTTATCGCTGACCAAACATTGACTCCGCTGACTAAAAATTAATGTCGTTGTAACTAGTTCCCCTTTTAAACAATTCAAGCTTCGTCAATCACCCGTGTCAACTACAATTACTGACACACTCAACTGTTTGACAAAAACAACAGTTTCTCTTGAACAATTAGTATAAAAGCCTTTTCTCCACCAGTGTGTGGAGTACACGGGCGATGGTAGATAATTTAGGAGCGCTAATCACAGGCTGCCCGTTCTCTTTGTTAAGGGTAAGGCTTGATTGATGATCCGACTTTGCCGATGTCGGGTTAATCTTCAAACAACACACTATTAGACGTATGTGTGTGTATAGAGGTATGTTGGTAATTCGAGGTGAGGAAAAGTTTTTTGATGGATTTTTGTAAAGCTAGATGGATGTGGATGTTTTATGTTGTTCTTTAGTTTATATTACTGAATTGCTAATGTCTAGAGTTACAAAAATTTGAATCGAAGAGTAAAATATTATAGTTTAGATTTGTACATTTGTACTTTGTTGTACTTTTGATGTCAATCCACTCCTGGTGCGAACTTAGTTGGATGAACAGGATTATTATTAGCATAAGAAAGGTTTAAAGACATTTAATATCAATATAAACACGAAAGTCACTTGAGAACAATAAACAAACTTATGCTAATTATATTAAGTTTGTCATTTTAATAATTCGCTGCTTGAATTCAAAAGGGCCACAAATCAAAATAACTAAAAATCCTTTTTATTGCAAAAATCGTATCAATTCTGTTTATATTTTTATATGCGAAAAAGACACCCAGTATTTTCGCATTAATAATAGTCCAATCACACTACTGCCCTCTTTGCATTTTTACACTTTGGTGGCTAATTTCAGGTCAAAGCCGCCATTTTGTCAATTGTGACCCGGCATTCTGCGTGACCACACGTATTCTTTGTAAAAAAGGGCCACATTTCCAAAAATATCTCAGTTTCATTTAAAGTTTTTATTAAATAAAATTTATATTAATATTAAAAAGTGCCACATTTTGGAATACGACCGTATTGAGTTTAAAATACATGTAAGTATAACATTATTTTATCAGCAAAAGTGCCGTGTTTTGTAATGCGTTCGTTTTGGATTTAAATGAAATGAGTTTTATGATTATTTTACGAAAAAAAAGGTGCAGTATTTGGAATGCTTCTGTTTTGCACAAAAGATTAAGGTGAATATGACAGTTTTTATTGAAACAAATATGCATTAAGTATTTGTTTAGGTTGTTTTTATGTTTCAAAATTAAATAAAAAATTACAATAATTAGAGTTTCAATCAAATTATTAACATATGCTTAAAGCTTAATACTTACTAAATATTTGACAAGGAGCCTGGCCGAATAAACCGAATATTCGACCAAACTAAAATTAGTTTCTAAGTTTTCGATAATTGTGTTGCCGCGTAATCACGTTGTTATAAGCATGTATTTTGTCCGTCAAATATTCTGCTAACAACATTGTTTCTTAATTTATAGATGTGCACCTTAAAGAAAAATGTCTGGTAAGATTAGAAAAAGAGAAAGACAAGGAAAGTGTAGGCAAAAACTTTGTAGTCGCAGTCTATGATTTACAAGCGGTAATGCCCTATCCACAAGGTGAAGTATCAAGCTTCTATTACATCCCAAAGCTGAATCTTTTGAATTTTACTATTACCGAGCTTGGTACTAAAAACACTACATGTTTTGTGTGGCACGAAGGAGAAGGAGGCCGCGGCGCTAACGAAATAGGTTCATGCGTACTTATGTACTTAAAGAGTTTGCACGATAAAGCAAGTGAAGATTTTGACGTTGTTTTTTATAGCCACAATTGCTGTGGTCAACAGAAAAATAAATTTATGTTGGCAATGTATCAGCACGCCATAAATGAGTTTCCGAAACTTAGGAGCATAACTCATAAATTTTTAAATAAGGGGCACACCCAGAATGAGGGGGATGCTGTTCACTCTATCATTCAGAGGAATATCACAAGAGCATTAAAATCTTCGCCAATTTATGTACCTGACCAGTACATAACTTTGATTAAAACCGCAAAGAAGAAAAGGGCACCTTTTACTGTAAAGGAACTCACACATGAGAATTTTATGAATTTGAAATCTCTGGCTGTTTGCAACTACACCACCAATGAAGATGAAGACAAGGTGAAATGGGCAGATCTTAAAGTCATTAAAACTGATCAAGAGCTTATGCTTCTTCGTAGGAAGTCTTATATAAAAACATGTTCTTATGAACATGTTTTTATATAAGACTTCCTACGAAGACGCAGAGTATGCCCAAGTAACTACATTTAAAAAGAAGGCAAAATGCACCTGAAACTGGTCCGCGAACTATGAAAAAACTCTCTGCCAATAAGTTACAAGTTGCTGAAGCGAAAAAACAAGGCATTTTAAACCTGATTGAAAAGAATGTGATCCCAAAGTATTACGAAACTTTTTATGCTAATCTTTAATATGATCATAGTTTTAAATGATAATTAAGTAAGTTTACTTATTTAAACCAGGGTATTTCTGAGACTGATTGATACAGACTGATTTTAGTAGAGGAATAATTTAAAGTGTTAGTTAACGTTAAACGTTTTGCTTAAGAGAGATTATTGTGATGACTTTTACTCTGTTCAACGAAACATGAGTCCTGACAGCTCGGTTATTTCATAAAAGATTGCCGTAAGACCGCTATCGAAAAAATGTCAACAACACCATCAAAAACCGTGAAATAGCTATATTAATTGTTTTTTTTTTTTTTTAATTGTTTAAAGGTTGATTTTATAGAATGTTATTGCAAGGTATTGCTATCATTTAGTTATAATTGCGTATTCTTAACACATTGCACTAAACAATGATAGAAAACATCTAATAAAACTTGTTTTTACTATGATTTGTGGCTTTTTATTAATTACATTCATAAACAATATGGTAATTTTTTATAAGCAAAAGGGACTTATGTGATGTTTTACTTAACTGGGTAAAATTTACAGGAAATATGAAATTATAGACGAATAGAGGCTTGAAATATACATCCGATGATATATAACACATAGGTATAGAATCTATATTTTTTTAATAAAAAAACAAATACCACGGCCAAAACTTTGATGAGCTCTCCTGTAAAAAAATGACTTTTAGACTTATGGCCCCTTTGAATTTAAGCAGCGAATTGTAGTGTACTCACCCAATGCGTTCATTTTTATGCAAGAAAATTATTTGAAATTATATTATTATGCAGCGCTAGCTGAGATTTAAATGCATGGAATGAGGTTACACTTTCTATACGTGAGGGTAATTGTTATTGTGTTGTGCTCATTGAAATGTTAGCATTTTTTGCCATAAACAATAATAATCTAGTTTCTAGGTTCTAGGTGCTTGAGATCATCAGAAAATCTTAAATTAAAAATACAACAGCATTCTTCTTCCTATTCAGACAAGTCCTTTACTGTTCAAGCTGCTCGATTGTGGAATGCATTACCACTTAATGTGAGACGTGCGCAATCACTGCCAGTTTTTAAAAAGCTGGTGAAGGAACATTACTTGTCACTTTAATTTGCTATTTCTTGATTATTGCTCATATCTCTTCTTCTTTTTCATTTATAAAATATTTATTTATTAGTTTGTTTTAAAGATGTATGTATCTTTAAATATATTATATTTGTGTAATTATTGGTATGTATTTTATGATATTACATTTAAGTTTTTTTTTTGTACGATACGTACACCAGAACTGCCCGTTATCTCTTTCTGTTCTTCCAGTCCATCCTGAGGTTGTCTGGAAGAGATCGCCTTGTGCGATAAGACCGCCCAATGTACATATTTTGTGTAAATATTTGTATTTCTTGTTTGTTTACCGGTGTATTATGTACAATAAAGAGTATAATAAATTAAAATAAGTAAATAATCAACCCATTATAATGGTCTCTCAGAATAAGAAGACTTTAGGCCTTAGTCTACCACGGTGACCTGGTTGGTGGACTGCATACGCCATTGAGAACTTTTTGGAGCCCTTTCAGATGGTCAGGTTTTCTCACGGTGTTTTAACACGTTCAGTGTCGGGTGCCCTCCAGGAGGGCAGTCGCATTCGCCACGCCAGATGCCCTCGTGGAGGGCTCATTTTAATGTAGGTTTTTCTTGGAAAATGCACCGTCATGAAAGAAGCGAACACCTATTTTACGACGTAGTAGCGTATCGTATAACCTAATGCCAGGAACCCTCCTCGAGGGTTCACTCTTAGCGCAAACGTAATACCGTTGACCCTCCTGGAAGGTCCACTAGCAATATGTATGGTGGCATGGCATATGAGCTCTATGAAAAGTGTGGTGGACTCGAATGCGTTAACCGTTAACACAAGTGCTAATGGACTTGGATTGCCATCTTCGGACTCAGGTTGGTCGAAGCAAGGAAAACCTGCTCAGGTGGAAATTAGCGGGTAACTCAAACCTTGAGTGTAAATGTGGTGCTGTTCCGCAAACTATGGTGCACTTAACATCATGCCCCGCCTGCCCTGTTACCTGTACACCTCAAGAACTAATGGACGCTACGGATAGTGCTAAACTCATTGCTGAGTTCTGGGCCGGCACGGTGTAGATTGTCATCGACACGCTAAGAAGAAGAAGAAGTGCTAATCAAATTCTAATCCGCGAATGAATTCGAAAATCAGGGATGAAAAAAGCCTTTCTAATACCCAAGAGATATAAAACATTTCCCTCCAACATTTATAAAACAAAATCGACAAAACAATGAAAAAATTAAGTCGCTTTACGCGTCCCAAATATTCCACATCGGTGGTCTTATCAGCTTATTACCAGCCGTCGCAAAGCCACGTAGACTGTGTCCCTCATATATGACAAGCTGACATTGTATTAAGGAGAAAAAGTATTAGGTACGTCTATTTTTTATTCCGGCCGTGAGAGTGATGGGTGTGGAATACTAATCTTTGGAGCAACAATGAAATAAATGTATGAGAGCTCGAGTTTTTGGGTGCTCGTTGGGGTGATCTGTGTTTTGACGTGTGATACTGGATGGTGTAGCGTGGGAAGGCTACAAGAAGGACCGATGACAGGTAGATGTAGTGCTGCTTGAAGGAGACCTATGTCCAGCAGTGGACGTTTTTCGGCTGAATGATGATGATGATTTTGGCGTTATGGTGTTTGTATTGATATTTTGAGTTGCATGATGGTTACAGCCAGGGTAAAGCATCGTGTATTTTCCCTCTTATCCCTTGCGACTTAGCGAAATATTTTGTGCTAGGGGTATCACTGTGTCAAGGCTTTAAAAAAAATAAGTATGTTGAAAACGATGGTATGGTTTAAGAAAACTTACTGATGTTGTTTGGAACCGAGTTGACAGGCGGGATATGCTATCTGTAGTGACCGTGTTCAGTCTGTGTCGTCTAATGATTACGTCACAATCTTGGGCTAATAGCAACCGCGCGCTATCATGACCACCGAATCGCTTTCTTTCCTCGAATTTTGTTAACTGTTTTATTAATAATTAATATTTATTAGGTTTTTTCGTAAATTGTATCCGTAAGGAGACTGCTGTCTAAAAAACCCAAACGAAATCATCAAAAACCGCAAAATCACTAGAAATCGATATTTTGTTTTAAAAAAATATTTGGTATTCTTTGTGTGATAACGTTTTTTAGAGAACTGTCGGGACTCACCTTACCGTGAAAAGGGAATAGTGCATCGTGCGACAGAGATGACGCTCTATAAAGCCGAAGATAGCCGATTTCTCTTTGTAAAGGTCGATGCGCAATATTCTGGGCCGGATTATCCATACGGCGGATTAGGCAACTGCCTAGGGGCCCCGCATCGACTAAGGGCACCGTGAACGCACCAAAAAAAAAAAACGTTTCAGCGAACGATTTTTTTTTTTAAATTTGTTTTCTTGTTCAATATTATTCCTTTTTTTCGACGCATGTTGTCAGTTGATGAAATATTTCATACATAGTAGAACTAAAAACAGCTGTATTTGACGATATAGGTAGGCAAGGTAAGCGTGATGAGTTAGATTTTGACTTTTAGAGATTGAAATAACAGGATACCAAGCCGAAGATAGCCGATTTCTCTTTGTAAAGGTCGATGTGCAATATTCTGGGCCGGATTATCCATACGGCGGATTAGGCAACTGCCTAGGGGCCCGCATCGACTAAGGGCACCGTGATCGACCCAAAAAAAAAAAAAACGTTTCAGCGAACGATTTTTTTTTTGAAAATTTGTTTTCTTGTTCAATATTATTCCTTTTTTTCGACGCATGTTGTCAGTTGATGAAATATTTCATACATAGTAGAACTAAAAACAGCTGTATTTGACGATATAGGTAGGCAAGGTAAGCGTGATGAGTTAGATTTTGACTTTTAGAGATTGCAGTAACAGGATACCAAAGGTGTCGATCTGATCAACTCGACTTTTGTAATAGAAAAAATGTCATCATCTGCCTAGCCTTTTTCCCAACTATGTTGGGGTCGGCTTCCAGTCGAACCGGATGCAGCTGAATATCAGTATTTTACATGGAGCGACTGCCTATCAGACCTCCACAACCCAGTAACTGGGTAATACGATACACTTGGTAAGACTGGTTGTCAGACTTTCTGGCTTCTGACCAACAGTTATAACGACTATCAAAGATCTACAAATGACAGCCGGGACCAACGGCTTTACATGCTTTCCGAGGCACGGAGGAAACTCGCTATGGTAAATGGTCACCCATCCACAGACCAACCTCGGCAAGCGTGGCTTAACCCGGAAGATCGGTCTATGCGGCTGTAATTATTTAGCCACGAGCTCCTCCACATTTTTTCTTGTAATAGAAAAAATGTATTTTAAAAAATAAGAAAAGGGTAAGGAAAGGGGCCCCAAGAATTGCATTGCCTAGGGGCCCTGATAGATAGGGTTAATCCGGCCCTGGCAATATTACTGCCGGGTACTGTAACTACTTGCTTTTGGTTTTTCTGTTAATTATTCTATTCTATTGTTCGTATACGCTTCTATGTTCTATACATCATCGATCTCAAGTTGACCCACGGAACGAGGTGAGTTTCTTACAAAATCGTACCTTATCTGGGTTCAAGTTCTATTTCTGTATACAGAAGATCAAACAATAATTTATCATTGCATATTTACAAAAATATTCAAAATGGAACACCAAGTTATTCTTTAAGTATATTTAATTTGTGTTATTGACCTCTGCTGGATCAGGAGACATTAATAAAATAATAAGAAGTCATTCCAAGAAGAGAAGAATTATTAATGTACCTCCGAATCTTCTTTTGAACTTTGTTTACCCAGAATAACGTATTATGTTTCCGAAGAATCAATATTTGTATTCAATCAATGTCGGGAATTCCCAGTTCGAAGCACTTACATTTATTTTGTGGGTCACATGTCAGAAAAAAATATCAATTCATTACTTTTCCTGTTTATTGAACTTGACAGATGTTCCAAACATTTTCGTTCCCACTTCTGTCTCCAATAATTATATTAATTAACATTGTACGTTGTAATTTAATTCTGTTTTGTAGTTTAATTCTATTGTTATTTAATTAATCTTTGTTCTGCTGTATTTTGGAGTGTCATTAATAATGTTTTAGTTTTCATTTAGAATTTTTGTTGTCAGTATTATTAGATTTTTTTAGGAGTCTGGTTTTATGCCTGGTTGATGGCAATAGGATCGCCCCCTATTACATGGAACTTAACGGCGAAATCAGGGTTTTACCATACACTTCTGCCCAAACCTTCGGGGAATACAGTCGTGATGTTATGTGTTTTTGTTGTTCTATTTTGGCACTAGCGTACCTTCGATTGGTGTTTATTTGATTTAAATGAGCGCTTTTTTAACAACCTGAGAGAGTTCCATAAAGTTCTCGATTTTGTGTGCAGTCTTTCAACCCGCACCGTGCCCAGCAGTGGGTGTCTAAACACACTATGCCGAAGATACGCGACCGAAGTTCGGCATGAATACGCCTGCAATGCTATTTGAATTACTGACGACAGATTATGCCGAAATTACGTTGCGTTGTAGCGTACAGCCGAACTTCGGTCGGGCGTAAGTTCAGCGGCAATTCGGCGCCAACGTATTCTGTTACACACATTATACGCGACCGAAGTTCGGTTCGATTACCGACGAAGATCCGGGTCGGGGAGCAGCGGGAGATAGGCATGCCCGCGACCCGCGTGTCCGCCCACAAGTTTGCGCAACTGAATTTCTGCCACGTAAGTTCGGCACTTATGGTGTGTCATATCAACCGAATGCGTCGAAACGTAAAATCAGCCACCGAACTTAGGTCGCGTAAATTCGGCATAGTGTGTTTGAACACTAAGTGACTGACTATGTTTTGTTATGCTCGATAAAAAATGTATTAACCTTATAACCAAAGTGAAGATCATTTCCCTGACTCTAGGTGGGGTCGTCACAACATGTATTCCTCTTCCATTCTACTCTAATAGCCGTCATCTCAGTACTCACTCCTTTCTTTCCTCTCTCTCACTCATCTATGCTTTGGCCTATTTGTACTTGTATGTCCATCCATATTCATATTTAAAACTCTTCTGGTAACTACCTTGTTACAGTTAATGATGAAATATTACTTTAAAAAATTGTTTCTGAATATAATAAATGTAAGTGTATAAAATAAAAGTAATTTCTTTGTTTATTTTCATTTTCCGTATAAGTATGATGTTACAGTGCGAGCCAAAATTATTTGGCCATCAATTAATAGCAACTCAATATAATAATATGACATGCCCAAGTTTCGTACTAAAAGTTATGAACTTCACCTTCTACCAGTCGGTACCACACTATACCGTTATTCACAATGAAATTCATACCTCCACCTCACTTTAATACATTCGCATATCATTTGTTCGGCTGTCACTGACGTCACATCAGTTATCATAACAGGCGTCTCTGGCTCGAACATCACAATATATTCGTAGGTACTACTATAAATAATACCAATTCAAAGCCACTCGTAAAACCCACCGCACATAATTCGCACGTACAATAGAAGCCTATGTAACAACAGTAAGCTTCGCGCTTCCTCGTAAAACTTCGTGCTTACTCGTATTCATCAATCAAATGGGGTTATTATATTGTAAGTATACATAGACGCGCGAGTACGAAACAGGTTGATCACGCAACTCACGCTCGCGGCATTGTATTAAATCTTTATTCCCAATGACGAATGGGTTTTTCGCTGATTATTTCCTCTTCCGATATATTTTGCACGCTTCGGGATGAAGAAATTCGTTTAGCGATTATTTTATTATTGTAATGGGAAAAACATTAGATCGGACGCGTTGTATTTTTATATATGAAATTTATTTGGTATAGGATAAAAATATATTGGTATCGTTTATTGAAACTTTCGGTAATTTCATATCAAAACTAATCTACTAAGATAAACTTAACATTTGAATATCGCTTGCAATTCTTTAACTTGGTTTGAGACTATACAGGATGTAAACGAATTCGTTCAATTCTTTCAAACCGCGTGATCAACTGGTGATGCAGATTGACCAAGCAGTGGAATCAATAAGATTAAAAAAAAAAATGCATATAAAAAACCTGGTGTTCTATTTCTGAGTCATTTTAGCGCCTCGAGTTCATATTGCGCTAGTCGTGCCTGCCAGCTGCGTCGGCGTGCTTTCATTCATTTATGCGTGACATAGAAATATACTATTAAAACTAGATTATTAAAAATAAAACCGACCAAGTCGGACTCGCGCACGAAGGGTTCCGTACCATTAACGACGACACGTTTGGTGCAGTGGCTAAGCGATTGGCTTCTGCGCTACGGGTCGTGGGTTCGATTCCCATACGGAACAAAAATTTGTATGACCTACAGATGGTTGTTTCGGGTCTGGGCGTTTGTTTGTGAGATTTGTGTCTGTAAACGCACCCACGATACAAGAGAAATCTTAGTGTGGGGCAACGTTTTTTTTTTAAAAAAAACAAAACAAAGAAAAAATAACTATAAAAACGGCAAAAAAAATAACGTTTGTTGTATTGGAGTCCCTTAAATATTTATACTATTCTGTTTTTTAGTATTTGTTGTTATAGCGGCAACAGAAATACATCATCTGTGAAAATTTTAACTGTCAAACTATCACGTCGAGGTTCATGAGATACAGCCTGGTGACAGACAGACGGACAGCGGAGTCTTAGTAATGGGGTCCCGTTTTACCCTTTGGGTACGGAATCCTAAAAACGTTTGTTTATTGAAAGCTTATTAGGTGGTTTAGCTTCGATCACTTACCCCTAGTGCAAGAATAAAAGATTTTTATTTTTTTCTAGCTAAATCCCGTCGGGGTCAATTCACACCAGTTGAATCATGTGGTTTTAAGGAATTACGCGAATTCGTTTACATCCAGTATACTTTAGAAATATATATACCTAAACAATATTTCATATTCATAAAAATGTTACATTGCAAAACTGACTCGCTATTCCATGAGATAACAATACACACAATAGCATAATTTCTATAATAAAAGGATAACTCGATTCAAAGAAAATAACATAAAGGAAAACTTAAAAAGCACAGTTTTATTCGAAAAGGATATTCAGTATGTTCCTTTTGCAAAGGTTTTTGTTACAGAATGAGCAAAAAAAGCAACTAAATTCCCCTCACGTACTTATTCGGTGGGGTTGGAGACGGTTCATGTGCTTTGAAATGAACCAATTAGTGTTGCCGCTTCTCTTTGCGTATACATGATTACGTACATGCATATATAAAATATATACCATGCTTATTAGTGTCTGCGAAAATTTCGGTGAAAATATTAACTTATTTATGCATAATACTTTGAGAACTATCTGAATGTTCCTTACTAGAAATGGTATCATTTGCCTAGCCTTTTCCCAACTATGTTGGGGTTAGCTTCTGGTCTAACCAGATGCGGCTGAATACCAGTTTTTACACGGAGTGACTGCCACACCTCCACAACCCAGTTACTGGGCAATGCCGATATTCTGCCGGCCGTGGTTCTGTCCATGGTCGGGAGCGAGAGTGTGTGGGAAGCCGTCGCTTCCTTTTGCGAGGTAGTGATGGCGACCAAGAAGGGAGCGGAGAGGGAGAGAGTGGCGACGGGCACTCTCCCTTCCCGCGCCAGACGCACCAGGCGCCGCCGGAGGGCGCGCGACGATGTCCGGCCACCCTAGTCTGTGGCCTGCGGGCGATGAGTTAGGGGACCCGTCGCCCGACCAGTAACAGACCCGAGAAGGCGGCGCGCATGTGTTCCGCGTGCCTCTCAGGAGAACGTGTGGCAAGGCCCCACAGAAGGAGAATTCCGCCAAGGGCTGGTGGACCGAGGCCTGCCGGGGTTGCGGTGCATGCAGCTGCAAATCCCGCGACCCCGGCCAAGGGTCAGAAGAAGGAACACCGTGGGTTTTTAGCCGATAAGAGTCCGGCATAACCCTTCGCCTGGCCAGGTGAAAGGTATCCATGAAGATTTTCCCACGATAAAAAAAAGGTTCGATCGGTTGTCAGACTTTCGGGCTTCTAGCTACCCGTAGCGACTGTCGTAGGTATTCGTTTAACACCCGGGACCGACGGCTTAATATACTCTCCAAAGCGAACGGTCACCCATCCGCGGAAAGCGCAGCTTAACCTTACAAATCGTATGATCTGCGCGTTGTTAATTATCCACGAACACCTTCTCCTCTTTCCTCACGATAAATATCAAATATACTTAGGCCAGTAAGGCTGATTATATCCTTAGCTCAGTGCTGAAGCGATAATTCAAGGCTTAACAAAAAAAATAGTAAACTATAGTGGCTATAGAAACTTCACTAGACCAGACTAACTAAACAAGACCTCAATGTTGCGCAATTCAGGCTTAATGCTCATCTACGGACCTCCATTATTATCCATATCCATTATGGCGGAAACTACGACACGTTTTCCGCCGCGTACTGTCATTACATACCTACAATTAAAACAAAAAAAAATACGCACGGTCAAACGCATCTCCATGAACGCTATAATACATCGTGATGTGTTTAAATTGTCCGTTTTACGCCCCGCTTCACACTCCGCGCTAGGCTCCGCGTATGCATAAATGGGCCCAGTATTCGAATAATTCGAGTAATTGGCATCCAGCACTATTAACGCCTATACATAGGAGGTTATAGTAAAGATAATTCCTACAACATTTGCTGCATATCAATTAAAACGTCATTGTAATGCCTTTAAATAAAACGCTAAAACATTAATGATTTTATACAAGGTTATTCGAAAAGGGAGTTTTAAACCGTGAAGCAAGTGTCAAAATTTCTAAATTTTATCATTTCTATTTCCATGCAAAATTATATTTATTTTCAATTTTTCCAAAACATCTTCATCTCTGCTTTAGTGACGAATTCAGAAAATGGAGCTTCTAATGCGTGACTTCAAATATGACCTAAAATGTAAACACAGCTGATCATAGCTGAGGAAAGATAGATTTTAGCATATTTTTATATGTTGGAACAGCTATTTCTCTTAAACTATTGGCTTTTGAGGAAAGTTGTAGAACAAAAGTTATTCATTAATACGGGTACTTTAACACTCTTCCAGATTAGAATCCCCCTTTCCGACTATCTTTGTAAACATAGCATTATGAGATGTATAAATAAAATTACGTCAAGTCACAGTCTTGAATATTTTTTATGCCATCCCAACAAATCTTTTATCCGAAGGGACATCTTAGGCTCCTAACATTAATAACAGTCCAGGCCAAAATCCACCCAAAGATTTTTGAAGGAACCATTACTTAAACCAGAAAGATACGATATTTCATCGGAAAAAATTTACGACCAATTTTTTGGGATGCTGAATTAAACAAATATATATACAGAGTTTCTGATTTCCCTAAATAAATCTCACTGGCCGCAACAATATTGTCAGGAAACCATTTTTATTCAGGGAACAATTTCTATGTAAATATCTACAATATTTGGGATCTATCCAATACGATTTTCATACGAAATTATGTATATTATCATAGTAAGTTTAACTATAGATATGTATCAGACATCAAAGCTTCGTATAATCGTAAAATGTCAGTTTCAAAGGTCATTATAGCGTCTTGGTAAGTAGTTGTGATATGTGTGAAGTATAGCGGAAACACGACAACTGCTGGGTGCTCTAATCACAAAGATAGATAGATAAATAGGCAAATAAATACATATATGGATAGAAAAATAGGTACACACGGCTACACATCAAACTATACATTTCCAGTTTACACTGACCTCTCACTGTAAGGAATTCCTATACAATGCGAGATCAGCTTATACTGGAAATGTGTAGCTTGATCTGTAGCCGTGTGTACTTAAATAAATTAAATAAAACATATTCCATGAAATATTCTACAGTGGGAAGTCTTATCGTACTATAATTTCTATCGCGAATGGCAAAAAATAATAAACAAGTTCGCTCGCCCTTTAATTTTATTCTCGTTTATAGGTATCTAAGCCTTGAATAGGCCCAGTGTAATGAATAAGTAGGTGCTTCGTGAAATTCTCTCATGCGACACGCAATTTAAAATACTTTTATGTAAAAAGTTTATGAAATGTTCCAAATATTTTGTCCGGAAGTGTAATTTTATATTTTATACAAGGTTAGTCGAAAAGGGAGTTCTAATCCGAAAGTGTGTATAAATGATGAATAACTTTTGTTCTACAACTTTCCCTAGAAGTAAATAGTTTAAGAGAAATAGCCGGTATCCTCAGCTATGATCAGGTTGTATACAAGAATAGCTCTTGCCGTGGTGAAGAGTTTTTTTTTTCAACCTATTTTGTCCCACTGCTGGGCAAAGGTCTCCCCATAGCCTTCCACCCATCTCTATGCCTTGCCTTCTCTGGCCAATCTCCCATAAACGACTCTAAGTCATCACGCCAGCGTTTCCTAGGCCTCCCTCGGCGACGACGCCCGTCTTCCGGCACCCACTGCGTGACGACTCTAGCCCATCTGTCTTTATGCATTCTGCATACATGACCCGCCCAATCCCACTTCAGTCTTGCAGACTTATAGCCCACATCGGCGATTCCTGTTTTGGAGCGTATCGTGGTATTACGTATTCGGTCACTGAGCTTAATACCCAATACGCTACGCTCCATCGCTCTTTGGCAAACCTGGGGTTGAAAAGATTAGTCACGCAAAAAGATATGCACTTGCTGATGCGTTGCCAACCTTACAGACAAAGTTGGAAATTCTCATGTGCCTGTAATTACACCAGCACCCATATTCTTCAAACTGGAAAACAACAATGCCTCTTGGCAGCAGAAATATACTCGTATGGTAGTAGCATTTCCCCGGACAAACTCTTTCACAGACACTACTACTTTTGAATAAAAGCTTTGTTTTAAAACTCATTTACAAACAAACCATCTGATCCGTACAACTTAAAACAATGATAAATCACCACTACATTTCACCATTAAACTAGAAAGAAAACTCGAAACAGAATACATTAAATATAACAAATTAATGACACCCACCGCCTCTGGGGCGTCTAATAAATGAAGACAATTTAATCCTCTAGTAATACAAATCGCTTGTCTAATTTATTTCACGAGTTAAATTCTGCGAGATTTGCCAGCTCGCCTCTCATGGGATGTCGCGTGGATGTAGAGAAAAATATTGCGTTTTGTGCGTGGGATATTTTTTTTAGTCGGGCGTGTTTATTCTTCAATTGTCTTTTTTTATTTGGATTTTGCTCTTGAATCTTGTCAAGGTCAGAGGTGAAAGAGACAAAATCTACAATGGAGCGAGCTTACCCTGAAGAAGCCTGTTCACTCTAACTTTGAAGAGATTCGGGTTGTAAACGTTCAACACATTCAACACGCAGGTAGTGAGTTCTCTTTTGGCGTGCGCATTATGAAGGACTAGCTTTCGCCAGCAGCTTCGCTTGCATGAAATTTTGAACCCGTTAAGTGACGATTTTCCATACAAATTTTCATCCCCTATTTAACTCCCTTAGGGGTTGAATTTCGAAAACTCCCTTCTTAGTGGATGCCTACGTTACAAAAGGAACCTACTGTCAAAATTTCAACTTTCTAACCCCAGCGGTTTAGGCTGTGCGTTGATAGATCAGTCAGTCAGTCAGTCAGCTTCTCCTTTTACATGTTTGGAAGCGCTTAATGCGAATTGGTGGAATGGCAACTAGGTATGGATGGTTGAATGGGACTTGCATTTCGTCTAGATATCCGATTAGAGAAGGGGGCCGGTGGGATGAGATTGTGGAGTTCTTGAGCACACTCACCGAAGTACAGTCTATAGAAGACCGACTAGCAGGCAACCTTACAGCGATAGGCTCAGCGCATACCGAGAGGAAAGCAGAGCAGAGCATTTTTTGAGACCATTGAAAAAATTACTATAAGACTATAGCATACAGTGCAAAATCAGTACAGCAAAATAAATGGCATTGTTTACTTATATCCGAAAATACCAAAAGTGAATTATATCACTCTACCACCAAAGTAAATGCAATTTGATATCCCAGAACTTTAAATTCCACAAAGCAAATTGTCTGTGACATCGAGTTAACTCCAATAAGTTTATCAAGATGCACTGAAAATGATCAAAGACGGAAAGTTTGTCAAAGTTCATAAATCGATTATTATAATCTACCCTCCTGCTTCAGAACTTGTTCTAGGAAAATAATGTAGATAAAAATACAGGTAAATTGTAATATTCTTCGTTCTTCACCATGACCGGACTGTTGTTAGATAACAGTTCGTTCTACCCAGCCTATTCTTAACCATGTTGGGGTCAGGGGGCCTACTCCTTAAGTCCGTCGTCGAAGTTAGTCGCCCGTCCGAACGTGGCCCGAAACGTAGGAGTGAACAAAACAAGTCTCAAGTTCAACTTTTCGGATGGGCTAAAACACATCGGTGGTAGGGACAGCTGTCAAATCGTGTTGTCATTCATTCTTAGTTCGGACCCCGAAATAATCGTAGGTATGTCCGTAGGTGATAGGGAGTAGGAAATGCTCGTAATTAAGGCCGAAACCACAGACTTCGTGCTTGGGGATTAGACCCACGTATAATCCACGTGGTTCTTAATTAGCCACAAGCCCCTGTTTTTAACCGACTTCAAGAAGGAGGAGGTTCTCAATTCGGTTGTATTTTTTTTATTTTTTATGTTTGTTACCTCATATCTCCGTCATTTATGAACCGATTTGAAAAATTCTTTTTTTGTTCAAAAGGGTATACTTCCCGATTGGTCCCATTTAAATTTTGTTATGATTAGATCATGAACTTCAGAGATATGGAACGGAACTCCTCATCGGATCACAGCAAAATTCTCAAATGACTAATATTGCTTTGTTTATATTTGTTGTTGGGAACTGACTACTTGAAAAGAGGAGGGGGTGCTTGTCCCCCCCCCCCTTTGGAATGTTTTCATTATATCGTGTAAGGTATCATTTGAAAGGACTTTTTATGCCCGACTACGTCAAAGCCAAAAAGAAGGGTTATGAAGGAGGGGGTTAAAATTATGACACTAAAACGTATTCAATAACAATAAACTTTAAAAAAAAGTAAAAACCGACTTCAAAGAAATACTAAAAGGAGTAAAATAATTACCATAATATAAAATTTACAGTTTCAGAAGTCGGTGCAACTACACTGAAGCAAATAGAAGCCACCGACTTCTGAAACTGTTAATTTTATATTATAGTAATTATTTAACTCCTTTTAGTATTTCTTTGAAGTCGGTTTTTACTTTTTTTTAAAGTTTATTGGTATACGCGGCTAGAGTTGTTACGTATATTTCTTTAGAAAGAACGTTTGACTGATATCGTCTGTACTTCTGCCAATTCCATTGGCTGGAGACCCTTCACGTTTCGCCAATAACTTGTCGGTTTCGTAGAACAGGTCCTTTAAGGTCACAGCTCATTAGAGCCACCCGGCATCCGACCCGCATCGCCTTGCCTCTTGCGGTTAGTATTCTTTATATGAACTTGTATGGATGTGCGCTCACTACATCAACTCCGTAGCGTCACCGAATCGCCTCGGGCGTATGCCATCCACGCTCGGATAACGAGTTGATCACTCGGTGACAACTCGCTGTTCCCATTCTTGCCTTGTGTTGCTGCGCATTGCCAACGCACAAGTCGCGCGCTGCCATCGAGTGGACTCCTCCAACGACTCCTCTGGTTGACCACGCGACGTTTACTGGTGATAACGCGGTGTCCACCCGTGAACCACCTGCTGACAACGAGTGGACGTCGATCGACGAGGCGTTGCGAGTCAGGTGCCGGGTGGCTCTAATGGGCTGTGACCTTAAGAACAACATACAACAAGACCAAGAGAAAAAAAACTTCTGCCTATGCCTGTGTCACTACATATATTACTTACCAGCTCCAAATAGTAACTAAACCATGACTTTGTCAGGTAAGAGTTATAATGAACTTCTAAAGTGCCGAGGCTATTGACTGCGATGACTGGCACTTAACTTTGCTACGGTTCTAAGGTGTACATTTGTGGGCTGTATACGGGCGAAGTAAAACTTTGTTCCTAGAAAATATTTTCAAACATTTATAATTGCTCGTAGCAACATTTGACAACAATGACGTTCACAGAGTTTTGGAAAGGTGATATTTATTTATTTATTTTTGTGTTATTTTAGTCGCAGTGCAAGATTATTTCCGCCCATTGCCACCGACTTTAAACTGGCCAGTATGCCCGATTTTGAACATCCTATACAATTAGTTAATTTACTGTCATAGTCATATTATTCATCTTTTTACAATAAAACAAAACCTCTGTCTCTAGAAAATGAAATGACATACAAAAATATATACAAGGTTATCAGAATGGGGGTACTAATCCGAAAGTGTGTTAAAGTACCCATATTAATGAGTAACTTTTGTTCTACCACTTTTCCCAAAAGTCAACAGTTTAAGAGAAATAGCTGTTCAAAGATTGCATAAAAAATCGCTAAAATCTGTCTATTCTCAACTATGATCAGCTGCGGTTACATTTAAGGTCATATTTAGGGTCACAGATTAGAAGCGTTTTTTGAATTAGTAACTAGAGCAGGGACTAAGATTTTTTTTAAAAACTATTTTTTTTTCTGGACATAAAAAATTCGAATTTTGAAATTTTAACAATTGCTTTAAAACGGTCATCAGTGATACTTTAAGTAGCCTGCGGATTAGTGCCCCCTTTCCGACTAACCTTGTATAATCACGCCTGTAATCCCTGAAGCGGTAAGCAGAGGTGTTCTCGGATTACACGGCCTGTAGATGACAAGACAATCGATAATCGTCAGAGAATAGATATGCTAATTAAATCTATCGCTTGATCGGTCGAAAGCTTACGTCAAACCAGTACATCTCATCAGCGATCATCGATTGTCATGCTGTCTAAAGGCCCTGGAGTCTGTACATCCACGTTTCGCTTCTAGTATTAAGCCACAGTCAAAAGAGTCAGGACGTAAAGAATAGCACTACCCCATCTCTTACCGTGGGTGTCGTAAAAGGCGACTAAGGGATTCAGTAGAAGATGGGCAACAGCGTTCTCTGAGTACTTTAACAACCATACTGCGATCACCTACCCGCCTGCCAAGCGTGGCGATTATGGCAACCCCCCCAACATAGCTTGGGGGAGGCCTATGTCCAGCAGTGGACGTCATTCGGCTGAATGATGATGATTAAGTCACATGGCGAGTATATTATAGTGCCCGGTTCATAATCTCTTACGACTAGGTTGCCCGTCGAGGGCAATTTTATTCTGAATCCATCCCCCCACGGACTCCATAAATGCCATTATATGCACGAAATGACGTCCTAATTTATCATGTCGATTCCCATTCACAAGAGATTGTCCGACTGAAACCATTTTATGCGCAAACCTATACATGGAATTTGTAACAGGCATAACACAGTCAATTCGGTATGTAAAGTAAACGTTAACCTATGCTGATTCCAAAACAGTTTCGAGGTTTTAGTTTGGTTAACCTTATCTCGAGGAGCTCGTGGCTAAATAATTACAGCCGCATAGACCGATCTTCCGGGTTAAGCCACGCTTGCCGAGGTTGGTCTGTGGATGGGTGACCATTTACCATAGCGAGTTTCCTCCGTGCCTCGGAAAGCACGTAAAGCCGTTGGTCCCGGCTGTCATTTGTAGATCTTTGACAGTCGTTACTGTTGATCAGAAGCCAGAAAGTCTGACAACCAGTCTTACCAAGAGTATCGTATTACCCAGTTACTGGGTTGTAGAGGTCTGATAGGCAGTCGCTCCATGCAAAATAATGATATTCAACTGCATCCGGTTCGACTGGAAGCCGACCCCAACATAGTTGGGAAAAGGCTAGGCAGATGATGAGTTTGGTAAACCTTATTTTGCAATTTTTAGCTCTTAAAATTATAAGATGGTGTTTATTTTAGCAGAAATGCATGAATTCACTTGACATCTATTAAATTTGACCTCTAAGTGACTATCTTCTTTTTTCGTGACGTAGGAAGACTAGAGTCTAATCAAGTAGTAACCAATTCCTTGTTTATGGTAATTCCTCCTATCGCGTGACGTCTCAATAGAAAAACTATTTAAAAAAACTACCGTGTATAAAACAAAACTATTCAAATTGGTTTCTAAAAATAGCCTAAACTTTAAGAATTTTTTTAAAAAATACCCAAAAAAAATTTTACATATCGAAATATTTCGCGGTTTTCGGCATAAAAATAGCTTAAGCCTTCTTCGGGTTTCAGACTATTTCTGTACCAAGTTTCATGAAAATCGGTTCATGAAGCACGGTGAGCATGAAATCGTAATAGACAGACAGAGTTACTTTCGAATTCATAATGTTAGGGATAAGGTTAAAATCATAATACATACACTGAAGTTTTACTTTTATATGCTCAAATATTGTTTACTTAATAAAATAATATTACTTTTTCCTTGTTAACTGCATTTAAAATTCATTATCAAGACCGTAACATAAAAAAAAAACACCTAAAATGGCATAAATCGAGAGGCCACATGATACGGTGCGGTTCCGGCGCGGCGCCTGAGCGGTGCCGCTGCGGCGTAATACACACAAGTGTCCATGGTATACCACACGGTGCGGTGCGGCGCCGCGCCGCATGCTGACTGGACCAAGACTAGGGGGGAGGGTGTATGCGACGAAGCGTCACCGCTACGACGTCGCAGCACATGAATAAATAAACTATTTATTCATGTGGTCGCAGACCGCGTATGTGTTAACGGAGAGCCGCTCCACACGGAGCGATGCGGCGCCGCACCGCACCGCGTGGCTCTTGCGACGCCGCGTACTACGTCTGCACGCTTATGCGGCAAAATGTTTGCGGCACAGCGCGGTGTGGCTTCTTCCTAACAAACTACTTTCAGGGTTTGCGTTTATTATATTACACGTTATAAACACAAGCCGATCTAGGGTCATCAAAAAAAAATAAAAGCCCATTCACATCCAGCAACATTAACTCCACGCTCCATGTTTGAATACGCAACGTGTTCATCAGTTGACTCGGGGCATCATTAATCAGATGTTTTTGCCTCGTCTAACCCGATGCGGGAGCCTGAAGATATATTCCGACGAATTACTACAACATGATTTTCTTTTGGGTAATCTTGTGAGGCGGAGAAAAAACTTGAGTGTCTACTTTTTTTGCTGACGATGTGTTTTGGTCTAATTAATAACTTGAATAGGTATGTGCGATTAGTTTCTAGGTATAATATTTGATGTAGAATGAAGTAAAAGGGTGATATTCGAATTACCGATTTTTTTAAATCATTGTTCTGCTGAGTTGTTAACATCATAGTAGTTTCAGATTGTTTTTATTCTTGTCTTACTGCTTGACGGCAGTGGTATAGTTTGAGTTTTCAACAATTCCGAATTAAAAAGCCAATAATACTTAATGTTATAGCTCGAAGAGCTCGTGGCTAAATAATTACAGCCGCTTAGACCGATCTTCCGGGTTAAGCCACGCTTGCCGAGGTTGGTCTGTGGTTGGGTGACCATTTACCACAGCGAGTTTCCTCCGTGCCTCGGAAAGCACGTAAAGCCGTTGGTCCCGGCTGTCATTTGTAGATCTTTGACAGTCGTTACTGTTGGTCAGAAGCCAGAAAGTCTGACAACCAGTCTTACCAAGAGTATCGTATTACCCAGTTACTGGGTTGTGGAGGTCTGATAGGCAGTCGCTCCATGTAAAATACTGATATTCAGCTGCATCCGGTTCGACTGAAAGCCGACCCCAACATAGTTGGGAAAAGGCTAGGCAGATGATGATGAATACTTAATGTCATACTTAATGTCAATAATAAGTATAATAACTATTCTGTGTCCAAAATCTTTGAGTTCGTTTTTAAATTGTTGAAGGGTGACATTTTTTATGTTGTCCGGTAGTTTATTAAATATACAAACCCATGCAAAGAACACTTTGTTTGAGTAGTGCTGTTTGTGCTATCACTAGAAATAAATAATTAAACTATTCTTTTTCATTGTTTCAGGATACTTTTGGCACATAACCGACTTCCACTATGACCCGCTGTACACATCACAAGGCGACACTAGAAGACGTAGGTATAAAATGTTAACTATTTCTAAGTTACTACCGTAAGTTATTTACTTAGGTACCACGTTAACCCCAGTTAACTTTTACGACGAACTGTACATAGTTTGTTGTAACAGGAACTGGTTACTAATTTGCTAACAAGAATAGTCTGGAAAGTTGTCTTGTAGACATTGTAGTCTTACTCAGCACTTTAGCTGCAACTGGGTCTAGCGTACATTTTTATTTCCTTAATTACATTTCTCTTTTTTTTCTCTCCTTTCTGCACGAGCTATACGAAAATAGCTCATGCTGTGGTGAAAACATTAGCCAATCAGCAAGGTTGGTAGCGGGGCTGACTGCCCAGGGTGCGCCGGACGTACTTATGTATCGTGACTCGTGGAGGCTCCTTTCATGCACCCCAAATTATTACTACAACTCTTGTTGATGACCGGATTCCATTTTTTTTTCTCTCGTGTCAGCACGAGCTACACGAAAATAGCTCATGCTGTGGTGAAAAGATTAGCCAGTCAGCAAGGTTGGTAGCGGGGCTGACTGCCCAGGATGCGCCGGACGTACTTAAGTATCGTCACCGAATTCCATGATGTTGATAGATTGTATCCATCTTGCCGATTAAAAGTCTTATATACTTCTTAATGTCAATCGCTTCACGTATTATTCTAGGGTAATACGAGTAGTGACGATCGGTAGAGAGGATTTTTGGACTATGTAATTGTATCCAATGATTGGAACCGGACTCCATTAGATGCTCGGCTATTGCGAACTTTTTGATCTGGCGGTTCTTGACTGCGGCGTTATGTTCCTTGCCCCGTTCTGCTGTCGTTCTTTTGGTCTGCCTTTTATAGGAACTACCGCAGCTGCAGTCAATCTTGTAGACGCCAGGTGTCTGAAGAGGAATAACATCCTTTGGAGTACGCAGTTGCCTTGATACCTTGGAGAGAGGACTATTATACGGTCTTAATGGCGTATTTCTGTACTACTGAACCAATTTTATCCGTCACTCCTTTTAAATACAGCATGAAAGCTGGCACTCTGTGTATTTCGGTCGAAACGTGGGGATAAAAAAGGTATTTTGTGTCTTTTAAATTTTCTACGCGATTAGACCCGAATCTAATATTATTGTAATGTGGACAAATCGTGAAAGTTTAAAAACATTTACGCTCAGTGTGTCCGCAGTCTTTAACTTCAATGTTTACATTGAAGGTATACAGTGTACTATTGAAGTAATATTTCAATGGCAGTTGAAAGACTTAATGGTCTTAAAAAACAAACAGAATACCAAATGTCTACAACTAGCTTCTCTTATTATGCTTAAAGAAAAACAATAGCTAATCAGCGTTCTAAAGTCTTGTACGGACTTAGCGATCCAATGTTCGCGAAGTCGGTTACGCGTAGACAGCAACGCTTAGTCCGTACCTGCAGCAACGCGTATGCAAAGGGGACGTGAATGCTCAATTAGCCTGTACGCGTATTCAACATACCTAGATGACGCGTACATTGGAACGCTTAGTCCGTGCAAGGCTTATCTGCGCAAAACACTCATAATCGCTATGGCTTTGATTGTGACAGGTCAACAATTTCCATAGCAACGTATGTATTAACAATTCGACTTCTCTACAACTATGTACCACGCAATGAATATTGTTGTATTGTTAAAATGAAAGCTATTGAAATTACGAATTTGATACGTAATTCGGATGCTATTTAGTAGGAAACTATTCGACTGTTTTTTGTAAGAGTCTATTAAGTACTTCATTTTCGAAAGTATCATAACTATATGTCGCAGTATGATAGATAAAGCTGTAATATAGTTATATCAGAAATAGGAGCCCCACCCAGCGGGGCTCCGTTGACTCTGCTTTAGAATTCCAAACAATCTTAACCTTTCTATAAGCATCTTCCGATATATGATCATATCGGCATATGATCGTTTATCGGCTATAACCATGTGACTGCGACAAATATATAGTTTTATTTGATTCTATGGTAGATTTATAATTATTTAACCAGATTAGTTAACACTGAGTTGCAAGAAAGATACTATTAGGTGATTTATTTATTTATTTATTTAAAAAGCAATTGCTTACTGTACTTACAGTTACCCAACACGTACAGTAAGCTAACATGTTATTTCTTTAGGTATAATTTTAAATATGACTCTCAATGATCAAATCATCAAGAAATCGAAACAGTAAACAACAAACTGTTTAAGGTTGTTGTTAAAAATATCAACATCTGGCTGCTGAGCAATCAGGGCGTTGAGCATTGATACAGCACGACTTGTGGGAGCGTATTGAGCAGTACATGTGATCATTAACTAATGTTAAGAATAATGTTTCCAT
Source organism: Amphipyra tragopoginis (assembly GCA_905220435.1). NCBI lineage: Eukaryota > Metazoa > Arthropoda > Insecta > Lepidoptera > Noctuidae > Amphipyra > Amphipyra tragopoginis. The sequence continues at coordinate 6,516,744 of HG991999.1, read as the reverse complement.
TAAATTAATGGCTATTGCATGAACACTAATTAGGTCGTAGTTCGTTCTTCATTTACTAACACTGAGTTGCAAGAAAGATACCATTAGGTGATCATTAACTTAACATTAATTACATTAATTAATCCGTCATTAAGAATAATGTTTCCATTAATTAATTTTAATGGATAGTTAATCATTCCATTAAATCTAGCTTCTTGCAATGGACAGAAGAGGTTAATGGAGCATTAACATTCTAATGAGAGAATTAAAATTTAATGGACCTTTCTTGCAACTGAGTGTTACACTATTGAAATCGAGAAACACTATTGAGACGACACGTTTGGTGCAGTGGCTAAGCGATTGGCTGCTGCGCTACGGGTCGTGGGTTCGATTCCCACACGGAACAAAAATTTGTATGGCCTACAGATCGTTGTTTCGGGTCTGGGCGTTTGTTTGTGAGATTTGTGTCTGTAAACGCACCCACGATACAAGAGAAATCTTAGTGTGGGGCAACGTTTTTTTAAAAAAAAAAAAAAAAAAAAAAAAAACATGGGGAGTTTGACACATCAAAAATGAATTTTAATGGATAGTTTATCATTCCATTAAATCTAGCTTCTTGCAATGGACAGAAGAGGTTAATGGAGCATTAACATTCTAATGAGAGAATTAAAATTTAATGGACCTTTCTTGCAACTGAGTGTTACACTATTGAAATCATGGGGAGTTTGACACATCAAAAATGAATTTTAATGGATAGTTTATCATTCCATTAAATCTAGCTTCTTGCAATGGACAGACGAGGTTAATGGAACATTAACATTCTAATGAGAGTATTAAAATTTAATGGACCTTTCTTGCAACTGAGTGTTAGTCAAATAAACATATTACCGTAAGATACTAATGAATCGCTTTCGTATAATTATGTTACGGTATATAATTATATCCCTAGGGTTATAACTATATTACGGCTATAACTATCATACTGCGACAAATACACCCCGTAATTTGCCAATGTGAGTATTCATTACCTACCCATCTCCTATGATAAGAGGCAAATCTATTGCTATTTTTCGAACATAATCGAGTTGATTGTTTCAATATTGGTGCCCAATTACGGTTTGATTGTCAACGGCGCAACAGTAATTTGTATGCAAAACGTTGGTTTAATTAGTTCGTTCAATCGCAGTATGATGGAAAAATTGTGTACGTTGTTGACTGATGGGATTGTTGTTCGACTAAAAATCGATTGTGGGTTTAAGCTCTCATGTCAGACTGCCGGATCGGATGAACTTTCAATCAATAAACAACGGACATTATTTTATCAACCAATACATAGTTACGGTGTAGCGCTAATATACAGGATGTAAACGAATTCGTGTAATTCCTTCAAACCACATGATCTATTAATGGTATAGATTAACACCGCACGGAATTTAGACAGACTAAAAAAAAAACTTCTTTTTCATGCGATAGGGGTAAATAATCGTATCTAAACCATCTTATAAGGATTAAGTAAAAAAAAAAATTTTTTTACTGCATTTCCTAAATATTTTATGTGAGTCGACATTTCGATGCCACACATAAATTAATGAAAGCGCGACGACGCAGCTAGTGGGCACGACTAACGCGATATCGCTCTTTGCAGTCAGCTAACTCGGGGCTCTAAAATGACTCAGAAATAGAAAACCAAGTATTTTTTGTTTTTTTTGTTGGTTTTCAAAATATATATACCCATTTAGGATTAATCTGTATCACCAGTAGATAACGCGGTTTGAAGGAATTACACGAATTCGTTTACACCTGTATTTGGCTCGTGGCTAATTAACAACTTTGCGGATCATATGATTTACAAGGTTAAGCTGCGTTTGCCGCGGTCAGCCCGTGGATGGGTGACCATTCGTTACACATCGAGACTCCTCAGTGCCTCGCAAGTTAAACTGTTGGTCCCGGGTGTCATGCGAATATCTATGTCAGTCGTTACGGGTGGTTAGAAGCCTAGAAGTATGACAACCAGTCTAACCTTAGGCTCAATTTACACCGCCGCGGAATGGAATGGAATGGAAGCATCAATTTCGCCTCATGAAGCTAGAAGGCGCGCCAATTCGTGGGAATGTTCGAGAATTCCCGCGCATCCAGCGAATCATCACCATAAACGCTTGGCACCGAACTACTGTGACCGTACCGATGGACTCCTCGTTCGCGGCGCCACTTCTCCCGGATTCCACAGACGGCGCCGAAAGTAGCTAGGGGAATTCTCGAGAATGCGCGAGGATTCCCCGGAAGAAACGCGACCTTTTTTTGGCTCATATTTAGTTTGTACTTTATACAATTGACATAAATTTCACTACATTATGTACAATTTCGTTGCAATAAATTGCTTCCATTCCATTCCGCGGCAGTGTAAATTGAGCCGCAGGATACCGTAATTGCCTAGTAACTGGGTTGCTGAGGTCTGATGGCAGTCGCTCCGTGTAAATTACTGGTATTCAGCCGCATCTGGTTAGACTGGAAGCTGACCCCGAGGCTAGGTAGAACAAGAAGAGCTGAACCCAACATAGTTGGGAAAAGGCTAGGCAGAAAAGGCAGAACAAGAACATACCTCTCGCTTCCGGCCGTGGCTCTGTCCATGGTCGGGAGCGAGAGTGCGTGGGAAGCGGTTACCTCGTTTTGCGAGGTGGTCCCGCGCCAGACGCACCGGGCGCCACCGGAGGGCGCGCGACAATGTCCTGCCACCCTAGTGTGTGGCCTGCAGGCGACGGGTTAGGGGACCCATCGCCCGACCAGTAACAGGCCCGAGAAGGCGGCGCGCACTGTTCCGTGCGCGCCTCTCAGGAGGACGTGGGGTAAGGCCCCACGGAAGGAGAGGTCCGCCAGTGGCTGGCGGATCGAGGCCTGCCGGGGTCGCGGTGCATGCAGCTGCGAATCCCGCTACCCCAGCCAAGGGTCAGGAGAAGGAACATCGTGGGTTTTTAGCCGGTAAGAGTCCGGCATAACCCTTCGCCTTCCCCGGGCGTAGGGAAATTCCTCATGGATAACCATGAGGAATTTCCCACGATAAAAAAAAAGGTAGAACAAGAACATAGTTACGGTATAGAATGCTAAAATCTATTCTATTCTAGATTGTCGCCGAGCAGACGAGCGCGGCAGTTCAGGCCATCACCGGGCGCTGGGTCGCTTCGGAGACTACTCCTGCGACAGCTCGCTCGAGCTGATCGAGTCAGCTGCGCGGTACATGCGCACGCGGCATTCAGAAAACGTCGAGTTCGTGCTGTGGACTGGGTACGTATTATATTTAATGAGATTTCATTTACGCAAAGTATATTAAAGAATTCTGTATAAATCACAAAGTAGACTATGAGGAGTCAAGGCTCAAAGGTGGTGTCACTGACTACACATAGATTTTGTCATGTAAATCGACAGTATACTCGTACTGTACATTAGTAACATCATCAGGCTAACTAAAATTCTACTAACAAAATCATTGACAAATCGCAATCAAAACCAAAAATTTGATAGTAATCACAGCCTGCAACGCCTACACGACTGTATTGGCCGTGTGATGCCGGACGTAAAGAATAGCACTACCCCATGTCTTCCCGTGGGTGCCGTAAAAGGCGACTAAGGGATTCACTAGAGGATGGGCAACAGCGTTCTCTGAGTATTTTAACAACCATACTGCGATCGCCAATCCTCCTGCCAAGCGTGGCGATTATGGCACACCCCGCCTTTTAGAGGAGGCCTAAGTTTAGCAGTGGATATATTTCGGCTGAATTATGAATACCTACACGCAAAACTGTCCTGCGTCGAAAAAGTTTTTCAACTGAGCAACTTGCCTTATCATGAACAAAATAAAGATCGTGTTTAGAATAGGTATATACATAACTATACACTCTATTTAATATAATTTAACAGCAGATCAATAATTAATTTTAGCAAGAAGCTGAAAGTCTACTTGATGAAATTGGTTCAAGAGATATTCATGCCTTGGTGGGCCACTTTTGTCTAATGGTATATCAAATTAATAGAGTATAGTATAGAAAGAGTTTTAGGTACCTAGCGCTGCGAGATTTAAATGTGGCAGCTTATGCTAAGATAAAGATATTCTTTCTATCTTTCTTTTAAAACTCTTGTACATTTCTCTATTCTTTCACATTCCACAAATAACAACAAAAATCTAAAAAAAACTTCTTTTTCAGCGACATCATAGCCGCCCGCTTCACTGGAAACGAGGACGACAAGTACCAGGCGATCAGAAACATGACGGATCTTCTCAGCAGAACGTTCAGTTCACACTTCGTGTTCCCAGTATTGGGACACTTAGATCCCGCCCCGTCCGAGAGCCTGACTAATCTATGGATGCATTGGCTCCCATTAGAAGCGTTACAGACTTTTAAATATGGTATGTATTTTTAAAATAAGAGATTGTCTCGTTAGTCTATTGGTCGCAAGCGCGACTGCTGAGTGTGAGGTCCTGGGTTCGATCCCCAGGTCAGACAAAGTGTCATTGGGTTTTTCCGTGTGGAATTTCTTAATAGCAGCTCGGAGTCTAGATTTGTGCCCGGTTGATGGCAGTAGCCTCGCCCCCTATTACATGCGATTTATAAAGGCGAAATGAGGCTGTACTATACACCTCTGCTCAACCCTTCGGGGCATATTGGCGTGATGTTATGTGTTGCACAGTTAATCAATCCAATCCGACTCCGAGAAAATACGATCCAAGGACTCGGCTGCAAATCTAGGAAAGGATTAGATGCAGTGTACAATCATTTATACAAATAGTACAGTTATCAAAAGTGTTTGGTATATATGTTACGGGTAAAAGCCGAATAGCGGTTACACCAAGGTTTATCCGGGTACAACTAGGTGCAGCCGGCGACATGCGGTTAAACTTAGATGTATCCTACTTATCTTCGGTTAGAACTAGGTTTACCCTTTATCATAGCAGCTATAACTAGGTAACCGCACACCGGTAGGTAAGGGGAACCCCGACACGGATAGGTTAGATTCAAAGGGGATGATGGGGGCTAGAGTGAGCGAGCGAAGCGAGCTAACGAAGCCCCCGTCATACTCTTCGTGTTAGGTTACTTTAAACCCTGCAGACAGAAATTCGTCGACAGAAAACCGTCGACTGTAGCTACACCTAGTTCTACCCAACTGCTACTGTTGCACCTAGTTGTACCCGGGTAAACCTAGGTGTACCCGCCATTCGGGCTTTACCCGTAACATATACGCAAACAACGGATATCAATGCACTACGCAGGCAATTGTCATTGTAAACAGGTGCGTGAACTTTGGACACGCAAGGCTCGGTCAGACAAGCGATGGCAAAAACTTGGCCACTCAACACAAGTATAACTCTGTTTCTCTTTGGTTGACTGTACTACAGCTAGATTGGATTGTATTTTCTCGAAATCGGATCAGACTAAGTGCACAAGCCTTCATGATTTCCTGATTGAATGAAACTGATTTTAGTTCCAATAAAATATATACCTACACATTTTTAACTAACGTACCCGGGTATCAATACCTGTGTTCAGTCTTTATTAATGCAGACATTAATTTTAATTTTTCGCTTTTTTTTTTTGTGAGCCTATATTGTACCACTGCTGGGCAAAGGCCTCTTTCAAATACTTCCATATACTCTTTTCCTGCGAAATTTAAAGTAATGTATAGAGAAAGTCAAAGTGCAATCGATACATTGAAGATTATTTGCAGAATGATGTAATAAATTTTACCTTTAAAAGTAATATTTATATCAAAGCACAAATCTATCTATATCATCATTAACGTGCGACGTCGGAAACTAGATAATTCTAAATTAAGCTCGGAACAAACTATCCTGCAATAATCCTTCAAAATAATACCCTCTGCAATCAGCTCTACGGAGAACATAATGCCGCATTCTAGATGCAACGACGCCTTTGCAAGCTCTGCAGACTTTTAAATATGGTGATTGTTTTGATGTCTTTAGACTAGAGCACTAACTTTCCTGCCATCAGTTCTAAGTTAGTGCCTGAGTCCGCTTTATAAAAGTTTTAAAGTTTCCGGGAGTCGACAGGAAATAAGAAACACGAACTTTGGTGAGCGAGACTGTGTAGGCTTTTTTATACGCTTTGTGCATTATTCGTTTGTGCTCTGCCTAAATTGGAAATGGTTCGATATTCAGTCGTGCTTGAATACAAACTTATGGATTTGGGAGTGAATTGAATAAGTTTAGAATTTTTGGAAGCTTGATCTTTTATAGCGGAAGAATTTAATATAATGGTCCGGCTACATAATCTCATGTGCATATATGTTAAATGTAAACTACGAACGTTTGCGCCAACGTTTGCACAAGCTCTTTGCGCATAAATAAGTCGCTGCTTGGAGCTGGACCTTAGAGGCACATTTTTAACATTTTTGACACGATTACAGCACAATTATAATCTCTTTATTCATTTTGTATAGTTATAAATTTCATTTTTAAATATGTATATCTCTAAAAAAAAACTATTTAAAAATATAAAAAATAGTAGCTCACCGTCAGGTCGTGAGGAGTTTCCTTTCTCTGGAGCCCTTCCAGAGAAAGGAAACTCCTCACTATGTGTGCCGTATCAAGGAGTACTACTTTCTGTATCAAGCACTTGATCCAGCCGCGAACGAGAGCCTCATAAGGTGTTGATCGAGGCTCTTGGCTATTAGGCCATTCACCGTAACGACTATCGGGACAGTGACTGCTGAATCCACATCATGTGCTAAATCAAGATATTTAATTTATTTATCTTTGTGATATCAACAATCATTATGAGACGCTCTAATCGATCTATTATCAGGCTTATTGGCAATAATAGTCCTGTCAGTGATAACAGATCGATCCCAGTACATGTGACATGACCATTCTCGAAAACTGGGTCGGCACATAGATACCTGTAGTACGGTACTTCCGATTGCACAAGGTTGTATTTCAGAGCAAGTTGCTGGTGAATAATCCTGGGCAGAACACAGTTATTATTATTTTGTTATGTTTTTGTAATTTATTCAAATTAATGACAAACAAATGAAATACAATACTAATTGTTTTTATACACGTGTTACATTTTTGTCTACACTCAAAATATCAGAATATACACTAGTTTTCACTCAGTTGCAAGAAAGGTCCATTACATTTTAATGCTCTCATTACAATGTTAATGCTCCATTAACCTCTTCTGTCCATTGCAAGAAGCTAGATTTAATGGAATGATTAACTATCCATTATAATTAATTTTTGATGTGTCAAACTCTCCATGATTTCAATATATGATAATTAGTAAATGAAGAACGAACTACGAACTAATTAGTGTTCATGCAATAGCCATTAATTTAATGGAAACATTATTCTTAATGACGGATTAGTTAATGATCACCTAATGGTATCTTTCTTGCAACTTATTGTTTATTACTAATGAAGCCAACCAAAACCCAGATGGACAACTTCGGCTTTGACTGACTCTGTCCCCTATCTCACCAAAGTTTAACTAACACAAATTAACTTTGAAAACAGGTGGATACTACACAATAGAGCAGAAACAAAGCAAGCTTCGGATAGTGGCGCTAAACACAAACTTGTACAGCGTCCGGGAATCGAACAGCGTGCAGGCAAGGAAGCAGTGGGAGTGGCTAGATGCGGTGCTGGATAAGGCCACCGCTAATAAGGAAATGGTGAGTACTTGTGCTAATATACTTGGAACATTTTATGATTTAATTAGCTACAAGATGGCTATCTTTACTGAAGATGGTTCACCGATGAAGACTTGATGTATACAAGTTGATAAAATAATAATTAAGACGATGACGAGTAAGATTAGCGTTTTTTTGACAAATTTATAGTACCTACTAATACCAAACTACTACATGCAACAACTAAAGAAAAAACCTCATCTTAATCTAATTTAATTTGACATAAAAGTCCAGTTAAAATGGACGAAAAAATCCTTAAATTTCGAAATAATTCGCAAGGAGCTGAAAATATGTAAATGCAGACCTTAAATGTACCGTTATAAATGAAATGTCAAAAGTCCCCATCGATTCCACTTCTGTAAAAAAAGTCAAACTCGACTCGCTACCTCACCGCGTGATCAGCTCATGATTAAAGGCCCCGTTTGGGTCCGAAACTAGTCGGGCAATCCCGAAATATGCACGTGAGTAAACTGTAACTAATCGTAAATATGAATGTGTCTAAGAAAAGTTATAATACAAAAAAAAATGTTTTTTTTTCTATTTTCGTAATTAGGTACCTATATTTTATGAGGAAAGAATTTTTTTTTTCAGCCATATCTGCTTTGACAGCATAAACAATGAACACATAAAATGCCCGCTCCGAAATGGTCACTAACTGAGCGTATGCTGGGCGTCAAACACCCAGCACTGATTTTCAGTTGTACAAACCAGAGTTAAAATTTAACCGGACCTAGACACATAACTAAAAACTACAATCAAATTTTTTCGACAGCGTTAGATTAGAGGTTCCAATTGTTTGGTGAAAAATGGACGTCCATGGTTAGCCAGCGTTTGAAATTTACAGTAAACCTTGCTCGGGTGCTAAAATAAAGTTAAAAAATAAAAACATATATTTTTTCCGAACAATTCTTGTTTGAAATACAATACTATTGTCGTAAGCAACGATACGCCGGTTTACGTCGAACAAGTGATGTATTTGTTAAAATTTGTAAATATACACTTTATTTTATTTATTTATACACTGTGTTTATTTAAATATAAATTATTTTTCATTTATATTTTATTTCGGCATACAATATTATCAATGGACGCTGGTAATAATTGCTGTTGTATTTATTTTATTTATTGTTCGTTTTCGGTTGGTTTAACTTGAATAATTATTATTTGATGTTGTTATTTAGTTTCGTAAAACAGTTTTGTTTTTTATTTATTTATTATTCTGTTGTTATAAAATCCAATACAAAGCTGTTGGTTTTTGCGTCAGAATGAATTCCTAAGAATGCAAACAATAGGTTTCAGTGTAATACCTTTTAGGTTCATAAAAAAAACTATGATTATGGCGTTCTAAAGAAATAATTTAATAATTAAACTGACTGCCTCGTTGGTCTAGTGGTCGGTCGGAAGCGCGACTGCTGAGAGTGAGGTCCTAGGTTCGATCCCCAGGTCGGGCAAAGTGTTATTGGATTTTTCCGTGTGGAATTTCTCAGTAGCAGACCGGAGTCTGGATTTGTGCCCGATCGACGACAATAGGCTAACGGCGAAATGAGAGTGGAATGGTATTTACATGTCTGCCCAACCCTTTGGGAAATACAGGCGTGATTTTATGTTATAATGCTATCAACAATGCGCTAGGAAATCGTGGTAATTATGGCTTGTTCCATCACTATTACTATACATTATAGGTAGTTTATGAGAAGGCCTCGTGGCTAATTAACAACCTCGGATCATACGATTTGCGAGGTTAAGCTGCACTTGCTATGATCAGTCCGTGGATGGGTGACCATTCGTTGCACATTGAAACCCCTTCGTGCCTCAGAAAGCACGTGTAACCGTCGGTCCCGGGTATCATACGAATAACTATGACAGTCGTTACGGGTAGTCAAAAGCCCGAAAGTCTGACAACCGGTCTAACTTTAGGATATCGGCATCGCCCAGTAACTAAGTTGCAGAGGTCTAATGGCAGTCGCTCCGTGTAGAATACTGGTATTCAGCCGCACCGCTGACCTTAACTTTAGGCGATTAACACACGGCACCGCACACCGACGCGGTAGGCGGTAAAGTGGATCTCATGTCGCATTGGCCTCTAAGAAATCCGTTGATGCCAAACACACGTACACAGCCCGATCGCGCGGTCGAGCGGTGCTCTCACCGCCACCGCCCCTCCGCGGTGTCGTCCGCGCGGAGGGGCGGCGCCTCACACACGGAGCGCGTCCATTCTTGCCAGTGTTTGTGATCGAACTGGTTAAAACCGCGTTAAATCTATCCGCGCGGACAGGCGCGTAAGGGTTGGACCTCATCTGGCAGCACGGAATCGCCTTTTTCCGTCGCCCTTTCTCTTTCTGTCGCTTAGAACTGCCATTTGCTAGACCGACACAGAAAGCATAATGCGATAGCACGCGGCGGAATCTTCGAGGCGATCGGCATCACGGACAAAATGCAATGGTCGGCAATGGCAGTTCTAAGCGACAGAAAGAGAAAGGGCGACGGAAAAAGGCGATTCCGTGCTGCCAGATGAGGTCCAACCCTAAACTGCTATACTGCGCGGCCACCGCTACGAGATCCGCTTCACCGCCACCGCCCTCCGCGGCGGTGTGCGATGCCGTATTTTAATCGCCTTAGTTAGGAAAAGCCTAGGCAGAACAGTAGTCTATGAGAAGGTTCTAGAACAACACTCGGGATTTACATACGTTCTGATATGACGCAAACAAATTACACAACGCCGTCCCCAGTAAAGTAGCTTCATAAATATGCGCACTTTAACTGGGCTCCGTTTCAAAACACGGTTTTAACAAGAAGTGGTGGAACTACATAGTGGTACTACGGACCGGATTTTACCGGAACTGTAGGAAGTCCGGCCCGGTGCGGCCCGGCCGCCGCCCCGTAATAAATTACAGATTAGAAAATCGTTAATCTAATCGCTTCGCCTTAAATTGCTGTTTGGGATTTTTAAGGGGATGTTTGTTGAATGGAATCGAGTGCTTTGATTTTGTTTTGTTTGTTTAAAAGGATGTTTATTGAGAGTAGATTTTTTTTATTGTAGGTTATAAATACAAATAACAGAGCCTTACTGTTTGTCCGTTTACGGACCCTAGAGCTTTCGTTTATGAGTCAAAAATGTTCAATACTTCTATAAGTAATTAAATCTATTCTGTAGTGTTTTGTAAAAAAAAATATGGGTTTCATTAAGCTGGGTGTTTCAAGTTTTGACACTAAGAGAGCAAAGGCAATTATAATGCTAAGAAACTATTCCCATTTTTTTATTTTCTTTTCGTTACTTTGGAAGCATCATAAGTATTCCCCCCATTTGTACATTTAAAACAATATTGATCTTTTGCGCCATTAAGTATTGTGTACGGAAATTTTTTATAACTTACTGTTTATTTTTGATTTATTATAAGTAATATATATTTTTTTTTTGTTTGCAAAGAATATTGGGTTTGATTCCCAGCTAAACCAACTGGTTTTTCAAAAATCCAAAGGTGTAGTTTTGGTTTTCTCCAAAGTCGAGCACATAATACATGGTTAGACGAAAAGGCGTTAGTAATCCGAAAGGTTGTTAAAATACCCATCACTACATAGTATAAAACAAAGTCGCTTCCCGCTGTCTGTCCGTATTGTATGCTTAGATCTTTAAAACTACGCAACGGATTTTGATGCGGTTTTTTTAAATAGATAGAGTGATTCAAGAGGAAGGTTTATATGTATAATACATGTATGTTATAGTAGAGAAAAACGCGGAATACGCGATAAACGACATCCACGCGGGCGAAGCCGCTGGCGACCTCTAGTAATAAATAACTCTTGTTTTACCACTTTTCCCAAAAGTCAATAGTTTAAGAGACATAGCCGTTCAAAGTTTTCATAAAAATTAAGCTAAAAGCTATGGTCCGCTGTGTTTACCTACATTTTAGGTCATGATCCTGTCACGAATAAGAGACCCATTTTCTGAATTCGTAACTGAAGCAGGTATAATAAAACTGAAGCCTGAAGCCCCCTGCCCTTTTTTCTATCGGACGGCCAGAAGCACGAAAAACCCCATCTGTTCATGGTTGATATACCAAAAACCCTAACGAAGCGCTTTGATTCCACTTTCATTGTGAAAACCGCCAAACAGTAGAATGCGCTGCCCGAGTGGGTGTTCCCCGACAGCTACAATTTGGGTGTCTTCAAGTCTCGAGTGAATCGGTTTCTTCTGGGCAAGCGTGCTCCATTGTAGACCGCATCATCGCATAACATCAGGCGAGATGGCGGTCAAATGCAGAAATAGAATCAAATTTAAAAAAAAAGTAAAAATCACATTGAAAGGAAAAAAAAACATATAATTTTGAAATTCTAACACTTGATTACATCAGTGATACTTTAAATGGCCCGTAGATTAGTATCTTCGCGGCTAACCTTGAATATGACAGTTCCTTTGACTAGTTTCCTCTATTTCTCAAAGTTTCGGTCTTGGCCCTGACGGCCTATCAAAAACTCACTCTGTAAATAGGGTTACTTCAAAAATTAACCAACGAAACTTCACTGAGTTACTAGGAATCACATAAAAAATATCTGTAAAAGACATAACGACATAATCGTTCAGGGGTGATTCTATCATTTAAGTTATAGCTAATATCGGTATGTCAGGATTGCGAGCAAGGTAATTATAGTAAATAAAACCAACATAGACTCTCCACCACTGAGAGTACTTGTATTTGGATTAGTGTTAGTAACATGAACTAGATCGCAATATAATACTTTACACAATTATTACAAGAACATAAAATAAGGACAAGCTAGTCAGATATAAAAGGTCAGACTTCTTCAGCTGATCTACACAGAATGCTCCGCTTCGTCGAATGACCACCGCCTTTATAACATTGGGTAGGTTGATCCATATCGACGACTACCTTCCTTTGTCAATATTGCCCAATGCTACCCGCTACCGATAACATATCCTAAACTTTGGCTAATTAGATAACAAGATACAACTATATGCACGCGCTTCGCTACTGTATTAGTTAGATATCTTGTTATGATTTCTTCTATTGTTTACATATTGAAAGATAGACTCCATATGTACCAATACTAATACATAGATTATTATTTACCAGACCTTTAAAAACCGGCCAAGTGCGGGTCGAACTCGCGCACTAATTGTTCCATACCACCACACATGTCTGTGAAACAACGGTTTTATTATTTTTTATTTAACTATAGAGTATGCACTATAATCACACAAAGTTTCACGCTTGTATGTATTACCGTTTTTAAGATAGAACAGGAACAAAAAACCTTAAAAAAAAGTATTTTTAGGATTTTTTTTTTTATTTTTGTTGCAATGATAAATGTTATAGTAACACATATTCTGTGAACATTTCAACAGGCTACCTATTAGGGTAAAAAAGATACAGCCCTTTGACAGACGGCCAGATGGCGTGGCGTAGGCTTAGTACATAATAGAGTTCCATTGGCATCATTTAAGTACGGACTCTAAAAAAACTACTCCAAAGTACACGAAACACATACAACAAAGCGTACTAAAGCATGTTCAAAACAACTGATATGAATCCTCGTCCACAATTATGAATCACTATTGCCCGGCTGTAATTCACTGTTGTAAATGGCAATGGTGTGCCGCCATTGTGCGGCGGCAACAGTGAATCAATTGCGAACATAACTTTCTGTGATTTTGATGTCGATAGTAACACAAAATGTACGTTGCATTCTGATAAGGTTTCGTGTATGTGGTGTATTTGATGCACATTTTAATGTCTATGTCGTGGCCAGATCTTAGACTTGATCACCTCATGATGTGGCTGACCATTTCATGAAATGGTTATGTTTCGTGTTATAGCCAGCTGAAACTGACCATATCGCTTAAACGTCAACGTTTGATGGTATGTCAATCCACGTTTGGCCATATCATTAATGTAGGGTTTCCATGATATCAAAGGTTTAATAAAAAATCCAAATAAAGGAGGAATTACAAATAAAGGAAGCATGTATCATGCAAGCAAGCATGCAAGTGTTTCTGAGTTTGCTCCGCCAAAAGACTCGCTTTGTCGCCCCTTCGCTTCGCTAGCACACTCAACCAGCGCTTCGCTCACCACCGTTCCGTACGGCCACTCCCAACTACGTCAACTGCGTTGCTCTAAGTCGGTAAATATCCTAAGGCTGAGACACAGTTGAGCAGTTACCGTTTGGTGTATAGCCTGCAGCTAAAACAAATGGCAATCAACTGTATTTCGAGCAATTTAGTGGCCCACGTGTCGTTAGTAGGCTTGCCAACCGTCCTGCGAGCGGACGTCCCATTTCTAGAGTTTTAGAGGATGCGTCCCGCGAAAGACGTGTGCGGGACGCCAATTTTCCCGTTTTATCGTACCTACGGCTAAACCTTCGCGTAGAAGTCGGAATTTAGTGAACGCACGTTTTGTTTAGCTAGAAGAGTGGTGATCGCGACTGCGAGAATCGCGTCGAAAGAACGAAAAAAAAATGTCTAATTGTATTTTTCGCCTATCTATACTTTGACAGTTGAGTCCCGCTTTTTTTGCCACGTCCTGCATTTTGATTGCTAAAGTCCCGGTAAATTCATACATAAAGGTTGGCAAGCCTAGTCGCTAGCCTAAGGTGAGATCGATTGTCAGACTTTAGTGAGACATTGGTACCAATTTTGTTGTGCATGAACTAAACTTACTTTAAGCTATTGCCGTCTTTTTCACGCTGGTAAAATAAGAAAGAGATGATTAATAAGAACTGTCAAAGGTCATTAGGCATTTTTGACCCGGTACCTCAAAAGTACGCGTCCATTATTGAAATGTGGTTTGTTTTGAAGGTTTACGGTTAACATTTCACGGAATGTATTTATTTTAATCCAAATGTTTGGGGGAAAAAAGTTATGTGGTTCAAGAAACTGCGGAGAACAAGATAGAAAAGCTCCTAAACATTCTTGAGCCTTTTTAGGAAGATCTTTGTGCATTTTTGTAAGCATTTCATATATTTAGAAGGATGTCGATATACGAAAATCCTTTTTATATTAATTCTTCTTTTGCGAAATAAAAAAACTTTCCCATACTTTTGAGGAATGCGACTCATCTCATTGGGTAGTATTCATGGTCTTTAACATACTCCGACTAGTTTTATTAGTGGTCGCTGGTGGGTCACAAGTCCTAACAAAATGCCCGTTTACCTTTAGTTGAACTAAAATTTCTATTCAAAGGCAACACGTCAAATCTTGTTGACTTAAAATACGTTGAATTTCAAGGCGTTGACTAGTATGACATCTCTAACTTAGTTCTTATCTATCACCGTTCTTTTCTTGCGCTGTCTGTTAGTAAAAGATAGCAATTCTTTTATTTTAGTTTAGTTGGTGAACAAGAGAATCAGGGGCCCAATTCTCCTAAAATAAATTGTTGCCAAACGCAATCGAACCACAACCGTCAGTCAGATTTTGTTTTCGAAAACTTTCAAAATGATTGATTTTGTTTTTTGTGTCAAACAATTCGACAGCTTTTGAAATTGAGAACTCTCTGAATGAAAGGTTCGGCCTTGGTTCGGTTGTGATTTATCACGATTTATTTTAGGAGAATTAGACCATTATCATACTATTCTATACTATTGTAACGACTGCTATAGGCATTTGTATGCCCACAAGGACCGATGACTTAACGCCATACTCTCCAAGACAGGGCAGGGTCTTGATTAGAATGACCACCAAGCAAATGTGCAGGAAACGCGGCTTGGCGTCCAAATCGATTGATCTGTGCGCAAGGGTGGATTTATGAATTTTCTGGGAGTGGGGAAAGGGGCACGAGGGCAAGAACGAGTCTTCGGTCAGCTGGACCCACTCGCTACTGGACCCGCGGGTCCACTTGACCACATCATTTATTTTCTGTATTTTGTTTGGTTAACTGGATCCACATTCAAACTTTAAAAAAAAACGATTGTTTAAAGCTACCAGAGGATACAGTCGAGTGCAAAATTGATTAGTCAAAATATAATAAAACGCAATTCAATTAGGTTTAAGCGTTTATTTTCAAGCATAGTGTCCGACCGAAACAGGATTTTTAGCCGAAACAGAAACCGAAACGGAATCTTCGGGGCCAGCCTCAGTTTCGGCCGAAACCGAACCTTTGGTCGAACACTAATCAGAATCTAAAATCTTTTTAAAGCGCTTATTACACTTGGCTGAATTTAGTCGTCTTAATTCAGTCGATTCTGAATTTAGTCAAGTATAATCGCATTTAGCAAGCTCATTTTGTTTCTAACTTCTAACAGTCACTGTACTAATAATGAAATTGAGCAGTGGGTCCAGTCGACCTATTCAAAATGTGATTGGGTTGAGTGATCCCGCGGGTCCATTTCCAGTGGGTCCGGTTGACCAAAGACTCAACTGCACCTAATCTTATTGTGTTTTTTTTGTTGTAAAGTCAAAGTCAAATAGTTTTTATTTCAAGTAGACCAGATCACTGGTGCTTTCAAAAGGTCAACGCTAGGTGTTCGGTTCCAAGTAAGTCTTTTGTAAAAGGTTACAACCGTTTTTTTGGAAATCCACCCTAGTCTGTGTTTCATGAATAAAGCCACTATGAGCGGTCAACATACTTATACTCTGTAACAACTCATTAAGTCTATGTTCAAAGAGATCACGCGGTATCGCGATCATGACTGTGAACATTGAATATTTCTTGTTTGAATCTAACTTATAATACTGAAATGAAAATTAATAAAACTTCTTAAGTATTTATTACTTGAAAAGCTGGCATTCTTAGTTTCAGAGGTATTAAGGTTTATGTAGGTGACACGGATTCATTGCTCCCGAGTTTAAAGGCAGACAGCCATTCAAACAATGCCGCGTTTTCACTTAGAATTCCTAATGTAATATAATATACATTATTATTATTTAATAATGTCCAGAGGGGGGCCGCCAGAGCTATATGCTCGGAGGTGGAAGTGTCTAATGGCGTAATAGCGGGGAAACACACTCCGGGTCTTTTAGACTCGCGACGGCGAAACCGGGGCCTCACCCCTCTACACCTCTAGCCGCTCACACGTCTGTTGCCCCTTTCGCCTATATACTAGCGGCTTTTCAGGGAGCCCAGCTAGTGAGCTGGCGAGTCACCGTCTGCCAACACAATTCAATTTCAAATTTGAAAGACAGATGCCGTTTTCTTCCGATAATAGAAGTTAACCAGTCCACTAAACACCACTTCCCACAGACCAGATATTTTTCACCATATTTTACAATAGTCTTGCACCCACCTGGGACGGTTCATGACTACTTCAATAGTGCAGCCGTGGATAGTCCCCGGTTGGTGCCCCATCCCATTTTAGATTAAAGTTCTCAAAGGAGCCTCTGCGCGTTGGACCTGTGTCCCCCGTATGCCTTCCAAAGGACCGGACATCTTCCGCACGGAAGATGAGCTATGATATAAAGCGAGTTTTGCGAGAATTTATGGAAACTGCAACAAATGGTAATTGATTGATTTGAAAATCAAAACAAATACAATACCGTAAAATCCCATAACTTTGCACGAATTTCGAGCATCTTAGTATTGATACAATTATTATTAAACCATGGATCTTAATAATATAACAATCCGGAAGCCAAGAAAAACACCCTCATGCGAGTCTGCATTGGACGACTCGTATTCTAACTACCTATGTAAAAGTTTACCAGACCTATCAACAGTCGTTACTAATGATATTGAAGAATTGATAACCGAAGTAAAACAGTTAAAAGAACAACTATTGAGCGCTAACTTAAAAGTTGAAAAACTAAGCCTCGAGAATATTAACTTAAAGAAACAAATTGCAACTCAACAGTTATCTATCAATAACAAATCATTAACTTGTACAGAACCACGGAGTAAAATTAAAAGCAGCGAGGAAAATGATTTAAATAGATCACAAACTGAAGTACAATTACACAAAATGCCAACAGATAGTGTTGTTCACAATTATGGAAAAGATTCCATGAAGAGTATAAACTGTGTATCACATCAGTCACTAAATCTACATTCAACCTCAAACAGCAATATAGAAATTGAGGATCAACGACCTGAATTATTGATATTAGGAGGACAGCAGTGCACAGGGTTAGCTACGCATCTCATTAACTCAAGATTAAAATCGGAATATGCTAATTTCCGTATATTCTCTACTACAAAACCAAATGCGATGAGTGAAGATATTGTACAACCTAGCTATAAGTTTAAAGATTCTGTAGATAATTGCTTAATAGTGTGCTTAGGTGAAAATGACACAAACCCTCATAAAATAATTATAGAGTTGTCAGCGATGCTAAAACACATACAAAAAAGTCGTGTCATTATTCTTAATGTACTATGTAACAGATCACTAAATGAGAATATGTTGAACAAGTTAATTCAAAATATTTGTAATAATTTCAAAAATTGTACTTTTGTAAATATAGGTAATATAGGTAATTATTACAACAAATATCGCTATTTCACACAGGTATGTAAACAAATTAATTATATTATCGATTTGGACTATTACAATAAACACTTTTTGCACTTCAACAAAAAAATAAGTAATCATAACCGAAAAAAGGTGACCACGTCTATGCCACTAAAGGGTACCATACCATATTACTTTAAAATCATAAATAAAGAAAGCTACTGTAATAAAATAAATCAAACCAATACTTTTTTTCGAGGACAATGAACCCACTCATAATTTGTGGCAATATTCGACCACACTCTTCCACCAAAATTTTGCAGGTATAATTAATAAACAAAGCCAATTAGAACTATGCCTGAACGAATTCTCTGAAAAAAATGAGCCTATAGACTTCATATGTATATCGGAAACATTTATTAAATCAGGTGATGAAACCAATATTAGCCTAAAAGATTTTAATTTATCTAGTCACTTTTCCAGAAAAAAAGAAAAAAGGGGTGGAGTATGCATTTTAGCCAGAAAATCTATTGCTTGTAATTCTCTAAAATTCTGTGAAGGTATATCAGTTGAAAAAAAATTCGAATGCTGCGGAATTGACGTACCTTCGCTCAAATGTAATATTTTATGTATATATCGTATACCTAATGCAGATTTAACTATATTTCTAAAAAAACTAGACTTACTATTATTTACTTTAACTCAAAAAAACAATAAAAAGATAATAATTACTGGGGATTTAAATATCGATACTCTTAAGAACAGCAGCGCATGTAATGGCTTGAAAGACATCCTATCAAACTACAATTTACAATTACACATAAACCAACCTACCCGACGTCAAGCCTGTATAGATCACATTATTAGTAACTTAAATAATACAGTAGGAAAAGTTCATCACTTACACCTATCAGACCATAACACTGGGCAGACCTTGACATTTCCCATAAAATGCAAACTAAACACCATCGCACACTGGTATGTTACTAAACGTGACTACAGCGAAGAAAACTTAAATAAATTTAAAACATATTTAACAGAATATTCATGGAATGACCTATATAAAGAAACATCTTGTAATGAAGCATTTAACTATTTCCACGCAACTTTCTTACTATTATACAACCTTTGTTTCCCTATAAATAAAATTAAAATAAACTCTAATATAAAATCTCCTAAATGGATAACCAAGGGTATTAAAATATCTTCATTAAATAAACGAAGACTCAGATACAAATTTTACAAAACCTGCACCGAAGTAAATAAAATAAATTACTTTAAGTATGATAAGATATTTAAAAAGTGTATAATTAATTCAAAAAAAAGTATAAATTATAAATTCATTACAAAATCAAAAAATAAATGTAAAGCAACATGGGAAGTAATTAAAGAAAAAGTTGATAATGTTAAATACCCTGATTACATGAAATGCATTAAAGTAAAAAATACAATTATTCACAATCCTACAGATATTGCTACGGCGCTTAATGACCACTTTATCACTAGTACTAACATACAAAAAACATCTTGTCCAGACTATAGCTTAATAAAACAAGTTACCTCTACAATATTTCTAACACCTACTAATGAAGAAGAAGTTTTAAAAGTTATTAACGCCTTAAATAATACACACGCTGTTGGTTACGATTCAATATCAACATACGTAATCAAGCATTGTGGCAAAGAATTATGTAAAATCCTAAGTTATGTAGTCAATCTCTCTTTTTGCCAAGGCATCTTTCCTAATTTACTGAAATTCTCGATAGTTAAACCGATTCATAAAAAGGACTGTAAACTTGACGTAAATAACTATAGACCTATTACCCTTATTCCCATCATATCAAAAATATTTGAAAAGCTAATGTATACTCGGATTATAAATTTCTTAAATAAATATAATGTAA
The DNA here is from genome assembly GCA_905220435.1 of Amphipyra tragopoginis. NCBI lineage: Eukaryota > Metazoa > Arthropoda > Insecta > Lepidoptera > Noctuidae > Amphipyra > Amphipyra tragopoginis. The sequence goes on along the minus strand of HG991999.1, from coordinate 6,496,765 downwards.
TAGTAGAAGAACAAAATGGTTTCCAAAAGGATAAATCGACAACACTAGCTGCATTCTCCCTTGTCCATAGTATTACTAAAAGTATTGATGAGCGGCGTCGAGTCACTGCCATATTCTTTGATATGAGCAAGGCCTTTGATGTCGTCCGTCATGACATTTTGCTTAACAAATGTGAAAAATATGGTATTAGAGGACAAGCTCTGCTTTGGATACAAAGCTATCTCAGTGATCGTAAGCAATGCGTTGAAATTACACAGTTGGATGATGGTCTAATGTCCAGGGCATTTAGATCAGATTACCAGCATAACAAGTTTGGAGTTCCACAGGGGAGTGTGTTAGGACCTCTCTTGTTCCTTCTATATATTAATGATATACCAAATATAACACAACATAAATGTGTACTATTCGCAGATGACATTTCAGTTATTTTATCGGATGATCGAAAAAATAACACGCATGATAATTTATTGAAATCAACCATCTTATCAGTAACAAACTGGCTGAATGCAAATAATCTTACAGCCAATTTCTCAAAAACAAAAATAATGCAATTCTATAACTACAATAATAACCGCAACAGCATATTAATTCAAAATAATGATACACCCATAACAGAAGTAGAAGAAACAAAATTTTTAGGTATTATTCTAGATAAAAATTGTAACTGGAAGCCCCATATAAAGAGTGTGTGTAAGCGTCTAAATAAATTCATATTTGCATTAAGGAACCTAAAGAGACTTGCGGGAGAAAAGGCTGCCATTACAGCATATCATGGGTATGTAGCCTCAGTACTAAGATATGGCATATTGCTATGGGGGAATTCCACAGACATTAACAAAGTGTTCTTGGTGCAAAAAAAGTGTGTAAGAGCCATTTGTGGTGTAAGCCCGCTAGAATCTTGCAGACCACTATTTAAAAAATTAAAATTACTTACTTTATCATCAATATACATTTTTGAAATAGCTATGTTTGTCAAAAAACATCACAAAATGTTTACAAAAGCATGTGAAAATAAAAAATATTTATCAAGAGACACAACAAAACTGGCTGTATTGCAATGTACCTCAACACTTCATAAAAAAAATAGTTACATGATGCTCATAAAAATATATAATAAAATCCCTCAATCACTCAGAGAACTTCCTCTTAGAAAATTTAGCAAACATTTACGTAATTGGCTCTTGGACAGATGTTTTTACACAATTCACGAATTTTTAGATCATAAAAATAATAATAGCTACAAAGTTGTGTCTTAGCATAATGTTTAAAACATTGCAATTTAATTAATTCAGTCATACATAATATTAAATCTAAAACTTCCTAGTCTTTATTATGAGTATATAGGTAATTAACAAAATTGTAATTATTTTATATTAATTTGCATGCCGCTGTGCCGGCGAAACATGCTGATCTGTACCTGCATTATTTTAAGACCCATGTACCTACCGTGTTTCTCGCAAATAAATTTCTATTCTATTCTATTCTATTCGAGATAGATATAATATAATAATATAAGTACACCTACTGACATACCCCATACTGTGCCCTACTACAAAAAAACAACATAATACGATATGGTAACAAAACACGATAGCAACGAAGAAAAGTTCGCGGTATTATTTTGATTCATAAACACATTTTGAAGCTCTAGCATCAATCTTTGTCGCGTGCGTGATTATTGTCAAAAAAACTCAGTTTTTGTATAAATCACATTACTCAGTTAATATATTCTGACTATGAAAGGTGAGGGAATAATTTTGATGGTGAAAAATGTTGGTAGGTTAATAGGAACCTTATTTATTGTGTAGTAATTTTGTAGACAGCCTCGTTGCTCTAGTGGTAGCCGTATCGAGGTTCTATGTTAGAAGAGGTAGTTTCCGCACTTAGTCCTTTAAGTGGACTATTGTACGTGGGCCATGGCGGCCATCATTCCAACCAGACCACCTCCTTCCAGAAGCAGATTAGGGCTCTCAGTCCGCTCAGAACATTTGCGAGTGATTTCGGTGCGCCAAGGGTTGTTTCTCGTATTCGGGTGACCACTGTGCATTCCAGAAGCACGTGTGCGACCGTCTCTTCGGCCCCCATACATGCTCTGCAGAGAGGGCTGTCCGTTATGCCTATCGTGTGGAAGTGTTTGTTTAGTGAGCAGTGTCCGGTTATCCTTCCAAGCCGTATCGAGGAGGTCTGCTTTCTGTATCAGGCCCTTGTTCCAGCCACCTAAAGAGAGCCTCATAAGGTGTTGGTCGAGGCTCTTGGTCATTAGGCCATTGGCCATTACGACTGTCGGCACAATGGATGACGAATCCACATCCCACATATTGACAATCTCATGTGCTAAGTCAAGATATTTGATTTGTTTAAGGGAGATAAATGTAGAATAAATAGTGACAAGCAGATTGCCTCGTCGTAAGTGCAACTGCTGAGCTGGTTCTGGTTTCGATCCCCGGTTCGGGCAAAGTGTTATAGAGTTTTTCGTGTGGAATTTCTCAGTAGCAGCCCGGAGTCTGGAATTGTGTACGATTGATGGCAATAGGCTCGCCCCCTATCATATGGGACTTAAACATAACGGCGAAATGAGGGTGTACTATACTTCCAATTCTTCGGAGAATAAAAACCCTTCATGGAATGGAATCTTGCCGCCTCTTCTCCATGGAACCTACCTTTTGGACCGTGCACCTAGTTTTCACATTTTAGAAGTGCCTGAAATCTGATCTATTTGAAATAAAAAAACTTTGACTTTGAGGCGTGATGATCTGTTTATGTAATTTTTGTTTTTCGTGGTGCCCGAAGGTCACAGACCCGCTTGTTAAGCGCCTGGTTGCGGGTTCAAACCCAAGCATGGACCAATGTGACTTCTTCAATATCATAATTATGTACTTTCTTAGGTAAGCTAAGACGCCACTGACAGAGGCCTTTGCCTTGCAGTGGGGTAGTTACAGGCAATTTTTTTTTCTTTATGTCATCCTTTGCTAGTGGTTTTTTTTAAGAAAATGCTAGCCTTTATCTTCCAAGACTTTGATTATCAATTTGTTAGCATAGAGTTATTACTGTGAGCAAGAACACTCCCATTCCGCTGAGCGTTCCCGCTCTTATTACATTTTGGATCGGTCACTTACTAAATATTCGGTTCGGTTTGATTTTGTGATTCACTCCGGAGGCACAGTGCACTAGTCGCGAAGTAGCACGGATCTATTCGTCTAAAAGCACAGTCTTAACTGACAATAAAAACATCGAACAGCCTTTATCCTTCCAATAAATACTTCAATGTTATACCCCTTCAATAAAGCTATCCTTTTATGTATCAAATTATCAATAAAACGTCACAACCACTCATTAAACAATACAGTCTTATCACCATCCATTGTAATGACGTCATAAAAGAGAAAAAAGCTTTACCAAACACTCCTTGATACGGGTGTTCTGATGTCAGGAGTCGCACTCTCGGAAAATTCAATTTATTCCTATACAGGGTGTTAATGAAATCGTGTAATTCCTTCAAACCACGTGATCTTCTGGTGACACAGATTAACCCTAAATGGGAATTTTCGAAAATCAACCAAAACAAATATTCAAATTTTTTTTTTGGTTTTTCGTTTCTGAGTCTTTTTAGAGCCTTGAGTTATCTGACTGCAAAGAGCGATATCGCGTTAGTCGTTCCTGCCAGCGGTGTCGCCGTACTTTCATTAATTTATGCGTGGCATCGAAATGTTCACAAAAATAAATTTTTTTTTTTGCAAAAAAAATTTTTCTTATTTTTTTACTGAATCCTTATTAGGTGGTTTAGATACGATCGGTAACAAAGCCGCATGAAAAAAAAAGATTTTCATTTTTTTATTTTTAATCAAGCTATATCCCGTGCGGGGCCTGTCTACACCAGTAGTAGATCATGCGGTTTTAAGGAATTACACGAATTCGTTAACACCCTGTATATATATTTCTCCCATACTGTCAATACGCTCTGAGCTGGGATTTAAAGTCAATTTTATATATAAAAATGTAAGTATTCCCTTTGTTCGGTATGCGTTGGCAACACAACCCTTTTTGAGGGAGGCTCTTGAAAGGGGTAGTCTATAGTTGGGTTTAAGGGATGAGTAACCGGAGACTTTATTCCGTATTTAATGTTGAATAAGGCGATTCTGGATTTCAATAGCGGATTACCATTTTGGTAGGGAGATTTAAAAATTGAAGTTGGAGTTTCATACTTATTGTTGCACAAGGATTATGTACAAAATGGGGATGACGTAATGATACCAAGATGAACATTATTGATACCATGTATCCTATGATGCGTTCTGGGACCATACACGATTTATTACAATTCAATTAAAATATTTTTTTGATTTGTATGGAAAGTTATAAAAAAAATACGCGAGTTTCGAAAAGTTGTAGAACAAAAGTTGTTCAATTTCCGATACCGAGTAACCCCATAAAATTCTTAGACTTGATTTTTTAACACCTTGGCTATGTTACCGGAAATGTATGAAACTTATCTAAAATTGTATTCATAGGAAATGTGTATAAAATGCCGGGCCAAAGGTTCTTTACTTTAATACATATGTATATTTTCTGGGCGTTGTATGCTATTCCTAAATGGTATTAGGAAATGCATAAAGTATACGGTATAATGTTAATTAGTGAATGAATGAAAATGAAACACAGATAAACTGAGTTTTTTTTAAAAAAGCTCTCATTGGCATAATCAGGTCACATTATAAATCGTAAAATCTTCATAAGCCTTGTTAAAAAAACTTAAGAACTTATTATTTTTGCGGCCAAGCTGGCGAACAGATAAAACTGATGATAAAAATGTTTTTTTTTTATAAAAGCTCACAAAGTCATTAATCAGAATAATCAGGTTACATTATAAAACAATAATATCTTCCTATGATTGCGTTCATTAGATATACTTCAAACCCGAACTACCCGAACTTAACACATTTCCGATTGCTGTTTATAAAATGTATAGAATTACTACGAAATGTGTATACTAAAATTACATTTCCAAGGAATTCTTTGTAATGAAGGATTCCATGCATTTCTGATAACATAATAAATTAGTTATTAAAGATTACGTGAACCACGTTTACGGTTTGATTCGTATGCATTTATTTTGGGATTGCCCAACTAACTTTACCGTGTTCTTTTTAATAGCTAAAGTGTTAATCTATGGATTTTCAGATCAGGATTTGTCTTTATTTTTCAAAACTTGGAAATTTAAGACAATTTCTTTCAAAAAACCTTTTGAAACTGTGTACTATTCAATTCTTTTTGCACTGTTTGTTCTGTTGGCATATTGGTACTACACGGAAATGTTCTCACAGAAGCTCTTCGGATACCTCGGATATCCGATCAAATATCTAGATTGCAGCACATGCCAATAAACCCTGAGAATTCGCGAATCCGTAAGTGGATAGCCCGGGATACAACCAAATATCCCAAAAAATCCAATAAAAAAAACGTATACGATGGATAACGATTAAGTTATTGCTGGAATCATTCGTCATTTGTTCCATTTGTTTCGTATTCAAGGAAAAAAATGAAAAGCATAAACATTCAATTATAACAGTGTAGTCTTAAACGCAGTTCAGACTACGCTATAATATATAGCATATAGCAAATATTGTATAACACAACGATATTGCTCGTTCACACAACGCTATGCTATAAAGTCTTGGCTTGCTGTACGCAATAAACTTGAGGGATTCTCAGAGCTATATCGTATGATTCTCCGGTCCCCGCCTCGCCTCACTTCTACCCCGTCCGTCGCCCGACGGATCGCCGTCAAATAACTTGCTATACATAGTAGACCAGCTTGCGATACAGTGAATAGTGTGAACGTCATGCTTTACAATCTGTAACAAAAACCTTGTTGTTCCTTCTACCTACGTGTTAAGAATCGGTATACGTACATAATAAATTAAGTCATTTATAAAAAACTATTCACCAAAAATAATTAAAATAAATATTTGTAATGTTAAACTGATTTCTTAATGTCTGTCGCATCAAAGAAAGCCACCGAGCTCGTAGGCTATTTAGCGAAATAAAGATGTATTTGTAAAATCAGTTACTGTAAACATTTTTTTGTGTCGTTTTTAATATTTTTAGTTATTTAATTTTGACCTGTTGACTAGCCAATGCTTAATTTTTTTAAATTATTATTTTTATCAATTTTGTGTTTGTAGGTAAATGTACACGTCACTAAAAGAAACAACAGGATTTTTGTTACATATTGTATAGTTACAGCTTACAACGCAATATGCTTTACTATATAGCGAAATAGTATAGCTTAGTCTGAACTGCGCTTTACATTTATTTCTTATTCAAGGAACAAGATAGAAAGCATAAACATTTAATTATGACAGTTTAGTTTTAATCGGCTATTTTATTGCAACTCTTAAAGATCTACGTACAGTAACAGTAACGTCTGATGACTCTCCTTCATACCAAGTGTAGTTTTATATCCACTAACGTTTTTAATACCTACTCACATTTCATCATTTATCGCCTTGTCGTCCGAAATTAAAGTCTTCATAGCGGAATTACGAGCTAAATAGTCCTTCTGGAAAGGTTCTCCGTTTAATCAACGGTGCTCCAACCAAATATTTTGAAAACTTAAAATATCTTGCAAAGTACACAAATTCTTTATAAAGATTTCCGGAGCTCAGTTTTGCAATTCCGTCTCTTGGTAGGTGCATAAGATTTTCAAAGTGTCTGGTAAAAGATAAAATTTTATACTCGCATATAAATTTGGTTCTAATAGAAAAATTCACGTCACAAAACTTTATGCAATCGGAGCTCCGGAAACCAGTAACACTCAATGTTTCAATAAGACTTACAGAGTCGTTTCTATTTCCAGTTTATGTAAGTGCATACTACATGAAATATTACATTCGGATCTTTTTCCGTGGTTCTCGACACGAGAAAATGTGGTGAAGACTAAGCTCCATATATTTCTATAATGAAATGTTTACTGCATCACTGTGTCGTGTCATTTTATGAGTAAACGGTTCAAAGAAAATTCTTTCATACGTGATCATATTAAGTTTGTGTTATGTTATACCCGTTTCCGTGGGGTGAGGTCCTGATCTGTAATACATAGGTCTATGTATACAAGGTGTACCAGAAAATATTGTCAAGCAGAAGTCCAGAGGTAGAGCACCCTTACAGCGGTTACGCACTGCATCCGATCCGAATCCGTGAAAATACGTTCCGAAGTAGCCATAGAACTATTTGTATGGTAATGTACGCACTACATCCGTCATCCGATTTCTATCCGTCATCCGTGAGTCTCCAATTCGGAAGAAATATTGACGGACCGAAGTAGCCGTAGTACTGTTTGTATGAAAGCTTTCGCATCACCTCGGATTCAAATCGGACGCCAAATGGATATGCCAAAGATGCCTGACATGCTCGGATTTGAATCAGAGATCGGAATAGTGCGTAAGCAACATCCAAATTCGATTCGAGATTTTTAGTCTAGATCGGTATTTTCACGGATTCGGATCGGATGCAGTGTGTAAAGTAATATCCGAATTCGGTCCGAGTTTTTTATATCCGTATTTTCACGGATTCGGATCGGATGCAGTGCATAATCGCTCTTAAACTCTCAATCACCGTAATTATAGACACAATAGATAACACAATTAAGTGTCGTCCTGGGACGACGGGCGGTACGCAACCGGTTAAGCTATGTCTTCACCAGTGCGCTTTCATGTTCATTTTGCGTCTTCGTCTGAGGCATGCGTGAAGCGCCATAGCGCATGCCTTAATACTAGTTCGACAAAAGCGTATGCCCCTAGCGCACGCTAATCCGTCTATTGTATGTCGACTGACGACTGACCGAGGCGCACTGGTGTATACGATAAGCTGCATGCGTCATACGGCAATCAATATTGCATGCGCTTGACGCAAGAGGAATTGAAAGTTGAAAGCGCAAGATGAACATGAAAGCGCACTGGTGTAGATATACCATTAGAGGTACCGAATCACCCCTATGTATGTTCCGCAAATTGTTTGAAGTTTTCGAGTTATGATTTCTTTTCATTTTATAACCAAACTGACTGTAATTAAATGTTTGATCATAGTGACGTGAATATTTATTTTTTTCTAAATAAGCAGAACAGCGAACATATTTAAAAAAAAACACGCACGCTTCTCAACTATTTATGTACACAAATGAACATTACCTCGTTTATTCATTTAACATACATATTCAGTACATTTTTAAATATTTCTATAAAATAAAAAAACAAAAACATTTAAAAATATAAAAAATAGTAGCACACCGGCATCGGGAACAGGACCGGCATCAAGAACAGGGTCCAAGCTGCCGGCAGTCAGGGCTCCAGAAAAAGGTACCTCCTCTATGTGTGCCATGTCAAGGAGTACTGCTTTTTTTATCAAGCCCTTTATACTGCCGCCCAACGAGAGCCTCATGAAGTTTTGATCGAGGCTCTTGGCTATTAGGCCATTCGCCGTAACGACTATCGGGACAATGACTGCTGAGTCCACATCCCACATGCCGACAACTTCGTGTGCTAAATCAAGATATTTAAAAGATATGTTATTAGGTACAATAGAAATATAGCGCTCGGAATCGTCGCCGCTTTTTATCGTGTCGTAAGCCATTTTTATTCATCTACCTATTTTTCTTCTCAACAGGTATACATAGTAGGCCACGCGGCGCCAGGGTCGGACTCGAGACATCCTTACGACATGTCCTCGGACGCCAACGCCAAGTACCTGCGAATGGTGCGACGACACGCCAAAATCATTGCGGGACAATTCTTCGGACATCTACATGCTGACACGTTCCGAGTTATTTATGATAATGGTAAGTAAATATCTGAGAACTATAGGTATTATCTTCCATAGCCAGTGCTATAGAAGTCAGTATTTTAGGGAGAAATGGGATAGAACCTTTGTGGCATAGCCCGGCTGCCAATTTGTTTTTTTTCAAGTTGCGGCGCACGATGAGACCATCATAAATGGGTAGAAGACACTCAAACAAACAAAAATTGTCAGCAATACGGTGCCCTGAAGTGTCACGTTGCCGAGATATTTGGACTTAATTTTTTTTTTCAAAATAGCAGCGCACTTTTTAACTTGTTAATATGGGTAGAGGACACTCGAACAAACAAAAAAAATCGGCAATACGGTGCCCTAAAGTGTCACGTTGCCGAGATATTGCCGTTGGCGACAGGGGGCTATGCCAGCTTCCATAGAAAAATGTTCGAGCCCCTTTTATCTAGAACTTTTAATGTAATTAAACGGTTAATCATCAATGGACAATAGGTTAAAAAAGGTGTTAAATTATTTATAAGTTCTTTAAAGTCGATTTGAGTAAGCATAAGACGGATGGTTAGCGTTTAGCGTCAATGTATGTCAACGATTTCAATTATTAACAATTTTGTTGCAAAAGTTTATTGCAGACTAGCTGACCATACAAACGTTGATCGATCATACAAAAATCCCATTGTAAATAGAACTTTCAGTTTTCCCGAATTTGCCAATTTTCCGGAAACTTTTCCATTTTTTTCCATAAAAACGTAATTTGGAATAAAAGTAACATAAAAAAGTGGTTAAAAGATTAGCCAGTCAGCAAGATTGGTAGCGGGGCTGACTGCCCAGGGTGGAGGCTCTTTTTATGCCCCCCAATTCATACCTGTGAAAATATAAGACAGCTTTTGAATTTTTTTATCGCAGTTCCTTGTGTCTTCCATCAAATTCATTTTGATACATTAATGATTACCAACACTATAGCTCAAACAGCGTGATAGCCATACTTTGACACTGTTGCTACAACCTGAGTATTTGAATACAATTTCCAAGTTTACAATAAAAATTACACACAAACCTCCGGTTTCCGAATTGAGAATTCGGGATAAGCAATACTAAGTAGTATTTGAGTACGGAGTTGTCAAAAAAATGCTTTAAAATCCGTCATTTTTCGTCACGTCGTTACTTAAGTACTGCTTAACAAGAATTCTCAATTCAGAAACCGGAGGAAAATCTACTATTAGCTGCACGAAAATAGCTTAGCGTACCGAGTCTAAATTAATATCGAATACTAGAGCCAATAATTTCATGCAAAAGTTTCAAGACTACTGTACTAAGATTTATTCCGAGCTAAGTACACGAAGCCAATATAAAACGCCAGTCCTTGGAAATATTGGAAATTAAAAGAAAACAGACTGTGTCAACCACGTATGTTCAGGAAAGTGGTTCCTATTCTTATAAGAGCTCCAGTAATCCAATTTTCTTATTTGACTCTTACCGTTTGCCTTTTAAAAAGCAATAAATTTCTTCCTAGCGTTATTGCAATATACTTGTATTATTACATTTTTGCTTTTAGAGAGGTAGTTCAGTCACTACACAAAAAAATGTGCGCGCGTTGTATCGGCAACATGCACATAATTTGAAAATGCGTTTTGAATGTCGAGTTGGCACAGTGTTATTGCTCGTAGGGCACGCCGCAATAGCGGCGGTAAGACCCGTTATGGAGGAGTGGCTGGAGAGGCGGCACGGCGCCCTCAGCTTCCGGCTGACGCAGGTGTTCTCGGGACATGGTTGTTTCGGGAAGTACCTGTGTCGCATAGGCCGGGAGCAGACGCCCGGATGTCACCACTGCGTCGACTGCCCCGAGGACACGGCGCTGCACACGCTGCAGGCGTGTCCTGCGTGGGCGACCCAGCGCCGCGAACTAGTCGCGGCAGTCGGTGGTGACCTCTCGCTTCCGGTCGTGGTTCTGTCCATGGTCGGGAGCGAGACTGCGTGGGAAGCCGTCGCCTCCTTTTGCGAGGAGGTGATGGCGACCAAGGAGGGAGCGGAGAGGGAGAAAGAAGCGACTGCCACTCTCCCTTCCCGCGCCAGACGCACCGGGCGCCGCCGGAGGGCGCCAGACGATCTCCGGCCACCCTAGTGTGTGGCCTGCGGGCGGCGGGTTAGGGGACCCGTCGCCCGACCAGTAACACACAACAGGCCCGAGAAGGCGGCGCGCGCCGTGTTCCACGCGCGCCTCTCAGGAGGACGTGGGGCAAAGGGGTAAAGCCCCACAGAAGGAGAGGTCCGCCAGGGGCTGGCGGATCGAGGCCTGCCGGGGTCGCGGTGCATGCAGCTGCGAATCCCGTGACCCCGGCCATAGGTCAGGAGAAGGAACACCGTGGGTTTTTAGCCGGTAAGAGTCCGGCATAACCCTTCGCCTTCCCCGGGCGGAGGGTATCCATGAGGATTTTCCCACGAGAAAAAAAAAAAGTGTTATTGCTCGTACTTGACAAAAAGTGTCTTTATACGAAAGATAACAACTTTTTAGTTCTACATTATCGACAAAAGAACAATAAAGAAATGATTGTATCATTCTCCTAAGTTTTGCTAAAAAAACAACTCTAAAAAGTGTTGACGAACTAAAATATGCGGCCTGTATCACAGTTTTTTCCAAATGTCATGTCTCTTATTTCCCTTGATAATTTCCGGAGATATTCAAAAGTAATTATTGCACACGAAATATAATTACTGTGCAATATTTATACATACAAAGTGTTCCATATGCAACGCGTATTTATCATTCCGTTCGTCATGAACAGCGAGAACAACCCTCACCACATTAATTAAATAGTGTCAGCGAGTGTACGTTGATATTATTTGCACGCGATACACTTCGTAACAAAAGGCTTCCAATAAAGTCGTTTTATTTACTCTCTCGTGATCAATTATTTTTTATTTATTCTTCGTATTGGCTGGAGTGTCGAGGGATTCGAGAATAACAGGCAAACAGTAACGAACATACAAACATACAGGCACTTAATATTAAAGTCCTTCGTTTCTTGTGTCCGTATGAGTTACACGAAAATAGTTTATGTCGTGCTGAAAATATTAGCCAGTCAGCAAGGTTGGTAGCGGGGCTGACTGACAAGGCGCGCCAGATGTATTTACGCATCTGATAAGATATTGTAAATATGTATGTAGGTACTCAGTGTACAGTATCAGCAGTGCGAGCACGGTTCTTTTTATCGAATTTTATCGAGACGTTAAGTTATCCACTCTAAACTTCAAATTTGACATAAGATATTGATAAAACGACAAAGGTAGCACGGATCGTAATTTACCATTGATTTAAGAAACATAAGAGGATAAGCCCTAAATTGATGTTATTTTAAATACTATGCCAATATGTATCGCAGTAAAAAATGTAATCTGTCTCGTTCTTACACAAAATAATTTACAAATGTAAAAAGTGTGTACACAATATGTCATAGATTTTAATTTTCGATTATCGTTTTTCAACGTCACCAAGCTCCGCCTTTAAGGATATTTTTGACATGACGCCATTTTAGAGAATTACTTATGCCTTTCGTCTGTCGTTCATGCTTTGTTTGAATTTATTTTCAGTTTTACAGTGAACCTTGGGTGTTTAGGTATTTTTTGTTGTATTATAAAGGAAAAGTGAACAAAACCTAACATGACAAAGTGTTGCATCAGAAGATGTAATTCATTGCATAAGAGGAAAACTTGACTTCAGATCGTGTGACCACATCTGATATCCTCTTATTTTTCTTTCATCAATGTAATTTACCGACGCCTCGATATGAAGTCGACATACTCGATAAGATTTATCCAATATATCGACTTTTGACAGTTCTTATTGGTAAATTTCTCGAATTATCTCGAATCGTTGTCGTCTTTAAAAAGTTGGTCGATAAAGATTTTTTGAAGCAAAAAAATGGATTTTGGAGAAATCATCTTGTTAATGTTGAAAGCAGAGCACGTCGGGACGTGGAAAGGATCCACAGCGGAGTATTTTTTTATTATTTTGTGGTTATTTTCTAATTGCTTAGATTGTTTAATAGTATTTATTGTAAATATTTTAGTAATAGTATTTGTGTATCTGCATTTCTGGTGTTGCTATTTGTAAAGTTGATAAGCTGTCGAGAAAACACAGCCGTCGACAAGGCTCGATAAAGTTTCCGAAGCAAGTTCCGTGCTACCGACCCTCGATAAAATTCTTATCGAATCGAGATCTTATCGAGTCGATTCGAGAAATTTATCAATTCTAAACGTCAAATTTGACATAAGATATAGATATAACGACAAGAGCTGTCGTTTTATCCATATCTTATGTCAAATTTGACGTTTATAATAGATAAATTTCTCGACTCGACTCGATAAGAAGAACCGTGCTCGCACTGCAGCAGTGCGAGCACGGTTCTTTTTATCGAATTTTATCGAGACGTTAAGTTATCCACTCTAAACTTCAAAGGAGATCGGACATTTTTGTTTGGGCTCTGGCCCAAGTGGCGTCGGAGCATGGCGTATATTTTATTTGAAAGTTCACTACCTAAGCTTACTTTTTTTGTATGGGTACAAAAAAATCTATCCAGGGAGAAAAAAGTTATAGTGCATATTAAAATACTCATCTATCGAGCTATTTTCAACTATTTATTCAATTAAATCTATTTCTTTTAACTTAATATGGCATGTTTGCTGTGAGGAGGATGAGGAGCTCGGGGCTAAATAATTACAGCCGCATAGACCGATCTTCCGGGTTAAGCCACGCTTGCTGAGGTTGGTCTGTGGATGGGTGACCATTTACCATAGCGAGTTTCCTCCGTGCCTCGGAAAGCACGTAAAGCCGTTGGTCCCGGCTGTCATTTGTAGATCTTTGACAGTCGTTACTGTTGGTCAGAAGCCAGAAAGTCTGACAACCAGTCTTACCAAGAGTATCGTATTACCCAGCTACTGGGTTGTGGAGGTCTGATAGGCAGTCGCTCCATGTAAAATACTGATTGATATTCAGCTGCATCCGGTTCGACTAGAAGCCGACCCCAACATAGTTGGGAAAAGGCTAGGCAGATGATGATGGTATGTTTGCTATTGTCTAACATCTATGATGACTCAGGTGCGTGGTACTTTTTGCTCCGACATTAGAGAGAGACAAAAATGATACAAAAGCAAAGAAAACGCAACGCGGGCGCAGCGGTAGTGCGTTTCCCTTCCCTCCGCTCCATGATCAGGATGACGGGATCAGCTCAAGTCACTGGCAGTCACTCTCTCCGCTCGCTGCTGTTCGATGTGATTGTTTCAACTGCATTACCTATTCTGTTATTCGTCCACTGTTTACCGACTGTGTTTAATTGCTTTCATTGCCATTTCTAATGTTGGCGCAAAAAGTACCACGCATCTGAGTCATCATAGATGTTAGACAACAGCAAACATACCATATTAAGTTAAAAGAAATAGATTTAATTGATTAAATAGTTGAAAATAGCTCGATAGATGAGTATTTTAATATGCACTATAACTTTTTTCTCCCTGGATAGATTTTTTTGTACCCATACAAAAAAAGTAAGCTTAGGTAATGAACTTTCAAATAAAATATACGCCATGCTCCGACGCCACTTGGGCCACACCCGTCCGATCTCCTTTGACATAAGATATTGATAAAACGACAAAGGTAGCACGGATCGTAATTTACCATTGATTTAAGAAACATAAGAGGATAAGCCCTAAATTGATGTTATTTTAAATACTATGCCAATATGTATCGCAGTAAAAAATGTAATCTGTCTCGTTCTTACACGTAATAATTTACAAATGTAAAAAGTGTGTACACTATATGTCATAGATTTTAATTTTCTATTATCGTTTTTCAACGTCACCAAGCTCCGCCTTTAAGGATATTTTTGACATGACGCCATTTTAGAGAATTACTTATGCCTTTCGTCTGTCGTTCATGCTTTGTTCGAAGTTTATTTACAGTTTTACAGTGAACCTTGGGTGTTTAGGTATTTTTTGTTGTATTATAAAGGAAAAGTGAACAAAACCTAACATGACAAAGTGTTGCATCAGAAGATGTAATTCATTGCATAAGAGGAAAACTTGACTTCAGATCGTGTGACCACATCTGATATCCTCTTATTTTTCTTTCATCAATGTAATTTACCGACGCCTCGATATGAAGTCGACATACTCGATAAGATTTATCCATTATATCGACTTTTGACAGTTCTTATTGGTAAATTTCTCGAATTATCTCGAATCGTTGTCGTCTTTAAAAAGTTGGTCGATAAAGATTTTTTAAAGCAAAAAAATGGATTTTGGAGAAATCATCTTGTTAATGTTGAAAGCAGAGCACGTCGGGACGTAGAAAGGATCCACAGCGGAGTAATTTTTTATTATTTTGTGGTTATTTTCTAATTGCTTAGACTGTTTAATAGTATTTATTGTAAATATTTTAGTAATAGTATTTGTGTATCTGCATTTCTGGTGTTGCTATTTCTAAAGTTGATAAGCTGTCGAGAAAACATAGCCGTCGACAAGGCTCGATAAAGTTTCCGAAGCAAGTTCCGTGCTACCGACCCTCGATAAAATTCGGTATGTTTAAATTCTTATCGACTCGAGATCTTATCGAGTCGATTCGAGAAATTTATCAATTCTAAACGTCAAATTTGACATAAGATAATCTTAATCTTTATTGTAAAAATAAACTTACATTTGGCACTAGCTTCCACACTAGGATTCCCTGTGTCGTGGAAGCTAGGCGAAACCACTACATAAAGTATACATATTAACAAAATACAATAATACAATACAATATAAAACTTACAAAACTAACAAAAATGCTATACATAAACAATAAAATATTAACACTATATCACACGAGGAGTCGGCGTCGTGTGTCGCGCGGTGTCCGGTAGCCGGCCCCGAAATCGTCGGAACGCTACACCTCTCGGCCAAAATTCCTCCTTCATGAACGTCGACAGCTGTTCAGTCGGCACTCTCACCACAAAGGAATTGAAATTAACATTGTGGCGAGACTCCAACCGTTCGACCCTCAGGGTGGAATTGGTCTTCACTCGGATGTACTCTACAATCTCCTGGGCCTTTGTAGAGTAATGTAGCCGAGACACGTATAGCAGCGTCGTTGGTACAGCAGGACGCAGCAGGTGATTCGGTCCGGTCAGTGCGGTACCACACTGGTTCCGAGAAGTGGGCTTTCTCTTCTTCTTCTCGACTTTGATAAAGCCCTCCTTATCGCACTTTTTCTTTTCGGAACCCTGCAGTCGCAGGTCACTATGAAAGGATTCACAGTGGTTCTGCTTATCCACTTTTTGCTGCTTTACTTGCGACGCACCGGATTTGTTGGCGGCGGCAACAGCAGCGTAAGCTATTTTAGGGGTCGACGTACTTATGCATGTCGTAACCTCTACCGGAGTTGCGATCTCGACAGTCGGTGACGCATTTAATATCGCTGACTCAAAACTGCTGATGGAAGCATTTCTCGCCCCGCCGCGACGCTTGTTCACGTTCGAGTCGTCAGGTAACCTACTTAACGAAACAGCGTTGCGTAACAACACTACTTCGGCACGTAGTTCACCTATGATGCTATACGATGACTCCAACTTGGACTGCATCTTGGCCAGGCTTGCTTTCAGGTATCTGACGTCCTCCTTCAGCGTGGTGACATCAAAGAGGTCGTGTGGGTCGCTGAATGTCAACAGTTGATGTGGTGCACTCATAGTGACTAATGACGGGCAGCGGCTAGTAGCCGTGCAATACGCGAACTAAATATTGTGTAAACACGTCCGTCTCCGAGCGCGCATCGCACTGCACTCAACTGCACTCAGATATAGATATAACGACAAGTGCTGTCGTTTTATCCATATCTCATGTCAAATTTGACGTTTATAATAGATAAATTTCTCGACTCGACTCGATAAGAAGAACCGTGCTCGCACTGCAGCTTTGTCAAATCTTCCGAACAGAACTGTCATCTGTCACTCTGACAGATGACATTTAGATTCCCGCTAAACTTACCTTTTTTTTTATTTTGTACGTGTCAACTAGTAATTTAATATTAAAGCTGTAACAATATACGTTTCATCATCTGCCTAGCCTTTTCCCAACTATGTTGGGGCCGGCTTCCAGTCGAACCGGATGCAGCTGAATATCAGTATTTTACATGGAGCGACTGCCTATCAGACCTCCACAACCCAGTAACTGGGTAATACGATACTCTTGGTAAGACTGGTTGTCAGACTTTCTGGCTTCTGGCTCTCTTCTTCTACTGTCAAATATCTACAAATGACAGCCGGGACCAACGGCTTTACGTGCTTTCCGAGGCACGGAGGAAACTCGCTATGGTAAATGGTCACCCATCCATAGACCAACCTCGGCAAGCGTGGCTTAACCCGGAAGATCGGTCTATGCGGCTGTAATTATTTAGCCACGAGCTCCTCAACAACAATATACAACAGTGTAACAATATACGTTGATTTCACATTATTGTGTTCTATTATTGAAATCCACACATTAACAGCATCATCACTTGTGGAGGATATTTTAGGCGAAAAACATATCTTAGAGATGCATTTCTTAACTCATGTCAAACGTAGAGATGATAAACAATGGACATTGAATGGAGGAAGCTGTTGGAATGGAAGCCAAAAACAAGACGAAGAAGCGTGGATATATCAACTGCCAACTGTCGAAAGCACATTGTGTATCAAAAGGCCTTAGTCAGCTGATAATGCTAGGAGAAACAAAAATTCAAAGACAAGCAGCACCATTTGCGGAAACCAGGGTGCCCTTATTGCAAATAACAGATAGCAAACAGATGAACGATACAACAAGCGATAATGCTAATGGGATCATAATAGTGTTTTAGGTTTATTTCGAGTACTTAATTTAACGTCTCCTTATTTATTGTTACACTGCGAACTACCCGTCTCTTTTTTCTTGCAAATCATGTCCATCCAAAGGTTGACTGGCAGACATTGTTCAGTGCGATAAGACCGCCCATTGTACATCTCTATTTTTATATTAATGTTTCTGGTTTGTTGTGTGTACAATAAAGACTATTGTATAATATTCGATTCAGTTACCAAAACGAACCCCGAAATAAACCAAACAGATACTAGGGTAATCAACGATGTACAATGGTCAATTTCAGTGGTTAAAGCTTTGTTTTAGTCAGTGTCAACGCCAATATAACTACTATCCAAAACGCACCTCACTTCATGACAGAAACCGGCCATACAGATATAGAAATTGACGTCGCTAATTAAATAATGTCAGTAGCGTACACTCGCCGCGTTTCAGCATGGCGCGCCGTTTTATTTGCTCGGCGCCGGCACTCGAATAATTACCGTAAAACCGGTTTATCGGCTAGGATATGACATTTTTGGGAATCGATAAATTGCGAAATGGCGTCTGGTAGTTGTCGCGAAATTTTGGCAGCGAAATTAGTTGATTTAGAGGGAAGTGAAGTGTTTTTTTTTTGTACAGTTTCTATTAAGCGTGGTACATTTTCTAACTTCAATGCTAATTATGATTTTGAAACTATGAGTAAAATATTGCTACAGATATTTAGAAATACAATGCTATTCTTTAACTGTAAAATATTTTTTGGGATTATCAATTTCTTACGATTTTTATAACGATTTCGATGGCAATCGATCAAAAAAAAATACCAAATCTAATTTAAAAATTATGTTCTAATAAACCTAGCCTTTTTCCAAGTACTTTGAGGTCAGCTTCCAGTCTTAATAGGGGGCCTACTAGCTAAGCCCGTCAGAGAAGTTATTCGCCCGTCCGAAAGTAG
Source organism: Amphipyra tragopoginis (assembly GCA_905220435.1). Classification (NCBI taxonomy): domain Eukaryota; kingdom Metazoa; phylum Arthropoda; class Insecta; order Lepidoptera; family Noctuidae; genus Amphipyra; species Amphipyra tragopoginis. Next base: position 6,478,167 of record HG991999.1, on the reverse strand, counting down.
CCCGAAACGTAGGAGTGAACAAAACAAGTGTCAAGTTCAACTTTTCGGACGGGCAAAAACACATCGGTAGTAGGGACAACTGTCAAATCGTGTTGTCATTCATTCTTAGTTCGGGCCCTGAAATGGTGTATGTCCATGTGATAGGGAGTAGGAAATGCTCGTAACTAAGGCCGAACCACGGACTTCGTGCTTGGGGAGTAGACCCCCAGATGCGCTAACTACCAGTATTTTATTCGGAGCGACTGCCATCAGAACTCCGCAACCCAGTTAGGTACTGGGCAATGTCGATACCTTAAAGGTTAGACCGGCTGTCAGACTTTCGGGATACTGACTACCCGTAACGACTGAAGTATAATCTGTGTTAGATTGAAGGTATAAGTCCGAAACGGGCTGCAGATCGCAAACTGCAAAAGTAGTATCGCTTGCGGTACGATCTGCGGTTGCAGTTTTGCAGTCGCTGTCGGAATAGCACCTTTAAAGTGCACACCTTAAAGCCGTTATTCCGATGGCGACTCGGTTGCAGTCTGCAGTTTGCAGCCCGTCTCGGACTTGTACCTTTAAGTAATCATAGCTTTTAATTCACCAAGTGAAGTATCCAGATTACTTATTTCCCTCTCTCTCCATGAATCCGGAACATACAATATCTGTTTTGATTTATTTTAGAGTTAAGCAATTATCATCTTAAACTATGAATTTAATTTGTAAAGTACATCATCTCTTTGTTTAGATCGGCCAGTATCCTGGACGTTGATGGCTCCATCAGTGAGTCCTCACCGCGATCCAGCTGACTCCTCCAACCCTGGTCTCAGACTTTACAAGTTTGACACCAATACTGGGAAGGTAAGAAATACTTGAAACTTTAACAAGATTTTAGGGCTTTATAACCTTTTGTCTTTGTTAAGGTTGTGCAAAAAAAAAAACAGGGTTACTCGTTATTGGTCACGATCTCGTGGCAGGATTGTAGCATATGTTATCCTGTATCTAATAATCTAGCAATGATTTATGCAAAAGTGAATTATTTCCAAGATCTTATTTTAACACATTCAGTGCTGGGTGCCCTCCAGGAGGGCATCCTGTAGTCGCATTCGCCATGCCGGGTGCCCTCGTGGAGGGCTCATTTTAAATGCAGGTTTTTCTTGGAAAATTCACCGTCATGAAATAAGCCAACACCTATTTTACGACGTAAAGCATATTTTTATGGTTTTTAAACTAATGCCAGAAACCCTCCTCGAGGATTCACTCTTAGCGCAAACGTAATGCCGTGGACCCTCCTGGAAGGTCCACTAGCAATATGTATGGCGGGATAGCGTATGAGCTGCATGAAAAGTATGGTGGTCTCGAAAGTGTTAAGTTACCAAGCTTTCCCTTAAAATAAAACAAGTTATTTCTCGAAAACGGTTCAGTTTTGCATAAACTATTCCCCGGTTATTACATATTGGATAGCATGTTCTACAACGCAGCGATTTAATGACACTCTAGATAGCATCTTGCTAAGACGCGCGATTTTGATACCGTGATCGAACGCAGAGTGTCGCCAAAACACAATGCAGCAACAAAATAGCTGATCACTTTGTCGATCGCCGATCGCGATGCTTCAAGTATCGTACCTGCGGTGGCCCTTAGTATACAGGGTGTAAAAAGACCCATCACATAGCCGAAATCTACGCACTCTATTCATCAAACTAAATTACATTGACCAAAAATAATTGCTGGGAAATGACTTTTAATTTTAGGCATAAAAAACGCTGTTTTTTGTAGCGCGCAATGTAATGTACGTAACCGACTATGCCTGTGTGTGTCGTGCAGCGGCTACACAGCTGAGCCAAGGCGGTCGTATGCGTTTGATATTAAATGCGTTTTTGTAACTTCGAATGCGTAATTTATGAGGAAAAATTGAAAATTTTGATAAGGTGGTTTGGAAGAAAGTTTAGTATTATCACTTAGAATACGATTTCGGAAAAAAACTAAAAAAAAATGTATACTTTGACCTTCAATATTTCCAAAACCAATGATTTCCCAGGTATGGTCTGGTAGAAAAAAAATGATCCCAATGATGGGTAGAATATGTGGTTTTCGTTATCTCTAAGGGTCTTTTTACATCCAATATTTAATTCAACTCTTTTGATCCCAGGTGTTGGACTACACCCAGTACTACTTAGACCTAGCAGCCGCCAACCGCAACGTGGCGGAATGGACGGCAGAGTACAACCTGACCCAATACTACGGGCTGCATGAGGTGTCTGCCATATCTCTCCACAACTTGGCTGATAAGCTCCAGATAGGGACGCCTCATGAGACTAATATATTCCACAAGTAAGTCTTTTAAAAACAACTGTATATTACACGACTGCCCAAAAAAAGGAGTGTTAAGGTTACACGGCAACACATTACACTCGACACTCAGTGTCGGCACCGAGTGTCGTAGTGTGTACATCGCTGTTACACTGAGTTGCGCATTAGCTCGGGTTTAATTTCAGTGTCGCGATTGCATTGTGTCGAATGTCAGTGTCGCCGTGTATCCTTACCATTATGTTTTCAGGGTTCATGTATGTGTGTGTGTGTGAGTTTCTTTATTCCAACATAACTTCTAAACGCCTGAACTGATTTATATGTATGTGTTAACGTTGGAATCCTTGAATTATTCCGGGTAACATAGGCTAGTAAAAACTTAAAAATAACAGCTAATTCTGTTTGTAGGTATTTTAAATTCTGATGCAGTCGGGAACCTCTATACGTTACTTTATACATTATGTTTTCCAAAAAAATTGTCTCCCGACTGCATCTGAATTTTAAATACATACAGAATTTGCTGTTATGCTGAAAAATTCAGTACAACTTATTTTTTGACGTTTTAGTTATTTTTTTTAGTCACTGTAGTCTGACAGTAGTTTGAGCAGTCGTGGTTTTTTTTTCAGTTTTATACCCGCAATAAGGCAACATTAAAAAGCAGTAGCTAACATAGGATCTGACCGAGTTCTTTCATGGTCTGCATCTCTGACTTTTTGAGTTCATGTGCAGATTAGAATTTTACTTTGTTAGAATTACATTGTTAAGTCAATGGACAACGGTAAGCCCAATTATCCAATTTTGGCTATTACCTATATTATGTTATTCCTTTCACCAGGTACTTACGAGCGTACCGCGTCCGACACGATAGCACAGAGTCGTGCGATGGCGCGTGCGCACACCAGCACTTCTGTGCAATCACGTGCTTAGAGCACGTCGCTTACCGACAGTGCGTGGAAGCGGCCGCAAGCGCGCTCGCCGCGGCCGGTGACTCAGCTCCGCTCACAATACCGCTCCTCAATACTTTGTTGATTTTAATCGCACTTGTCATGGTTATTGTGTAAATTATGTTTTATTGAAGCAAACTTACTTAGTTTTCTAGAAATAAATTATTTTTAAACTTAAATATTATACGTGTATAACTCTTAGTTTTCAGGTCGCTTTCAATATTTTTTAATTGCGTCGATACTCTTAAAATTTTCATTTAATCCATCTTATTGCTGCTTTATTTATTTTCATTATACTGTTTTCTGTAAGTAAAGCTTTCTCCTGTTCAACAACATATTTTTCAAAAAGTAAATATACCGGAAAGTTGAAACTACACAAATTTCCGCTCAAGCCCGTGCTCGAAACACGTGCTTGGAACACGTGACGGTGATCGCAGCGTGTTAGCCGCGAGCGCTTCCGCTCAATTCAATCCCTTTGATAATGTTGTATGTATTTATTCTTTTATTTGTTTGTTTTGGATATATTGTTACGTTACATCTTAAATTATTATAACGATACATTTATGATCGTTTATTTATAGGATATTTCTTTTCGTTTTTTTCTAAAAATATTGTTAAGTAGGTACGTATTTAGTAGTACTTTTTTGCCTAATGACGAACATCGTACATTTTAATATTTTTCTATTGATGTTTATTTAATTACTGTACAGTTTAATTTGTATACGAACACGACGTAACTTCAAACGATAGTCAAACGTTATTCAATGTAATATTAAACACTCTCATTAAATTTATTTACTCAAATATAATTTTATGAAGGTAATGTACTCAAAATCTGAGTGTTTATTACCTTTTGACTTGTAAATATTAATGTGCTTCAAAAGTTAAACATAGGTATAACTATAATATAGTTATAAGTAGGAATAAAATGAGCAAAGTATAATGAGGTAGCTCAGACGGCATTTGTGATAACGCTTGATGATACGTGAAGTGAATAGGATAGTAAAGGTTTTATTATTAATAATAACTGTAAAAAATAATGCTTTAGACATTCTAGTCTTATAGAATTAATATAATAAACATTAAATCAGAAAAATAAACGTTGTATAGAACCGAGACTGGAATAATAATACTGTTATTAAATTTCTATCAAAAATACATAAAATGGAAAAAGTAAAATGAAATGTCGGTAATGTAAAGAGTTTATAAATACTCTTTTTATGTTAATTTTACAGTGACTATTAAGTGATTACAATTTTTTTAAACATAACAATTATGACAATGATTTATGATTGCTTGCTTTTAATGTAAAATCGGTGTATTTTTACTGTAAATAATGTCGTTAGTATTTTTTATTAAGTCTTTAAACTAATATCGACCGACGGTTTTATTAGTTAGAAGTAATTAAAAGTTGATTAGTTTGAAGTATGTATTAATTTGATTACTATTGTACTAATTTAATTAACACTTGTTTAAAAGTTTCTCGTCGGAAAATGACTTTTGTTTGACAAAGAAAATAGTATTCCGACTTCGTTCGTTGTTTCCTGATTTTATTAGACTCATTGTTTAGCGTATTTAATGAAAAAATTGTAATCAGAATTACAATTAAATTACACACGATGCTTCTGTAATGAAGAAAATGTGATTTTATCGTAAGTTAGCTTTAAATGTTCGATTTCAAATATGGAATACAGCGCCATATTTTTCTTTTTTTTAAATATCTATATCTACATTTTTACCATCGTGCACGTATTGAGGAATAAAAATACGAATTCGAAATTCGTTTGAAAGAAATTCCTTTGCGATAGATTAAATTCGATCCAGTAGAAATACTCGATCAAAGTTATAAAGACATCTACAGTTACTTGTGTAGTTCTTTTTTACCCGACTACGGCGAAGCCGAAAGGAAGGGTAATGATTTTGGCAGTCTATGTGTTTTAGCAGTCAGGATTGAAAAAATTGCATGTATTTGGTAGAAGTGTAGCACGCAATATTCATATCTGAAATCGGACTTTTATTTGTGTAAAACTTGAATAGGGTGTTTAATTACTATTAAAAAATCTACAAATTAATTTTTTTTTTTTCAAACGGTGAGAAAATATAAGAGCTAACGCTTTCGGAGTTTGTGCATTTACCCTAAGCGCGCACGGGTGACTTTTGTCAACGTGACAATTTATATCACTCTTATAAAATCTAAGAGTATGTATGGAGATGCATCCAGTTATCATGTCGTAACACACATACCAATGGACTTGAAAGAGTGACAAGATTTTCACGGTGACAAAAGCCACCCGTGCGCGATTTTATAAGAGTGATTAAATAGTCACGGTGACAAAAGTCACCCTTCGCGCTTAGGCTCACTGTCTTTTTCACGCGAAATTGACATTGTCCCGAGTCGAGTGGAGTTACAATGTGTTATGACGTCAGCACACAATAGTGCTGTCTTTGTCAAGTAAACAATTTAAAAACGCCTAAAACTTGGGCCTTGCTTTAAATTTTCATTGGTTTTTTTTCTTTAGAGATTTTGAAAAAATAATAATATTCAAACACCTTATTGTCTGTAAAATCATAACGTTAGAATTTACATTAATTAATATTGTAATAAATTCTAGCCATATTTTTAACGTAAAAACCGCTGTAAATAATTACAACTGTAATTTAATTTTCAAATTGTAAATGAGGAACAACTAGTACATAAGTGAATATTGAATTGCTTATTACAATTTATTTTACTGCGGAGACCAATTATAATCGGTGTATGATATTTAAAATTATTATATAAAATTGCAGTCGACTACAAAAATAATAATCAGTTTTATAAAATTAAATTTACAATTCTTTGAGCCGAAATGATTGCTACACTTCGTGAAATAAATAATTTGTCTGTATTTATTTCACGAGAAATAATAATATTTATTTAAGCTTTTGTACTCAACTGCAATTTGTAGCAAATTTTCGTAGCGAGATAAACGTATGTTTTCTTTTGATTACATATAAATGTTCCCGTATTTGTATCGACTGGATGTTTCAATTAATTTTTAATAAAGAATTGTAATCAATTTACGAGTTTTATTCAAATACTTTACATTAACAGAGATAAAAAATTTGAAATTTAAGACCGATATTATTAAATTATATCTCCATTCGTTGCTTGCTTTCGCGCATGATATGAATATCCTTGCAAAATAATTAATATGAAATGCTATTACTTCATGTTACTTTATTTAGTTACTCAAATTGCTTTACTTTAACTAAATTTTCACTGACTTTACAATGTCGCACCCATTTCGGAGACCATTTGTTTTTTTTTTAGCCAGTTTCCTATTATTTATATATTATTTTAGGGCGTAATATTTTATACATTTTTTATTATCACGCCAAAGTTCTATGACAATTCTCCGAGGAGATTTAAGTTAGGGAATTATGGACTTTTTGTAGGATTCTATTGTACACCTGAATGATGTCCTATACTTGTCTTGTGATAATACGATATCATGAAGTTGATTTCAAAAACCTTCAATCCTTCTAATCATGGTTCGAGCCTACACAACGTTAGACGACGTCGCGGCTGGCCCAGAAGGACAGGACAGGACGAATTAGACACTGGATATATTATTGGAAGGATTGGCCGCAGAAATCATTAAACTAAGAGGAGCTGGAGGAGGCCTTTGTCCTGCAGTGGGATGATAAAGGTAGAATAAAAAATAAATAAAATGGTTCTATTAAATTATTTAAGATAAAAAGTTAGCGAGTTAGTGATGTGTGAGTAACTTTATTAGCCTTTGTAAAGTTTTTGTGACAGGAAACATGAACAAAAGTCGCTCTGAATTTATTTAGGTACCACGTGGGAAGTAAAATAATATGTCAGCATACCTATGACAATATAAAAGTTGAGTAGAAATGATAAAACTTTCTTCACCGCAGACGAAGTACGTGCAACAGTACCTACATCGATACGGTTCATACGTACCTCGTATGATGCGGAGTACGTGACGTCAGTAAATCTGAGCGGATTAACTCTACCACTGAAATGGAGATTGTCCATTTTTCAAAAAGCGTTGTTATGGAAAAAACCATTTTGAGGTATTCATCAAATCAAAATTGATGGGAACTCTATCACATTTCCATACCAATTGGAATATTTTTGGTAGAATACGTTCGAATTCTATTTGATTTACAGTGACGTCATCAAACGAATTTGGATAAAATACCATAGCATGTATTATTTTCGTGGTGGCCCGGAGTTTACAGACCCGCTTGTTAAGCACCAGGTTGCGGGTTCAAACCCAGGCATGTACCAATGTGACTTTTTCAATGTAATTTGTACTTTCTTAGTTAATCTAAGGGCGTATACATAAAGGAAGCAGGTTACCAGCGCTGACCTACCAGCGCTTATCGGTACTGGTGCGTGCAGGTAACCGCTACATAAAGGAAGCGGGTAGAAGCAGGGGCTGGCATTATTTAACAAAAATACGCCTTATTCCCTTGCAAATACAGCAACAAATGACGGCCTACCAGCGCTGATTAGAGCAGGTTGGAACTTGTCGGCGATGGTCGAAGCTTGTCGGCGCTAGTTTGCCACACCGTATAAAAACTAGCTGCGCCGACTAACTGCGCGGACCAGCACCGACAAGCGCTGACAGATCGGCGCCAGCAACCCGCTTTTTACGTGTATACGCACTAAGATGCCACTGATATACGATGAAGAAAAACATCGTGAGGAAACCTGGACTTTAACCCCCTTATTACAAAACATGGTCTAAGAAGAACCCTAGTTTTAGAGTAGCCCCGTCTCTTTTTGTTATATGACATAAGAAAGTGATGGGTATATTTTAAATCTGGGTTTACCTTAGTCTTGGTGTAAACCATCTTTTGTAATAAGGGGGTAATAGTCTGAAATTGCCAAGCCCGCAGTGAGCGAGCGTGGTGATCAATGCTCGTTACTTCTCTATGTGAGAAGAAACCTTTGCCCTGCAGTGGGACAATTACAGGCTAAAATTTATTTATTACTAGCTTTTGCCCGCGGCTCCGCTCGCGTTAATTTAGAATTTGACAATCAACTCTTAACACACTACTAAAGTTTCTATAATAAATATAATTCAATCATGATTCGAAAGATATGTGGCGCCATCTGTGAACATTATTGTTGTTTTCCTCGGGAACAGTATACTTTTTTCGGGATGAAAGGTACCCTACATCCGTTTCTGTACACCTGATAAAGTATATACAAAATTTCAGGATGATCGGTTTAGTGGTATAGGCGTGAAAAGGTAATAAACTTACTTTCGCATTTATAATATTAGTTAGGATTTTTAGTAGCGACCCGCCCGGCTTCGCGCGGGTGCAATGTATTATACATATAAACCTTCCTCTTGAATCACTCTGACTATTGATGAAAACTGCATCAAAATCTGTTGCGTAGTTTAAAAGATCTAAGCGTACAGACGGCGGGAAGCGACTTTGTTTTCTACTATGTAGAGATTTTTACAATGTACCGCCGCGGACCCTAAATGTTTATCAGATTTCAAGTTCGATTTCTTCTCACACTGTGCGCAATAAGGTTCAAGATGTCATATCAACTTCCATAAGTATTAGTTTTTAAAATTGTTATGCGTCGATTCTAGCAAAAATGCTACTAACCACTTTTTGATGTTATGAACTCCTTTTTAGGAATGTGTGTATAGCCAAAAGTTGTATAGAGTGAATTTGATTGAATTGACTAAATATGTTGATTTCTTTTCCTATGCTACCTAGTATATGTATAGCCTCTTTAAGTTAAACTTTTTATGTCCATTAAGAAAAAAATATCTTCGCCCTGTCAATTGTTTGCGAGCGATCGAGCGACCATGTGAAAAAGTAATGTGCAAGCAATAATAGACAATAAGGTGGTAAACATTTCAAGTCCACAACCGTACCATGGCATGTTTTATACTATGTACTGCATGTATTGTTGTGAAGATCATTTTGATGACGATCATTGTCGCGGCAACGGTAATCCTGGGGGCCATATCTACTAACAGAAACTTTTATCAATTGCATTTGAATAATATAATATAATAATATAAAGTTCTCAAAGGGGCCTCTGCGCGTTGGACCTGTGTCCTCGTGTATGCCTTCCAAAGGACCGGACATCTTCCGCACGGAAGATGAGCCGTGATGTCCAAAGAGATACAAATAATAATAATAATCTTTATTGATAAAAAATACAATAGTTGTTGCACATCGAACCCTGGCCTCCACACTAGAATTCCCTGTGTCGTGGAGGTCAGTCTCTTTCATCTGTGTTATACGGACAGTGTTGTGCACAATAACTTGTTCTTAAGCATCGTTCATTAAGAGAGTTTTCGTTTACGAGAACTGTCAAAATGTTTGGTTTTGTTTTTGCTGTCAAACTATTTGATAGATTTTGTAAACGAAAACTGTCTGAATAAACGATATAGCGTGGCGTACGCAGGCAACACAGAATACTTACCAAGCCGTCCGCTAGAGCGAGTAGTGGCGGTAGTGTAGCAGGGAGTTCGCTACATGACAGATGCGCGCGCGGTGCGACAACTCCCGCGCTCTCGAGACATCTTAATATTTTACTGCCGTGCAACTGCGTTGCCCTGTTCTATTTCGTGTAATAAACGTATTATGTTATAGAATTGCAGTCGTGTTGTTCTTTAAAAGGTCCAATAGCACCTACCACCGCTATAAGTGGCTGCCCAACGTGTGTAGGTTATTATTACAAGTGATAAAGTGAAATAACTGGGGACTTCTCGAATCCACCGTTGTGTTCTATCTATCGGTATTCAAGATTATAGCGTGTGTCTATCGTGTCGAAGATGCCGAGAACACGGTCCGAAGAAACCTCGAACAATGATGGCGGCGGTGCCGCCGCCTCAAATATTACGATGTCTCAAGAAACCCTTACAAGTTTAATTACCACCATCCAGCAAACCCAAAATGAGTTCTGCCAGCAACTAATGCGCGAGGTGCGATCGTCGACGCCGCAAGGTAACGTCTCCGAGATCCAAACATCGGGCTTCGCATTTGGCGCGAACGGAAACTTCGCGAAATGCACGACACGTTATGGCGGACGCACGGACGAGTCATTGGAAAATTTTATCGACGCGATACTTACCTACAAGGATTGCGTGAATATTACCGACGAGAATGCTCTCCGTGGTTTTTCGATGTTGCTGGAGGGGCCTGCTGCGGTGTGGTGGCAAGGAGTAAAAAGGTCGACAAGCACGTGGTCGGAGGCACTTACGCGAATAAAAAGCGCCTTCGGCGAGCACGACCCGCCACATCGACTTTATAGAAAACTATTCACGCTTAACCAGGAGGAAGAACATACGGACTTGTTTATCGCCAAGGTACGAGCTCTGTTGGCTAAATTACCGAAAGATGACCTATCAGAAAAAGTCCAACTTGACATGGCGTTCGGTCTCCTGAGTCCGCGCATAAGAAAACGCGTTAGTCGAGAAAGTGTCAACAATTTCGAAGAGCTACTTCATAAGTGTCGCACAATCGAAGATTCCCTAAAAGAAACCAGTAAAGGACAGTCAAGCAGCACGTCTCAAGCGAAGCCGCAGGCGCACACAAGCAAGCGCGCGGCGTCATCAGCGTCGCCGTCGTCGTCGCGGGATGTACCTACGGATATCACCGCGCCGAGCGGCACAGGTGCCGCCGCTGCCACCGCCGAGTCCGCCGAGACAACCGCCGCTGCTACAAAGGGGAAGAAGCAGTTTTGTTCGTATTGCAAGCGACTAGGTCACGTTAAAGAAATGTGCGAGAAACTTAAGCGTAATGGTGATAATAGTAATAATAGTGAGGTAAAGTTTAAAAGTGAAATTAAGTGTTACGGTTGTGGTGCCGCGAACGTTATAAAATCTAAGTGTAAAAACTGTTCATCGGGTCAACAATCGTTTTATTCTGTCGACTACACTTCGCAAGACGGGGCGTTAAGTACGCCTACCAACTGTGTAGGCATAGCGGCCGCATCGCCACGCGATCTCCGCGCGCATTCCGCGCGCTCGCGTAGGTATCGGCGCAGCCCGGCCGCCTCGGCCGCCGCCGCTGCCGCGCAGTCGCCAGTTAACCCGTCAATGCAAGTGTCGGTGCGAGGTAACCCTACGCGTGCCGTAGGTGATTTATGTAACTGTTTTGTTGATGATAAAAATATTTGTAACGTTAATGTTAACACGTGTGTATCTAGTTTTAATGATTGTAATTGTTTTTGCAATAGTTGTGAGTATGTCGATAAAGTTAACGATAATGCACCTTTTCGTCGTCCTGTGTTAGATATAAGCATTCTAGGGAATTGTGGCACTGCGCTCGTAGATTCTGCAGCTAAAAGCTGTGTTGCCGGTCACACGCTCTACGCTCTCCTACTAAGGTTAGGACACCCATTGTCGCCGTCAACAAAAACTGTTAGGTTGGCGGATGGTGTAAGTAGGGAGATGAATGTATTAAGCACGGAGGTACAGGTGACACTCCAACATAAAACTAGAGTCGTACAATTTATAATTTTTCCTGAATCTGATAGTAACGAAAGTTTGTTAGGTATAGATTTCCTTACTATATTCAATCTTGTATTTAATTTTGGTGATAGCAGTTGGCACTTTGCTGAAAATAGTAAGCAACAATTCGAGATGCGGTTTGAGAAAGTGTCACCTGTGTCTTCGTGTGCCGCTGTAGAGGTGCTCCGGGATGATGAGGCGACTTCGCTTAGTGATGAACAACGTGAGGTTCTTGCCCACCTCCTTGTAGAACACGAGGATATCTTTGAGCCAGGGGGAGACGCGACTCCCTTCGCCGAGCACATTATTGATACCGGCGACCATCCCCCCATTGCTGTCCCGCCGTATAGATTGACGCCTGCTAAGAAAGAGGTCATGCGGGCAGAGCTCGATAAGATGTTGGCAGACGACATAGTTGAGGAGTGTGAGTCCGCTTGGGGTTCTCCAGCACTTCTAGTTCCCAAAGCAAATGGTAAGGTTCGTTTTTGTGTCGACTATAGGAAGCTCAATGCGGTAACAAAGACCGACGTCTATCCGATGCCATTGATAGACGAGCTTGTCCAGTCGACTAAAAAGAATTGTTTTATGAGCACTATTGATATGCGCAGTGGATTCTGGCAAGTTAGCGTACGTGAGCAAGATAGGGATAAAACAGCCTTCTTGACGCCGTTTGGCTCTTTTCGTTTTAAGCGCATGCCGTTTGGCTTGAAAAACGCGCCGTCAACGTTCCAGCGTCTGATAGATAGACTTCGTACAGGCGCCTCGCTGAAGGATGTGACCCTGCTGGCGTACCAAGACGATCTCCTAATAATATCTGAGGGTAGCTTCGAGAAGCATATTTCGGATCTGCGTACTGTGTTCGAAAGGTTACGCTTGTTCAAGTTACGCGCGAATAGAGAAAAATGTGTCTTTGCACGAGACAAGGTAAAGTACCTCGGTCATGTCATTACACAGGATGGTGTGTCGCCTGATGACGACAAGGTCCGTGCAGTCTTAGACATGAAGGCACCCTCATCGTTGCGTCATCTTAGAACCTTTCTCCAGACGTGTTCGTGGTTTAGAAAGTTTATTCCTAGTTTTTCTGCTGTCGCTGAGCCGTTAACACGCTTACTAAAGAAGAATCAGCCGTGGTCTTGGGGTTCAGATCAAGCTAGTGCCTTTCAGGAGCTGAAGACGCGCCTGTCGTCGGCACCGATTCTTATTCAAGCGGATTATAGTAAGCCATTTGTGTTAAGGACGGATGCTAGCAATTATGCCATAGGTGCTGTATTGTTACAGGGCGAAGGTAAAGAAGAGCGCCCTATAGAATACGCGAGCCGTCTCCTCATACCAGCAGAAAGGAATTACAGCACTACAGAGCGTGAGGCTCTGGCTGTAGTATGGGCTGTCGAACGGTTCAGGGGCTACATCGAAGGTCACGAGGTCATAATAGGTAGCGATCATCAGCCGTTAAAGTGGCTTCTTACCCTGAAATCGCCGTCTGGTAGGCTCGTTCGATGGGCTTTAAAGCTGCAGTGCTTTAACATCAATTTTCAGTATACGCCTGGAAAGGCTAATGTTATAGCAGATACGCTTAGTCGTCCAACCTGCAAAGAAGAAGACAAGGATCAGTGTGGAGTGTGCTCCGTCGTCGTAGACTTACCTGCTAGGAGTCCTGCCGATCTCCGGCGCGCGCAGCTCGATGACCTGGAACTAAAGAAAATTATTAGTGATCTAGAGGATACATCTGATGCCGAGTCTATAGGTGTTAAGCGTTGGTCTGAAAGAGGATATTTTATGCAGCAAGGCGTCTTGTATAGGTACAATCCTGATGTAGACAGTGAAGAGCCGCAACTGGTGGTTCCGGCTCCTCTGCGCCTTGACATTTTAAAAGAATGTCATGACTCCGATATAGCTGGTCATCATGGAGTTGATAGAACTTACAATCGAGTTGCTCAAGGTTTTTATTTCCCGGGTATGCGTAGGGCCATAACAGATTATGTCAAGACCTGCGCCACCTGTCAACGCTATAAGCCTTCAAATACGAAGCCGTCAGGTCTCTTACAGACTCCTGTTCTGAACCAAAGGGGAGAAGTGTTAGCCATAGACTTGTTCGGTCCGCTTCCTACAGGAGATAAGGGAGAACGGTGGATATTGTTGGTAGAGGACACTGCAACTCGCTGGACTGAGCTTTACGCTTTGAAGGAGGCAACTTCAGAGGCGTGCGCTCGTACGTTGATTGAGGAGTATTTTCTTCGTTATGGACTCCCTCGACACATTGTGTCAGACAATGGCGTACAATTTGTTTCCGCTGTTATGCAGCAGTGTATGTTTGTTTTAGGTATAAGTCAAGAGTTGTTACCATTGTACCATCCCTCAGCTAATCCAGCTGAGCGTAAGAATAGGGACTTAAAGTTTCAGTTGTCACGTCTAGTTGATGCAGACCATTCGTCATGGCCACAGCACCTTCCTGCAATAAGGTTCGCTATGAATTCGGCTGCTTGTCAGACTACTGGTGTGTCTCCAGCTTACCTCACGTTCGCAAGAGAGCTTCGTTCGCCACTCGACGTGCAACATGATATCAGGTCAATTCTTAGTAAGGACAATTTTGTTCCTCAAATCACTCCCTATTTGAAAGGTTTTGTTAACTCTTTTATTGCCGTAAGGGAAAGAGTTGAAACACAACAGGATCGTCGTAAGGAATGTGCTGATAAGTCGAAAAAGCCTGCTGAAGTCTTCGAGGTCGGAGATCAGGTTCTTCTAAAGTCGCACGTCCTTAGCAATGCAGCAAAGAATATTTCAGCTAAGTTTATTCCCAAAAGAGATGGTCCTTATGTGATTGCGAAAAGAGCTAGTCCTACAGCTTACTTTATCGCGAATGTAGATAGCCCTGAGAGTATTTTAGGTAAGTTTCATGTGTCAGAACTTACGCGATTTTATAACCGGGATACTTCGCCTCCTCGTCCCGTGGTTCCTAAACGTCAGAGAGGACGTCCTCGAAAGCATGTTTGTCCTGTATGTAGTATTTATTTTGTGCGAGTTCGTGAGCGGGGACGTTCTCAGGAACTCGAGGGGGAGTGTATAGCGTGGCGTACGCAGGCAACACAGAATACTTACCAAGCCGTCCGCTAGAGCGAGTAGTGGCGGTAGTGTAGCAGGGAGTTCGCTACATGACAGATGCGCGCGCGGTGCGACAACTCCCGCGCTCTCGAGACATCTTAATATTTTACTGCCGTGCAACTGCGTTGCCCTGTTCTATTTCGTGTAATAAACGTATTATGTTATAGAATTGCAGTCGTGTTGTTCTTTAAAAGGTCCAATAGCACCTACCACCGCTATAACGATTCAATTGCAATTGATAAAAGTTTCTGTTAGTAGAATTGGCCCCTTGGCTCTCAGATTGATGTCATATTTTTGATACGGTAAGGAACTACATATTTTTGGTGTATCCATATTAATCATTATAAAGTGATAGAGACTTATGTCCAAACATGGGAATGCAAAGTAATACTCGTATTAATATCGGGAATGACGCAGCCAAAACTTTTTCTCTTGGCTGTTCAGAATCTCAGTACCGTAAAATGAGGCAATTTGGGAACCACTCAGCATGAAATCTCCTATCGTCATAGGATATTTTTCGATATATTATTTAAAGTATCTACATAATTTGAATATTAAAATATACTATAACATTTAAATTATAAATACTAGTAGCTATAATGGTTTAAGAACCACGTTCTTTAACTTTTTTTAAATTTGTTTTTTTGGTCGCGCTTAACCTTTGTCGCACCTGATAGTAAGCGCAGACAGGATCTATGATGGAGCACACAAAACCAAGAAACAAATATAAAGATTCCCCTACACCCCTCTGGCTCTCACATACACACGACGGAACACAGTAAACTGCTTGGCACTGGACTTTAATGTAAGGGTGGTATCCTAGCACCAAGCGTGCTGAATTTTGTTGATTCTCACGAGACGCGTCTATTGCCAGCGTGCGATGAGGAAGTTTTATATTCTAGCCCGTCCCCACACGGGGAGCGAATTGCTCTCATGGTTTTCAAATAGCCTCATATTTTATGTACGTTATTTATGATATTTCAATATAAAAGTGTCAGTCTTCATTATATGCAAAACAAATCAAATTAAAAAAACACATGTACCATTACAGGCGCTTATGATAAATCCACGGAATCGAATTTAGGTGCACGGTTCCAATTAGTCGTTTTCTATGGAGAGGAGCCGGCAATAAATTCCACGGTTACTCTTTTAAAATCAATATCTTTAACGATTTCAGTGAATAGAATACTATGATTTGGGACAGTTATGACAGAGCAATGTAGTCTTTAGCACAGAACAGTAAGTAAATAAAAAGTACCTATTCAAACCCAAAAATTCAACGATTTCTCTACATATGTAATTCAGAGAAAAATACTCCATTGTAACTAGGTAACACAACTTAGTTAAAACAGAGTAATTTTTCGACCAATTTTTTTTTCTCTCATACATAAATACAGAGATCAATCTCGGAGAAAACTTGATCAACTTAACGATATACCGCATAATATTAAAGGGTATCATGCTTAGCATAAACAAGTGGTGTGTATGTACATCTTGACATGCAAATTTATGCTAAGTACAAAAGTCGATACGCGGTCTCTTGATAAAATGAGAACATCTTGCAACCTATGTATATTAAGATCGGGGACAGTAGACAGATGTACGCAGTAGAACATTTTTAACCGACTTCAAAAATGAAGAGGTTCTCGATCTTATGTTTAGTTCGCCAACCCAAAACCATAATCATCATTCTGCTGGACATAGGCCTCCCCCAAGCATCACCACATCAACCGATCCTGTGCTTCTCGCATCCAGCAGATTCCCGCGATCTTCACCAGGTCATTGGTCTACTTTGTAGGAGGCTTATCCACGCTGCGCCTTCCGGTACGCAGTCGCCACTCTAGAAGCTTTTGGTCCCATCGGCCATTCGTTCTGCGAGCAATATACCCTGCCCATTGCCACATATGTTTGACATTTTTTCGGGCTACGTCAACCTTACGCTTAAAACGCACTAGCGGTCAGCCGCAATACGGCGTGCCGCATGCGGTTTGCCGCACATCGATTTTTACATCAAACCGCATGATCTCAACGCACTGGCGCACGACGGCTGGCCGGAAATCAGTGCGTTGAGATCATGCGATTTCATATAAAAATCGATATACGGCCAGCCTCAAGCGGCACGCCGTAATGCGGCTGGCCGCTAGTGCGTTTTAAGTCTTAAACTTAAAACTCATTAATTCAAAATAGTTCTTCTTGAACGTTAATGTTACAATAGACATTCCACAAAAAAGACCTGCCTTCACCGCTTCCTAGTGTTTATGCTGTAAAGAAGAAACGGCGCAACAAACTCCCCAGCAGCACAGTTCTGTCTATCAAGTGAATAAATTAATTGAGTCAAAACAAAGAAAATCATAATATTATTATTTACAATAATAAAATTATGCAAATTAAGGTAAAGTAATGCAAAAAAATGTATATAAAACAATTCTGTATGAACTGATTATCGGCTACCCTGGTCCTCCTGCGGATCTCATAATTTCTGATATGATCACGCAGGGAAACTCCGAGCATAGCCCTCTCCATTGCCCTTTGACACTCACACTAGGCCAGCGTGATGAACTAAAGCCTACAACCCTCACAGCCCCATTTGCGTCCTAGCGGTCCAGGAGTCAACATATGCTGAGGATGCCCCGTGCAGGGGCGAAACACGTGTCGTGTATTAGTTTGGTTCCATGTTGCATTATTCTTTCACTCTTTCTGCATGTGCGTATACTTGTGGGCGGGAGGGTGGTGCTGCATACTGCATCCAAACTAGCGATCTTGTTCAGGGGAATTAAAGCTAGATATTGTATTTACATATTTGTATGCCTAAAACCCTTCCTAATCTGAGAAGAGGCCCAATTCCAGCCGTGGGCTTATTATGTATGCTTACATGAGGACCAAAAGTTTCTAAGGTTTCATGGACATCCCCGAGTTGGCCTACTGCAACTGCCTATCCGTATGATAGACTATGTATAAATAATCTATGTGTACTCCGGTTCAGTAGAATGTTGTAAGCACTTTTAAGTCTACGGCTCTTGTAACAGCTGACGAGTTCGTAATTAACTGGAAGGAATTACCAGAAGGACCTCCTTGTTGTTTGCTTTGGAAATTCATAGCTCAGTATTTGTAAATTATTATGTGTTGAACAAATGGGCTGAATCAAGTAAAGAGTGTGTTTTTTAGGGTTCCGTACCCAAAGGGTAAAACTCTATTACTAAGACTCCGCTGTCCGTCCGTCTGTCCGTCTATCACTAGGCTGTATCTCATGAACCGTGATAGTTGGACAGTATCACAGATTTTGTATTTCTGTTGCCGCTATAACAACAAATACTAAAAAACAAAATAAAATAAATATTTAAGGGGGCTAGTCAAGTGTAAAAAAATAAACAAATTAGTAAAACAAACTTAATATTATAACACATATTTATGTTAAATAATGCAGTATATGTTAGTAATTAAAACTTAAGCCTATGTTAGTAAAAACACTTCACTTGCGCACTATGTTACTCTGCGATCGTGTGGCACTTGTCCGCGGAAGCGACGGAACACCACTCCCTGCGGCCAAAAGTCCATTTCCATGACGAGGTGCAGAGGACAAGTTGGTACTCGCACCACGAATGCCCTGGAGTTGACATTGCGGCGCGATTCCAGATTAAGAGTGTTTTGCTCATACTGTAAATATACACCGTGGGCTCCGAGGTACCCGAAAGATTTTAACCTTCGATTCCGATGCCTAATTGGAGAAGAAAAGCTAGATTGTTGAAAAAAGCTTAATTTTCGAAATACTCATTATTTAATGAAATTCACAAATCGAAAAATTCTATAGTAACAAGTCTCAGGAACGCGGTGTTGCGACTTTTATCATACCCTCTCGCCGTATGTCTTATTTGACGGGGAGGGTTGTGAAGTGAGAAGTGTCTTATCCACTCACACGATAATTTATTCAAATGTTACCAGTTCAACCTAAGGTATTATTTACAAGGAAGCACTTAAGTTAATTTACTCATAAGGAAAAGAAAAACAAAAAATAATATTAAAAAATATTTTTTTTTAGCTTTTTCAACTTTCGTTGATATAACATTTGACTCTTAATAGCATCATTAAGGCGTGGTTAAAATCTGTTGGGTACCTCGGGCCCACGTTGTATAGCTTGACTAGCTTTCGCCCGCAGCTCCGCTTGCGTGAAATTTTGAACCCGTTAAGTGACGATTTTCCATACAAACTTTCATCCCCTATTTAACTCCCTTAGGGGTTGCATTTCGAAAAATCCCTTCTTAGTGGATGCCTACGTTACAAAAGGAACCTACTGTCAAAATTTCAAGTTTCTAACCCCAGCGGTTTAGGCTGTGCGTTGACAGATCAGTCAGTCAGTCAGTCAGCTTCTCCCTTAGAATAAGTACTAAAGCATAGAAGCCGCCTCAGTACTTGAAAAACGTACAGGGGCATCTGTCAAATAAGAGCTATTTCGAGATTTTGAGCCAAAGCCAAGCTACCAAATTAAATAGCCCGCCACTAGTACCGCCTGTCAGACGGCAACGACATTTTAAATTTTGTCGTATAATACTTGTGTCAGTGGCGCGGTGATTTGAAAAAATATTTTAGTCTAGAACATGGACGTACAAAAAAGATCGGACGGAACTCCCGCTAAGACAAAACTGTGTCCCGTAATGGCGGCGACTATCTAAGTGATAATGAATTTAGGGTTGTCATGTTAGCCAAATTTACCCATTTATATCATTTTATTTTAAGACAAATACAGGTTGGCAGACAAATTAATATTATTTTAATTAATACCGTGCCATTTGAAAAGGTTAATGGTAAGAACCAAATCTCCCTATGAAACTATCTGCAAAATAAATGCCATGTTAGCTTAGATTGTTAATTTACACTTTGAGGTAGGTACTGCATATGTAACAACACACCGGAGTCCTCCTTTAGTTGTATATACAGGGTGGTAATTTGAGATGGGGCATGAAGGGCAGCTACCTTAACCATTGTAGCCATAGGAAAACGTTCTTAGAAGACCACCCCTAACTTTTGAGATAATTTCAATCGGCATTCACAGATTTTGAAAAAAAAGTACAGTCAGCGAGAAAAAGGGGTGTTTTCACAAAACTTTTTTATGATGCCAATCGATCCTATTTCCCATAAGGATCAAAAGACTCTTCCTGACCAACTGAGGTTTGAGTACTAGAAACGTCAGAAATAACGAAAAACTATTTGAGATGGGTTAGTTATAAGGGCAGCTACCTTAATCGTTGTCGCTACAGGAAAATATTCTTAAGCGATTTTTTAAATATTTCGAACTGCATTGACAGTTTTTGAAAATGAAATATTTTTTTTTTCGGCGTAAACGTAACTTTTGAACAAAATATTGTTTTTCGTGATTTCTGACATTTCTAGTACTCTAAACTCAGTAGGTCCAGAAGAGTATTTTGAGCCTTAAAGGAAATAGGATCGATTGGCATCATAGAAAAGTATTGTGAGAATTGACCATTTTTTTGCCGACTGTACCAACTTTTTTTTTTTTCAACATATTTTTATGCAGTTCGAAATAATGTCAAAAATTATGACCAGTCTCCTATCAACATTTTCCTGTAGCGACAACGATTAAGGTAGCTGCCCTTATAACTAACCCATCTCAAATAGTTTTTCGTAATTTCTGACGTTTCTAGTACTCAAACCTCAGTTGGTCAGGAAGAGTCTTTTGATTCTTATGGGAAATAGGATCGATTGGCATCATAAAAAAGTTTTGTGAAAACACCCCTTTTTCTCGCTGACTGTACTTTTTTTTCAAAATCTGTGAATGCCGATTGAAATTATCTCAAAAGTTAGGGGTGGTCTTCTAAGAACGTTTTTCTGTAGCTACAATGGTTAAGGTAGCTGCCCTTCATGCCCCACCTCAAATTACCACCCTGTATATCTCGTTAGCTTCAAAATGTAGACTGCAAATGACACTGTATTTGTTTGGAATTCAATCGTTTTCACCGTTACAATTTCTCATTTTTTTAATCCAATCATTTCTCCATACTTCATTTTCTTTAGGAAATCTAGTAAAAAAATATATAAATAAAATACCTAGTAATAAATAAATTGAATTGAACAAAAAACTATAAATTTCCCATATTTAGGGTAATTTGCACACGTGAATATTGACAACACTGGCCTTTTGACGGATTCTTTTCTTCTGGTTAATACATTTATTTTATACAATTGGGAATTAAGTGATTGAATTATTCGTTGACCTATGAAACGTGATTCCTGGATTTTTTTTCTTCCGATCACTACGGTTTTTACACCATTTCACCACACAAGACATGCTATATTTTAAATTTTTTTGGCGCTTTTTGTCCCGTCTCTGTTGACGTTTACGCGTGTAATGACTGACATTTTGTGAATGTGTGCGTGCCAGCCTGTACGTACAGCAAACTGACTGACTCTGAGTGACACAGTTTTTTGTTAGCGAAAATCTGTCCGATCTTTTTTGTTCGTCCATGGTCTAGAATTTATATTTAATTAATTGTGTTTTGTATATGTGCATACTGTTCTTATGAATAAGAGTGTGCGCTACGTCCTGAATAGTAAAAAAATGTAAATCTCGCAAGGGATGTACAAAAAATCAAAGTGAAAATATCAGTTTCCACAAGTACGTAGTATTTTTATGTTTATTCATAGATTTTCCTTTAAATATATTTCATTATACATTAAATAAGTAAAAGTAAGACATTACCTTTTAGAAGAAGTAAAATAAATAAGTATAAACTATCCAAATCTTATCTATTTATCAATATGAATATTCGCCAAAGAAATTATTAAAGGGGTGCGAAAATTGTATCGATAAATCTATCGACAACGTGATTTTTGTGTTAGGTTTAATTAATTAGGTATTTATACTTTTTTTTTTCATTTAGGTTTCCCTGTGACGAATATTTTCGAAATAAATTGATTGCCGTGGTAGCTCACGAAATTGGTTGGGTTCCAAGAAAGCACCACAGAATTTGCTCCAGCCATTTCACTTTATCTTCTTTTACTCGTTCTGGCAAATGGCGGAGACTGAAGGGGGACTCTATACCAACATTATACCTTCAATCTAAATTTAAAAGCCTAAGTTCTTATTGAATTGCATGTCTACAGGAAGTAAAAGAATTCGAGTAATTTTTAAAAAAAAAATTGGGACAGATTAACCCCGCACTGGATTTAGCTTGATTAAAAATAAAAAAATAAAAATCTTTTTTTTCTTGCAACATTACGTTCGACATCTTCTTTCGGCCATTCATACAATAGACTATTTCAGATAATATTTCATTGTCTTGTTTATCTTTCAAATAAATGCTGTTAATACAGTCGTAATCTTCAAGCCTGATAGATAAAATAATTAGGAGAACAGTGAATCTAAACAAAATTAACGATGATTAACTTACTTCTCAATCAGTTTGCATTTGGTGCCACTAAATTTTACACCTCTTTACCGTAATTATCTTTAAAATCTTGTATTTTTAGGGATGCAGTTTTTTTATAGATAGAGTGATTCAAGAGGAAGGTTTTAAGCTATTAAACGTACACGTGCGAAGCCGGGGCGGGTCGCTAGTTATATATAAAACAATCATTATTTTGTTTAAAATTTCCAGCGCCTCGAAATTGACAACTTACCTGAGACCACGTGGCGCCGCGCCGTTCTAGTGACAGAAAAAAACGTGCATGTCCAAGTACATTACAAGGAATACTCAATAATAATGTATTTAACTTTTGTGAAGCTTTTAGTAATTGCAAATTAAATAATAGACATTTATACTTAAACGATGACTTTATTTATTGATAGCGATAATAACAGGACCAGTCGAAGTGATGATGCTCGGGAGAGGCCTATGTCCAGCAGTGGGCATCTTTCGGCTGAATACTAATGATATTATAACTTTACTTTTGTCATTATAACTTTCTAAGAAGTAAGTATTTATATGTACTATGGCAATATCCGGCATGGCTGTTATTTGGTTAACACAATCATAGTCACCTTCTTTCGGCCTTACAATACCACTTCAGATATTTCGTAATATACATTATACGATGACTTTATTTTATCGATAGCTATAGTCTAATAGTGTGAATACCCTCATCCCTAGTCTCTGTACAAAAGGTTACAAAATTAATTTTTACGGCCTGTCAAAAGTTTATCTTTCCCGCTCTGACAACAGCGAGTCCGCCATATGAGTAAATAGCATGGCTATATTTTGATTCGTTTATGCTAAGTAGCGCTCCTTCTATGCTTTAGTACTTATTCTAAGGCTTCTCCTTTTATATGTATAGATATATAGAGTACTTGCATGTTTCTTTTCTTTTCGTCTGCAATAAAGAGTTTATTAAATAAATAAAATCTTAAGCATTATTAGCGACTCATAATCAGCTTAGGCTATTTGTGGGCACTGTAATTAGACTGATATGCGATTAGATACTTGCACTTAAACGTTACCATTTTTTTTTCTATAAACCTCGTCGTATATATCACAGCAGACCAAAAACCACTGAGGTTTGTCCTTAAAGCAGTGCATTCTGCTTACATAATGACGCTAATCATGAACAACAGCTATTTATTTACTTTAATCAAAACGGTCTCAGACCAATTATTACAATAATTAAAGATAGGAAGAAGTGGAATAGAAGAAGATACATACAATAAAAAAATAAAGTTTTTTTTTTTCAGATTCCACCTCATACTTTGTTAATTACAAAATCATTTTTGTCAAATTTTTGATGATGAGGATGTCTATAAATACAAATTAAAATGTAATTGTAACTACGCCCGATGTAAACTGTGGAGAGATGCCTGGGGCCTAATTCTCCTAAAATAAATCTTGATAAATCACAATCGAACCAAGGCCGAACCGTTAATTCAGACAGTTCTCAATTTCAAAAGCTATCAAATTGTTTGACACTAAAACAAAATCAATCATTTTGAAAGTTTTCGAAAACAAAAACTGACTGACGGTTGTGGTTCGATTGCGTTTGGAAACAATTGATTTTAGGAGAATTGAGCCCCTGTCCCCCTCCCACTCACTACTTACCGCCAAGTGAGCATCTTCCTGCTGGATCTAGGTTTCCGTGGCTCATCTGGAAATGCCTGAATCGCCTCCGATCTCAAGTGGGAAAATGAAACACCAACCTCGTCAAGTGGGGTTACCTGAACCAAACAGCAGCGGGATGTGGATGTGGAGCTGCGCTGCAAACTATGCCCCATCTCCTATACTGCCCTCTGAGCCCAACAACCTGCAGCCAGAGTGATCTCTGCGCAGCCACCGATGGCGCCGTGGAAGTGGCGAAGTTCTGGGCTAACAAAATATGATGATTGTCGTGCCAACGACACGAAGAAGAAGTAGACTATTAAAAATATGAATTCAGAAACTAGCTTACATTTTCCGGTCTCGCTTAATTTCGATCGTTGATTTCCGGGTCAATAATAGGCCAAGCATACATATCGTCGATGGAAAACAAGACGACTTAACAATAATTATAAACCCGCTCAGTTTATTGACAGAGCAATTAAACTTTCATAAAGGGATGTCTAAGTTAAAGTTGAAGTGCGATTGTGCGATGAACGGTAGTGCGAAAGATTGTTCCTGCTATGAGCTGTAGGTCGAAAGAATGCTTCATCATACGTTTTGGGAGTTTTTTTGCGTAATCAGAAATAATTTATTTTGGTAGATTTTCCTTTATTCATCTATACACATATTCGTTACATTTTTAAATATTTCTCTAAAAACAAAATCAAAAAAAACATTTTAAAATATAAAAAATTGTAGCCCATCGGCATCGGGAACAGGGTCCAAGCTGCCGGCGGCGGTCAGGGCTCCAGAGAGAGGAACTTCCCCACGGCACGCGCCGTGTCTAGAAGTACCGCTTTCCGAATCAAACCCTTGATCCAGCTGCCTAACGAGAGCCTCATCAGATGTTGGTCGAGGCTCTTGGCTAGTAAGCCATTGGCTGTAACGACTATCGGCACAATGGTTGCCGAGTCCATATCCCACATGTTGACAACCTCGTGTGCTAAGTCAAGATATTTGATTTGTTTATCTTCTTCAGCTTATTCCGTTTATTCATTTACAAAGACATATACAATTACATTTTAAAATATTTCAATACAAAAATATAAAAATAACATTTAAATTTAAAAATATAATAGCTCACCGGCATCGGGAGCAGGGTCCAAGCTACCGATGGTTAGAGCTCCAGAGACAGGAACCTCCTCACAATACGCGGTGTGTCGAGGAGGACTGCTTTCTGTATCAGGCCCTTGATCCAGCCACCCAACGAGAGCTTCTTGAGGTGTTGGTCGAGGCTCTTGGCCATTAGGACATTGGCCGTTACGACTATCGGCCCAATGGTTGCCGAATCCACATCCCACATATTGACAACCTCGTGTGCTAAGTCAAGATATTTGATTTGTTTATCTTTCTCAGCTTATTATTATTACAGTTATATTATAATCATTTGTCTGTGCCTCTGCTCCACCTGTCCACCCTCCTCTTTAAAGGCAGCTTTCTGTTTCCACCTTCCTCCTTCCGCAGGACCTCAAAGCACTTTCGAAAACCAACTTCATATAGTTAAACATTAAATCGATAAGGATCAGAGGTCAGCAGAATTGTCGCGTGAACAACCGCGTTCACGAACTCACAATTATGTTTAATATTTTGTACATTGTTTATTTATTATTTCGTTATACAAATGTAGTTTAATGTTGACGCTCTACTTATAAATGGTTTGAGGCCGCCAAGGAAATGACCTTGACGGAGGCGTTCTTGCCTTTGATAAAAATAATTGTATAAAAATAATTAAGAAAACACTAACCTTATTCTGTTTCACAAAAATATATCGTAAGTACAGTCAACTTTGAAAGTTTTAAGAGTGTTTTATGAATAAAAATTTGCTGATGAATACTAATGGAAAAATAATTTAATAGAATATCTACAGGATGTAAATGAATTTGTGTAAGTCCTTAAAACCACTTAATCTATTACTGATGCAGATTGATAGGACTTAGGTTGATAAAAAACGCCTTTTTTGTAGCGGTAGGGGTAATACGAGTCGAGTCTAAACCACGTAGTAAGGTTTCAATTAGAAAATAAGCAAAAAAATATATTATTTGCTAAAACATTTCTATGAATGATGCATAAATTAATGAAAGCACGGTGACACAGTTGGCAGGCACAACTAGCACGATATTGCTCTTTGCAGTCAGTTAACGTGGGGCGCTAAAATGACTTAGGAAAAGAATACGTTTTTTTTTTAAATCTTTACGTTTAGTCTTATTCTGTGTCATCAGTAGATAGCGCGGTTTGAAGTAATTACACAAATTCTCTTACAGCCTGTATAGATAAAACTGTTAAGTAGATACTTTTTATTATTTATAGGGACGAAATCACATTTTCAATTAATTACTTTAGTTTGTCATAAATATTTTAGCAGCATGCAAATAATTATTTATGTCTACTGATATTCTATAGTCTATTGACGGAATAAAAATACATTCCTCGCTTTGTTTGATACTGACAGAATTTTATATGAGGCTTAGGTAATATGAATAAATCAATTACAGTTTCGTGCAATATTTTTAAAATAACTGTTTATTTTAGTACGCCATGAATATTTTATTTCAAATACAGTTCATATCTAACAACCGGATTAGGTTTTCTTTTTTGTGATCCTGTATTCTACAAACAAATACTAACTTTCATTTTGTAACCTAATTTTTGAAAATTACCTTTTTTTCCATACATAGTTGGATAAATTCAGAACGACGATTGGTTTTTACGATAGGTAATTTCAAAATAGCAAAATGTTAATCGAGTTTTGCCGTTCACTGTACCTACTTTTTAGAACGTTTTTTTGGATTGCCCGTGTGTAACTTATCGGAACGTATAGCCAAAAGTATTGTTTATTCTCGGTTTTTTTATTTATCTGCCTATGTACAATCAAATGCAAAAAGATTTATATACCTAGTTAACGAAATTAAAAAGCGATTTGTAGGAGTAGTTTTTTAAATATTTCACATAAAAAAAAAACATTCAACAATTTTTCTTAATTTTACATTTTAATTTTGCTTAACATCGCAAATCGTATGATCTTCATTTCAACCGTTAGCCAATATTATGAACAAAATTCCCCTAGTCTTAGTTGCCTATTATTGACAACATGAGTATTGATGTAGTATGTATTTTGCAGCAGTACACCACGGACTACCCCCTGTATCTTATTCATTGTCTTCCTGTTCATCCAAAGGTTGTCTGGTAGATATCACTATCAGCGATAAGACCGCCATTGTACCCTTCATTATTATGATATTGTTTAAGAGCTGTGTGACAATTTTGGTGTACAGTAAAGTATTCTATTGACTTTGCAGGACTAACACAAAAACTATTGACAATTGCGGTCAATAGGTCCACTGGCCCGTAGCTATTGGAAAACAACTAGAAAGTTCCAGATCACTAAATAAATACACGTTAAAGATCTGACCGAAGTAACCGCAAACGAAGTTCCTGTGGTCACTGCAAACAGTACGGTTTAACTTAAACCGTTTAATATCGACGTCGATACTTGTGGACTTGTAGTTACTGGTGAATGTGCATTTTGTTGTAAATTCAGTACACTCAACAGTTTCTTTAACGTGAACGTAGATTTAGATGAATTTGTTGGTGGACATGTTTATAATTTAGGAATGGAGGTTTGTCTAGAATGCCGCGCCAGTTTTTGAAAATCTGAGAGAATAATAAGAAGGATAATAGAAAAAATGTTTTGCACCTTCTTTTGGGGACTGTATACAGGGTGATAACGAATTCGTGTAATTCCCTAAAACCACACGATCTACTACTGATCTAGACAGGCACCGCACGGGATTTAGCTTGATTAAAAATAAAAAAATAAAATGTCAATTTTTTCATGCGGCTTTGTGACCGATCTTATCTAAACCACCTGATAAGGATTCAGTAAAAAAATAGGAATTTATTTTTGCAAAAAAAAAGTTTTATTTGTGTGAACATTTCGATGCCACGCATAAATTAATGAAAGCACAGCGACACGGCTGGCAGGCACGACTAACGCGATATCGCTCTTTGCAGTCAGATAACCCAAGGCTCTAAAATGACTCAGAAATAGAAAATCAAGGTTTTTTTTAAATTTTTTTTTGTTTATTTTCAAAAATTCCCCTTTAGGGTTAATCTGTGTCACCAGTAGATCATGTGGTTTGAAGGAATTACACGAATTCGTTAACACCCTGTAGACCTTTTTCGTATTTATTTTTTCTTTTGGTCTGCTGTAGGTCATCCTAGGGGACCATTTCTACGTAACCGGGCAGTTATTGGCGAGACCTGAAGGGTCTCCAGCCAATGGGTGGGGAAGTAAAATACTTAACCTAAGCTAGCTACTTGTACTTGTATTCATGTGAGTATTTAGTATAAAGTTTAACAACCTTATCACGTATTAACCGAATTTAGCCTAGTATCTTAGTAAAGGTCGAATAAAAGAGAGATTATAAAACTGGAAATAGACAACTAAAATCTAAAACATAAAACGTTTACTTTAAGACAATGTGTACTGTTGCTAAGACTAAAATTGTTTTCTACATCAAGTTAAGACTGTCACACACGGTGCAGATACTGTGATACTAATAAATTCTACTGAGCGCATATATCAGGAAATCGCTCTTCATAGAAATCAACAGACTTACACTCACGATGAAAAATATATTTTAGGTAAGTACCGGAAGATACCGACCGAAGATACTAATTTTATTAACTGAATGTACCGGTTTTCATATATTATCGTATTTTTTCGTGTTTGGTATCTTCAAACACTATAACCTAAACTATATCCTAGTGTGGGGTCTACGAGTAGGGTTAGTCCACTACTAATAATGTTTATTCTTTGTGCTTACTATGTCTGAAAACTATTTTCTAAATAAATTCTATTCTATGCACAGATAAGAAGTTTCTCTGCACAGATACTCGCAGATAAAATATTATAGCATCTGTACCGTGCGCGACAGCCTTAATTCCGTTGTCTGTTTAATTTCAATTTGAGTTCTAAGAAAGCCTTATTTCAAAATACTGGAGGCGGTATTATAATTCCTGAACTTTGGTACCATTTAGACTAATGGATCTACCAGTTCCCTAAAACGTTAAGAAATTTTGCTATCTTTCTTATATTACAGGTCTTATTTTAAGGAAAAACAATATTCGTGATGGCACTTTTTTAGGTGACACGATATTACTGGAACTGAAATTGAAAAAAATCAATTTTATTTATATACAAGGTTAGTCGGAAAGGGGGTACTAATCCGCAGATCACTTAAAGTATCACTGATGACTGTTTCAAAGCAAGTGTTAAAATTTCAAAATTCGGTTATTTTTATTTCCGCGCAAAATTAATTTTTATTTTAGTTTTTTTCAAAAATTCGTTATCCCTGCTCTAGTTACAAATTCAGAAAATAGACCTTATAATCCGTGATCCCAAGTGTGATCTAAAATGTATACACAGCTGATCACAACTGAGGATAGATAGATTTTAGCGTATTTTTTATGAAACCTTCAAACAGCTATTTCTCATAAACTATTGACTATTGGGGAAATTGGTAGAACAAAAATAATTCGTTATTATGGGTACTTTCACACCCTTTTGGATTAGTACCCTCTTTCCGGCTAACCTTGTATATATTTTTTTAGTGTCTACATTCTAAAACGATTACTATAGGATATACGCGTTCATCATCATCATTCAGCCAAAAGGCATCCACGGCTGGGCTTAGTCCTCCCCAAAGCAACGTCATAATATCAACCAGTCCTGTACTTCTCGCATCTAGCGGAATCCCGCGACCTTCACCAGGTCATCGGTCTAACTTGTGGGGGGCTTACCCTCGCTGCGTCTTTCGGTACGCACCAGCTCATGTGGTAAACTATGGCCTCATTCTAAGAAGAGCCCTGTGTCCAGCATTGGGACAGGCATGACGTCATCAGTGAAGTTCTAACAGTGCGTACTTAGAATAAGTACTAAAGCATAGAAGCCGTCTCGGTACTTGAAAAACGTACAGGGGCATCTGTCTAATAACAGCAATTTCGAGATTTTGAGCCCATTCTAACGCTACCAAATTAAATAGCCCGCTACTAGTACCGCCTGTCAAACGACAACGACATTTTAAATTTTGTCGTATAATACTTGTGACAGTGGCGCGGTGATTTGAAAAAATATTTTAGTCAAGAATTTATATTTAATTAATTGTGTTTTGTGTAAGTGCATATTGTTCTTATAAATAAGAGTGTGCGCTATGTCCTGAATAGTAAAAAAATGTAAATCTCGCAAGGGACGTACAAAAAATCAAAGTGAAAATATCGGCTTCCACAAGTACGTAGTATTTTTATGTTTATTCATAGATTTTCCTTTAAATATATTTCGTTATACATTAAATAAGTAAAAGTAAGACATTACCTTTTAGAAGAAGTAAAATAAATAAGTTTAAACTATCTAAATCTTATCTATTTATCAATATAAATATTCGCCAAAGAAATTATTAAAGGGGTGCGAAAATTTTATCGATAAATCTATCGACAACGTAATTTTTGTGTTAGGTTTAATTAATTAGGTATTTATAAAAAAACAATCATTTAGGTTTTCCTGTGACGAATATTTTCGAAATAAATGGATTGCCGTGGTAGCTCACGAAATTGGTTGAGTTCTAAGAAAGCACTATATCTTCTTTTACTCGTTCTGGCAAATGGCGGAGACTGAAGGAGAACTCTACTGGGTGTTAACGAATTCGTGTAATTCCTTCAAACCACATGATCTATTAACGGTATAGATTAACCCCGCACGGGATTTAGATTGATCGAAAATAAAAATAAACTTTATTTTCACAAATATTTTTTTATGTCGTAGAAAATTTCGATGCCATGCGTAAATTAATGAAGGCACGGCGACACAGCTGACGGGCACGACTAGCGCGATATCGCTCCACGCAGTTAGTTAACTTGGGACGCTAAAATTACTCAGATACAGAATACCATGGATCATTTTTCGAAATCTTTTTTTTGCTCATTCTGAAAAAACCTATGCAGGGTCAATCAGTGTCACCAGCAGATCACGCGGTTTGAAGGAATTACGCGAATTCGTTTACACCCTGTATACCAACATTATACCTTCAATCTAAATTTAAAAGCCTAAATTCTTATTGAATTACATGTCTACAGGAAGTAAAAGAATTCGAGTCATTTCTTTAAAAAAAATGGTACAGATTAACCCCGCACTGTATTTAGCTTGATTGAAAATAAAAAAATATAAATCTTTTTTTTCTTGCAACATTACGTAAGACATCTTCTTTCGGCCATTCATACAATGTACTATTTCAGATAATATTTCATTGTCTTGCTTATCTTAATACAGTCGCAATCTTCAAGCTTGATATATAAAATCATTAGGAGAACAAAAAACAAAATTAACGTATTCAATGAACGATGATTAACTTACTTCTCAATCAGTTTGCATTTGGTGCCACTAACTTTTACACCTCTTTACCGTAATTATCTTTAGAAATCTTGTATTTTTAGGGATGCGGTTTTTTTTAATAGATAGAGTGATTCAAGAGGAAGGTTTTAAGCTATAAAACGTACACGGGGCGGGTCGCTAGTTATATATAAAACAATCATTATTTTGTTTAAAATTTCCAGCGCCTCGAAATTAACAACTTACCTGAGACCACGTGGCGCCGTTCTAGTGACAGAAAAAAATGTGCATGTCCAAGTACATTACAAGGAACACTCAATAATAATGTATTTAACTTTTGTGAAGCTTTTAGTAATTGCAAATTAAATCATAGACATTATAATACGATGACTTTATTTATTGAAAGCGATAATCACATGACCAGTCGAAGTGACGATGCTCGGGAGAGGTCTATGTCCAGCAGTGGGCATCTTTCGGCTGAATTATGATGATATTATAACATTACTTTTGTCATTATAACTTTCTAAGAAGTAAGTATTTATGTGTACCTACTATGGCAATATACGGCATGGCTGTTATTTGGATAACACAATGATAGTCATCTTCTTTCGGCCATACAATACTATTTCAGATATTTCGTAATATATACATTTATACGACGACTCTATTTTATCGATAGCTATAGTCTGATAGTGTGAATACCCTCATCCCTAGTTTCCGTACAAAAGGTTACAAAATTATTTTTTACGGCCTGTCAAAAGTTTATCTTTCCCGCTCTGACAACAGCGAGTCCGCCATATGAGTAAACAGCATGGCTATATTTTGATTCGTTTATGCTAAGTAGCGCTCCTTCTATGCTTTAGTACTTATTCTAAGAGTGCGTAAGTCATTTTGTGACAAAAACAGACGGCACTGCGAAAGTTACAATATTACTTGAAATGAAAAAGATTATTAGGATTTTCAAAGGTTTAAATCATAAAAGAGTTCATTTGTAATGATAATTAAAAACATGCATTCAGCGTAGGTTATGCTCGTTTTAGTTTTTTCACTCTCTTGTATGTGTATAAGCCATTTTTGACTTCCGCATTGTTAGAACTTCACTAACGATGAGCTGATTATGCTTTTCTGCTATACAGCATACTGATATCACTAATCCATTTGTCAAGTGTGATGATAATACACTTGACTGAGTTTTTAAAAAGTCAGTGAAGGAGCATTACTTGTCGCTCTAGTCTGCTATTTATTTCATTCCTCTCGTCCGTTTTTATATATATATATTATATATTTATTAGTTTATTATTATATTTATGGTTTTTTCATATTTATGTAATTACTAGCTTCTGCCCGCGACTTCGTACGCGGATCCTGTTGCTTATGCCAGCGATAACGGGGTCGTCAAAATCGAAGATCTGAAACGTCTGATGTCGAATTCTAAGAGCCCGGGGACGGGAAAACAACGGGATGCGCGAGACGATTCGAGACGTTCCAGATCTTTCATTTTTGTAAGTCAACAGAAAATGCCCATCAGACTAAACAACTTTTGCTAAGACGTCATTCCTATATGTAATAGTGTCACTGAGCTTTGGAGTTCCACAACAGGTGTTCCAGATCTTCAAATTTATTCTCACAGCAGAAAATGCTCTTCACGTGGAATAATTTTTGCTATAGCACCATTTTTATATCTCTTATATTTTAGCTGGTCTGTTCCGGTTCTGCATCAGATGTTCCATTTTCCAAAATAAATTATAGCCTTTATGTTGCCCAGACTTACGCGTGGAGGTACTCCCAGTTTATGTTATTTTATAATGATACAGTGAAATTAGTGATAGCTTTGATTTCCACATCAGATGTTTCTGATCTTCGATTTTTATAAGTCAACAGGAAATGCCCATCAGACCGAACAACTTTTGCTAAGACGTCTTTCCTATATGTGTTATGGTGTAGCTGGGCTCTTGGAGTTCCACAACAGGTGTTCCAGATCTTCGATTTTTATAAGTCAACAGAGAGTGCTTATCAGATTGAACAACTTTCGCTGAAACGTCATTCCTATATATGTTGTAGTGTAGCTGAGCCCTTGGAATTCCACAACAGGTGTTCCAGATCTTCAATTTTTATACTTCAACAGAGAGTGCTCATCGGGCTAAACAACTTTTGCTAAGACGTCATTCCTATATGTTATAGTGTCGCTGAGCTTTGGAGTTCCACAACAGGTGTTCCAGATCTTCAAATTTATTCTCACAGCAGAAAATGCTCTTCACGTGGAATAAGTTTTGCTATGGCACCATTTTTATATCTCTTATACTTTAGCTGGTCTGTTGCGGTTCTGCATCAGATGTTCCATTTTCCAAAATAAATTATAGCCTTTATGTTGCCCAGACTTAATACCTATACCTACAACAAAAAAACTTTTCTTCCCGTGATTCCGCAGCGGATCCCAAGGGTACACTGAATTAACAATAATATTGCAAGTAACTTTAAAAAAAATATTTATTAACTTTATTTGGAGGTTTTCCTTCAGGAGCTAATACGTAAAGACCGGAAGCGTTGCTGACCCTTGAAAAAGCAACTTCTCTATCCGTGAACGTCTCCGACTCGCGAGACAATGCGTGACGTTCACGATCAGCGGTCAGTCGCGCATCACGTTCCCCACTTGTCTCTAGAGACCTAGAAGTCGATGCGTAGATACGCTGAGAACTCAAGCGTAATTCTCTTTCCGTGAACGTCTCCGATTCGCGAGACAATGCATGACTTGCACGATCAGCGGTCAGTCGCGCATCACGTTCCGCACTTGTCTGTAGAGACCTCGAAATCGATGTGTATATACGCTGAGAACTCAAGCGTAATTCTCTTTCCGTGAACGTCTCCGACTCGCGAGACAATGCATGACGTTCACGATCAGCGGTCAGTCGCGCATCACGTTCCGCACTTGTCTGTAGAGACCTCGAAGTCGATGTGTATATACGCTGAGAACTCAAGCGCAATTCTCTTTCCGTGAACGTCTCCGACTCGCAAGACAATGCATGACGTTCACGATCAGCGGTCAGTCTCGCATCACGTTCCGCACTTGTCTCTAGAGACCTCGAAGTCGATGTGTGTATACTCTGAGAACTCAAGCGTAATTCTCTATCCGTGAACGTCTCCGACTCGCGAGACAATGCACGACGTTCACGATCAGCAGTCAGTCGCGCATCACGTTCCGCACTTATCTCTAGAGACCTCGAAGTCGATGTGTGTATACGCTGAGAACTCAAGCGTAATTCTCTTTCCGTGAACGTCTCCGACTCGCGAGACAATGCATGACGTTCACGATCAGCGGTCAGTCGCGCGTCATATTCTTTACTGGTCTCTAGAGACCTGGATGCAGATGCGTAAATACACTGAGAACGCAGGCGTGCTTCACGATCCGAAGAGGTTTCCACGGAGCGACTTGCAGCCTGATGTTCTCGAACAGCATCAAGTCTCTCCTGACGCTCTTCGGTAGATTCTTGGGATCTTATGATCCTCAACCTTTTAGCTCCTTTGGAACATTGGGAAAGATTTGACCTCTTTCTAGGCATGGTTATAGCACAGTGTACCTACTTACTACATACAGTGCGTCAACGCCCATACATTTGACAGGTCCTATGAAATGTCAAAATTATGTAGGGGCGGAGGTTATGTCCCAAGTATGCAGTATGGCTACTCGGGACATAACCTCCGCTCCTTCACCCCGCAACCCCCCGCACGATTGCTCTGCGACAATGTTCTACGTTGACCGACTGTAAGGAGTAAGATATAGGTAGACTGTGGTTATAGTTTTATTGTGAAGATAACTGATAAATTAAAATCTAAGTGACTGCTCCCCTGCGTTACCGGGTAGGCTACCGTTTCACGAAGATAAATGGAAAAGGAAATTAAATACTGCAATAACATAAGCCCGAAGGCATATTTAATCGATAAAATAAAAACATAAGTGGGAGTTTTGGCCAGTAGAGTCAAATTTTCAATGATATACCATCGTCATCGAAAATTAGTCCTAAACTGTTACCGCCTTCACCGCGTGGAGGTACTCCCAGTTTATGTTATTTTATAATGATACAGTGAAATTAGTGATAGCTTTGATTTCCACATCAGATGTTTCTGATCTTCGATTTTTATAAGTCAACAGGAAATGCCCATCAGACAGAACAACTTTTGCTAAGACGTCTTTCCTATATGTGTTATGGTGTAGCTGGGCTCTTGGAGTTCCACAACAGGTGTTCCAGATCTTCGATTTTTATAAGTCAACAGAGAGTGCTTATCAGATTGAACAACTTTTGCTAAAACGTCATTCCTATATATGTTGTAGTGTAGCTGAGCCCTTGGAATTCCACAACAGGTGTTCCAGATCTTCAATTTTTATACTTCAACAGAGAGTGCTCATCGGGCTAAACAACTTTTGCTAAGACGTCATTCCTATATATGTTATAGTGTAGCTGGGCTCTTGGAGTTCCACATCAGGTGTTCCAGATCTTCAAATTTATTCTCTCAGCAGAAAATGCTCATCACGTGGAACAATTTTTGCTATGGTACCATATTTGTAGCTCTGATAGTTTAGCTGGTCTGTTGCGGTTCTGCATCAGGTGTTCAAGTTTCCAAGATTAATTATAGCCTATATGTTGCCCAGACTTAATACCTATACAAAAAAATAAAAACCATTCAAATCCGTCCAGTAGTTCCGAAGATTAGCGTGTACAAACAAACAGACAAACAGACAAACAGACAGACTTTTTTTTTTGGATTCGTGCTCTATTACTGTTTCTAAACCTCCCTCAATCATTTTTTTTTAAATATATTCAATGTACAGACACAGTTTTTTTACTGTTTTATTATATGTATAGATATTACTATGTATTTTATATTATTATATCTAAGTAATAATATGTACGTAATGTACAAGTACACCTAGACTGCCCGTTTTCTCTTTCCATTCTTCCAGTCCATCCAAAGGTTGTCTGGAAGAGATCGCCTTGCGCGATAAGACCGCCCATTGTGCATTTGTACGGTGTACGTACATGGGTTTTAAAATACATTTATTACAATAAGTTAGCCAGTAGGCTCGCGTATTTGCACTTTGGACGCGACCTACACTTAGCAGTGCATTGACACTGACGTATTGCATTGTTCTATGCATTTTATGTATCTTACATTTTTTAGTGTTCAATTAGACGTGGTTTGAGTCGGACAACTTGCATTTTTATTTAGATTCATCCCGTTGAGCACTCACTGACATTTTCTGCATTTAAGTTTAAATTTTACATTTTACATCTGCATTGACATTACTTATGTTAGGGAAGCACCCTACATAGTTTTTTGGTCCTTCGTAACTATTGCAAGTACTATACAGTCCGATACGTCGGTCGATAAGTCGCCGCGCGGGATCTGTGTCGTGTCGTGTCATACCGTGCCACGTGTGTTGCCGTGCAGGAGCATTCGGGGAGGTAGCAGCGGTCCAGGTTCCAGAGCGTCACATTGCATTGCATTTGCATACAGAGCGAGTTCCTGAATTTCAAGTAAGATCGTTCATTATTTATCTTACGGCTTTACAATGGAGGGTTTCATCGTGCGTCAAGCGGAGATCCTCGAGGAAGTGAAGAGAATCCATTCTAATTTTAAGAAGGATTCAGCGAGCAGGAAGACCACCGATTACATTCGTAAAAGGCTTGAGAGGTTAGATGTTCTATGGGCGGAATGTGAAGAGAAGAACCGGGAGCTAAGTGCAGTAGAGCAGAAAGATCATCAATATTTCACCGGTAACATTTATGAGGTCATTAAAAGCTGGTACCATGGAACGCGTCAGGAGATTGCAGCGTTCGAGATGAAGACTCCAGCTGGACTCAGTAACGCCGGCCATAGTAAGTTAAACATTGAGTTCGACAAAACCCTGTTCGAGACATCTGTAGGAGCAGAGGACAAGCTACTCGAGTTACAGCAGTTGCAACAAGCTAATTTCCGTGCATTCACTAAGTTAGTAAATCGAAGCCTAGACAAGGTTAAGGAGAAATGGGAAATTGAGGATATGCTTAAGACTATAGAGTTTCAGTGGACTGCGATTGACAAATTACATTTACAAATTGATGGCATATTAGAGGGGAATTCAGAGGACTATTATGACGAGTTCTGTCGTCACGAAGATGCATTTACAAATATGAAACGGGCGCTGAACACGAAATTAAACGCTTCTATACATCAACAGCAAACATTGCCTAAAATTGACATACCTATCTTTAACGGCAACTATACCTTATGGCCTACTTTTATGGATCTCTATGTAGAAGCGATTCATAATAATTCGGCGGTTGCAAAAACTCAGAAAATGCAGCATCTAAAGGGTAGACTTCGCGGTGAAGCAGAAAAGCTCGTGCAGCATTTACACATAGCACCCGAAAATTATGACACGTGTTGGGAAATTTTGAACCATAGATATAATAATAAGTTTCTGTTATTTACCAGAAATTTCCAGGTATTTATGCGTCAACCTAATTTGCAAAAACAATCTGCGTTCGACCTCAAGCGGTTATATGACACTACAAACGAAACCGTAAACGCGATACACAACTTGGGCATTGATACAAGCTCATGGGATCCGATTCTAGTTTACGTGTTGTGCGAAAAATTAGACTCCGAAACGTATTCGGAATACATGCAGTCCAGGTCGGATCCGCGCGAGATACCAACATATAATCATTTTATGGATTTCGTCGAAAACAAGTTTATGGCATTAGAACCATTGCACAGGAAAAAGCCAGAAAACAGTGATATACCTGCATCAAAACCACATTTTAAGACGCCACATCCTTTCGGAAAAAATTCCAAGTCACAACCCAATAAAAGTTCATCAAACTACTCTCGCAATTTCCATACGTCAAACGCTGGACAATTCAGCAAAATTATTTGTCCATTGTGCAATACGAATCATGCATTATTTCAATGTTCTAAATTCGCTGACATGCTGAGTCCGGAAAAAATGGCATTTATAGAAAACAATAAAATATGCAAAAATTGTTTGTATGTGCATACTAAGGGTTACTGTGCATCACAGAAAAGATGCAGAGATTGCAACGAACAACATAACACACTTCTGCACAGCGATATCGTCAAGTCAGCACAAACGCCCTCAGCAACACAAACAGCACCTAAACCGTCGTCATCAACTTCAACTAGGTCAAATAAAAATTTGCAAAACAACTTCGCATCAAATAATGATGATGAAATATTATTACCAACAGCATTTTTGCAAGTAGCAACAGCTGGAGGTGACTACATTACACTAAGGGCTCTAGTTGATCAAGGCTCACAAATTACGTTGATAACGGAGAATGCAGCTCAAAGATTGGGCATAAAGCGTCAACAGCTGAGTGCAAACATAAGCGGCATCGGTACTTTATCCAACAGGAGTAAAGGAATGGTCCATCTATCCTGCAAGTCCTTATATAACGACTTCCAGTTTACAACGGAAGCGTTAATCATGACACGGGTAGTAAACAATCTGCCTAACGTTACATTTGCAAAGAAACCTTGGGCTCATGTGACAGACATTACACTGGCCGACCCAGACTACAACTTATCTAGGCCCATTGACATACTTCTGGATGCACACGTATTTTCCGAAATACTCATGAATGGCTTAGTCAAAGGGGAGGTTAATGAACCCATGGCTCAACAAACACGGTTGGGGTGGATATTGTCAGGCAATGTCACCAAAACATTTAACTGCAACGTCGTAGTTAATGAAGTTAACGACTTGTCAAAATACTGGGAAGTTGAAGACATCAATGGAGATGCATGCAATTCTATGACGTCAGAGGAACGATATTGTGAGGAGTTCTACACTGCAACGACCACGCGATTAGTTGATGGCAGATATGCACTTCGTTTGCCAATGAAGCCTAATTTTAATCAGCTGCTGGGCAAGTCAAAGCTTCGAGCTGTAGCACAGTTTATGCAATTGGAAAGGAGATTAGGCAGGGATGACAAATTATCAGATAGTTACATCAAATTTATGCAAGAGTACCTGGAAATGGGACATATGAAGGAAAGCAAACCTGGCTGCAACACGGCATGCTACTTACCTCATCATGGAGTCCTAAAACAGGACTCAGTGACATCAAAATTGAGGGTGGTTTTTAACGCCTCCCAGAAAACTGACACAGGTTTCAGCCTGAATGACTTGATGGAGTGTGGCCCTAAGCTTCATCAAGATTTATTGACATTATTATTAGGATGGCGTCTACACAAGTACGTCTTTACTGCAGATTGTGAGAAGATGTACCGCATGATTCTTGTCCATGAAGAAGACCAACCCTTACAAAAGATCCTGTGGAGGGAATCCAACCAAGGTCCTTTAAAGGAGTTCCAGTTATGCACAGTGACGTATGGCACCAAGGCAGCACCATTTCTAGCTCTTCGAACGCTGAAACAGCTGGCAGACGATGATGCACAGAAATATCCGTTAGCAGCGGATGTCATTGCTAACGAAATGTACGTTGATGACGTCCTAAGTGGCAGCAACTCCATCGAACGGGCACAAGAAATTCAAAAACAACTCATCGACATGCTGAGTGGAGCTGGCCTTACACTACGGAAGTGGTCAAGCAACGACCAGGCCTTGATTGAAAGCTTATCTTCTTCAGATCTTAACCAAACGACAATGCATTTTACAAACGATGGAATGACAAAAACCCTGGGGATCCAGTGGAATCCTACAACTGACACATTTTCGTTTACAAACAAAATACAATTTGACAATAACAACCAATTGACAAAAAGAAAGCTACTATCGGAAATCTCGAAAATTTTCGACC
This sequence comes from Amphipyra tragopoginis, assembly GCA_905220435.1. NCBI lineage: Eukaryota > Metazoa > Arthropoda > Insecta > Lepidoptera > Noctuidae > Amphipyra > Amphipyra tragopoginis. The sequence goes on along the minus strand of HG991999.1, from coordinate 6,438,048 downwards.
CACTGGGCTGGCTGACACCTTTGACAGTAAAAGCAAAACTGCTGTTCCAAAGCGTCTGGCTATCGGGATGCGAGTGGGATGAAACCTTACCTGACAGCGTGCAAGAAGAATGGAAGCAGTTTACTAGCGATTTACACAGCATAACCGAATACCAAATACCAAGGTGGCTGGGAGATATTACGAAACCATTCCAAGTGCATGGGTTCTGCGATGCGTCTGAAAAGGCCTACGCATGCGCTATATACCTGCTGACAACAAATGACAAAAACGAGTCTGCGACTAGACTTATCGCTGCAAAATCGCGGTTATCGCCAATCAACAAAAAATTGACCCTACCGCGACTCGAATTATGTGGAGCGCTACTACTTTCACGGCTCATGAAAAAGGTTCTGACAACCTTTAAATGGGACAATGTGCACAAAAATACATACGCCTGGACGGACTCTATGATTGTATTAGGCTGGCTGTATGGGGACGTCACAAAATGGAAGTCGTTCGTCAGCAACAGAGTACAGCAAGTGCATGACGTAATTCCAAAACAGCACTGGAGTTATGTCAAGTCCGAGGAAAATGCTGCAGATTGTGCATCACGCGGAATCAGTTGTTCACAACTATTGCAACATTCTTTGTGGTGGCAAGGTCCCTACTGGATGAAAAATTACAGTGAAGATACTTTTGACAAAATTACAATTACACCGACAACATGCGAATCAAAACAAAAACAAATGCAAACGTATGTTGTGAAATGTGAACCGTCTTCAATAGTAATTGAGTTATTAGACAGACACAGCGATTTGACTCGTATTACAAGAGTCATTGCCTGGATAAAACGTTTCATAAACAGCTGTTCTAATACAGACACTCATCATACTACTACTTATTTGACATCTACAGAACTACAAAGCGCTGAAAACTTAATAATGAAACATATTCAATTGCATGCCTTCAATGACGAGATTATGAGATTGAAGGAAAACAAGGGTTTGAGCACAAAAAGTAACCTTTTGAATTTAAATCCATTCCTTGACAAACATGACATTCTGCGAGTAGGTGGAAGGTTACGTAACTCAAACTTACCCGAAGACACTAAACATCCAATTCTATTACCACATGACAATAAACTGACAGAGCTATTAATTTGGCAAGCTCACAGAAGAACATTACACGGAGGTCCTAAGTTAACCCTGACTCATCTACGACAAAGAGTTTGGATCGTAGGAGGACATCGCGCCGTCAAAAAGGTCTTACACAGATGCGTAACATGTCGCCGATTTAATGCTAAACAAACAAACCAGATTATGGCTGATCTACCAGCGCCGAGAGTGACAGTATCTCGCCCGTTTACACATACAGGTGTCGATTTTACTGGACACATTGAAATCAAGGCAAGTAAAGGCCGAGGCGTCAGAACATTGCTGGCGTACGTTGCAGTATTTGTTTGTCTAGCAACAAAAGCCATTCATCTAGAACTGGTATCAGAACTATCCAGTACAGCATTCCTATCGGCTTTCAAGCGCTTCTGCGCACGTCGAGGTACGCCACGGGATATGTACAGCGACAACGGCACGAATTTTGTGGGTGCAAATCGGATCCTACGGCAACAATACAAATGCATTGTAGAAAACATTGACAACTTCTTCTTGGGAAAAATATCAGAGATGGGAGTTCAATGGCACTTCAATGCCCCAGTCTGGCCAAGCGCAGGCGGACTATGGGAAGCCGCTGTGAAGAGCATGAAATATCATCTCAAACGGGTCATCGGAGAACAACGTCTGACATACGAAGAATTTACCACTCTGCTATGTCAGATAGAAGCTTGCTTGAACTCACGACCACTATGCACCGTTTCAGAGAACGGCGAAGAGATAAACTGTTTAACTCCAGGACATTTCTTAACCGGCACATCACTCATGACAATTCCAGAACCCGACTTGGACAATACTTCCCGTTTAAACACGAGATGGCAAATTGTACAACAACTTAGCAAGGATTTCTGGAGGAAGTGGTCGCAAGAGTACCTCCAACAACTACAAGCAAGACTAAAGTGGAAACGACAGAATACTGACATAAAGAAAAATGACATTGTATGCATTAAAGATGAAAGGTTACCTGCAGGAAAATGGGCACTGGGTCGTGTAGCGGATTTACACCCTGGAAAGGACGGCCACACTAGAGTTGTGACATTACAAACTGCAAAAGGCGAAACTAAACGTCCTATTACAAAACTGGTACCACTAGTGGAGGCTGAGGGACAAAACAACCCCGACACTGACAAACTACCCAAAAACAGGCAAAACCGAGCTAAAAGGCTTGTCTGGAACAGCTTGGTATGTTATATGCTGATGCTAGTTATGACATTGATAACACCTACTGTCCAGCAAGATATGAAACTTACTCAATTGACAAAAAATCAAACAATTTACTTTGACAAGATTGCAGATCTACAAGAAATTAGAGATGAATGGAAACTGGTATTCTATTACAATATGACAAATTATTGGCGCAATGTGGACACTTTGCAAGTATTCGTATCTCATATAAAGCAAGCTCGTTGCGAAGACTGGATGATGCAATTTCATGTTCTGATTAACCAACTTGAACAAAGCACGAGTGAACTAAATTATTACAACGAATTACTGAGGTCCCAGCGGATAATCCAACACAGATTCAAAAGAGGATTGATCGACGGAGTAGGATATGTTGCAAATTCGTTATTTGGAGTATTAGATCAACATTTTGCAGAAAAATATGAACAGGATATCGACACAATCCAACATAATGAAAACCACCTATTCCAACTGCTTAAAAACCAGACAAGTGTTCTGGAAACCGAGAACAACATTTTACAGCGTAACGAAGCCACAATGGTGAAGCAGGTCACTTTAATCAACGATCACCTCACATCCCTAGAAAACAAGACGCTTAAAGATGAACTTGAGAGTTCACATGCATTCTACATCATTACATCGGCCATAGCTGCAGAAAGAATGGCCCAAAACTTAAAAGATATTCAAGAATCACTCATCAACACCCTGACAAATATGTACCAAGGACATATGGACGTACATCTATTATCACCAAACCAAATGCAAAGCGAACTAGATAGAGTAGCTCGACTACTACCTCGCGATTCTACACTACCTGAAGTTCGTAATGACATAAGAGACATCTACAGGCTGTTCAGAATACATGCGCGCATAACACAGCACTACCTGCTGATGGAAATAAAAGTACCGATCTTGAGTGATGCCCTATACGAACTTAACAGACTTATCAGCATTCCTCAACGTATTGACATAAATCGGGTAATGTATGTTATTCCCAACTCTGCATTAATAGCATTTAACGCCAACCAATACTCATTTATACCCCTAGAACAATATGACCTTAATGAATGCCAAAAATTACATGACCAATCTCTACTGTGCAAACTAAATCACCCTATATACAATACCGGTGATCGTCACAAATCTATTTGCGATGTACAGCTGATTCGAGACAACGAAGAACACAGCGTTTATTGCCATACGGAAATAAAAATATGCACCGACAAATGGTGACCCATTTGTCGGTGCATATTTTTATTTTTACATTACATAAACAAAACACCTGGTTCTATTATTGTTGTGACACGTGCGAAGTACAATTAGTGTGCGGCACTCAAATGACATCGGAGACGTTACGTCACTCGGGTCTGATAACGTTGAAACAAGGATGCAACTTGCAAGGCGACTCATTCACATTGCACGCATATATGGAACATACAAGTGACATTTTAGTCAATGAACCATATGCAATGATCGTGCCCACGATCTCTCCAATCAACAACATAATTAATACCTCGATTCGTAACTCATCGTTGCATATTGAAACGCACGAAGAGACGTTCAAGAAGATTGACACGCAACTACGCTCTATAGAAGAACAGTCTAAGCTGGACACCTTATCCTCTCACGACGTTCATCACTATATTACAATCTATGTGGTTGTTGCGATTAGCATTGCACTGTTTGTAACATCGGTGTACTTTTGGCGAAAGATGGCCACCCAAAGACAGGGGGAGGGTCCTCAAGACGCGAGAAGCAGAAGCAGACGAGAAGAAGGTCATGACATCGAGGACAGGAACAGCAAGATCGACGAACGGGACTCAAAAGTGAATAAAGTGTCGTGTGCCATCCCTACCTCAAGTGAAGTGAAATTTGACACTGAAAAACATAGTGAAGTGTGCTAATTTATTATTATGATGACATTCTATTTATAGACTTTAGTTACATTTCTTCATAGTAGTCGTAGATCAATCATATTTACATTAGAGTCCTGCATTTTTACATTTTTTTACATTATTTGTTACATGTTTATTTTATTATCTTACATATTTTGGGATTGTTTTATTTAGTTATTCTCTTGCTGTGTTGTGGCAATATGTACGGTGTATGTACATGGGTTTTAAAATACATTTATTACAATAAGTTAGCCAGTAGGCTCGCGTATTTGCACTTTGGACGCGACCTACACTTAGCAGTGCATTGACACTGACGTATTGCATTGTTCTATGCATTTTACGTATCTTACATTTTTTAGTGTTCAATTAGACGTGGTTTGAGTCGGACAACTTGCATTTTTATTTAGATTCATCCCGTTGAGCACTCACTGACATTTTCTGCATTTAAGTTTAAATTTGACATTTTACATCTGCATTGACATTACTTATGTTAGGGAAGCACCCTACAGCATTTTTGTGTTTAAATTGTTTTCCTTGTTGTGTTAACCTGGTGTGATGTACAATAAAGAGTATATAAATAAATAAATAAACAAATAAATAATACCACAGTCTACCTATATCTTATTCCTTACAGTCGGTCAACGTAGAACATTGTCGCAGAGCAATCGTGCGGGGGGTCGCGGGGTGAAGGAGCGGAGGTTATGTCCCGAGTAGCCATACTGCATACTTGGGACATAACCTCCGCCCCTACATAATTTTGACATTTCATAGGACCTGACAAATGTATGGGCGTTGATCCACTGTATGTAGTAAGTAGGTACACTGTGATAATACCAATCACGTAGGACCACGACTGTTAATATAATGCCATTTTACAGTACCGTTAATAAGCTCATTTGCGCTTAAAGGCTGAACAATAAAAATAAATACAGCTGAATATTGGAGGCCGAAAAATTAAAACGTTGCCAATAAAAATATATACCTTAATTGCATTGTCTTTACCTCGTTTTCGATACATTAATGAAACAACACATTATTGCATTTGCATCTTGTTTTAATGCGTTTATTTTTTCTGAAAATCAGACGCGTACTGGGAAACACGTTGACAGCCTGGCTGCCTCGCCCGGGGCTCTGCGTATTGGCTTACTCATGCAGCTTTATTTCCTCTTCAGTATTCAGATATGTTTATGCCCATACACTAGGGAGTAATGAAAACGGGTCACCAACAAAAACCTTAAGGCGCTGCCCCCAGCGAAAGTGCCACTTCAGAAAAAAAGCATAATTTCTGTCAACACACAACATATTAAAATTTCGTACGTACAACATTTTAGTCAAGTGATGTAGAAATTTAAAAATACCAAAAAACTTGACATCCTATGTTAGAAGTTTTAGTAATTAATGCTAAAACGACCATTTTTGGTACTTATCGCTAAAACTTCGAATCCAGAAGCTCTAGTGTTGATATTTGGTGTTCGAAAATTTCTATAACACTTGACTAAAATATTGTACCTACGTACGAAATTTCAATATGTTGTGTGTTGACAGAAATAATGTTTTTTTTCTGAAGTAGCGCTACTTTCGCTGGGAAAAGCGCCTTAAGGTTTTTGTTGGTGACCCGTATTATTTAAATAGAAGTCTTTTATGGACTATTTAAGTTTTTTTTTTTAAATTTATTTGAGTTAGTTTATTTGAGTAGTATTAAATCCTAATCCTAATCCTAACTTCCTATCCTAACTTCCTATCCTAACTAATATTATGAATGCGAAAGTAAGTTTGTTTGTTTGTTACCTTTTCACGCCTAAACCACTGAACCGATATACGTTGTCAGGTATACAGAAACGGACACAGGGTACCTTTCATCCCGAAAAAAAACACTGTTGCCGAGGAAAACAACAATAACTATAATAGATGGTGCCATGTGTCTTTCGAATCATGATTAAATTATATTATTGTGAATACCTAAAATTCTAAATTAACGCGATTGAAGCCGCGAGCAAAAAGCTAGTAGTAGTCTATAAAATACTCTTTATTTAAATAAGCTATCATTCGTAGTTTCCAAGATATTAAGGTTCATGTTGGTGACCTGGATTCATTGCTCTCGAGTGTAATACTGCGTACGTGTAAGCTATGGCGACGTTAAGAGAAGGAATGGAATTAATAAAATTTTCGTTAAAATACGCCAACAAACAGAAGTGAACTTATAATAAGATGCTGGAAATGCTGCATAAGTTGATATTGAACAGAATATGCAGAAACGACGATCGTATTACCCAGTTACTGGGTTGTGGAGATCTGATAGGCAGTCGCTCCATGTAAAATACTGATATTCAGCTGCATCCGGTTCGACTGGAAGCCGATCCCAACATAGTTGGGAAAAGGCTAGGCAGATGATGATGCAGGAACGACGATTCCCTTTAAAGCGTGATTGTGTTTCATTTTTTATAGTTACTTGAGAAATACCCAGAATTCGTTATTAAATATTATTTATCTTTAATGTATCGAATTAAATGGTTTTTTTTATTTCCATGTTAACTTGTAGCTAACACATAATAAAGATTTTTATACATACGAAAGTTTAAAAATGTAACAAGTTGAAAGTTATCGCAACAAGTGTACTAAATAATTTACAGTAACATCCAAGTACGGCTCAAAGAAAAAGGACTATCTCAAAAAAAAAAAGTGACACTAAGCATAAAAAATACCAAAAACACATTCTCATTTCATCAGCTATCCAACGAGATAAGAATGTTAAAATAATATTTTAAACATTTTATAGGAATTGACAAAACATCAGGTAAAATAGAAATACATTCATGTCTACTTACCTAAAAACACGTATCTATTTGAGATTTTACTCTGACTCTGTACCTTTGCGCTCTGTACACAAGCCTTAAATCTTTAGGATAGTTCGCTTTTCGTGACTCTTTTATTATTTACCCCAACACTTCTATTAAGTGTAGAGTAGACTGTCTTCAAATTGGCCCCAAACATAAAAGTATGGTGAAGTTTTTCTGTTAATTTCGATGGCCACAGCCCACTGTGTTGGCCCTCACTAACAATTGAGGAGACAAGTGGCCAGCCATTGACGATAATAGTTCGAAGTTTGAAATGTTTAATGAAAAAAGACTTGCTGATTATTAAATTTTGTAAGAAATAACGATAAAGTTGAGTTTTTTTTAGAGTAGGTTATATACAGGATGTAAACGAATTCATGTAATTCCTTCTAACCGCATGATCTCCTGGTGACAATGATTGACCCTGCACAGTATTTCTTAAGAATCCAAAAAAAAAAATATCCACCATAGTATTCTGTATCTGAGTAATTTTAGCGTCCCAAGTTAACTGACTGCGTGGAACGATATCGTGCTAGTCGTGCCCGTCAGCTGTGTCGCTGTGCCTTCATTAATTTATGTATGACATCGAAATTTTCTATCACATAAAAAATTTAAGTGCAAATAACAGGTTTTTTTTAAATTTTTAATCCATATGAATCCCTTGCCTTCATCTATACCATTAATAGATCATGTGGTTTGAAGGAATTACACGACGTCGTTTACATACTGTATAGTGTTATGGTAACAGATTACCTAAGATTTTAAAATTACAAAATTTTCATCTGCTCTTACTGTGGACTGTACGGCAGGGGCAGTGGTAGTGGTGAAATGTTTTTTTTTCTATGTTTACATGTACTTTGCATGGCGAATGGTAAAATATGGCGATACCAAATTGTATAACGTTGTATATGATTATTTTACGTATATAGTGTGTCTGGTCATGGACTAGCGATAGTCTAGGTACTTATATATCAACTATTCTAGTACACAAATACACTACACACTAGGGTCCAACCCACTTCCCCGCTATTTGGCAGCCATTTTGCTTTTTTGTTGAGATATTCTCTATCTTAAAATTATGAATATGTGAATCCATTGTATCGTAATGTAAACGATAGACAATATTGTTGTCCTCCGAATTAACCTACTTTTATCTCAGTAGGACCAATACTTTGAGAGATATGACTTTTTTTGTACACACGTACAGAACATCTCAATAAAAAATTGAAGTGGATTGGACCCTAGTGTATAGTGTATTTGTGTACTAAAATAGTTGTTATATAAGTACCTAGAATATCGCTAGTCCATGACAGAACACATTGTATAAATGTGTAGATACCCGTATGTGCAAATAAATTATTTCAATTTGCATTCGAATTTTTAATGGAATACTCGTACATACAGATGAAACTTAATTCATTAGCAAGCTTCAATAAAAACCCAACCATACACAACTGTATTAAACCCAAGACTCCGAATTCAATCCTTTTACTTGTACGACCTTACTTTTTATATTCATTTATTCAGTACCAGGGGGACATCCACGTCCCCGATACTGACCTACCTTGGTTAGTTTGTTCGTTTCCGGTCGAATAACTCTAGAAGTCTGATGCGGGTGTCCACAAAATAAATATAAGACCCTACTTTATTGGTGTACAATATTTTAAAAGCTATTTCTATTTTTACGGAGATAAATGGAAACGGTGTTGGTCTTGTGAGGTGATGTTTTTTCTGGAGTAAGTGAAAGTATTTTAAGGATTATAAACACTTTTAAATTAACGTACGTTGAAGGAATCATTAGAAGATATAATTGTAGGTATACCGATTTAATATTCTAAAAAAACGCCTGCTCAAACTTCAACGTACAATTCACACCTTGCCATGCGCATAGGACCGGATAGAAGAGCAATTTACAAGTACAAGTCAATTTTCTTGATTGCATTATAAGCTGCGTTGCTGTCCGCTCCGATGTGCTACGCTGCGCTACTCTGTGGTACGCTGCGTTACGCTGCGCGCACACTGACGCGCGTCAGTGTTAACCACACTAAATATTATTTAGAATAACGTCTGGTAAAAACCAATAACACAAAACAACTACAACTTAAGGCAACTTAAAAATAAATTATTAAGCATACTATAGCTGTTTGCGATAGGTACTTAACGAGCGCCGGTCGAGTAAAGTCAGTAATCCTTCATTAGAATATAAACATTACGTAATCAGATCAGCAACTTGATGAAGACTTTGTTGGCAGGAGGAGTTATAAACGAGTTCATAAATACAATTTTTTTTTTTTACTTTTTTTGTGATTTTGTATGGCATCAGGAAATTCGTAGCCGCCGCATATACAATGTGTCCGGTCATGGACTAGCGATATTCTAGGTACTTGTATAACAACTATTCTAGTTTATGATTATTGAAGGTTTACGAACAGTTTGTCTCGCAACCTCGCCGCGTGTTCAGCTCATGATTAAGGGCTCCGTTTGGGTCCGAAACTAGTCGGGCAATCCCGAAAAATGCACGTGATTAAACCGTAATTAATCATAATTATGAATGTGTCTCACGAAAGTTATAATACAAAAACTATTCTAGTACTCAAATACACTATAGACTAGAGTCCAATTTACTATAGGCAATAGGCTCGCCCCCGATAAGAAACATAACGGCGAAATAACGAAGTGAGGTGTGTGTACTACACGACCCAACCCTTCACGAATAAAGGCGTTATGTTATATTTTGACGGAATTTCGATACAGAAGCTGTTAAAATATCTAACTGTTCTTTTTTTTAAATTGGCCCTAATTGAAGCAAAAAGGCATGTATTTGTTTTCTCTAAGAGCGGTTACGCACTGCATCCGATCCAGGGGGTCTACTCCCTAAGCACGAAGTCCGTGGTTTCGGCCTTTAGTTACGAGTGTTTTCTACTCCCTATCACCTACGGACATACGATTATTTCGGGGCCCGAACTAAGAATTAATGACAACACGATTTGACATTTGTCCCTACTACCGATGTGTTTTTGCCCGTCCGAAAAGTTGAACTTGACACTTGTTTTGTTCACTTCTACGTTTCGGGCTACTTTCGGACGGGCGACTAACTTCGTTGACTGAATTAGGGAGTAGGCCCCCAGATCCGTGAAAAAACGGATATAAAAAACTCGGACCGAATTCGGAGATTGCTTTTCGCACTGCATCCGATCCGAATTCGTGAAAATACGGATCTATGGTCTAAAACACTCGGACCGAATTCGGATATTGCTCACGCACTAATCCGATCTCTGATCCAAATCCAAGCAATTCAGGGCCCATCTTTGGCATATGTCCGATTTGAATCCGAGGTAATGCGTAAGCGTTCATACAAACAGTACTACGGCTACTTCGGTCCGCCAATATTTCTTCCAAATTGAGACTCACGGATGACGTAGAGAAATCGGATGACGGAAGTCGGATCCAGTGCCTAAACTACCATACAAATAGTTCTACGACTACTTCGGAACGTATTTTCACGGATTTGGATCGGATGCAGTGTGGAACCGCTTTTATAAGCAGAAATTACTGCAAACTTTTTACAAAACCTATTATTTAAAAGGTTCCTCGTTACTAAAACGGGACCTTGAATATTCACGTGCCGAAAGTGCCCCAGAGGTCAACTTGAGCGCTAACAACAAAATAAATTCACGCCACTTGCTTTCAAATACAATTTTCCCTCCAAGTACCTTGATGTAATTATTCTTTCCGTATATTTTACTTTAGTATTTTTAGGAAGTTCTTGGCTGTCGTTATGGTAAGCGAGGATTTGATTTAAGGTGTTGCTATGTGCTCTGCCTACGAATACATAATGTATTAGGTCTTATTTTCATAATCCACGATGTTTTGCATAGTGTCTAAGTAAACGCTAAAGTACGTTGGTACCTACCAAGAATACATAAAACATAATCTATTACGATAAAAAATGATTGAATTAATCAATTAATGAATTTACTGGTTCTTAAACGTGTTATAACATCCGTGCACATCCGCTAAAACATGAGTAGATAAACTCCGCTAAGTCTATCAATGAGTATAGGGCCTTTTTCTTGCTAGATGCATGGATGTTGTTACAACTTAGAGAACCAGTAAGTAATGAAAAAGACACAAGAACATAATCATTTAGGGGTCATTCTATCATTACAGTTATAGCTATATCTGTACGTCAGGATTGCGAGCAAGGTAAACACAGTAAATAAAACTAACATAGAATCTCCACCACTGAGAGTATTTGTATTTGGGTTAGTGTTAGTAACATGAACTAGATCACAATATAATATTTTACATTTATTACAAGATCATGAAATAAGGACAAGCTAGACAGATATAAAAGGTCAGACTTCTTCAGCTGATGAACACAGAATGCTCCCTTTTCATCGAATGACATTGCCCAGTGCTACCCGCTACCGATAACAGTAATGAAATGAGAGATTTATTAAAAAAAATACAACTGATTTCATTTTTAGTGACACCTACATTTTTCTCATCATTCACTGAGTAAAATTTAGTGGACTATTAAAGTAAACTCAATTTACAATATTTCGCAGCAATATTGTAAATTGAGTATAGATTTTAGACTTATATAATTTCGCTAGACACCTAGCGAAATTGTAATTCAACCCTTTCCACTATTTCACTAATTTCATTGCTCTATGTTTATGGATTTTAGCCTCGCCTCCGCTCACTGGCTGCTCACAAGCGACATTAATATGTAAAAGACACAACAACATAATCGTTCAGGGGTGATTCTATCATTACAGTTATAGCTAACATCGGTATGTCAGGATTGCGAGCAAGGTAAACACAGTAAATAAAACCAACATAGACTCTCCACCACTGAGAGTACTTGTATTTGGGTTAGTATTAGTAACATAAACTAGATCACAATATATTACTTTACACAATTATTACAAGATCATAAAATAAGGACAATCTAGTCAGATATAAAAGGTCAGACTTCTTCAGCTGATCAACACGGAATGCTTCCGCTTCGTCGAATGACCGCCGCCTTTATAACCTCGGGTGCGCCAATCCATATCGACGACTACCCTTTCTTGTCAATATTGCCCAGTGCTACCCGCTACCGATAACAAATAGCAATATTACAATTTATTATTTATTATTATTTTACAATTTATTATTATAATTAAGATAAGTCTAAGTTCAGTGCCCACGCCCAGCAGTGGACAATAATGGGCTGATTATATTTAGGTTGGTAGCGGCTGTATAGGGTACCTAGACGTATTCAAGTATCGTTAGAAACGTTTCCACTAAAACCTAGATTGTGTATTCAATTTTTTTTAACTTTTCGGAATATTCGTTCTGCTTACCCACATCCCTTGCAATGCCGATATTCTAAAGCTGGCTTCCCACGGTGTGTGGTAGCGCGCACCGGCTGTGCATCATTCGTAAAATCACGCACCGTGGGAAGCCGCATTATTAGGGTGCGTGATTCGAAGCTATTTTTTCATTCCAAAATACCAAGTGAAAGAGAACTCTCACCGCACCTTTGAAGTTACCAACTCGCGGCGGATACGACGCACCGTTCCGCTCTCGTCCGCGTTACCACGGACGAGTCTCTTTCCGTGGTGCACCGGTGCGAGCTCGTGCGTCGCGGTGCGCGGTATCACGCACCGTGTGAAACAAGCATAAGATTAAACCGGTTGTCAGACTTTCAGGCTTCTGACTACCCGTAATGACTGTCATAGGTATTCGTATGACACCCGGGTCCGACTGTTTAACGTGCTCTCAGAGGAGCGGAGGGGTCTCGTGTAAGGAATGGTCACCCATCCAAAGACTGACCGCGGCCAGCGCAATTTACATTTGCAATATACAAGGTTAGTTGGAAATGGGGTAATAATCCGGAAGGGTGTTAAAGTACACATAAAAATGAATAACTTTTGTTCTATAACTTTCGCGATTACTTGTTTCGTCCCATAGCAAAAGTTGTTTATAATGATAAGTACAGTGATCCCTTAAGAGGTTGTGCGTTATTTAAGTTACACCTTGTATATGATCTGCGCGATTGATAAATTAGCCACGACCGATTTTTCCGAAATATTACCTACTTTAAACTCCTAAAATACTTAATCTACTTGAATGGCTACAAAACATCTTCAATTTCCCAAGAAATTAATAAAATTATTTACCTACCAACTTGTTATTCTATATAAGTGCTTATTGTAAGCTAAAGTTCAAGCAATTTACGTTGTTAAGTACTTCTAGTTTACTTATGTCGATGCTTGTGTAAGTTAAACTTGGCAGTTATGACTAACGAACAGACTTAGCCTAAACGTTCATCTATGTCGAACTTTAAAATTTAATATTGTTCTAGACAAAATTAATTAAGTTTGTTGGTATATCTTATTCAGCGTGAAATAAAGCGCGTTTTGATATATCGTTCTCGGGAGAAGGCTTGAATATTGTTCTTGGAAGCTTGTTAATTTTTAATCATCTTTATTATTTTTTCCTGGTTCTTATTTTATACAACTGGTCATGTTATGACGTTTTAGCATTTGATTTTGATCAAAAGAATTAAAATTCTGGTGCAATATATTTTTGTTTTCACTTATAGTCGTTCTAATTATCAACCGCGTAGATTATTATGATCTCCAAGGTTAAGCTGCTTTTGTCGCGGTCAATCCGTGGATGGGTGGCCGTTTGTTAAGCATTGAGACCCCTCCGTGTCTCGGACAGCACGTCATACCCGGTCCCGGGTGTCATAAGAATATCTATGACAGTCGTTACGGGTAGTCAGAAGCCCTAAAGTCTGACAACCGATCTAACCTTAGAATATCGGCATTGTTTAGTAACTGGGTTGCGGAGGTCAGATGGCAGTCGCTTCGTGTAAAATACTGGTATTCAGTCGCATCTGGTTAGACTAGAAGCTGACCCTAACATAGTTGGGAAAAGGTTAGGCAGAACGAACTTTTAGTTTCTCGTGTTTCCAAAGCACCTCCACGTGTTTCATGATTTTTTTTAATTATTCCTCTTCAAGACATAATCACTTCACTGTAGTTTTTAATCTCTCATTAATCATAAATGCTATACACGCACGCACACACACACATGCACACACACGCACACACTTACATAGTCTAAAATGCATGTCTGTACCTACCTACTTTATATTTTTATAATTTTTTTATATTTACCTACTTGGTTCTACTGATTTTGCTATTGGCATTACTGTGTAGCTATAATAAAAGGAATAAATACACTGGCTCCTGTTATACAGTATTATACTAGCTCAGCGGCCAGGGATTTCAAATAATTGTATAAACCAAGAAATGTCAGTAAAGAAATTTTAATTTTAATGTCTAATAAGAGCCATTTTATATTTGTAATTGGCCCTCAAAATTTTGTAGCGCAACTACGACGAAAGCTTTTTGTATTTATCTACATTATAGTTCTAGCAGCACGTAGCGTATTTTTCATGCCGCTGAATCTCGGGGCTAGAATAGAATAGGATATTCTTTATTGTACACATATAATAAAATACACAAAATTAATACAATCAGCATTCTAATTCCGTAAACCACTTCAAAAAAAACTAAAAGGTGTAAAATAATTACCATAATATAAAATGAACAGTTTCGTAAGTCGGTTGCTTCTATTTGTTTCAGTGTAGAATTGCAACGACTTCTGAAACTGTTAATTTATTTATTTATTTATTTATTTATTTTATTCTTTATGCACAAAAATAGTACAGAGGCGGACTTAATGCCTTAGGCATTTTCTACCAGTCGACCTTAGGGTGATGCAGAGAAAACATGGTAGGTGCACACATTATTATGATACGATAATATGATATCAAAAATAAGCATATGGGTATCTATAAAACTTTTAGAAATACTACATTAAAACACACAATACAAATAAATAATACGGAATACATAATTATAAATATATTCATACAATATCATCATCTGCCTAGCCTTTTCCCAACTATGTTGGGGTCGGCTTCCAGTCGAACCGGATGCAGCTGAATATCAGTATTTTACATGGAGCGACTGCCTATCAGACCTCCACAACCCAGTAACTGGGTAATACGATACTCTTGGTAAGACTGGTTGTCAGACTTTCTGGCTTCTGACCAACAGTAACGACTGTCAAAGATCTACAAATGACAGCCGGGACCAACGGCTTTACGTGCTCTTTCCGAGGCACGGAGGAAACTCGCTATGGTAAATGGTTACCCATCCACAGACCAACCTCGGCAAGCGTGGCTTAACCCGGAAGATTGGTCTATGCGGCTGTAATTATTTAGCCACGAGCTCCTCCAT
Organism: Amphipyra tragopoginis; assembly: GCA_905220435.1. Taxonomy (NCBI): domain Eukaryota; kingdom Metazoa; phylum Arthropoda; class Insecta; order Lepidoptera; family Noctuidae; genus Amphipyra; species Amphipyra tragopoginis. Next base: position 6,422,683 of record HG991999.1, on the reverse strand, counting down.
ATATATTATACAGTATATTCATACAATATAAAAATTATAAATACATACATAAATATATAACAATACATATATAAATAATAGGACAATTCAGCGTTGAGATGATTCTGCCAATTTATTGCGAAGGTGCTCACGTATTTTAACTTTAAAAGAGTACCGACTAGTGGCCATCCTGATTTCCGAGGGGAGCGCATTCCACAGAAGAATAGACTGGATGAAGAAAGAAGAGTGCATGAAGTCAGAACGGTGAGAGGGACATTGTAAGAGACGGTTGTGTGAGGAGCGAAGATTTAGTTCGTGACTGGAACATAAATACTGGAAATGAGAAGTTAGATAAGTAGGGGAAGTGGGAGAGTCAAGAAAGGAGAAAAGAGTAGTCAACGCCCTTTGCACCCTACGCTGGCGAATAGGCAACCATTTAAGAAGTGATCGATATGCGGACACATGATCATATTTACGTAGATTGAAAACGAATCGAATGCAGTTATTAAGAAGACGGTCGAGTTTGTTGAGAAGATCTGCATTCAGGTCATAGTAACACACATCACCATAGTCAATTAAGGGAAAGATTAAGGTCTGCACAAGCATTGTTTTCGTATTGGATGGAAGTAAATTTTTTAAACGATAGAGAGACCGCAACGTTCCTGTAACTTTTCGGCTGACTTGAGTTACTTGGGTACGCCAATCAAGGTTCGAGTCGATGTGCAAGCCAAGGTCTTTAATATCGGAGCCAAGGGGAATGATCGTTCCGTTAAATAAAATGAGTGGTAAATTAGGACTGTCCACCTTGCTCATATTTCGGTGGCTGCCTACAATTATCGCTTGACATTTCGTAGGATTTACCGCTACACCAAACCTATCAGACCAACGCTTGATCGCTTCCAGATCCCTGTTTAAATTGTCGATTGCCTCAGAAATACCATCAACATTCGCCTGACAGTAAAGTTGCAGGTCATCGGCATAAAGATGATACGAACACTGAAGCTCGGGAGTTATGAAATTTATAAAAATAGAAAACAAAAGAGGAGAAAGAATACCGCCTTGTGGAACGCCAGTTCCTAAGTCACACCAGCGTGATGAGGACTCACCAGTGCGAACCGACTGCTGACGTTCCTGAAGATAAGAAGAGAACCATTCCAGCGCCTCGTCAGAGACCATAAGATGGGAAAGAATGGATAGCAGGATGTCGTGATTAACGGTATTAAAGGCATTAGAGAAATCGACTAACACCAAGACAGTTACTTTGGTGTCCTCCATACCTGCCCTAATATCGCCAGTCACTTTAAGGAGGGCAGAAACTGTACTATGCCCAGGCCGGAACCCGGATTGGAAAGGACTAATTAGGGTATTATGGAGAACGAATTGGGAGAATTGCTTATAAACACAGGCCTCGAGCACTTTGGAGAGGAAAGGAAGGATGGAAATGGGGCGGAAGTGACTGGGAAGTGAGGGACTGGAAATCTTAGGAAGGGGACAAACATAGGCTTTACGCCACAGCGAAGGGAAGATTCCAGAGTCAAGGGAGAAGTTAATGAGGTGGGAGATTGCAGGAAGGAGATGGTCTAGAATTGTTATGATCATACGGCGGGTAATACTGTCACACCCTACCGCCTTTGATTTGATGGACAGGATGATCTTTTTAATCTCACCGGGGTCGACTGGAAGAAAGCGAAAGGGTTCAATATTGGGACGCGTTAGACCAGATATATAATTGAGGGTTTGTGATTTGGTTAGATGATCCAGGGTAGAGACAGTTGTGAAATGGCGATTGAGATCGTCTAAACAAATTGTGTTCGGAAGGTCTAAGTGTCGCGGTTTACCGATGCCTAGAGTTCCGAGGAATTTCCAAATATCGGCAGACGAAGAAGTGGAGATATTATTTAGAATATGGCGGCGTTTGGCGTTACGTATCATCTGATTACACCGATTCCTAGCAGCCTTGAATAAGGTCCAGTTATCCTCTATCCGGTCCTTTTTATATATACGAAACGCGCGGTCCCGACGTCGCATTGCCATCCGAATACCCCTAGTCATCCATGGCGCAGGCGGGCGCTTTAGCTTAACTTTTCTGACAGGAGCATGGACGTCATAAAGTTTACCAACAACGTTGTTGAAGTAGCTAACCTTGTCATCAACTGTGGTGGCTTCCACTAGGGGCTCCCAGTCCATTTCGGATGCATCTTGACGTAGTTTCTCGACATCCATACGCGCAAAACAACGCATGTACAGAACCTTAGGATTGGGCTTAGGTGGTTTCAGGATATAGGAAAGGAAAATAAGGTCATGATGAGAAAAGCCAGGAGCAACATGTTGACCATGAGAGGAAACAAGGGAAGGATTGGAGGTGAGGATGAGATCGAGCCAAGTGTCATCACCAGCAGTATTTAAATGTGTAGCTTGTAGAGGCAGAATATGCAAGCTAGCTGACTCGATGAGATGCAGGAGTTTAAGGGGTCGAGGGGAATTATTGGCTAGGAGGTTTGTATTGAAATCGCCCATGATGATATGATGTGCATACTCTGAACCCAAAGATTCCAATACCGATTCAAATTCAGTGAAGTAATCAACAGTAGGAGGACAGTAAATGACACCAACAATGGTTTTAGCTCCCTTGACACACACCTCTAGGAAAAGAAACTCTGCAGAAGAAGAATTGTTGGAAGAAGTAGCAACGATCTTATAGGGAAAGTCACTGCGAAGGTATATGGCGACACCACCCCCTCTTCTACCAATCCGGTCATTCCGGATAAGAATAAACCCGGAGAGAGGGTAAGTGGTTGACGGAAGACTAGGCTTGAGCCAAGTCTCAGAAATCAGAATAGCGTGAACATTACTGTCATTAAATGCGTCATACAACTCACTATAATGGCTGGGGATACTTTGTGCGTTGATATGACACACATTCAGCAGCCTGTCAGAGTGATGAGTAAAGTTTTGTCGCAAAAAGTCACCGAGCGTGTTCGTTCGAGACCTAAAGCTTTCATCACCAGAGGAAGTAGCAGAATCATTGGCAGAATAAAAAGAATCATTATCCGAAATCATAAATAAATATTATGTAAATAAAATAGATAAAATAAATATGTAGTTAAAATTATAGTTTAAAAAAAGACGATTAACTGGTGCGTGAGAAACTTGCATCTCTGCACCACCCGCCAGCTAACATAAACACAACAAAGGGAGAAAAAAAAAAAAAAAGATAACAAACAAAAAAAAGAAACGAATCAAAGCTTAAACCTGTAAAACACGGAAAAAGTACCGCCACTAACTTAATACGCATATGCACAGAACATTCATTAGATTAAGTGACGCATTTAATAAACCGTAAAAGAGAAAAGAAAAAAAAAATACTATTTCCATTGCACCCACACAGACATGACGTAGCGCGTTACAGAACGCCCAACATTATATCTATGCAGGCTCGCCACTTAATCCGGAACGCACCTGATGTACGCGCAACCACATTATATAATCTGTGCATTTTGAGTTTGACGTATAACCTTAAAGTAAATAAAAAACAAAGTTGACGGCACCATGAAGAGAACGAAAATAATGGATAAACAATTATGAGAAAGTAAAAAAAAAACATACAAGAAACAACTCAGGATTCAAAGGTAAGCTTTGAGTCTTAGAGAACTTATCGATGTAACACAAATGTATACAAAAGAGGATAAATCAATCATTACTTATTTCCGCGTTTTGTTTCTCAGATTGCCTGCCTCGATGCCCGTCTTTGTCGAAGGCGGTGATGCACACGGCGCCTTCGGATACTTCTCCAGCAAGGGACACAGTTCATCGATGGAAACGATCTTGTGCCGACTCCCATCGGCTGTTTTTATAACGATGACACCGTCTTGAGTCCAACACGATCGCATCCCAAAGTGCAAACGCGCCCTGCTGAAAATGGATTGCCTAGCCTTGGTCAGGAACTCCTTAACAATGATGTTGGAACCTTTCAAGCCTGTCTTCGCCCTCCAAACTGAAGATTTCTCACCCAGACTTGAAAACTTGACCAGTATTGGCCTATGATGTTCGGCATTGGCGGCCCCAAGTCTATGGCAGACTTTTATAGAGGAAGCTGCGAGGTTCTTCAGATCGAGCTTATTATGGAGAACATCAAGGATCAGTGCACTGCTATCTTCCTTGTCAGATTCTGCAAGTCCTTGGAAAATCAGTGCTTTCCGCCGGTGCCTGGTTTCCAACCCATCAACCTGTCTTGCACACTCGCCAATCTGCTTCCGTAGCAGCCCAAGCATACTAAACATTAGTTCTCTAAAGGTCCGGAATTCCTCGGCTATCTTAGCCACTGTGTCCTTAGCCGGCCCCGCACACTGGATTTGTGCTTCAAGCTCACCCATCTTCCTCAAGAAGCTGTCCTCGAGGCTCTTCTGCGCAGACAAGATCTCAGCGAGTTGAGACATGGTGGAATAATTAGTGCCAGTGAAAATTAAGTGGATGTGTAAATGATGAGCTGGCAGGTGGTGTTATAAAAATGTTTATTGTCACATAAATTTGCTGCAAACGTAAGTACTTGTTTTCCAAGTCTTATAAACTGTGTATGGAAGCAAATTAAAAGGAAAAAACGATTATTTCTATTTTAAATAAAATTTCAAAATCAAACATATGTCTGTACTTTTTTGACACCTACCGCCGAAAAAACTATTTATCTATTTAATTTAATATTATGGTTAAGTCGGTTGCTTCCATTTGTTTCACTGTAGAATTGCACCGACTTCTGAAACTGTTAATTTAATATTATGGTAATTATTTTACATGTTTTAGTTATTTTGAAGTCGGTTTTTACTTTTATTTTAGAGTTTTTTAGTAATTACGTTTTAGTGCCATGAATTACAAGGTTTAGGACTTCTTTAAATGACACGGTTGGCGTAATCTTTCCAACAACTAGGCAGTTTTCTTTAAGAATACAGCTCCTTACAAAATACATACAATCTTTTTTGTTCTTGGCTAATGTTTCTAGAATGACAATTTAAACAGAGCTTGAAATTCCTCATCAAAACTTTTGCTGAAGGAACCACAAACAAAAACGTTATCATTTTTTTTTAATTTTAATGATTTTTTCTAAAAGCGCTGAATCAATTTCGATAAAATTTATATGGAACCACTTCTAAAGTATAGTCTACGAAACAATAAAAGAGTCATCAAAATCCATTCATAATAGGCGGAGATATCGAGTAACAAAAATACAACTTTTTGAAGTCAGTTAAAAATAGACAAAATTAATAGAAGCAGCATTCTAATTGCTATGGCTTTGATTTTGACAAAACAACAATATTTACTGCATGGTACATAGTTGTGGAGAAGTCGGATTGTTAATAAACGTTGTTATGTAAATTGTTGACTTATCAAAATCAAAGCGATTACGAGAGTTTTGCGCAATTAGAATGCTGATCAAAAACAGTACTAAGGGAGGCCTTATCGCTAAAAGCGATCTATACCAGACAACCTACATTTCCAATGTGTATACCATATACATACATATACCATACGAAACACAACATTTCTTCCACACTCATGCAAAACCCTCCACCAGCTAACCTAACAAGCGCAGCGCGACAGTAAGTTTGTCATCGAATTATCTCGTGCCGAGAGAGACAATGTATGGCTCGCACCAGATAATGCGTCGACAAAATTATCTTGCGTTGCGCATGTTACCGAATAACGAATTTTATTTAAATTCAACACGGCGAAATACAAAACGAATGGGTGCGGACGCAATTAGCGACGGCGCAGCACACACAGGGTTAACGTTACGGGTTTTTCTGATTCAACTCGTAATTCACGTTTAGCCGTATTTGATGACACGCTAAAATCACGTTCGTGCTTTCCATGTCACTCTTTTTCGATTACGCAAAATATGTAGGATTAAAATATTTTTGCAAAAATTTTTGTTTGAATTTAAAATGTAATGTAAAACATCATGCCTGTATTCCTCGCAGTGTTGGGTAGTGGTGTACCGTCCGCGAGGCCTAAGCTGAGCTTTACATTTGTGTGAGAATGAATGCAGACGCGTCCTTTGCTTGGTTTAAACCGGTCTAAGCTAACCCGAAGGTTAGCTAATAAAATAACAGAATTTACTAGTAGGATTAATAGTTTTCTTTTGCTTTCTGGGGCGTTATTTATTAAAAACAGGATGGTACATAAGAACTGAATACTTTAATACGATCAGTAATTATTACAATGCAGGAATATCAAACACAATCATAATTACAGTCTTTAAACAAAGCAACTATTATAACAATTGTGAACGTTCGTACAAACCAAAGATCGCAGCAAAAGAAGGGCGAGTACCGCACCGCATACTGTTATATAGACCGTTTTGACAGGTCGTGAACTAAATATGTCAGACTACCGCCACGACGTCATTATATCGCTAACACCGGTTTATACTTTTTACTTTTTATATGGTTTATACTTTTTGGCAATCGATTCTATGTGCACTCACACAAATGCAAAGCTCAGGTTACGCCACACCAGTTGCACCCTCCTTTCGCCGTATGTTTAAATCCCATGAAATAGGGGCGAGCCTATTGCCATCAACCGGGCACAAATTCAGACTCTGAACTGCTACTGAGAAATTCCACACGGAAAACCCCAATAACACTTTGCCCGACCTGGGGTATCGAACTTAAGACCTCACGCTCAGTAGTCGTGCTTGCGACCACTAGACCAGCAAGGCAGTTGAATTTAAAAAATATTAATTTTTCAAAAATTTGGTTTCTAATGTTTCGAATTGATGATTTTGTAGTTTGTTTGCCGATTTCTATTTTATAGCTTGCTTGGTCAGCCTTTTGCTGAAGTTATGCAATATCACTTGAATGGCCGTACTTCTGTTGGTACCAACATCATCATCATCATCATCTGCCTAGCCTTTTCCCAACTATGTTGGGGTCGGCTTCCAGTCGAACCGGATGCAGCTGAATATCAGTATTTTACATGGAGCGACTGCCTATCAGACCTCCACAACCCAGTAACTGGGTAATACGATACTCTTGGTAAGACTGGTTGTCAGACTTTCTGGCTTCTGACCAACAGTAACGACTGTCAAAGATCTACAAATGACAGCCGGGACCAACGGCTTTACGTGCTTTCCGAGGCACGGAGGAAACTCGCTACGGTAAATGGTCACCCATCCACAGACCAACCTCGGCAAGCGTGGCTTAACCCGGAAGATCGGTCTATGCGGCTGTAATTATTTAGCCATGAGCTCCTCCTACAATAATTAATCCTAGGTACCTACAATAATTATAAAATCTTTATACTCTGCTCAACTAAAGATGAATTCTTACATAGCAGCCATTTCGTAAATTGTAGCCGTGGCGACAGCTATCGAAAAAACGTAAACGACATCATAAAAACTGTAAAATAGATATATTACCCAAGTTTTGTTTTGTAAAAATACTTGAATCACCTTACAGCGGTTACGCACTGCATCCGATCCGAATCCGTGAAAATACGTTCCGAAGTAGCCATAGAACTATTTGTATGGTAGTTTACGTCATCCTATTTCTATCCGTCATCCGTGAGTTTCTAATTCGGAAGAACAACTGACGGACCGAAGTAGCCGTAGTACTGTTTGTATGAACGCTTTCGCATTACCTCGGATTCAAATCAGACGCCAAATGGATATGCAAAAGATGGCCCCTGAATTGTTTGAATTTGAATCAGAGATCGGAATAGTGCGTAAGCAACATCCGAATTCGGTCCGAGATTTTTACTCTAGATCGGTATTTTCACGGATTCGGATCGGATGCAGTGCAGAAAGCAATATCCGAATTCGGTCCGAGTTTTATATATCCGTATTTTCAAGGATTCGGATCGGATGCAGTGCGTAATCGCTCTTACGGTGAAAAGGTATCGCTTAAAAGCTACAACATTATCATCATTCATATCATTATCATTTTCTTCATTTACAGCACCATTTTCACCCAAAAACAAATTTAAGCCGATCTTTATCATAATAATCTTTCTGACACTAACCCTTCCAGCGATTAAAAACAAGATACGACAAAATCTTCCTCAGTTATAAAATCTCATTAAAAATTTCCAAAATGACAACGAAACTGAGAACGGCCATTTTCCACTTAAAAATAGAATAAATTCACGCCAAAGTGTAGCAAGCAAGGTAATCAATCTTAATTCGCCGGGACAGTCGACTCAAAAGAATATATTTTTACGTTGACTTGTAGGGACGTTTCATTATTCTTATCCTCGCCCTTCGTTATAAAAAAGACAGTATTATTCTTTAGAAAATCGATTGTAAATCTGTCATGTTATGCCCTTTGTCGTTCTGGGTCCGTCATTGTTGTCAAATCTTTCGGAGCGCTTGATTCATCAGCGTTTTGTATTCTAGTATAATTTTTATCTACCGTTCGTCTTATGTCAGCATATTCCTTTCAGTGGTGTCTTTTTCGTTTATAATCTTGTCTTTCGTCTTGCTAAACGCTTATCACATATTATTAGCATCGAATTACTTAAATTCTGAGTCTGAAAGTTATGTTTATAGTGTTTTTATTATCCTGTAACGAATCTTTGCACGACACTTGTCAATTTTGGCACTCCAATTCATAAATTGTTACATCTTTTTCATGGTGATTTTGTATATTGTATAATTTTTATTTAGTCTGTATATGAATACTGTCAAGATAAAAATAATGTAAGAGATCTTTAGTCAAATGCACGGATAAAATGAAATAGTAATGTACATTTCAGATATCAAGAAATTCACTCTATAGTTTATCCATAAAATCTGGCTAGCCAAAACTAATTCAAACTCTCTTTAACCTGAGGTCATTGTCTCGCCATATTTCAAGACGGTCGTTCATTCAAGCCATTAAGGTGAGCTGCTGACGCGTTGCACCCAAATCATTTATCCGATGAGGGACGACCGTAATCCGCCATTATAATAACCCAATTGTATCGCTGAGCTTCGCCCGTAGTCACGTTCGGAGTGCGCTTAACACCAATATTTGCCCATTAAAACAGTGCAAACAATGTTGTTCCAATGTTTCTTGTTTGAATTATCTGAAGTACTTTGCTCTCTGATAGTGGGACTTAGTGGATTAGCCGTTGATAATGCTCGCTGAGGTTGGCTTAAATATTTAATGAAATTAATGGTAGTTGGATTTTACCTGTATTTTTAAGGGTTGAGATTTTAGATAATTTTTTAAAGTTTCGTCAATTTGATTTGAAACTTTTAGGTTTTTTTTAGAATCTAGAATTTTCGTGACATTTGAAAGACCATTCAGTCTATGCCGATAGAATCTTGGTTATAATTCCGCGCTCAAGTCTTGAATGAATGAACCTTCTTCACATATGAAAATGGATCGTTTTACGTGGTCCTGACACAATAAGGGTAATATGAAATTGCACTTAAACTAATAAAAACAAGCCAAAACAAACTTAAGCCTCCTCATTATTTATGGCTTTTTTATGTAAAGCCTCATCATCGTCTTTGTTTTTAATAAAAACTTTCATAGCGCTCAATAAAAATGTTGTTGCACTACAATAAATTGTGGATTTACAATTATTATTAAAACTTTTTCCAAAGTAGGGTAAGAGCCCTTGTTGTAAACTCCACAAGGGCACTTCAGTCCTGTGACTTCCTTGGATTATAAAACGTGGATTAGAAAGGCTTTAAAGTATTTCTATGGATCGTCTTCCATGATTTACTTCTTCATATAAACAAATACTCTTTCGTGCTTACTTGGTCAATAATAATGACAGTAATCTCAAGGTATATAAGGTATAACGCGCTGGTGTCCGCAGCTCCACGTTTGAACGCGTATTTTGCGTTCATTAATCTCAAATCAACGTAGCCTATTATAGACTAAAAACCTATATCAATAATTGTGAATGTATGATATATATATGGCGTACACTATCTAGCACATAGCTACAATAGTGAAGCCTTGGCGCAAACAACCGCTTTGCGCAATGCCTGAGCAAAAAGTAGCGTGCGCAAGAGGTGGCGTTGCGATACTGTCGCAACCTAAAGTGGCGTCCACGCTATGCAAGCCGAGCACGAGCGAAGCACAAGTGACTTAGGAGCCTCGAACGAGCACGCCTCGAGCATTTGGTTCGCGCTCGTTTGCGCTCCGCCAACTGTCGGTTTTTTGACGAACACAAAGGAATTTGATCGCGCATAAGAATTTGTTTGTTGACGCTGCGAACACAACGGCTCCGCTCGTGCTCGACAGATTAAGAGAGTTAAAAAAAAACTAAGATTCCGTTCTTCCAAATATTTGTATTCCAAGTGTCCCAGCAAAGGACAATGGAGGTAAAGCTCAAGTCCAACTCTTAAGGAGTGCCGTTTCAGTGTATTTAGCCAAAACTTTTTGTCACTTCTGCTCGGCCACTTTCTCGATCCACAGTTTGTGTTTGACAAGACGATTTATGAATGTATTTTCATTTTTTCAACTTTTTTTGCTGAAACTTTATTTTTTGTTTTACGCTTTAATACTTTTTTGTCAAAGTTAGGCAATTATTTTTTTAAAGATTTATTACTGTAATTTTTAACGATGTCATTTAACATTATCTAGATTGATCTGAGAAGATTATTATGCTGCTTATCGTTTAAGGCTAAGCTTCTTTCCTGTGCCATGACTCTGTGTATTGAGAAATTTTCCCATCCTACTTTCACCTTACGTGCGTCTGTGCCCGTGCACATGTTTTGACTTTGCAAATTAGCTGCTCCATACAAAATAATCAATGTTGCTTCACAAAATGTATGGAACAACAGATTTTTTTTAACGATTTCAGTGTATGTCCCATAGCAACAGTTACATAGAACGATGATCAGAATTCATAGTTTTCAGATGTAAAGCGACCGCCACTCATGCTGCATAAAACAGAAAAAAAAGTGACCTAGTGCGAAGCCCTAGATCTCACAATAGGATTCCGTGTTGTGGTACATAAAATGTTTTTTTTTCACATTTGTTGTGGTAGGATATCTATGTTATACAGCTATATTCTCATATAATCATGTCCAGGTGAGCTAATTTACCTAAACTTCAAAGAACAGAGACAAAAACTGGAGACTTCCTTACGACAACATTTTTTTCGTGAAAATTATTCCGGGTTTCGGGACATCACTAAAGTACATTTAATATTAATGTTAATAGTACAGAAAACAATTAAATTCGTATCCTATTTTTGTTTCCCAAAATTGTCACAATACCAGATGACACGTTTTTCATTGTTTTTAAAAAAGAGATTGTTTTTTGTTTTCAAAAAAGGAGATTTTCTTTTATTTTTTGAAAACAAATGAAAGACAATCTCCGAGAAAATTCTCCCGAAAAAAAAATGCTGTCGTAAGGAAGTCTCGAGTTTTTGTCTCTGTTGTAAGTTTAGGTAAATTAGCTCACCCTTTTCCGATCACTGGTTATTACAATAAATGGGCAGTTTTGTACCATCATTCCATGTAGCGATCGACATATGGAGAGAAGTGAAACGACCGAATGATGGTACAGAACTACCCATTTATTGTAATAACACGTGATTATATGGGAATATAGCTGTGTAACATAGATTTAAATATAACATAGATATCCTACCACTACACCTTCCCTATCCTGGCAGGGTCGCCACGTAGGGATCGACGTAAGGAGAGAAGTGAAACGATCGAATGAATCCTTCCACTACACATTTGATTAATAAAGAATTTTTTTTTTTTTATCAAAAATTAATACAAAACTGTTGTATAAGCAGCTTACTCGTACTGTGCAAAAAATGTATAGAAAATAGCAGTACATTCATTTCCACAATTCACAAAAAATGCAGTACACTTCCTACATTACTCTGAAAACAATATTTTATTACATTCCATATTGCTTTGCGACATAATGACGAGAGTGGTAGTAAAAAATAGTAAAAAGTAATTTCGTTAAAATTATTTTGTTTTAAACAAAAAAAAGATTTTTGTTTCCGTTTCAATATTGGTGGTATGTGACAATAATATTTTACTAAAAGCTTTATAATGGAAGTCCTATATGTAATCCGTTTCAGGGCTATGATGAATTTTGAGTAAAATACCAACATAATATATACAGTACAAAAACCATGTTTTTCCTTTTAGGGACGTATACATTTACCTACAAGCACAACATTGATAAAATTATAATTAAAAAAATTAAGCATTGGCTAGTCGAGAGGTCAAAATCAAATAACTATTAAAATCGACACATTCAAAAAAATGTTTACATTATCTGATTTTACAAGTACATCTTTATTTCGCTAAATAGTCTACGAGCTCGGCGGCTTTTTTTATATGACTTGCTTTATTACTAATGTATACCGACTCTTAACACGTAGGTACATACTCGTATCATCAACATATGCTGGGTTTAAGGGACGGTGTATCGAAAACTTTAACAGTGAATTCTGAACATTTCATTTTCCTAAATGTGGTAATGAGCTAAGTTATTTTCAACCGACTTCTTAAAAAAGGGATTAGGTTCTCAATTTTCGAATCTTTTTTTTTTTGTTTTAAAGGTTTTGTTCCGTGATGGTCCCATTAAAATTTTTCGTTTTTAATCCTTAGACCCGGCACAGTGCGTTTGATCCACGAAAACGGGCCCCATTCCTTTTTGAGCACACATCTCTTATTATTATTTTCTGCTAGCTGACCGAACTTCGTACCGCCATTTTTTTTTCGTGAATATTTTCTTGTTAGATTTTTTAATTTTTTTTTTGAAAATCCTTGTCCTGACAATAAATAACAAACACACAAAAAAAAAAACAATTAGGTGCAGTCGTTCAGAAGTTATGCGAGTACCGTCCGCGAGGCCTAAGCTGAGCTTTGCATTTGTGTTGCATTCATTCATGCAGACGCGTCTTTTGTTTTGTTTAAACTGGTTTATACTGCTTTTTGGCAATCGCTTCTATGTGCACTCACACAAATGCAAAGCTCAGCTTAAGCCTCGCCAGTTGTACATACATTTGGGCGATTCATTTTTATTAATATAGAAGATTAGTGTACGGATTCACACATCTAACTATTATGTGGTGATAGAACTAACACAATAGCAATTTACACTACACACTTTTGCACTGCAACTGTGTCTAAAAACAAAGAGTGGGTCTTCGTGGATTGAACTGTCCTGCCTGGAAACCAGCTCTGAAGTCTACTTCATATAAAAGTGAGTTAAGTCTGGAGTGTGACACAGTTAGCGCGGCATGCACCGGCACTCTTTCCTCAAACAACACGGACACGACAAGTGACGAAGACGCACGAGCAATACCGAAACAGAGCGCGCTCCTTTCGTCGCTAGCGCAACGCTCTGTTTCGGCACGACTCGCGACCTCGCCGCGTGATCAGCTCATGATTAAGGGCTCCGTTTGGGTCCGAAACTAGTCGGGCAATCCCGAAAAATGCACGTGAGTAAACCGTAATTATTCATAAATATGAACTGTCTGTAATGGGTTACATTATATGGTCATGGGGATACACTGCGATAATTACTGCACGTTGCAAACGGATCGGTGATTGCAATATATTGTTACCCATCTTCCTGTCCCCTTTTACGATACCCACTGAAAAAATAGAGGTCACCATTTTTCGCCAGAAACTGGCCTCAAAATACGTCTCTTTAAAATGTATTTCTAAATAATACCCGTTCACGTTTCAGCGTTAGAAAATACACCAGTGTTTAATTCGCCAAGTTTTTTTCAACTACAAAACTTTCGTGTCTATAGGGTGAGTTTGGTGTGCACAGAATTAGTACAACACGGGGTGAACTATCCAAAGTTTGGTTTCAGTTTCGGTCTATCCAATTACGGACGAATCACTTTACTTATTTCCTGCTTGAGCAGCTGTGTGTCTATTAAGGGAGTAGACACACTTGATGAGAATGGACGCGCATTTTATTCGAAAAGATGTCGTTTTGAATGATGATGCGCACGCATGCTTTTACATTTTCTCATTGATTCTCCTTTTGTATTAAACTGAGGTAATGTGCGTACAAGTGTGGCTAAGGCTTAAAACGCACTAGCGGCCAGCCGCATGCGGTGCGCCGCTTGCGGCTGGCCGCAATATATTCGGTCTGCCGTAACGGCACGCTGTATTCCGGCTAACCGTATCGACTCGGTTCTATTGCGGTCCGCCGCAAACGTCAGTGCTTCTAGAAATATTGCACAAGATAGACGTCGAAGAACTAGCTGCAGTTATTTATTTATACTATCGTAGAAAATGTCTTCGAAAAAGTGAGAAGGAATCGAATTTAAACACTTCCAAGTCCCGGCTGTACAGTGTCTAGCGATTTGCGGCTAACCGCGCTGAGTGCATGGAGGGTATGCGGCGCGCCGTATCATTCAACCGTCGCGGCTCGCCGCAGCCCCAGAACAACCAGAGCGGTTGACGGCTGGCCGCAAGTCAGTGCGTTGAGATCACGCGGTTTCATATAAAAATCGATATGCGGCCAGCCGCAAGCGGCGCGCCGCATCCTCTCCACGCACTGGGCGCGGTTAGCCGCAAGTCGCTAGACACTGTACAGCCGGGGACTTGAAGTGTTTAAATTCGATTCCTTCTCACTTTTTCGAAGACATTTTCTACGATAGTATAAATAAATAACTGCAGCTAGATCTTCAACGTCTATCTTGTGCAATATTTCTAGAAGCACTGACGTTTGCGGCTGACCGCAATAGAACCGAGACGATACGGTTAGCTGGAATGCGGCGTGTCGTTACGACAGACCGTATATATTGCGGCCAGCCGCAAGCGGCACGCCGCATGCGGCTGGCCGCTAGTGCGTTTTAAGCCTAATACTTTCGCTGACGCAAGCATACTTACATTTTTTATTTGGCTTGGTTGCGTTTGTCTCTAGCACCTGATGGTAAGTGCAGAAACGGTCTAAGATGGAGCACACGAATCCAAGTAACAGAGATATAGAGGGATTCCTCTATACCCCTCTGGTTCTCACATACACACGACCAAACACGGTGCACTGCTTGGCGATGGACATCAATGTGAGGGTAGATCCTACCACCAAACGTGCTGGGTTTTGTTGAATCTTACAACACGCGTCTACTTCGAGCATGCGCTGAGGAAGTTTAATATTCTACTCCGTCTCCGCACGGGAGAAATGCAGCTGTCGAAGTTGTGTAAGCACGCTTAAGCATACAGCACACAATCGTAATATATGCACATAAAAGTGTATCTAAACAATCCAGGTTTGATGTGATTAGGCCCTAAATTGTCTGCTCACGTTAACGTTTTCATTGGGGAATTTTAAGGGGTAGATACTAAAACTCAACAAAACAATACATCAGTCTGCACTGTTAGTTTCTAGTATTCAGAAACATTTTTAGGGCCGTAGTATCAGGATATTTGCATTACTAACAGTGAGAGAAATTAGAGGTGGGATTCGAACGTTTAGCTAGATGTGTTGTTTTATTGCATGCTTTTGTTTTTGTTGTTTTAATGCACTTGCAACGTTGGTTTGTATGAAAAAAAAAAACAAATATGATTCGAGTACGCTTGCTCAAAAAATATGTTTTTTTTATGAATATTGAATCTTTCTTTGCCACATCAGGGCCTGTCAATCTGCCTTCAACTTTCGTACTTGTGTGGTTTTATCAGTTTTAAGAGTCGTTATTCTCTATATATCTTTGCTTGATATTTGACGACACGTTTGGTTCAGTAGCTTCTGAAGATTTGTGTCTGTAAACGCACCGACGATACATGAGAAAGCGTAGAGAGGGGCAAAATCTTTTTAAATCAAAAATAATTTCTTGAATAGCTGACTTTTTTTTAAATTTATTACTCGGCCTGCGTTTGGCCGCCATCTCGCCTGATGTTAAGCGATGATGCGGTCTGCGATGGAGCACGCTTGCCCAAAAGAAACCGATTCACTCGTGACTTGAAGACATCCAGATTGTAGCTGTCGGGGAACACCCACTCGGGCAGCGCATTCCACTGTTTGGCGGTTTTCACAATGAAAGTGGAATCAAAGCGCTTCGTTCGGGTTTTTGGTATATCAACCATGGACCGATGGCGCTTTTTGTGCTTCTGGCCGTCCGATAGAAAAAGGGCAGCGGGGTATTAAATCATGCAGATCTGAAGCATACTCTCCGAAATGTGTCCGATAAAAAACCGATAGACTAGCAACTTTGCGCCGATGCTCAAGACTTTGGAGCTTGGTCTGAACAAGGGAGTCGTTGCTGATGAGCTTTTTGGCACGCTTCTCAATGGACTCCAACGCCTCAAACTGGTATTTGGCTGAGCCATCCCAAAGGTGCGAGCAGTACTCCATGCACGAACGAACCTGTGCTTTGTATAGTTGAAGCAACTGTTCCGAAGTGAAGTACCGCCGCACCTTCGAGAGATGACTTGACTCCCATCGATGTCAATAATTGCGTTCTCTATTTTTACTTTTGTCATACAAGGAAAAACTATGATAAAAAATTAATTGGACATGCGTCTCCAACTGGTCTGTAATATCACTGGAAATAATTAGGAAAAAAAACCTTGTCGACAACTCCAAAATCAAGTACAGCCCTGTTAGCAAAATAATGAGTTAACAGGCCTTTTGAAGCAATATTTTAAAGGTTACAAAGTAAATGCAACATTAGCAATCACATTCCTTTGATGAAAACTACCAATTATAGTTTAGTTTCGCCAAAATTACAAAATTGATGGCGTACTTTGATTCTGTTAATTGCAATTAAGACTATGAACTAAAAGTTTGAAAGATTTTGTTTATATTTTATTCTAATTTAAAGATGTTTTATAAACTAATATTAAAGAACAGTTTCACATCATATTTTACATTTTAAAAGCTAATAAATAAAACAAAAAAAAAACCCGACTGCATAATTAGCGAACTAAAAAGATGGAAACAAGATTATAAAGAAAATCTTGCTGACCATACCATCACTCGCTTAACGGCCGTTTTCAATAACCTATCTATCGGCAGTTTCACCTACTAGAGATAGAAATTTGACATAAGCTCCACAGAAGTAATGTCAAATTTCTATCTGTAGTAAGGTAAACCGCCGATAGATAGGTTATTGAAAACGGCCGTTAGTCGGCAATATATAGGTAATTATGTAGATCCTACACAACTTTCATGTTGTGTTATTCTTAAACGGAGGTTATGGCTGTAAAATAGTCAAGGAAACATCATACTGGTTTTTGAAAGACCTATTCAGTGACCTTTTTTTTCTCTACCACCATTTCTTATTCTCCGGCCGCCATTTTGATTTTATAAAACACTAGCGACCCGCCCCGGCTTCGCACGTGTACGTTTTATAGCTTAAAACCTTCCTCTTTAATCATTCTGTCTATTAAAAAAAAAAACCGTTGCGTAGTTTTAAATATCTAAGCATACATAGGGACAGACAGCAGGAAGCAACTTTGTTTTATACTATGTAGTGATAAACCCTATAACCATTGCACGGCTTAGACGAGTCGATAGCGACATCATGCATTAAAATCCATATAGCCGTTAAGATACTTCGAGGGTATAAATAATCTCACATACCATAGATACAGATATACATGCATATACACCGTGGGCACGAGGTAGGTACCTAAAGGTTTTAACCATCGATTTCGATGCCTAAATTAGAGAAGAAAAGCTAGGATATATATATAAAGTTGAATAGATATAAAAAGCTTAATTTTTGAAATATTCATTGTTTATAGATATTCACAAGCCGAAATATCTCTAGGGTAACAAGCCCTATGAACGCGATGTTGTTTGTGACTTTTTTCATACCATACCCCACTTGTCGTATGTCGTGTTTTATTGGGGAAGTACGCGAAGTGAGAAGTTTTCTTATCCACTCACACGATAATTTAAACGTTGCCCGCTCGATTTAAGGTATTTTTTACAAGAAAATACAAATGTAAATTGTTTTTTTTTTCCAAAAAACAAAATAGTTAAATTGACTGAATTGGACCTATGTTAAAATAACATGATTGACTCATAATACCATCCAAAAGGCTTGGTTAAAATCTTTCGGGTATCTCGGGCCCATCGTGTATATGTATGTATGTAACTATGTATGTGGCATTATAAGGCTGTATGGATTTTAATGCATGAGATATCTATTGACTCGTCTAAGCCGTGCGATGGTTATACTGTTTATGTTTTTATTAAATCAAAATGGCGGCTGGGGAATAAGAAATGGTGGTAGAGAAAAAAAAGGGCACTGACTAGGTCTTTTAAAATCAATGTGATGTTTCCTGGACTATTTTTTTTTTTTAAATTAATACTAGGCTTGCGTTTGGCCGCCATCTCGCCTGATGTTAAGCGATATATGATGCGGTCTACGTTTACAGCCATAAGCTCCGTTTAAGAATAACACAACGTGAAAGTTGTACAGATAGTTGTAGATACATACATACTATAAATAGATTCGCGTGAAAAACATAACCCTGTCTTTTCTGTAGCGCATTCGGTTAAAAAAATACTTCAACAGATTAATCGTCTACCACATCAATTAAACATAAATTCCTCACCGAATTTTAATTTAAGAGTACGTAATACCTTTTAAGAGATAAGTAGTACCTGTCTTAAGACGCCGAGGGTCGTCTTTATTCGGTAATTCGCCCACCAACTTCGTAAATGCAGGGATTAAATAGCCCGGGTCGCGACGCACGAAAAATGTATGAGAACTGGGAAGGACGACAGGGGACTGGGTCAGGGGAGCTCAATTAGTGGCGGGGTAATTCCCGGCCCCTCGTTCGCGTGCTTATTTCATGATGGAGTCTAAGAAAAAATCGTGGTAAAACGTGTTGATCTATTACTGTGTTTTTTTATCATGATCGGCATTCGAATTGGGTATTACATTCGTAATTTCAATAGGTTTCATTTTGACTTTACAACAATATTCATTGCGTGCTACATAGTTGTGGAGAAGTCGGGTTGTTAATACATACGTTGCTATGGAAATTGTTGACCTGTCAAATCAAAGCCATAATGATTAGAAGTGTGTTGCGTAAAGGATGCAGGTTTTCATCAAATTTTTAAAGGTAAACATCATCATCATCATCTGCCTAGCCTTTTCCCAACTATGTTGGGGTCGGCTTCCAGTCGAACCGGACGCAGTTGAATATCAGTATTTTACATGGAGCGACTGCCTATCAGACCTCCACAACCCAGTAACTGGGTAATACGATACTCTTGGTAAGACTGGTTGTCAGACTTTCTGGCTTCTGACCAACAGTAACGACTGTCAAAGATCTACAAATGACAGCCGGGATCAACGGCTTTACGTGCTTTCCGAGGGACGGAGGAAACTCGCTATGTTAAATGGTCACCCATCCACAGACCAACCTCGGCAAGCGTGGCTTAACCCGGAAGATCGGTCTATGCGGCTGTAATTATTTAGCCACGAGCTCCTCAGTTTAAAGGTAAACATCAGTTCTTAAAATTATAAAATGACAAAAGTAACGACATTTTAGAGCGTAAAATAGGATAAGTAGATAGACTTTTATAAAAACTAAAAAGGTTTCCACTGTAGTGAAGGTAGACTGCCACGTAGGTCTAGTCGTCCCAAGCGCGACTTCTGATCATGAGGTCCTGGTTTCGATCCCTAAGTCGGGCAAAGTGTTATTGGATTTTTCCGTGTGGAATTTCTCAGTAGCAGCCCAGAATCTATATCTGTGCCCGGTTGATGGCAATAGGCTCGCCATCTATTACATGGGACTTAAACAAAACGGTGAAATGAAGGAGTACTTTATACCTCTGCTCAACTTTTCGGGGGATAAAGGAGTAACGTTATGTTATGTTTTGATAGAATTTCTACAGAAAAGCTGTCAAAACGTCACATTTATTCCTCAGATAAACGTTTTCCGACATTGGTAATGGTGCCAATTCTGTTACACAGAAACTAAACTTAATTAACGCTATTGCCATTTTTTCCACTCTGATAAAATAAGAAAGAAACATACGTACTTAAATTAGTGCTGTCACATTTAAGTTGAACTACGACATCTCAAAACGTGTCTACTAAAATCACAGTGAAGTTCAAGGCGTAAACTAGTCTGACATCTCTAACTTAGTCCTTATCTATCACCTTTCTTTTCTCGCGCTGCTTTTTGGTAAAAGATAGCAATTCTCTAATTTTAGTTTAGTTGGTGAACGAGAATCAGCACCAATATTGGCCTACACTAAAGCAAAAAAGGCATGTAATTTTTCTTCGTACCTCTGCCCATCTTTTTCAGGAATATAGCCGTGTTATGTAATTTGGGTATCTCAAGATTTTTAAGTCCACATAATAGAGAATGCGGTACCCCCGGCGTAGATTATAGGTAGGCTTAATGGCTTGGCTTTACACACACGACTAGAGTTATCAATGCAAACTGTTATGGACCTGTACTGCCAAAGCCAATCTAGGCTATCACTGGCTTCGCAATCAAGGTACTGCCAAACAAAGTACTAGGAAGACATAAAACCGAGGCAGTGATACGTAGCGGCGATCTTAGAGCTGATGTTTGGGTAACCGGCGTTCCATTGGGCGCTGTGCCAGGTCGCCCGGTCCCGATGTGTTACACCGAAGTTTGGTAGTGAACATTAGTATAGTGATTAGCTTGTTTTATGTGTTGAATTTGTTGGATTACAGTTGGCTTGAGAACTTTAGTAGGTTTATCGTGCAAAGCTTTATCATTTTAACCAAAATTGCTGTCAACACCTTATAGTCCGCCAACCTCTCTTTTCTAAGTCGTTGTTGATGACCTTCTTTATATGTACCTTATTCACTTGTTTATCAACATGTCTTTTTGAAAATAATATAAAGTCTAATCTGCCCACTGATTTTAAATTAAAGGGCTGCAGTATTTTGACTGTACATGTCTGATCGAAGAGAATATTATTGGACATAGTGGAGATAATGATAATTGTAGAATTCTTTTTTTTTTGGATTTTTATTTAATTCCAAATCATTTTGTTGTGTTGATTATTTGCGTCATATTTAAATTGCAAATAAACTCTTAGTGGGTATTTAACCAGTCGCGGTGCATGCAGCTGCAAATCCCGCGACCCCAGCCAAGGGTCAGGAGAAGGAACACCGTGGGTTTTTAGCCGGTAAGAGTCCGGCATAACACGAAAAAAAACCGAACACAAATACCTAATTTAACCAAAATATCAATAAGTAGTCCATATCTATTGACCAAATAAGCAAAATATTACCTACAAATATGACATTGATGTTTGTGTTTAATAATCATGAATGTCATTATCACTAACATGGTGGAGAAATTCAAATGCTAGCTATAAAAGTTTAGAGACCAAATTAGCTTAATGAACAGTTAATTATAGGTTGGTGCAATAACCCCCTAGTCTTTCAAATTGGACACCAATGAACGATACAACGACGACCATTCATAAAATATAATGCCTCATTTTTCACCACAAATTCTTCGTAACAACCAAACTTCCAAAAACAGTACTTAAATGAATGCTTAATACAAAATATACATTTCATAATCACTTGAGCCCCTAATAAAACACTTAAGCAGATAATATTCAAGACAGTTACGGTGTAAATAGGGCTGATAATTTATCTTTACGAGGACTGTGTAATTCTAAGCGAGATATGAACTGAGATTTTCTGAGACCCCATTTAGGTACAGGTACACGTATTTCGGTTAGGAATAGTAATTTCTTTCCGGAATAAGTTTTTTTGATAAAGTCTCGAAGAAATGTTAACTGCTGGTATATTGTAGTCGTTGGGATTAGGGGCTCCCGACTAGGACAGAACCACGGCCTGAAGCGAGAATGCGTAGGAAGCTGTAGCCTCCTTTTGCGAGGAGGTGATGGCCACCAAAGAGACAGCGTACGAGGAGAGAGAGGCGACTACCTTTCTGCCCTGCCGCAGCGGATGTATTGGGTGCAGGAAGGCGCGCGATGATGTCTGGTCACCATAAATAGTGGCCTTCAACAGGCTGGGGAGCTTGTCGCGCAACCAGTAACAGGCCTGAGACGATGACACGCTAAGTTTCACGCATGTCTTTTAAGAGATTCAGCAATAGTGACGAAGGACCTACCGGGGTTACGATGCATGCAATGGCAAATCTCACAACCCCGGTCATAGGTTCTCGGAGAAACACCGTGGGGTTTTAGCAGGTAAAAGTCTGACAAAAGCCTTTCCATGTTAAAAACTTCAAAGAAACCCCAAATGAACAGAGAACTCATCCATCAATAACGTCATCATTTGGACTAGATGTTACCGACATGCTGAGTCAAGTGAAGGATTATTGATTACTATCTGCCTAGCCTTTGCTGACCTATGTTGGGGTCAGCTTTCAGTCTAACTATATGTGGCTGAATACCAGTATATTAAACCGAGCGACTGCCATCAGACCTCCGGGAAGGATTATTGATCACTGTATGATATAAAATAAAAAATAAAATCGTTTTATTTCAGACGCTTTTGGCCCTTAACATTGTTAGTAAAACGACTAATACTACGATTACTACTAATAATATCAAACAACTAATAATTAATTTAAGTATTTGCCACTTTCTGGGGCCCCGGGCACTCGCACTTGTGCTTGAACCCAGTGCCCCAGAAGGGGGCTGTCCAGCTTGTGGCTGAGCACGCTCAGGATGGTGTTGGCGCTCCCACGCGTTCGGAACATCAGTGAAGCGATACGGCGCCCTAGCACAGTGTGAAAGCCGTCTGTGTGAGCGTGCGTAAACATCGCAGATACACTACAGTAGCGTTGGAGCCCCACCAGCACCCTGAATGCGTTATTATATTGTATTCGGAGAGCGTTGATGGCCCGCTGCGTGTAGTTGGCCCACAGTTTGCAGATGTAGAGTTTGGCACAATGCTTTAAATATAAAATAATGATAATTTATTTTACAGGAAAACTCACCAGATATAATCATACCTTTGTCACCCACCCACAGGAAAAATGGGATGAGTATGGTCAATTCCTAGAAACAGAACACTGACATCCATTGTAAAGAAAGCTACATACAACCGATATTTTTTGTGTCCTTATTCTCAGAAACAAGAAACCAATTACGAATTTCGTTTCGGTACCCAAGAAGCCTGTGATAATACGACCAATTAAAACATTTCTTGGTACAGAATAATATACGAGTATCATTGTAGTTTTTGGTGTTTGTCTGAGTTTTTGTGTCATTTGTTCCCTTTCTTGACTATTGAAGCCTTATAGGTATTATGTCAACATCAGGGAACCGCTATACAATTACACCAGGGGCCTAATTCTCCTAAAATAAATCTTGATAAATCACAACCGAACCAAGGCCGAACCGTTCATTCAGACAGTTCTCAATTTCAAAAGCTATCAAATTGTTTGACACAAAAAACAAAATCAAACATTTTGAAAGTTTTCGAAAACAAAAACTGACTGACGTTTGTGGTTCGATTGCGTTTGGCAACAATTTATTTTAGGAGAATTGAGCCCCAGTACGGCCTTCTCCTCCTCCAAAGAAAGCATCAGCCGCTCACAAATCTGCAGAATATGCGTCTCTAAGAAGGGCTAACCTTGATTAACTTTAGTTAACGGTGAAGGAAAAACATCGTGAGGAAAAATGCAAACATAAAAGGGCTCCAAAAATTATGTTCTCAATAGTGTGTGTAGTCCGCCAACACGCACCTGGTCAGCGAGGTGGACTGAGGCATAAACCTTTCTTATTCTGAGTAGAGGCCTATGCTCAGTAGTGGGACAGCAATGGACTGATTGTGGGCGTTGGGCATTAATCGTCCGGCGAATGCCGAGCTGGTCACATTTTTGGCACAAATTCGAGACACACATGGTTCACTTTTATCAAGTATTAAAAGTTTTAAGCATTACTTAATTTGATTATTTATGATATTTATTTTATTTTATGTGTCTCTGTTTGTGTCAAATAAAAAAAAAAAAACTTTCTTTTTTTCTGTATACCACCAAGATTTTTTCTGACTTTCTTCAGAACACTACTACTTCAATTGCACCCAGGAGCAATGAATCCAAGCTACCAGCAAAAACCATAATATCTCAAAAACTAATATTGATAGCTTATTTAAATAAAAAAGTATTTTACAGACTATTTAATACTACTTAAATAAAATTAATAAATCGTATGAATTAGTCTGTAGGAGGAGCTCGTGGCTAAATAATTACAGCCGCATAGACCGATCTTCCGGGTTAAGCCACGCTTGCCGAGGTTGGTCTGTGGATGGGTGACCATTTACCATAGCGAGTTTCCTCCGTGCCTCGGAAAGCACGTAAAGCCGTTGGTCCCGGCTGTCATTTGTAGATCTTTGACAGTCGTTACTGTTGGTCAGAAGCCAGAAAGTCTGACAACCAGTCTTACCAAGAGTATCGTATTACCCAGTTACTGGGTTGTGGAGGTCTGATAGGCAGTCGCTCCATGTAAAATACTGATATTCAGCTGCATCCGGTTTGACTGGAAGCCGACCCCAACATAGTTGGGAAAAGGCTAGGCAGATGATGATGATGTATGAATTAGTCTGTAAAATACTTTTTATTTGAATAAGCTAGCATTCTTAGTTTCCGAGATACTAAGGTTTATATTGGTGACCCGGATTCATTACTCCTGAGTGTAGATACAAATATTTTATTTTGTCGCATGTTAGTAAAAAAATATGTCAAAAGGACTACTCAGAGGCGTGTCTGTATATTTCCTTATAAAAAGACAGGAAACCATAACTCAATGTATTTTTCTCGACTGGGATGAACCTTTGACTTTGCCATAGAGACGGATTACATTTCTCATATGGATTTACCTATTTGGCTCGACAGTTGAACCGATTTGAATGGTAAGGCCGACAATAGAACGTCTAGCGTACGTTGTATTATCAGAATTGCATATGATAGCCAGGGTTATTTTGAATTACCTTATGAAACTTCAGAGAGCTAAAGTCCCCGTCGCGAGAAGCTATAAATTTTGTAAACACACATTCAGGGGTTCGCAACCTTTGGAACAAATAAAAAAAAACAGTTTTGTAATGATTTTTATTTTTATATAATGGTTTTTGTTTTATTTATATAATAATAAATAATAATCTACGAAAACAACACAAACAAACTGAAACGCATTCAAAACTCAAATGACAGCATTGACAGCGTCAGTGTGAACTTACTTCAAAATGGCGGGCCAAATGTTGACGTTCCATGAGTCAGACACGTTCCGGTACCACAAAACATTAGACGATAGCGCTTTATATCGCTAAAATATAACCCGACTAAGTGAAATTGCTCGTTAGTTTCGTATTACACGTATGTAACTTTGAGTTGATTGAATTTGGGATTATTTGTTGTTGATTGAATTGTCGCTACGTAACTTTGTAGAAGTTCTTTATTTACAAAATTTATAGCTTCTCGTGACGGGGACTTTACTAGGTATCATTTTTGGCGCAACTGTGAGGCAAACTTTCCTGCAAATTTTTTTTTTGTTTTTTTTCTGCTTTGTTTTATATTTTGTGCCTTTTAGTCTGTGCTAAATAAATGTATTTTCTTTCTTTCTTTAATTAACATATTCAAAAAAATTAATATTAGATGACAAGATATATTATCTTACTTACATACTTACGCACGTAGTAGGTGTCTTGTCAGTTATGAGACTAGCTAAAGTTAAGGGCAAAACTGCACCCAAAAAAATTATCACTGTGGAAAATGACACATTGTCATCCGAACGGCCCGAGTGCGGCGAGCAATTTTAGTTATTGCTGCCAATTTTTTTTATCTAACATTTTAATATAATATTATCAACAAAATCACTCGAGCATAATAAAACCTATATTTTGAAAAAAGAATCGTGGAAATTTCATTAAATTAGCTTCAGAGAATTAAAGTAAATAACTTTAAAACGACACTTGGAATATATTTTTTTACAGCAGCATTTATTGTTTCAAATAAAAACTAATCAACGTTTTCACAACACATAGAATGAAGTAATCAAATAATATTTTTTTTTTATTTTTTCTCGCATTACTATGGAGAGAAAATGTTTCAAACATAGACTTTTTGCGTCAGTCTTGTCCTTGAGGCGTTTTTTTTTAATTTATTCTGTTAATGATACCTAGTAACCCTATGAGGTTTCGCCAGTTTATTTGAAATAACCCTATTTATAATAGTGTATCTAGTATTGTAATTATATATGCAACTAGTAGCTACGCTATATAATATACAGCTTGTCTGCAGACAAGCTATAATAAATGTTTTTGCTTTGGTTTTGTCCTTGAGGTATTTTTTTAATGTGTTCTATTAATCATCATCATCATTCAGCCGAAAGACGTCCACTGTCGGACATAGGCCTCCCCCAAAAGGGGGGTTTGCCGTAATCACCGCGCTTAGCAGGCGGGTTGGCGATCGCAGTATGGTTTTTAAAGTACTCTAGTTCTATTAATGATACCTAGTAACCCTATTAAGTTTCGCCAGTTTATTTGAAATAACCCTCTTTGTAATAGTGTAGGTATCTAGTATTGTAACTATACGCTACTAGTACCTACGGTATAAATAATATACAGCTTATCTGCAGTCAAGATATAATAATTGTCTCTGAATTATGTTTGCTGCTGCATTATATGATAGTGTTGGGAGATAATTACATAATCATGCGCTAGACTGGCAGATTGATAATAATTGGAATTCTAACTGATAAACAGATTTTGTTAATCAATCTAGACAATAGACTTATAATAGGCATATTGACAGCATCAATAAATTGCAAATCTAATTAGTCCGTCAGTTAGAGTTTTGAAATATAATGGACGCATATTTTTTCTATTGGTAAATCTATGAATATTTGGAAAGATAAAACGCATCAAAATTCGAGAGTGGGGGCGTGTGACGTCAGAAGCAAGTAAAAATTGTACCTACTTGCTTGTGACGTTTTGCCAATTTTAAAAGTGTCGTATCTTCGTCAATTTTGGTTTACGTAACAAAAGAAAAAATACGGGTCAAATATTTTTTGATAATCTAACTGACGGACTAATTAGATTTTTTCAGTCAAATACCCTCTTACGTGCCTATGTCTCACTTAAGTCGTTTTTTTTTATATTTGATTCTAGGCCCGTGTTTGACCGCCATCTCACCTGATGTTAAGCGATGATGCGGTCTACGTTCGAGCATGCTTGCCTAGAAGAAACCGATTCACTCGTGACTTGGACACCCAAATTGCAGCTGTCGGGGAACACCCACTCGGGCAGCGCATTCCACTGTTTGGCGGTTTTCACAATGAAAGTAGAATCAAAGCGCTTTGTTCGGGTTTTTGGTATATCATCCATGAACCGATGGCGCTTTTTCGTGCTTCTGGCCGTCCGATAGAAAAAAGAGCAGGGGGGAATTAGATCATGCAGATCTGAAGCACACTACTTGAAGGACTAGCAACTTCGCGCCGATGCTCAAGACTTTGAAGCTTGGTTTGAACAAGGGAGTCGTTCTGATGAGCTTCTTGGGATGCTTTTCAATGGAGTCCAGATATTCTTATGTTCAGCCTAGCCTTTCCGAAGTATGTTGGATTGGCTTCCAGTTAAAACATAATAATATATGCGGCTGACTTCCAGTATTTTACACGTAGCGATCCGACCTTCGTAACGACTTCGTAGGTACTCGTATGACATCAGAGGCTGACGGTTTAACGTACTCTCCGAGGCACAGAGGGTCCTCGGTGTGTAACGAACGGTCACCCATCCATGGAAAGACCTATAAACCGATATACACGCTGACATTTAATTGATTGTTTTACTAGGTCAAACGTTGTTCAGACCATGATCTACTACGATTCTATAGCAGAAAAAAAAACTCGGCGTTCTTAAAAGTCCTATGTTGCACAAAACTGTTCAAACATTAACCGTAACATTAAAGTACTCATCGCGGCACTCGCGGTAAAGTTCCCGGCAAATAACTTGAACCATCATAGCGCCGACTGCGCAGGTCCCCCATTAACTTCATTAGTAATCTAATTGATAAATAAATTTAAAAAATATATTTCCTGGTATGGCCCGCGACTGCATTTACCTATATAGTAAAGTTTAGCACGCAACTTGCCAAAGGTTGCCCACGCCCTATGGAAAAAACTCTGAATTTGGAATAAAAAGCATCTGTTCCATATACAAGGTGTAACTTAAATAACGCACGACCTCTTAAGGGGTCACTGTACTCATCATTATGAACAACTTTTATTATGGCACCAAATACGAAATCGCGAAAAAAAATCTGCCATTCGAGTTGTGCGTTATTTAAGTTACACCTTGTATAAGCTGGTATAGTAAACCTGATTTTCTTTTTACGAATTCAGAGCTTGTCCCATATTAAAAGTTGTACAGAAAGATGGACAGGGTTCATAATTTTTGGATGTAAAGTGACTAACCAGTAAGCTTTATAATAGAAACCATTTTCTATACACTTAGCAATAACGATCGAACATTACAAGTACTTTTTATTCGAAGAAGAAACATTCATGCGGTACATCCGATTATTCCGAAACAAAGGAACAGAATTTAAATAAAAGCCATTGTCCAAAGAATTCTCTAATAGAATAAACTCGCCTATCAGCGATCCGTGTTTTCAAATGCCCGTACCTTCGGGACGAACACGGTAAAATATTCCAGAGGAAAATACGAAGCGGCAGAAAATAGAGGAAAAACAAGTTTTAGCTCAAAAGCTTCACGCGGTAAATATTTTCTTTGCTTCAATATCCATTGGTGGAACTCGGGAAAACGTTAGTGCTTAGTGGGGCGTAAAACTAGATCTAATTGGCGAATAGGAAGTTTGTTTTTCGGGGATACCGCTAGGAGTAACGGACAGGTTTAAAAAGAATATCGAAATGTTCATCGCATTGTAATTACTACACACATTAAGCAATAGTTTTATAAATGCAAGGGATGCAGTTAAATTATAATATTAATGTTACTATGTACAGTCCAGCCATTAAAATTTTGTTTATAGGTACAAATTGGTAGCTGACTGCAGACAGCAGCAGCATACGATGTTTTGCTACGACACTACTAGTTTCTATGTATTTCTATGAAATACCTTCCGCAGCTAGCGACACGTCGCTCGACTACACGACGTACGACCACAGTCGACGTGTCGTCCGACCGCAGATCAGTAGTGCCACCGACGCTGGACCGACGACACGTTGAATCTTTCTCAAAAATGAGTTTTTCCAATTCCGAGGAAGAGAAACTGATAAACCAGGTGGCCCAATATCCTTCACTGTACGATGCATCTAACAAAAACAAAAGATACGAAAGTAAATCGCAATCGCTAATCCCAAACAGATCACACATCTTGTCTCACGGAACATTTAGAACTAACTGGAATACAATCTGATGTTGGGTTCGAAATCATGACTGCATGCATGTATGCAGTCGGCTACGAACTTGTACCTTAAGTGTAAACAAATCATCGATCGTGAGACATTCATTTTATTTTGCTTTCTTCTTCTTCTCTAGTGTCGGTACAAGCCTTACGAGACTAGCTCATGCCGTTGGAGAAAGATTAACCAGTAAACAAGGTTGGTGGCGGGGCTGACTGCCCGGGGTAAGCAGGACGTATTTAAGTATTAACACTCGTGGAGGTTTTTTTTTTGATACAAGCTTGCATGCATGCTTTTTTATTTAGCTTAAAAAATATACATTTAAAAAAAAACCTTAACGCTCCTTTTCTAAAATGTGTTTTAATGGATTCTTAAATCAAAATGACGTTGAACAGAATTCACGATCAAAGATTTGTTTATCTTTTATACACAATTTAAATGGCTAGACTATAGTTGTCAGAGAATATTTTTTATATACATATATCTACTTATATCTTATATTTAGTTAAGTATTATTATAGTATATTTATATCTTTGTACGGCATTGACTGTCCTACCTATATCTTCTCCAGTTCACTCTATTCCATTTTATGAGTGCCTGGAAAAAAACACTGGGGGCGATTAGGCTGCCCATTGTACCCATTTTTAAGATTTTTATAATACATGCATTTTTCTCTTGGTGGACAATAAAGAGTACTATAATTAAATAATTTAGAATGTTAGCAATTCATTGTAAAATAAAAAGAACGATACGCAATATTCTTCCAAATATTATCAAGGGAGATATCTTCATAATCACTGGAATCACGACGCTGGGCAGCGAAGCATGTCGCAAATAAATGGTATTATTAGTTTACAGTTGGATGCAAGTATAATCCCTTCGTCCATTCTAAGAGCTCCCAAAGGAAGCTTGGGGTCACTGTTCGCAGTGGACAAAGATACTGTTTCAATAATGTGTGAGATATTGAACTACCGAAAATTTTACGAAATGTTAATACCACTCGTATAGACTCTTTTGACGGATCTATGCTTGTATGCATGCTTTTTTATTCAACTTTAAAAATATATTGTTTTATTGGAAAAACAACCCCCTTTTGTAGGACCAGCCACCCTCAACCACCCTCTGAATGGCAGCCATTTTTATTTTTGATATGCCCAATACAATAGTGTTCTTTGAAAATGTAATATTTATGGATCTAATAATACCAAAGGCTTTATTTTTTTTAATTTGCAAGAAGTCTATTACCCTAAACTTGTACATTAAAAAAATGTTCTCAGGCTAATGAATAAACTATTGTAGTTGGTATTACAAGAGGAGTATATTAGTTCAATACCTAACACATCGTGTAACCGTAGTATATAGGTACGTATAGAGAAACTTAATTTCATTTCTAGCAAAAAAATTAACCGTTTTTTATTTATTTATTTCAAGAAATCGATAACCCTAATCAATTATTTCTCAACTAGCGACCCGCCCCGGCTTTGCACGTGTACGTTTTATAGCTTGAAACCTTCCTCTCGAATCACTCTATCTATTAAAAAAATCGCATCAAAATCCGTTGAGTAACTAGTTTTAAAGATCTAAGCATACATAGAGACAGACAGCGGGAAGCGACTTTGTTTTATACTATGTAGTGATTCAGAAAACGGACTTACTTATCCATGACCCCAAATATTACCAAAAATATAAACACAGCGTGTTTTTATGAATTTTTAATAGTTGTTTCTGTAAATCTATTTACTTTTGGGGAAAGTTGTAGAACAAAAGTTATTCATTACTAAGGTACAATACAGTTTCAGATTAGTACCCACTTTCTGACTAACATTGTAACAACACTGGGGCATTTTTGGGGTTTGTTTTTTGTAACATTGACTTTCAAAAAGAACTAAGTAATTCTAGTCTAATTTAAATAAATAAGTTTTTAAGTTGAAGTTGACAATTGTCAACTTCAATTTCAAAACTTATTTTCAAGATAAATGATAGATTTTATCACAGCCTTAGAATATATAATTTATCTTAAAAATTACATGAAGACAATGTTCTCCAGGAAGGTATGCAGATGTGTCGATTCTAACATCAACATTTTCCTGACTGTATTAGGTCAAATGCAATAAGGAGCGAACTAATTACAATGCTATTTGTATTTATCAGGGACACTGAAAATGCAACGGGGTGCATGAAAAGAGCCTCCACGAGTGACGATACTTTAGTATGTCCCCTGGACAGTCAGCTCAGGTGCAAAAAGTGTAGACACCGAAACAAATAGAAGCAACCGACTTTTGAAACTGTTAATTTTGTGTTATTGTAATTAATTTACACCTTTTAGTTTTTTTTTTAAGTCGGTTTTTATTTTTATTTAAAGTTTTTTTTGGTAAATTGTATTCTCATTCTTAGAATACTTTTTATTCCTAACAAAGAATATTCCTCGCGCTGACAAGGTATTTAATTTGATTGTCCACATTCAATATTGACTGTGGTGTTTTTTAAGAAAATTCTAGAAAATATGATACAATTACTTCGAAAGCTTTTAAGAGACTCCATGTTACTAAGTTGAGAATAGAACCGTCTCTAATTGTTTTAACGAGGCGATACCTAAAACAAAAAAGAAAACAAAAAAAGAAGAAGAAGAAGAACCTAAAACAATCTATGATTGTTTTAACAAGATCTGTCGAAATGAAAATAATAAAAACAAAATGAATTTCAAACAAAAAGACTACAAAAAAATAAATAAAAAACCTACAAAAACTGCATTTTCGAGCACACTCACAATCCTCAATCCTACGCAAACAGAGCAATATGAATCAAAAAAACCAATTTAACCGTTTGATACCTTCGATGGAGCAAGGGGTTTATTGACAAACCGTCGTCAGGGCATTATAAAAGCCAATTTATAGGGAATATTTCAGTGCAAATAGCTGTAGTTTGACATGGGTGTGACGGGGGATCGCAAGTGGCAATTATAGAGGAACATCAGGATACGTCACACCTGTTTTGTACGTCACAGAGGATGTTATTTTGAATATTTGCTTGTTTATTTTTGTGAGAGGTGATCATAGCCAATTAAAAAACGCTCATCATTCAATTCAGCCCGAAGACGTCCACTGCTGGACACAGGCCTTTCCCAAGCATCGCCACATTCACATGTCCTGTGCTCCATGTTGGGGGGGTTTGCTATAATCGCCACGCTTGGCAGGCGGGTTGGCGATCGCAGTATGGCTGTTAAGTACTCAGAGGACGCTGCTGCCCATCCTCTAGTGAATCCCATCGCATTTTACGACACCAACGGGAAAAGATGGGGTAGTGCTATTTCTTTAAATACAGCACCACACAGCACAAAAACCGCTCGGATCATACTATTAGCGCTTGAGACTGGGGCGTTTGTTGTGCCGTTTCTTCACCACAGCATAAACACTAGGAAGCAGTGAATGGTGGGCATTTTTGGGGACTGTCTATTGGAACTTTGACATCAAAAAACCGGCCAAGTGCGAGTCGGACTCGCGCACGAAGGGTTCAGTACCATTATCTATAAAAACGGCAATAAAACAATCACGTTTGTTGTATGGGAGCCCCCTTAAATATTTGTTTTATTTTGATTCAATTATTTATTTTTAAAGTGAATATATAACTAAGTATATATATTCTGTGAATATTTCAAGCGTCTACCTGTTGCCGTTATCAATATCGAGCAAAAATGAGCAAAAAAATCACGTTTGTTTTATGGGAGCCCCCATAATTATTTATTTAATTCTGTTTTTTAGTATTTGTTGTTATAGCGGCAACAGAAATACATCATCTGTGAAAATTTCAACTGTGTAACTATCACGGTTCATGAGATACAGCCTGGTGACAGACGGACGGACGGACAGCGGAGTCTAAATAATAGGGTCCCCTTTTACCCTTCGGATACAGAACCGTAAAAAGAACTAAGTAATTCTAGTCTATTTTGAATAAATGAGTTTTGAGTTGAGTTGAACTTGCCGCCGTCAGTCGTTCGTTACACATCGAGAGACACTCCGTGTCTCGCAGAGAACGTTAAACCATCGGTTCCGGGTGTCAAATGATAAATGATATTTATTTCTGTAAATAAATCTGTTACAGACACTTTTACAAGTCAAAATAGTTTTAAATGTTTTTTTTTAAGACTAGATGGAGCCGGCATTTCCTATCTGACTAGCTTTGAGAAGAAAAGCCGAAACAAACTCAGAAATCAACGTCTCTTTTAAAGTCCAGACATTGTAGTATCAAAAACTATGCGAGTGTAACAATGTAAGGCAACGTCTGAAATGGCCTTTTGAGGAAAGAGCCAAAACAGCTTTGAGTCGACCTGTCCAAACTAACGGTACTCATGCATCAGCCATCACGTAGCTCAACCTTATTTGAGGGAGCTCAACGACCCGACGCACGACGCCACCAATCAGCAAGACATTTGCGTAGGTCACAAGAAACACTCAAAACCGCCAAACACTTATGAAATTCGAATGTCATACGAATACCTAAGATAGTCGTTACGGGTAGCCCGAAAGTCAGACAACCGGTCTAACCTTACGCGGCATCCTACGTGAGCGATCTAGAAGCGAAGCGAAAACAACAAACAGTCGATACCTATTGAAGTGGCCTACGTGACCAAACGCACGTGGGTTGCGGTGCGGCGTGGTGCGAAGCGAAGCGGACGCGATCAGTTGGCTTGATATTTTCGCGCGAACTGGATGCGGTGCCGTACAGTGCTACTGAATGACGGCGGCACGCGGCGGGCGGTTCGCGAGCTCGTAGGACAAAGCCGCCACTTCGCACCGCATTGCATTGTATTCGCGTGTCACCGCATCGGATCGCTTCGCAATTCACGTTGCTTTGAATCGCCTACGTAAGACGCCGCGTTAGTGTATCGGCATTGCCCAGTACCTGGGTTGCGGAGGTCTGATGGTAGTGGTTCCGTGTAAAATAGTGTCATTCAGTATTTTATGTATTAAAATACTGGTATTCAGCCGCATTTGGTTAGACTAGAAGCTGATCCCAACATACTTCGGAAAAGGCTTGGCAGAGAGAGCTTGTTTATTTTAAATCTTTTGTTTTGATTACTGGGCTAGCTTACAAAATAAATATTGTTAAATAATCTAAATACTTATTACAATAATAACGGATTGTTGTTATTTAAATGTTGAAAGGCAGACGCCGTTTTCTTTCGACAATAGAAGTTATCCAGTCCATTTAACACCCCCTCCCATAGGCCAGTTTTATTTTTACCATATTTCACAATAGTTTTGCACCCACCTGGGGCGGTCCATGACTGTACTCCAATAGTGCAGCCGTGGATAGTCCCGGGTTGGTGCCCCACCCCATTTTAGATTAAAGCTCTCAAAGGGGCCTCTGCGCGTTGGACCTGTGTCCCCGTGTATGCCTTCCAAAAGACCGGACATCTTCCGCACGGAAGATGAGCCGTGAACAGAGACACGGATTGTTACACTAAAACTACATAGATAATTAGATCAACGACAATTGTTACTGTTACTTATAGCACAGGGAATTAACCTAGTTTAAGTGACAGTGTTCATTTAACTGTAAACTGTATTATTTTGATCTAATAAACGAAATAAACGATAAAACGATAAACGAATTGTGCCGTATCTCACTCAGCTCAAGAATAAGCGCTTTGGTTGCGTCTGAAACTATTCAGGACCCTCCTAAAATACGCACAAGAGTTACAGCGGGACGCGGGACTAACGCGACGTCTTACGTGGGTGGTTTAAAGCGACGCGAATTGCGAAGCGATGCGATGCGGTGACACGCGATGCGGTGCGAAGCGGCGGCTTTGTCCTACGAGCTCGCGGACCGCTCGCCGCGCGCCGCCGTCATTCCGTAGCACTGTACGGCACCGCATCCAGTTCGCGTGAAAATATCAAGCCAACTGACAGCGTTCGCTTCGCGCCGTGCCGCGCGGCACCGCACTCCACGTGCGTTTGGTCACGTAGGCCACTTCAATAGGTATCGACTGTTTGTTGTTTTCGCATCGCGCCGCGCCGCTTCGCGTCGCTTGTAGATCGCTCACGTAGGATGACGCGTT
Source organism: Amphipyra tragopoginis (assembly GCA_905220435.1). Lineage (NCBI taxonomy): Eukaryota > Metazoa > Arthropoda > Insecta > Lepidoptera > Noctuidae > Amphipyra > Amphipyra tragopoginis. Next base: position 6,387,366 of record HG991999.1, on the reverse strand, counting down.
ATAATGCGCCATCCAATGCAATGCAGCGTGCTCATTGGGCAGATTTCATCTCAATAAAGCCGCGATTCGTCATTTGGCCGATGGACAGGCGTGGAGTGACGTCGGGTATTACATAATATGTGCTGCGGCTTTAAACTGTTTATATTCCTAAAAAGGAATTTAAAAAAAGAAAGTTGTTTACAAAAATTTAACTATGTCGACTAGTATACAAAGTGTAACATAACAAACACAAACTCTGAAAGTAGTTTGTTAAGAATCGTCTACTGAATCAATTTCAGCCATTTTTAATGGTTTTTTTTAACGTGCTTTTTTTCTTATTTTCTTTTAATTAAAATAAAGAAAACTGAGCCTTATTTCAAGGATATAAGACTGAATTTTAAATGCAATTTAACAATTAAGTAATACTATTTTCTTAAAAAAACAATATTTTAAGCACATAAAAATAAAATCTCTGTTTAAATATGTAATGATTATGACTGAATATTCTAGTTAGGGTATTTGAGTGTTTGCGTTATTCCTGTTACGTTCTGTAATTATGTTAGTAATTAAGTAACGAGTAACACATAAACATTTACTTACATAAGTAATCATACCGTTCATAGTTCGAGGTTTCCGATCGTTTTACTTCAAACATTTAATCAATCCACTACAATATACCGGTTATTAGCAGATCAGCTGTTCCAGAACTACGTATCTGTGTACACGTGTCGCGTTATCAAAGGGTTATCGAAAGTACATAGAACACACGTTATGTGCAACTAGTATATCGATTCTTCTGTCCACCAAGTGTGAGTTTTTTCGTTAACAACTGTAGTTGCGTCTCGCCAAAAATGTATGTAGCCAGCGCCTCATGGCACGGCGTAAAATTCGCGCTAGAATTGAACGCGGCGCCTATAACTTAAAAAAAAAGTAAAAACCGACTAAAAAAACTGTAGAGTAAAATAATTACCATATTATACAAGTAACAGTTTCAGGAGTCGGTGCAATTTTACACTGAACAAAATTGAAGGCACCGACTTCTGAAACTGTTAGTTTTATAATATGGTATTTTTTACAGTTATTTTATATTTTTAGTGGCATAAACAATACACAAACATGCAATTACAGCAATCCCGGGTAATTTGCTGTTATCCATTGAAGAGTTTCATTGTCAATCTCCGAGGGTCTTCATCAGATCTTCACCAAATTGAAATGGTACCATTTTGGGAGAATATTCTTTCAAACAAAAAAAGAATTTTGCAAATCCGTCTACATTGACGGAGATATGCCCGAACAAATACAAAAAAAATGCATTCTTTCGAATTGAGAACCTCTTCCTTTTTGAAGTCGGTTAAAAAGCGCTGCCTAAATTTTCATACATTTTTGCCGTGACGCAACTATATTAGTTAACAAAAAAAATCACATTTGGGACACTGTTTGTGTATCGTATTATCTTGGCTTTGATTCTGACTGTTCAACAATTTTCATAGCAACGAACTATGTATTAACAATACTACGAACGAACTATGTATTAACAATCCGACTTCTCCACTTATGTACCACGCAATGAATATTGTTGTGTTCACGCATACAAGGCGTGATTCATGGACGGCGCGAGGGGCTGCGCGGAGGGCGCGGTGCGGCGCAGGACGAGGCATCGGGCGGCGCGGGACGGCAGCTGCCAGCACCCCACTCCATCATTGGATACGGTCAACGACGCGCGCGCATACTAGTCGTACAAGTCTAGCCAATATTATACTGTCATTTGAACCAAATTATAATAGTTTATACAGTCCGCTTATTTTCATTTACCAACCTTTAATTAGGTCATCAACAGTTGTATTGTTAAAATGAAAGCTATTGAAATGTCGAATGTGATACGCAATTCGGATGCCGGTCTGCTACGTTTGGCCAATAATAAGTCACCCATGTCCCCCTTATCCACTCGTGGGTGTCGTAAGAGGCGACTAAGGCATTAGGTCAAGAGGACGGACTGTGTCGTCTCATCTCCTTCATCTTATCATATGTCGGCATGAGCTATATCAGAATATAATTATACATCTATGGCACGTCGTGGCATCTTGTGGAATGCCACGACGTGCCATAGTATCCCGCGACGCGTCACAGTATCTCGTGGAATGACGCGACGTTCCACGGCACGCCGCTGCAACACGTGAGACGCAGTTACTGTTGTATGTGTTAAGGAAAGTGAGTGCTAAAGGTCTGTCTTTTTCCTCAGCGAGCTCCATGAATTTTAAACCTTATTTTAATGAAAGCACTTGTTTTTGCTTAGCATACCGCGGATATACCGCAGGATGCTTCGTCGTGCCACGGCATGCCGAAGCATCCCGTGGTACGACGTGGTACGCAGCGGGATACTTCAGTATGCTGCGGGTTGCCACAGGATAATTCGGTATGCTGAAGCGCGCCGTTCCTCTCCATGACACGCCGTGCCGTCAGTGGGCGCCGGCTGAGTGACGGCGCACCGCGCAGGCGGAATGAACGGCGCTTTAAATAAATGTTCGAAATGTTTGAATTTTGATATCGACATTATTAAAAGCAAAGTATAATAAACGCAACACTAAACACACGCGTACGCGTCAACTTTCCCGCATGCACTAAGGACAGGTATCGACGGTAAAGCCACTCCGCAATTCGCAATACGCCCGTGCGCCGTCACTCAGAACGCACACTTAGGTAAGACCAGTCGTCAGACTTTCGGGCTTCTGACTACCCATAACGACTGTCATAGGTATTCGTATGATACCCGGGACCGATGGCTTAACGTGCTCTCCGAGGCATGGAAGGTTCTCGATGTGTAAACGATGGTCACCCATCCACGGATTGACCGCGGCAAGCACAGCTATGACAAATAATAACGGCATTATGGGGCCACGTTCCATCGTGTCGTCGTGAATATCGAATTTTGAATGAGAGTAATCGATAGCAGATTTTAATTTGATATCGAGAAAAAGTAATTTCACTCGAACACACTCAAAGCTTTTCATTATAAAATATTACTTACACTCGACTTCGCGACTCGAACTCCGATGTAAAAATACGTGTCGCTGTTAAGAACATTTTTTATTCGAAAAGGTCAAGTGTGAGTTGATTTGGATAATAATGTTCAAAATTAGACATTTGACTTTCATGGGCGTAGAGAAGAGTTTATGCAGAACTGAATACTTGAAAGGCCCATTATCATTTAACTGAACAGGAGGCTAATAATACTAGTAACAAAATTGTTAAAAATCGCTATCGAACCGCAACCAAGGTGATTGACAGATTTCTTATAAAGCCGGCTTCCCGCGGTGCGTGGTAGCGCGCACCGGCTGTGCGTGGTATCATCCGTAAAATCACGCACCGTGGGAAGCCACAGATACGGCGCACCGCTCCGCACGCGTCCGCGTTACCACGGACAAGTCTCTTCCCGTGGTGCGTCGGTGCGAGCTCGTGCGTCGCGGTGCGCGATATCACGCACCGTTGGAAACAAGCATGAGAAAAAAAGTCAAGGCAAGGATAATACGGGGTGCATGGATGTCGATGTAGGAGCTCTTGGCAACTTATCAATCGCGCGGATCATATGATTTGCAAGGTTAAGCCGTGCTTGCCGCGGTCAGTTCATGGATGGGTGAGCCTCGGAGAGCACGTTAAACCGTCGGTCCCGGGTGTCATACGAATACCTATAACCGTCGTTACGGGTAATCAGAAGCCCGAATGTCTGACAACCGGTCGAACATTAGAATATCGGCATTGCCCAGTAACTGGGTTGCTGAGGTCTGATGGTAGTCACTCCGTGTAAAATACTGGTACTCAGTCGCATCTTCGGTGCGAGCACGGCTCTTTTTACCGAGTCGATTCGAGAAATGTATCTACTCTAAACGTCAAATTTGACATAACGATACCTATAGATGAAATGACAATTGCTGTCGTTTTAACTATATCTTATGTCAAATTTGACGTTTAGAGTAGATAAATTTCTCGAATCGACTCGGTAAAAAGAGCCGTGCTCGCACCGCTGGATAGATTAGTAGCTAACCCCACCATAATTGGGAAAAGGCTAGGCAGACGAGTAGAACTGTGCTCCTGTATTTCAAACTTCGGGTTGCTACTAAGAATTCTGTAACAGAAAAACCCAAATTAAATTTTTCCAACTAGAAAATTAATCCTAAGACCGCGCCCACATGAGTACAATGCTAACCTATCGTTGTAAAAAAGAGAAATATTAATACCGTTTCCTATTATTCATTGTAACTCACGGAACCCTAAACACAGGTCGGCGAGGGTACGTCTTCGCTTCACAAAATTACAATTTCACACATTTCACTGACCCTGTTGATATACGAGCTATATCATTTAAAATATTGGGGGAGAGTCCCCAGTTGGCGGCCGTCGTACGTTCAAGATAATCAAGATAATTAGGTAGCTTTGCTGATCGGATCGGGTTTCACGAGTAATTGGCTGTTCCTGTAATAAAAGTCACAAAACTGTGGGTCTTCAAACGAGGGGAGAGATCGTTAAAACAATGGTAATTAATGACCATAATCATACTAAGTCACATTAAATTTAACGTTTTTTTTTTATAAAAAACTCCTTCCTTCGTTTCTTGTATCAATTTTCGATTCCCGCGCTGAACAAATATTGGTATTTTTGTTTTATAACCGGTTTCTCACGTGCATTTTTCGGGATTGTTCGACTGGTTTCGGACCCAAACGGAGCCTTTAATCTTGAACTGAACACGCGGTGAAGTCGCGAGTCGATCTTGGTATGGCCTACAGATAGTTCGGGTCTGGGCGTTTGTGCACATGAAGATTTGTCTGTAAACGCATACACGATACAGGAGAAAGTTTAGAGAAGGGAAAACACTATAAAAAAATGAGAACATCTGTTTTCGATTTAATAGGTTTTTTTTTAAATGAGGCCACTATAGTGATTTTTCTGTCTACTCGACTACTGTTACTCGATGTACTTGCTTATGCTTTTTGATTTAGTTTTGAGTTACACTCACCATGTAGGTGTTCTTTAGATCACAATTTCTCGTTCTTCTTCTTCTTCTATCGTGTCGGCACGAGTATAAAGGAATAGCTCATGCCATGGTGAAAAGATTAGCCAGTCAGCAAGGATGGTAGCGAGGCAGACTGCCCAGGGTGCGCCGGACGTATCGTCACTCGTGGGGACTCTTTTCATGCACCGAAATTTCTCGTTTAAAAATATATTTAAATTCAACAGACAGTTATCGGTTCTCTCACCCTATATGGTATTCGTTTAAGTGAGTAGATGGCACAAAGACTTGACGGCTGTAGACTTCACTTCTTTACAGAATATGAGATTTTTTCCAAGAATTTTTCATTATGATATATTGTAGAGCTGTGATATACTTACACGACTTGCCTTTCTTTTTTTATCATTCCTTTTTACTTTAGCTGTTTCGATTTTGCAAAAAAAATTTGATTATAGGTTGATGTAACATAATAATTCCTTAATAAAGTAATATATTATTTATGAGTGATACCTAAACGCGGGTGAGCGGGTGCCCCTCCACAGATTAGTTAAAAATTATAACAAATACTTAGATGAAATCGATATTTTCGCCTCAATTCACAATGAATATAAGAAAATCGTTGTAAAAATATTAAAATGTCACCTCTAATCATTTAAAGTTTATATAATAAGACTAGAAACTAGAACTGTAAACACCTTCAACATGTACCTTTCTCTTATTTTTTTAGTAATATGTGGAAACGTTGTGGATTGTTCGTTAACCTATTTTATTATGTAACTAGATGTAAGACATAATGTACAATTGTTTGTTTTCCCTAACAAAATAAAATAAAATACCTACAAGTGTCCCGAAACTCAGCGAAAAGCCAGAAACAAATGACAGGGCATTTCATGACTGTTCAGTATTTTTTTGACTTTTTTTTCTGTAATACAAACCATTTAATAGTTATTTTTTTATGTAAAAAGCAACCATTTAAACTGCCCTATCATTTTTTCCCAGCTTGACGTCAAGTTTCGGGATACTTGTACGTATCAATTATAAATAATATATTATTTTATTAAGGAATTATTATGTTATATCAACTAACGATCAAAAACTTTACCTCTATATAATTGAAAAAATCCTACTCTACAGTCCAAAGCTAGCAATCACACCTGCAAAGATACTTTCATACCAGTCTTGGTCTAACACATGAAAAAAATACTAAAAATCCTAAATCAAACCGTTCCTACAGACAAACCGTGGAAACGGTTTTGTGGGGCATTGATCCCAATTGAGGTTAATGTAACTTTTTTTATTATATAAATAATAAAAAACATAATTTCATTTCTATTTATGATTAGTTAAGGTTTATTCACGTGCATTTTTCGGAATTGCCCGACTAGTTTCGGACCCAAACGGAGCCCTTAATCATGAGCTGAACACGCGGCAAGATTGCGAGCTGAACTGCGACCGACACTACACCGTAGAGTCCGAAACTAGTCGGGCAATCCCGAAAAGTGCACGTGAGTAAACCGTAAGTACTTAATCATAAATACAAATGTGTCTCACAAAAGTACACAACTTCATTTCCTTCTAATGAAAGAAATTTCCCCACGCTTGTGATACGAGTACATGCAACTTTCTGTGACCTTCGAATAACGTAGAAAGGTTAATTACCTAGTTCCCTATGCATTAGGGAAATGAGTAAGCTTGATGATAATGTAGAATATCGAAAGTTTATCCGTGTATTAGCGACGGTATAAACATTATTGTTTCGGACTGATGTCTTCCTCCTGCCCCCTGCAGCCTAACATATGAACTGCCATCAGACCTCCGCAACCTAGATACTGTGTAATGCCGATGCCGATATCCTAAAGTTAGACCGGTTGTCTGACTTTCAAGCGTCTGACTATCCGTAACTGTCATAGGTATTTGTATGACTCCCGTGAGCGATGGTTTCTTGTGTTCTCCGAGACATGGAGGGGTCTCACACTAGATCGCCTGTGTCTTCCAAACATCTTCAGTATCTTCAAACAGTTTGACACTAACAACAGACATATACTGGGTGAAATTGTAAACACTCGACAAACCGAAATGGGAGATTGTAGGTACTCATCACTATGAACAACTTTTACTATGGGACCAAACCGGAAATCGCGAAAAAAAATCTGCTGTTCCCTACATTTTGACAAGTTATGTGAACATAAATGTAGGGAACATCTGTTTTTTTTTTCGCGATTTCCGGTTTGGTCCCATAGTAAAAGTTGTTCATAGTGATGAGTACAATCTCCCATTTCGGTTTGTCGAGTGTTTACAATTTCAACCTGTATATTAAGAGATTACTAACTACTACATCTTATTACAATAAAGGAAACAGTGTAGGTATGTAATATAATTCTATACAATGTGTGTGTGAGTGTGCAACTACGCGTGTGTGTATATTGTTTATTTAAAATTGATTGTTTTTAAACATAGGTACCCTAAAATTACTAACTCTTTCTGTTGTAACTTGTAATCAAAGAACAATAACGACAAAGTTATTAACAAAAGCCTGACTTTAGTCTAGGATTATGCTTTGGTTCTATCGAAAACTAAACGAGAAAATAGCTTTTTCGGTGATAATGATAGCTCGAATTTGAGAATCGTTGAAAAGATTTTTGGATCAAAAATAAATGGTATTTTTTATGTAGCTGCAGCCAAACTTTTATTATTATCATCACATTATTATCGGGGTTTGCGGCTAATTAACAACCAGACGAGGTTTAGCTACGCTCGCCGTCGTCAGTTCATGTACTCCCTAAACACGAAGTCCGTGGTTTCGGACTTAGTTACGAGCGTTTCCTACTCCCTATCACCTACGGACATACGATTATTTCGGGGCCCGAACTAAGAATGAATGACAACACGCTTTGACAGTTTGTCCCTACTATCGATGTGTTTTTGCCCGTCCGAAAATTTGAACTTGACACTTGTTTTGTTCACTCCTACGTTTCGGGCTACTTTCGGACGGACGACTAACTTCGTTGACGGACTTAGGGAGTAGGCCCCCTGGTGTCATAACAGAAGTTACTGGTTGTCAGAAACCCGAAAGTCTAACAACCGATCTAACTTTAAAATATAAGCACTGCTAAGTAAATGGATTGTGGAAGTCTGATGGCAGTTGCTTCGTATAGAATACTGGTGTTCACGCCGTATTGTTCGCAGTAAAATTTATAGTTGCTACATCTATGGGCACATGTACGAACCATTTAGCTAAGCCGATGACTTCGCCTTTTAATGGTTTGCATGACGGCTGTTGACACTGAAAAACCCAATGCCCAGGACAAAGAAAACAACGCTCTCTTTTCAAATAATTCAAATTCAATTGTCACCAGAATTTTTCTCCGCTTGAAGTCTGCTTGACGCGCTGTGAACTCTCCATCATTTTTTCTTATTATAATCCGCTACTAAGTCTCATAATTACCAGTGATTCAGGTATTACCGCTCGCGAGTGCAAAACCTGCATCGGGAGGCGCGCCTTTTTCCCTCGCCTAATCTGTACTCAAGACTACATTTTTCTCTCATAACTATCCTAAATCATAGTAGTTTTTGTATATACTGAAATCGTAAAAGATATTGATTTTAAAAGAGTAGGGGAGACCGAGGGGTTTTGAAACAAAGGTGATTTGAAACGGCACTGATTTTGTGGAACTGAAAACCGTTAGCGTGCTGTCAATGTCGCAATTCAGCCGCTTCCCACTTCCTGCATGCCTTTAGGGCGTCCGTGACACAACGCGCGGTTGTGACGTTCTGGCTTCCACATCGCAAAAATCATGAAAAGTAAGTTATAAACGTGTAAGATAAATACGTTTTTTTTATATAATTTTGTATTAGAATAATGCATTTGTAATTTGGTTTAGGTTTTATATTTTTCGAAAGCTCATTAACTAACGATTCAAATCATAGCACTAGTACGGCTCATTTCTTTGTGTTTTGCTTCATGATTTATAATTTTATAAAAATTGGGAGCATTTTTCTTACTGAGGGGATTTGAAACAGACTGTTTCAACTCACCTCGCTTAAGTTTTGTATGACTGATTTGGCTATGCAGTGAGGTTTATTTGTTTTTTTGCGTATTTTGTTTCAGTAAGCCTACATATTATTAAAGAAAGACTGATAGAGGTATTTTTAGTGGCGAAATATACAAGCTCGCCGCAGTAGAAATTATTGCGTCAGAAAGGTCTCCGTGATGTGGCTTCGAGTTACAATCTTACACACTTCCCTCTACAATTATATTAAAAAGGGGATTATGAAGCAAATGAAACGGCGACCTCTCCGTCTGTTGGTTATCAAGAAAAGACAGTTTTTTTTATATTCAGAGGAGAAGGTACTCTGTGATTATCTCTTACGCTGCGTTGCTCCTAATTTCAGACTAAGCACCAAGGAAGACAAGATTTGCTAATAGGTTGTCTGTGGCTTACACAAAAATGTCCTCCTATTTCATACTAATTCATTTTTTATGAGTTTATGTTCAGAATTGAATAAGAAGAGATGAGTTTAAGATTTATGGCAACTATTAAGTTTTTTCAGTTCAGTACATAATTTTTTTTAAGTTCTATCTTTGAATGTTTTATTTGAATAAAAACCTTTAAATTATATCGGCGTTTCCACTTCACAACCTTAATTCTACCCAAAAATCAACTGTTTCAACTCACCTCAACCCCTGTTTCAACTTACCTCGGTATGAGGGGAGTTGAAACAAAATGACTTGTTACATTCAAATGGATTTTTCGCCATAGAATTCACACTTACACATTGATTATGTCAGTCATCTGAAAGTGTAAGAAATGAACTATCGATAGACACTAATCTCATACGATTCAAGTCAAGTCAAGTCAAGTCAAATAGTTTTTATTTCAAGTAGACCAGATCCCTGGTGCTTTCAAAAGGTCAACACTAGGGGCTCGGTTCCAAGTGGTAGGTCCTTTGGAGAAGAACCGGCAAGAAACTCCATAGACACTCTTTTAAAAAAGTAAATGTTTTGACAATTTTCATTGTAGTAATGTAAGAACAATGCAGATTAATGTACATGTGGTTAACAACATGAAAAGTAATGAGAAAGTTAGCCTTTTAAAACGATTGCCATAGCAGTTACGAGCTGACCAGTCCCAACAGACAGCACCCGTTCACGAGCATGACGCATACATCGGCGTCGCTCAGCTCAACCATGTTGCAGGGAACTCAACGACCCGATGCACAACGCCACCATCAGCAAGACATTTCAGTGAGCATGACAGACTCATACCGATAGACAATAGGCAGTCAAATATTAAGAATGAAAGCGTAACACTAGATGCTGCATGGTCCTCACATTTTACAGCCTTGCGTAGGTATTAACAGAATATTATTAATAATTAATAATTGCAATTAAATGTCAAACTAATATAAGCAAATATTAGCAATAAATAAATTAAATTAAATGTCAAAGAAAAGAAAACAATCAAAATTGGAAACATTAGATTAAAAAATAAGATAAAATAACATACTTATTGAGTCAAAAAAATAAAAAAATAATTACAATAAGTAGGCATTTGAATAATGTCCGTTTGTTCTGTTAGACGGTGCCAGAGGGTCGCAGTGTGCAGGAGGGAATCGTATGCCAGACATCTTTATCTACGATGTACTGATTTAGGCTATAATATGCTTTAGACATTAGTACGCGCTTGATATATAATTTAAACTTTGTATCTGGTAAATCAGTTACACTAGATGGAATTTTATTGTAGCATCTAACACTGTTTCCCATAAACGACTTACTGGTTTTCCTAAGTCTAAAACCAGGTACTGCTAGCTTGTCTTTATTGCGAGTATTAAGGTTGTGGTTGTCACTCTTCTTATTATACTGGGCAATGTTTTTCCGAATGTACATAATGTTACTAAATATATATAAGGATGGTAAGGTTAGTATATTTATCTCTTTGAATATTTCACGGAGCGACTCACGGCAGCCTAGATTATAAATAGCTCGGACTGCTCTTTTCTGTAATATAAAAATAGTTTCAACATCAGCAGCCGATCCCCACAGTAAAATGCCATAGGACATAATGCTGTGAAAGTAAGCAAAATACACTAACCTAGCCGTAGGCACATCTGTCATCTGTCTTATTTTCCTAACGGCATAAGCAGCAGAGCTCAGTTTGCCTGCAAGTGCCTGTATATGGGGCCCCCATTGCAGTTTAGAGTCTACTGTTACACCCAGAAAGGTCGTTGAGGGAACCAGATCTAAAAGTTTCCCATCAAGTTTTACATTTGCACCAATACGCGATACATTTAGTGTCGAAAACCTAAGACATTTGGTTTTTTTTCCATTTAGAAGAAGATTATTAGTAGAAAACCAATTAGATATTAGATTAAGAGTATGATTGGGTTCTATAAGATCCCTATCCTTCCTATTGACTTTAAATATAAGTGATGTATCGTCAGCAAATAAGACTATGTTACACATTGTATCATTTATGATGTGTGGAAGGTCATTTATACAGGGTGGTAATTTGAAATGGGGCATGAAGGGCAACTACCTTAACCATTGTAGCTACAGGAAAACGTTCTTAGAAGACCACCCCTAACTTTTGGGATAATTTCAATCGGCATTCACAGATTTTGAAAAAAAAGTACAGTCAGCGAGAAAAATGGCTGTTTTAACAAAACTTTTTTATGATGCCAATCGATCCCATTTCCCATAAGGATCAAAAAACTTTTCCGGACCAACTGAGGTTTGAGTACTAGAAACGTCAGAAATAACAAAAAACTATTTGAGATGGGTTAGTTATAAGGGCAGCTACCTTAATCGTTGTCGCTACAGGAAAATTTTGATAGGAGACTGGCCATAGTTTTTGACATTATTTCGAACTGCATAAAAAGATATTGAAAAAAAAAAAATTGGTACAGTCAGCAAAAAAATGGTCAGTTCTTACAAAACTCTTTTATGATGCCAATCGATCTTATTTCCCATAAGGAACAAAATACTCTTCCGGACCTACTGAGGTAAAAGTACTAGAAACGTCAAAAATCACGAAAAACAACATTTTGTTAAAAGTGGCGTTAAGGCTGAAAAAATAAATTATGTTATTTTCAAAATCTGTGAATGCAGTTCGAAATATTTTCAAAAAACATGGATAGTCTCTTAAAAACATTTTCCTCTAGCCACAACGATTAAGGTAGCTGCCCCTATTACTACCCCATCTCAAATAAGTTTTTTGCGATTTCTGACTTTTCTAGTACTCCAACCTCAGTTAGTCAGGAAGAATCTTTTGATCCTTATCGGAAATGGAATCGATTGGCATCATAAAAAAGTTTTGTGAAAACAGCCCTTTTTCTCGCTGACTGTACTTTTTTTTCAAAATCTGTGAATGCCGATTTAAATTATCCCAAAAGTTAAGGGTGGTCTTCTAAGGACGTTTTCCTGTAGCTACAATGGTTAAGGTAGTTGCCCTTCATGCCCCATCTCAAATTACCACCCTGTATAGACAAGAAACAGAAATGGGCCTAGAATCGATCCCTGAGGTACTCCCATTTTAACTAGTGAGCCTGCAGAAGTGGCTTTATCAATAGCCACTCTTTGTTTCCGATTCGACAAGTATGAATTTACAAGATCAATAGATCTATCCCGAATTCCATAGTACTTTAATTTCAGAATTAGCGTGCGGTGGTCGACGCAGTCAAATGCTTTAGAGAGATCACAGAATACCCCGACAGCATCGTGTGCCTCTTCCCAAGCTCCCAGTACTGTTTTGATTAGAGTGGAACCAGCGTCTTCCGTAGATCGTCCCTTCGTAAATCCAAACTGTTTGACGTGTAATATCGCGTTTTTGTTGAAATGTACTAACATTTGATTTAATATTAATTTTTCAAAGATTTTACTCAAGGCTGGTAGTACAGATATTGGCCTATAATTAGATGCGTTATTTAAGCAGCCTGATTTAAAGACGGGTACAATTTTGCTTGACTTCATGAGATCGGGGAAAATGCCATCCGTGATACAGGTATTAAAGATCACTGCCAAGATGGGCGCGATATTAACGATAATTGATTCGACAGCCTTTATTGACAATCCCCATAAGTCCTCCGTTTTTTTTACTGCTATAGTTTTAAACGCTTTAATTATATCGGTGGGAGTAACAGAACTGAATTCAAAAGTAGGTACATTAGGTACATGTAAATTAACATTTTGTTTCAAAAGAGCTTCAGCTGCTAAAGGAGACGATGGGAGACATTTAGTAGTCTCTATAGGTATGTTTGTAAAGAATTTTTCAAAGAAATTAGCTACTACAGTTTTATCTGAAACTAGTTTATCGTCTATTTGTAAGTTAATTGTGTTGTCCGTTGATCTACTATTTCCCGTTTCTGTATTTATTATTTTCCACGTTGTTTTAATTTTATTATTTGCCTTTTTTATTTGATTACTAATATAGGCAGCCTTTGCTTGCATGCAGACTTTTTTAAATATTTTTGAGTAAGTTCTAACGTAATTATGAAAATCATTATTGGATGTATAAGACTTTTTGTCATATAACTCGTATAAGACATCCCTGCTGCGTCTTATACCCTCGGTAGCCCAGGCACTAAACAGGATTTTACGTTTTAAAGTAACTTTTTTTACTTGACAAGTTTTATTAAATTCAGTACATATAGCATCAAATAGGGTGCGATACATTTCATTTGGAGTGTCATTTTGAGGCTTCAGAGTAATTAATTGCGATTCTAGATTTTTATTGAATTTTTCTAGACTATTTTTGTTTAGTGTTCTACATTGTATAATTTTTGGACTTTCTACTTTTTTGCAATTTATTTTAACTATCTGACACTTGTGATCTGAACGAATGCCACTAATAAGACTCTTCTGTAATATTTTAAAATTGGTCATAATATTATCTATACAAGTAGCCGATGTAGGTGTGACTCTAGTCGGCTCAGAGAACATATGTTTTAGATTAAATGATTTAAATAAGGATAAAAGATTTTGCCTATCTGTGCTATCTATCAAGATGTCAATATTAAAATCCCCACATACCAATATCTTTTTGTTTATTTTAATTTTCCTAATTGCATCCTCCATCGTAAGGAGGAATTGGGAAGTATTAGAGGAAGGGGGTCTATAAACACATAAAATGACATACTCCTCCGTTTCTGCACACGCGAGCTCACATACTCGTTCAACAGAGAGGTCACGAACATCTGGTCGCTCTTTACACTTCAGGTGGTTTTTGAACATGATTAAAGTTCCCCCACCTGCTGCTGACTCTCTCTGGAACGAACTGGCTATTTTAAAATTATCTATATTAAATAACATTTTATCTGCCTTCAGCCAAGTTTCTGTAAGGCAGAGAGATTTGTGTTTATAGAAACTTGTGTATGAAGCAAAATGTAAAAATTGTTTCAACTCCCCTCGGTCTCCCCTAACCATGGAGTTTTTTGACGGCTATTATCCATAGGAAACGACAAATTGAAACCGTGCACCTAAATTCGACTTTTCATAAGCGTCTGTAACGCTGATGCTTGATGCTAGCCAAAAGACCCTTGGTTGATGATGCTTTGGCTCTGCGATTATTAACCCGTTTGCTGAGAAACTTGCATAACACATTCAGTAGTTGGGTGGAACAGACCGATCATAATATAAACGCTCCGTATCTCCGTCAGCAGTAGAACCTTCACCCAAGTTTGTCCGACTTACCGATCCACGTGTGCCACAAAGTTTCAAGCCGGATATTGTACAGGAGATTGCAGAACTCTGTTTAACAGGCCGCCAGGGATTGTCGCGGATATTTTGTTATTTTAAACGCCTCTTCAAATATATTGCCATTTTATAGTGGCAATATAAAGTTAGGGTCCGGATTACATACATTCGATCTCCATGAAATTGTTCGTTGGAATATCGGGGTTTAGATGTCGCTTTTATACTTTGAGTATATTTTTTGTTGGTTTTTATTGATGTCGTTTTAAGTGTTAGGGCGTGTTGGTAGTACCTACGTATGGTACTGACACTTTGTCGGAGTTATGTTCAATGAAAAAAAAACCCACACACACGGCATTTCAACCAGTCCCAAAATATTACCACGGGCAATAGAATTTTGACTTGATATTCAACTATACAAGGTTAGTCGGAAAAGGGGTATTATTCCGAAAGGGTATCATAGTACCCACAATAATGAATAACTTTTGTTCTACAACTTTCGTCAAAAGTCAATAGGTAGTTTAAGATAGATAGCTGTTCAAAGATTTCATAAAAAATACTCTAAAATTTATCTATCCTTAGTTATGATCGGCTGTGTTTACATTTTAAGTCATATTTGGGGTTTCGGATTAGGCTACTAATTCTCCTAAAATAAATCTTGATAAATCACAACCGAACCAAGGCCGAACCGTTCATTCAGACAGTTCTCAATTTTAAAAGCTATCAAATTGTTTGACACAAAAAACAAAATCAATCATTTTGAAAGTTTTCAAAAACAAAAACTGACTGACGGTTGTGGTTCGATTGCGTTTGGCAACAATTTATTTTAGGAGAATTGGGCCCTAGAAGCTTAATTGTCTGAATTCGTAACTAAAGCAGGGATAAAGAACTTTTGAAAAAAACTTAAAATCATTCTGCATTGAAATAAAATTATCGAATTTTGAACAGTTGCTTTATAAAACAGCCATCAGTGATACTTTACGCGGCACGCAGATTAGCGTTCTCTTTCCGGCTAACCTTGTACACACGGCTACACATCAAGCTATACAAAACCAGTTTATCTTGGCGTCGCTTTGTATAATCTTTTCGCACAAGTAACGGTCAGCTTATACTGGTTTTGTATAGCTTGAAGTGTAGCTGTGTGTACACCAAAAACTTAAGCTGCACAGTTATAGTATTTATTCTCGCCAAGCTCTCGCTAAAGGAAAATCAACGTTGGGGTTCTTAAATATTCTTGTATTATACCTTCGTGAGACACATTCCTGTTTATAATTAGTTACAGTTTACTCTCGTGCATTTTTCGGAATTGCCCGACTAGTTTTGGACTCTAACAGAGCCCTCAATAATTATGTTCTTAAAAATACCAGAAACCTCAAAATCAATAGTACTACCATTCCACACATTGCTTTCATAGTAATGAACTAAGTTCACTCTGCTAAATTGCCATGAAAAACGTGAGAAGGATAAGGAAACAATTCAATAACACACTTTTATAATCAACATTATTTTATTAGTAATACTTAAAAACATTAGCTACTGAATATTTGAAAGACAAACTTATACTACTGAGTTCCGATAATTACTTTTCTATTTCAATACAATATTCATTAGATGAAAAACTTTCTTGTAGGTTTTCAAGGTTATTTTGTCTTTACAAATAAAACTTCTATTCTAACCGTATGTGTCTTTCTTTCAAAGTAATCAATAACTAAGTTATTTCTGTCACTTATACTAAAGTTATTTTAAGTAATACAATGAAATTTAATATAATGTTTTCCGTGGGAATCATTTTTGGTAAGACTATCTTCAGGTACTAACTACATCGAAGCACTATTTAAATTAAAATTCAAACTATCAGATTTCCCGTGGTAAACTTAAAATTTTCTGAAGGGATGAAAATCAGTAGTTATATCACAGAATATTTCATCCCCATAACATAAGCAGTAAAGTATATAACTTAAAGCTCACTAATCCACATAGGAAAGGCCTTAATGATCTAAATAATACAGGACGGCAATACATAACACAACTCAACAACTCTGCAGATATTGCAAAAGAAATCAAAAATGCAACTAAAATCCATTTTTGAGAAGCTTTTACAAAATTACTAAAGAATATAGGTAGCTTACAGTGCAGAATAAAATATGAAACTATTATAACAATTTGCAGCTTCAGTGAGCACCGCACAATGATATTACGTGGTGCAACGCGGCTGCATCTAAACGCATATACATGTGCACTATATACAGAACATCAACTACCGCTGTGCACAACTGTACAATGGCCCTTACAACTACTCCTTCGGCTTCCGCATCATTGTACATTGTACAGTCGCTAACAGCAGCCAAATACATTTTCTATTTAAAGTGCCTGCAGAGTTGTTCCATGAACCGTGTTTCTAAAGGCTCAAACAATTTCAGAGTCGACATAACCCAGCGCCCTAATTCTGCTGAAACCGCCGTCTGGTGCCATCGTTACTCTAATGTGTGTGATGACACCTGAATCGCATTCGAACCAGTGCTCATTATGGGCTGATAGCTGTAATTGAAATTGAGACTTTAATAAATTGGATTTTGTGAACTCAGCGTTGGTTTCTGTTTTGTTTTCACTTGATATCTAATAAAGAGAAATGTTTGTAAAATGGTACTACTCGGTTGAAAGGTTTGGTTTTTTATTGTTACGAGATTAAATATTTAGACATACAAAATGAGAAAAATATCATAGAAAGTAACAATAATTCAGAAGGTAAACTTGTATGAATAATTTCTAGTGTACATTGTTAACTCATTGCGCTCTAAAAAAATAAACATGGAAAACTAAAAGTAATCAAAGGACAACCAACAAGAGTTTGGGCCATAATTATAATCAAAAAAGTTCATTACCTTGCTAGGCTTCAAAATATTATGCCAGTTGCCAGCCGTCTCTGGGCACCAATATGCCTGACCCAAACACGCCCCCTCAATCTTCACGGAGTCAGGATAATTGCCTTTAAAATGGTTGGTGTCCACACAGATTTGCTTAATCTTTCCCGGAAAGCCTAATTTGAAGACCGCCCACTCTTGACCTTAGCAAATGAATTGTTACAGTTAGAACGATGGCAATAACTTTAAAACAATTGGTATCAAATTTAATTAGAAGTCAAAATATCAGCTGTTGTTGATTTAATATATATAGGAAACAGAACGATATTTAAATCATTTCTTGGAATATTAAAATTTACTCAGTACTAAATTTGTTCGCAAAACAAACGATCCTCTCGAATTTCAAGAACATGATTTCTTAGAAAATTATCAATATCTAAATAAGTACCTGTGATTTTCATTGTTCCATCGTCATTGGCTTCAATAACATTAGGTCTGTCCAGTCTTCTCGCTGTCTCCCATCCGTCCGACATACATTTACCCTTCGAAGGCTTAATTACATTCTTAGGGTGACCGTAATGAGCATTTGAAAAACCTTTGAACAAGAATTGTGTATTTGTTAATTTTTGAAGAAAAGAGTAAATTATTAGAAATTAGTACGTAGTGAATTATTATTGGTTTTGAATGAATATCATAAATCAACTAAAATTACATGTTTTAGCTTCTCTTAAAAACTAGCGATAGAAAAATAATTCAGTGTCGATAAAACCATCTGTTAATTTTAAGTGACCAAATTACATTTTAATACTATCTCTATCGAGTAAATCTGCAATATACAGCAAGTGTTCAATATTATTATCAAACTCACCTTGGCAAGCGGCACCATTCAATAAAGACACTAGGTCTATAATTTCATTTACTGGAGGGGCCTCAGGCTTCGCTTCCCCGAATACCCTGAGGCGGGCAATCCCCCCGTCAGGGTAAATGTTCACACGAATGTGTGTCCAGGCATCGTCACTCAGGACCTGAAATAAATGTATCTTTAGTGTTGTTCCATGTTTTAATTCGTACGAGTTTATTTGTAGATTAAAAATATCACTCTAGAGTGTTATAAATTAGTGCTCGAGGCGAAACTGTCGTGAATTTGTTCGAAACTTTCTATTTGAATTTATGGGTTTATTTTTGGCTTATTAAATAATATTTTCATGTTACAAAATCTACACTTTTATAGAAGCTTATTACTTTTAAAGAAGTTTTATTTTATTTGATTCATAATGTCACGTTATAAGGGGTTTTACCAGTTTTCCTAGAAGAAACGAAAATGCGAAAAGAGCTTGATAATACATATTTAATACTTTTCAAAAGGATTAGAGTTTTATTTGCGACTTATATTGAAATATAAACAGTAAGTTCGCTGTATACATTTTTTTTAAATCCTATGTTATGAGACTGTTACAGCGTCCAATCGAATTTATTTCAAAGTTTTTGCACTACAGAAACAAGTTCCATTCGTCTTATTTCTGAAACGCAATTTAGACGAAGTGCGATTTCGGAAAAATTGCAATTTGAAAGCAATGCAATATTTATTGGGGATTTATATAAATTGGTATTTGGTCCGAAAGAGTCAATCATCGTCGCCGTGCCGTTTATTGCATCTAGACAATTCTCGCGTCCAATTTTCGGTGTATCATCAAGGGCTCGGAAAAAGTTATTTCAAAGAAAATTAAATGGTTTTTAAGTTTTGTTTCTGAAGGCAATATTACATTGAATATTCAATAGTGTACAGTTTACGTTACTTTTTAGATTGAATAATTCCTTTGTCTGTTTTAATCAATAATGTTAGTTTAAGTTGAGAGCCTTATAATTCGTGGAAAGGACTGGCAATAAAATATTCGAAATGCCAGAGTAACAAATCTGCATTATTTTTTACAATTAAACAATTTTATGTTCGAAGATTTCCATTCATCTATGTATTTTCATTACATGATGCCTTTATAGCGAGATTGAGAATAAAAATTGCTTTGTTGCATACCCTATTCAATAATGCATAAATGTGTGATCGATATACCAGCAAAGCAATTACTCTTAGTTGCTAACTATCGTTCGATAAACATGCTTTTTAATTGATAGTTACATTATTGATTAGTATAATAATAACTGATCCAATTACAGAGGAAGAACATTATACAAATCTATGTAAGTACATGAATATTGATGCTTCATTATCACATCTCATTCATCATCAGATCATGTCACTTCTACTAAGATGACTAATACCCATTCTCACCTAGACATCTCTTTCGTATTTCTTTGTTTTTTTTTTTCATCTAGAAAGTTCTTTTAGAATCTTTTGAAATTAAGAACATGTTTCTGAGATTGGTTTTCACAACTCCTAAATATAGAATAAATAACATTTTTGAAATTACCTTCTGGAAATTGAGCCTGGTTTCCTCATAGCCGGGCCGTAGGGCAGTAACGGGTACTATCTCATCCCATTTGTCAGACTTAAGCCGTTCGATATGTTTCAAGTCGAATTTGTTGCACGCCGTACCCATTTTGGAAACTCTCGTTGGAATGGATTCTTCTTCTGCAACAATAAAAATATTATGTTTGTATTGTGTCTGGGGAATATCTTGTTCTAAGTCTACATTCGCTTTCTAGATTTATTGTTTAGATTTTTTATTTCTGATAGCATTCATTTGGTCTACTATAACATAACATAACATGTCGCCAATATTATTCGAAGGGTTGGGCATAGGTGTATAGTACACCTTCATTTCACCGTTATGTTTAAGTCCCATGTTATAGGGGGCACCCTATTTCCATCAACTGGGCCCAAATCTTGACTCCGGGCTGCTACTGGTTTACTATAAATAGTGGTATTTTCAATTTCATCACTGCGTACACGTTTATTGACAAATATTAGGATCACTACAACGAATAGTCGTGAAAAGTGATATTCACCAAGGCAAACGTATAGTGGGCCAAGAAAGTGGTTTACCACTTTTGACAAAATATCCTTAGTATCAAAAAGTCGCTAAGGTTGACAATGTTATTTAAATAATGTCAGAATAGTGCTTATTGATTTATGACGTGCAAAAGACGTTCAACTTAAGACTGGTAAACCAGTTTTTTGGGGCACTGTACCTACGTATAAAAAGCAAATAGCCTCTGCAATGCTACTCACTTATCCCCGTGGGTATCGTAATATACGCCTAAACACTAAAGTACGTAAATGGACGGCAAACTGCAAAAACATAGGTTGCCTAACTGTAGAAGAGGACAGTCTGCTGTTGCAGTAAAACTAAGTACCTACAACGACATAAGTTATGCGCCTCGGCAATCTTCGTGTTTCTGAATTTGTACGAATTATGCGACCAATTAAGTGATTTATTCGGAATTGACCAAAAGACGACGAGCCCAGAGTTAAACATATAATAATAAAGAGACACTCAAAAACATTTTGATCGGGTCGCATAAATCATACTTTTTCGGAAATACGAATATTGCCGAGGCGGAAAGCTTATGTGTACTGAGTAACGGGCTATTGTAGTCAAATCTATATACTCGCTGTTGCTGTAAATTGAGTTGTTAATGATATAAAAATTGAAAAAAAAAATGTAGTAACGATACGACGAGAAAATTTGCAAAATCCATTTAAAAAGAGCGTTAAAAAGTGTTTTATTGTGAGGTACCTAAATTCATAAATATTTACCAACAAAAATTTTTAACTCAAATTCTTTCACACACAATAAAGAACACAATCACACCAAGAGATACTACAATAGAGCTTTTCAAAATACTTCATATACTTGAAATACTATCTCCATTCTCCTATGATTGATTAGGTTTCTGGCGATAGTCTCCATTTCGAAGACCTTTCTTTGGCAAAAATAACGAGCGTCCGGTAAATAGCATTGGCAAATTGCCAGGACACGCCTCATTGGGCTAGAACTAAGTGCTTTGTGAGTACTGTGTAGTACTTGTGTACTTGTGGTGGTAAATGAAGCATGTGTGGGTTTTTGTAGGTGTATTTACGGATAGCAATCAGTTTTGGGTGGGACTTTCGCATTGTGGAATTCACTATTGTCTGTAACTGTACTTGTGTGTTTTTCATAATTTCGTGCAGTCGGTAACGAAAGTTGGTTAACGCTGTTACTACCTAATATCTAAATTGATAAATGTTATTCAATATAATGCTTTTAGTATTTCATATAATAGTTAAAGATTTGTGATATTTTACATCGATGTGATATGTTACGTCGATGTGATATGTTACATTGATTCTGTTTTTTTTTTAATTTAGTTTTAATTGTTTAATTAAAAACTGAAGTTTTAACTGAATTTCTTTGCTGTTTATACCTACATAATTATTTGCACAAAATCATTGTTTATTTACTTTTGCGTTTTTTCTTTGTCATTTAAAAATGTATCTAATATTAATAAGAGCTTTTTTAAAGATCTACCTACAGAATCAAAAAAATACTTCATTTAATATTTTTAACCATTTATATTAAATTTTAAATCCCTTTCCATTTATATTTTATTCTTTATATTTGCCTTTTACCACAACAATATGAAATGTGTTATCATACCTACACATTGACAATGGATACACCGCATTTACAGAACCGTTTTTCCTTTTAGATTTATTTTAAAAGAATAAAAGTAAAATATAAATACATTTTCCGCATAGAAACTATGCCTAATCTGAAGAAAAATTCTGCAAAATATGTACATTTCTAAAAATCAAGGTAAGTGATAAATAAACAGGTATTTTGGTTGTTTAAAATCGAATATCACATGTAACAAGAGTATTAGGGTCTTAATCTTACGGTGTGTCCACATATGCGCGCAAGCATCGCAGGATGCGGGCATTGACTTTGCAGGGAACCTCTGTGCATGAAGCAAACACACCGCGAATTGTCCCACTGCAATCAATGTTGATGCAAACGCGAAAAAGTTTGCGTGCTGCTCAAAAACTGCTTATGAACGCGTCTTTATTTACTCGCTCATGCTTACGCACAAACTCTGAGTCCACGTTTGCAGCGTCCTCGCTAACTATTCGCGAACTTGCTCGTAGAATGCACGTAGACAACGCGATTCGGGTGCATGCGCTGCACGTGCGCAGATGTGGACAGATCTTGTTCATTGATAAACCCGACTGGTACTATCATACTGAAGCTCAATATAAGCCTATACAAATTTTCTTTAGGTTCATTCAAAACTAACCTTCAGGGGTCAAGCATGCTGCTTGTATCGAATACTTCGGAGCATAATTTCCTGTGAAGAACGCTGTGTCTACTAACAAACCTGAAACAATAAAACTTATATAAAGATCAATTCAACCAATTGCAGTCCACTGCTGGACAACGAACTCCTCTTCCCTTGAGTTCAATGTTAAGATACGATATCCTCCGTGGTACAGATAACATTGCTTGCTATGGTTATCAAAAAAATTAAAAATAGGTCAGTGTTTGTTACATAATAATACTGTTATCTAAAAACAACAAATAATTACAAATTTATTTCGACTATTGACCTATATTTACTCAATTCACTTGAACTTTCGTGAGAATTTATGACTGGGGTTAAATGACCAGAAATAATTAACAAAAACCGGCTAGGACAAGATAGACCCTAATTTTTTTTTACTGACTTCGACTTTACGTGATTTTTAATGCCAGAGCGACATTCCTGATCATATGATGATCAGGAATGTGGCTCTGACATTACGTAATTTGACTTTAGAGGTAATACCAGTTCCGATATAAATGACATAATTATTAGGTTTTCATATAAGTTTTGGATACCGCACGTACAATGAAATTTTCTCAAAAAATCAATCCGGTCGATTTCAATTTACCTTCAAATTTAATTGAAAACTTACCACGAACAACACATTTTGTCGCCAGTTTCAGGATGCACCAGTCATGTCCTGCGATCCTCTTCCTGCGAGTCTCCCACCCGTCCATCCACTTGCCAAACTCCGTGTACTTATCCTCGATGAAAACCGGTTCGGAGTCCGATATCATGTTCTCACATGTTGCGAAGAAGTCGTCTGTTGCGAAGACTACTTCTCCACCAGACTGTGGGAGAATAATTATTTGTTTAGAGATTTTGATTATCAAGACCATTGGAGGGTTTTTTTTTTTTTTTTGTAAGGAGTAGACTCTTCTTCGTCTTAGTTACAGAAAACTAAATAATTATAATTAAAATTTCCATGGTCTTAATCTTTTCTGAACTTTATCGGGGACGATTTTCAGTGTAAACAGGCATCTATTTAGACTGAAAATTGTACCCGATTAAGTCTGTCTAAAGACTGAATGTCACAATTACAATACAAATACCTTTTAATGTTAGTTGAATAAGTTTTTATATCGTATTTTAATAAAGTATTTTTATTTGGACCTTGATAAATTAAATTAAAATAAAAAAATACTCCTTACTGTACACAAAAATGTATGTAGTTCATTACTGATTATCATTTAAAAGTATATATTTCATCCGTGGGGAGACTGATTATGTCCGTGGGGAGACGGATTATGAATACAATTCCCTCTCCGTTACCTGGCAAGCGAGTTGTTAGAGGCGACGAACTTGACACTATTGTGCCCGCGAAATAGTAATAGGCTCGCCACCTATTTCTTGGGACTTAATATAGAGACGGAACATGGGTGTACAACTCCCGTAATAGTAGAACATCTCTCTCTGCTTACACCTTCGGGGGTTACAGGCGTGATTATATATATGTATATACTTATTATTATCAAAATGGAATATTTTACGTTTCCAATCATAATAATTAACCTCCTCCACTAAAAAGGTGAACACTCTCAATGAGTGGATAGTTTCGAATCGATTCTACAGCAGCATGTCATGACATTATTTGAAAAATAAAACAATTGAAACTAATGTGTTAACATACTTCTAATCGATTATAATGAATAGTCACGCGAGTTATGTGCCTTTAATCGTGACTTTCAAACATAATATTACGTTACTTTTACATATTTAAATGGTAGGGACCACACTAACTCTGAAATTCACATGTAAATATTTTTTTAAATTTTATTCCCTTGCTTATTTTATTCTTTTATTTTGTGTTTGAAATCTTTACGATTAAAATCCCTTATGTAGGACTTGTCCTACATAGTAGAGGTTAATTACTTAGCAATTAAAAAAAAAACGAAGTACGATTTTGGAAAACTGTTTAATGATTCCCGCCCGGAAACCAACACCCAGCTACCAAATGCAAAAGTAATGATATTCCTCATAACGAGTTTCCCGGGATTTCATTATTTCTAGGTGATTTTATAATTTTCCTACACTTCTTGGTAAAATAACAAACTGTTCACACTTATTATATGAAAATAAAAAAATGGAGAAGAAAAATCGGAGAAGAATAAATGGAGAAGAATAAGAAGAACTTACCCCAATACTCCCAAACTCACTAAGCTCAGCAAACGCGGGAATAATTGTCTCAATCATGTTTATCACTGAAAGTAACGAGTTACTTAACTCAAGCTCAAACACAAACTGATAAGGAACTGTCTTGAATTCCATTATATATACTGTTTGTATATAAATAAACAATGTATATATTTATAAAACTATGACTACTATTCTATAAATATATTTAGTTTTTGTCACTCTTGCAGGCTTCAATTTAGATAATAGGATCCTAAAAAAGTAAGTGTTTGAATTTAGAATGTTTTGTTCCAAATATAGAAAATGAGTGATTCAAAATAGATTTCTCTGTAATGGCGATTTAGCGTTTTGGATATAGGTTCTAGTAAAAGTAAAAGGAAAATGTAGCCATCAATCAGAATTTGATTACTAATTGCATACATCATGAGGGCAAAGACAAGCGGACTACAAAAAAAGTTCTGTATGTTGTGTAGTCCACCAACTCACCAAAAAAGTTCTGTATGTTGTGTACTAAACTAGCATTGTAGAGTAAAGGCCTTCTCATTTTGAGAAGAGGTACTTGCCCAACTGTGGGACAGTATTAAGCTGATTATACGGTACGTTACTTACTGGACGCCTGAAGGAGGACATCGCCGTCGAGGTCTACCTCGGCGTTGGTGGCGTGACGATCTACACGTGTTTGCGGGGCTAGCATGGTCAGAAACGACACAAAATAGAGAAGTCCCCTTTTTCCCTTTTGTACCTCCCCTTTTCCAAAAGGGGAGGCCTTTGTGTCAGCAGTGGGACAGTAAACAGGATAGGAAAAAACAAATACGGTACGGATATGGTTATTGTACCTACTCGTTCAGTTTCGCTGATAACGATGAATAACCACATTATAATACGTAATGGGAAATTTTATAAGAGAACTCTAGTCTCTAGGTAGTAGCTTGCCACGGGTTAATGTCATGTTTCGATAATCAGAGCATTGTCAGCGGTATAGTATCATCACGTGTAATGTAAGTTGAAATTGAGTGAAGCTCGAAGCGCTTTAGCGTTACACCTCTAGAAACTAACAACTTAGTATTGCAAATAGACAGGTGAATAAAAAAGTTATACAAGGTGAGTCGGAAAGGGGGTACTTATCCTCGGGCAACTTAAAGTATCACTAATGACTGTTTTAAAGCAACTGTTAAAAATTCAAAATTCAATCATTTTTTGTATTATAACTTTCGTGAGACACATTCATATTTATGATTAATTATTATTATTATTATTGATTAAGGGCTCCGTTTGGGTCCGAAACTAGTCGGGCAATCCCGAAAAAATGCACGTGAGTAAACCGTAATTAATCATAAATATCAATCATTTTTATTTCCATAAAAATATTATTATTTTAGTTTTTTCAAAAAAATTTAATCCCTGCTTTAGTTGCGAATTCAAAAAATGGATCTTCTAATCCGTGACCCCAAATATGAACTGAAATGTATCCGCAGCTGATCATAGCTGGCGATAGATATATTTTTGCGTATTTTTTATGGAATCTTTGAAAAGCTATTTCTATTAAACTATTGAATTTTGGGAAAAGTTGTAGAACAAAAAATATTCATTATTATAGGTATTTTAACCCCCTTTCAGATTAGTGCCCCCTTTCCGACTAACCTTGTATTTTCAGATATTGTTGATATGTGACAGACAGTAATCAAAAAAAGAAAATTGATAAAGGTATCGGTAGCTATACCAAGTCCAAAAATGTTCAGATTTTATAGACATAGAGATTTGTAAAGTTACATAAAGCCTCGTCTATGGACACGAGGAGCTTAGCGTGGCGCGTAATACGGAGCGTAAAGCGGTCAATGCAAACATATTAATTACATACATACACAAACTCATACGAGCAATGCTCGCGGTTTCTCTGGTGGATAGAATTCGCAATGAAGTCATTCGCTAGAGAACTAAAGTCACCGACATTGCGCGTAGAATCAGCACGCTATAGTGGAAGTGGGCCGGCCATGTCTGCAGACAAACAGATGGTAGATGGAACAGACACGTGTTAGAGTGGAGACCGCGTTTGGGCAAACGTAGTGTGGGATGCCCTGCGGCACGATGGACCGACGATTTGAAAAAGGTGGCTGGCAGCGGATGGATGCGGGCTGCCCAAGACCGGGATGGTTGGCGATCTTTGGGGGAGGCCTACGTTCAGCAGTGGACGACAATAGGCTGATATGATGATGATGATGACAAACTCATGACTTTTTCCCATGGGGTAGGCAGAAACTGTATAACGCCACATGCTACGATCCTTACATACGCCTTTCGCTTCGTCCACGGTCATACACCTTGTCATACACGCACGCCGGTTGAAAGTACTACGCCCCTGTCCTTTTTGAAGAACATCACCAATAACAGCAATGTATGTCCTTCTAGGGTGTCCTCTACTGTTTCCACTTACACCTGCCTTATAAACTCCTTTTGTTAATAACCGTTCACTTATTCTCTCAATCCCAACATGACCAAACCACCTAAGCATATTCCTTTAAATTTTTGTCACTACATCATCTTTAATTAGTTATGACGATGTATTAGAACGTTTAAGGTGCTATTCCACCGGCGACTGCAAACTGCAGACTGCAACCGCAGACCGCAAGTCGTCATCGGAATAGCGCCTTTAAGATGTGCACTTTAAAGTTGCCATTCCGATAGCGACTGCAAAACTGCAACCGCAGACCGCAGCCGCAGATCACACCGCAAGCGATACTACTGTTGCAGTTTGCTGCGTATATTTTTTGAGTTGTAGTTGTATGTATGACAGTTCTCGCCGGAAAACGCGGCAGAATGAGCGGCGGAGCCCGCATTTCCATAAACGAGGCCTTAGTGAGGTTAATGTCATCATGGAACTGACATGAAATTATCATTGAAAGTTATTTTTAATCCAGAGATTTTTAGCACAGAACCTTGTCAAAATAAATCATAATAAATATAATGGATTCGGGTCATTCCGGTATTTTATTTCTGTACACATTTTATCCATCAATTTAAAACTTTTTATCTCTTTACCTTATCGAGTTCTTACTTTAGGTTTTTTATTCGTTGCGCAGTAATAACTTCAGTGGTTTTATTTCGTTTTTTTATCGTGCTGTATTTCTGTGTCGTATTTCATGATAACTTAGACTTACAGCTTATGACTGTCCCACTGTTGGGCGTGGGCTTCTTCTCAGAATGAGAAGTGTTTATTCCTGTAGTCTACCGCGCTAGTTAATTGCAAGTTGGCGAATTGCACACATTATTCAGAACTTTTTTGTAGCCAACGTACGTGTGTGTACTTACTACTACTACGGTACGGTGTGTGCCCTCACGATATTTTCCTTTACCGTTAACGCAAATAATAATCAAATTGTGATCGTTGTCTACGTTTTCCTTTTACTACAATCTGTATCTAAAACGCTACAGTATAAGTAGGGTTAAGGCCTCACCCGTCGCCCGACCAGTAACAGGCCCGAGAAGGCGGCGCGCTGTGTTCCGTGCGCGCCTCTCAGGAGGACGTGGGGCAAGGCCCCACAGAGGAAGAGGTCTGCCAGGGGCTGGCGGACCGAGGCCTGCCGGGGTCGCGGTGCATGCAGCTGCGAATCCCGCGACCTCGGCCAAGGGTCAGGAGAAAGAACACCGTGGGTTTTTAGCTGGTGAGAGTCCGGCATAACCCTTCGCCTTCCCCAAGCGAAGGGCATCCATGAGGATTCTTCGAAGAAAAAAAAAACTGTTACCAGATCAAGCCAATGAAATGTGATTTTTGTTTATGTTAATCGCTGATGTTTTTTATTATTTATAATTATTGATTAAACTATGACAACTTTCTAGGGCGTGTACGGTCCTAACGTAACAACCTCCCCATTTATTTCAACCTCGCACAACAAAAAAACACATCAAATATTTTTACATTATTCTAATCAAAACATATTTGGACTTTGACAAAAAGTCAAAGTTTCAGCAAACCTAATTATAATAATTATATGCAACAACTGCTGAACGCCTAAATTACTGGAAAATTTTACTTTTTTCATCCTTCAGTGAGATTACCAGAAAAACTTAATTCAATATAACCAGAAACAAACTCTTTTGTCATGCTAACCGCAGCACGAAAAAAATATAACAATAAACTTTAACAATTGATTTAACAGTGCAGTTCAAAAAACGATACGAAAAAAGAAATAATGATAGTAGAAAAAGATCACAGGACAGAAATAGAAAAATATTTATTTATAGCTATTCTGTTTCTCAAAGGTTCTATAGAATTTCTATTAATATACTACGTATTACACCACGTAGTGTATTAATAACGTAATGTAAATAGAGTGAAACCGTACACGCCCTCGCTATGTTGAATATCCAGAAAATCGTAACAAATAACATATCATCACGCCTATATTCCCCGAAGAGTTGGGCAGAGGTGTATGGTACACCATAATTTCACCATTATGTTAAAGTCCCATTTAATAGGGGGCGAGCCTATTGCCATCAACCGGGCACCAATCCAGACTTCGGGCTGCTACTGAGAAATTCGACACGGAAAATCGCAATTACACTTTGCCCGACCTGGGGATCTAACCCAAGACCTTATGCTCAGCAGTCGACCAATCAACCGTAACAAATAATAAGAAAAATAATTACCTTCATCTCAAAGAATATTTCCCAAATTATTATTAAAAGCCACATCATAGAACTGCCACTAAGTGATTGATGAAATAAAATCAATACATCACAGATGACAGCACACACTATTAAGGCTCACTAAATATGACAACTCACTGAATACAGTTAGCTCTAAATACAATTAAAACATAATTTTGCTCCAACAGCTTCAAACAATTGACATTTAAAAATTATTTAGCTCTAAACGTACTTAGCGAGGCGTCGTGCATGTGGAACTAACAATTGTTTGTAATTTTACAATAACTTTGTGCAAAGAGTACAAATTCACGGCTACATCATACTGTAAAGTATTCAAATAAAGTAAAATAACTTTAAATAAATAAGTGAATATAGAGTTTAGGTCGAAACAAACTTGTGTGGCTACGACAAAACTTAAAATTCACTTGATTACTTATATTGTATTAGTACTTAAAAGTGTAGTCTCTATATCAGTTCAATTTCGAATGATTTGAAAAAGCATCATCGCTGAGCGAAAGATAAGAACAAATAGAATTAAAATATGTGTCAAACGAAATTGAGCCTTTTTGGAAACGGATTAAGAATTAAATTCCTCTCCGTCCCAAGCAAGCGAGTCGTAAAAGGTGACGAACCTGTCACCATACATGGTGCCCGAAAAATGGTAATAGGCTTGCCACCTATTACATAGAACTAAATACAAGAGGTGGTTGATCGGCTGATTATGTTCGTGACTGCTACTTACTATATATCGCTGACTGTACCTAATAGGAGACAGGCCAGCTAGCAATTTATTATTTACTAGAGGTCGCCAGTGGCTTCACACGCGTGGATGTCGTTTATCGCGTATTCCGCGTTTTTCTGTACTATAATATGCATGTAATATACATACAAAACTTCCTCTTGAATCACTCTATTTATTAAAAAAAAACTGCACCAAAATCGGTTGCGTAGTTTTAAAGATCTAAGCATACATAGGGACAGACAGCGGGAAGCGACTTTGTTTTATAATATGTAGTGAAAAGTAGGGGTGTTTCTGTTAATTTCTTAATACCACTATACCCAACCTCAAAAATACCCAAGACAGAGAGTAAAGCCGTAGCCATACCTACCCAAAATGGGTAAAGTTGGGTAAAGTAAATGGGTAAAGCGATTCGTCACTGCTTGAAGCATTTTTGGTTCAAGAAGACGAAGGTAAAAAATGTCGTGAATTGAAACCACAGAAACATAAAGTGCTTGAAGCCATAACCTCTATTAAACATTACATTAGACAAATAATAAACAATTTAGCACGAAAATGTCGCGAAAGTAACTTAATATGGCATAGTATCCCTTATATGGAATAGGTAACAATTAATTAATTGTGATTCATTAAGAGGGATACTATTTCATATTTGGTTACTTTCGCATCTTGAAATAAACAACGTGTTTGCGTCCAGCAGGGTTTCAACACTGTATTATGTACTTATGATCCTTAACAATCAAGATGAGCTGAAACTTTACTTGAAGAAATGATTCAAAATATACATATGCCTTGATGAGCAATTTTAACCCCCAGCGAAAAAAGAGGGGTGTCTGTCTGTGGCATCGTAGCTCTCAAACGGATGAACCAATTTCAATATGTTTTTTTTTTGTGTGAAAGCTGATTTGATTGAGATGCCTAGAAGCTATGTTTCATGGAAATCGGTTGAGGCGTTTCAAAATTATCAGTTCAGTTAGTGTAGGGATTCTAGCCAAACAATGGGTAGGGTATTTATTTCAGTTCAGCTCGTCCGATTGACTTGAAACTAAAACATTATGCAAACTTAGTGACAATCTATCTATATAAATAAAAAGAAAAGTCCTGACTGACTGACACCCAGCCCAAACTCTTGGATCTAGAAAGCTAAAATTTTGCACAGAGGTTCCCTTTATAATGTAGACAAGAAATTAATAAGAAAGGATTTTTCGAAATTCAACCCCTAAGGGAGTTAAACAGGGGATGAAAGTTTGTATGAAAAATCGTCATTTATCGGATTCAAAATTTCACGCAAACGAAACTGCGGGCAAAAGCTAGTACAATGTAAGGATGCCACTATGCTTGTCTTATTAAGGGTGTGCATCGGAAGGTTGTTAAAACTACTTTCTTTAACTTAACTAACAATCAGGCAGACCTATCTATTTTGCCTCATGATTTCTTTTGACAAGATGGACTTTGAAGGTGACTCAGGGTAGTGATTGGCCCTCCTTAATAACTAGCTTTAGCCCCATCGTGTTTGAGCACATATGACTCATTAAGGAGAACAATTTCTAAACGTATTAATAACAATCTCTAACAAGGTTCAAGGCCACATTAAATAGCCGGGGGTATTTTAAAATTTTAAATATAAGAAATATTTTAATATAATTGTCTAGTGTTAAATAAATTAGGTATAATTAACTTTTGTATTTCTAGCCTGAGTTATTTTTTAATTATAATACAGAACCATCAATTTTTTACGCCATCAAACTGTATCATAAAACTGAGTTGATTTAGTGTAAGCTTTCTTTGGGAGTTTTACGTTTTTAATTTAGTTTTAAGCATTTTTAACGTTATGCTGACTTTCATTACCTTCATAACAACTCGTAAATGTTTAATACTGAATCAAACCATGGTACAATCACAGTGAACCTACTTACTACATACAGTGGGTCAACGCCCATACATTTGACAGGTCCTATGAAATGTCAAAATTATACAGGGTGTTAACGAATTCGTGTAATTCCTTGAAACCACATGATCTACTACTGCTGTAGAAAGGCCACGCACGGGATTTAGTTTAATGGGCATTGTGCATTTTTTTTAAATCTGTTAAGACATGAAAACCATTTCGAGGAATAAGGTTACTGATCACATCTCACTATTTAGAAATGGAAAATAATCATGGATTATTAGTATTTCGGGTTATATGTGAATGACCTTAATTTATCCTCCAAATGATGTCATTGCTGGCAGTATGGCAGTAATGCCTTTGCCTACCCTACGATTGTAAATAAAAAAAATGATAGACGCGGTCACGTGACGTGAATGTCATAAATAATAAACAATAAACATAACCTCAATCCTCAACAGAAATTCAACTTTTACTATTATAGTGTTTTATTGAGACGGTCAAGCAATAACGATGGAATATAGGAAGTGCTTTGTTCCTGCAAGAACGACACTAAAATAGCCCAAATAAAATGTTTGTTCGTGTTCGGGAACTCAACTTTCGGAAGGTTCCGCGAGTCAGCTTTGATAAAAGTATCACTCATGGCGATTGGTTGGTCGGTAAATAATATGAAGGGCGTACGATCGAGATTAATTGCAGTAGCGGCGTAACGTGGTATACTTTGTTTGTTATGAATTAAAGGCAAGGAACATAATAAATAATCTGAGGTTATTATTTCATTGATCTGACAGTTGACACTATTGAATTTGACATTTGACATCACTGTTACAGTTTTTAGAAGATGGATTGAGGCAAAGGCCCAAAGATTTTATGCCACTGATGACGTCATAGATCAGAAATGATATTGAATTTTAAATAATTAATAAAAAAATAATTACAATGAAAATAACAAAAATATTTAAAATGGTTTCTTAGATTACTCTATATTTTCAAAATCTAAAATAAAAAATTGTAGTCAAGAATTTTGCTTCATCCCCATTAAGAAAAAAAAAAAAACTTTTTTTTCATGCGGCTTTGTTACCGATTGTATCTAAACCACCTAATAAGGATTGAGTAAAAAAAATAAGTTTTTTTTTGCAAAAAAATAATTTTATTTGTGTGAACATTTCGATGCCACGCCTAAATTAATGAAAGTACGGCGACACGGCTGGCAGGAACGACTAACGCGATATCGCTCTTTGCAGTCAGATAACTCAAGGTTCTATAAAGACTCAGAAATTGAAAACCAAAATTTTTTTTTTATTTTTTTTTTCATTGGTTTTCGCTAATTCCCATTTAGGGTTAATCTATGTCACCAGTAGATCACGCGGTTTGAAGGAATTACACGATTTCGTTAACACCCTGTATAGGGGCGGAGGTTATGTCCCACGTATGCAGTATGGCTACTCGGGACATAACCTCCGCTCCTTCACCCCGCAACCCCCCACACGATTGCTCTGCGACAATGTTCTACGTTGACCGACTGTAAGGAGTAAGATATAGGTAGACTGTGGTACAATCATGGTATAGTGAGGATTAACATACTCCGTCCGCCCTTTGCGTTCCAGGGGGTCTACTCCCTAAGCACGAAATCCGTGGTTTCGGCCTTAGTTACGAGCGTTTCCTACCCCCTATCACCTACGGACATACGATTATTTCGGGGCCCGAACTAAGAATGAATGACAACACGATTGGACAGTTGTCCCTACTAAAGATGTGTTTTTGCCCGTCCGAAAAGTTGAACCTGACACTTGTTTTGTTCACTCCTACGCATACGTTTCGGGCTAATAACTTCGTTGACGGACTTAGGGAGTAGGCCCCCAAGGTTGCGGTAACTCCTCCGAACAAATTCCGCAACCCTAGAAGCACGTGTGCCTACTGAGAATAAAATAAAATAGATGAGAATAAAACTACTACTTTCTAATCGTCACAATTGAAGGAAGACATCGTCGTCGAGGTCGCCCGCAGCGTAGATGGCGTGACGGTCTAGACGTGTTGGCGGGAATGGTTTGGTCTGAAAGTTCACAAGATACAGATGTTTGAATGACAAAAGAGGAGGGCTTTGCTCAGCAGTGGGACAGTCAATAGGCTAGTAAAACGAAAAGTCGAATTTCTGTCTTAGGAAATCTAATTGTCTAAGTTTTTATAAGGAAAGGAAACTCAGTGCAATTAGATAATCTATACTATTCTTGCATGTTCATAATTTAATAGAACCAACAGATCAGAGCATTTACTGTACGTTTACGACATAGGTTAGACACCGTTTAGAGACTCAGGCCTAATGAAGAATAAATATTTACATTTTGCGTACCATTTTATCCAACAGTTCGTTCTGCCTAGCCTTTTCCAAATATCGCGGGGTCAACTTCCGGTCTAACCAGAAGCGGTTAAATAAACGTATTTTACACGGAACGACTGCCATCACACTTCTGCAACTCAGAATGCCGTTAACCTGAGGATAGACCCGCAGTTGTTAGACTTTCGGGCCTCTTACTACATGTAACGCCTGACAAAGGTAATCGTATGACACCCAGGACGGACTGTTTAACGTGTTCTCCGAGACATGGAGGGATCTCGACGTGTAACTTACGGTCACCCATCCACGGACTGACCGCGGCAAGCGCAGCTTAACCTCGAAAATCGTATGATCTGCGCGATTGAAAATAATAAGCCAAGAGACTCTGGATTTTATTTCAATCCGTGGTAACAAAGTCTATACATTGTTACATACATAATAAGAATTAATATTCCATTCATAATGTTTGTTACTCAAATACGTTTAAAGGCTGAATAGATTTGGATGAAATTTAGCACACACATAGACTATCTCCTGTATTTACACGTGAATACTTTTATCCGGATATATGCATTATTTTCCCTAGGATAGAGGCGAAACCGCGAGCAACAGCTAATAATCTATAGAATTACAAGAATATTTTATTACAACTTACTTAAACTAAGTAGTCACCTTTTGTTGATCAGTAAAATCACTCATCGCACGACTGACTATCATATTTAGGTGATAGGTCACAGCTCGGAACTGTTGTAAACCGGTTTAAGCCACGCGCACCAAGTCACTGGGTCGCTTACTGGTGATAAGACGGCAGACATAGGCAATTATATTTTATTGATAAAGGAATTATATAAATAAGTCGTAAATCTGTAGTTCTTTGGCATAGGTATATATTAAGTTTTGCTGTCTCTTTGTATCGATGGTTTATCCCCTGTGATCTTCATACTGTGATGAGGAGGGATAAAACGCATGTGTCTAAAACAGTGATGAATATGAATGTAGATGGATGTAGATGGATGGAGGGGGAAAAAGAGATTAAAGAATAGACAGGTGGAATGTGTTAGGGAGGAAATAAAGGAAAAGGGGATAAATGATGTACTGACCGCTTACAGGGAAGAATCGAAGAAAAAAACATATTGGGCACAAGTAACTTGGGAACAGGGCAGGAAGAAGGTCTTGACATTAAATGCATCAGCCTATTTCAAAAACTTAGGTATCCTGAATTTCTTCTAGATTTTTTCTGGCGCCCTGTAAGGTGTGCAGGTTGTCTTTCCTGCACCATTAATGCAAGTGATAATCAAATTCAGGTCCTGAAATGGATTCTAAAAGTCAGAGGTGCGTGCCGTAGCAATCTTAGACCATTCTACATAGAAGCCATGCGTTCTACCGATGCTATCACTGCTTTTTTCATTTTGGGCGTAGTCCGTCAAATCGCACGAAGCCAGCGTGCTGGTTCACCCTTCTCATTCTGTGAACAGACTCGTACCCAACAGTGCATTGAATGTTCTGACCAGCAGAAGATCTGATGTGACTCAAAGGACTTTGAATGCAATTATAGACCCAGGATCATTCTCGAAACGTCGTATATCAATTTTCTTCTCCAGTTGTACAGTACGGCCGGAATATCTTGGCTGCCGTGAAATTCGTGCAGAAAATTGCGCAATAGATGTTTTAGAAATGAAATGGCGTTGAATTAACATTTAACTAACATCATGTTAGGACCGGTAATTTTTAAGCAAAGTTTATTCAATAGTTTTCATAATAACTATTTCCTTCCTGAGTATACATGCGCGAAGTTTCACAGAGCCAATGTTCTGGACGGTCAAGATAAATACTACATTTTAATTTTTCTTATCGTAATGTTTTTATTGGAACACGTTTTAGACCCGAGTCAGTATTATTATAATGGGAAAAAACGCGAGAAAAAAAAATCATTTTAGGTTCTAGCACTTAATCATATCATTATCATTCACGTGTGAGGTTTAAAGATCAATACACAATCTAAATACTAAGCATGGGGCAGCTGATAGCTTCTAGCTTGATAGGCTGTGGTAACCAATCCAACCTACCTATTGCAAGATAGCTGTTAAAATGACCTTTCCATGAAAGTATGGGGTTAGAATGTTCGGTCGTTCTGCTTCGCCTTTTGAACTGTGTTTGTGTCGGTTTCTAGTCCATTCAGATGCGACTGAATACCAGTATTTTACACGGAGCGACTGCCATGAGACCTTCACGACCCAGTTACTGGACAATGCCAATATACTAAGATTAGAACAGTTGTAAGGGTTTTTGGCTTCTGACTTTGTAACGACTGTCATACATATGACGCCCAGAGTCGACGGTTTTACGTGGTCGCCGCGGCATAGGGGGTCTCGATGTGCAACGAACGGTTAACCATCCTTGTTGTGAAATAGGCATGAACCCCTCTAAAGTAAAAATTACAAATAAAGCTGCTGCGTACCAGAAATTCAGATTGAGTAGTGCTTTAATTCGGAAACAAAAAGTATTTGTAGGGCAAACAATTAAATTAATAAGCCACAGCTCGCAAGGAGTAAGATTATGATTTTTTTAACCATCACCATTCTGCCGAAAGACGTCCACTTCTGGACATAGGCCTCCCCCAAGCATCGCCACATCGACCGGTCTTGTGTATCTCGCATCTAGCTGATTCTCGCGACCTTCACCAGGTCATCGGTCCTCCTTGTAGGGGCCTAACCATGCTGCGCTTTCCGGAACGCGGTCGTCACTCCAGAACCTTTCGGCCCCATCGGCCATCTGTTCTGCGAGCAAGGTGCCCCGCCCACTGCCACTAAGGTTGGCAAGTCTTCAAATCAATTCTTTTGAAATGTTTCGTATTCACTGAAAGATTAATTGCGTTAGTTGCCAGTAAGTAGTTCTGTAGTCGTAGCAAAATTCCCTGTTGTCTTAGCAGAATTCTGCGTGGTCTTAGCAGAATACCCTATAGTCTTAGTAGTAGAATATCACTGTTGCTTCCTCAAAACGAAGTGACAATATGATGAACCTAGATTCATATTTCTCTTTCGAATAAATATTCAGTCTATTTCTTGTTATTACTACTTGGATAATAATTTATTTTTTTATTTTGCAACCTGTTTTGTTAATATCCAATGTACGAGGGCAAAATAA
Organism: Amphipyra tragopoginis; assembly: GCA_905220435.1. Taxonomy (NCBI): domain Eukaryota; kingdom Metazoa; phylum Arthropoda; class Insecta; order Lepidoptera; family Noctuidae; genus Amphipyra; species Amphipyra tragopoginis. The sequence continues at coordinate 6,349,652 of HG991999.1, read as the reverse complement.
ATATGTTTTCTTTTTTTCTAGTATTTACAGTATAAACACAGTAGGTACATTTTATTAAAACCGTAAAGCTTTTACGTTAACATACTTACAATTTTAATATTGCGATGTTTTAATACGAGAATATACTTTTCTTTGACCTTTTATATTTTAATTAAAAGTTGCACCCATTTCCTTTTAAGCTTTCTCAAAATAAAAATATATTTTACAATTGGAAAACTACGTTGAGCTAACATTTAGAAAGACACAGTTTATTAATATTCTTAATATTTTCATATTAATATTATAACGGGCTTGTCTCGTTGGTTTAGTTAGGGTTCAATCCTTAGGTCAGACAAATTGTCATTGGGTTTTTCCGTTTGGAATTTCTCAGAAGCAGCTCGGAGTCTGGATTCGTGCCCGGTTGATGGTAATAGCACAGTCTACCTATAGTTTACTCCTTACAGTCGGTCAACGTGGAACATTGTCGCAGAGCAATCATGCGAGGGGTTGCGGGGTGAAGGAGCGGAGGTTATGTCCCGAGTAGCCATACTGCATACTTGGGATATAACCTCCGCCCCTGCAAAATTTTGACATTTCATAGGACCTGTCAAATGTATGGGCGTTGACCCACTGTATGTAGTAAGTAGGTACACTGTGGTAATAGGCTCGCCATCTATTACATGGGACTTAAACATAGCAGCGAAATGAGGGTGTACTGTACACCTCTGACCAACCCTTTATGGAATTCAGGCGTGATATTACGCTATGTTACTATAACGTGTATCGCTAGTTTAATATTCAACACAACACTAAAACATTACCTATGTCAATACACGTCAATGCTAGCAAAAATATCAATTTCAAATAACATCTAGATACTTGAGATACAGTTCGCTAATGTCCCTAGTGGTCTTCAGAAAGGTAACGCCTACAGCTCAGACGGTTACCTTTGTATCTATCCATTTTCAAAGTATCACTCGAGTATCAGACGGAGTTATTTAGAGCTCTCTAAGTTGAGCGAAGAAAAATGTATTTGCATTTGTAATTTGAAATTGGAAACAGAGTAGCTCGAGGTTAAGTTGCGCTTGCAACGGTCAATTTGTGGATGGGTGACCGTTCTTTAAACATCGATACACCTTTGTGCTGGAGAGCACGTTAAACCATTGGTCTCAGGTCGTCACCCTCTGCGCTAACTGTCGTAACTAGCAATTGATAATTTTTCAGTAGTTGCGTTAGCTGTGGCTTTATTAATGAATTAATAACTTTTTTATATTGCTCTTGGCTTACTCTTGGCTTGGTTATTAGTTGCCCTAAAACCCTAAGGTAGGTATCTATTTATTTATTTCTATTCATTTGAAGCAGATACGTCACTCTGTGAGAATTTCTCTGAAAAATTATCAATTGCTAGTTACGACAGTTAGCGCGGAGGGTGACGAGGTGTCATACGAATACCTATGATAGTCGTTATGGGTAGTCAGAAGCCCGAAGAAGAAAGAACCACCGCACCGGTCTAATCTTAAGATATCGGCATTTGCCCAGTAACACGGTTGCGAAGGTCTGATGCACAGTATATATATAAGCTAAAGCAGTACTGCAACTACCTACAATCGTCCGATTTGACACACTCACACAGACACGCACTGCAACAAGACTTCTAAGGTATTATTGGAATACAGTCCCATTCAAAGAGTGCATTAAACTCAGTATACAGTACTTGTCTGTGTGAGTGTGTCAATTCAGGCGATTAGAGTAAGTTGAGGTACTGCTTTAGCTTAAATGTCTACTGTGTCTGATGGCAGTCGCTCCGTGTAAAATACCGGTATTCTGCTGCACCTGGTTAGACTGGAAGTTGACCACAATATAGTTGGGACAATTACGAAAACGACAATATATTATGTAGTTTTTAAGAGGTCACTTCTTCTCTTCTTCTTCTTATCGTGTCGGCACGAGCTATACGAGAATAGCCCATGCCGTGGTGAAAAGATTAGCCAGTCAGCAAGAATGGTAGCGAGGCTGACTGCCCAGGGTGCGCTGGACGTACTGAAGTATCGTCACTCGTGGAGGCTCTGTTCATGTACCTCTGTAAGAGGTCACTAAATTGAATTAAACATTTGTCTCTTTTTTTCCGGGTGTGTAAGAGAGATAAAATTTTGCGAGCTCACAAAATCTGTTATTGTTTTCTTAATTTGCGAACTCGTATGTACTAGTAGTACTGTTTTATATGGTGAGTTCTTGCAGGTATCTACAGTCTAATTACATATATTAGTTAGACATCGCAAAGGTGCGCAGTGAGGTGAACGGGCCTGATCCCGAGCTACGTTTTAAAGCTGCTGGGTTGGCAAATTAACTGTCAAATGCGCCAACATCGTTTCACAAAGTCAACATAATTCAACGTATTCGTCTTGACCTCTTCGTCAGATTTGATAGAAACCACCAGTTGTTACCCTAAAATATTATTGTAATAATGTCTAGAGTGAATGTTCCTGTATTTTCGAGGCTAAAGCTCCCCGAAAAATATTAGACTACATATAAAAAATGAATCTCCATTGTTCTATAAACACGCGTTTTCAAATGCTATCATGCTCTCTGGTTTTATTATGTTATCATCATCATCGTCATTCAGCCAAAAGACGTCAACTGCTGGACATAGGGCTCCCCCAAGCATCGCCACATCGATCGGTCCTGTGCTTCTCGCATACAGCGGATTCCCGCGACCTTCACCAAGTCATCGGTCCACCTTGGGGGAGGCCTACCCACGCTACGTCTTCCGGTACGCAGTCGCCACTCCAGAACCTTTCGGTCCCATCGGCCATCCGTTCTGCGAGCAATGTTGTGTGTATTTTACTACGTACAAACAATTTATCACCATATTACTTAAATTTTCCGTTACCAGCTATTATCTTCAATCGGCTTCGAATTTCAAGATCCCAGAATGACAAACTGTAATTGGGTTAGAAAATTTTCCGTTATGACTTCATCTGTGCCCGATAAATGGCGATCGACCTGCCTCCAATCACATTGGGTTGTAATACCGATAACGACAAAGCTGTGTTGTACAATATGCCTCGGACAATTCCATTGGGATCCGGGAAAGAACACGCATGATGAATGAAAAACATTTAAGCTAATTACTTAGCTATAGATATCAAAATACTAGCACGTGTTTCTAGCAGTGCACTTCACGTCAGACTTACGTGTCTTCCATACATTGATCGATCAACGAAGATCAAAGTATACAGTTTTGCATTCATTGCTCCTTCTGTAAATACGAAGTTCATCAAAATTGTTACCAATACAGCAATGGATAGAATTTGTTGAACGGTCATCGTATAGACCTTAGAATTTACGCAACAAACTACAGCTACTTATATTGTAATCAGAATGAAACCCAAACACCTCGTTATCGCCAGTAGAAATTACCAGTTTTAACCAGTTCCTCGGGACACGAAGGACAAAGATCGGTCCGCGTTTACGATTCGTGCAGTAATAATATTCTTATGATAATTTATGATAGCCTGGTACTTCGGGCTGTGAACTCAATCGCGATTCACGAGTGAGTTTAGGTTATCTAGAATAATTAACCTGATGATCGTCATGATGTGAGTTTCATTTAGAAATATATATGATTCTGTAATTTTGTTATGTAATAGGTTGGTTGGCACTCTGGCCGACGGCTGATGGTAAGTGGTTACCACCGCCTAGAAACACCTACAACTTCAAGGGGATTGCTCATTAGTTGCTAACTTTAGTGATAAAGTGTAATTTCACCAGCACCCAAACCCTTCAAACTGGAACACAGTACAGCTGCTTGGCAGCAGAAATAGGTACAGGACAACACAACTAGTAGATCAGTTACATCAATGTACCTACCTGATCGAACAACTAATGGCAGTCGCTCATTTTCGCGCCACTCACACTTATTGCGTCAGCGAAAGGATCGTTTTTCCTTGGTTCTTTCGTCTGCCTGAAGATGGTCCTTGTGACCTGAAGGGAGTCCAGCCAATGGGGGGGGGGGGGGAGTAAATAAGCTAACTGCTTATACTACACTAACATTATGACTTCTAGTAACAACAGCACTAAGAGCGACTCCTCGGACCTCAGCTTAGGGCGTTGCTGGCGGGGGATTGGGGGAGAGAGAGCTTGATGTCAGCTGAATTATTGGTGTGAATCATTTTTATTGCAGTACTAATAAACATTCCTGGTCTTGAAGTCGCATTCAGTTTATAAGTGATCGGATTTACGAAGTTTGCCGTCGTACCTGTACGGTGGTAGTAGTTCCTCAGATGAGCTCTTTCTTAAGGAGCTGTACTGCTCATGCTATTGACAGCTTCATCATGCCAACCAGAAAGGAGATGGCCAAATTGTGCCCCAAGTAGTACAGAAATAAAAGTATTGCAGTTAATTTAAACAAAATAAAAAAAGGTTTTTGAATAGCTATTTACATTTCATAGCACATTTAAAAAAAAGTACAAAATTAAAAGTATTTTAATGATTTCTACATAATAAATTCATTCCAAAGAGTCCTAAACTACCATAAATATTGCCATATAATATTAACAAAAATCAGAGTAGGGAAAAAATAGTAACTAAAAGCTTGGCAGAAACTAACAAGGAAGGTATTGATAACCTAAAATATATTAAGAATACTTTTTACTATAAGTTGTCTGTAAATACGACCTTCTATTGATTAATTTATTTATCAAAATATTAAAGTGCGCTTACGGACAGGACTATTTGACTTTAGTACCAGCAACACTCAATAATTCTATAAGTAGATTCTATATCACTTTACTCTATGCCGCAAGTGTCAAAGTAAAAAAGTAAACCAAATGTCAAAACTGTCAAACTAATAAAGCGCGAAACACGGACGCGACTGGCTGTCGTATCGTGACTAACAGTCTGTACGATCGATTTCGGACGCCCCGCAATATGAACCCTACGTTTATAGCAATAGTACACTCTAAAAAGTTTGCTTCGGATGTTTGATTCAGTAGAGTGTAACCGATTTAGACCCTATTACTATTAGGTTTATATAGCAGGGTGCCCGAAAACAACTGCACACTTTTCACGACCGCCAGTCGCGTCCGTTAGTCGCGATCGCGACTCATGTGTTTCGTGCTTTATACTCGATTCTGCGCCGTTTCTCGGTTCTTTGGCTTCGTGTTTGTCAATGATATTATGAACTATTTAAAAAATGTCATTGGTGTTTGTTTGTGTTATTATTTTATTTCACCTTTATATTATAGAGTCGTAGTTCCACACGAGTACTCCACTTATTATAAACAATGTTGTAAGTGAAATGGAATAAGGAAAATGGACCTGTGGTACTTGAGATGGGCGAGATATACCAAGAAAGTATTGATGATCATGATCATAATTATAATATACGGTACTAACTAATCATATTAAATGTAAAATGCATAAAACAGTGCACTTAGTTTTATTTATAGTCTGTAATAAATAATCAAAGTCTGTAATATACTACAAAAGAATAGTAGTAGAAAAATCATAGTAAAATCAAAGTGACAAAACCAACATTTTTAAACCTTCATAACTTTTGTCCAAATCTGCAGAGCTACATGTACCTTTCATATTCTTTATATAGACGAAATGTACTTTTAAATTACATAGATTTCATCTCTGTACCACCTGGGGTACAGGCCTATACAATTTTTGTCCATCTCCTTTAGTTTAACCCAAAAGTTCCTAGAGCAAACAAACATTTGGGATATTGTTAATAACATTATCACCACAAAATTGTGTTGAATAGTTGTTCAGACAAATACGGCTTAAACACTACCTTGCGATGTTTTTCCTTCACCTTTAACGCAAGTTTTTTTTCTTCGCCTGATGTTAATCGATGATGCGCTCTACGATGGAGCACGCTTGCCCAGAAGAAACCGATTTACTAGTGACTTGAAGACACCCAGATTGTAGCTGTCGGGGAACAACAACTCGGGCAGCGCATACCGCTGTGTGGCGGTTTTCACAATGAAAGTGGAATCAAAGCGCTTCGTTCAGGTTTTTGGCATATCAACCATGAACCGATGGCGCTTTCACGTTTAACGCAAGTGATAATAAAGTTCTGATCCCTACATGAAATCAAAAAGTCAGACAGCTAGGCTAGGCTATCCTACCTCTGCCGGGGTTGTGGTGCATGAAATAGCAAATCCCATGACCCCGGACATAGATCCGTTAGCGAAACACCGTGGGATTTTAGCCGATTAATTTTTGTACTCAACTTGACTTGGTACTACATTACTCACTGGTCTGTAGTCAAGACTACATTCTCTCATAACTATCCTAAATCATAGTACTGTATTCACTGAAATTGTTAAAGATATTCTTTTTAAAAGAGTAACCATGGAGTTTCTTGCCGGCTCTTCTCCATAGGAAACGACTCATTAGAACCATGCACCTAAATTCGACTTTTATAAGCGCCTGTGTTGGTTTATGTGTTTTTTTTTTTATTGATTGTTTGTTACGAGACTGGCATAAACCTTCGTCCCTACCTCAGAGTGGAGGCCATAAGCAGAACATGAGGCCAAGAATTTTAAAAATGCTATCACTGCTTACACTGATTTGAAACTGAATTGAATCGCATATGTATTGTCTGTAATACAAACAACATTTGTACCGCTATTTGTTTATGTCACTGTTTTAGTTAACCTAGATTTATGCACACAAATCCCTGTTTATAGAATCCAATTCGATGAAATGTTTCAATGGTACACACATCAAAAGTGTCTAGGGATCAACATATATTTTTGCAATAACTTTTCTCCTGATTGATATTAATTAAAATTTTCTTTAAGGATTCATCAAATAAAGTGTTTTCGTTTGTCACAGTAACGATAAACCAAGTCACCTTTGCATTAATAAAGAAATTTGCCATTTTCCTAATAAAGGGATTTTTGACATTTGAACCACTAACACAAAAGTTCGAAAAAAAGACTGAAATAACAGTTTTCTTTAAAATTTTATTGGGTAACTTAAACAATTAATAATCCGTGTTTCTACCGCGAACACTAACAACACAAGAACATCGGTTTGGCATACTCAAAATGAGTTCATCCAAATCACGCTGTGGAATGGCCGCCCATGTTCGTTGCAACAACAAAAAAAGGTTTTCTTGCGACTGGATACCCTCCATATTCGGCAGAGCTCTTCTCTGTAGCATATCCCATGCATGCTCAATCGGGTTCAAGTCTGGCGACTGAGCAGGCCAGGGCAGGACATTGATGTTAGCTGCGGCGAGAGTCTGTCTTACAACTCTTGCGGTGTGCGGTCGTGCATTATCATGCATTAACTGAAATAAGGGACCGATTTGCGCTTGTAGAGGAACGATGACGTCTGATACAATCGTCTCAGCATAAATTTGAGCGTTGAGGTTGCCGCTGATCCAAATCAACTCAGTTCTTCCGCCGATCCAAATACCCGCCCATACCATGATGGTTCCACCACTATAAGGATGGACTTCCTGGCAGGATTTTAATCGCTGTTGGCGTCCAGGGGTTCTCCAGTGTCGTATACGTCTTGTATCCGGTCTCATACCAAAACGTGACTCATCAGAAAAGCACACGAAACGCCATTGTTCTTCTGCCCAATTTCTGTGTCCAAGAGCCCATTGATATCGAATCCTACGATTGTGCATTGCTATAGGTGGTACCCGTAGCGGTCTTCGGGAATGAAGGTTCACTTCATGCAAGCGGTTTCTGACTGTTTGGTCGCTAATTAAGTTCCCTGAAGAGTGATGAAGCCTCACGGCTAACATCATGGCGGTTATTGTTGGAGCTCTTCGAGTTAAGATTTGAATGTATCGGTCTTGTCTCCGTGTGGTGCAGCGATACCGTCCTCCATGGCGCTCAGCCACGGTACCAGTGCTTCGGTAACGTGTCCAAAGTCGACTGATAACACTCTGACTTGTATTCAGAGCTAAAGCCACAGTACGTTGCCGGGAACCAGCTTCTATCATTCCCACGGCTCTGAGCATTTCTTCCCTGCTTAAATGACGTCGCCGCTCCATAATAACGTTGGTTTTAATCAGTAGTAGGGAAACAGTAGCACTAATAATGTCTTCAATGCGTTGTATGTTTTTATAGGGAAAATATTGACAGCTGATTTTCATCTTTTACTCGAATTTGATTCACAGTTCCTGATTCAAATTATGAAATGCACCAAAAAGGATCCATATAAATTTATAAAATCATAAATTTATTACAAAGCCACATCTCAATCTCAAGAAATCCGCATAAAAATGCTTGATCCCTAGACACTTTTGATGTGTGTACATTCAGTATTAATTTCTCGGTAATCAAATATTTTGGTCTCTACTGTGACTGGATTATAGCTGATAGTTCCACATCATATGACGTCACACAAAATCCGAAAATAGAAAAGGGAGAATACGCCCCTCAACACATGGCTACATAATTATCAAACTATACATTTCCAGTGTAAGCTGACCTCGCATTGTACAGGCTTCCTGTACAATGAGAGGTTAGCTTATACTGGATTTTATAGCTTGATACGCACGTCGAAAGAACACCTCCCCCATCATCAAAGTTGTGTTATTAAGTGCCTGTACCTGCTCTAGGTATAACTATTATACTTTATCTACCGTTCAGTAATAATCGAATAAGCTACTATTTTCAACCGACTTCAAAAATCAGGATGGTCTCAAATCCACGCATAATATGTAGACGCAGCAACAATGAATCCGGGTCAATAATATAAACCTTGATATCTCGGAAACTAATGATAGCTTATTACAATAAAAAGTATTTCATGTATTTAATACTACTCAAATAAAATTTAGTAAAACTTCATAAGTCTGTAGAATAAATACTGAAATGCATAAAAATGTAAATAAAAGGTCCATATATACAATAAAAATAATAATTTTTTGAAGTCGTGTTTTCAAGTCACAATTGACAACATTTAAAAACTGACACGACCTTAAAACAAAAATACCGTTTCTTTATTTTCTTGTCCTGAGTTCAAATATATATTTTTTTATATTTTTTCATTTCCTCATTTCTGAGAAAAAAAATGAAAATCAAAAAACATATGATGACGTTACATAAACGGTGGAATGAGGAATTACCTTTGCCTATGCGTTCCAATGTTTTAGATGAAAACATTTAATGTCAAACAAGACATGTCAATGTCACTTGTGAAGTTAAACAAGACAAGTGTTAGGTATATGACAGTGACATCTAACTAACAGTTTTTTTGACGGCTCACAGTGAAGCAAAGGTTAGATCGCCATTCCACCGTATGTATGACGTCATTTGGCGCATACGTCTTTTTAGAATATGCCGAATTTCAAAATTGTAATTATGAATGAAAAGTAAATAATTTCGAAAAACGGAAAAATACGGGTGCTCTGGATTTGGATTTACTTTTATATAACGTAATAATACATGCAGGTTAAAAATATGAAATGTTGTCAATTATTTTCAAAAACTTCTGTCATATGAAATCGTTAGGATGAAAACCTTCAATGGAAGCAGACTACAGTTACTATTCTTACTCAATTCGTTCAGACATTTTTTATCTCTTTTATTTTAATCTCAGACGCGAAAACAGGTGTTTTATAAGTTTTATCCCTATCTGTGCCACCTTAGCTCCCAAACGGATGAACCAATTTCAATACGGTTTTTCTGTTTGAAAGCTGATTTAATAGGGACGGTTCCTAACTAAACTAAACTGATGATAAATATCTGGTTTTTTGTAAGTTTAAAATTAAAATTCGATTTAAAGATATTTATTTCTCAAAGAACATTACGTTGTTCACTTTAAAATAAACTTAACTAATTAAAAATAAAGTAAATATAACCCCTTGATCATAATCGTGTTATAAAGTTCCAAGTTGTGAAGCGTCTGTATCTACAATAACAGTTTCTTGAAGATAGAGTTTTATAAACTTATATTTTGGATTTGAAAATAAACACGGAACAAAAAGATGATTCAGTTATTTATATATCTCAAGTTACGTAATTAAACTGAGTGACTGATAGTGATGAGCAGATCATTAATTAATTTGTTTATTTTCTGCTAATTGTACGCGTTAGTGTAATTATTTACAATTATTTTGAAAGTAAAAATATAAACGTTCAAGGTCGAGGCGGTACACGAACTGCGTAGTTTTGATTGTGTTTTTTTTTGAGAATATAGGGTTGATCCGTGTCGACGGGCTAGAATATAAGACGTCCTCACTGCACGCTGGGAATAGACGCGTGTTGTAAGATTCAACAAAACCCAGCACGCTCAGTGGTAGGATCTAAATGGTCCGTCTGGCTAGCTACCACCTTCACATTGAAGTCAAGCAGTTTAGTGTGTTTTGTCGTGTGTATGTGAGAGCCAGAGGGGTATAGAGGAATCTCTCTATATCTCTGTTACTTGGAGTCGTGTGTTCCATCTTAGACCCTGTCTGCGCTTGCCATCAGGTGTGTCTAAGGTCTATAAAAAATGCAATAATATAAAAATTTGTAATAAACAAAAAAACTTATATCGAGCCTTTTATGGAAGAACATCGTAAGCGACACATATACAATTTTACAGGAGAGGAATTTTATTGGTTATTTTTTACTTGTTAATAAGACATATCCGGTTTTTGTATATAAAGTGCAAAACACGTTAGGCTCTAGTATAATCAATTATATTATTGCAGAAAGAGTTAAATAGTGAATACTTTTGTCGCTGAAGATAAAAGTAAAGGTCGTGATTTCATCTTGTGTGTCGCTTACGATGTTCTTCCTTAAGCTCGATATAGACAGAAGAATGATAAAATTGATTCATTTGCTGCGACACGACATGTTTAGAACTAACATCATAGAAGAGAAACTAGGAGCAAAGTGAAAACATAGACCAAGAAGAAAGTACCTACATAGACCAGTTTGAGGAACAGACAGGATTTATAACGTACAGAGAAGTGACGAAGATGGACACAAAATAATGAGAATAGCTACACCGACAAGTGCCTAGCACTTAAATTACAAATGGAGAGGAGATAGTTAACTCAGTATAGAATATATAGGTAACTAGCTTTCGCCCGCAGCTTCGCTTGCGTGAAATTTTGAACCCGTTAAGTGACAATTTTCCATACAAACTTTCATCTCCTATTTAACTCCCTTAGGGGTTGAATTTCGAAAAATCCCTCCTTAGTGGATGCCTACGTTACAAAAGGAACCTACTGTCAAAATTTCCACTTTCTAACCCCAGCGGTTTAGGCTGTGCGTTGATAGATCAGTCAGTCAGTCAGCTTTTCCTTTTATATGTAGGTATAGATAACTTTTTGTTTTTTTCCGCCAATAATATTACTAGGGGCATAAACATCCGAAGGGTAGGTAAGTGATGGGTTAAGATGGATTCCTAGGTACGGCGAGGGCACAGTAGATATATAAGCTAAAACAGTACCTCAACTTACTATAATCTCAAGAATTGAAACACTCACACAGACACGCTCTGTATACTGAGTAGTTTTTTGTTTTTGTATGGAACTGCATCCCGAAAATACCTTATTTGTCTTGGTGCAGTGCGTGTCTGTGTGAGTGTGTCAAATCGGACGATTGTAGGTAGTTGAAGTACTGCTTTAGCTTATATGTCTACTGTGGCGAGGATGACTTTAAGCGATCAGAGTTATTGGAGAACAGTTCATGCCATGGTGAAAAGATTAGCCAGTTAGCTAGGATGGTAGCAGAGTTGACTGCCCAGGGTGAACTCAATTGCAGCGCAATGCGACTCTGGTAAATGAGCAAGCAGTTCAGACGAATTGCTCGCCCATTTGACAAGATTAAATTCGCCAGCTTTAAACATCACGATTAAGTCGACAGACGTACTTAAATCGTCACCTTCCGCGCTCTGTCGTATCGAGCAATTGATAATTTTTCAGTAGTTGCGTTAGCTGTGGTTTTATTAATGAATTAATAACTTTTTTATATTGCTCTTGGCTTGGTTAGTAGTTACCCTAAAGCCCTAAGGTATATATTATATTTATTTGACGGATGAACATCTTCACAATCCTCATTAGCACTCATAACTGTGGGCTCCGGTGGATAGTGTTGGATAAAGAAAATGCGATCGTACACTCAGATTATAATTGTAACAGTTATAATTAGGTACAGTAAATAGGCAAGCAAATATAACAAGCCACGTATCATAGAACACGAGATGGTTCAGCCGACCGCCAGCCATAGAGTCCCCTGACATTCAATACTCCAGCATAGAAGTAATAAGTACTACGTATGAAGTCCTTGTACTGAAGTCACTACTCGATGGTGCGCGCGTCACTAACTCCATCAAACGCCAACCAGATGGCGTTGGTGTCCTGGATACGACTCGATTCCGACATATTTTATTTTTATTCATTTGAAGCAGATACGTCACTCTGTGAGAATTTCTCTGAATAATTATTAATTGTTAGTTACTCGTACAACAGTTAGCACGTAGGGTGACGAAATATCGTCACTCATGGAAGTTCTTCTAATGCAACTTGATATTATTGTCATGTTGAAAATAAGAGCGACTGAGTTTTTCAACTTAAACTATCTGTAAACAACATGACTAGTAAGTCGCTTTACATCCGAAAACCATGAAAAAACCGGCCAAGTGCGAGTCGGACTCGTGCACGAAGGGTTCGGTACCATTATCTATAATAACGGCAAAAAATCACGTTTGTATAGGAGTCCCCTTAAATATTTATTCTATTCCGTTTTTTAGTATTTATTGTTATAGCGACAACAGAAATACATCATCTGTGAAAATTTCAACTGTCTAACTATCACGGTTCATGAGATATAGTCTAGTCACAGACAGACGGACGGACGGCGGAGTTTTAGTAATACGGTCCCGTTTTACCCTTTGGGTACGGAACCCTAAAAATCAGCTATTTCACACAAAATAATCATTGTTGCTTAACAAAATGTGTGAAACGGCAGATTTTTACGAATTCAGAATTTGTCTCATAGTAAAAGTCATACAATGATGAGCAGTGATTCGTGAGTTCATGGTTTTAGCATGTAAAGCGAATAAGTCATGCTGTATAGAAAAATATTTAAAATATATTCCAAAGAATGAAGAAAACCAGCATTTTAAAAGACTTTGAGAAGCGTTGCATACAATGGGCGACGACGTCCCGTCCCTAGTCGACGCTTGTCGAGTGCACCACTTCCATTACTCGCTATCCTTGCCTTGATGTATTATACTCCGTCTTATAACAATTATACTACTTTGTTCGCTGCAAAATTGACGGCCAGTGTTGTGGGGAGAAAAATACTTGTATGTTTAGAAAGAGTTTATCGACACATCTTTAAAATTATACAAAACTTAAGCTTGTGAATTAATAATTGAATTTTGATCTCTCATTTGGAATGGATTTCATAGGGCAGTACTAAGGAATAATAACGTCATAATATCACGCCTTTATTCCCAGAAGGGTTGGGCAGAGGTTTGTGCTACACTCTCATTTTGCCGTTACGTTTCATCATAATCATTCAGCCGAAAGACGTGCACTGCTGGACACAGACCTCCTCCAAGCATCCATCATTACAGACGCACCGAGCACTACAAGCGCACCGAGTACTAATGACGCACCGAGCACTACAGACGCACCGAGCACTACGGACGCACCGAACACTACGGAGGCACTGAGCATTACAGACGCACCGAGTACTACAGACGCACCGAGCACTACTGACGCAGAGTTATGTGCGGTAAATAATATCAAACATGCTAATTTTAATTCAAAAATGGCTTAAATCTAGTTTGACATATTATGTTTTACATACAGTTTCAGAAGTTGGTGCAATTCTACACTGAAACAAACAGAAGCCACCTACTTCTGAAACGGTTAATTTATGGTAATTATTTTACTCTTTTTAGGTTTTCTTTGAAGTGGGTTTTAACTTTTTTTTAAAGTTTATTGTTTCAAGCAATTTGACAGCTTTTGAAATTGTAAACAGTCTGAATGAACGGTTCGGCTTTTGTTTGGTTGCGATTTAACTAGATTTGACCCTTGAGCTCCATAGCATTCGGGCACTTTAAATTAATAATGTTTGAAATGAATAATAAACTACTAAAAGCTGCTTCAATTTGAAAATAGTGTTTTAAATGTGAATTTAAATTACATTCAACATTAACAGACTTTTAATCTACCCTAAATTGACAATTAATTATCGCAAAACCCCTAAGTGCAATATAACTAAGAGTTTTCATTTATTCCGTTTGATTGTCATTTGTTATTGCTGGAACATTCTACGGTCGAGAAGTTAATTACCACTTAATTGAATGAGTTTTAAACTCAAACTCAGTTCTTTTTCAAGCATTCGGTACTTTAGATCTTTTGCTCGGGTTATTTACCTACCTAAGCGGTGTTAATTGCTCTATTAAAAACATCGTTAGTTACACTTAATTTGGTTTGATTTAAATTGGGATTGAAACGACCGTCCGTGTTGAATCGCTTGATAAAACAAAATATGTTAAAATAAACGCTGGATAAATATGAACGTCTAGCCAATGGTTCGTGGCACAATTTACAATATATTTCAAATGGAATGTTCCAGCAAAATCCACCTCGAAAACGTATAACTAAAATTGTTTTACGTTCAGTAATATTTCATTTAATATAAAATATACGACCCTACACTTGAAATAATGGTAAAGGTCGAAACAAGAATTTCAATAATCGTAATCATAAAACTGCGTACTTTAGCATCTGATACCTTACGATAAACATTAACATGGCGACGTAAAATGTCTAATTCAATAAATAGTCCAATTCTCTGGGCGCATCTTCTCTAGAACGCTTGATGGCTGCATTTTATTGCTTCAGCAGTTAAACCATTGCTCGGTTGGTATCATCATTTCTAACAGAAGCAGAACTCACTGTGTGTGAATTTCGAAGACAGAAATCACGCCCACTACTGCAAAAGTTTTGTAGCTAACGCACACATACACAGAAACTGAGCGGTCTATTTGTTCTTACATTTGTGGCGATGACGTAGATATCGAAGTGTGTTTGAAAATCTTTGCTTGTGTGCGTGGAATGGTCGCGTAGTTACGTCATAAAGTGGGCTATGACTATAAATGTTTGTCACGGCTACTAGACGCTGGACTATCGTATTCTGTAACCAACTAGTTGTCCCATGCTACTCATACAGTCATGATGCCCTAGTACAAGCCTTTACGATATACTTAACGTTAACACGAATAGTTTGCGTAAACGTAATTCGATGTTAACGTTTGGGTATACGGAATTGTTTCACGACTTCGCGTTTAGATATGCGGCAATTTCGTAAGTGTTATGACGGTGTCCTTTTCACACGTCCTGTGTTTTGAATGTTAGAGGGAGAGAGGAGATTTCAAATATTATCTATGTACTTCAAACATAATTTGCAAGTTAAAGGGAAGATAAATTGCACTAATATTGTAGTAATGTTGGCCGTATTTAAGATACGGTTCGTCCGGATTAACGTGCCCAAAATTAGAGTTTTCGTTGAATATTTCGGGTAAGTATACAGGGTGTAAACGAATTCATGTAATTCCTTCAAACCGCGTGATCTACTGGTGACACTGATTGACCCTGCATAGGTTTTTTTCAGAACCATCAAAAAAAAGTTTTCAAAAATGAAGCATGATATTCTGTGTCTGAGTAATTTTAGCGTCCCAAGTTAACTGACTGCGTGGAGCGATATCGCGCTAGTCGTGCCCTTCAGCTGTGTCGCCGTGTCTATATAATGGTAGTTTCTCTTGGGTGATCTCTCAAATGAGAGCCGTTTATGGACTAAAGTTATAAAGTTGTTACGTAAACTTATTTCAAGTGAACTGTAAAAAACTTGTAGAACTTAAAAGTTCTCTTATTCAAAAATCAGACCACTTCTCTGAAATATTTCATACAATGCGACAGTACGGCGCAATTACGAAGCACTTATCAAAAGAAATCGTGTTGTTAACAACGAATTCTTCAGAGGAAACAATTAAATTGTTTTATGTACTCGCTTGAGTGTTTGCACGATACCCTATTCAATTTTTGTTCCAAGTCTGACCCATATTTATCAGGTTTTAAATTTCCAACGCAAAATTTGGGCCTCACCTTACTTAAAATATCAGTAAAGGGAAAGTAACCAAATCTGAAACAGTATCTCTACAGTATATGGAATAACAATTAATTATTATTTTATTTTTATTCCATATTTGGTTACTTTCCTTCTATCTCCTCATGCATTAAGTTGTGGAGGATAGATAAGATATGTCATTAACGCTTAGTCATGCTTGGTTTATTGACAGTTTGCATGTCATTTGCATCAATCGATAAACATCAGCGATCATGCGTGCATGAGAGCACGTAAGGCATGTCATGCCACATTATCGTCTTGGTTAGGCCTGTAGCTAAAAACAAATGTTGATCAATCATCAGATGATGATAGAGCGACATTGATCGTCATCGGTGATGATTGATCGTCATCGATCTGATTATTGATCATCTGGTTAGACACCGAATCTAAAATACTTGAAAAGGGGTTAATTTCGTGATGATATTAAATGTGGGCCAGAAAAATGCGTTATCAAATAATTTGAAAGATTTTTTTAGTTTTTTGATATGATCACATTAAAGATAAGAGATAAAGAATCATTTATTTAGACACAGCACAAAAAGACACAACAGGTAAAAATGTGATATAAATAAATAAGTCTTGGGTACGTGTCTCACGGCTGGACCAAAAAGGTGTCCAGATCAGCTTAATGTCAAGCACTTTATGTACTTGACGCTGGTTTTCGTCTGGAACCTTTGAGCTCCACGGATGTCACTCAGCGGTCATGCCTGTTCACTTAAACCAACATGTGTGTTTATGTATAGTGTATGTAAAGAAAGAAAATAAATAAATACGCAATAAATAAGGTAAAAACTAAAAGTGTATGCAATATAATATTTAATATTTAAATATGGCAACATTTGGTAAAGCCAAGTAGTTTACTGTGTACCATTCTGTCGTGTGTACATAATAATATTATGTCAACACCGGATGAGTATACAAGTCCCTCTACATCTTTGCTACTTGGTTTCATGTGCCCTTAGACTCTGTCTGCGCTTCCAATCAGCGACAAGGGATAAACGCGACCAAGAAACAGTATAAAAAAATAAAAACTGCTCTTCTTTCTTGATAATTACAACTGCTAAGGGGATCTATCCCCTACGCTTACTCAGTTTAACAAAATTCTTAGAATTTTACTTTAATTGGTTTTATCTACAGACGAAGAACTAAAGAACTTAATAAGCGCTAAGCTAAAATTCTAGGAAAAACTCTTTGATAATAATAAATTTGAGAACCTCTTTGAACCTTAATAACTCAAACTTCATATACTCGTATAGGTGTAACACGACGACCGATAAATAATACCTATCGATAGCTGACTTGATAAAGACAATGGATTACGACAATTTACATAGTTGAACGAGCGTGACCAACAAATTGGTCCTACAAAAAATCTGTGGTATTACAGTCTGATCGTATATTGACCACGACAAGAAATTAATGATGATCCCCTAACCCACCGCCCGCAGGTCATACACTACGGTGGCCGGAGATCGTCGCGCGCCCACCGCGCCCAGTGCGTCTGGCGCGGGAAGGGACAGTGGCAGCTGCCTCTCTCTCCCTCTCCACTCCCTCTTTGGTCGCCATCACCTCCTCGCAGAAGAAGACGACACTCTCGCTCCCGACCACGGACAGAACCACGGCCGGAAGCGAGAGGTCACCACCGACCGCCGCCACTAGTTCGCGGCGCTGCGTCGCCCACGCAGGACACGCCTGCAGCGTGTGCAGCGCCGTGTCCTCGGGGCAGTCGACGCAGTGGTGACAACCGGGCGTCTGCTCCCGACCTATGCGACACAGGTACTTCCCGAAATAACCATGTCCCGAGAGTACCTACGTCAGCTGGAAGCTAAGGGCGCCGTGACGCCTCTCCAGCCACTCCTCCATTACAGGCCTTACCGCCGCTGTCGCGGCGTGACCATCCACCACCACCTCATTCACCTCATCAGCACCGGGCATAAGTTGCGATACGTGTGTCACACCTTTTTTAATCGGCTACAAGTTGCGATACATGTTTCCTGGCACATTTGACGTTTACAAACACTGTTGCGATACCGTGTGCCGCGACAATTATATTATTATTATTATGATAGCACAATACGCGCTACACGTAATCACATCATTATTCGTCACTAATCATTGTGAAATAGAGGAATAATAATTTTTATTATTTTTGGTACCTATTGGAACAGATCAATTCAAAACATATATCGCCTAAAAGGTTATATGATAACCTTTACAATGAGGGTAGTTTTTTGTCAACTTAGTATTTAATCCATGAAACCAAAACTAATAACTAGGAAACTAATACCTACTACAAAACTAATAACTAGTGAAAAAAGGAGTGGCTCGATTTATTTGCTCCCAAGTGTATAATTCATTCCTGGCCGCCGACTTTTTTTTATCCCATATCATCGAAGAAAATGGGTCTTCTTTGTAGTTATTTCCAATGGTACGTTACATGTTTGTACCTTTGATCTCACACTGCACACAACACCGGTGGGGTCATGCCACTCACTGGTATTGTCAAGTGATAAAAATGCTACCCAAATATTATATTTTTAGTACTGTCAGTTTATTTATTATAATCAACGTCCATAGGTAAAACCCCATGGGTACAATACATGACCCTACATGTCGTAGCACTTGCATATGGCAATCTCTGCGACATGTGTCGGAACTTAAGCTGGCTTCCCACGGTGCGTGGAAGCGCGCACCGGATGTGCGTGGTATCATCTGTAAAATCACGCACCGAGGGAAGCCACATTATGAAGGTGTATGATGTAGATACGGCGCATCGCTCCGCACGCGTCCGCGTTACCACGGACGAGTCTCTTCCCATGGTGCGTAGGTGCGAGCTCGTGCGTCGCGGTGCGCGCTATCACGCACCGTGGGAAACCGGTATTAGAGCAATGCGGTCGACGACTTAGTCGGGAGTGGCCATAGTGTTCTTTTTTAATACAAAATGTCTGTTATTTTTTGTGGAAGGAGATCTCATACATATGCATTTTATACTGTAGCTATAACATTAACATATTAAAAATAAAACAAAATCTCATTGACACCTAGTTCCCTAGGAACACTCATCTGTCGATGAGCGATATCGATGAATTTCATAAAATCCAAACGCAAGTACGGTACTTAAATAATTTTCAGGGTACGAAAATGAATTTGATAGATGTCAGTAAATTGCTCTTCGTATAATTCTTATGGCAAATGTTTATGATGATTCATTGTAACAAAACGTTTGAAAAATAACGTCCACTGCGAACCATTTCAAAAACAAAACATTAAAAACTGCCAGATTTTCAGCGCAATACATAACAAATAAACGAGAGCATGCCCAGTGCTAGAGAAGCGACAGTTTTCCATTAATAAATCTTTTGATTTTATAGTTATTAATTGGCAATCGGTTATTTAAAATATTGCTTGTATCCATAATTTAAGCGAAGTTAAAATCGAACATAATTTAAAATTTCTGTTTTGGAAGCGTTTTTTCGCAGATTATGATAATAACATTTTGGCTCAGTATTGACGTTTATTTAGAGTATACAAGGTTAGTTTTAGTATACACTAAACCCGAAACTGTTTTGTTCAGAATCACTAGGAGAATCGATTGGCATAGTTTTTGTACCACTTTATATTTTCCCTTTTTTTTCAAAATTTCTATTTGAATTTAATACCTAGGTTTCTATGCGTAACAGTGGACGGGAATAGACACTTGAGACTTGAGAGGTTTATTAGACAACTCTTGCATAGCACATCTCACAAATGTCGCACTACTGGGGAACTTAACTGGGTAACTTGGAGATTTATTTAAAAAAAAACATATTCAGGCAGTTTTGATGAAAATCATGTTGGGGTGTTTCGGTTTTTGTGTATACTAAAAATAGCGTTGTATACATTAAGGCTTTTCCAGTACTTACGATTATCTACTATTAATAACCATCATGCTAAGTTTCGACAAGGTTTCTTTTGATTTATCGATCATTTTTAACATATAGCTTCCACC
This sequence comes from Amphipyra tragopoginis, assembly GCA_905220435.1. Classification (NCBI taxonomy): domain Eukaryota; kingdom Metazoa; phylum Arthropoda; class Insecta; order Lepidoptera; family Noctuidae; genus Amphipyra; species Amphipyra tragopoginis. Next base: position 6,329,570 of record HG991999.1, on the reverse strand, counting down.
CGCAGCTTCGCTTGCGTGAAATTTTGAACCCGTTAAGTGACGGTTTTCCATACAAACTTTCATCCCCTATTTAACTCCCTTAGGGGTTGAATTTCGAAAAATCCCTTCTTAGAGGATGCCTACGTCACAAAAGGAACCTACTGTCAAAATTTCAACTTTCTAACCTCAGCGGTTTAGGCTGTGCGTTGATAGATCAGTCAGTCAGTCAGCTTCTCCTTTTATATATATAGATTGTCATTAGACACATCTCTTTGCGACTTTTTTGTCTTATGCCCAATTTGACAGTTTGGGCATAAGAGAGTTAGCAGCGGGGTAAAGTTCCGTATACTCGACTTCTCCGAAACATCGGCGGCTGCATTGTTCTATGTGCCGGAACACTGATGCGATACCAAGTTCCGTGACAAATAGGTATAACGGTATAACCGGTGTGGATTAAGAATTTAGATTTAGATTATACAAAACGAATAAGTCATTCCTAGGAAATTGTGTTGGATTTTATAACAAGCTTCCCAAAACAATTACAGATCTCACCGATGGCAAATTTAAGTCTTACGTTTAATCAGTTCTCATTAAAAAGGCATACTATAAGTTAAACGACTATGTTGACGATAGGGACGTGTGGCGCTAGTTCTTTTCTGCACATGTGGCTTCTCTGGAAATCATTAGTTTTATGTGTAGGTTTATGTATGTATCTATGTTATTTAGATACGATTTTGATTTATTATCTCAATTCATACAGAATTGATTTATATACTTTTTTTAAATTTTTAATGATTACTTTTCCTTTATATGCATAATTTTACTATTGTAAAAAATATTATGACTTTCTTTATATAGAGTCAATTAATTTATTCACCTGACAGACAGATCTGTGTTGCTGGGGAGTTTGTTGCGCCATTTCTTCTTCACAGCATAAACACTAGGAAGCGGTGAAGAGAGGGCTTTTTTGTGGGCTGTCTATTGTTATTCTGACGTTCAAAAAGAACTAAATAATTCTAGTCTATTTTGAATAAATGAGTTTTGAGTTTGAGTTTTGGACAATGATTATACAGTTACAAAACATAATAATCGGCGATGCTCGAAGTTCTTAAGAGTCGTCAGGACCTTGTACGGCCGACGAAGTCTCACAATTGAATCAACTGATTTCAAAATGAGATGGACGAGTACTTGTCCTTTCTAAGGGCTTTATTTACAAATCAAATTTTTGTTGAACGAGGATGGTGGAACCTTTGTAACCTCGTTTGGGTCGATTTACCTAGGGCTTTCTTTTTTCGCGACGATAGTGAGAGGTTTTCGGCTTTTTTGAATTGGGCCTGCGAGCGGCCGAAATGTCATTTCGGCGAAAAAAGGTTGTCTATTTCTGAAATGAATTTTCAGTTTCGGTTTAGATTTGGAAATTGACATTTTTACTTGTTATTTGGGTGTATGATGTGTATTTTTTTTTGTTTATGAATACATTGTGCACAAAATTTTATTTTTAAAAACTGCCAATGAATAGAATAGAATATAGGTACTTTATTGTACACCAAAATTGTAACACAGCTCTTATACAATATCATAATTATATTGAAGGGTACAATGGCGGTCTTATCGCTGATAGTGATATCTACCAGACAACCTTTGGATGAACAGGAAGACAATGAATAAGATAGAGGGGGTAGTCCGTGGTGTACTGCTGCAAAATGCTGTACACACATTATATATACATAATACTTACATATAAAATTATACATTATAATAATATATTACAATGCAATACTTAAATACATATGTTTTATAATTATGTGATAAGGGAAAAAAGGTAGGTTTTCAATGTTTATTTTTTTAATTCTATCGTTTTTAGGTTTTCAGTGATTTCAGAGACAGAGCCTAAATTCAATGTTAAACAAGAAAACACAAAAAAAAAAAACGCGGCGAGAAAGGAATTTCCAAATTTTTTTCGGCTTCTTCGTAAAATTTACTAAATACATTCTTCAGCCAACATTTAGTTCAATGGAAGTACCATTGAACTAAATGTTGGTTTTCTTCCGAGAATCACAATCTCGAATAGGTATTATAAAGTAGAACTAACGCGTAGAGGTGCACTGCACACTGCTAAACACCCAAGTTTCGCCAATGGCGTTATTACTTTGACTCGAGTCTCGACCTCTCTATCGTGCACACAAGTTTCATCAATATTAGGTCACCGTGTTATACGTATTTAGTGGAACAGTTCCTTACAAAGATTAAGCGACAAGAGCGCATTTTTTTTTTTAAACTTTGCCCCACACTAAGATTTCTCTTGTATCGTGGGTGCGTTTACAGACACAAATCTCACAAACAAACGCCCAGACCCGAAACAACCATCTATAGGCCATACAAATTTTTGTTCCGTGTGGGAATCGAACCCACGACCCGTAGCGCAGAAGCCAATCGCTTAGCCACTGCACCAAACGTGTCGTCAAATTGAGTGTTCTTTTAGTATGGATCTGGGATTTTATATATTGTTACGTTCTTTTTGGATAGGGTTTTATATGCGAAAAGCACCATTTGCAACGTTTTATATTTTTCTTTTCTGCTATAGCTGTGCCCGCGACTCCGTCCGCGTGGAAGTCGGAAAACAATATTATGTCGCAATTACTAAACTTTCTTCGTGATAACTTTAAATTCTAACAGCGGGAACTGACAGGCCGGCAACTTTTTTGTCGCCGTGAGCGCACTTTCATTGCAACCAATAGACGGGGCGACAGTTGCGTCGCCGGCTTGTCTCCAAACCCGTGGACAAAAAAGTCTCCCGACTGTCGCGTCGTTACATGCGCGCACTTTCATACTAACCCGTAGACTTGATGTGAGAGACAAATTAGTTGCGGAGACAAAAGTTGTTCGTGCCCGCTAGCTCTAATACTCGTAAGTATCTTTTGATTGAGAGAACCGATTACGATGAAACGAAATCTAACTACTACTCTGAGTTATGCAATATATTTGTCTATAAAAGTAAACGGCATTAGTCAGTACTTTTTGGAGCTCGTGGCTAACTAATTACAGCCGCATAGACCGATCTCCCGGGTTAAGCCACGCTTGCCGAGGTTGGTCTGTGGATGGGTGACCATTTACCATAGCGAGTTTCCTCCGTGCCTCGGAAAGCACGTAAAGTCGTTGGTCCCGGCTTTCATTTGTAGATCTTGGACAGTCGTTACTGTTGGTCAGAAGCCAGGAAGTCTGACAACCAGTCTTACCAAGAGTATCGTATTACCCAGTTACTGGGTTGTGGAGGTCTGATAGGCAGTCGCTCCATGTAAAATACTGATATTCAGCTGCATCCGGTTCGACTGGAAGCCGACCCCAACATAGTTGGGAAAAGGCTAGGCAGATGAATGATGATTAGTCAGCACTTTTTGGGTGATGCATGCATACGCAATATGACAAACCGACACACAGATAAACAGACAAAAAATTCAACAATGATTGATGACTCCTCCGTGCCTTGGAGAGTACGTTAAGCCGTCAGTCCCTGGTATCATACAGTCGTTACGGGTAGTCAAAAGCTCTAAATCTAACAACCGGTATAATCTTAGGATATCGGCATTGTCCAGTAACTGGGTTGGGGAGGTCTGATGGCAGTCGCTCCGTGTAAAATACTGGTATTCACCCGCATCTGGTTCGACTGGAAGCGGACCCTGACATAGTTGGGATATATACAAGGTTAGTCAGAAAGGGTGTACTAGTCCGAAAGGGTGTTAAAGTACACATAATAATGAATAACTTTTGTTCTACAACTTTTCCCAAAAGTCAATAGTTTAAGACAAATAGTTGTTCAAAAATCTCAAAATAAAATCTCTAAAATCTATCTAGTTATGATCAGCTGTGTTTACATTTTAGGTCATATTTGGGCTCACGAATTAAAAGCTCCATTTTATGAATTCGTAACTAAAGTAGGGACGAATTTTTTTTTAAAAAACTAAGTTAAAAATTATTTTATTTGGAGAAAAAAATATCGAATTTTGAAATTTTAACACTTGCTTTCAAACAGTCATCAGCGATACTATAAATGGGCTTCGGATTAGTACCCCCTTTCCGACTAACCTTGTATATACTATAACATAACTATGTCATAGTTGGGTAATGGCTAGGCAGAACAGGTAGCCAGACGCGTAAGTTCAATGGTAGACCTACGTATGAGCCTGACAGCATTGAAAAGTCCATGTCCAGCATTAGTCATATAGAAACTGACTTTCAGTGAGCCTACCGCCATTTTCCGGTCACAATTCCAACCTTAAAATAAAGCATTTTTAAACAAAAACTGCATTTTATATTCGCGCATACTACAATCCCGAATAAAACGTTCCAACGGCATAATCTCGCTACATATGCCTTAATTTGTTAACAGGCCAGAAATCCTGAATGCATTGCTATGTCGTTTATGTAGCAAAATGGCCGTCCTTGATTTACAGTGTTAACACGTATAATGTAGTACTTGCAGTTAATATTCTCGCGACTGCAGCTAGCATCTGGACTTTATGTTATTTTAATATAGGTACAAATAGTATTTATACTGGATTTTGTTGAGATGAGTAACACATTAGAGCATTTATTTCTAACTAGCTTTTCCATGGTGTTCCTTTTATTTTAGATGCTATGTTATTTAGAAGAAATAAATGTACCTGATCGAGCCTTTCGATTAGTACAATAAAATTACAGTTTTTTTTGTTTTCACATTTAGCGGGTTCGATTCCCGGTTCAGACAGGTGATTATTTAAAATTCTTTGAATGCAGTTCGTATTGTTTTTAAAATAAAAATGAAGTCTTCATTCAGTCAATTTATCTATCATGTAGTCATGTCAGTATTTAAGGTACTTCCCCTCCATGTGGCAAAGTCGTGGGACGCCCTGTATATACAGGGTGTTAACGAATTCGTGTAATTCCTTCAAACCACGTGATCTACTGGTGACACAGATTAACCCTAAATGAGAATTATTGAAAACCAACTAAAAAAAAAATTAAAAAAAAAACTTGATTTTCTATTTCTGAGTCATTTTAGGGCCTTGAGTTATCTGACTGGAAAGAGCGATATCGCGTTAGTCGTGCCTGCCAGCCGTGTCGCCGTGCTTTCATTAATTTATGCGTGGCATCGAAATGTTCACACAAATGTAACATCTTTTTTTGCAAAAAACTAAATTCTTATTTTTTACTGAATCCTTATTAGGTGGTTTAGATACGATCGTTAACAAAGCCGCATGAAAAAATAATATTTTTTTATTTTTAATCAATCTAAATCCCGTGCGGTGCCTGTCTACATCAGTAGTAGATCATGTGGTTTTAAGGAATTACACAAATTCGTTAACACCCTGTATATCGGGTGTAAAAAGACCCTTATCGATAACGAAAACCTCGTATTCTACCCATCATTGGGATCATTTTTTTCGAACAAACCATACCTGGGAAATCACTGGTTTTGGAGATATTACTTTACGTGGAATTCGTGAACTGCGACACGCGAACTTAGTCTCCGCGAAATTAATTGCATTTATTGTAAAAAATGTCCAAATTTAACGTAGAAACCGCTTTTAGTGAGTTATCGAAGAAAGTGGCAGCATTGACATTGAAAATCTCTACTCAATCTACACTAATTGAAGCCCAAACTAAGAAAATTACGGAACAACAAAAGGCCATTGAAAACTATTCCACCGCCATTTTTGAACAAAAGAAGGTGATCGACGTATTATCTATTAAAATTGAGGATTTACTATTAGCGTCAACGAAAGCGAGTACAGTAAAGAGCGGGACAGAAGAACCTATCGTTGCACCTATTACCCAGAGTGTGAGTGAGACGCATATAGATACGGAATTTGCTACTTTACCGCAATGCAAGATGACCGCACGTGCGCGCCGGGCGACCGGCCGTTCTAAGAATAAGGGCGAGTCCACATTGCAGAAACCGGAGCATTTAGATGAAGCTTATAATAATATTATTTTAGTGAAGGATAGTGAAGATAATAACATAGTGGGAGATGTTTCAACGGAATGGAAGGTTGTTGGTAGCCGAAAGACCAATAAAAAGACGCAAGTAAAAGTGATCCACAAAGGGGGTAACGTACAAATTTCTGCGTTCCAAGCGATCGAAAAGAAGAAATTTTTACATATTTGGTCACTACATCCTGATACCACTGAAGATGCTATACTCCAGCATGTGTCAAATATCTGTGGAAGCAGCGATATAAAAGTTGAGAAGATTATCCCTAAAACTAAACGAGACTACTCCTCGTTCATGGTGGGAGTTCCAGAATCGCAATTTGAAAAAGTGAACAAGGGTGAGAGTTGGCCATTAAACACCCAATTCAATGAATGGGTGTGGTTTCGGAACTACAATAAATCAGCAAGTTTTAATAGTAACGGAAAGCAATGACTGCGCCATAGAAGTATATTATCAGAATGTCCGGGGACTACGAACGAAAACAAAAACATTCCTTAATAATGTATTGGCATCGACTTATGACCTTTTTGCGATTACGGAGTCAGGTCTCCATAAAGGAATACATGACGGAGAACTAATTCCATCGGAGTTCACCATATTACGATGTGATCGCGCAGACGGGCGAAAACAAGGAGGAGTATTTTTGGCGGCTTCTCCGCGTTTACGCTTAAATCAAGTGGCGGTTGACAATGTGGACAAAGCCTTATTTGAGATTGTGTGCGCGACAGTTTATCGACGACACCATTTTTTGTTTTTTTGCTGTGTTGTTTACATTCCGCCAAAATGCGATGCTAATGAATATATGCATTTATTTCATATATTAGAGAATGTTTGTGTTAAGTATGACAAAGTTTTAGTGCTTGGTGACTTTAATATGCCATCTACGACTGTGGAAATTCAAAGTTATTTGGAATATGTTATTGCTTACTGTGGATTTCGGCAGGTAAATAATGTAGTTAATATTAATAATCGCACGTTAGATTTGGTATTGTCAACGTTTGCGTTGAGTGACTTAGGGGTACAACTTTCTGAGGAACCTATAGTTCATATCGATACACAACATCCGCCGTTGGTTATCAGCGCCAAGGTTTCTCATCGGGATCCGGAACGTAAACGGGGGATTTCTCGGAATGATAGTGCCGATCCGTCGTTTAATATTAGACACAGGTGGAATTTTAATAAAGCCGATTTTCTAACGTTATATAATTCTTTTAAGTCATTAGATTGGGAGTCATTGTATGGCATTCAGAACTCAGAGGCGGCTTTAAATTACTTTTATAGCGTAGTGAATGAAGTTATTGACGAGTGTGTTCCAAGGAAAAATGTTAAAGGGAATAAGCGTGAGTCTAGATTTAATTATCCAGAATGGTACACATCTGATTTGATAAGTGATATTAAACATAAATGGCGATATCACAAATCATTTAAAAGAACTAATTCTCAGAGTGATTATGAAATGTTTTCTCGCTATAGAACTCAAGTCAAACTTAAGCTTGCGTCAGTCAATGAAGCCTACCAAAACAGACTTCAGAAAAACCTTAAAGTGGATCCGAAATCGTTCTGGAACTTTATTAGGGCTAAACAAGCTAGGCGCAATCCACCTAAAGTCACGAAGGGCGGCTTATTGTTAAAGGAAGAGGAGTGCGCGGAGAATTTTGCCACATATTTCCACTCAGTGTACAGCGACGTGCGGCCGGCGCTTGATCCGGTAGCTGAGGAGCATGCGGGCGGCGGGTCAGCGGGTGCGGCTCGCGTGCATGTTGACCGTCTCAATGCGCGTGAAATACGCGCGGCGCTCCTGCGCCTCAAGCCCAAGCGCTCAGTAGGCCCTGACGGCATACCACCTTACATTGTCAAAGATTGTCGAATGATCTTTGAGGAGCCTTTGTTGCACATCTTCAACTTGTGTTTGCAGGAGGGTCATTACCCGGATGAGTGGAAGATTACTCGAGTTATCCCGGTCCCTAAAGGAGGGGCAGGCACTGACGTAAGTGGATACCGACCGATAGCGGTACTGTCGGCGTTCGCTAAGGTGTTTGAATCAGTCTTGCATAAAAGTATTCATTCCCAAGTGAGCTCGCAATTGACAGATGTTCAACATGGATTTCGGCCGGGTCGCAGTACGGGAGGTAACTTGCTTTCATTTGTGAACTACCTGTCGCCGGTTATTGACGCCGGGGGGCAGGTGGACGCCGCTTATTTCGACTTCCGGAAAGCTTTCGATACCGTAGATAATGATGTACTTTTATGCAAGCTCTCTGCGATGGGATTCACATTGCACTTATTAAAATTTTTTGCTAGCTACCTTGGGGAGCGCCGACAGTACGTGGAGTATGCTGGACATGAATCTAGACCATATTATACGTTCTCAGGGGTTAGTCAGGGTAGTAATATCGGGCCATTAGAATTTATCTTGATGATTAACGATCTGCCAACTGTAGTTAAAGAGGCGAAGTGTCTACTGTTTGCAGATGATTTGAAGTTATTTTTGTCAATAAAAGATGCAGGAGACTGTCACCGGCTCCAAGCTGACATTTATGAAATAATTAAGTGGAGTAAAAGCAACAAGTTGCAGTTTAATGTTAGCAAGTGTTGTGTGATGAGCTACAGTCGTGCGCGTTCACCTATACGGCACCAGTACGACATGGATACCGAGCTAATGCCGCGGGTCACACAGGTGCGAGACCTGGGTGTGCAGATGGTATCGGAGTTGACGTTCCGTAAACACATAGTTGAGGTGTGCGGCAGGGCTTTTAGAAATCTTGGTTTCGTTTTGAGACAATGTAAGGACTTTAGCGATACGGCAGCAGTTAAGGTTTTATATAATGCACTTGTTAGGAGCCACCTCGAGACAAGTGCAATAATATGGAATCCACATGAGGAAAAATACAGCCTCATGCTGGAAAAAATACAAAATAAATTTAACAGATTTTTGTACTTCAAACAGTACGGGGTTTACCCATTTTATCCCCTGATGTATCCGAGTCTGTTCGTCATGGGCATGGTTGGGTACACCAGGCTGGCAGTGAGGAGAGACGTCGCGCTTTTTAAGTACGTGGTGAGCGTACTGCGAGGGTTGCTGCATCACCCAGAGGTGCTGGAAGCACTACGGTTGCGTGTTCCGGATGGGTACGTAGGTGCACGTCGCCGCCCTGCTCTGTTGGATGTGCCAGTGGCTAGGACTAACCTGCTCAAGTTTACCCCTTTGTCACGCGCCGCACGTCTTATAAATAATGTAGGTATGTCGGAGGATATTTTTGGAGAAAACCTGCCGAAATTATTCCAAGCTGTACAACTAATTTTAGAGAGGCTATTATAGTATTTTAAGTGTTATTTATTTTATATAAGTACATATAATATATAATATTGTTTTTAAAAATCTTTTTGTTTGTTATAATATTTTATAGTGTAATTCTAATATGTTACGTATAGCACCGCTTTGGTTTTTTACTGTTAAGGTGTTATAATTGTGTGTGTGTAAATAAATAAATAAATATTTAAGGTCAAAGTAGGGTAGACCGAGGTATAACTGGCCGCTTTTATTAATTGGCCACTATCCACTTCAACGACATAAATTAAGAGTTATCCACACGGTACGCCATCTATGATTATTTTTTTATACTACTTACTCAAGCAGCTTTCATTATAGTAACATTTTTTTCCACTATGACACTAGCGCCAATAATATCGACCATTTTGTGTCATTCCGTGTTCAAGTTCTGACATGAACGGTAAATCATTACAAAAATCTTAACGTACTGCTCTGTAATAATTGAATTTTGTGGTAGCTATTTTGTGAAGTAATCGTGAGTTGATCGTGTATGGTGTGTTGAATTTGGTAAGTGATAGGTACACATTATTTTTTTTTAGTTTTTTTCCAAAATCGATTTCCAAGTCGTAATACTAAACTTTCTTCCATACAAACATTATCAAAAATTTCAATTTTTCCTCACAAATTACGCATTTGAAGTTACAAAAACGCAATGAATATCAAACGCACACGACCGCCTTGGCTCGGCTGTGTGGCCGCTGCACGCATGCAAATGCGCGGCATCGCCACAACCATAATTTGCGCGCTACAAAAAAAAGCGTTTTTTTTTCATGCCAAAAAATAAAAGTCGTTTCCCAGCAATTATTTTTGGTTAATGTAATTTAGTTTGATGTACAGAGTGCATAGATTTCGGCTATATGATGGGTCTTTTTACACCCTATATACAAGGTTAGTTTTAGTATATACTAAACCTGAAACTAGTTTGTTCAGAATCACTAGGAGAATCGATTGACATACACTTCTCATCAAAAAAATCGAAACACTTCCGAAATTATCTTTGTGGCGACAATTAAACAAAAAACAAGCATTAATTCATTATAGAAAAAACATAATTTAGTAGCTGGAAGTTTGGCCTTTACAATGGTGTACGAAACTTCCAAAAATTAAAAGTAAAAATAAGGTTGTATAGTTAGGATTAGGAAGTTAGGATAGGATTAGGATAAAACATCGAATTTGTTCGTTACACTTTGGGACCCCTCCATGCTTTACATAGCACGATACGCCATCGGTCCCGGGTGTCATACAAATACTTCTTCTTCTATCGTGACCTGGCATCAGGGCTGGAAGGTTTATGACTTGTGTATGATTTATAAACGTGTTGATATTTGTTGAGCCGATTTTTGCCAAGCAAGTCGAGAAAAATCAAATATTCGATGAAAACTGATGACAAAATCTCAATTAAATAAATTAACGGTACCAGGCGAAGTCGGGGCGAGCCGCTATCTATACATATAAAAGGAGAAGCTGACTGACTGACTGATCTATCAACGCACAGCCTAAACCGCTGGGGTTAGAAACTTGAAATTTTGGCAGTAGGTTCTTTTTGTAACGTAGGCATCCAATAAGAAGGGATTTTTCGAAATTCAACCCCTAAGGGAGTTAAATAGGGGATGAAAGATTGTATGGAAAATCGTCACTTAACGGGTTCAAAATTTCACGCAAGCGAAGCTGCGGGCGAAAGCTAGTTACTTTATAAGTAAGTAAGTAGCAACAACTAGTTTCCTCATTCTGACTCTCACATCTTACGTACGGGAAACTTCAAATACAATGTATGTTTTCCTTTAATTCCAAGATCAGTGTGGAAACACCTCACGACTCCACACTACCTGAGTTAGAACAATTTTACCAGGAAATTACTTTTAGTTCCGCAGTTGAGTCTTGTTTGTTGTTCTTTAAATGGAAAATTTATGAGTTTGTCCGGTTAAATTTAAAATTGTTATTTATTCCGCATGTGCATTGCTGGTACTGTGACAGAACTATGGTTAGGGGTAATGGGAAAAGCGTGTTTTGGGTAAACTGGACTTGGAATAACTTGAAATGTCACCTAGATGCATTTGTGATTTCGGGTACAGATATATCACTCCATCGCTGTCCGACCGCAACTTATTAAGGAATTTAATAAGAATAAAAAGCATTACATAATTTGTACACTAATGATATCTAACTACTCTCATTCTTCAAATCCCATCTCACTCTTAGACGAGGTCCGTGCCCAGCAGTGGAGTAGAATTAGGCTGATTATGCTAAGGTGTTCTTCAATTTATTTTCGACACCATTTGTATTATCGTCATCAACGTCATACAGTATGCTAGCTGTGAGCTCAGTTTTACATTTGTGTGTATGAAATGCTGAAAGTGCGCAGTAGGACGGAGACGCGTGTAGGACGCGCCACGCATCACGCCGGTTATCAAAAGCTGTATAAACCGATGTGTACCGTGCTGGCGGACGCGCCGCGCTGCAAGCCGCGCTTTATTTTACGTTATCGGTGTGCATTCACACAAATACAATGCTGAGATTACGGCTTGCGAACTGATACACAGTTTGTAAGCATTGGAACTTATTTACAGACTTTATTAATACATGGTCGAAGACAAAACGGTTGATGATAGTGTTGTTGGGTTGTTGATCGCAGTATGTTGTAATAAGACAGTCTTTCTAACAATCCTCTTGCCATCACCCCTTACTGATCTCTAATTAAAGGAGGAAGAGTGGGTTATATACTTCTCCGATTTTATTTTATTAGATTCGTTCATTAATGGTAAAAAAATAATTGTTATGTTTGCCAAAGATAATATTTTTATTGGCAAACTGTGCATAAAATATACTCGTAAGCTAATTTCATGTAAAGGAGGAATTATTATGTAAAGCCTTAAAGGGTCCTTGCTGTATTATTGGTAAAGATACAAGTCTTCATATTGATTAGACGTAGGCCAAAGAAAATATGGATGAATGTTTAAAATGATTTGGATAAGAAAGGAGTGAGTACTGAGATGTCGGCTGATAGAGGAGAATGGAAGAGGAATACATGCTGTGACGACCCCACCTAGAGAGAGATGGGGTATCTAGATGTAAGAGTCTTAATTTTAAATATTTAATGAAATTGTAAAAATGCAAAAATCTCCAAATAAAATAAAGTTTATAAAATATTAATAATGAAATATCTACCAACAATATTTCATAAATTATAAATTTAATTGCAATCAAACAAATATGTAAGCGCTCTTCCTCTCTCCTACTAAAGTATGCTGTGCCCGACAGGGTCCATAATTGATCCCATAGTCTTAAACTTACCACCTATAACATTAAATTATGGAATACAATAAAGTATTGAGTATAATCTGTGTTTGTTAAAACAACAAATATACGTGACTTTATTGGCGTATGAAATCATCAATATGACGTATGAAATAATCAATATGGCGTATGAAATCATCAATGCCAGTGTAAATAAGAGCAGATTGTAAAACAAACTTAACGGTCTTAATAAAACAAGGTCATAGTTTTCCAATCACAGTAGTCTCATTTACTTTTCCATTTTAATTAATGCCGGATAATTAAAACTTCCAATGCCTTTCATAAAATACATCGTTCTTTTGTATGTTTAAATAAATCTGAAATTAAAAACGGATTTTTAATGCATCAGGTGATATTTTGAATACGTAATACGTGTCCAATGACAGTGAGTACATGATTTATATGAAATAAATGATTTTAATCATCGTCTGCTGAACTTCTACGTATTAATTAAACGTATAATATTATTATTATACGTTTGTTCTACATTGGTTTTCCCAACTATGTTGGGGTCAGCATCCAGTGTAACCAGATGCGGCTGTAATCATTTTACTCTTAATTCTAAATAACAAAAAAATTATCAATATGTAAAAGTTATGTTTTTACGGTTTTGCCCCACCCCTTGTCCAAAACCGGGTATACCCAAATCTTGCACCCGATTTTGGCCCTTAACAGTGGTAGCAATGAAACTCATTAAGATCTTCGGGTTCCCAACCCGAACCAACAAGGTATTGCACCATGCATCGCTTCTTCGCAAGTATAAAGATACCTACACTTATTAATTCCAAAAAATATTAGATCAATTGACCATAAAAGCGTTTTTCTTATTTATTGTTGTCGAGCACGCACCGACGCCTTTAAAAGTTTGTTGACAAACTGATCAGGGTGGCAAAAAGCAGCTAGCGAACGCGCGCCTAAATTTGAAACGTGTAAGAGGCTATACTGCCTTGACCCGGTTTTACCCCCCCGGTTTTGGACTAATTTCCCCTACCTCTCTCTTACGTAGAAACGGCTGTAGTATCTAGCTTGGACCTGATTTGAAACGCAGAGAATGTCTATTATGGAGCATACAAATCCAAGTAACAAAACTATTGAGAGATGAAAGGATAGCCCTTTGGCTCTCTCACATACACACAATGGAACACAGCATACGGCCTGGATTGACTTTAATGTGTGGATGGTAGTTAGTCAGGCGGACCGTATAAATCCTAGAGCCCTCTCAAGCTGGCTTCCCACGGTGCGTGGTAACGCGCACCGGCTGTGTGTGGTATCATCCGTAAAATCACGCACCATAGGAAGCCACAATATGAGGGTGCGTGATTCGAAGCTATTTTTTCATTCCAAAATACCAAGTGAAAGAGAACTCGCACCGCATCTTTGAAGTTACCGACTCACGGCGGATACGGCGCACTGCTCTGCAAGCGTCCGCGTTACCACGGACGAGTCTCTTCCCGTGGTGCGTCGGTGCGAGCTCGTGCGTCACGGTGCGCGGTATCACGCACCATGGGAAACAAGCAGGTGTGCAGGTTTTCTCTCGAAGTTTTTCCTTCATCGTTAACGCAAGGGATGGTCAAATAAATTCTTATCTGCACGTGAATTTTAAAAGTTAGAGGTGCAACCAGGATCGGTTTCAGACCTTTCTGCATTGAAGGCAAGCGTTCAACCACTACGCTGCTACTACATAAAACAATAAGACATTTTTAGGGTTCCGTACCCAAGGGGTAAAACGGGACCCTATTACTAAGACTCCGCTGTCCGTCCGTCTGTCCGTCTGTCACCGGGCTGTATCTCATGAACCGTGACAGTTGAAATTTTCACAGATGATGCATTTCTGTTGCCGCTATAACAACAAATACTAAAAAAACAGAATAAAATAAATATTTAAGGGAGCTCCCCTACAATAAACGTGATTTTTTTGCCGCTGTCCGTCCGTCCTTCTATCACCGGGCTGTATCTCATGTAACGTGATAGTTAGATAGTTAAAATTTTCACAGATGATGCATTTCTGTTGCCGCTATAACAAAAAATACTAAAAAATAGAATAAAATAAATGTTTAAGGGAGCTCCCATACAACAAACGTGATTTTTTTGCCGATTTTATAGATAATGGTACGGAACACTTTGTGCACGAGTCCGACTCGCACTTGGCCGGTTTTTTATTTACATTTTCGGAGCATTCTTCAGAAAATCATTTTCATGTAGCGGTAACATAACAAAATAGGTCAAATGAATGTAGAACAGTAACTTTTAAAACAGCCCCGAGATAACATGTACCAACTTTTATATGAATAACTTTGTTTTGTTGATGACACAAAGGATTGTCGGGCCACTGCGTCTGACAAACTAATTTAACCACTCTGTCATATGCACAGATGTATTGTTGTATAGATATGGCGGTGTAAGCATATTTAGATTTGTATAGAAATAAAATACCTACATTTTTTAATTAGTCACGTGGATAACAGATTGAAATACGATTAAGCCGGGTCCGCTGCGCCGTGTTTTTGTGTTTGCAAGCAGGATAACATTCTTTGCTAACCGAATAGGGGCGTGGCCTAACAGTTTTGTTAGCAAAATTGGCGCTGCGGACCCGGCTTAACATTGTTTGCTAACCGAATAGGGGCGTGGCCTAACAGTTTTGTTAGCAAAATTGGCGCTGCGGACCCGGCTTAACATTGTTTGCTAACCGAATAGGGGCGTGGCCTAACAGTTTTGTTAGCAAAATTGGCGCTGCGGACCCGGCTTAACATTGTTTGCTAACCGAATAGGGGTGTGGCCATAAATAAGTGTACAACCTCTTA
The DNA here is from genome assembly GCA_905220435.1 of Amphipyra tragopoginis. Classification (NCBI taxonomy): domain Eukaryota; kingdom Metazoa; phylum Arthropoda; class Insecta; order Lepidoptera; family Noctuidae; genus Amphipyra; species Amphipyra tragopoginis. The sequence continues at coordinate 6,314,194 of HG991999.1, read as the reverse complement.
AGAGGTCACTGTACTCATCATTATGAACAACTTTTACTATGGGACCAAACTGGAAATCGCGAAAAAAAAATCAGCTGTTCCCTACATTAATGTTCGCATAACTCGTCAAAATGTAGGGAACAGCTGATTTTTTTACGCGATTTCAAGTTTGGTCCCATAGTAAAAGTTGTTCATAATGATGAGTACAGTGACCCCTTAAGGTTGTACACTTATTTATGTTACACTTTGTATAAATGTAGCCCTAATGTCATCGCTACATAGTATAAAACAAAGTCGCTTCCCGCTGTCTGTCCATATGTATGCTTAGATCTTTAAAACTACGTAACGGATTTTGATGTGGTTTTTTTAATAGATAGAATTGAATCACTCAAGAGAAAGGTTTATATGTATAATACATGCATATTATAGTACTTGTGCGAAGCTGGGGCGGGTCGCTAGTAACTCATAACATAGAATTAGTAGAGCTCCGTGTGAAAGAGTTAGTCAGGGGAAGTAGGTACTACCCCCGTACTTATTTCTGCCGCCAAACAGCATTGCTGTGTTGCGGTTTGACGGTTATGCGTGCCGGTGAAATTAGAGACACCTTAGAAGTTCCAACTTTATCTCTAAGGTTGTCAACGTATCAGAAATTATATTTTCTTCTGTTTAACGAAAGATGAATCCTGACATAGCGGTTATTTCGTAAATTGTAGCTGTAAGGAGAATGCTATCGAAAAAACGTACACGACATCATTAAAGACAGTAAAATAATAATATTAAAATACGTTTTGTTTTTTAAAAATATGCGATATTCTTTGTCTAGTAACGTTTTATAGAAAAACCCCAGGACTCACGTTACGTTAGAAAGGATATAGTGTTATAAGTGGCTGTAACTTGTAATGTAACAGACGGCCCTAGGATCTCCTGAGCACGTCTGCTACACCAGTTGTAAAGAATGTGTAGAGCATTCAATACCTAATACATAACAACAATAATAAAGTGCTTATACGAGTAAGAGTCAGCGAGTTCCTTCTTGTATTCACAGCGTTCGTCGATGGCCCACACAGCCATCTGATGGAAACCGGCGGCAGCAAACAGACCGGCTGTACCGGTAAAACCGGCCATCATTGCCCTTAGCGGATATCTTTGCCCTAACACGAAAAATAACTAAAATCTTGAATTGCAAATAAACTTATATAGCTGACAACATTTTTTAACCTTTGGGGTAAACTTGAATGTTTTTCTGACAAAATGAAATGTTCGTTACGTTGCTAAGTTCACCCAGTTGCCCGCCAGACATGTTGAAAGTAGAACAAGTGTGAGGTGGTGCCAAAATCTTGTTTTACGTTTTTACACACGGTCAGCGTACGACATCTCTCAGGCAACTTATTTCAAAACTAGAGTTATGATAAGTATCACGCTTCATATCTATGCTTGTTTGAGACCTTTATAACATAAAAACTTCAAGATAATGGAGTGGGCAATGATTCCCGAACTTCCTTGAACATAGGAGTGACAACATTGCCCACTGCAAAAATAGTGTTAGGGTTGGTGACCATAATTAAAATAATATTTTTTTAAATATTTAAATTTATTTATTGGAAAGCGGTTGTCATGTATTGGGCATGTAATGCAGAGGAATGAGAAACATGTTACGGGGAATGTTCTAATATTTCAAAAGATTATTATTTATCACATTATGGCATCAACCCTAACCCACCGTTTTAGTTTGTATGAAAAAGCAGCTGGTGTGTAGTGTAATATTGCTCACCTCAGTAAAATTAAAAAATGTCGTTTTTGATATATTGATCACGAAGGATGGCAACTTTGCACAATTCACTAAAACATACCTTATTTTCAAAGCTTTAGAACTGATAGTTTTAGAGAAAATAAGGTTGAGCAATGTTGGACGGTGGTGCGTATAATTTTGCCCGGCTCTTTAATTGCCTTTTTCTAGGATTCTGTTAAAGCTAGAAGCTCCACATTTCGTGATTTAAAGCCTTTAATAGTAATTGTTACCATGGTATACTTGATTACGAGTTCTGGTGAATGTTTTTTTTCATAATCTCAAAAATAAGTAAAAATGTGGGCAATGATGGCCGGTTTTACGGTAGCATTTAGTCGTAGTCATAGTAGTAGACGACAGCAGGTCCGATCGCCGATCTCACAAGTGTAGGTAGGGCAGGAGACGAAGTGAAAAGAAGGGAGAAGGGGTTACCACCGGGGCGCAGCTTCTTTATCTGGCTTTCCAGTTGGATAACATGCCACAGCTATTTATAACACCAAGGGAAACACGTAGGCATTCCACCAATGCTTTTTATTTAGCTTCATCAGTAAAATATCAAAAACTGTTCCGCTATAGAAATATTCCAAATTTCAGTTTATAACGTATCAATATAAAATAAACAGACAATAATCGTATCAAAAAAACATCACCATGGTGTCCAAAAAACCATCTCCAAAAACCAAGTCTAAATTAGAATCCCATCTGTCATAAAAAAAAAAGTATAAAATATAAATAGCAAGTAGGTAGGTGAATGACCATGAAGGTGATACTACAAACTACTTACTGACAGGTGTACTGATGGGCTGTTTAGCAGCTTTGGTCATGTAAAAGCTGATCATGGAAAAATTTCACCCACTAAAAGTCGTCCACCGACTGTCGGTCGTCTGCCTTTCACCTAACAATCATTGATTTCTTTTCGATCACTTGTTATATTTGCTATTATTATGTAGGATAGCGAAGAAGCCAATTTCAATTATTATAGAATTGGATTCCAGCTTTGGAATTTTGCGAAGCCTATTATTATTGCACATTCCAATATTCATTGATGATTATCGGATTCTACGATGACCCTCTTGTGTACGAATGGAAATAGAGTAAATAATTTAGAAATAAATATCTATGGAGTTGTTATTCCAAATGTAATATTAGACATTTTGTGAATGATTGTATGAATATACTTGGATTGAGCGTTAGGAAATTACTCATGAGAGGTTTGGTGATAGAAATATTTCGAAGAAATTCCAACACCAATTTGATATAGCTTATTAGAAAGCTTATTTATTGAGCTATTCAATTATAATTAATTAAGAGCTTTAAGCCGCGTGTTATAAAAAAAAGTAAATAGTGTTCCAGTAGAAACGAAACACACATTCCATTTATTTATTTATATTTATGCAATAGAAATAATAAAAATGTAGCTGAAGTTGCTGCTTCTATTAAATGTTTTGAAATTTCCATACATTTTCTGAACGACTCAGTCACGAATATCACAAATGAATTATATCGGACAATCGCGGCTTCATCTTCAATAAAAAACAAGAGGTCAGCTGGAGCCTTTCAAGTTTAAATACAATAAGCAACATAAGTATACGTTTGAAGGCAACCACCGCACACAGTAAGTTCACCGCGTTTAAGTTAATCCATTTGATAATACAGGGTTAAAACGAATCCGTATAAATAAAACCACATCATGTTTTACTGGTATGGAGTAAACCTGTGTTGATAATAATATACTTGATATATAAAAAACTTTTTGTCCTTCGATGGTGGGTAGTTGAAGAAATTACATGAATTCGGATAACATACTGTATACTAGGTGTTAAAAAATCAACTCTAAGAATTTTGTGGGGTTATTCGGTATCGGAAATTGAATAACTTTTGTTCTACAACTTTTCGAAATTCGCGTATTTTTTATAACTTTCCATACAAATCAAAAAAATATTTTAATTTATTTGTATGGAGATGCATAAAAAATTGGAGAATAATATATACTCTGGGTCAACGAAATAAACCTTAATATCTCGGAAACTAAGAATGCTAGCTAATTCAAATAAAAAGTATTTTATAGATTATTTAAGAATTTTTATTAATTTCATTTGAGTAGTATTAAATATTCTATAAATACGTTTTATTTGAACATGTTGGTGATCCGGATTCATTGCTACCGAGTGTATTTTATTTACCAATACCAAATACTCACATCGAAATATGATATCGCTTATTTTATTAAAGCACACCACAATGTTCATATTAACAGATTATGCTCTAAGCGATCTTTACACAATACCATGATTATAATATTTAAAACAAAATACCCAATGTATCACATTGAAATCCTTGACAAAATGGAGTATGCGAAACAGACACCAAAAACTCGGCGAACTGTTGCTGATTCAAAAATAAAAAAGGCTATTATCTCAGCGCCTAAAAAGGTTCTGGGGCATATCCTCTTTTGTGTATTTTTTGTATGGGATCTGCAAATGATAGCAAAAACGAAACAGGGGAACCTAGATATTTTTTGGATACGTTACCGCATCTAGGCATGAAGCTGCGATTGTTTATAGCTCAATGGACACTGTTTTTACAAACTTTTATTTAACTTGCAATGTATGTATGTTTGTCAGGGTGGAATCTTGCAACTGAATTTTAAATCAGTTATCTTTAACCGATTGAGCTGAAATTTGGTATACACGCTTATTTTGGATGACAATGCATGTTTAGCTATGTGATTTATTCTAATTCCAATATGGCGGATCATCTAAGATAGCGGACTAGTTATTTTTTCTATACCACCACAGTCTGGGTATAAAATGAAAAGGCTTGCTGAGAAAAACAAGAAAACAGACTTAGAAACATTCCTAATCATAACTAAAAAATTAATTAATGGTAAAAAAAACTTTTTAAAAACAAGCTTTTATTTAATTACCCTAAAAACAAGAAAATAAACTTTAAATTATATCAAACCAATCAATTTAGTACATGTATTACACAATTTATTACATGATATAAAAGATTGTCGCGAGATTTGCATATTTTATAGGAAACATTTTCTTTCATAGAATTACTTATAATAATTATGTCAAGCAAGATTAGTTAGTACACAAGTAAATCTGAACACAACATGGCTTGGGAGAGGCCTGTGTCCAGCAGTGGACGTCTTTTGGCTGAATGATGACGATGATGAAAAGCGCACTGGTGTAGACATACCATAAAAGGTGTCAATAGGAAAAAGGCAAAAAAAAAGATTTCCTCACATAATATATAATATGATAGAATATTTTGACGACACGAATAAATAAATGAAAGCACGGCGACACAATAGACGGGCACGACTAGCGCACTCAGTTAACTCGGGGCAATAAAATGATAAAAAAACTTTTTAAGTTTTTTTTTGTTGATTTTGCTATAAACCCATTTAGGGTTAATCTGTGTCACCATTACAACACGGGGCTTAAAGGAATTACACAAATTCTTTTACACCCTGTATACAACCTAATATACTAACACAGTGAGTTAAATCAAAGCTTCTAATAAAAATAGCTGTGCGTCTGGTTACTCACATTGGATTGGGGGGAGGGGGACGCCGCTGCATGGTTCCGCAGAGCCGATTACTCACGCGTGAACAGACGAGTTGTGTTCTATTCTGCTACAATTTCCACTGATCTTATCCAAAGTGGAATATTCTGAGATATTTATATCAGGAAATATTAATATCACCACAATAGACAAACGTCGATCTAACAAGTACATATTGTAGATTAAGATGAACGACTAATTAATGGAAAATGTTCCCAAGATTCAATGTTCTCTATTAGAAACAAATATGAGTGATTGATCTATCAAGAGGGGCTATTATACATCACAATCGTAAACTGTTGAAGAGGCAGAATACAACAGTGCCTTTGCTCCTCTAACACTCTATCGGCGCATGATTGCAGCGGCTGTCTTCGTGTCACTCGTAATGAAAGTTTTCCACTCAATGTGAATTGTAAGGGTCAGCGCCTACTTGTGGAGTGGCGAAGCGAGTAAATTATTAAATGACGTGGCTTATTTAATTAAACTAAAAGAAATCAATTATACAAGGTGTAACATAAATAAGTGTACAACCTCTTAAGGGGTCACTGTACTCATCATTATGAACAACTTTTACTATGGGACCAAACATAAAATCGCAAAAAAAGAACAGCTGTTCCCTACATTTTGAAGAGTTATGCGAACATTAATGTAGGGAACAGCTGTTTTTTTTTCGCGATTTCAATTTAGGTCCCATGTTAAAATTCGTTAGTATAGCCCATAATTATTGAAAATATTTCAAACTGCATTAACAGACATCGAAAATGAAAAAAAAAATTTGTTCGGCCTTTTCGTAGCTTTTGTCGAAATGTTGTTTTTCGTGATTTCTGATGTTTCTAGTACTCTAACCTCAGTAGGTCCAAATGTGTATTTTGATCCTTGTGGGAAATAGGATCGATTGGCATCATAAACAGTTTTGTGAGAACTGACCATTTTTTTGCTGACTACAAATTTTTTTTTTTCATTTTTTTTTTGCTTTTCCATGTAATGTAAAATTATGGCCAGTCGCCTATCAACATTTTCCTGTAGCGACAACGATTAAGGTAGCTGCCCTTATTAAGGCATGCAATTATCGAAAGTTTTCGATAATCGATAATCCGATTTTTATCGGGATTTTTTCCGATAAATACCGATAATTACCGGTTTTTATAATAATCTATGAAAACGTGTATTTCTCGGATTGAAATGCTGGTATTACTTCAATGAAACCCCGAAACATTAAAAAAAAAAGGTTTTAATCAATAAAATGTGATTTATTTAATCAAATTACTTAATTTTAAAACATCTTTTAAACCACTTGTTTGCTTTATATGAACAAAATAATCATTATTCGTTAGCATTGTTAATCATCGAGGCTCTACAAAATAATTGACATTTAGCAAGATAGAGAGAAAATGACTGATTAGTACCTATCAGTCATTTGCTTATTTCTTACAGAGTTATATAAAAACGTAAAACATTATTGTTTCATGTGTTTTTTGTGTTGCCGCGTATTCATTTTATTAAACTGTAGATAATTCTACAGTTTAATAAAATGAATACGCGGCAGGTAGAGATGGGTAATATCGTTTTTTTTCGGCAAAGGTTGTTCATCCGATGTTTAGATTTTTTATCGATGTCAACACATTGAGTTATATGTACTACGTACTAGAGAAGGCACCTCAACTAGACTGTTTGTAACACGTGTTAGAGCGCACGCACTCTAACTCTCTTAGTCTGTGCCAAGCGCTTGCTGCAACATGACACGAAAGAGTGCGAAGTTCTTTCTTAAAAAATATGCCTTCGTGTGCATTGAGATACAGTTTTAACAATTCGAGAAACATAAGTAAAAGTCAAGGAGTGACCTTTCACCAGTAAGTTCAAAATAATATCTTTAAAACTTGCATAATTTAATTATATTTTATGAATTGTTACACGTCATCATGGCGACGGCCATGTTAAGGTGAATGTCAAAGAGTAATAACATTTATATGCGCAGAGTTGACACTATCGACGTATACCGACAGTAAAATATTAATACAAAAATCACGATAAAAACGCATTAAAATTAAGATATTTTATTATTATTTGGATTAAAGGTTTCCTCGGCCGTGTCATGAGACAAGAGAATTATGGAGAATCGCAGCGAAGAAACGTGGTTACTGTCAGAAATCTGCAGTACCATGCGATGACGTAATTATAATTATACCATTGCTGGGATTTTTGTTTTAATTTATGACTAGAAAAATGAACTTTAATCCCTGTGTAAGTACACACAGTTTCAAGTAGGCTAGGCATAATAAAAAACATGTCGCATCTGCGCGCGATGATTGTTATCTATGAGAACATAACACCCCCCCGCTTACCCCGCTGTCATCAAGTGACGCACTGATTTTTGTTTGAAATGGCTTCTCTAGTACGTAGTACATATAACTCAATGTGTCAACATCGGTTTTTAGATGTCGATGTCGACGGACATTTATGTACAACTACAGAGTACAAATACGTTTGATTAGTTGGTGCCAATTGTTAGACAGTATTCGTTTAGATATTTAGATGTAATATTCTGCAGTAAATAGAATAACCTCACTTCAGGTCGGTACTATTTACAAAAAATTACATATTTATAAATATTTAACATTAAATCAAAATTATTTACCTTTATGTCCACAAATACTATCGATAAAATATTTACAATATTGCTACAATTAAAGCAATTAGAAAATAACCACAAAACTACTAAAAAAAAACAATTTTTATATATTAAAGAAGTCCACCGGCGCGTTTACCGCTTATTGGTCTCAATAACAATAGCCAAAGTTATTATTTTGCAAATACTTGCTAATAATAACTACAAATAATTCCAAATAACAACTTTTATATCTTCACAAACAAAATGTGACCTTTTTTCCCTGCAATAATAACTATTTTAAAAAGATTTTTGAGCATTAAGGTAGATTAAAGAATAGCGCCTACGAAACATTCGGTTTGCAACGGATTAACGGATGCAATATTCGCTTCATCTCTTTCTCACTACATAGAAGTTGCTTTAGATGTTTGGATTTTAGATGAATGTAAAACCGATATCTGTTTATTACGATTTCGTTGTTCGGTTGGTTGGGTGAATCTGAAATCGAGAAATGATCGTAGTTGTTTAGATGTGGTGAAACCAGTTATCTGTAAACATCACATCGATATCATCCGATGTTTGGATGGTAACCGATTTTAGATGTGATTTGAGACATCGAATTCATGCCTAGGGGCGGGCGAGCGAGGAATGCTATGGGTAGGCAGGCACAAGATGATGTAGCAGCATAACGATATGGCCGCAACAAATCGTTACACGCGTTTAATCCGAACAAAATGAACGACGTGGCGTCGTAACGAAATGAATTGAATCCTTTTAATATTTTTTTTACTTTTATCGTTTATCGGTTTTTTATCGAAAGTTTTCGATAATTATCGCTTGCTAAAATTAAACGATTATCGGTAAATTATCGATAATCGATTATCGGTTTGCATGCCCTAGCCCTTATAACTAACCCATCTCAAATAGTTTTTTGTTATTTCTGCCGTTTCTAGTATTCAAAACTCAGTTGGTCCGCAAGAGTATTTTGATCCTTATGGGAAATGGGATTGAACGGCATTAAAAAAAAGTTTTGTGAAAACAGCTCTTTTTCTCGCTGACTATATATTTTTTCAAAATCTGTGAATGTCGATTGAAATTATCCCAAAAGTTAGGGGTAGTCTTCTAAGAACGTTTTCCTGCAGCTACAATGGTTAAGGTAGCTGCCCTTCATGCCCCGTCTCAAATTACCACCCTGTATATTAGATAGGTTTAGTGTTACAGATATATGATTAAAAATGTCGTGCTACAGAGAAATCACAAAGTGATTTTGGAGGGCATTCGGCCCACATTTCGGTTAATCACGCCAGCGCGCGAATGCTCGACACCGCGCGTGGGTGCGCTGCAGTATATACAGTTACATGAAGTGTTTTGGAGCGTGAATTCGCTCTAACACTCCCACGATTTCTGGTAAATAGAAAGTACTTAGGCTGACAATTATGATACTAAATAAGTTCATTTAACTAAAGCATATTATAACACTTATTAAGAATATAATTATAGTGTCTTGACCCGGGTTGCGGGTTGGAACGCAGGCATATACCAATGTGACTTTTCAATGTAATTTGTAGTTTCTTGGTTAATCTAAGGGTCTTCCACAATTATCGAATCCGATTCCGTGTCGATAAGTGTGAGGAGACCCAGAGACGCCACTTACATACGATCAAGAAAAACAACGTAAAAAACCTGGACTTAATCATCTGAAATCGCCAACCCACAGTAAGTAAGCGTTGTGATCAATGCTCTTCCTTCTTTGTGTGAGAAGAGGCCTTTGCCCTGCAGTAGGACAATTACAGGCTGCTATTATAATATACGATTTCCACCAAACGAGCCGCACAGGAGCGCGCCGGAGCGCATTTCACACTGTGCTGAAGGAAATTCAGGCTTCTATACAATAGTTAAGTTTCATGTTTGCATGGAAATTACACTGCTTGGAACTCGGTTAGATCAGCGCGTATGCAGCGGCAGCCGGTTGGCTGCGCTCGGACGCCGCGGCAGCCGGTCGGCTGTTCGAGTACGTGGACAGCGGCGCTCGGCTGTCGTCGCATCCGGTCGGCTCCGCTCGGCCACACCGCAGGTAGAAACTGACTGCGATAGCAGATACACGAGCATGCGCGCGCATGCGCCCGGGTTCCAGCAGATTGTAGCCGTCGGGCGGACGCGGTCTGCTACGAGCGTGTGCTCGAGCATCCGCTGCGACGCGCTGCGCTGCGCTCCTGCGTGGCCCGGTTGGTGGAAATCGTACATTATTACAACACTTCCAGTAAATCCATATAAAGGAATCAGTACTTAATTTACCACAGAAAAATAGTAAAACCAAACTAAATTCTCCACTCAAGAACAGTTCACCCTCAAACAATCAAGACCAGACCAGTAAGTAATTCCAGACAATAATTCGCACCATCTGTTCCAAAGTAAACAGTCGCCGTTGAAAACTCTTGGCGATATAATTTTACTTGAGTCACAGAATAAAAAGTGCAGTGCGGTGGCAATACGTGCTTCGTCTGTTCGTTGATTTAAAAAATTAAGTCTGCACCTTTGTCCGTGCGATTTGCGCTGCTCTTGCTTTTGTTCGCGGCTCTTTGTTCAAATATTCCTTAAACTTGTTTCTTTGAACCGTATTTGCGTTTCAATGGAGATGTATAGCATGACTGGCTAATCATTTTAAATCCGAATACCATGAATTCTGCTCATCATCCTAATAGTAGAGGCCAGTGCCCAGAAGTAGGACAGTAATGGACTGAGGTTATGGCATGTATAATGGTTTTCTAAAGCATACAAACTTTAACCAATCATTGAAATTTCATCATCATCGCATTCAGCCGAAAGACGTCCACTGCTGGACAAAGGCCTCCCCCCAGCCATGTTGGGGGGAGGGGGCGGTTGCTCTAACCGCATCGCTTAGCAGACGGGTTGGCGATGCCAGTATGGTTGTTAAAGTACTCAGAGAAAGCTGCTGCCCATCCTCTAGTGAATCGCTTAGTCGCCTTTTAGGACACCCGTGGGAAAAGGTTGGGTAGTGCTGTTCTTCATTTCCGGCACCACACGGAGTTCCCATTGATATTTAACCCAGTATAAATAGTTTTATTGCAGACCTGTATAATTTCCTTTGACTCCCATTGTATTGAAGTCTAATCACCTCATTGCTAAAACATTGCTCATTTTCCCAGCGTATTGGAACATTCCTCAATTAAGATTTCCAGTTATTCGTTATTCTGCTTATTTAGGATCCGAAATACCAAAATAGATCTGTTGATATTCGCCACAGAAATCTAAATAATAATATACGTAGCCTTTGATCCAAGTATACATGAGAATGTATGGATTTCGAATAATTAATTCACATTATTCTGTTTCCCAAATATGTTGGGATTGGTTTCCAGTTTATATTCTGAAAACGACGAAACGATACAACGACAACGAACTTATGAATATACGATAAAGTATTGTCAAACAATGAAATAACTATTAAGCCTGATGTCGACTACGGCTAAAACGCGACGAATCGAGTCGAGTCGCATTAGTTCCGTATGAAGACGAACCGAGGCGAAACGGTCAGTAATCGCAAGTCGTTAAAACAGAAATTCGCGTGACAACCAATGTGCGCGAGTGATGCGACTAGGCGCGTCTCAACTCGTCGCTGATCGACGCAGTTTTATAGTAAATATTGGGATTATGGGTTTCTACACTAATACAGCGTTTATAATTCGCAAAAAAAATATTAATTCGCAGTGACGCACAATACAAAGCAAGAACACCAGCTACTATAACGGTGTTGCCAACTAGTGGAGAGAATTACGTAAATATTTTTTTCTATTTTACTAATACTCCCACATAGGAGGCGAATTATTGCGATTCTATTCGACTTGAATCGGCGAGCCTATTGGACGCCAGCCTTTAGATGTCAATTGGAGTAGGGTAAACGAAAGACAAAATGTCACAATCGCGAAAATCGAATCGTACACTTTCGTGGTTGGAAAACGTGCGATCCGTCAACCGAAACTTCGTAGCTCAATTTTCGGAGTAAGCCTCCAGATAAGGCTGAATTCCAGTGCTTTGCACGGAGTAACTGCCATCAGACCTCCGCAACGCAGTTACTAGGCAATGCCGATAGGTTATACCGGTTCTACAGACTTTCGGGCTACTGGCTACCCGTAACTACTGTCATATGTATGCCAAACGGGATAGACTGTTTAACGTGCTTTCCAAGGCACGGAGTAGTTTCTATCTATCTAAACGGTCACCGACTCACAATTGACCGCGGCAAGCGCAGCTTATCCTCGCAGATCATACGATTCGCGCGGTTTTTATTAGTCACGAAACTCTTGAATAATTTGTATAATAATCAGCGAACTTGGTTATCTATTGTGGGTATCTTTAAGAAAAGAAAGAAAATACGTTTATTTGAGGTAGGTAAACATGACACAAAAATACACAAACAAAAAACAAGAAGGTTGAGGGAAACATGCGTCACATCCACGCAAAACGGCTGCTCAGCATTATGCTGCGACCCTATGCAAGACAGAGCCCCAGCGCTGGTTTTCAACGACAGCCGGCACCGACGTAATGACATAGTTCGGTGCAGCAAACAATTATTATTAAAAATAAATAAATAATATGATTTAATTTACAAGTGATAGAATATACTAAACAGGAATATAAAAAAGAAGAAAAGGAAATAGACATCTGTACATGCTATGAGAATATCTTCCTCAAAAAACATTATTTTTACGGTTTATGTAGTGGCAACATTTCGAAGCGTCCTCTTTGATATTTTGACGTGCATCCAACATGTACCAAAAAAATAAAATTATGATGTAAGGAATTATTATTACATAATAGCCAATGATGTAATGTGTTACTATTACTTTTCTTTCGGTCGCGTCCGTAAATCGTGACTTCGATAGTTGCACGGTCTCGTGTGAACGCCATGGCCAGATTTGCATCCGACGTAGATGTAATAAATCTGATCAAATACATTGTCAATCACAACCGTGTCGGTCGCGTCTTTTACCGGCTTTAATAACCACTTACGCCACGCAACGAAATAGAAAAATGAAGGCCTATTTATTGCTAGGAAACACATTATGAATAATATTACTTAGAAGCCCTTAACGACACGAATGGAAATAATTTTCAGTCGGGAATAACAAAAATAGTTAAATTTATATAATTAACTACTTTAGTATGAATATGTAAAAGTAATTAAATTAGTATTATAAGGAAACGTTGTTTTATATTTCATCAAACAGATAAAAAGCCTGCCATTTATGTAATTTCTATTTTAATGAAAGATTAATTAGAAAACAAGGTATAGGTATCTCGAACTGTTTGTAATATTTTTTTCATTTGATTATTTATGTTGAAATCTTTGGATCCTTGGAGAGTTCTTTACCTAAAAATAAGATGACGATAGAGATTTTATTTATTAAATTGTAAGACAAAGTTTGCGCGAAGAACGGATGGCCGATGAGGCCGAAAGATTCTGGGGGTCTACACCCTAAGCACGAAGTCCGTGGTTTCCTTAGTTACGAGCGTTTCCTACTCCCTATCACACGGACATCCGATTAATTCATTATTTCGAGGCCCGAACTAAGAATGAATGACAACACGATTTGACAGTTGTCCCTACTACCGATGTGTTTTTGCCCGCTCCGGAGCAGTTTACCAGATTCTCAATTCACCAGATTCGCAATTCACCAGATTCTCAACTCACCAGAGTCGCAATTAACCAGAAGTATAATCAAAAACAAATTGAATTTAAATAGTATATTTTTAAGCACCAATAGAAAAAAAGAAGAATTACTTAATTCAATAAAAATATAACACCATTTCTAATCTGTTAAAAATTTAAGAGTTTAAAGAAGCCAGATGCTTATGTAATGCAATCAATTACACTAATTTTTCATGTAAGCAATCCGTAATAGTAATGCTATTTTTATTTTTTTCTATATTTTTTTTTCTTTTGTTTTCTTTATAAAGCAATGCGTTTTTTTATTTTTTATGTCCTGGACTTCTGCTTCTTTTTTAAATATTATAATGCATTTAAATTATAACATTACGTCAATAAGTAAAAGTGAATTTAAAAAAGTCAGCTTCATATTTATAATTATTAATGTTATCCGACCTCTATTCTAAACAACACACACACATTTTGCATCTATAACAGAGGTTAAAGATGCAAAATGTGTGTGTGTTGTTTATCATAGTGATACGCATTTTCTGTTTGATAGTACAAAATCTGGTTAATTGCGAATCTGGTGAGCTGAGAATCTGGTGAGTTGCGAATCTGGTGAATTGAGAATCTGGTAAACTGCTCCGGAGCGTTTTTGCCCGTCCGAAAAGTTGAACTTGACACTTGTTTTGTTCACTCCTACGTTTCGGGCTACTTTCGGACGGGCGACTAACTTCGTTCACGGACTTAGGGAGTAGGCCTCCTGGAGTGGCGACCGCGTACCGGAAGGCGCACTGTGCGTAGGCCCAAGGTGAAGCGATGATATAGTGAAGATCGCGGGAATCCACTGAGTGCGAGAAGTACAGGACCGGTCGATGTAGCGATGATTGGGGGATGCCTATGTCCAGCAGTGGAAGTCTTTCGGCTGAATGATGATAATGATGAAGAAAAAGTTGCGATGGTAATGAGTCGGGAAAAAACAAGGATAAAAATTCGACTAAATTTATTTTTGAGTAGATTTGTACTGTGTTTAATAATAGCTCCATTAACCTTGCCTATTGATAATCCCTTAAAGAATTGTTCTTTCTTTTTAAATAATTTCATATTGAGTTTTTAATTTTTAAAAAAATAATTAATAGGTATGTTTAATTTATTACAGTATCAGTTTGATTATTAAGTACAGTTTATTTTTATTATACCTACATAGTGGTCCCTGCTAACAAGAATAATATAAAAGTGGTCCCTGACCAAGAAAAGGTTGGGAACCCCTGCTCTAGAAAATCCCTTAGTCGCCTTTTACGACACCCACGGGAAGAGCTGGGGTAGTGCTATTCTTTAAATCCGGCACACGAGAGCTACACGAGACGAGCAATATCGTTGTGCTATAATATTTGCTAGTAGTCTGAACTGCGCACAGTTAATTCTTCAAAGAAAAAAATGCAACGCAAAAAAGAAATTTCCGTTCCCATAAAACTTATAAAGAAAATATCAGTGACGTCATGATAAAACTTTTTCAATACATTATTGAGACATTATGTCATAGTCTGGAAGTGGATATCGATTTTTGCTAAGCTCCCAAGTAGGTCAGTTCCTACACCTGCCTGTACAAAATATGACACAAATGTTTGTATAGACCGGCCATTAAAAATGCATATTGTTAGAAAACAAGTGTTATTTATTGGTAAATAAGGTAGGCTTTCTAAAAATGTGTACATTAAAATTTAATCTAGGTATACATAATTATAATAAAATCGTAACTAAGCAAAACCTGTACGCGAATATAATTGAAAAAAAAACAGTGCTACGCGTACTAGGAAAGATACTGACGTCGAAACTAGAATTCCTGTTCGTTTGTCTGTTTGTATGTTTAAGGTACAAGTCCAAGACGGGCTGCAGACCGCAAACTGCAACAGTAGTATCGCTTGCGGTGCGATCTGCGGCTGCGGTTGCAGTCTGCAGTTTGCAGTCGCCGGTGGAATAGCACCTTTAAGCTTCACGCCAATACTACTGAACAGGTCTAGTTAAGATTTGGCAAAAATTACAATTAAAGAACGGGGTGCAGGAAAAGAGCCTTCACGAGTGACGATACTTAAGTACGTCCGGCACACCCTGGGCAGTCAGCCTCGCTACCAACCTTGCTGACTGGCTAATCTTTTCACCACAGCATGATCTATTTTCGTATAGCTCGTGCTGACACGAGAGAAGAAGAAGAAGAATGGGTCAGGTTATATGGTGCAAATTATCACCATATGTTTCCGTAGGCAAAGTCGCGGAAACAGCTAGTTGGCTCTTAATTCTTAAAGCAAAATAAATGTTTCACAATCAAAGGTGTATTTAACTTTGATAAAAAAGTTAAAAGGCTAAATTTATTCATCGCTCGCTTTATGCGAATTTATCCTTGTAGTAAACGAAATGCGTTTAGATTTTCATTGCCTTCTTAAGCGGAGTACTCATTTAGAGGTGTATCACGAAATGTATCTGATACAGTATTAACCTACATGTTAATACGCGTTGTCCATCGTCACATTTTGCGCGCCTTTGTGCTTGCACACAAATGCCATCCGGGGGTTGTAGCAAGCAACGCTCCTCTGGCGAGCGGCTCGAAACCGGAACCGTCCGCGAAGCCTAAGCTGAACTTTGCATTTGTGTGAGAATGAATGCAGACAAGTCCTTTGCTTGGTTTACACCGGTTTATACTGCTTTTTGACAATCGATTCTTATAGTTGGTAGTTAAATGGTATTTGTGATTGAACGCCTACACTTACATACGCCTAGGACTTGCAGGTTTTCATAACGACGTTGTTTCGCTGGCGTCTCGGAGTCGGCGCGCAGTAAGTACGCGGTCCGCTCGCTTGCGAAGCGCAGGCTGCGCGTCGAGTTCTATGGTAGCGGCAAGCGCGCTGACTGCCCCCCGATAGCTTTTTCATATTGACATTATGAGATATGTTATACGATCCACGACTTAATACTCTGATTTGAATGACAAGTTAATTGCTGGGTTGGAGCGGTGCCGATATAGTGTGCCATGACCCTTAATTCTTAAGGCGACGCTAATCGTAACTCTGTCTATCCTTTAAGGGCCCGAGAACGGAACGACCTCCACAAAAGTCATGTACTACACATACGTGCAATAAAACACACCATCTCATATTTCCCAGACCTTTTATAATACTTTTAATTGCTTCATGTAAACTTGCTCGCACTCAGCTAGAGGTCCTGTGCATAGCTCCCTTGTGGGTCATAACTGAGTTATGGGTCCGTCGACGGCAGTCGGATGACCGCGGCAAGATGCCTCGGAACTTTGTGAAAGATAGTTGTTATGTGGGGATCGTGGACAGTTGCTATTGAATTTAGAGGCAGTTGTGTCACTATCTGGCAGTTCAAGTTTAAATCTTCCGTAACAAACATGAAATTTGTAAGCTATAATAGGCATGGCACAGAAACAAAAAAAAAATTTAAAAAAAATCTTTTTCTTTATCCCTTATTAGGTGGTTTAGATACGATCACTAACCCCTACCGCTAGAAAAAAAAGAATTATGTTTTTTATTTTTAATCTAGCTAACTCCCGTACGGGGTCCAATCTACACACTAAATCAATCATGTGATTTTAAGGAATAACACAAATTCATTTAGGTATGTACATCCTACAAAGAGAGGTAGGTGCTTATTTTTTTGGACATTATTTTATTTTACGTTTTTCCCTAAGAATTAAGTTGAATAATGAACGATATGGGAGGGGCTCGTGGCTAATTAAAAAACGCGCGGATGATATGATTTGCAAAGTTAAGCTGCGTTTGCAGAGGTCAGTCCGTAGATGGGTGACCGCTATTTACACATTAAGACCCCTCCATGCCTTGGAGAGTACGTTAAATCGTCGGTCCCGGGTGTCTTACAAATATCTACGAGTCTGCGGGCACGAAACTTGCGACGGCCGAGCGATGGCGGGGCGGCGCGATGGCTATGTATACAAAAACATTGCACAGTATAGCGACAGGCACGAAACGTGTGATGGCGGAGCGGGGCGATCGAGCGATGCACGGGCAGCGGTGAAGCGACGGCGACGCGGAAGCGACGAGAACAAACTAGTTTGGTTTCGTCGCTTGCGCGGGCATTGATAAATCAAATGTCTTTATACTTACTCATTCTTGTATAGTTGTAAAATTTCATTGAATGACACCTTAGCTCGTAATGAAGCGTAGAAAATTCTCCCAAATTGCGTCTTCGTTGATTTATTGGATGAACACCATCTCTAGGTAATCGCAGACTGACAGTCGTTACGGGGAGTCAGAAGCCTGAAACTCTGACAACCGGTCTAGTCAGTGGTCTGATGGCAGACACTCCGTGTAAAATACTAGTATTCAGCAGCATTTGGTTAGACTAGAAGCTGACTCCAACATAGTTGGGAAAGGACTAGGCAGAACGAATGAACGATATGACTTGGTTTTATCATCATGAACTGAAGCAGTCAGCAAAAAAGAAAGCTGCAAGCCGCAAGTTTAAATAAAAACTTGATGCATTGTGTCACCGATCTGATAGCATGTTATAATAAATACCTATACAAGGTTAGTCGGAAAGGGGGTACTAATCCGAAGCCCACTTATAGTATCGCTGATGACTGTTCGAAAGCAAGTGTTAAAATTTCAAAATTCGATATATTTTTTTCCAAATAAAATGATTTTGATTTTAGTTTTTTCAATAATTCTTCATCCCTGCTTTAGTTACAAATTCAGAAAATGGTCCTTCTAATTCATGACCCCAAATATGACCTAAAGTGTAAAAGCAGCTGATCATAACTGGGGATAGATAGATTTTAGAGTTTTTTTTTAAGATTTTTGAACAACTGTTTCTCTTAAACTATTGACTTTTGGGAAAAGTTGTAGACCAAAAGTTATTCATTATTATGTGTACTTTAACACCCTTTCGAATTAGTACTCCCTTTCTGACTAACCTTGTATAGTAATTATGATCGTAATTAATTTATCTAATTCCTAGATTTACATAGACATTGGATAAGGTTAGACGGTGACGTCTGTAGGCACTCAGGCTAATGCACTAATGACTGTTCTCATTTATCAACAGAAAAGGTTAGTACGGAGTTTAGGGTTCGTTTAAGAAAAAGGTAATTGAAGATCTTGAGTGAGTAGGCGCTATATTATTATTTAAGCTTTTCTTTGGCCGAAATATTTGCGTTGCCATTCAACATAGCAACGCTGCCAGTCTTCGGGGCATAGTCCCAAATAATTGTGACGTGGAGGAGTATTTCGACGCTTGAGTACGCTTTTTAATAGGTTTATTTGTTTAGTAGTAGGTAGTTAGTAAGTTACAGTGGAAACCGTTTATTACGACTTCGTTTAAAGCGACGAATCGCTTATATCGACTTACGAACAACATTTAGTTTGGTTTTTATTGAATTTGTTAAGAGAAAAGGCCGTTTATAACGACCTGGGGCCCAATTCTCCTACAATAAATCTTGAAAAATCACAACCGAACCAAGGCCGAACCATCATTCAGACAGTTCTCAATTTCAAAAGCTGTCTTATTGTTTGACACAAAAAACAAAATCAATCATTTTGAAAGTTTTCGAAAACAAAAACTGACTGACGGTTGTGGTTCGATTGCGTTTGGCAACAATTTATTTTAGGAGAATTAGGCCCCAGACGACTCCGAGTATAACGCCCAACTGCTTTAAGCGACGTAATTTCAAGGGAAAATAAGGATTTTCTTCTGGTTATAACGACAAGTCCTTTATTTTGTTAGTAAATTAACAACACTTCATGGCATTGCTTACGTTTACATCGGTGTTATACATGGCGATTGTCATTAAATTTGTAGACATATTATGGTGGAAAATGTTTTTATACAAATTATTAGTTACACGGTATTTGTACTGATGCTTGTAGCGACGAACGCTTAGTACGACCAAATATCGCATGACCCCTCGTCGTTGTTGTAAGTAGACTCCACTGTATATAGTTTAGATTTATATTGTAGTTAATAGAATAAAACTGTATATTATACCTACTTATAAATGTGTAAACTGCCTCGTAAATCTAGTGGTCGCAAGCGCTTTTGCTGAGCGTGAGGTCCTAGGTTCGATCCCCAGGTTGGGCAAAGTGTGTGTGGAATTTCTCAGTAGCAGCCCGGAGTCTGGATTTGTGCCCGGTCGACGGCAATAGGCTCGCTGTCTGTTACATGGGACTTGAACATAACGGCAAAATGAGGGTGCACTTAATACCTCTGCCCAACCTTTCGCAATAGAGGCTTAATGTTATTTTATGTCATAATATGTGAAAATTATACCTATTATTTGATCATTATTCTTTCTTTTGTATTATAACTTTCGTGAGACACATTCATATTTATGATTATTTACGGTTTACTCACATGCATTTTTTGGGATTGCCCGACTAGTTTCGGACTCAAACGGAGCCCTTAATCATGAGCTGAAAATGCAGCGAGGTCGCGAGTCGAACTGGCGCTGCACCGGGCCACGTAGCGTTGCGCCTGCGACGACTTTTATATGAAGTAGACTTCAAAGCTGGTTTACAGGCAGGCGGCAGTGTCCAACCACCGTCTCTATTGAAGTTCGGATGACGGCTGATTTCGATGGCTTCACGTACTTTTCGCGGCACAAAATATTTGTCCTTCTTTGGGTCCGAAACTAGTCGGGCAATCGCGAAAAATGCACGTGAGTAAACCGTAAATAATCATAAATACATTATTCTTTCATTAGACCTCGAACCATATTCTGTTTCCAAGCATAATTTTATATAAAAAAACTCACTCGAAGTAACCAGAAACACATAATTAATAAATGTATAAGGAACCACAGCCAACTAGCAGCAAAAGAAATTAGCCTGAACAATCAGCCTTTCCTCCCACAATAAATTACTGGCCACATAGAAACACTAGATTCCGCTTAGAATAGAACAGAAACAATGAGATACAAAGGTACAATAGAGATGCACATTTGACCAACTTTTAATATCAGCGGAGCGGAATAAAAGCGGCGATGCACCTCCGGAGAGCTCATTTAGACAAATTATGCACGTGCATTGTGAAAAAAATAAAGGTACGTAGCTAGTACTGATGGCAGAGATGCTCTTTTTAAGGGAGGCACTTACGAACGGAACTGCAATTATTGTGTGAACCTCGAAACGAAATATATATCTGTGTAGTGCAAGCAGATGCCAGAAATTAGTAACATCTGAGACTAGCTGTACCCGTGGTTTTGTCAACGGAAATAAAAGGTTTCTGCTCATAATCCACACTCAATAGTGTGATCATTTGTACCAAACGCTCTCGTTCCTTAAATGTAGATAAAGTAAAAATATAAAAAAAACCGGCTTCTAAAAAACTGAAAATAATCAAATAATTATCTTATCGTCAGTGAAGTTCTAACCGTGCGGAAGTCAAAAATGGCTACTTTACAAGAGAGTGAAAAAACTATTTAAAACGAGCGTAACCTACGCTGAACGCAATATTGTTTTTAATTATAATTACAGATAAACTCTTTGATGACAGACATATCTGTGTTGCTGGGGAGTTTGTTGCGCCGTTTCTTCTTCACAGCAAAAACACTAGGAAGCGGTGAAGGGAGGGCTTTTTGTGGGATGTCTATAATATTGTAAAACTAACGTTCAAAAAGAACTAAGTAATTCTAGTCTATTTTGAATAAATGAGTTTTTGAGTTTGAGTTTGAGTTTATGATATAAACCTTTGAAAATCCTAATAATCTTTTTCATTTCAAGTAATATTGTCACTTTCGCAGTGTCGTCTGTTTTTGCCACAAAATGACTAACGCACTGTTAGAACTTCACCGAGGATATTACAAAATTTAAAATTTCAGAAGTCGTTGCCTTCAATTTGGTTCGATATGAATTAGTTTAAAATTTTAAGAGGTCGATACCTCTTTAAATTTTAAGTGACATAAACAATAAATAAACATGCGATTACAGTAATCGCGAGTGATTTGCTGTTATCCATTGAAGATTTCCATTGTCTCCAAATGTCTTCATCAGATCTACACCAAATTTAAATTGGACTACCTCAAGCAAATATTCATAAAAAAAGAATCATTATAATCAGTTCACAATTGGTGACGATATCGCGGAACAAACATACAGAAAAAAAACATACACGTCGAACAACCTTATTTTTAGAAAGTTGGTTAAAATAAAACATAGTGTCTCACTCTCTCACTAGAGTACAGGGATAGGTTCTAGCATTAATCAGTGCCGGCAATCTGTGCAAGGAAAGAGATTTTTTTCGAAAAAATAAGGCTTTGCGATACGCCGACTGTGTATGTAGGGAAATGTCTGATACAACACATTTTCGCTAGCTGTGTTAGTGAATGTTCTGCCTAGCCCTATACCAACTATGTTGGGGTGAGCTTCCAATCTAATCAAATGTGGTATTTTTAACCCCCGACGCAAAAAGAGGGGTGTTATAAGTTTGAACGCTATGTATGTCCGTGCGTCTGTCTGTCTGTGTGTCTGTCTGTGGCACCATAGCTCTTAAACGGGTGAACCGATTTAGGTGCAGTTTTTGTTATTTAAAAGCTGGTTTTTTCGCGGCAGTTCTTAGACATGTTTTACCAAAATCGGTTCAGCCGTTTCAGGGTCATCTGCTGTTTTGTAATTTTCGTTGGGGGTTTTTAAATTTTTAATTAATATTTTATACACGGAGCGACTGCCGTCTGACCTCTGCAACCCAGTTAGGTACTGGATACTGCCGATATCCTAAAGTTAGACCGGTTGTCTGATTTTTGGGCTTCTGACTACCCGTAACGACTATCATAGGTATTCGTGTAACACTCTGCTGTAAAGCTATGTTAGTTAATGTTTGACGAAATACAAAATGTATTATGTGGCTAGTGTGTGGTCCCCTTAAGGTCGCGTGCGTGGATTTGTTCTCGTTTGTGAATGCATTTGTTAGGGGGGTGAAACAATAGGGGTTGTTTTCCGAGGGAACAATAAAAATATCATGTTCCTTGCTGAGTATGTAAGGATTAATCTTAGCCATGCTCGTGGGTAATGCGCAATGTATTCATAATGCTTCGTGCATATTAATGCTAAGACAATGTCGGGTTCTCTAGTTTTCTCATTATAGTGTAGTTTGTGGAGGTAGCGTAAATAGGAAAGCGCTTGGCCAGTTTCATCATCTAGTATACAGGCTGTTAACGAATTCGTGTAATTCCTTCAAACCGCGTGATCTAATGGTGACTCAGATTAACCAACAAGAGTTTTTTTTAGAAAGAGCAAAAGAAAAATAAAAAAAATGTCTAGGTAGTTTTCTGTTTCTGGGTTTAGCGCCCCGAGTTAACTGACTGCACAGAGCGATATCGCGCCAGTCATGTCCGCCAACCGTGTTGCCATGCTTTCATTAATTTATGCATTTACAGCGATTACGCACTGCATCCGATCCGAATCCGTGAAAATACGTTCCGAAGTAGCCATAGAACTATTTGTATGGTAGTTTACGCACTACATCCGGCATCCGTCATCCGATTTCTATCCGTTATCCGTGAGTTTCTAATTTGGAAGAACAATTGACGGACGGAAGTAGCCGTAGTACTGTTTGTATGAACGCTTTCGCATTACATCGGATTCAAATCGCACGCCAAATGGATATGCCAAAATGGCCCCTAAATTGTTTGAATTTGGATCAGAGATCGGACAAGTGCGTAAGCGATATCCGAATTTGGTCCGAGATTTTTACTCTAGATCGGTATTTTCACGGATTCGGATCGGATGCAGTGCGTATAGCAATATCCGAATTCGGTCCGAGTTTTTTACATCCATATTTTCACGGATTCGGATCGGATGCAGTGCGCAATCGCTCTTAGGATCACTACGATCACTTATTACTACCGCAAGAAAAAAAAAGGTTTTTATTTTTAATCAAGCTAAATCCCGTGCTGAGGTAATCTATATATAAATAAATAATATGCTTTTAAAGAATTACACAAATTCGTAGTAAGCAGGTATTGTTTAAAAAAAAACACCTTCGCTCACATGCTGTATTAGTAGTAAGTCTTCTGTGTTCTATCTAAGCAGACATGCTGCTTACATTTCCACTCCTAGTTCCCGTCACAAAACTACTCGGCCCATTTTCTTTGACACCGATCGTCTGCCATCACTATATAAACTGGGAGGCGTCTCGAACGAAAATGTTTGCACTTTGGCGTATTCCCATAGCTCTTCGAACTGGGAATAGACGTAAGCTCCATTTCACGTCATATCGTAAATTTAATTTAACACTTCGGACGGGTCGCTTATATCATCCATTTGCTTTTGAAACTTATACAAGATGGAAGATGGAGGGGCGTTGTGTTTTTAAAGAGATGGACTCCTTTGGAGTGTGTAACTATATTTTAAAAATAAGGAATGGAAGACTCAAAGGCAGAGTGCAATGTGCATGCAACCTTTGCACTCAGTCGTGACTGTTACGTTTCTAAATCAAATATAGATTAGTATTAAGAACTCTTACACACCACGTTTTCTTCAGGCGCCGTCGACGCGCGTTTCGATATCGCGCGTTGCCGGCGCTGCTAAACTTGAAACAGGCAGATTACTTGCGATTGCATCGCTGCAAACTCACGAGAAACGCGCTACAGACGCGCGTGAGCAACTCCGACCGATTAAAACGCGCTGTTCGTATGTGTTTGCAGCTAAAGAGACGCGCTGTGCCAGCGCGTCTGTATCGATGTAACTCCGCGCTACGAGCGCGTCGACAGCTAGCGAAAAAGTCGTCGTCTGCATACTACAATTTTATGAACGTGTGAATAGGTAAATTGGTTGCGATAACATCGCGTTTGCAGCGCGTCATAGTTGCGTGCGACACGCGTCAACAGCGCTTGAAAAAAACGTGGTGTGTAACAGCCCTAAGGATATCAATTCAGCAAGTGCATTTGATCTGTCCATTGCTATCTTGGTTATCCTCAACTCAACTTTAATCATCGAAGTTTTTCTGTTTCAAAAGAAATGTTTGAGAACAATATGCAATACCAAACCTCTAGATTCTTGTAAACCACTTTTTACAAAAACTAAAAGATTAACTTTGAACTCTCTTTATATCCTCGAAATTCGACCGCTGGTAAGGAAACATCAAACTCAAACTATTGATTTGCACACTAAGGTAAAATAATACAGGTCTTATTATATAGAGTAGGTACAGCTTAGCAACCTTTTCCAGGTGTTGCATCCACAATTATTTGTAAAATTTTGTGAGAATACTTTGTTTAACCAATGGAGTCCTACAAAGATAGTTATGCCGAAATGTAGAACTACCCTTTACCATAGAAATAGTATGTTTATGTGTATTAAAGTTTATAATTAAATACCTCAGACTCTAAAAGAATTAACTACCCTTATGCCGATATTACACGGTTCGAACAAATTAATTCACTTTGGTTGAAAGGTGCAAAAATGAAAGCATATGCTATTAATCAATGATATTGAATGATTCACCTTTATGTTTACATGGTTCAATTTGGTTGCTTCATCCAAATTGAAAGGCAGAAGTGAACCGTGTAATATCACCATTAGGATTATTGTAAAATTAAAAAACGGTTAACAGAAAAATGATCACACAAGATAATACAGACAAGAAATGTTTTCATTAAAAAATTTGATTGTTATTACTAAATTTTTAGATTTGGTCACGCTATATTAAAATTGTTGTATGCCCAAAGTGGGCTGATTGATGTCTCTAGCATTATCATATTATATAAGAATTGTAACTACTCAATCAGAAACAATAAAGTCTACTTTACGTTACATAACAAGCTCGTCTATTAAAAAAAAGCGTTATTTAAAATGGCATACTACATACAGCTGAACATCAATATTAAACACAACAAAATTTCTGCATTTCAATTTCTGCGTTAATTGAAATCAGTCGAACGAAGCCTTGCAGCTTGAAGTATGCAAGCTACGAGTATATAGTGCATAGAGTAGATATGCAGCAGTAACTAGATCCGCTGAGACATAACCTATATCCTTGTTGTATCTAACAGATCCTTTGACGGAGTTGTCACGCTGTTGCCTTTGTTGTTGCCAGCCTGAGTGGTTGATAAGATTTCATGTTGGAAATTTTGTATCTGTTTTGTCCTGGCGCTATACAGCATGTAAGGGTAAACACGGTTATCCCTCAAACCATGGGTAGTTGACTTAAACATAAAAATATAGGAACGAGTAAAAAAATAAAAATATACGCGCGAGAAATGAGCGGCGTGCCGGCGCTACGACGCGGCTTACACACACTCGCTAACGAGACAGCTGACTGACTGGGGTAGCAAACTGTGCGGGGCCGTGAGTCGGGCCACGCGGCGAGTTCCCCGCGCCCCTTCCCGTAGCTTGTTGCCCCCGCGCTTAGGGTGAAATGCTTTTGAGAAAAAAATAATATTTTATAAAAAAAAAAAGTTATTTTTCATTGATTTTACGTTCTATAAATGCAACCAAACCACTGGTTTCAAGGATAACGGTGTTTACCCTTACAGCCTGTATAAGGTCTTTCTTTAATAATCCACGATACTTTGCATAGTGTCTAAGTGAATGCTGAAGATAATACTCGTATCACTAAAAATGAAATCAGTTGTATTTTTTTGTCAAAATTGTTTTAGAAGTCATTTATTTCGTTACTGGTTCTCTAAGTTGTCATAACATGCATGCAAGAAAATAGCTACACGCTGCGTTGATAGCTAGCGCCGTACACGCTATTACACCTAAAAGAACCAGTAAATTAATTAATTGATTGATTTATAAAATTATTTTTTTAACAGAAAATATATTTAAAGCATTAGATTTATTTTTTTGTGGTAGGTACATTATCTTCAGCATTTACTAAGGCACTATGCAAAATATCGTGGATTATTAAAGTAAGACCTAATATGTGTATTTTATACCTCGGTCTGTAACTTCATAACAAATGTACTTAATGTACGCAGCGAGGTGTCAGTATGTTTAATGTGAAACAAATGTTCATGTTCAACAATGTTTATATCACACTCAAAAGTTAAAGTTATACTAAAATATTAATGGAAAGTTCGAATATACCCGGCTAACGCGATAGACAATGCGCTGGATATAACATGTATTTTAATTTACGTAGTAACTCCATTTTCTCATTTAAATACACATAAAATTTAATTTTTAAATCATCATCATTCAGCCGAAAGACGTCCACTGCTGGACATAGGCCTCCCCCAACATCGCCACATGTCTATAATAAAAATAACATTTAAAATATAAAAAATAATATACTTGTCTTATTATTTAGATGTCTGTGGTACGCTCACAGTAATGGGGGATTTACACGGGTCGATTTTAGCCGTGCGGCAAGTCACCAGTCGCATCGCTTGTAAAAACCGAATCGCCACCCCTCCATTTACACTGGTCGACAAAAATCTCTCTCAATCTCTCTCAAACCAAACCTCATGCGGCGGGCGATCGCCTGCAACTGACCATGTTTCAACAAACGTTCGTCATTTGTTAATTTGACCGAACTTTGTTCAGAAAGAATCTAGTTTCATTCGAATGTAAGCGGTAATGGAACCCCGTTCGTTAGCCTTCCCTGTCGTTCGTGAACTTGGTGTGTAGGTACCATAAGTAGAAGAAGAACATGTTTAGTACTCAAAAATAAAGAGGCATATACAGCACCAGTAAAAAATAATAAAAATAAAGCCAAACAAATACTACCACTACTAATAAAAACAAAAAGCTGGCAACATCACATAATGCTGGATGCACGAGGCTTGCATGATGGTACCAGCCAGACCTCTCAGCTCTGTTTCAACATTTGACAAATATTTTTCAGTCATTTTTCAAGCCACAAAAGTCGTGTAAAAATTGTCACGATTTTGCAGTACCTACTTTATGTACAACGGGACATTGCCATCGTTTTTATATAGAGAGAAGTTTTCTTCAAGAATAACTCATACCGTGGTAAAAAGATTACTTTACAGCCAGCTTATTCATCAACAGCTAAAGTAATCAGTAAAAGTATTAACTTTTATTTGACCTTTACCAATACTACGGCAAATGTGTTTCTTCATTCAAGTAACAGCTAAAGTTAAAGTCTAAGGAGCTGCCATTACACAAACGTCGTAATTTCCCCAAAAAATCGTGGGGAGCTTTTTTTACAGATGGCATCACTGCAATTTTACTGCCAAGTAGTGCTAAATGTCAAAGTGAAAGTTCTTTGTGACGTTACTTTGGCTGTCACTTTTGATGAAGAAACTGGCCGTTAGTAAGATCTAACCTACAACTTGATAAAATTACGTTTAGTTTAGCTTTCATAGCAGCTTTTGAGCAGTAAAGGTTAGAGGCAAAAGTAACAGTAAAAGCAACAGCTAAAAGTGTGAAGAAACAAATTTTACTTTGTCACGTTACTTTGGCTGTTACTTTTGACAAAGAAACTGGCCGTTAGTAAGGTCTAACCTACAACTTGATACAACATTTACTTTAGCTTTCACAGCAGTTTATTGAGCAGTAAAGGTTAGAGGCAAAAGTAACAGTAAAAGCAACTAAAAGTGTGAAGAAACAAATTTTGCCGTTAGTTTGACTTTGTCACGTTACTTTGGCTGTTACTTTTGATGAAAAAACTGGCAGTAAGTCAGCAAGTTTGGTAGCAAGGCTGACTGTACTTGTTACGCCGGACGTACTTAAGCATCGTCACTTGTGAAGGCTCTTTTAATTCACCACAATATGCAGTTCTCTTAGTTCAGTTTTTCGCAATCTTTATCGGCTTAAAACAACGCAAATGATCACCGAGATTATTAATGACAATATCCGTTCATTCTGATTGATTAATATTTATAAAATTTAAAATTGAAACATGGCGGCCGTAGGTGTCAATTCGACGCATCGTTTCCATATTGGAAACTGTTTAATCGATTCAACGATGTAATCATCGAACAGGGCTGTACGAAGAGAGATTGATTGTTGGAAATTACTTTATTATGAAAGCAGTTTGTATACAAATATAAATACTGGCATATTTATGGTCTCTGGCTTTGTATAAAGTATAAAGTATGTATGTATGGAAAAGTGGGGTAGAACCGTGACGCTAAGGCAAAATAAAACACAAGTTTGAAGAAAATTAAATCAATTTTAATAGGCTATATTTAGTTTAGTTTATAAATCACATATTTAGCACTTGAGATCATTTTATTCTTAATATTAAATAACAAAAAATAATCAACATATAAAAGTTATGTTTTTACGGTTTTGCCCCACCCCTTGTCCAAAACCGGATATTCCCAAATCTTACACCCGATTTTGGCCTTAACAGGTAGCAATGAAACTCATCAAGCTCTTCGGATTACCAACCCGTACAGCCTTCATGGGCCCGTTCTCACATTTAAGACATTGCACCCATGCATCGCTCCTTTGCGAGTATAAAGATACACTTGTTAATTCCAAAGAATATTAGATCAATTGACCATAAAAGCGTTTTTCTTACTTATTGTTGTCGAGCACGCACCGACACTATTGAAAGTTTGTTGACAAACTGATCAGGGTGGCCAAAAGCAGCGAGTGTAAGAGGCTATATTTTTTTTTTCGTGGTGATATCCTCATGGATGCCCTTTGCCCGGGGAAGGCGAGGGGGTAAGCCGGACTCTTACCGGCTAAAAACCCACGGTGTTCCTTCTCCTGACCCTTGGCTGGGGTCGCGGGATTCACAGCTGCATGCACCGTGACCCCGGCAAGCTTCGGTCCGCCAGTCCCTGGCAGGCCTCTTCTTCTGTGGGGCTTTGCCCCACGTCCTCCTGAGAGGCGCGCACGAAACACAGCGCGCCGCCGTCTCGGGCCTGTTACTGGTCAGGCGACGGGTCCCCTAACCCGCCGCCCGCAGGCCACACATTACGGTGGCCGGAGATCGTCGCGCGCCCTCCCGCGTCCGCTTTCATAAACCGTTGTGACAAACATAGTCTACGACCAAATTCTTAAAGCTATTCAATTTTAATTCTCATAAGTCACTATCACTTTCAGGCAAAATACTCAAGTCAGCTGTTCGCATCAAGCGAGGCACCTACTATATGGCTTGAGCCTTAGTCAATTTTGAGAAGGTGCTATATTTTGCATGGAACTAGAAGACGGGCAGGACATAGTCTTGTTTCTTCATAATTGTACTGTAGTGGCCTGCCAACCGCAATGATTAAGGCATTATATTCCTGCCATATTGTTTGTTGGAACGTCAAGAGGTGTACGGGTCGAGTACGTATATATCATTGTGTTAACCTGAGAGTATTGTGTAATTATCTTGGCTATAAATCAAATGATTTATGGCAGCTTAAACAAGAGATGTAAGTGCATTATATCTCATCCATTATACTATTTTCTGTAAGACAGATCGGTTTATTGAAGAGTAATTCTACTACGCCCATTATCGACTGGATTTTTGATGAAATTTTAACACGATATTACATTCGCTTTTTTACGATTCGATTTTTAAATATTTGACTGTCATAGATATTCGTTTGACACCCGGGACCGACGGTTTTACGTGCTCTCCGAAGGACGGAGGAATCTCGATGTGTAAAGAACGGCCACCTGACCGCAGCAAGCGCTGCTTAACCCCGCAAATTGTATGATTGGCGAGGTTGTTAAAAAGCCGCGAGCCCCTCGATTTTTTAACCCTTTGACCGCCACGGACGTCTGTGGACGTCAAACTTTTAAACTGTAAAAAAGTGGTGTTTTCGACGTGCTATGCCGTCGGAGGCGTCATGAGCACATTTTAATTTGACGTCCATAGACGTCCGTGGTGGTCAAAGGGTAAATATTAATCTTCTAATGATTCATTTCTCGCACTTACGAAGCGCAAAACAGCTGTTCTAAGGAATCTTTCATCGAGGAAATAAATGATGAAGTATAGCAGTGCTAAAAGTCATAAGAAGTATAACTCCAGTTGAAATTATAGCATAATATTATAAGCATAAAGCACATTACTGTCTCACTGTCTCACATAAATTCTTCTCAGAATGAGAAGGATTTAGACTTTAGTCCACCACGCTGTCCTGGGGGTCTACTCCCTAAGCACGAAATCTGTGGTTTCGGCCTTAGTTACGAGCGTTTCCTACTCCCTCTCACCTACGGACATACGATTATTTCGGGGCTCGAACTAAGAATGAATGACAACACGATTTGACAGTTGTTCCTACTACCGATGTGTTTTTGCCCGTTCGAAAAGTTGTACTTGACATTGGTTTTGTTCACTCCTGTTTCGGGCTACTTTCGGACGGGCGACTAGCTTCGTTGACGGACTTAGGGAGTAGGCCCCCTAGTGCGGATTGGCGGACTACACACTATCGAGAAATTTCTATTTTTATTTAACCTTTTCTGGTGTGCAGGTTTCCTCACGATGTTATCCTCTCCTGATTATCAAACTCTAAGATAGAATAGAATAACGTCGGTGCGCTTGCCAAAACCCATATGTGCACGGCGCCGGCGTAAAAAATCTGCCGTGTGCACGAAAAATACAAAAAAAGTATATTTTGAGGTAATGAAATAACACTTTTTTTAATTTTTATCACAGTTTAAAACAATATGTTTTGCTAGCGTTTCGAAATTTTAAATTACACTTATAAACTTACTAATTATCAGATAAAACAGTCTGCTTCCTGTAAAGTTAATAAAAT
The DNA here is from genome assembly GCA_905220435.1 of Amphipyra tragopoginis. Taxonomy (NCBI): domain Eukaryota; kingdom Metazoa; phylum Arthropoda; class Insecta; order Lepidoptera; family Noctuidae; genus Amphipyra; species Amphipyra tragopoginis. Next base: position 6,282,936 of record HG991999.1, on the reverse strand, counting down.
GCACATAATTATGGGTTTTGGCAAGCGCAACGACGATAATATACTTTATTGTACACCAAAATTGTAACATACCTCTTAAACAATATCATTTAGTGAAGGGTACAATTGCGTACAGATACATTGAGTTAATTTAATGAAAACCGCAAAAATTATACGTAGGTAATGTATACTCCACACCACCTATATCTCAGCCAGCTCGTCAGTTCTACCACCGAAATAATTAAAAATGTACGTGTTTTAATAAAAGAATGTAGCTCGTAACAATTCTCTCGATTCCCTCGCGTATCCACTCCAATTAATATTACGCCTATATTTATTAATTTTCGGTTTTAAGCTGACGGAATTTCTCGTTTTTCCAAACTGCAATCGATTTGCTAGCGTCCTTTTGTAATTACTCACACTATTTTAAGGATTGTTGCTGGAAAACTAGACAGTCCTATACTGAAGTACTGGGTAAACACTTATTTGTCTACCCGGTGCTCGGTTTCTAGAAGAAGCATATTTAATAACTTATTTTATTACTACTGACATAGTAGTGACATAGACATTAGTAGAAAGAAAACGTATAACTACGTTTTCTTTCTACTAATGCAACACCAATTTGATTTGGATGATTTTTAAGTAACGTTTTATCTGAAATAAAGATTTTGATTTGATTTGATCTGGTGAAGGTTGCGGGAACCCGCTGGATGCGAGAAGCACAGGACCGGTCGATGTGGTGGTGCTTGGGGGAGGCTTATGTCCAGCAGTGGACGTCTTTCGGCTGAATGATGATGATGATGATGATTTTATGAAGCTAGGCATATAAGTTTAGATCATCGATCCTAATTAAATTATAATTTGTCAAATGTTTATTGAAGTTAACAAAAAAGAAGACTGAGCCTCAAACGTCAAACTAAAAAACTCATTTTCATCCCCCCATCTCGGAAAGAGAATTTTTGCTCTTCGATATCTGAGTGCAAAAGCCGTTTTTATCCGCTAGAGGATAAAATAAATTGAATTTAGAACATCGTGTGCACCAAGTTTGTGAATTCAAAACTTCATTAAACCTATTTACTTCTACTTCTTTTTTAATTTGTTAAAACTCAGACTCGGAACCTTCTTGGTGTATTACTTTTTTTTTTCATTTTTTTTTATTTCTTTTCATGTCATATTGTTAAAACCTAAACAAGAAACTTGAAAACAAGTGAAAAACCTAAAATGAGTGATTCTAGCGCCGAGGAAGTTTAGCACGCGGTTAAAAAACAACTTTGCACTCTTGTATCACAAAAGTTGCTTTTTAACCGCGTGTTCAATTTTGATGAACGAGCAAGCGAAGGATTCAAAAATTAGAATCATGTGCGTTAGCGAGGGAATCAAAAGAGCACGAGGTGAAAAATCTTTGCACTCGAGTGCAACACGTAACTTTTCATCCCACCTCAGCGAGGAAATGACTTAATGTAAAAAAAATATATTCCTCGTCGCTAGAATCACTCATTTTAGATTTTTCACTTGTTTTAAGTTTCTTGTTTTTAACCTAAGGTTTTAACAATATGACGTGAAAAGAAATAGGCGCGGGTAAAGCAAATTCAAAAAAAAGTAATACACCAAGAAGGTTCCGAGACTAAGTTTTAACAAATTAAAAAAGGTTGTATGATAAATTCGGCACCATGGAGGTAGAAGTAAATAGGTTTAATGAAGTTTTGAATTCACAAACTTGGTGCACACGATGTTCTAAATTCAATTTACTTTATCCTCTAGCGGATAAAAACGGCTTTTGCACTCAGATATCGAAGAGCAAAAATACTCTTTCCGAGATGGGGGGATGAAAATAACTATTATTCAAAGTAGACTAGAATTACTTAGTTATTTTTGGACGTCAATTTTGCAAAAGACAGTCCCCAAAAACGCCCGCCCTTCACTGTTTCCTAGTGTTTATGCTGTAAAGAAGAAACGGCGCAACAAACTCCTCAGCAACACAGATCTGTCTGTTTATACACAGAAAAAGGTAATATAAATAACTATGATAAAATTATGTACCTAAATTGCGGTTGATGAATAAAGTATAGGAGAATCTGGATGAATTGAAAAGAAAATGCCTCCGAAAAAAAACCTCAGGATGGACTCTGACAAATGCTAAGTTTAATTAGTATCAATATAATGAAATCCTACAGTTGTCGCAATCAATCCAATTATAGACTCATTGACACATCAAAGAGTTGTAATTATCATGAAATGTATGTATTGCAGTATAATTATGCTTTCAGAAAGCTTTTGGGGTTACGTTGACGGTTTCCATGCTGTAATGCGGAAGAGAGCACCGTCACTCTTTCAAAAATTGCGCTGAAGTACCGACAGCATTTTGGTAATGATTGCATGGATGACTGGGAATCGTTATAGATTATTTTTTTTAAATTTCTATGTATATTTTTTGTTTCATATTTACTAACATAGTTTTAAAGATAATTGTTACCGATAACTTTTATCTGAAGTATATGGTTTATTATTCTTAATATACCTACTACTACAGGCTTCTTCTGGGTATGCTCGATCCATCGTATGCTTTGTCTCTGTCACCTCTAACCTTGACCAGAGTACACAGAAAAATCAAATTAAAAAAAAACTTGCTTATTTTAGGCTAGTATTTAAAAGATCCAATATAAATTCAAAGTAAGGGTGTCAAAAATACTGATTATGGCTTAGTGAAATACTAAGTGGGCGAAAGACTGAGGGCGAATACAAATATTGAAAATGGCGACTTAAAATTACGAACTTGAGGTACGAGTTATTCAGAACGATCAGTATAATAATTCTTAAGCGAACAAATTTCTATTTGAGTAACAATTTTGCAGCTCACATTATTGTTGTATGTTTTTAAGGTTATTTGGTTTTCCAAAGGAGAGTCGACGGAGCCCCGCTGCGCGGGGGGCTCCTATTTCTGTCTCCAGGGTTTAAAGTAACCTAACACGAAGTGGCTCGCTTCGCTCGCTCGCTCTAGCCCCCGTCATCGCCTTCGAACTTAACCTATCCATGTCGGGGGGCCCTAAATTATCGACCAAATATATTTACTTCACACATTGCTGGTGGACCAGCAGGTCCTCTATACAATCCCTAGGAAATGTATATTTTCACCCACTCAGTATTTTTTTCGCCCAAGTTAGTATTTAATTCGAACACTTGGACTTTTAGTTGCTAGCTTAGATTAACTGTTTCTCACTGTTAGTAGCTCATTTTACGAATTTTAATCATTCATAGTTATCGCAAGTAAAGTAAATTTTTCGCAAAAAAAAATTTAACGCCGCTCGGTTTAGTATTAAACTATCTCATTAACAGTCTTCCATATATTCAAGGTTAGTCGGAAAGGGGGTACTAATCCGAAGCCCACTTATAGTATCGCTGATGACTGTTTGAAAGCAAGTGTTTAAATTTCGAAATTCCATATTTTTTTTTTCCAAATAATAGGATTTTTATTTTAGTTTTTTCAAAAATTCTTCATTCCTGCTTTAGTTACAAATTCAGAAAATGGTGTTTCTATTTCATGACCCAAAATATGACCTAAAATGTAAACACAGCGGATCATAACTGGAGATGGATAGATTTTAGAGTTTTTTGTTTTGATATTTTTGAACAACTGTTTCTGTTAATCTATTGACTTTTGGGAAAAGTTGTATAACAAAAGTTATTCATGATTATGTGTACTTTAACACCCTTTCGGATTAGTACCCCCTTTCTGACTAACCTTGTTTATTCGCCCGATTAATAATTCCCCCTTATTTTACTAATCGCGCTCAAACAAGCGATGACGGAGACTTGACAAGCACATTACATAATTACTACTATTATAATTTAGGTGTACTTAGCGGCCTGCTTACTTATCTATTTAGCCGACTGTACCTCACACAACTATCTCTATTACCATCAGAGAGTCACAAACGTCACAATATATAGCTATAAAGATATAGTGTACATATGACATTACACCACTATCAATCTTGCCAGAAAACCTTTTACCAATATGACAGACCACCAACCACCAAGCATGCGTGTAGCGACTTCTAAATTGGACAAATTGAAGAGCAGATTGAGCGATGGGGCTGCGACAAGGGAAGTGCATTAGTCACTGTTTGCCCTAACATAGATGAATGATCTCATAATACAAGTACGTGTGTGCAGGTGTGTGAGTAGCGAGATACGTCTAGACTAGTTTTGGGTGCGAAATTACCTTTTTTTTTCAATTTTGACGGCATGTTTGAGGTGTTTCGCTGTTGTGCATCATGCTGGGTTTAATTGCCGTACGGAACAATTTTTAATTCATAGTTGGCTGTAAGCGTGGTTCATATGAAAAATGGTTACTATTAAGTAAGGTGTGAATAACACTACCCTATCTTTTCCAATGGGTGTCGTAAAAGGCGACTGAGTGATTCACTAGAGGGTGGGCAGCAGCATTTTCTGAGTATTTTACATGGCTTGGGGAGGCCTATGTCCAGCAGTGAACTTCTTTCAGCTCAATGATTTAGACATATCATAAACCAACACAAGCACATAAAATAAAACATAACATCATCATCGCGCCTGTATTCCCCAAAGGGTTGGGGCAGAGGTGCATAATACACCCTCATTTCGCCGTTACGTTTAAGTTGCCATCAACCGGTCACAAATTCAGGCTCCGGGCTGCTACTGAGAAATTCCACACGGAAAAACCAATACCACTTTCCCCGACCTGGGTATCGAACCCAGGACCTCACGGTCAACAGTCGTGCTTGTGACCACTAGACCAACAAGGCAGTTCTCAAGCAGTAAAATAAAACATTGAATCAGTAGAAATACATTCACAGAGACCCCGACCATCTCCTCTTCGTCTTCTTCTCTCACTATTGAGGATCGCGCATCCAATCTATGGGGTCTTCAGTAGTGTGGAATGCTCGGTAAATACTGCCTACGCGAGCCTTTCTTGATCGCGTTCGAGCACCTTGCCGGTGTTCTACCTTAAGCGTGTGTGCTTTCTATCCGGTCCAGTATTATGAGCCTTTCCAAACAATGCCTAGGACACCAACAAAGATTATATAAAAAATATCAAAAAAATAAGCAACGCATACAACCACACTGAACCAATATTGACGAGTGGATGTTGTTAATAAAATAACCAAAAAACTAAATAAATGCGCTAATGAGTTGCCTTATAGGGGATTTACATGGGTCGATTTTCGCCGCACGGCTAGGCCGCACGTCGAATATCGACCGTCTAAATGGTAATTCGACTAGGCCGCAAGTGACTAAAATCACAAGCCCCAATGTTGGGTGCCATCCGACTTTTGCCTTGCGGCGACAAGCCGCATGCGGCGGGTGACTAAAGTCGACCGTGTAAATGGTCAGTTGCAGGTGTGTTTTGCGCTGTGTTGTTCCGCTAGAAATGAACAAGTCGCATGCGATTTTTGTCGACCCGTGTAAATGGGGTGGCGATTCGATTTTTGCAAGCGATGCGACTGGTAACTTGCCGCACGGCTAAAATCGACGCGTGTAAATCCCCCATTACATGCACAAGCAGTAAGCCAAGCACGAATGTTTTGATGCATAGTGCATAGTAACGCAACGTAACGTTAATGTGAGTTTCAAACCGAAAATACTACTATCCTATAGCATTTTGGTATAAATTTATGCGACAAGCACAATTTCTATCATAGATATGAATAAAGTTTTCAATTTACATACATAAACTCGCGTCTTTTTCCCAAGGGGGTAGGCAGAAACTCCAGAACGCCAAATGCTACGATCCTTACATACTCCTTTCGCTTCGTCCACGATCTAATCATATACGCACGCCAATTAAAAGTACAACACATTTGTCTTTTTTGAAGAACATCACCAATAACATCGACGTTTGTCCTTCTAGGGCGTCCTCTATTGGCGTTTCCACTGAAATCCGCCAGTTTTTAATTTAATTAAATATGATGTGCGACACGAGTATTTCCAATTCAAAATTCACTAACATTAACGTTGCGTTTACGTTACTATACATAACAAACACACAAAGAACATTCATGCTGGGCCTACAGAATACTATAAAAACATAACGAATATATTACGCAACATAAGTTATAGTGAAGCGAAATCTAAGCTGAGCTGAGTCGAGACGTTCCCGTTGCTTATTTCGCACAAACGAAATCCTTGGAAACTCGCCCAGTGAAGGACTGTTCACATTTTACTGTGATAAAACGTCGTTGTATAAAGGTCATAGCTCACTAGAGCCACCCGGCATCCGACCCGTATCGCCTCGCCTCGTGCGGTTCGTATTCTTTATCTGAACTTGTAAGGATGTGCGCTCACTATATCAACTCCGCAGCGTCACCGGATCGCCTCGGGCGTATGCCGTCCACGCGCGGACGACGAGTTGACGACTCGGTGACAACTCGCTGCTCGCATGCTTGCCTTGCGTTGCTACGCATTGGCAACACACAAGTCTCGAGTGAACCGCGCGCTGAAATCGAGTGGACTCTTCCGACGACTCCTCTGATTGACCACGCGACGTTTGCTGGTGATAAAGCGGCGTCCACCCGTGAACCACCTGCTGACAAAAAGTGGACGCCGAGCGATGAGGCGTTGCGGGTCGGGTGCCGGGTGGCTCTAATGAGCTGTGACTTTAATATTTATATCAAAAATATTTCTTTACTAGCCTCCCGCCCCGCTTTCTTACGGATACCATTACGTTTTTTTTTTATTTGGCTTTACCTCGTTTCACCCTAGTCGCACCTAATGGTAAGCGCAAACAGGGTCTAAGAGGGGAGCACACAAATCCAAGTAACACAGATATAGAGGGATTCCCCTAAACCCCTCTAACTCTCACATACACTAGATGGAACACAGTAAACCGCTTGGCACCGGAATTTAATGTGAATGATAGCTAGCCAGCCGGACCGTATAGATCCTACCATCAAGCTTGCTGGGTTTCTCATAATCTTACAACACGCGTCTTTCTTTTTTCTTTTGGACTGCTGTAGATGGTCCTTAAGGACCCCTTCTACGTAACTGGGCAGTTATTGGCGAGACCTGAAGGTCTCCAGCCAATGGGGGGGAAGTAAAATACTTAACCTAAGCTAACTACTTGCACTACACTAACATCGAGGCTACCTGCAACAACAGCACTAAGGGCGACCCCTAGTGGGACTCGGACTTCGGCTTAGGGCATTGCTGGCGGGTGCTTGGGGGGGGGGACAGCTTGATGAAGGCTGAATTATCGGTGTGAGCACCACGCGTCTATTCCCAGCGTGCAGTTAGGAAGTTTCACACGGCAGTTGCACACCCCGTGGGCTGTCGGATTGTTTGCCATACTATTACGTAAAAATTCCAAGGCGCACGACTTCGTTCCATGACATATTTGAGTAAAGAACGGGTGAACATACTTTTCTATGTCATTCTATAAGGGTCAAAATACACGTCCGATAGTTGCTTCCAGGAGCCGGATCCGACTATCTGATCGGATTCATGAAATACTCGTGTCAGATTTTTTCTGGACGACGACGACGCCCGAACGATGCTTATGATTCTGACATCCGATCCGATAGTCTGATCGTACGTGTAATTCATGTTCAAACAAATGTATGATGCAGAGGCCTTCAGATAGTCTACTATCATCGGTACTATCGGAACCGACTATCGGAGGCAAGTATCGGACGTGTATACGTATTTGGGCTCGAAGAGCCGCGTGAACGCAAAATGAAATAAAAATGAACCTTCACTCGAGTGAACATTCTCTCGAATGATCAGTCCGATATCGCCTCAGGGAAATTGCCATTATCTATACGCTCAACGGACAGGCTGACAATATTCTATAAATAATTGTTAAATAATATCCAATATTCAGTTCTGTGTTATTCGATATCATTATTCACATTTCACCCGTCAGCTACACAACGTGTTGTGTCCGTAACGACAAGAATTGAAACGTACATAGATTGTACACGTTACATAATGTGAAAAATAACTGTAACTCACCACTCTTATAGCTCTATTTTTATTCCATTATTAATATGTAAGTACTTAGTATTTTTTTTAGTTCTATGCAATTGACATTTAATTATATATTTTTATTTCAGTCAGGGTCTCAGAGAGGGGAACTTCCTAACATTGCGTGCCGTGTCCAGAAATACTGCTTTCTGTATCAGGCCCTTGATCTGACCGCCCAACGAGAGCCTCATGAGATTGGTCGAGGCTCTTGGCTATTAAACCATTGGCGGTAACGACTATCAGCACAATGACTGCATCATACATGGCGATAACCTCGTATGCTTGGCTTAATATTTAATTTCTTTATCCTTCTCGGCTTTCACGAGGTTCTCGTTATGCGGAGCAGTGATATCAACAATCATTGTAAGACGCTCTGATCGATATTACAACTATATCAGGCTTATTGGCAACAATGGTCCTGTCGGTGATGATAGATCGATCCCAGTACAATATGACTATATATTCTCGAGAACTGGGTCGGGCATAATATACTTGTAGTATGGTACTTCTGCGTCCACAAGGTTGTATTTCAGAGTAAGTTGCTGGTGGATAATCCTAGCTACGAGATTGTGCCTGTGCAAGTTCTCATCATTAACAAAACAAGAACAACCAGAGATAATATGTCGGATAAATTTACCGGGTCAGTGGACATGTGTGTGTGCCGTTCTTCTCAACATATTTTCTATAATTGGTCGTCATCATAACTTCGTCCATTATTGCACAAACAAAACCTTCGGTTTACCCGAAGCGGTCACCGAAACATAGCCAGGCTACGGACGCTAGATAATCTACATAAGACCGTGAAGCTCCTTGCTCCACCGTACATACTCCAAATTATTCTTATTCTTATAGAATTACTGGTTTCGAAGTGAAAACTCTTCAGTTGCGAAATTCAACGCCTACATTTAAATGTTCCTTATCAAACCGCACTTCAAAACGGAACTAGTATTAATACTTTTGATTAAGGAGTCGACGGAGATTCATTGTTTTAAGTTTTGACTTTGCGGTTTTGACGAAAGAGCGCATAGAACTTGGAACTGAGCCAAGTACTTCTAGATTAGACACTTGCCTACGAAGTTTCGATTTAAACTTAAGAATGCTTGAAAGAGCCGATTGTGTGATAGATTGTGAATGTCAAATGATCTAACCATAACATCACGCTTATAATCCCCGAAGGGTTGGGCAGAGGTGTACAGTACACCGTCATTTCACCGTTATGTTTAAGTGCCATGTTATCGGGGACGAAACTATTGCCATCAACCGGGCACAAATCTAGACTCTGGGCTGCTGCTGAAAAATTCCACACGGAAAAACCCAATAACACTTTGTCCGACTTGGGGATCGAACCCAGGACCTCATGCTCATCAGTTGCGCTTGCGACCCCTAAACCAACGAAGCAGCTTAAAAGTACATCGTTAAATATTTAAAAACAAAAACAACGTTATAAATAATAGCTCTTCACAGACAATAATTCCCGATTGTAGATCACTGAGCACTCTCTTCTCATTATCTCTACATTCAGGTACACAAAGCCAAAATGAAAAAAGGTCGCCTTTATTTATTGAATAAATATTTTTATTGAATAAATTTAATCTTAAAGTGGGTTAACGAACGGTCGTTACGACTTTAGGTAAACGTCAATACGTTCAACATATAAATGAAGGCAATTGTACGCACGGCCGCTTGGAAAAATACAAACGACGCGTTTAGCTGACGGATCGGCCATATTTATGAAATATACTGATCTGAAATTGAGGCGGACACGATACAATGGCCGACTTTGAAAACCGACATTCAGGCAGGAGTGTTGTGTAGATTATTTGTCAAACTAACGTGCAAATTACTTGCCTATTAGGAGATACCTTGGCAAATAATGTGATTACTCAAAGATGCCCTTGAATGAAATTCTTAAACTATGTAGAATGATAAAGATAATTTGAAAGAAATCAAATATTCACCTTAAGACAGAATGACAACACAAACAATAGAATATACCTATTTTACGTAGGTTACCCAAATATTATTAAAATATAATGACAAGCATGCACTATATCCAATCGCTCAAGAGTATAACGACCCGCATCCTAAATGCGCAAAACACTCGTAATCGCCATGGCTTTGATTTTGACAGGTCAACAATTTTCCTAGCGACGTATATATATTGACAATCAGACTTCTTCACAACTATGTACCATGCAATGAATATTGTTGTATTGTCAAAATGAAAGCTATTGAAATTACGAATATGATACGCAATTGTGATGCAGAACAGAAAAAGAACATGATGACACTTAAAATTTTGCAGCAGCGGTCACGCAAAAAATATATACCCGTATGTATCCAAACAAAATATACGCGTCCGTATCCGAAATACAAATTGCAATAAACTAATTTGTTACATTCGTGCAAATGAAAACCATTCATAAATCAGCCTTAGGATTGACATGGCAACATTTGCGTTTTATCGCCAAGTCTTTTCTGAGGGTACATTTTAATTAGTGAGAGCTTCGTGGAACACAGATTTGGGTACGGAAACGTGGTAATTTTATTTTAGGTAAAATTACTTTGTTCCTGATATTGGTTGATTAGGAGCGAAGTTTTAATTACATACATACATGATAATTACGTATTTTTCAATGGTATGCAGAAGCCACAGATATAGTGCACCGCATAAGAGCGACGAGTCACCAACATTGAGCTATGCTGTGCTTAGCTAAGCTACTTTTCTAATGCTATGTTTTTTTTTTCAAACCACTTTGTGCTGCACGGGTACCTGATAGAAGGAAGAATGAGCGGGGGGCAGTGCGGTGAGGAGTGAGTCAGCACGTATCGCTTGATCCCTGCTATGTTTTAAATGCAGCCATACAAAGCGCAGCGCAGCACGTTTTGTGTGTTTACTCATTATAATCTAAGAGGAACGAATTGACTAAATAGAGCATAGCACAGAACGGCGCGGCATAAATCAATGTTGATTAGTTACCCTAAAGTTGGGTGCATGAAAAGAGCCTCCACGAGTGACGATACTTAAGCACGTCCGGCGCACCCTGGGCAGTCAGCCCCGCTACCAACCTTGCTGACTGGCTAATCTTTTCACCACAGCATGAGCTATTTTCGTATAGCTCATGCTGACACGAGAGAAGAATAAGTTACCCTAACACTTCATTTATTTTTTCTTCTTTCACATCTACTTCTTTGGTCTACTGGTCGCAAGCGCGACTGCTTAGCGTGAGGTCCAGTTTTCGAACCCCAGGTTGGACAGTGTTATTGGGTTTTTCCATGTGGAATTTCTACCTAGCAGCCTAGAGTCTAGATTTGTGCCCGGTTGATGGCCAAAGGCCAGCTCCCTATTACACGGGACTAGACAGCAAAATGAGGGTGTACTGTATACCTCTGCCTAACCCTTTACGGAATACAGGCGTGGTGTTATGTTACTTTTATGTGTTCTTTTCCACTTGAGAAAATATGTCCTATTCAACCCCAAGTCCTATTGTGTATTAATAGCACATTTTGGGCACCCAACCTGATGCAAATCATGGAGCTGCGTATTCGTTGCATTTCAGAATGCTCTTTAGTTCTATTTATGCCTATTTGTGATCTTTAAGCCTAACACGTAACAGCTGTGCGTGACTTTGAATGGCGCTATGCCAATGCAGTTTGCGTTTATGCTGGAACCGGTTTGAAATTTTGTAACTGTGAATTAGAAATCAACGAGGAATGTTGGTTTGTGTGGTATGGACGTGTTATGCCGAGGGAAGAAAGTCGTGTTACCACTTCTGGTAACACGACTTTCTTCCCTCTATCCACATATTTAACACTGAAGAGTGTTAAATATGTGGATAGAGGGAAGAAAGTTACTCTTCAGTGTTAAATATGTGGATGGATATACAACGTTATTTTTACTTTATACGAAAATCGAGACACCCCAACAAGATTTTCATCAGAACTGCCTGAATATGTGTTTTTTTTTTAGTAAATCTCCAAGTTGCACCTTAGTTTATGTCGCGTTAAGTTCCCTAGTAAAGTGTGAAATGCCTGAGATGTGCTATGCAGGGGTTGTCTAATACACGGAAACTGACCGAGCGGACCATTTCAAGCCTCAAGGTGTCTATTCTCGTCTATTGTTATGGGTAGAAACCTACTGAAACAAAATTGAAATTTATGAAAAAAAAAATGTGGTGTAAAAAATATGTCAATCGATTCTCCTAGTGATTCTGAACAAACTAGTTTCAGGTTTAGTTTATATTAAAACTAACCTTGTATACAAGTAGAGGTAGGCCAAAAAAAGATGGATGGATTGTGTGAAGGATGATATGGGTAAGAAAGGAGTGAGTATTGAGTCATCTCTGCTGATGGAAGAGAATTGAATAGGAATACAATATGTTGTTGTGCCGACCCCACATATAGTGAGATAAAGGAAGGGAGTTTATTTTTTCTTCCCTTTCTTCGAACACTTCATGACGATACACCCTAATGTTATTACAATCTAGCCTTATAATTTAGGCTAATGAGTAATTTAAATATAACTTGAACTGTTAAATTGTATTTTACTAAGAACGTGTCCAATGTGGCAGTTTTCTGATTGTCACTATTAAGGTGCGGACACTTTGTTCATGGGTTCTTTATGGGTAGTACTTGGATTACGTTACACTTCTTCACTATCACTAAACACTAACTAGGGCAGGGAGATGATGAGGAATGTAGGTTTGTGCTTTAATTTATAAGTGGTCACTTTGGGGTGCATTGAAAGAGCGTCCACGAGTGACGATACTTATGTAAGGCCGGCGCACTTTGGGCAGACTCCCCCGTCGCAGAGCCGGTCGTCTCTTCAGACTCCGCAGTCACACCGGTAATTCAGCTTAGCATCAAGCTGTCTCCCCCCCCTAAGTCCCCGCCAGCAACGCCCTAAGCCGAAGTCCGAGTCCCACTAGTGGTCGCCCTTAGTGCTGTTGTTGCAGGTAGTCATGATGTTAGTGTAGTACAAGTAGTTAGCTTAGGTTAAGTATTTTACTTCCCCCCCCCCCCCCATTGGCTGGAGACCCTTCAGGTCTCGCCAATAACTGACCGGTTACGTAGGAAGGGTCCCCTAGGACCACCTACAGCAGTCAAATAGAAAAAAAAAAAACTTTGTGCAGTCAACCTCGTTACCAACCTTGTTGATTGGCTAATCTTTTCACCACGGAATGACCTATTCTGGTTTAGCTACTAGGGACACGAAAGAAGAAGAGGTTCGTTGTTTGTATTTTAATATTTTTATGGGAATAAAAATGAGGAAAATATTATACAGGTGCGAAGTTCTCTCAACCGGCGTGCGTGTATGACAAGATGTATGTACGGGAACGTGATAGGAGTATGACATGTAAGGATCGTAGCATGTGGCGTTCGTTTCTGCCTTCCCCCACGGGAAAAGGGTGTGAGTTTATACGTATATAGGGTGACTGGTAATTAGTGACCGATACTTTAACACATGATTGTACTCATGATAACAAACAACTTTCCCAAAAAAACATTATTTATAAAACAAAAAAATAATATTTCCATATTACGAGCCGCGTCCATTCCGTAACGGTTTACTAATAAATTTTAAATGAAAAAAATATAATAAAAATAATGTTTCTTTGGGAAAGTTGTTTGTTATCATGAGTACAATCATGTGTTAAAGGATCGGTCACTAATTACCAGTCACCCTATATGTATGCAAAAATGCGAAATACCAAAACTGACAATGACAACATTAATGTCCTAAGTAGGTATATTTATTTATTTATTTATACTTTCGCACAAACTTTGTACAGAGGCGGACTTAATGCCTTAGGCATTTTCTACCAGTCGACCTTAGGGTGGTGCAGAGAAAAACATGGTAGGTGCACTGAAAAGAGGTTAAGGATACGCTATTAAAAATTAACAAAGTTATTGGAAACATTTTTGGCAACAATATTACCAACATATTGAAAAGATATTTACGTACATGTTTAAATACAATAATAAATATTTATACATACGATATTATATACCTAAGCATACATAAGTATACACCCCTTATAGTATTTATTTAAGAAGCTCTCTCAAATGTGTACACTAACATTTTATTAACTCTGAATATGAAATGACAGTATAAAAAAAACTATTAAAGAAAACAAAAATGTCTTTTATGTCCAAGTGTTTTATTTCCCATTTTCCTAAATTAACGCTTAATTACAGTAGGCAGACCCGGACCAATCCCTTCCCCTCCCCAAATACCAACACCCTTTAAATTTAAACTTATCCGCTAACCTAACGTTATCGAATTCACGAACAGTCAACTCACGTCCGAAAACAATAAAAACATTCCACTGCGGTGCTTTGAAATCTAACAAAGGGGCAATTCAAACTCAATGGTCACGTTTGGCCTAAAGTCACCATGTTTTTTTTAATTCCTTGCCTTGGTCGTGTTTCCCCTTGTCACACCAGATCGTAAGCGCAGACAATGCGTAAGATGGAGGACACGAATCCAAGTAACAGAGATATAGAGATTCCCCTATACTTCTCTGGCTGTCGCATACACACGGTGGTACACAGTAAACTGCTTGGACTTTAATGTGAGGGTGACAGCTAGGCAGTCGAGTAGTACAATACGGCCGACGTATCTTGGCGACTCTGAAGTTAGTTGTTTGGCTGCGCAATGAATCTTTTAGAAACGAAATTGTCTACTGCGCAGCTAATCAGCTAACTTCAGACTCGCTAAGATACGTCGGCCGTATTGTAAAGACCACCAAATGTGTGTGAAATAATGTTCAGTTTTATTCGTGTTTTAAAGAAGGATGTTATTGATAGTGATTTACAACCTTCTAGGTCTCACATATACATGACGGAACACAGCAAACTGCTTGGCCGGACTTTAATGTGAGGGTGGTAGCTAGCCAGCGGACCGTGAAGATCCTACCACTAAGCGTGTTGCAAATAATGTTCAGTCTTATTCGTGCTGTAAAGAAGGATGTTATTGATAGTGATTTACAACCCTCTGGCACTCACATACACACGACGGAACACAGCAAACTGCTTGGCCGGACTTTAATGTGAGGGTGATAGCTAGCCAGCGGACCGTGAAGATCCTACCACTAAGCGTGTTCCAAATAATGTTCAGTCTTATTCGTGCTGTAAAGAAGGATGTTATTGATAGTAATTTACATTCCTCTGGCTCTCACATACACACGACGGAACACAGCAAACTGCTTGGCCGGACTTTAATGTGAGGGTGGTAGCTAGCCAGCGGACCGTGAAGATCCTACCACTAAGCGTGTTGCAAATAATGTTCAGTTTTAATCATGTGTTAAAGAAAGCTGTTATTGATAGTAATTTAAATCCCTCTGACTCTCACACACACACAACAGAACACAGTAAACTGCTTGGCCGGACTTTAATGTGATAGCTAGTCAGCCGAACAGTAAAGATCCTACCATCGCGTGCAGAGTTTTGTTGAATGTTCCAACACGCGTTATTCTCAACATGCCGTGAGGAAATTTAATATTCTAGAACGTCCCCTCACGGGATAAAACCGTTTCCTATGTACGGTTGAGGTTTTGAAGACAGCTTGGGGACAAGAGTTGATGAAGAAATATTTTGGATGAGAATTAATTTGTCGGATTGACACAAAGACGTTTGGTATGAAGTTGAAATGGTATTAACATATTAGTCACAATGAAAAAGCTTTTCTATATGAAACATTTTGATAAAGTGGCTTAGCGATTGGCTTCCACGCTATGGGTCGCGGGTTCGATTCCCTCACGGTACAATATTTTTACGGTCTGCAAATACAGAATGATACTTTTTCTTGTTTTCGTCAGTTCGATTCCCGGGCCAAGAGAGACTCAAACATCTATGACTGCATTATTTCTTAGTTATAAAAATAAAATAAGGTCTCTTTTAAGTGAAATTTACAATATTTAACTTTTAACTTTATTTAACTTTTCCTCCATGACCAACGTATTTTGGGATATCCGTTATATGTTAGACGTAACATAACATAAAATCACGCCTGTATTCCCTGAAGGGTTCGGCAGAGGTGGACACCCTCATTTTGCTGTTTTATTTAAGTCCCATGTAACAGAGGGCTAGCCTAATGCCATCAACCGGGCACAAATCCTGACTCCGGGCTGCTTCTGAGAAATTCTACACGGATAAACCTAATAACAGTTTGCCCGACCTGGGGACCTCACGCAGCAGTCTGTTGATGTTCCATCATTCAGCCAAAAGACGTTCACTGCTAGAAATAGGCCTCCCCCAAGTATCGCCATATCGACCGGTCCTGTGCCTCGCCCGGTTTATTTTTGACATTGAGATAATTTTGGTTTTCTGAGCATGTCTAAAAGACATCCTAACTAATATTATAAATGGGAAAGTAAGTTTGTTACCTTTTCACGCCTAAACCACTGAACCGCTCATCCTGAAATGCATATACGTTGTCAAGTGTACAGAAACGGATATAAGGTACCTTTCATCCCGAAAAAAAGTACTGTTCCCGAGGAAAACAATAATAACATTCATAGATGGCGCCACGTTTCTTTCGAATCACCATTGAATTGTATTTTTATAGAAACTTTAGTAGTGTGTTAAGAGTTTTTTGAGCTTAATTAAAGCGAACGAAGCCGCGGGAAAAAGCTAGTTCTTAATACTTAAGAGTGCCAGTAATCATTATCTCAATTTTGTCACTACAGAATACTACAGATTTATTTTAAAAGACATTTTCAGGTTCCAAACAAAGCTATTTTTCTTCTTGTTCTAAAAATCCAACGTCTCGATTGTCACAAAGGAGCGTACAGCGTCGAAGATCGAATGCATACTGGTCACGTCTCAAGACTGCTAGACGTCGACGCTGCGATGTCTGTTTAAAACTAAGTGAAAATCTGTTTAGAAGTTTTGAATAATGTTGTTTTTTTTTTTATTCAGTCGATAAAAAAATATATGTTATATAAAGATATAACACACGAATCCAAGTAACAGAGATAGATATACCGGGTGTAAACGGATTTGTGTAATTCCTTAAAACCACATCGTCGTTGCAAATTTAGAATCTCCTAAGTATGTGTAAAAAGTATCTTTCCCAGAAAAATGAACGTTTTATTGAACAATGTAATGTAATGGACACTAAGAATATTTTTTAAATGAGATGTAGGTACGTCTGTGAATTATGAAGATATTCACATGGGAGTTTTTTTAAACGCTAACGCTATAAAACCACTATTCGAATTTCTGAAAAACTCATTTTCTACAAAAATGTCACATAGGAGATTTTAAATTTGCAACGACGACATGATCTTCTAGATTAACCCTGCACGGGATTTAGGTAGATTAAAGATAAAAAAAATGTATTCTTATTTTTCTTGCGTATTGGTGAGTGGTCGTATCTAAACCACCCGATGAGGACGCAACAAAAAAAAAACAAAAAAAAAGTATTTTTTTGTACCTCTCTGTGGTAGAACATATTGATGCCACTCATAAATGAATTAAAACACAGCGATACGGCTGGCAGGTACGACAAGCACGATATTGCTCCACGCATTCAGTTAACTCGGAACGCTGAAACGACACAGAAACAAAACACGGTGTTTTTTTTTGTTTATTCTGCAAAAATCCCATGCCGTGTTGATCTATAATGTGAAGTGAAGTGAAGTGGTATGAAGGAATTACATGAATTCGGATGCACCCTTTAGAGAGATTCCCCTGTGAGGTACTGGCTCTTAAAAACACGACAAAACACAGAAAACTGCTTGGACTTTAATGTGAGCTAGCAGATGGACTGTAAAGATTATACCACTAAGCGCGTTTCAAATAGTTCTCATTTTATGAATATTTTAACACTCTCATTACCATGGGTTCCGTTGGCGGGCCCCAAGTTTTCGAGTGCAAAGGGCCGGTCTTATTTTAAAGAAACATTAACAGCAGACCGTGGGGTCCGCCAGCGGCTAGTTTAGAATGTTTTGAGCACGTCCTGGGATCCGCTGAATTCAAACAGATTTTTGTAATAGTGGCCTGCTAATAAGGAAAAAATATGTCTACTATTGTCGTGCGCATCATCATCATCATTCAGCCGACAGACGTCCACTGCTGGACATAGGCCTCCCCCAAGCATCGCCACATCGACCGGTCCTGTGCTTCTCGCATCCAGGGGTTTCCCGTCATGCGCATACAGTGAGCTAAATGTTGAAAAAAAAATCAAGTCAAATCAATTTCATTTTGAGTGATGGCCTGCCGCAGCGGAATCGTTGGGACCCGCCGACGGTCTCCATGGCTTGCTGAACTGGAACCATGCTATATATTGCTGACAGTGAGAGTGTTAAAGAACACTTTTAGAACTCGATGACGAAATAACCCTCCTCCAGGAGGCGAGTAAATCGACCAGCACAATACACAACGCCCGTCCTCGCCGACGAGACCCGTTGCGACGTCCCACCGCCACCGGTCACGATCCACAGAGCTCTCCCGTCGTAGAGCCGATCGTCTCTTCAGACTCCGCAGTCACACCGATAATTCAGCCTTCATCAAGTTGTCTTCCCCCCCTAAGTCCACGCCAGCAACGCCCTAAGCCGAGATCCGAGTCCCACTAGGGGTCGCCCTTAGTGCTGTTGTTGCAGGTAGTCATGATGTTAGTGTAGTACAAGTAGTTAGCTTAGGTTAAGTATTTTACTTCCCCCCCATTGGCTGGAGACCCTTCAGGTCACGCCAATAACTGCCCGGTTACGTAGAAACCGTCCCCTAGGACGACCTACAGCAGTCCAATAGAAAAAAAAAGTGTTAAAGAAGGAACTTTGACGGTGATTCTCTTAAAAAATCTGCTTGTTCAGTATTAAATAACTATTGGCCTCAATTTTTTTTTGTATTTCTTTGGTATTCAAGCTGGATACCCACCTAGTAAGTGATTAACTCTGCCTATATACCCCAAGAGGATTGCTGATACATCAATAGCCTTAGAGACAAAGATAAAACGTCTCATGTGCCTGTAATTATTCAAATAGTTATAGTGGTAGTATTTCCCCGGACAAACTGTTCCACGATGAGCTTCTACCACGTAAATATGTATACTGTTACTTCCAAAATTTTGTATACAGAATTCATATCATCTAACAGTCTTGAAAAGTCACTGATGTATTATATTTTAACAATACCGCAAAGTTTCTCGTTCCAAACAATGTTATTTTTCTTCTTTTAATAAATCTCAATTTTCATGAACTAGAAACCTACAAATAGAGCTACAATAACCTTGTTTGGTTTGTTCCACAAATAAATTTCTGAAAGTTGTTCATCATCAAATATTTATTAAATGTGGATTCAGTTTGCTTCAACACATTAGTATTAGCTCCTTGTGAAAGAGTTCATCCAGGGAAGTTTTACCTCTATACTGTAGGCTTATTAACCTATTACATGAAAAAAACACTGTATTGAAACAAAAAGGAGAATGGGCATATTTGTATGAAGGTTTGCCCAAGCATTGTAGCAATATAGGGTATATGGTTATACGTTGGACTAGTTGCCCTCATCACATAAATGTATTTTTTTTACACTCAGCGACGTCAAAGTAATAAAAATCTTTTTTTTTAATTATTTAAAACATTGCATCTTTAGCAAATAACCTACTTGTTTAGTGGGTTATTGTCTGATATTTTATTCATTATCATAATATTATATGTAGGTACTATGGAGTATGTATTAACCTACTGCTGCATGCTATTTTATTTGAAAGTGGTAAGGTGAGTGAAGTTCAAAGGGGGATAAAAATTCAAAAATAACATGTGCATTGATCGGTATTTTTATTTGAAACAACAATATATTAGCAAAAACTAAGTATAACATTAAGACTTACACTTTTACCATATACAATAGAAACATATATACATATACATATATGATCATGAATATATAATCTAGAAAACTTGCCTTTGAAAATCATTTTGATGCCTTGCAAATCCCAACAACCAAACTATACTCATAATGTGAGCACAAGTTCCGATAGTACGACTTCCAGTTAAGCACAGTTATGCATTGTAGAGACGCCATTTTGATTTGTATTATTAATACACGTGGTAGTTTTACGTGTCTCGGTATGATATGTCAAGTTCTTTTAGAATTGCTGACAAATACGTTAAATATACCTAAACACTTTAATGTGATGTAAAGGAACATTAAACTCCTGTAACTTTTTACTGATGTAGATTTCAGCATCGCTGTCATACAACAAATTGTTTGTCTAAATTATTTCTTTCTAATGATATATTACTCAAAGTGCTACAATACTTGGGCAAATCTGCCCATTCTCCTTTTCATCCTACAGAACAAATCCCGTCCAAAATAAGTCTTCTCTCCTGAAATCCGTACTTTTGTTTGTCACAAAGCGTTGCAGTGTGATCTCATCGAAGATCACATGTACACTAGTCACGTCTCGTAGCACCGACGCTACGATGCTACGACGGCTACGACACCGAATTTGTAGCTGTAGCCGATAACGGTCTACGTAGACGCTTTTATTATGACCACCTATTGCTTTGGGTACTTTCTTTTTTGTAGCATTTAGGTGCTTTGACTGTAAACTGTTTTGTTTTTTCTTTTGTTTGTTTATAAAAAAAACGCTGCTAGGAATTCTCTAGTAGAAATCAACTACGATAACATGGCACGACCCTCTATTGACACTGCAAGTAAAAATGTGTGAGGTAGAATATTTACAACGTGTCATTCATTCACTTTAATTATGCACTATCATCATCTGCCTAGCCTTTTCCCAACTATGTTGGGGTCGGCTTATAGTCGAACCGGATGCAGCTGAATATCAGTATTTTAAATGGAGCGACTGCCTATCAGACCTCCACAACCCAGTAACTGGGTAATACGATACTCTTGGTAAGACTGGTTGTCAGACTTTCTGGCTTCTGACCAACAGTAA
Source organism: Amphipyra tragopoginis (assembly GCA_905220435.1). Taxonomy (NCBI): domain Eukaryota; kingdom Metazoa; phylum Arthropoda; class Insecta; order Lepidoptera; family Noctuidae; genus Amphipyra; species Amphipyra tragopoginis. The sequence continues at coordinate 6,262,049 of HG991999.1, read as the reverse complement.
CGACTGTCAAAGATCTACAAATGACAGCCGGGACCAACGGCTTTACGTGCTTTCCGAGGCATGGAGGAAACTCGCTATGTTAAATGGTCACCCATCCACAGACCAACCTCGGCAAGCGTGGCTTAACTCGGAAGATCGGTCTATGCGGCTGTAATTATTTAGCCACGAGCTCCTCATTCTGATTCATATCATGTATGATACAAATTGTGGTTGTCGCGAAATTTAAACTAAAATGCTATAGAATAGTTGTATTTTCGATTTAAAATTCACTCACATTAACGTTACGTTTACGTTACTATACGTCAAAATATTCATGCTAGGCCTACAGACCAGGAACATCTGTCTGTAGGCCACGCAAATATTTGTATGGTCTACAGCGACCTACGAGACCCGTAGTGCAGAAAGCCAATCACTCAGCCATTGCACCAAACGTGCCTTGTTTGCTTTACTAATTTATTCTTACCATAGAAACCGAAAAAATCAAAGAATAAAGGTGCAAGTCCGAGACGGGCTACAAACTGCAGGCTGCAACCGCAGACCTGCAAGTCGTCATCATAATAGCGCCTTTAAGGTGTGCACTTTAAAGTTGCTATTCCGACAGCGACTGCAAAACTGCAACCGCAGACCGCAGCCGCAGATCGCACCGCAAGCGATACAACTTTTGCAGTTTGCGGTCTGCAGCCCGTCTCAGACTTGTACCTTAAGACTAAAAATATAATAAAATTATGCTGTATGTTGAATAAGATGCTTAGCATTTAATCTTCCTTTAGCGTAGTGGTGAATAAATGAATTGAATTGAATACCATTTAGTCCTGAACATCAGTTATTGAGGGTAATAGTAGCATAGGCATTGCATAAGCAGTACATTACAGCCCCACTGCTGGGCATAGGATTCTTATCAGAATAAGAAGAGTTTAGGTCTAAGTCAACCACGCTGGCCTGATGCTAGTGGGTGGACTACAAATACCATCACCATAGGACTTTTTGGAGCCCTCTCAGGTGTGCAAATTTCCTCACGATGCTTTTCATTCGCCGTGCCCACCAGTGAGACAGCAAACATAATATAACTAGAGGTCGCCGGCGACTTCACCCTCGAGGATGTCGTTTATCGCGTATTACGCGTTTTTCGGGATAAGAAGCCGATAACATGTATAGATAAGTAACCCATGTCCTTTTACGAGTTCCAGACTATCTTTGTACCAATTTCCATCAAAATTGTTTCAGTAGTTTAGTCATCATGGGGTAACAAACAGACAGACAGAAAGGCAGAGTTAGGTGTGAGTGAGTTAGACATTAAGGGCAGTTCAGACTACGTTATACTATTCTGCCGTCATAAGAAAAAAGGACGTAATTACATAAAACGAAGTAATCGATTTCCGACTATAAGTTATTATCTTACTCCGTTTACTTTCGGTTACTTCGTTTTGTGTAATTACGTACTTTTTTCTTATGACGGCAGTATTTTGCTACATAGTACAGCATATTGAGGAATACCATACTTCATAGCATATCATTGTGTAAACGTGTCTATATAAAATGTATGCTGAGCGATATCGTTGTGCTGTACAATATTTGCTATAAGCATTATTATATTATAGCGTAGTCTGAACTGCGTTTTAGTAAGGATAATCACTACATAGTATAAAACAAAGTCGCTTCCCGCTGTCTGTCCCTATGTATGCTTAGATCTTTAAAACTACGCAACGGATTTTGATGCGGTTTTTTAATAGATAGAGTGATTCAAGAGGAAGGTTTATATGTATAATACATGCATATTATAGTACCCGTGCGAAGCTGGGGCGGGCCGCTAGTATTGTCTAATCTAAATAATTCGAGAGTTCTATTATGTCACGTATCGCTATTTCCACTACAACAGTAAATTTTGGTCGATACCGTTGTACGTACTTGTAAATGTCTTTATTAAGGGAAGCATTACTTCTATTGCCCGTACTTGACAAGTACTATCGTTATAGTACTTCTCAAGTACTGGCGATACGTGCTAAGTACTGTTAAAGGAGTAAGATGAGACATTTGTAGTTGTGTTCTGTACCCCAAGTGTGAGTTTTTTTACGGTACTACTGTAATTGCGTCACGCCAAAAATATCAAACAAATTTTTAGTTACGCTATTCGCCGCTAGAGGCTCTGCCTAAATTTTCTTATATTTTTGGCATGACGCAACTACAGTAGTAACGTAAAAAAACTCACACTTGGGGTAATCTTGTTTTATTCCTTTAAAATTGTCGTGTTAAGGGATAAATTATCGTAGTCGTTTTGTTAATGATTGATTTATCATTAAGCATTTCAGAAATAGTTTGCGTGTTTGTGTAATGTGTTTTTTTTGCGACTTTTTCAAATTTTTAAGACCAAAAAAGGGTTTAGATGGAGCGTGTACAACTAATGAGTGACGCTTTCTAAAAGAATACCAAATAAAAAGGAATAGAGTACCTATTTTTTTTAAAGTTGTTACTTCCTGGTTGGGCAAAGTGTTATTGGGTTTTTCCGTGTGAAAGGTAAATGGGCATTTTGTTCGGACCTGTGGCTTACCAGCGACCACTAACGAAAGTAGTCGAAGTATGTTAAAGACCATGAATACTACCCAATGAGATGAGTCGCATTCCTCAAAAGTATGGGAAAGTTTTTTTTAGCAAAACAAGAATTAATAATAAAAAAAGGTTTTTCGTATATCCCTATCCTTCTAAATATATAAAATGCTTACAAAAATGCACAAAGATCTTCCTAAAAAGGTACAAGAATGTTTAGGAGCTTTTCTATCTTGTTCCTCGCAGTTTTTTGAACCAAATAACTTTTTCCCCCATACATTTGGATTAAAATAAATACATTCCGTGAAATGTTAACCCTAAACCTTCAAAACAAACCATATTTCATTAATGGACGTGTATTTTTGAGGTACCGGGTCAAAAATGCCCAATGACCTTTGTTCAGTAGCAATCAGGAGTCTGGTTTTGTGCCCAGTTGATGGCTATAGGCTCGCCCTTTTATCGGCTATAGGTTTACTATACACCTCTACCCAACACTTCGTGATACAGGCGTGATATTTGTATAACAACTAAAACTATAATAATTCTACTTCTCCATTCACTTCTACGAATATTTTGTACCAAAGCACATGACAATGGCTCACCGCACTTTGGATTGCGGTAATCCACGTGGCGAGCGCACGTCATACAGTGACGTCACTTTACAGAGCGTTCACACTGAGTGGATTGAAGGGGACTGGTCAAAAGGGTTGTTGGATATTTTCTCGATGGCAATACAAAATTCTGTGGGCCTGCCACGAATGTTCTGACGTGTAGTAACATTAATGTGAGTGAATTTTGAGTATCCTATAGCATTTTGGTTTAAATGTATGCGATGCGATGACAAATACAAATTGATTATTTTTATTTTAAGGGCTACTTGACAACCGTGTGGATCATACGATTTTCAAGGTTAAGCTGCGCCTGCCGCGGTCAGTTAGTGGATGGGTGACCGTTCGTTAACCCTTCCGTGTCTCGGAGACTGACGGCTCAACATGCTCATGTTGAGCCGTCAGTCCCGGGTGTTATACGAATACCTATGACAGTCTTTACGGGTAAATTTAAAATGTCACTTACGGGATATCTTCCGTGATTATTTATTGGTTTGAGTTCCCGATATTTCGACGCTGTTGCAAGCGCCATGATCGCGGGTTGACTGGAGATTGCGGGTGGATGAAAATAAATTGTTAGGAGCAGACAAATCTGTCTACCCTCTTTCTTTGTCTCTTGCTGCGCGCACTACTGGAACTCGACACTAAGTCACGGCAAAACACACTCACAGTATCAACAAGTTTTTTGGAGTCTTTATAACGATGCCGGCTGCCGGCATCGTTTAGTGTCGAGTTCCAGTAGTGCGCGTAGCAAGAGACAAAGAAAGAGGGTAGACAGATTTGTCTGCTCCTAACAATTTATTTTCATCCACCCGCAATCTCCAGTCAACCCGCGATCATGGCGCTTGCAACAGCGTCGAAATATTGGGAACTCAAACCAATAAATAATCACGGAAGATATCCCGTAAGTGACATTTTAAATTTAGATACAAACCGTGAAAGCTTAAAACAGTCTTTACGGGTAGTTAGAAGAAGCCCGAAAGTCGGAAAACAGCATTGCCCAGTACCTAACTGGGTTGCTGAGGTCTGATGGCAGTCCCTCTGTGTAATATGCTGGTTTTCAGCCGCATCTGGTTCGACTGGAAGCTGACCCTAACATAATTGGGAATAGACTAGGCAGACAGATATTGCAAAAAGAGTATTTACAATTTAAAATTCAGTCACATTAAAGTTACGTTTACGTTAACATTCGATACAACATACATGCTAGGCTTACGAAGTACTGGGTTTATTGAGAACTCATGTCTAACTTCAAGGCATTTTGTTTATAAATGTGTTTGTGTGTGTAGTTTTCTAATTTTCACAGCTTTCGCGAGAGAATGAACCAATGTTATAGAGAGCTACCGGAATCGTGTAGGAGCGAATCTATATTACATTTATGGCTTATAACTGTCGCCGACAAATCGGTTAAAGAATTAGGTAGCAGTGATTATAGCGTTACAATTAAAACCTATGTCTGCTTATCAGGGGCAATATGGGTATGGTAAATAAAACTAACATAGACTCTCCACTACTGAGAGTACTTGTAATCAGATTAGTTGTTAGTTACATGAGATAGGTCACACCATAATATAGTTCAAACAAGATCATAAAATAAGAAGGATAAACTAGTCAAATAATACAGGTTAGACTTCTACGAGGGTTCGACAAAGAATGCTTCATCAGCCTGTTCGTCCTAAATCGAATAACACACATCTGTTATCGGGTCACACCGATATCTGTCATCGCGCCACAACCAGTGAAGTAGTGTGTTTAGCAATAATTTAAAAATAAGGATGAAAAAAAAAACAAGATGCTTGATATTTCACAGTTATAACGCACACTCTGCGACATATCTATATGTCAGGTACAATGCGGGCATGGTAAATATAGAAAATAAAACCAACATAGACTCTCCACCACTGAGAGTTTATATTTATATTTGGGTTCATCATCATCATTCAGCCAAAAGACGTCCACTGCTGGACATACGCCATGGGGGAGTTCGGCATAATCACCACGCTTGGCAAGCGAGTTGGCGATCGCAGTTCGGTTATTAAAGTACTCAGAGAACGCTGCTGCCCATCCTCTAGTGAATCCCTTAGTCGCCTTTTACGACACCCATGGGAAGAGATGGGGTAGTGCTATTTTTTACGTACTGCACCACGTGGACAATCCTAACTAATATTATAAATGCGAAATTAAATTTGTTTGTTTGTTTGTTACCTTTTCACGCCTAAACCACTGAACTAATCATCCCGAAATTTGAAACGGAGATAGGGTACCTTTCATCCCGAAAAAAAATACTGTTCCCAAGGAAAACAACAATAAAGTTCATAGATGGCGCCACGTGTCTTTCGAATCATGATTGAATTACTCGTATATTATTATAGAAACTTTAGTAGTGTGAAGAGTTTTTTTGAGCTTAAGTAACGCGTGCGAACCCACGGGTAATGTTAGTATTTTACATTTGGGTTAATGCTTAGTAATACGAGCTAGGTCACAATATATTAGTTTACACAAGAACAGAAAAATAATACGGACAAGCTAGTCAGATAATAAAGGTCAGACTTCTTCAGCTGATCGGCATAGAAACCGAGCTCCGTTTGATGACAACAGCTTTTATCACGTCGGGTGCGTTGATCCATGACGCCAACTACCCTCCTTTATCTTCTAAACGTTGCCAGCTACCGACACCTATTACTCTTTGTGACGTCATTTTACAGAGCATTCTCACTCAGTGAATTAAAGAGGACTAGTGGTCAAAACTGTTAGTTATTTTTTTAATAGCAATACAGGAAGTACAGAACAGTTTTCTGGGTAGAAGTTATTTTGATATGTCTCTGTGTTATTTTGATCTGTGTGTTGGGTTTGTGTGGGAAGCTGTCAAATGTAACTGAGTAAAAAAAAAACTTTAAAAAAGTAAAAACCGACTTCAAAAAAAACTAAACGGAGTAAAATAATTATCATTTAATAAAACTACCAGTTTCAGAAGTCGGTGCATTCAATTTGTTTCAGCGTAGAACACCGACTTCTGAAACTGGTAGTTTTATTAAATGATAATTATTTTACTCCGTTTAGTTTTTTTTGAAGTCGGTTTTTACTTTTTTAAAGTTTTTTTATTTCATACTTTTTAGTGCCACAAATTACAATTACAATAGTGTACAAATTGTCGGACCAGCACCAGCACTACAACTAGAACGTCGTCTACATACGATTTGTGTATTTTTTTTTTTGTTTTTGTTGACTTTTTCAAAAAGTGCTGAATCAATTTCAATAAAATTTATATGGGACCACCTCTGAAGTATGGCCTACCAAACAAAAAAAGAATCATCAAAATCCATTCATAAATGGCGGAGATATCGCGTAACAAACACACAAAAAAAAAAAAAAAAAAAAGAACATTCAGACGAATTGAGAACCTCCTCCTTTTTGAAGTCGGTTAATAATTCTAGTACATTCATGTTTCTAGACTAGACTTACGAACATGACTGATGCACGAAAGATCTTAAAGGTCTATTTCACAAACAATAGCTTTTTTTCTACTCAAAAATTATCAAAATTTTAATTAATACTGAACCAAGATCATTATTATCGTTATAGGCTTAAGGCACACAGACGCAGAGACGAAGCGACGCGTCATTTTACTCTAAATTTTTACGTATGATACTGAACTTTTTCTGCACTATACAGGTTGTAAAACCACCCATCACATAGCCGAAATCTACGCACTCTGTACATCAAACTAACTACATTGACCAAAAATAATTGCTGGGAAACGACTTTTATTTTTTGGCATAAAAAAACGCTTTTTGTTGTAGCGCGCAATGTGTGGTTGTGGCGATGCCGCGCGTTTGCATGCGTGCAGCGGCCACACAGCTGAGCCAAGGCGGTTGTGTGCGTTTGATATTCGTTATGTTTTTGTAACTTCAAATGCGTAATTTGATAAGGTTGTTTGGAAGAAAGTCTAGTATTATCACTTAGAATCAGTTTTTGGAAAAAACTAAAAAAAAAAGTATACTTTGACCTTCATATCTCCAAAACCAATGGTTTTCCAGGTATTGTCTGGTAGAAAAAAATGATCCCAATGATGGGTAGAATATGTAGTTTTCGTTATCGTTAAGGGTCTTTTTACACCCGTTATAATATACAAGTTTGTGCACATTGAAACACGCGCCCGTGCGCGCGACCTCGTGCGTATCTTTCTTTGCTCTATGCTCTATGTCGTGGTGATAAAGTTCAGTATGCCATGTAATATTTTAGAGTGAAAAGCGGCTCATTGGCCTAGTGTTCGGAAGCGCGACTGCTGATGGTGAAGTCCTGGGTTGGATCCCCAGGTCGGGCAAAGTGTTATTAGGTTATTTCGTGTGGAATTTCTCAGTAGCAGCGGGGAGTCTGGAATTGAGCACGGTTGATGGCAATAGACTCGCCCCCTATTACATGGGACTTAAACTTAAGGTATGATGTAGTAGGTATACATCTCTGCCCAACCCTTCTAGGAATATAGGCGTGATGTTATATTATACAAGGTTAGTCGGAAAGGGGGTACTAATCCGAAGCCCACTTATAGTATCGCTGATGACTGTTTGAAAGCAAGTGTTAAAATTTCAAAATTCGATATATTTATTTTCCGAATAAAATGATTTTTATTTTAGTTTTTTCAAACATTCTTCATCCCTGCTTTAGTTACAAATTCAGAAAATGGTGCTTCTAATTTATGACCCCAAATATGACCTAAAATGTAAACACAGCTGATCATTACTGGGGATAGATAGATTTTAGAGTTTTTTTTTGAGATTTTTGTACAACTGTTTCTCTTAAACTATTGACTTTTGGGAAAAGTTGTAGAACAAAAGTTATTCATTATTATGTGTATTTTAACACCCTTTCGGATTAGTACCCCCTTTCTGACTAACCTTTTATGTATGCAAAAAGACGCGCCGCTTCGACTCTGCGTCAGTGTGCTGTAAGCCTTACAGTTTGACTGAACATTTTCTTCAGTAAATATTTATACGAACATACATAAGACTGCGCAAACTAGCTCTTGCCTGAGGATATGCCCTCGGTCACGTTGTACGTTTTGCTTTTCACCGATGTTTATGTTTGTTCTGGATAACATAGTCACGTTTTTCGAATAACATTTTCTTTATCTATTAATAAGGATTGATAAATGAGCAATTTTTAATTAGGTTTGTAGTTATTGTTTTAGCTATTGTTTGAAAGCTAATTTTGAAAATGTTGGTCCTATGTAGTGATGTTCAAATCCGCTATAAACTGTGAACGTGTTATAAACTATAAAATATATTCATATAGTCTGTTATTTTATACGCTATCATTATAACGCGGTGTTACAAAACTCAGGCGCAGTTTGAACGCGGAGACGCTATAATTTAACAACACGCTAATCGGACTTGATGATGCGCGGTAAATGTTATCTCGTAACGCGCTGTACACTAAAGAATATAATAATATTTCATTCCCTTACGCGCTATTGCTAGTCGCTACGCTATCTTGCTATCTCGTTCTGGCCCCGCTGTGCGCTTTTAGACTTTTATTCGTTGAGTAGGTTGAGGCGTTATAATATAGCGCGAAGTCGAAGCCGCTATAGCAAACGCTATACGCTATGTACACATAGTCTGTTATATTTTAGCGCTATACGTTTTATTAACCACCACTAGTCCTATGTTCCGCTCTAATGTGCACAATCAAGTCAATCATCAGCGTCTCACCTGCATAATATTATATGTATATTCCAAATACCTTCTTTGAGTCGATTTTCATTGTAACTACGTGGCGATGAATTCTAAATTCTGAATTCTATTTCTTACAAAGCTTCTTTCTGGCATCGCTACTCTGCAATCCTGTTTAATACTATTTATTTCTTTGGGTTTCTGGCTACTGGTGATAACTCCTATACATTTGTCACTCTATAATATCGTATTTTTTAAATTAACTGGTAGAGAATGTCTTATGGCATTAACTCTGCCTTATGTACACACTAGCTATTGCCCCCAGCTTTGCTTGCGTGAAATTTTGAACTCGCTAAGTGACGATTTTCCATACAAACTTTCATCTCCTATTTAACTCCCTTTGGGGTTGATTTTCGAAAAATCCTTCCTTATTCCTTGTCTACATTATAAAGAGAATCTTCGTGCAAAATTTCAGCGTTCTAGGTCCAAGGGTTTGGGCTGGGCGTTGATAAGTCAGTCAATCAGTCAGTCAGGACCTTTCTTTTTATTTGTATAGATAGAAGTATAAATAAATAAATATTTTCATTTCAATGTCTATTCTTTTAATCAACGATCTGTTTTGAGACCGTTACAATTATCATACAATAAGGAAATCTATTATTAAAGAATAACAAGTGCTTTCTCTTGAGATATACTTCAATACCTATAACAGCGGCTATCAGAGAATCAAAGCCTTATAAGCACGCCGGTACTTTATGCTCTCCTAGTAAGTCCATGTAACTTATGAGTTGTCTCCCTTACAATACACCTGGGCTTCACGCGGTGTACCTACACGAAACGTCGCCGTTATATGAATAATATAATCAACTTTCAACGAGACTCTGCATTATGTGGGATTTTTACTTTGCAAGATGATTTATGTATCTCGTGGGGAGATTTTTGGGTTTTGGTCAGAAATTAGGTCGTGAGGTGAAAATGGGTACTAAAAACGTGGTGTAAAGTGTTTTTTTGTAGTTTTTTTAGGTTATAATTAGCATAGAATATCATAATACGAACGCTGTAAAAACGTTTTCAGGGTTCCGTACCCAAAAGGTAAAACGGGACCCTATTACTAAGACTACGCTGTCCGTCCGTCTGTCCGTCTGTCACCAGGCTGTTAGACAGATGAAATTTTCACAGATGATGCATTTCTGTTGCCGCTACAACAACAAATACTAAAAAACCAGAATAGATAACGGTACGGAACACTTCGTGCGCGAGTCCGACTCGCACTTGGCCGTTTTTTTTTGTAATAAGTAATACAATTATAGTTTATTAGTTACTTAAAATAGTATAGATTATAACAAAATTGACGCAGAAACCGCTCTGTATTGACATAAACGGAGAAAACAGACAAGGACAGACGACTCCAGATTGTGAGACAAGACAAAGGAAGAAAAAGTTGAAGTTACTAAAAAAAGTGACTACATAACTTGTGCTACTAGTAATCAACTTTATAAGCTACCACTAAACAAGCGGTTTGCTAATTAAAATCAAACTTAGTTTACTATTAGCACAATTTGGCAATATATGAAATTACTTAACTAGTTCTGCTGTCCATTTTTTTCAGTGTATTTCTAGACTATTGTCTCACTGCAGAGCAAAGGTTCTGTACTCTTTCTTTCACACTCACTAATATTAACAACATAATATCATGCCTGCATTACCCGAAAGGTTGGGCAGAGGTGTACAGTACACCCTCATTTCGCCGTTAAAGTCCCGTATAATACGGAGCGAGCCTATTGCTATCAACTGGCTATAAATCCAGATTCCGGGCTACTACTGAGAAATTACAAACGGGGAAACCCAATAACACTTTGCCCGACCTGAGGATCAAACCCAGGATCTCACGCTCAGCTGTTGTGCTAGCAACCACTAGACGAACGAGGCAGTCCTCCTCACTTACTAACTTAACCGACTGAACTGAGTGTTAACTTTAATACTAACTTTTTTTTATTTAGTACATGGAGGAATTACAGCTTACGAAAACAGACAAACAAGAAACCATAGTCACCAGAAACCAAATTACAAATCCTCACGTATAGACTTATAATAATAATTTATGGTGTGAGCACAAAAACAAAAAAACACATCGTCTAAATTACAATAAGAAGCAATAAAAATACTTGGTTTGCAATTATATGACTGAAATAATAGAGAAAATACTTATAGTATCTATCTCCTCGAGGCAAAAAAACTAATCCAAACCCCACAGGTAACCAATGTTTTAATACTACACCTTTTGAGTCATCTACGATCTAAAGTTAGTCCGAGAAAGCAAAGAAACAGTGCATTGAGCTAGCGTGAAATCTCGCAAACTTACTCAGTCAAAAATAAAGTAAACGGTTGATTGCGGTTCTGGGAGCCAAAGGACCAGAAATTTGTAGCTACTGGAGAGCTGGAAACTGGAATAATCTATCAAAGTTCGTCTCGTCTTGACGGTTTTTGGTTGATTTTAAGAAAACTGTAGGATATGATGTCAAGTTTTATGACGTTCGTGTCGAAAGTTTTTATGTTCTTGCGGTTTTAAGACGGCGTTGACGTAGCTACAGTCATAAAAGAGGTGTGCTTAGAATTTTTAGGTTTTCAAAAACAAGAAGTATGACTAGAGTGCAATTTTTTTAAAAGTTTCGTACCCGTATTGAAATAAAGAAAAACATAGTATCGTCACATTGGTCTATCCATCTGATCGTCTGTCCGGCCGTATGCTAAATAATCACCCCGCCTTGCCCGTAACTTTGCAAAACGTAATAATTTAAAGCTTTTATTATGACAATAATTGAGTGAATGACGATTAACAAAGGGAATTTATAAGGCGGATATCAGTGCAAACGCAGTGGCGTTTCAAAGTCAAAATTTTAAAATGTTAAAATTTTATTGTTTTCATTTCGCATTTGACGGTTTATTAATAAATTTTAAATGAAAACAATAAAATTTTATTGTTTTCATTTAAAATTTATTAATAAATACATAGATGATGATTAATAAAGACATACATAGATGTTATTGGTGATGTTCTTCAAGAAAGACAGGTGCATAGTACTCTCAACCGGCGTGCGTGTATAACAAGATGTATCAACGTGGACGAGGCGAAAGGAGTATGTAAGGATGTGGCGTTCTACAGTTCCTGCTAACACCCATGGGGAAAAGGCGTAGTTTTATGTATGTATGTATCATATTATAATATAGCAGATGAAAAACAAAAAAAAACAGATTTTTGATCAAAACTTTCGATTAAAATTACATATTTTTAAAAACATACATTGACTACTTCTTGCAGAAAATATAAAATTCAAATTGTAGTACTTACAATTCTCCATTTTTATTCTAGAAATATTATCACAAATACTATCAGGCACATTCGATCTGCTTTTTATGCGGACCTGGCTGGTGGCTCCCACAGGATATAAATTTAAAAATATTGACGCTCTTTGTAAGTCAAACGCGTCTCAAAAGACCGGTAACATCGTCAAAATTTGAAATCCCCGTGAGAGTTACTGTAAAAGATACTTTAGATATTTTTATTTTAGACACTTTTTTGCTGATTGTCATCTTTTGTATATTATTACGTGAAGCTGGTAACCTGGGAGCAGTTTTAAAAACCTAATTAATACACCGTATGCCCGAGGTACCCGAAAGATTTTAACCTTCGATTCCGATGCCTAATTGGAGAAGAAAATGCATATAGTTTGTTGAAAAAAGCTTAATTTTTGAAATATTCATTATTTAATGACATTCACAAATCGAAAAATATCTATGGTAACAAGTCCCAGGAACGCGGTGTTGCGACTTTTGTCATACCGGCCCCCCCTCTCGCCGTATGTCTTATTTGACGGGGAGGGTTGTGAAGTCAGAAGTTTCTTATCCACTCACACGATAATTTATAAATGTTGCCAGTTCAACCTTAGGTATTGTTTACAAGGAAGCACTAAAGTTAATTTATTAAAAAGGAACAAAAAATTTTTTATTTTCTTTTTTCTTCTTTTGTTGATATAACATTTGTCTCTTAACAGCATCAGAAAGGCGTGGTTAAAATCTTTCGGGTACTTCAAGCCCGCGGTGTATAAAACCTAATTACTTCTTCATTTTAATTTTCCTTAACCTAGAGCTTAAGGCTCTTAACCTAACCTAAATAACTTTCTTTATTATTTTTACAAAGAAAAAAATATTAACTGCCAGAGAGACAGAAACCTCCTAACAATACGCGCCGTGTCGATGAGTACCAATTGTTATTCACTATGATATCAGCTCGTAAATATCCCACTACTAAACATGGCCTTCCTCAACGAACAAGACACACTGGATGATCATCATCATTCAGCCGAAACATGTTCACTGCTGGAATTGGACCTCCCCCAAAAGGAGGGGGGGTGGCCATAATCGCCACGCTTGTCAGGCGGGTTGGCGATCGCAGTATGGTTGTTAAAGTGCTCATCTCTGAACACTAAAGAAGGTTCACTAAAGGATGGGCAGTAGCGTTCTCACGCTACTGCCCATCCTTTAGTGAATCTCTTAGTGGCCTTTTACGACACCCCATGGGAAGAGATGGGGTGGGTGTCGTAAAAGGCGACTAATGTACGATTTCCATCAAACGGGCCGCACCGGAGCGCGCCGGAGCGCATTTCACACTGTGCTAAAGGAAATTCAGGCTTCTACATAATAGTTAAGTTTCATGTTTGCGTGGAATTTACACTGCTTGGAACTCGATTAGATCCGCGCGTATGCCGCGGCAGCCGGTCGGCTCCTCGTGTACATGGACGGCGGCGCTCGGCTGTCGTCGCATTCGGTCGGCTGCGCTCGTCCACTCCGCAGGTAGAAACTGACTGCGATAGCGGATACATGAGCACGCGCGCGCATGCGCCCGGTTTCCAGCAGATTGTAGCCGTCGGGCGGACGCGGTCGGCTACGGGCGCGTGCTCGAGCATCCGCTGCGACGCGCTGCGCTGCGCTCCTGCGTGGTCCGGTTGGTGGAAACCGTACATAAGGGATTCTCTAGAGGATGGGCAGCAGCGTTCTCTGAATGTTTTAACAACCATACTGTGATCGCTAACCCGCCTGCCAAGCGTGGCGATTACGGCAAACCAGGGCCCTTTTGGGGCGGCCTATGTCCAGCATTTGACGTCTTTCAGCTGAATGATGATGAACCTACGAGTAACTGACCACAACTACTAATACGCAAATAGTTTTAATACGCATTACTAGTACTTCAGTCCCACAAGGTTCCTCATTGAAGATAGGTACTAAAGATAACAAAACAGGGATACGATAATTTCATTGCTATATATACTAAACGCATTAAGCATCTTACGGGTACCGGAGACAGCGCAAACTCCTACACTAATTGACAGTATCCATCACGCGGATCTAACGTTTATACCAAAAGGACCAAAGTCGAAAATCGTGTGAGTTTGCAGTGTGCAAGTAAAAGTAAATTTAACCAAGTGTACAAAACATCTGCTACGCTCCTTATAAATCCAGCTCAAACTCAAAACTCAAAAACTCATTTATTCAAAATAGACTAGAATGACTTAGTTCTTTTTGAACGTCGATTTTACAATATAGACATCCCCCAAAAAGCCCTCCCTTCACCGCTTCCTAGTGTTTTTGCTGTGAAGAAGAAACGGCGCAACAAACTCCCCAGCAACACAGATATGTCTGTCAAGTGAATAAATTAATTGACTCTATACAAAGAAAATCATAATATTTTTACAATAATAAAATTATGCACATAAAGGAAAAGTAAAAATGAAAATAGTACATAAGTAGGTATATAAATCAATTCTGTATGAATTGAGATAAATCAAAATCGTATCTAAATAATATAGATACTTATCTAAACAAACACATAAAAACTAATGGTTTCCAGGGAAGCCACATGTGCAGAAAAGAATTAGCGCCACACGTCCCTATCGTCAACATAGTCGTTTATCTTATAGTATGCCTTTTTAATGAGAACTGATTTAACGAATGATTTAAATTTGCCATCGGTGAGATCCGTAATTGTTTTGGGAAGCTTGTTATAAAATCTAACACAATTTCCTAGGAATGACTTATTCGTTTTGGATAATCTAAATTTAGGGACTACTAATTTATGTTTGTTCCTAGTATTTATATTATGAACGTCGCTTTTAACATTATACATTGGCAGATTTTTACGTACAAACATAATATTTTCAAAAATGTAAAGGGAAGGCATCGTCAGAATATTAATCTCTTTAAAGAAATCTCTAAGGGACTCCCGAGGACCCATATTATAGATCGCGCGGACTGCCCTCTTCTGTAATATAAATATCGAGTCGCGATCGGCCGCTGCCCCCCACAGCAGAATACCATAAGACATAATGCTGTGGAAGTACGCAAAATAAACAAGTCGGGCAGTAGGTATGTCAGTTAGCTGTCTAATTCTTCTGACTGCAAAAGCAGCAGAACTTAACCTACTAGAAAGGGCAGTTATATGAGCTCCCCACTGTAATTTGGAATCTATTGTTATGCCTAGAAATACCGTTTCATCTACTATGTCCAGTTTACTGCCGTCAAGCGTTATGTTTACTCCTACATGAGGAACGTTTGGCAACGAGAACTTTAAACATTTCGTTTTAGTGGCATTCAATAAAAGATTATTTGCAGCAAACCATTTCGATAGAGCGGATAAACTACTATTTACATTTAAAAGATCTATGTCTTTCCTATTGATTTTAAAAATAAGGGAAGTGTCGTCCGCAAACAAAATTATATCAGATAGTGCTGACATCATGTAAGGGAGATCATTAATATAAGCCAGAAACAGAAAGGGGCCCAGAATTGAGCCCTGTGGCACACCCATTTTTACTAGAGACCCTGAAGATGTTATGCCAGATATGCCTACTTTTTGTTGTCTTTTGGAAAGATAGGATAACACCAGTTCCAGCGGACGTCCACGAATACCGTAGTGATTCAACTTACAAATGAGCGTTTTATGATCCACGCAATCAAAAGCCTTGGAAAGATCACAGAAGATGCCAACAGCATCCTGTGACCCTTCCCAAGCCTCCAAGATATGAGTGACTAACTTCGCACCTGCGTCTGTAGTCGATCTACCCTTCGTGAAGCCAAACTGTCGATCGTGTAAAATCCTATTTTTATTAAAATGTGACAACATCTGTTCAAGCATAATTTTTTCAAAAATCTTACTTATTGATGGAAGAACTGAAACAGGTCTATAATTAGAGGGATTATGCTTGCAGCCTGATTTAAAAATTGGGATAACTTTGCTGTGTTTCATCAGATCAGGGAAATTACCGCTATCTATACTAAGATTAAATATTTTTGCAAGAGTCGGGGCTATACAACCAATAATGGATTCAAGTACTTTAATAGAAATACCCCATAGGTCTTCAGTGTTTTTAATATTTAAGCTTTTAAACGTTTTTACAACTGCAAATGGTGTAACATGTTTAAACTCGAAATTTGGAATATCTTTAGAAAAGAATTGTTTCAACAACGATTCTGCTGCTGATGGTGACGAGTCAAGTGACTTCGTGACTTCAATTGGGATATTTGAAAAAAATAATTCAAATGCATTAGCAACTTCTACCTTTTCCGATAAAGTTTTATTTTCAATTTTCAAAGATATTTCAGGATCCCTAGGATTCATTTGACCAGTTTCAGTGTTTATAACTTTCCATACCGCTTTTATTTTATTTTTAGATTTACTTATTTTACTACTGATTAATTTTGATTTAGCAAAAGTACATACCTTCTTAAATAATTTTGAATAGTTTCTGACATAATCATGAAAAGATTTATCAGAACTAAAAGACTTTTCATAGTATAAATCATAAAGGACATCTCTACTTTTTCTTATACCTTTTGTGGCCCATTCATTGAAGCTACATTTATTGTTAAATTTAATATTCTTTAAAGGGCACGATTTATTGAATTCTTGGCATATTATATGAAATAACTTATTATAATTTTGGTCAGGGTCATCTGATGTAAAACGAGTAAGACACAATTGAGTTTCAATATTATCCTGCAATGATTGCAATTTATTTTTAGTCATTAATCTAATTTTAATATTTTTAGTTGTTAATAACTGTTTATTTATTTTAAAGTTTACAATTTGACCCATGTGGTCAGATCTAACGCCACTAATTACGCATGTGTTGATTACTACACTATTTGTAAAAATGTTATCTATACATGTCCTGGTAGAGGCAGTAATTCTAGTGGGTTGATTTATAATATGTTTTAAATTAAAAGAATTAAATAATGCTAAGAGTTTACTCTTGTCGGGTGAGTCCACTAAAATATCAATATTAAAATCACCACAAACAAAAATCAATTTATTGTTCCTAAAAGCTTTTCCTAAAATATCTTCCATAGTAATTAAAAAAGAAGAAAAGTTTGACCCCGGCGGTCTGTACACACTTATTATAATACGATTTTCTATTTCTGCACATGCTACCTCGCATAAGCGATCAACAGAACATGAGGTGATATCTTTCCTTTCTTTAAATTTAAGACTATTTTTACATAGAATCAGAGTACCACCGCCCTCAGCTGACAATCTATTGAACGCACTGGCAACCGTAAAATTATTCACATTGAATTGCATTTTGTCTGGTTTCAACCATGTCTCACAAAAACATAAGACATCAATAAGATACTTATCCACTAAAAGTTCTACATCTAAAATTTTGCCAGAGAAGCGATTAATGTTCTGATGATAAAGTAGAATATTATCCTTCTGCTTCTCTATTGTCGGCTGAGCTAGTTTAAATTATCAATCTTAGTATCATTAGGACAACCAAATGATACTGACTCCTCACTTAACCTAACTAACCTAGTCTTTGTTATACTTCCTATAACAGTGTTAATATTGTAAGCTATCAGTGTAGCGATCTGTTGTTTACATTTTTTGGGAAGAAACATAGTTTCACCCGTTAATTTAAATCCACTAATAAACTTATTAGTGTCAAAATACAATAATTTGTCACTATGACGACATGTCAACAAATAAATAATATTGTTCAACTTATGAACATAGTTATTGTCCTTATCAGATAATAAATTTGAGTATGGCAGAGCACATAACATAATTTTACCTATATTTAATTTTAATAAGTTGGAAACGCCATTTACAATGTCCCCTTTCTTTAATCCAATACTATTACCTATTAGCAGAACTACATTAGTCTCATTATTAAAGTTTGAGTTTACTATTTTGTCAACAATAAGATTATAGTGCAAATTAGGATAACAGTGGTTTGTTACACTATGGGTCAGATAACTCTGTAAAATAGACCCAAAACTGACTCCTATCTTGTCTGAGAAAACTACAGAATTAATTTTAGTCTTGACACTGTCACAGCTGGTCACAGGCTGAGTTGACTCTGGCAATGTTGCAACATGCTGGAGCTCAGGTAGGGAAGCAGAGTGGTCACAGTTGCGTGAGAAGTTGTTAGTCAGAGACTCAAACCTCTCAGCGTTGCACTTCACAATGTCCATTAACTCGCTGGCCTCCAACATGCGCTCATTGAGTTGAAGTTGAGTAGCTTCATACTTTAAAAATATATCTTGCAACTGGCTTTCCTTATGTATCAACTCATATTGTAACTGCTGTGTGTCTACATCGTACATAACCCTACTATGCTCTAATTCATTGGAACATTTATCTAATTGCCTAACTAAATTAATGCGGTCTTTTCGAAGGCTTATATTAATTTTAAATTGGTTTACCTTTTTAATAGCTATCCGGGACCGTTTAATTATTTTCTTGAATTTAATATATTTCTTTAATTTATTATGGCTTAACAATAATGGACATCGGGCAATAGTATCGTCTCCAGTTAGGTCAATTGTAATAGCTGGTGTGCACACAGGGGCAGATACACTACCAACCAACTCGTCATACAGCCGCTGGGTGGTAGAGGACTGTTGACTATCTTTTTCAGACTGAAATAAAGATATAGCCTTATGGGCTTCGCATAGCTCAAGCTCGAGTTCAGATATGCGATTAAGAGCTAGCTCGTGAGTATCACTACAATGTTGAAACGAAGACACTATTTGACGTAGCTGTTCATGTTGGTCGAGTAAGTCCATATGTTGAATGTGTAGTTCCGCCAGGTCATTCTTGAGAGAAGTATTTTTATCTATTATAATCTTCACTTCTACTTCGCTGTCGTCCCGTTCCTGCAGCAGTTGATTACACAGGGACTTAGAAGATTCAAGTTCTTTTAAGGTTGCTCTCAGCTTGTCCTCCATGTCTTTAGCAGCTGTTCTTCGGGTCATCATTTTCAGACTGGTGTTTTAATCACCTGGAATTTGAAAATAGACAGCTGAGTGGCAGAACTAAGATAGAGTGAGAAGCAGTTGTAAGAGGTAGATGGAAAAATAAAATTAAAAATTAGTGGGTATTGACCAGTAGGCAAAAGAGTAAGAATAAATTTAAACAAAGAAATAGATGAAATGAGAAGCCGAAGTAGACTTATGGAACTTTATATTTAGTTTGATTAAAAATATTGATTTATAGGGAATTTGAAAGCTATGAGAGCACAATGATTACACTGATTAACTTATTGGGTAGAATAATAGAACTTGATTATAAATATGTAAACAAATATATGCATTAGTTGTGATATTAATAATGTCAGGTTGTTATATAGCGTTTAGAAGTAATTAAGTACATAAGTAAAGTAAACTTTGAAGTTTTTATTGTCTGAGGCGAATGTTTTTGTCGTCGATTTTGCTTCCACAATTGTCAAGCAAAACGAGATATAAACTGTGCCGGTGTGTACTTGACGTTGCTCATAGCACTGAGCAGTGTAATAGGGTGATGAGTGTTGTGTATTTGTGAATATAATATCAAAATTAAACAGAATACTCCCTGGGATTGATGATTTCAAAATCCATCCGTTGAGTTTGACAGCCGGTAGAATTTATCGTGTTATATGAAGATTTTGCGTCAAAAACACCGAGAAAACACTGGGTACATTAATTTACAACTATATTTAATTATATCACATAGAATTTACACTAAACTTTAACTTAAATTAATTTTCTAGATTAAATATTATAGGGAGACGTCTTTTGACGTCTGGTGGCCAGTGTTGCCAGCAGTGTTAAAAAAAAGCTCTCGTCTGCATTGGAGTAAGACGTAGGATTAAATGCCTCGAATGGGTGCTTATACGCACAGATAATAATATTCAAAAGCAGTCTGCTGTTACGGATGGGAAAGTAAGTAATGACTTGTATTTATTTTGTAATGGGTGCTCGAGTTTCTTTATGATACGGCTCGAATTTACCGTCAAGTTCTTAACGATGAGGTGTTCTTAATGAAATTGTTAAACCATTTTGGTATTCAATTCTGTTAAGAGTTTCCCTGATGATGACTTTTGGATTTTTTTATTTCACAAACGCTTGGTTCTGACTATAATAATACCGGCCTACCCCAAGGGCTCGTGTTGAATTAACAACCACACAGATCGTACGATTTGCAAAGTAAAGGTCACAGCTGATTAGAGCCACCCGGCACCCGACCCGCATCGCCTCGTCGCTCGGCGTGCACTCGTTATCAGCACGTGGTTCACGGGTGGACGCCGCGTTATCACCAGTAAACGTCGCGTGGTCAACCAGAAGAGTCGTCGGAGGAGTCCACTCCATGGCAGCGCGCGGTTCACTCGGAACTTGTGCGTTGGCAATGCTCCAGTGGCGAAGGCTCCATACAACTCGATTCCTATCGGCTTCCCTTTCGAAACGAGTAGTTGCTAGAATTCACGCATCACACTTGAGCAAGGTAAGCATTTTTTGGGCCGGCTTCCCTTTTAAGAAAATTCACCCTTCGCCACTGCAATGCGCAGCAACATAAGGCAAGCATGCGAGCAGCGAGTTGTCACCGAGTGGTCAACTCGTCGTCCGCGCGTGGACGGCAAACGCCCGAGGCGATCCGGTGACGCTACGGAGTTGATGTAGTGAGCGCACATCCATACAAGTTCATTCAAAGAATACTAACCGCACGAGGCGAGGCGATGCGGGTCGGATGCCGAGTGACTCTAATAAGCAGTGACCTTTAAGCTGCACTTACCGCGGTCCTTGGAAATGTGACTGTTCGTTACACATTGAGACCCCTCCGTGCTTCGGAGACCACGTTAAGCCGTCTGTCCTGGGTCTTATTCGAATACCTATAACAGTCATTGCAGGTAGTCAGAAACCCGAAAGTCTGAATCCCAGTCTAGCCTGAGGGTAACGGCATTGCCCAGTAACTAGGTGGCGGAGGTCTGATGGCAGTCGCTTCGTTTAAAATATTGGTACTCAACCGCATCTGGACTGGAAGGTGACCCCAACATAGTTGGGAAAAGGCTAGGCTGATAGATAATTAGTGTCCCATTGCAGGCCATGGGCCTGTTCTCATTCAGAGAAGGAACGACTTGACGACACGTTTGGTGCAGTGGCTAAGCGATTGGCTGCTGCGCTACAGGTCGTGGGTTCGATTCCCACACGGAACAAAAATTTGTATGGCCTACAGATGGTTGTTCCGGGTCTGGGCGTTTGTTTGTGAGATTTGTGTCTGTAAACGCACCCACGATACAAGAGAAATCTTAGTGTGGGGCAAAAACTAGTTTGTGGGTCACTGCGTGTTTGCGATTTCCAGCCACTTAGTCCAGGTTTCCTCACAATGGTTTCTGTCACCGTATGTCAAAGAAAGTATATATGTGACTTTAAAAGAGTCACATTGGTACTTGCCTGAGTTTGAACCCGCAACTCGGTGGTTACCAAGAGGGACGATAGTCTCCGGGCCGTCACGAAACTACACATGACCATACAAGCTCAAATATTCACCACGTAGCGAAGGTATTATGTATTACCTACACCTATTATGGTTGTGACGTAGGCATAACCTACACGTTTATGTTGTGTCTAGGTATTTGTACTGTGTCCGAATGGAAAAAAACTGTCTTTCTTTCTTTACCTCTTCCAAAATTTAAGTGCTGGGCACTTGTAGGTGTAGCAATCTCCATCTTTCTCTATCCAGAGCCAATTTCTTCATTTCTCTGTATGTTATCACTTCTGTCTTTTCCTTCAATTGGTCTGTGTACTTTCTTCGTGGTCTACCTGGCTTTCTCTTTGCTTGTAATTTGCCTTCTATGATGTTAGTTATAAAACTATCGTGTCGCAGCGAGTGAGCAATCATTTTCCCCCTTCTTCTTTCTATACGTTCAAGAATTTGTTTTTTCTCTTTGACTCTACTTAGAATCTCTTCGTTGTTTTTTTTTTCTTAACCAAGCCCACAAATATTTTTTGATAGTAGGAAAACATTAAACTGGATTCCATTTTCAACAAAATGGGGTTATTTTTCACAGTCTCTGGTTTCCCAGTGGGGCGCTAATTAAACTACCGCTCACTTCATCATTCGATTACCCATCGGATGGCGCCAGAGGTAGCTACTTCACGTCTCCTCTTCAAACTTGACTTTTATAATTATTTTTGTGAACCAAATATTTACAAATAAATCACAGCAGCGGATGTGCTCTTGACTTAAATATATATTTATATCTACAGGGTGTTAACGAATTCGTGTAATTCCTTCAAATCACATGATCTATTAATGGTATAGATTAACCTCGCACGCGATTTAGATTGATTAAAAATAAATACAAAAGTATTTTTTTCCAAAAAAAATAATGTATTTTATTGAAAATTTCGATGCCATGCATAAATTAATGAAGGCACGGTGACACAGCTGACCGGCACAACTAGTGCGATATCGCTCCACGCAGTCAATTAACTTGGAACGCTAAAATTACTCAGATACAGAAAGTGACGGTTTACTTTTGGAAAAAAAATTTTTGTTGTTTCTGAAAAAAAATTGTGCAGGGTCAATCAGTGTCACGCGGTTTGAAGGAATTACAAGAATTCGTTAACACCCTGTATATATTATATATTTTATAACTGTGTATTGTGACTTTTTCAATGTCATGTGTACTTTCTTAGTTAATCTAAGACACTGCTGACATGAATCTGGATTTAAGGGGCTCAAATAGCTAACATGAGCAAGCGTGGTGATCAATGCTCGTCCCTTCTCTATATGAGAATAAGCCTTTACCCTGCAGTGGGACATTGCAGCCCTGTCGTAAATTGTAGCTGTAAAGAGACTGCTATCAAAAAAATAAACTTTAAAAAAAAGTAAAAACCGACTTCAAAGAAATACTAAAAGGAGTAAAATAATTACCATAACATAAAATTAACAGTTTCAGAAGTCGGTGGCTTCTATTTTCTTCAGTGTAGAGTTGCACCGACTTCTGAAACTGTTAATTTTATGTTATGGTAATTATTTTACTCCTTTTAGTATTTCTTTGAAGTCGGTTTTTACTTTTTTTTAAAGTTTATTTTTTATTAAATACGTTTTAGTGTCATAATTTTAGCCCCCTCCTTCATAACCCTTCTTTTTGGCTTTGACGTAGTCGGGCATAAAAAGTCCTTTCAAATGATACCTTACACGATATAATGAAAACATTCCAAAGGGGGGGAAGGGGGGACACGCACCCACTCCTCTTTTCAAGTAGTCAGTTCCCAACAACAAATATAAACAAAGCAATATTAGTAATTTAAGAATTTTGCTTTGATCCGATGAGGAGTTCCGTTCCATATCTCTGAAGTTCAAGGTCTAATCATAACAAAATTTAAATGGGACCAATCGGGAAGTATACCCTTTCGAACAAAGAAATAATTTTTCAAATCGGTTCATAAATGACGGAGATATGAGGTAACACACATAAAAAAAAAAAATAAAAAAAATAAAAAAAAAAATACAACCGAATTGAGAACCTCCTCCTTTTTGAAGTCGGTTAAAAACGTAAACGATATCACCAAAAACCGTAAAATAACCATATCATAAATGTTTTGTTTTTAAAAAAGTATTTGATATTCTTTGTATGGGTAACGTTTGTTGAAAAACCTCAGGACTCACCTTACATTGAAAAGGGTATAGCTGTGTTGTACTGTAACGATCTCTTAATATTCTCATCCAAAGATTTTATACCGAAATTATCAGATTTTCACCAAATACCTCCCTGTGTTTCTGGAGAAATTCCAAAAACTGTTCACCAACTTTCACCTAATTCAGTAACCCGTTTTAATATCGCGTGATAGTCTGACATTTAATGGCCATAATAAAACAAAGTTAGTTTTAATAAAGCCTATTATTTGCGTCGAAAGCAGTAAATACGGCTACTAAAATTATGTTAATTGATTGCCTAATATTCAACGGAATGTTGTTACGTACTTCTGGTTAAGGCGATGGTAGATTTCGGCTGTAGCGTTCGTTGTGTTTGGTTTGAGGCAAAAATATTACTTGTTTAATCTAGAAAAATCGAATTTTCAACGTCAACAAAAACAACATCTTTCTGTTGTACAAGGTTAATCAGAAAGGTATTAAAGAACCCTTAATAACGAATAACTTTTGTTCTACCAGTTTCCCCAAAAGTCAATAGTTGTTAAGAGAAATAGCCGTTCAAAGATTTCATAAAAAATACTAAACATTATGTATTCTCAGCTGTGTTTACATTTTAGATCATATTTGAAGTCGCGGATTAGAAACTCAATTTTCTGAATTTGTAACCAAAGCAGGGATGAAGAATTTTTGATAAACTAAAATGAAAATCATTTTGCATGGAATAAAAAATATCGAATTTTGAAATTTTAACATTTGCTTTCAAACAGTCATCAGTTAATACTTTAATTGGCCCTTGAATTACAACCCCTCTTCCGACTAACCTTATATATATATGTTAATATGAGGGTGGTTGCATCCACTTAAAATATTACAGGTAAAGGCAAAGGCCTCTATTCTAACTAATATTATAAATGCGAAAGTAAATTTGTTTGTTACCTTTTCACGCCTAAACCACTGAACCGATCATCCTGAAATTGTGCATATACGTTGTCAGGTTTACAGAAACGGACGTAGGGTGCCTTTCATCCCGAAAAAAAGAACTGTTCCCGAGGAACACAACAATAACGATAATAGATGGCGCCACGTGTCTGTCGAATCATGATTGAAGAGTATTAATAAAGAATCTGTAGTAGTGAGTTAAAAGTTTTTTTTTTTAATTAAAAATGAACGCCAGCAAAGCCGCGGGCAAAAGCTAGTCTATAATATTTTGAAGTGATATGTCACTTGACAAAATATTCTCAGTGTGTTTCCAGCTATCAGTCGTTTCAATTGTCCCTACGTTCGCTAGTTAACACTTTCAGAATCAGAATATCGTTTATTTAAATTAGACCAGAAATTAATTTAGTACTTTTTGAACCTCAAACAATAAAAGACAGTCCCCAAACACTCGCCTCTCGCCGCTTCCGAGAGTTTAAGCTGCCTTGGGCGGTCAGCCTTGCTACCAGCCTTGTTGACTGGCTAATCTTTTCACCACGGTATGATCTATTCTCGTATAGCTCGTGCTGACACAAGAGAAGGAGTGTATAAGCTTTCAAATGTTTCTTATTTTGATGACATTAAAGCTCATAAACTAAAAAGATATATTGTATGTGCTGTAATAAAGCAAAGCCATTATAAACTGACCTACTTCAACGAAAGTTCAGACAGCAACAAGACTGTATTCTAGTTTTAGAATAGTAATATCCTGAATGATGAGACTAGCTACATAATAATAAATGCGTATACATTGCGGATGAAGATGAAAAATGCAGACACATAGGTGCAGGGAAAATTATACTCACAAGGAAAGGAAACCCATTAATTAATCATGTAAATGCAGTTCAGATTACGCTATACTATTTCGCTATACAGGGTGTTAACGAATTCGTGTAATTCCTTCAAACCACGTGATCTACTGGTGACACAGATTAACCATAAATGGGAATTTATGAAAATCAACTAAAAAAAAACAAAAAAAAATATTGATTTTCTATTTCTGAGTCATTTTAGAGCCTTGAGTTATCTGACTGCAAAGAGCGATATCGCGTTAGTCGTGCCTGCCAGCCGTGTCGTCGTGCTTTCATTAATTTATGCATTTATGCGTGGCTTCGAAATGATCACAAAAATAAAAATAAATTTTTGAAAAATAGTAAATTCTTATTTTTTTACTGAATCCCTATAAGGTGGTTTAGATACGATCGGTAACAAAGTCGCATGAAAAAATAATAATTTTATTTTTTTAATTTTAATCAAGCTAAATCCCGTGAGGGGCCTGTCTACATTAGTAGTAGATCATGTGGTTTTAAGGAATTACACGAATTCGTTAACACCCTGTATAGTAAAGCGTATTCCGTCATTAGCTATAACTATACAAGGTTAGTTAGAAAGGGGGTACTAATCTGAAAGGGAGTTAAAGTACACATAATAATGAATAACTTTTGTTCTACCACTTTCCCCAAAAGTCAAAGAGAAAAAGCTGTTCAAAAATTACATAAAAAATCTGTAGGTACAATCTATCTACCCTCAGCTATGATCAGCTGTGTTTACATTTTAGGTCATATTTGGGGTCACGAATTAGAACATCTATTGTCTGAATTCGTAAAAAAGACAAACAAAATTTGAAAACTAAAATAAAAATATTTTTCACGGAAATAAAAATCATCGAATTTTGAATTTTTAACACTTGCTTTAAAACTGTCATCAGTGATAGGTACTTTAAGGGCGCTTTCAAATTGGACGGTTGCCGTCGAGCTGCAGCCGTGCCGCAGCGGTGCGGCTGTCGTGCTGCAAACGGGCGGTTGTGTTTTTACATACAGTTGACGCGACGAGAGAGCAGTGTGACGCCCTACCTGCTGCCGTGCGTGCGCGGTACGGACGACGCACTGCTCTCCGGCCGCGTCAACTGTATGGAAGAACACAACCGCCCGTTTGCAGCTTGACAGCCGCACTGCTGCGGCACGGCTACAGTCCGACAACAACCGTCTAATTTGAAAGCGCCCTTAGTGGCATGCGGATTAGTACCCCCTTTCTAGCTGTACCTTGCATAGCATGACGTTCACACTAATATACGCTATGTCGCAAGCCGGTTTACTACGTATAGCAAGTTATTTGACGGCGATCCATCGGGTGACGGATGGGGTAGAAGTGAAGCGTGGCGGGGATCGGAGAATCGTACAATATAGCTCTGAAAATCGCTCAACTTTATCGCATACAGCAAACCAATACTTTATAGAGTTGTTTGAACGTGTCCATATAAAATGTAAGCTGAGCGATATCGCTGTGCCATACAATATTTGCTATAAGTCTGAACTGCGCGTTAGGGTGAGGCCACACTGGCATTGCTGGTGCGTTGCGTCCCCGTACCAATTTGATTTCAACGCACTGAGAACCACACGAGCAATGCGGAGTCATAACGCAACGCCGCTTACGTCACAGCGTTTTGGTGTTAGTGGTGTCAGTCTTTGAATGACAATAGAGCGAAATAAACGTGCGTGTTGCACTGCGATGCCGCTCCGGCAACCGGCATCCGGCATCGCACTACCGTAGAAGTAATATGTAGTACTTACAAATGTATAAAGTCCTTGATCATCCCTCCCCGCTCCATCTCTCTGGTTCCCTTGCTCGTCGGGCGCGCGTTGCGTCGCCGCACGATGTCGCAACACACCGTGTGGCATCTCACTGTGATATGTTGGACAACGTAGCGTCACCAATCAAGCGTCACGACGCAGCGTCTCCGCTCATGCGTCGCAACGCACCGACAACGTATCATGTGGCTTTGCTCTAAACGGTATCGGTCCAAAACATGACTTATTAACATTTAGAGTGTGATTCCATAAAAATGAAGATTCTATTAATAAAATTCAAATTGAAATGTTTCAGGTAATCACTTGAATGACTTTTACTTCCAAATCTGTTCACTCAATCAATTCTGATTGATTGAACTGATTTCGATTTAAAAGGGAATATTAAAACGTTACGAAATGACGAAGAACTCGACAATATTTTAATGACATTCATAATATACTTTGTTAATATTAACATACAAAAAACTATTCTAGGAGAACTTATGCAAAAAAACGCTGCCGAACTACAGCAAAAAGATGAAAAAGAAATAATTTATTGGCAGAATGAACATTGAAGGACCCGATATAATAATGCCCCCATCCAGCCAACCCACAAACAAAATGTTGATGCTTATGATATCCTCAAAATAGAATTCAATAAAAAAACTGGAGAACGCAGAAAAGCAAATTAAATAGCAGCAAATACGCATGCCTACATATCAAGCTATACATATCCAATATGAGCTGATCTCGCATTGTATAAGCCTGCCATGCAATGTGAGGTCAGCTTATACTGGACATTATAGCTTGATTAGCCGAGTGTACTGTAACTAGTATTTTGAATCGGCAAATAAATCAGAAAAAAAGCTGCAAAGCAGACTAAATTAGACCAAGATACAGACAGAATCTGCAATGAAAGTAATTAATAATATTGACGTAAAAATCAAACGACGTTCTCTTTAATTAGTGCTTCGAAGCGAAACAAGCTAAGACCTGCAGACGACCTCTTTGAATCGGTCACCGATTTCTGTCCGCCGACTTTAAGGTTCTCCCCACATTTATCGACGCGGAATCGGCTTAAGCCGATCGGAAAAAGCTTTAATACACGGGTAAGAGCGTTTGTTCACCTCCGCCGTCACCGAGAAACGAGATTATTTCGAACCGAGTTCGCATCGACGTGTCGGCAATCGTGTGTCCTCCACTACGGATTTCGGTGGTTCAGCCTTGCTCTCTACCAGCGCCGGCAATCTCAGGTCTAGTGGACAAGTTCAGACGTGGTCGTTTTGGTCCGTCACGTACTCGGGCCGAGTTCTGGCGGTAGTGCCGAACTGCTCACAATCTCGGCGGGATGACGGCGTTCGGATGACGGTCGTGTGTTGAACACTCAGCTATAGTAATGTATGTATCGCTACTTCGGCAACCTCATCTCGTTCTCGGTGACAGACGCCGTTCGCCTTGGCTCGGACGGCCGCGCTAATACATGCAAGTTTCTGACCTATTCAAACCAAAGTGGTATTTATTTACAATGGCAAAATGGCTGTTATTGCTGACATAAGTTTTACTGATGATGTCCTTCGCCTAGGAATAAACGAAATTGAAAGTTCTACCTAGCATTTTCCCAACTATATTGGGGTCAACTTCCAGTCTAAACAAATGCGGCTGAATATCAGTATTTTACACGGAGCGACTGACAACAGACCTCCACAACCCAGTTACTGGGCAATGACGATATCCTAAGGTAAGACCGGCTGTCATACTTTCGGGCTTCTCACTACTCATAACGACTGCCATAGGTATTTGTATGATACCCGGGACCGACGGCTTAACGTGCTCTCCGAGGCCCGGAAAGGTCTCGATGTGTATCGAATGGTCACCCGTCCCCGGACTGACCGCGGCATGCGCAGCTTAACCTTACTAATCATATGGTCCTCCTCCTCGATAAGTGAAATTGCAAAATCTTTTCTTGGTGTACAGTTATGAAACGCATTATTTAATACGTGTTGTCATATTTTAATGTCAATATGCCATCCCACTGAAGTGGAAGTGGGCCGGCCATGTCTGCAGACGAACAGATGGTAGAATAGATCAGACACATGTTACGCTTCATCCTGCGTGAACGATCTACAAGCGACGCGAAGCGGCGCGGCGCGACGCGAAAACAACAAACAGTCGATACCTATTGAAGTGGCCTACGTGAACAAACGCACGTGGAGTGCGGTGCGGTGCGGCGCGGCGCGGCGCGAAGCGAACGCTGTCAGTTGGCTTGATATTTTCACGCGAACTGGATACGGTGCCGTACAGTGCTACTGAATGACGGCGGCGCGCGGTGAGCGGTCCGCGAGCTCGTAGGACAAAGCCACCGCTCCGCACCGCATCGCGTGTCACCGCATCGCATCGCTTCCCAATTCGCGTTGCTTTAAAGCGCCTACGTAAGACGTCGCGTTAGAGTGGAGACCGCGTTTAGGCAAACGTAGTGTGGGACGCCCTGCGGCACGATGGACCGACGATTTGAAGAAGGTGGCTGGCAGCGGATGGATGCGGGCTGCCCAAGACCGGGATGGTTGGCGATCTCTGGGGGAGACCTACGTTCAGCCGTGGACGGCAATAGGCTGATATGATGATGACGATGTTGATACCATCCCACTATTGTGTCATACTTGTATACAATACCAGCTTTTGCCCGCGGCTTCGCTCGCGTTAATTTATAGTTTAAAAAAATACTCTTAACGCACTACTAAAGTTTCTATAATAATATAATTCAATCATGATTCGAAAGACTCGTATAAACGTTATTATTGTTTTCCTCGGGAACAGTACTTTTTTTCGGAATGAAAAGTACCCTATGTCCGTTTCTGTACACCTATCAACGTATATGCAAAATTTCACGATGATCGGTTCTGTGGTTTAGGCGTGAAAAGGTAACAAACAAACAAACATACTTTCACATTTCATCATCTGCCTAGCCTTTTCCCAACTATGTTGGGGTCGGCTTCCAGTCGAACCGGATGCAGCTGAATATCAGTATTTTACATGGAGCGACTGCCTATCAGACCTCCACAACCCAGTAACTGGTTTATACGATACTCTTGGTAAGACTGGTTGTCAGACTTCCTGGCTTCTGACCAACAGTAACGACTGTCAAAGATCTACAAATGACAGCCGGGACCAACGGCAACGAAGGCACGGAGGAAACTCGCTATGGTAAATGGTCACCCATCCACAGACCAACCTCGGCAAGCGTGGCTTAACCCGGAAGAGTCTATGCGGCTTTAATTATTTAGCCACGAGCTCCTCATAGCACATACTTTCACATTTATAAGTAAAAAATATATTAGTTAGGATTTTCACAGATTACGGTCGGACCCACTATAGTCGGTCGTCTGCTCGCCCACTAAGCCTTCAGGAGTGAAGTCTTAATTAATGAAGTTGGCTCAGAGTTATATGAGTTTGACCCATATTGTGTTTTATTGTTTTTCTACTGACACCACGGCTAAACTTCCACCCGGACATTGGAGCTTTTTTCCGTCACGCTCCCAAGTTTGCGGTACGGATTTTAGACTGAGTTATTAATTAGTTTTGTTATGTTTCTTTTTTCAGTTGGACGTTTCGGTTTTTGTTACGTTAAGCCGTATAATTATGTTCATACTGTACCTGTAGCGTGGGTTTTGTTAGTATTTGACTGTGCAACTGTGCTTGCATTTTTTTTTAACTTTACAAATGGACTAATCGCAATCGTAGCTGAAGCGTCAACTGCCTTTCTGATTTAGGTACACATAATTATAGTATTGAAATATAAAATGACTAGCGACCCGTTCCGGCTTCGCACGGGTGCAATTTATACATATAAACCTTCCTCTTGAATCACTCTATCTACTAAAAAAAACCGCATCAGAATCCGTTGCGTAGTTTTAAAGATCTAAGCATACATAGGGACAGACAGCGGGAAGCGACTTTGTTTTATACTATGTAGTGATAGTGATAATTGATTTACCAAAAAAACGTACTGCTGCCTCGTTGGTCTAGTCATCACAAGCGCTACTGTTGAGCTCGAGGTCCTGGGTTCGATCCCCAGGTCGGGCAAAGCTTTATTTGATTTTCCGTGTGGAATTTCTCAGGTAGCAGCCCGGAATCTGGGTTTATGCCCGGTTGATAGCAATAGGCTCGCTCCTTATTATATGAAACTTAAACATAATGGTGAAATGAGGGTGTACTAAGTCCATCTATTCATACACGAAAGGGACGAAAGACATCTATAGGTGGAAAAGAAGACAGAGACAAAAGAAAAGTGTTTTTTTTATTATTTTACGTAATTATTATAATTGTACTAATGCTTGAGATATTTTGAACAAATTTGAAAAAAAAATTGTCCGCTGCAATGACAATAAATACTAGGTAGAAACCAGCGTAATGGATGTGGAAAACAGTAATGAGCCAGTATTTGTTAAATGTATCAAGTAAAAAATTATTCAATGTAAAAAAATATACTTAGTTTTTTTTTTTTTTTTTTATATATTGCTTCTTTACCTCCTATATAAGTATCCCTTAAAATATTTCGTGTATGAATAGATGGACCTTATATACGTCTGTCCATCCCTTGGAGAATACGGGCGTGATGATGCTATTATAATCTGCCTCTAAAGTAATAAAAACAGGTTGATAGTGTTTTGTTAACACAATAAACCTGTTTTTATTACTTTAACACTCACAAAATACCACACAAAAAATGTATCTT
Organism: Amphipyra tragopoginis; assembly: GCA_905220435.1. Classification (NCBI taxonomy): domain Eukaryota; kingdom Metazoa; phylum Arthropoda; class Insecta; order Lepidoptera; family Noctuidae; genus Amphipyra; species Amphipyra tragopoginis. Next base: position 6,229,986 of record HG991999.1, on the reverse strand, counting down.
CAATATTTTGTCAGGAAATCTTGATTGATGATGTGGCGACATATCAGATACTTAAATATATATATGGCGTTTCAAGTTTGATTATCCACTGACATTTAAAGGCCAATGGAACGTACAGTGAACCAATATCGTAAGGGTTGATCGCTCAATCAATTTGTAATTAGCTGTGTCCTCATATTAAAATATTTATAAAACAATCAATCAAAACAATTTTTTTTATCTTTTACTATAAAGAAAGGCGGTCGAAGACTCAGTTGGGAGTGGCCATAGCGTTCTTTTTCAATACAAAAATGTCTGTAATTTTTTGTGGGAGGAAATTTCACACGTACAATCTACAACTGAAATTACGACATAACCGCATTAAAAATAAAACAAAACCTTATTAAGGGCCGAGTCACACCGGAATAGCAGCGGCCGGCAGCGACCAGCGGCCTCACGACCTTTTCAAGCGATACTCGTCTTCTAAGTATGTAGATAAAGTTTAAAATTATTTCACACCGGTCGCTGCCATTCGGGTGTGACTCAGCCCTAACAGTGAGTTGACACGAGGTAATGTACCGTATGACGTATATGACTCCTCCTTTTCGAGTCATTGGTGGCTGCGTTGGTCTATGTCTTTTGAAAGAAAGAAAAAAAAAATATTTTGGACTCACACAGGCAATTACAGAAACAAAAACAATGTACAAAAAAAAAACATTATAAATTAAACTACCTGCACGAGGCCAAAAAAGACTCCTATCTCAGCATAATGCGCTGAATAAAGTCTTTAGTACCATCAGCTACCAGCCATTTACCAACTATGTTGGGGCTGTAGTGAAAGTTTCACCAATATGTGATACATAATCTGCCGAAAATGTGTAAAATCATAATTCCATTATCACTTGCGTTAACGGTAAACGAAAAACATAGTAAGGAAATGTACACCTGAGAGGGCTCAATAAAGTTCTCGGTGGTGTGTAGTCCGTAAACCTGCACTAAGCCAGCGTACTGGACTAAGGCACTAAAACCTTCTCATTCTGAGAAGAGGCCCGTGCCCAGCAGTGGGACAGTAATAAACTGATTATGCTAAATGTCAACTGCTAAACATGACCGCATAATCAGAAAGCGGAATCGTATGGCAAAACAATTGAAAGGTGATAGAGGTGGATCATTATTTTTTATTGTATTCAAGCTATCGATACATTTTAGTTATGAACTTATTGTTAATTAACTTAACAAATACTTAAAAATTATTCTTTACTCATAAAACAATCTATAATGAAACAAAAATAAAACCAAAAAATTCTGATAACTACCGCGAATCGGGAAGTTTACCCTATAGACACTATTATGATGTATGATCTCTTTAAATTATAGTACAGTAATCAAAATGAAAAATTATTTACGTCATATCCATTTCAATTTGACATTTCGTGTTGATCTAATAATAATTTGTGTTTCTAAAAAATTGCCAATATGTCTGTCCGCTCCTCTGTATTCTCAGCTGTTAAAAGTATCTATAGCTTGAATACTCGATAAAAAATAATGACTCGTCTCTATCACCTTTCAACTGTTTTGCTATAAGATTCCGCTACCTATAATGTCAGTTTCAATGAACTAAAAAGCTTGCCAGATGCGACTGAATATTTTACATGGAACAACTGCCATCTAATCTCCGCATCCTAGTTGACAGACTGCTGGGCTTCCAACTGACCGTAGCGACTTTCATTAGTATTTATAATTCAATCAACCTCCTGATTCAGAACAATATGATTCTGTCTGGTATCTCGATTTCTCTCGTCACGAGAATCGTGAGTTGTCTAATGAGATAACAAACCGAATCATTGGACTACAAACTTCAAAACTCATTTGTTCAAAATAGACTAGAATTACTGAGTTCTTTTTGAGCGTCAAAGTTACAAAAGACAGTTCCTAAAAACGCCCTCCCGTCACCGCTTTTAAGTGTTTATGGTATGAAGAAGGAACGGCGCAATGAACTCCCCAGCAACACAGATCTGTCTGTCAACTGAATAAATTCATTCCCCCTTATTACAATATATGGTTTAAACCAAGACTAAGGTAAAACCAGCTTTAAAATATACCCATCACTTTCTTATGTCGTAAAACAAACAGAGACGGGGATATTTTAAGACCTAGGTTTTTCTCAGACCATCTTTTGTATTATGGGGGATTGAGTCTATAGTCAGAAAAAGGTAATTTTAATAACAATAATGAAATTATACAAATTGCGGATAATAAATAAATTATAAGTGTAGAACAATTCTAGGTGAATTGAAAACAAAATTACCTAGAAATATCTAAATAATTCAACGTAATTGTATACACTCAATATGTTTCATTCAATACAATAATAGGGGCGATTTCTCTAACCTATCAATAAATAGTCAGTAACTATTCACCAGATAAGCTAAATTTGACCCAGAAATATGACATTTACGTGTTCAATAATCATATCACTATTGATATGTGGTGACATGCAAATGTTAGCTATTGAAAAGTTTTGACACCGAATTAGCTTAATGAACAGTTAATGATAGGTTTGAAACACCCCTAATGTAAGGACAACTGACTTTATCGAAAAGTTCTAAATCAGTGAGCAGTACTGACAGCTTTGAAAGTTAATATTACGATACGATCTGATTAACAAATGCTGTTGACATTGGTTTTGATAAAAGCAATCACATCAATTCTCATGAATGATTATAATTACCATAATCATAGCATTGTGAAATATATTCAGTAACATTAAGCACTATAAGTCATATTTCACATGAAGGTTATACAAATTACTACTAATGAACGAATGCTTGTGAATTGAACACTTGCCCTCTATGCAGGAGAGTCTGAGGGCCTGTCCACATCTCCACGTCACGACGCCGTCAACGTGGTACGGTGCGGTAACGCGGCCCGGTGCGTTGACATAACGTGCAAATTTACGTTAACGTTCGTAACACGTTCCGCCTCTAGCCGAAGCGCACACGTTTAAGCGCTCCGCCCGTGCTCTCCACGCCCGCGAATTAGTCGCCGTCTATGTGCTCCGATGCTTTAAAACCATGCTTTACTGTTTCTCTTATTAAAATTCAGGATCTACATGGTCAACGATAAATCTAACAATGATTTTGACGTATTGTTACGATAAGGTAACGTTTTGCACGTTATGTCAACGCACCGTGCCGCGTTACCGCACCGTTCCACGTTGACGAGACGTCATGACGTGGAGACGTGGATAGGCCCTGAGTTCGATCCCGGTCCACACCTCTGACTTTTCGAGTTCACGTGCATATCATAATCTGATTATCACTTGTATTGACGGTGAAGGGAAACGTCGTGAAGAAACTTCGACACGCGACATCGCGTATGTTTAGCTCAAGATTAAGGGCTCCGTTTGTGTCCGAAACTAGTCGGGCAATTCCGAAAAATGCACGTGAGCAAACCGCAACCAATCATAAATATCGTGAGGAAACCTGAAAACCGGAGAGGGCTCCAAACAGTTATCGATGATGTGTGTAGTTCGCCAACTCACATCAGGCCAGCGCGGAGGACTAAGGCCTGATCCTTCTCATTCTGAGAAGAGGCCCGTGCCCAGCTGTGGGCAGTCCTGGATTTGTCAATAGGCTGTGTAGCCTGCGGCCTAGTGGCAGCAGATTTCAGCGGACGCTCGCTCGCTTTGCGCGCGATCGTAAACATCAAACAAGTTCAAATAAGGAAGGGGCGGCGCAAATAAAGTGGCCTGCACTTATAAAAGTATAAATCCGGCACTGGCTGTGGGACAGTAATGCGCTGATGATGATGATGTTGATATAAATTAGAGATGACATTAAAATGGATAAAGTGAAAAATGAGTATATTAAAGGAAGTTCGAAAGTGGCGCTTGTGACAGAAAAGTCGAAAGGGAATCGATTGTTTTGGTATCGAAATGTGATGAGGAGGGATGACAGGTATGTGACTAAGAGAGTGATGAATATAAATGTTGATAGATGAAGGGCAAGAGGGAGACCGAAGAAAAGATCGATGGATTGTGTGAAAGATGAAATGAATGAAAAGGCAGTAAATGATAGCGGGACGGATAATAGCGAAGATTGGAAGAAGAAAACCTTTTGCGCCGACCGTAAGTAACTTGGGATAAGGGCAGAAGAAGAAGAGATGACACATTATGACATTAATTTTAAAGATTGATTTTAATTGTGATTCTAATTTTTGATTTTAATCTTGTATACAAGGTTAGTCAGAAAGGGGGTACTAATCCGAAAGGGTGTTAAAGTACACATAATAATGAGTGACTTTTGTTCTACAACTTTTCCCAAAAGTCAATAGTTTAAGAGAAACAGTAGTTCAAAAATCTCAAAAAAAAAAGTCTAAAATCTATCTATCCCTAGTTATGATCAGCTGTGTTTACATTTTAGGTCATATTTGGGGTCACGAATTAGAAGCACCATTTTCTGAATTTGTAACTAAAGCAGGGATGAAGAATTTTTGAAAAAACTAAAATAAAAATCAATTCATTTGGAAAAAAAAAATCGAATTTTGAAATTTTAACACTTGCTTTCAAACAGTCATCAGCGATACTATAAGTGGGCTTCGGATTAGTACCCCCTTTCCGACTAACCTTGTATAATTTTCAATTTGAATAATGTAATGTGATTTATTTTAATTTAATTTATGTAATAATTATGTAATTATTTATATGGGTTGTACCTGAAATAAACGATTATTATTATTAAAAATGAAACCATTTATTCTATGATGCATTCTAAAATGTAGCTTTCTTATTACGAAGAACTTTCGACATCACTCCAGCAGTTTTGTTATTTTCTTCCACGCGTTAACAAAAACAAACTCGGCGTCTACTAGAGCAAAAATATACTCCAAGAAAACCTCAAAGTATAAATACCTTACAGTGGAGTTATTCGTTGTTTCTTTGTATCGAACTTGAACCGAGCTCACGTAACTAACTACCGGGTCAGGATTGGAAAGACAGGCCAAGTTAATTAAGGAGAAGTTCTCGGGTGGCAACAAAAGGTCCCACAGTTTACACTGTAAGAGCTTCAGGATTGCGCTTTTATTAAAAGTTAATTGAATTGCTGCGACGTTGTTTTCTAACAAATAAGCGATGGTAAATGTGATTGGTATTTTTGGTGAGTTATTTATTTTTGTACACACGGCTACACATCAAGCTATACAAAACCAGTTTATCTTGGCGTCGCTTTGTATAATCTTTTCGCACAAGTAACGGTCAGCCTATACTGGCCGTGTGTACGGGTCGCTCGCGGCTTTGTCCGCGTGTGTATCATCATCTTTCAGGCGAAAGACGTCCACTGCTGGACATAGGCCTCTCTCAATAAGGGGATGGAGAGGAGGGGGAGGTTTGCCATAATCGCCACGCTTGGCAGGCGGGTTGACGATTGCAGTATGGTTGTTAAAATATGTCGTGTATGTCGTTTATCGCGTATTCTTCGTTTTTCGGTAAAAGTAGCCTTCCTTCTCTGGGTTCCAGACTGTCTCTGTGACAAGTTTCAATAAAATCGGTTCAGTAGTTTTGTCGTGATGAGGTAACAGACACCTCTAGCCTTAACAGTTCGGTTGTTTTGTTCGGGACCGGACTACTGAGACTAATTTTGTCTCATTAGTTCGGTTATGACGTCAAACCGAACTGTTGAGCATGTGCGCATGTGAACTTTTATAGTGAACAATTCGGAAATATAGATAGAAAGACGAAGAAAGAAAATAAATTGTACCTATGCAGCCAAGGACGCAATAACAGCATAAACAATAAAAAACATAAAAAAATCAAACATACATATTTTATGCTGTCCAGCATGCCCATGCCGAATGGCGTAAAAATACACAGCACTGATTTTTAGTTTGTATACGAAACTAGAGGTTGCGCTGCCTCGCCCGTATGGATGTCGTTTTTCGCGTATTTCGTATCTTTCGGGATAAAAGTAGCTTACATCCTTCTCCAGGATCTAGGGGACTATCTCTGTACCAAGTTTCATTGAAATCAGTTCAGCGGTTTAGGCGTGAAAGCGTCACAGACAGACACAGTTACTTTCGCATTTATAATATTAATAGGGATTACTAAACTAGTTCAGTTGTCTATTTTTTTCAGTGTAGCATTCGCTAAAATCTACCTGAACGAATCTAAACAATAAACAATTGAGAGCTAGTTTTTAAAAATGATAGTGGTGTGCTATCATTGAATATCGGTACCAGGATTAAACCAAAATAAAATCTCAATTACAACTAGCCATTTATATTTTTTATACCAAAACTCGGGACCAACAAAATAGTGCGGGGCAGTGATATACCGTTGGCATTTGTAAAAAACAATAGTCGTTAACCCTTCGACCATTCGATTTTCACATCACGTACTCACTTCACAAGTTTAGCTTTTGCAAAATTTCCACGGTTTAACGCAATCACTGGAGGGTTTATCTTGATTTATATCGATAAAATTCAAGTGAAAAGTTACAATGTTTTATGAGGATGTCGTTTGTTTTTCTTTGAAAACCATGTTTTATAGATAGTTCAATTCATGAAGACACGCCCCATTCTTCGTCTAATTCGATACAGTGCAAAAATGTGCATTATAAATTGCTATTGTGTATGTTCTATCTCCACACAACAGTAAGATGTGTGTATACGCACAATAATATAGTGTGTCCGGTCATGGATAAGCGATATTCTAGGTAGGTACTTATATAACAACTATCCCAGTACACAAATACACTATACACTAGGGTCCAATCCACTTCCATTTTTTTGTTGAGATATTCGGTACGTGTGTACAAAAAAAGTCAAATCTCTGAAAGTTTTAGTCCTACTGAGATAAAAGTAGGCTTATTCGGAAGGCAACAATATTTTCCATCGCTTACATTACGATACAATGGGTTCACATTTTCATAACTTTAAGATAAAATATCTCAACAAAAAAGCAAAATGGCTGCCAAATAGCGGGGAAGTGGATTGGACCCTAGTGTGTAGTGTATTTGTGTACTAGAATAGTTGCTATATAAGTACCTAAAATATCGCTAGTCTATGAACGGACACATTGCATAAGATAATAATAAGAGATGCTGCATGAGGCTCGCGTTAGGTGGTTGGATCAAGGGCCTGATACAGAAAGCAGTCCTCCTCGACACGGCGCGTATTGTGAGGAGGTTCCTTTCTCTGGAGCCCTAATTACCGGTAGCTTGGACCCTGCTCCCGATGCCGGTGGACCCCTATTTTTTATATTTTTAAATGTGTATCATATTTTTTATTTTTATTTTTTTCTAGTTGATATGTCTTTAAAAATGTAATAGATAAGCAGTTAGATGAATACAGGAGAGATGTGCATAAGCACCACGCGGCTACCTCTCACAAAAAGTAGGGGGGAGCGTCTCTGTGGATTAAACGCACTGTATTACGGATACACCTGAAAGTTTTTAAGGTTATGCAAAGCAAATCGTTCGTATAAGGTCCCATGAAATGAGGAAGAGATACATTTTACGCAAGTTTTTATTTTTATTATAAGCATAGATACTAGCAACTAGTACTCGGCTCTAACTGATGCTTTTCCTGTCATGAAAATATAAAAAAAAGTTCGATTTACTAAAGAGCCAGCTACATGTAACGACTTGCATGCGCAAACAACTTTATAAAATTGCGCAAACGTCATTAGATATTAACAGTACTGCATGGTATACCGTTCACACATGCTTACTTGTGCAATAAATAATAACTTGTGCAAATAACTTTGAGCGTGTTGTCGGACCTTTACGGGTAGGATCGCCGATAAAAAGTGGAATTGGAACTGTCCCATACACAATAGAACCAAAAAAACAGTGAATTGAAACACGACTTTGCTAGTCCCCTAAATTCTGTCTTTTAAAATACCGACACAATAGCCAGCAAAGCGCACATGAATGAAAATTATCAGAGAACTAACCAACTGGCAAACCAAGCAGCAAACTCCGAAGCCCAATTTAAACACACATAAGTTATACGTAACCAGTTAACTTGCTGATCTTCAATGTACGAACAAGTAGTAAGTGCTGCTCAAACATCCTATTATTCGAGTTTAGTTGTAAGTTTCATTATACCTACACCAGGATCAAGTCCTTGTCCTTACCCGACTCTAGGTGGGGTCGGCACAACCTGTATTCCTCTTCCATTGTCCTCTATCAGCCATAATTTGAGTACTCTCCCACAGTGTACCTACTTACTACATACAGTGGGTCAACGCCCATACATTTGACAGGTCCTATGAAATGTCAAAACTATGTAGGGGCGGAGGTTATGTCCCTTGTATGCAGTATGGCTACTCGGGACATAACCTCCGCTCCTTCACCCCGCAACCCCCCGCACGATTGCTCTGCGACAATGTTCTACGTTGACCGACTGTAAGGAGTAAGATATAGGTAGATTTATTTTCTTTCTACAATCCATCCAACTTTTCTATGGCTTACCTGTACTTGTATTTCCATCTACATTCATATTTAACATTCTTCTATTAACATGAATTTCTTCCCTCTGCATAATATGTCCATAATTATAATGTACGATTTCTACCAAACGGGCCGCGCCGGAGCGCGCCATTGCGCATTTCACACTGTGCTAAAGGAAATTCAGGCTTCTATACAATAGTTAAGTTTCATGTTTGCGTAGCATTTACACTGCTTGGAACTCGCTGGGACGCCGCGGCAGCCGGTCGGCTTCTCGCGTACGTGGACGGCGGCGCTCGACTGTCGTCGCGTCCGGTCGGCTCCGCTCGGCCACAACGCAGGTAGAAACTGACTGCGATAGCGGATACGCGAGCACGCGCGCGTATGCGCCCGGGTTCCAACAGATTGTAGCCATCAGACGGACGCGGTCGGCTACTGGCGCCTGCTCGAGCATCCGCTGCGATGCACTGCGCTGCACTCCTGCGTGGCCCGGTTGGTGAAAATCGTACATAACGCTAACCTATTACTCCTCAACTTTTCAGTCACTAGTGCTGCTTTCAAACTTCCTGTGCATACTTATTCCTTATCTTTATCTTATCCATTCTTGTCACTCCACACATCCACCTCAACCTGCCTCAACATTTGCATCTCCACTGCATGCACTTTCCTTTCATCCGTCTCCTTGGTGGCCCAACACTCAGATCCATACAATACGTCAGGTCTTATGATCGACTTGTAAATATTCCCCTTAAGTTTAAGGGGCATTCGTGGATCGCGTGCTGTACTTGAGGGGAACACCCAAATATTCCGAAATATTTTATTCCGAATTTGGATATTCCGATGTTCAAAAATCAGAATTTGATAATTCCTTAAAAATAAAATACCGATTATTAAAAAACACGAAAGATATTTTACCGAATGTCATAAATACGATTTATTTGTTTTCCGACTTTCAAAAGTACGAAGAATTAAACATCCGATGTGTTCTTGGCCCGAAAAACAGCATTCCGATTTGCAATTTTCCGAAAACAATAAACATTATGTCAAGCAATATATAATTAAACATAACACAGAAAGGTGAGCAGTTGGTTAGGTTAGGTTAGAACTGCGACCCCCTACGCACGAGCCGAGCGAGCGAAGCGAGCGTGCCGCGGCAGCGGCCGGCGAGTGCTGGAACCGATTAGTTACATACACCTACTTAATAAAAAAGAGCGTAATGCGTAATGGTGAGTTTAAAGAAAAAAATATTTAAATGAGAGAAAAATATTTTTCCCACAATTATGTTATTATTATAAGTAGGGAAAGTGATTCTGTCATTAGTTTCTTTTTCTACCTTCCTATGAACAATTAACTTGCTCCCTTTGGATAAAATTGAACCATTGTGTAATCTGTTTTGCTATTTAGGTTTACGAGGCGTTTTAATTTCGGACTTTTAATTAATAGGTATTTTAATATTCGGAATTCGTATTTTTGATGTTTCGGATTATTGTTGAATCTGACTTTTTATTGTTAGGTGTATTGAAACTCGGCATTTTGATATTCGTAATTGTAAACGTTAGGAGTTTTGTAATTTAGGATTTATAAAAGTAGGTTTTATGATTAATTGGAATTGTCATATTAGGAGTTTTAAACCATTCGGAATTATGAAAATCGGTATTATAAAAATCGGGATTAAGAATATCGGAATTTAGTTTTTCGTATTATTGTAGTGTATCCGTACTTGAGACCTGTCACCATTTCCATCCATCATTTAACTATACACAACGCATCGAAAATAAAATCACCTAAACGTTTTGCTATTAAATATAAGCATGTTATAAGCTGCACTGGACAGTGCCGTTTAAACGTGCAGCGAGTTAGGGAGAAGTCACTGCGGCTCCGGCGCGTTGCGGCTCCGGCGTGGTGCCTGAGCGGTGCCGCTGCGGTGTAATACATACCAATTTCCATAGTATACCACACGGTGCGATGCGCCGCACGCTCGCCGGACCAAGACGAGGGGGGAGGGTGTATGCTCCGGAGCGGCACCGCACCGGCATCGCAGACCGCAGATGTGTTGACGGAGAGCCATTCCACACGGCGCCGCACCGCACCGTGTAGCTCTTGCGACGCCGCGTACTACGTGTGCACGCTGATGCGGCAAAATGGTCGCCATGCGGCGGCGTTCCGCACCGCACCGCAACGTTTGGCTTCTCCCTAAGTTGGTAAGTTGGCGCGGTGCGAGAGACGCAAGGGAGAGATCTTCGCACTTAAATCATCAAAAATAGGATAGGATTACTGTCGAAGTTGTATAGTACAATGTAATGTACCTAATTAGTTGTTTGATAATCGTAAATATGCATTGATAATAGCCTGTCTTTATTCTTTCGATGCTGCATGGAATGTAGTTACTATTTGGTATATTCTAGTATATTGTAAATTAATTTTGCTGACCACACAGGATTATACTATAGCTATAAATGAGGGGACTTTTAATTGGCTGCATGGTGCTTATATTAGTTGTAAAATGTATTATTGTAACTGTTGGTCTTCCAAACATATAAACAAATAAATAAACTCGCTACTTGTATATAAATCGGGCTTTAATTCGGCCAAACAAATCGAACTTAATAATAATCATTCAAATTGGTTATGTTTCCCTTTCAGAATAATGTATTACCAATATTCTAATGAACTCGGCACTTCCAATTTCAACGGAGTAGGTTGTTGCCAAGCAATTTTGTAGGTGAATTATTGATCTTTGAAACTGTGCTACGAATTCATTTATAAGATAATATTTTATTAAAACAGAGCTGTTGCCCGCGGTTTTACTCATACCCTAGAGGAACTACTTTATGTTCGCAAATAAAAAGTATTCTATGTCGTAATCCAGGTCTTGGTCTACCTGTATGCCAGATTTTATACAAATTCGTTCAGCTGTTAAGGCGTGACTGGTTAACAAACATCCCAATTTACAAACATCTAAACTTTTATGTTTATAATAATATATCTTTGGAATCACGGCTCATCTTCTGTACGGAAGATGTCTGGTGCTTTACGGCACCAGGCATACGGGGGATACAGGTCCAACACGCAGAGGCCCCTTTGAGAACTTTAATGTAAAATGCGGTGGGGCACCAACCGAGGACTATCCACGACTGCACTATTGGAGTACAGTCATGGACCGTCCCAGGTGGATGCAAGACTATAGCAAAAATATGGTGAAAAATATCCGGTCTATGGGAAGGGGTGTTAAGTGGACTAGATATCTTCTATTGCCGAAAGAAAACGGCGTCTGCCTTTCAAGTTTAAATTGTTAAGTTATGTATGTTAATAAAGTTAAGTTATGTACAATATTATTTTAGTAGGATTAAAATATGGACGCCGCGTACCTATCTATCAATTATTCAATAAGAATGACTGTGTGGTTTCCATTAGAGAAAACATTATTTGGGAAATACAGTGAAACATTCACTTCCTCATAAAATTGTTTATATTATTCAATCAAAATTAAAATTAATTCATTTGTAAAACACAGGTAAAAAGCTATGTTTCATTTTGAAAGGCGTACAAAAATTTGGTAATCGTTATAGCATTTTCAATGTCATTATTTTAATTTAATTTCAAAAGAAGCGTATCGTTACTCAAGTACGTCCGGCGCACCCTGGCCAGTTAACCCCTCTACCAACCTTGCTGACTGACTAATCTTTTCACCATGAAATGAGCTACTCTCGAATAGCTTACGGCATAGAGAAGAAGAAGAGTAGCGTTTATGTTTATGTGATAAAGACCTTGTGTGTGTGCCATGTGGTTCCAGAGGTGAAGAATAGCACTACCCCATCTGTTCCCATGGGTGTCGTAGAAGGCGACTAGGGGATTCACTAGAGGATGGGCAGCAGCATTCTCTGAGTACTTTAACAACCATACTGCGATCGCCAACAAGCGTGGCGATTATGCCAACCCCCGCTTCCCAGCATGGATACTGGCGATGATTGGGGGAAGCCTATGTCTAGCAGTGGACGTCTTTCGACTGAATGATGATGATTATAATATAGACCCTCTAGAGACCAACATAAATTCTCTGACTAAACAACCGTTTATTCCTAAAATGTACTGGAATTTCGGATAAACAGCTGTTAAAGAATTTATGTTGATGAACACGGCATTAAGTATTTAATTACTAAACAATACACAATAGATTTCCTCTAATCTGAAATTTCATAGAATCGATAACTATAACCGCAGTTTAATTAGGAACTAGTTAATCAAAGTAAACACAGAACACTTGACAACACTTAGACCGAAGTGTTTAATCAAATCCAATTATAACACCTTACAATATTGATAACAATGTGGCAAACGTAGGCACGGATTAATAATTAATAATAATAATAATGTCAGCCATATCACATCACTGCCTTATTAGTCTAGTGAGAGGTCCTGGCTTCGATCTCCTGATCGGGAAAAGTGATTGGGTTTTTCAATAGTAGTCCGGAGTCTGAATTTGTGCCTGGTTGATGGCAAAAGGCTCGCCCCCTATTACATGGGACTTAAGGTCATGGCACACCATACCAGCACCGTAACGGCACCGCTCCAACCCAGCAATTAACTTGTCATTCAATTTAGTATCGTATCGTATAATATGATGCCATAAACAAATGCCATATAAAAATTGTGTTCGCGGTGACAGCAAGCTTGCACCTCACGGCCGGCGCGCGGACTGCGAGCTTGTACCTCGCGGACTACGCGTAGTTTGCGCGCTGGCGGCTAGCCGTAGCTTAAATTTGAGGCGACGACGCCGTGCTGCAGCTGTGCAGTTGCTGTGCCGGTCTACTGTGCCATGACCTTTATCCGTAATGGCGAAATGAGGTTGTACTGTACACCTGTGCCCAACCCTTCGGGGAATACAGGCGTGATGTTATGTTATATAAGGTCCAATCAAAATAGGTAGACAAACTTTTACAGATCACAGTACTTATGAATATGAACAACTTTTACTATGGGACCAACCCTGAAATATAAAAAAAAATCAGCTGTTCCATACAAAAATGCAATACTTACACGATCAAAATGTATGGAACAGCTGCTTTTTTTTATTTCAGTGTTGGTCTCATGGTAAAAGTTGTTCGTATTCATGAGTACTGTGATCTGTAAAAGTTTGTCCACCTATTTTAATTGGACCTTATATACTAATATCAACCTATAATCATCCCAATGCAGAGCAATTTAGCTTCTTCTCATACAGAGAAGGAACGATCATTGATCACATCACTTGCGGTGTGTTACTTGCGCACACTGCGTGTTGGTGATTTCAGACTACGGAGTCCAGGTTTTCTAACGATGTTTTCCTTCACCGTCAGTCAGTATTGTTTATGAAGTTGAAAAGTATAAGCTTATAAGCATGGCATAATCAGCCCATTTCTGTCCCACTGCTGGGCACTGGCCTCTTCTCAGAATGAGAAGGATTTAGGCCTTAGTCAACTATTCTGGACTGATGCGGTTTGGTTCAAATCAAATCAAATCAAAATATTTATTTTCTTATAATATGGGTACAGTTTGGTGTTAAAATTCAGTAAGTAGTTCAGCATATTTTGTCTAACATATTGACATGCAAATATTAATGTACAATTATATTATTATATTATAATTAAAATTAAATTATTATTTATTATTATATAATCATATTATTATACTATTGTGACAATTACTAATATATTAATTTTAGAATTATTTCTTCTATATATCCGTATGTTTACCTTCCAAAAATACTTGGTTGACTACACACACCGTTGAGAACTTTATGGAACCCTCTCAGGTGTGGAAGCTTCCTCACGATGTTTTCCTTCACTGTTAATGCAAGTGATAATTTATTTATTTTGGAAAACCAACAGCTATAAAATGGATTAAAAAAAATACAATATGTGTCATAAAGCCAATTACAGGTTTTCACGATTAGCGACAGATTTTAAAATCAAAAAACTTAAAGGACACTTAAGCAGGACACTTACAAGTTATGTTTTAAGTAAAGGTTAATTATCAAAAAACTTAAGGTTGAGCATCTTTCTTGCCGTACATGACAAATGGATCAAAGGTGAACTCTTTGCATAACTTAATCATAAATGCATAAATAATTCATGTTCGGATAAGTTAGGATTCAGAGCTGAGGTCAAACTCGGACCCTGCATGGAAAGCAAGCATTCAACCGTTAGACTAACAGCTCCGCCACGACCATTCAAGATTAATTAATTAATTACATATGCAACATTAACTTGCAAAGTAATTATTAAGTTATATAGGCTTGATTATAATTGGTAGACTACTTGAATAATACAGCTGGCGTGCTTGATTCGAAAGACAACTTGGTGTTATGGTTATGTCACTCACAACTTGCATGAGAATTATATCAGGCAGTTTATTGCGACACGAAAAAAAGAATTGACTTTTTTAATGATTGTATATTTTCTACTTTAGATAGTTTATATTTATTAGAAAGGTTAGGTTCGAAGGTGATGACATCACAAAGGTGGGTATAGACTAGAGCATTTACTTGTAACAGAACATCGAGCATTCGCTGTTTTTAAATTTACTCGAACCACATTTCGAACATGACGCTCGATGTTTTGTTACAACTTGGTTTTAAGAACCAACGAGCATTTTTGTGTAACTTTACTATCGAGCAAACGCATGAGCCGGACGGCGGGATGTGAGGTGCACGGGCCGAGGGATGAAATAGGTCGTTACTTGTTCAGGTGAGTATAGACTGGAGCATTTACTTGTATCAAAACATCGAGCTGCTCTAATGTGTCACCTTTTCACGAACCGAACAATAAGCACGACACTCGACGCTTTGTTACAACTTATTTTTGCAAACAGCCGAGCGTATTTGTGTAACATTTCGTCGGACAAAGACACGAGCGCGAACGCAACACACGCGACCTGCAGATCAACCAATTAAATTGACGATAGCTCAAATCATACCCATTCGAAAATGTTTTCTGCACCGTTTTTAGACAAAGGAGAAGTCTATCCATAGCTTACTATAACAGTAAGCTAAATTTTACGGATTGATCAGAAAATATACCGAAGAACAGCAAATTAATAGCAGTTTAGTAAATACATCCTTGAAATAATCTAGAATAATAAACCAACCAAACAAAACCACACAAAACACATAGTCAATTACCGCCAAATTAATATTAATAATTATTATATTAAGCTTTCATACAAGACAAAGGCATTTACACCGCATACCTGAAACATGCTAAGCCAAACTACTATACATTCATCACTAAGATTACTAATTGATTTACCGCGGACAATACACGTATTAAGTTAGCAAAATGTATTGTTTTTCCTACCAATTGAATTCCCACCGTAATCCTCAAAATATACGACTGAATTTTGAATAAGCGGAGTTTTAATCAAAGTTATAAGGGCGGTCAAAGTGACGCCGGTTGCTGACAAACAACTGTAGACACAACAACCCACCCTGGGTATGGACAATGATGGACACCAGACATCTATCCAGTTAACGTGCCGTGAAGAGCGATCGTCCACGGCACACGAACGGTTGGATTCCGGCGGTGAAGTGTTTTGGTTGGTTCCAATTTGCTTGGGAATTGTTGGTGTTAGTGGCGGTACTTTGAGCCTATCGAAATGGGAACGTACCTATGTAAAGAAAACGTGTTACTATGCTTTTTACTCTTTATTGGCACAAAACCGTAGCTAAACAAAGTTCCAGATTCTTCTGCGTACCCGATTTGACGTTTGCTTTAAAGCACAAAATAAATGTGTACAGAAGTTGTATACCTTCGATCTTAAAGAAAGTCGCCTTTATATTTTATCTGCACATAGCGCACCCATGATACAATTTAACTAAACGCCACGCATTGGAGTAAGGCCCTTCATATATTACGATACTCGCAAGGGACGAGATTTCAGTCGCATGCCAATAGAATACATGTTCGTTACTCGAGGTTCGTACATTATGCTACTAAAAACAAAGAAAATTTCATCTTTTGCATTTGCATCACACATGCTAGAACGTTTATGTCAAGTGATTCCAGTGACGAAGAAGCACTTGCAGTGTATCTTTATTATAGAAATAGAAGACGGAATAGAAACAATTGAATATACTGGGTTCATCCTTACGTTAACAGAAACAAAACGTTGAACAGACATGGATATTTTTCTATTTCTTGAACAATATTGAACTGCTGTTCCACCACCATTTTGCCGAGAAGCGTAGGAGATGCGACGCACTAGTAGCAGACGCGTAAGATAGGCCGGTAGCGAAGTGTGCGAATCACCATACAAATACAAGTGAGATAATTCTCGGCGACTCATCATTGAGACTCGCGTAGGATACCAGTCGTCTGTAAGTATCGTAATGTAAGAAGGGCTTTATTATTATTAGTGTTGACATTACTCCTAGTGTTTTGACAGGTGTCAAATCAGACTTCTTAGATTGTAGCGAGTGTAGCTTTTTCCCAATTATTTTGTGATCAGCTTCCAGTCTAACCAGATGCGGCTGGATAGCAGTATTTTGCAAGGAGCGACTGCCATCAGACCTCCGCAACCCAGTTACTGGGCAATGCCGAAATCCTAAGGTTAGGCCGGTTGTTAGACTTTCGGGCTTATGACTCCCCGTAACGGCTGGCATCACTGGCTACCGCATCACTGGTATTCGTAAGACACCTGGTGGGACCGACTGTTTAACGTGCTCTCCGAAGCACGGAGGGGTCTCGATGTGTGAGGAATGGTCACCTATCGCGGCAAGCGTAGCTTATTTTTTTTATAGATGGTTAATCATCATATGACTCCTTCTGCTCTGGCCGGAGCGGAAGGGAGTGTCAGACTCTTACTGACTAAAACTCATCCGTGTTCCTCCTAGTGCCCTTTGCGTTCCAGGGCCGCGGTAACTCTTCCGCAACCCTGGCAGGCACTGGCCCTAGCGGGCCCCATCTACTAAGCTGACATCTCTTTGAGGCGCGCGTGGGGCACAACGCGCCGTCGACCCGGGCCTGGTTCTGATCGGACGGCGAGCCACGCAACGCTCGCCGTCCGCAGGTCCGCACCTACGGTGGCCGGGAATCGCCCTGCGACTCCCGACACCCGGAAGCGTAGCTTAACATTACAAATCATTTGATCCGCGCGGTTGTTTGTTTAGCCACGTGCCTCTCTCTCTCTTCTCGAGAAATGGGAGTATTAAGTCCTATACTTTTCACACTTTCGATAGCACAAAAACGTAAGTCAACAAAGTTCCATATCAAAATGTATCATCATCATTCAGCCGAAAGAAAGACAGGGAAAGAAAGGGGTTGCCGTAATCGCCACGCTTGGGAGGCGTGTTGGCGATCGCAGTATGGTTGTTAAAGTACTCAGAGAACACTGCTGCCCATCCTCTAGAGAATCTCTTAGTCGCCTTTTACGACACCCACGAAAAGAGATGGGGTAGTGTTATTCTTTAAGTCCGGCACTACAAGAGACAATCAAAATGTATCAATATGTATACTAATTTAATAATATCGTAATGTGTAATTGAACATTTTTGCAAATTCCGCAACAATTAGATACATCATTATTGGATTGGCGATTTTGATATCATTCCATTAATACAACTATTACGTTCCTGTTATAATTACTGCATTTAAAAAGGTGGAATATGCTTCTGTTCAGAAGTTGCAGTAATTCACACAGTATAGCAGGCTAAGTGTTTGTTATTGTTTGCTCTATAAACATATTTACCGGAAAAGAAACCGTATAAAAAAAACTTGAAAAAAATAAAGCAATTATTCAACATGTTTTTGTTCCTCCTCTATCTTAAAAACGGTAATACATTCAAGCGTGAAACTTGGCATGATCGTTGTAGATACTCTATAGTTAAACAGCAAATAATAAAAACAGTTGTTTCACAGACATGCGTTGTAGTACGGAACCCTTGGTGCGTCAGTCCTACTCGCACTTGTCAGTAGAAATTACTACACCGTATTCAGGGTGCCGTGAGATAAAAGGTTTGACTACTCTTAATAAAAAGTTTTTCTGTAAAATATTTCAAAATATTAATTTCTAACAAAAAGAAATGATGTAATGTTAATTTACTAAAAACAGTTCTTCCTGTAGTAAGTTTAGAATTTTCATTGGCTAGTTTAGTATTTCACTAAAAAGAGACCTAGTAAGATTTTTTACATTATGTCTCTTGCCTACTTGATTAAGGAGTAGATATAATCACCCCTCCTTATAAACGATGGATAAAGGTTGTTTAACTAAAATGGCTTTCAAGTCTATTGCCATCTCTATTCATTGGCATACAAATGATAAGGACGTTTAAAAATGACAATCTTTTACAAGTAAGGGGGAACGAAAACTGACAAACGTAAATTTTTCTTAACCGTGCCGTAACTGAGCTGCAGCTTTGACGGTTCTATTTGCTAGAGCACAACCCATATCTTCCTATACCTATAATCTTGTAACAGGCGTGTGTGTCCGGCCAGTGCCGGACACGAGACATCTATCCGGGTAATGTGCCGTGAAAAACGATCGCCTGCACCCGATGTACGAGATTTCTGTGGTTTAGGATTATTTGGTGTTTATCGAATGGGTAAACTTTTTAGGGAAACCTGAAAGCCAAATTCTCGTAATTAAAAATGTTCAAAATATAGTTTCGATTTAGTCTCAATCTCGTAAATGTAACAAATGGTATTCTTGTTCGTTAACAAACAACGTCAAACGCGAGATTATATTGAAATGAGATTGAAAGTTGACTGAAGCCAAAAGGGTATTCTGGTTACATTATGAACTGAACCATTTCACCAAATTGGAATTCTCATTTATTTCTAGGATTTTAGTCTATGACTGTTTATATCGGTATGCTATCGGTAATATATTTTAAGTTGACTAACATCGAGATAGACTGAGATGATACTGAAACCGGACCTAACTTTAAGTGTATCAGAAAACCATTTTTTATTCAATTCACAATATAATCTCAGTTCGGTCAACCTTCAGTCTTACTTCAAATTAATTACGAGAATTGGGCTTCTGGTATCTTACTTCACAGCATAGCGTTGTGAATCAATCAAGTTTGATTCAAATTATTGTCATTAAGCATCCTTGAAATCCAACAAAAACTGTCTCGAATTGAAACTAACGACTGTTTTCAATATTAAACAGAATATTCTGTATTGTACAATCACGTCTAATAATACGTATATTACACATAGCGAAATTAAAAAGCGTTTTCCTTATAAAATATCTGTTATAATTATGAAATAATGCACACATAGTTTCTACAAATGCATACGTATTTTAGTTTAGAATATTTTTGTTAATTACATTCTATTATCTAAGGCACTTGTCCCACCGCCAACGATTAGCGAGAAGCGAGTAGAGCTAGAAACTAGAAACGAGTTGGCGAGCAACGAGAAGCGAGTGTGTAGTTCCGATAGTTTTGTCGCTGGGCTATAAGCAAGAGTGCGACTGCGACGGGCGATTACTCGCATCACTCGCAAATGACCGCTGGTTGGTCTCTCGGCGTGAGTACTGACCGAGAAGTGAGCATCGCTGAGCAAGTATTACTGAGCGAGTATTATCTTTGATAGCTCTTGTCGCTCAGCGACAAACTAGTGGAGCGAGTCATAGCCGGCAGTGTAAACAGTCAGCGATCAACTATTAGTATATGCATCACTTTTGTTTACACGGAATGTATGTCTATTGTGCATTTCTTGACAACTGTCTAAAAGAAATTAGCTTTTTAAGTTCGCTATGTGTATACATCTTATTACACGACGTGACTGTACGTAATAAAACTACGTGTGTGTGTAATAAAACGGAAAAAAAAATACATCCACAGTGAGAGAAAATATAAAGTTAAACGTACCTACGATATCTGTGTGTTTATGAAAATATCATAAAAAATATACCTAATCGTTAAATAATCATGACAATAATCGACAATTACGATTACATAAACTCACGCCTTTTTCCCATGGGAATGGGCAGAAACTGTAGAACGCCACATGCTATGATCCTTACATACTCCTTTCGTTTCGTCCACGGTCATACATCTTGTCATACACGCACGCCGGTTGAAAGTACTACGTACCTGTCCTTTTTGAAGAACATCACAATTACGATTAATCGCTAAATTATGCTGATAAATTTAATTAAGCTCTTAATAGTAATCGTAATTACGATTAATCTTAACCGTAACCATTTCACCACTAGTTTTTATTGCATGCAATTCCGCACAATTGTAACTTCGACACCATTCTATTTTTACAACTTCCGCAAAATGCAGCGGTTTAGAAAAAATGCAATGAAACAGTTTTTTTATTTATTTCCCCAAATAAATGGGGAACAGGCAAAAGGGGTTCTCTTTTACAGTTTGACATTGATATAAATGAACGTGGCAAAATAAAGAACTAACATGAAATGTACTGGATTTGACAGGTTTTTGACATCTTCCTTCACAACTAGTGCCGCCCTCCACGTTCATTTAGTGTGCGTCTATACTGAATGCGCGAACCGTGGCTTTACCGTCGATACATTTTTTTTTTCTGGGTGGAAATTTTCATGGATTTCCTCCGCCCTGGGTTGGGAGGAGGGGCCTGTCAGACTCTTACTGACTAAAACCACCGTCCTACCGTCGATACCTGTCCTTAGTGCACCCGGGAAAGTTGACGGGTACGCGCGTGTTTAGTGTTTCGTTTATTTTACTTTGGTTTTAATAATGTCGATATTAAAATTTCAAACAAAAAAAATTTTGTTTGAAAGAACATTCTCCCGAGGTAGTCTCATTTAAATTTGGTGAAGATCTGATGAAGACCCTCGGAAATTGACCATGGAACTCTTCAATGGATAAAAGCAAATTACCCGGGATTGCTGTATTTGCATGTTTGTGTATTGTATACGCCACGTAAAATAGAAAAATAAAAAAACTAAAAAAGAGTAAAATAATCACCATATTATTAAACTAACAGTTTCAGAGGTCAGTGCCTTCAATTTAGTTCAGTGTAAAATTGCATCAACTTCTGAAATTGTTAGTTTTTACTTTTTTGAAGTTATTTTAATAAGTATTATTATTTTATTTTTGTTTGCGTCTTGCGTGAAGTGCGCGTATAATATTATGTTGAAAATCAGTGCGAATACTGGGGTGCATGAAAAGAGCCTTCACGAGTAACGATACTTAAGTACGTCCGGCGCACCCTGGGCAGTCAGCCCCGCTACCAACCTTGCTGACTAGCTAATCTTTTCACGACAGCATGAGCTATTTACGTATAGCTCGTGCGAATACTGAGCTGGATTCCTCGCCACACACCAATTAAATCTTTAAAATGTTTTTAATTATTGTTTTTATACAGGTGGGTAAAAATCGTGGATCAAACGAAACAGGGCAATAGTTGGGGTTATTTGCAGCATTTTTTTGGTATTAATTTTTTTTCACAGTAAGTTTCTAAAGTTTCAAAGAATTTTTCTTGAGAATTAAAAGATATTGAAAAAAGTGCCAATACTCATAAATCATGATACCCACTGTCATAAAAGCACTTTCAAGCATAATTATTGTTTTAAAATAGGTATCCATTTTACTTTAATGGCTAATTTATTAAAAAAAAATAGTATTTTCTTTAAAAACACTCCAATTGTCATAACTTTTAAGGAGATCAAGTCAGGGCTCTGCCACATGGATACTTTTCACTGCAAATAACCCCAACTGTCGCCCTGTTTCGTTTGATCCACGATTTTGACCCAGCCCGTATAATATCTTGTTTGGCAATAAAAATGGTTTAAATAATATAACGGACAAAGTATAATTTCACCTAATGACGCGTAAATCATTAATCTATCGACATTTAATGGATTAATTACAGAATTACGTGTCCAGTATACATGGGTCAGCGTATTTGTTTAATGTACACTCGGGAGCAATGAATCTGGGTCACCAACGTAAATCGTAATATCTCAGAAACTAATATTGCTACAATTTTATATTATAAGTTTCGTGAGACACATTCATATTTATGATTAGTTATGGTTTACTCACGTGAATCTTTCGGGATCACCCGCATAATTTCGGACCCAAACGGAGCCCTTAGAGCCTATGCACACGACGTCTTTTTAACGCGCCGTCGGCGTCGACGCGCGTTTCTGTCATCTATACATATAAAAGGAGAAGCTGACTGACTGATCTATCAACGCACAGCCTAAACCGCTGGGGTTAGAAAGTTGAAATTTTGACAGTAGGTTCCTTTTGTAACGTAGGCATCCACTAAGAAGGGATTTTTCGAAATTCTGCCCTTAAGGGAGTTAAATAGGGGATGAAAGTTTGTATGGAAAATCGTCACTTAACGGGTTAAAAATTTCACGCAAGCGAAGCTGCGGGCGAAAGCTAGTACTTCATACTTAAAAAACGTCATTGTGATTTTTTATGTATGGAGTTTAACGGAAACGCGTGTCGACAGCGCCCCGTGTGCATAGGCCCTTAAAGTGAACGCGCACCTACACGCACTGCAGGAGCCGCACGCGCCGCAGTCATCGCATTTACTCATGGTCTCGCGCAATCCGAATCGTACGCGCCGAACGCGCCGCACGCACAGGCTGTCGAAATCGTATTCACTTCTTATTATATTATATAAATTATGGAAGTTGATTCTGTTATTGTCAGTTGCATGTTCGAAGAAGAAATGAAACAAAAAGAAAAATACAGAATACGATACAGATGACGTCGAATTTGATGAACGCGTTGAATTTGATAACGTCATCCGCATTTTACTGAAATGCTGGTCGTGAGGCGTGGACATTTATGCGTCGTTGCATATGATTTCATTGACAAAATTCGATGACTGCGGTGCGTGTGGCTCCTGCAGCGCGTTTAGGTGCGCGTTCACCTTTAATCATGAGCAGTTCGATTCACGACCTCGCCGCGTGTTCAGCTCATGAGTAAGGGCTCCATTTAGGTCCGAAACTGATCGGGCAATCCCGAAAAATGCATATAAATAAACCGTAACTAATCATAATTGTTTAACACTACTCAAATAAAATTCAATAACTTCTGAAATACTTTATTGTTACTAAGCCGTTACGGTACCGTTAATACAGAAACCGCATGTGTGTGAAAAGGGCCTAACTAATGTAAGTTAGGTTAACAGATGGAACAGCCATTCAACGTCTGCTCTAGTTCGCTTCAGACATGCGTAGCACGTAATTCATGTCTACCATGTCTTGCCTCATACGTTGGCAGACTAGCATCCAGGAATTATGTCCATCGTTCTGAGACTAACAAGTTTGATTGGGTTTCATTTCAGAGCGTATGCTGAGCGCAGATCAAAGATGCCAATGCGTAGGGCTGTGTTGCTTAACGGTTTAGCAACAAAAAACATGCCTACGCGCCGCTGCTGCCCCGGAGTGAAACACAAAAGACAACAAAACCGAATATTAGTGAGTGATAGAAACGAAATGTCATAATAGCGCGAACGTGCAAAAAAATATGAGCTCTCTCGCTCAAGACTAAAGCTTAATTTTGCGTAGGTACTCGAAACGAATTTTTCTTCTTTCTTTTATTAGCCCCCGATACAAAATGAGGGGTGTTATAAATTTGACCGCTATGTGTGTCTATGTGTCTGTCTGTGGCACCGTAGCTCTTAAACGGGTGAACCGATTTGGGTGCGGTAAGTTTAAGGCAATAACTAAATGATTAAAATAGTGAAAATGCAAACTCATAGCGCTCCCAGACTTAACAATTTAACACCCAATGTTTTACAACAAAAATTTGATCGTATCAAAGCAAGTTGGTCGGAAATGCTAGTAAATTAATAGATAGTCAATCAAATCAAGGGTCTGACTTACTTAAGCGGTACCCCGACGCGACATTATAGCGCCCTTTTAACGAGCAAACCTTATCGTGCCATCCAGTAATTTCTATAATTAAAATATACATATATAGGTGTTATGTACTCAATCGAATTTGATGGCTCAACGATAGGTATTATTTTTGACTTTTTAAAAGCAAAAACTTTGGGGTTTTTTTTTATTGTTAATTTAATTTTTATTCTGTGCATTCAGGCAGGGCCAAAGTGGCATACACAATCGAGGTTGATATGCGGATAAACTCTTTTAAATATTTTTAAAAGACTATTAATTCTAATGATCGATTACCCTGTGTCCTAACTGGGTATATAGTGCAGTGCGTTGCATTGCGTTGAGCATCGTGTCGCAAAAATAACAAAAATGATGATGATAAATATTATTATACTAGAGGCCTACGAGAACAGTGCATCGAGCGGCGCGTATAGTTTGTTTTTAGCGATTTGACTGCGGCAGAAATTTGTATTTAGCCCTACTCATAAAATACTACAAAGACTGTATTACAATGCAGCTGCTAGCCAGTCAGAAAGGTTGGCAGCGGTGCTGACTACATAGAGTGCGCCGGACGTACTTCAGTATCGTCACTCGTGCATCAGTTCTTAAAGAAAGAATGGGCAAGGTTTATTTTTACTAATAAGCAGAAGTTTTTTTAAATTTTTTACTATGTTAGAAACCTTCGTGCATTTGTCAACAACACCTGAAAGTCAATCCATCAACTACTTTTCGAGTTTGCGAATACAAACATACGGAATCAGAATTTTTAAATGTAAAGCCGGATCCGTAGCGCCAATTTTGCTACCAAAACTGTTAGGCCACGCCCCTATTCGGTTAGCAAACAATGTTAAGCCGGGTCCGCAGCGCCGTGTTTTCGTATTCGCAAACACGATAATATTGTTTGCTAACCGAATAGGGGCGTGGCCTAACAGTTTTGTTCGCAAAAACACAATAACATGTTAGAAAATTGGCGCTGCGGCCGGTTTTAACATTTACATTTACAGCATGTCTGTTTAGTGCCTGTTTTTATTATTTAATAAACAGTAAATCGGACATTATTATTTTTTTGCTATCACTTTAAGGATGTTTCAACCTAGTACCAAACGAAGCATTTCAAATTAAGGGTAGTACCACACCACCAAATCCTTTGCCTCCATCAGTCAGTACCACGTCAGTACACTCGTAATTCGTCTAAGCGTTGCATTAATTTGGCTTAACCGTGCTTATCTCACCGCTTTGAGATGCGTTGCGCTGTGCACGCCGTCGGTCTGAATTAGGAAATAATACTCTGTGAAGATCATGCTACAATGGATAATATAATTTTAACATTATTATGAACAGCATCAAAATGCGCAACTCACTCTTCATCGCTATGGCTTTGATTCTGACAGTACAACAATATACATTGCGTGGTGCATAGTTATGGAGAAGTCGGATTGGTAATACATACGTTGCTATGGAAATGGTTGAACTGTCAATATCAAAGTCTTAGCGGTTACGATTCTGTTGCGTTTGGCGAACTTTTTCTTCAACTTAGACTTCTAGTAGGCTAATTCACGTAACTTAATTAGGTCAGTTGCAGTTAAGTTTAGATCAAAACAACACTTTTCTTATTGTATTCGTACACATATGGCCACATTTTAGGCTTTGGTTGGCAGTCATGCAGTTGACGCGCAGTTCCCGCGCTGCTTACGGGCAGTTAGAATAGAATAGATTTTTATTTTCTTACCACAAATTACAGCTTAAAGTTAAATTAGTCTATAGATACAATTTATACTTAATTTGTGGAAGACTGGTGCCTAAACTAAGTCTTTTTCAAAACCTGTAAGTCATGTCACCAGGGGCCTAATTCTCCTAAAATAAATTGTTGCCAAACGCAATCGAACCACAACTGTCAATCAGTTTTTGTTTTCGAAAACTTTCAAAATGACTGATTTTGTTTTTTGCGTCAAACAATTCGACAGGTTTTGAAATTGAGAACTGTCAGAATGAACGGTTCGGCCTTGGTTCGGTTGTGATTTATCAAGATTTATCTTAGGAGAATTGGGCCCCAGGCCCCCTTTACAATTTATATATTCCAAGTATTGCACAGAAGACATTTATGTTTAAAATCAGAATTAAGTAGTATTCATTACGAGTATTAATTCATTTATTATTTAATTATAAAATAGGAATACAATTTAGTTTTTTTTTCAATTTATTTATTAATTTAGTAAACATGCAAAGGATGTGTGAGAGTGAGGAGTGTGTGTATGTGTATGTGGAAGTGTGGGTGTGTGCATGTGTTCAAAAATTACAATTTCAAAGATTACAAGAATAATATTTAACACTAAAACTTGAACTGCAGCGTCACTACAACTTGATTGGCATGTCATGAAACTACGTGAATTAGCCTACAGGCTCATTGCTTTGGGTCAATCGGGTTTGTTTACGTTTTTATATTTATAAAGAGGGTTTAATTAATCACTTCGCGAGTATGCCACCCTACTTAGAAACCATTAACGATTAATGTAATTTATTATTTTTATACAGCATTCTCGCTTTCTCTGATAAGGGAAGAATGCTGTTACATTTACCATTATAATCAAATCTAGAAAAAATGTTGGATTCTTTGGGCTTCGCTCCGGACACACTCCGTCAGAATATTTATTTATTTATTTAAACTTTATGTACATTGGTGGTACACAAGGCGGACTTAATGCCATAAGGCATTCTCTACCAGTCAACCTTTGAATAGAAGTCTAGAATATGGTGCGCATCCTCTATTATATTACAGAACAGTTAGGTGACTCCACTTTACTCAATAGCTGTGCAAAATATGTCAAATCTATTTAAAGCGACTGGATGTACGTTGGCTTCGTGAGCTTAGGGCTAACACATCACGCATCAGTAAAATACATCTTTGTCGCGGTCATACAAATTTCACTAGCCCACGCTTATTTGGACGTATACGTGTTACATAATGCCCCTTAAAAAAGAAAATGTTAATCTAGTAGTCTTTTATGGTTGTTGTCATTTATCTCTCAGAGGAAATTATGTAAGAATGTTAATAACTTTCTGGGTAGTCTACTCTTTACTTTTATGTTTTTAGGATTGCGTTTCAGTGATGATTTTATTATATGGTTTGCCATTGTTTTTGTGTCTTAATTTTATTTTAAAATATTCCCAATTGACTTTTTACTAGGGATCTTTTAATCCCCTTTTGGCTTTAGGGGTATTTGTGTAACACGTTGTATTGGCGAGTTAAGTTCAGTACTTGCTTAACCTTGTGTCAGTTTCCAGTCTAGCCAGATGCGGAAGAATACCAGTATTTTACACGGAGCGACTAGCATCAAACCTCCGCATCCCAATTACTGAGCAATGCCGATATCTTGAGGTGAGACTGATTGTCAGACTTTCAGGCTTCTAACTACCCGTAACGACTGTCATAAATATTCACATGACATCCGGGATCGACAGTTTCAAATGCTCGAAGCAAGGAGGGACCTCGATGTCTAACGATTGATCACCCATCCACCCTCCTGAGCCCCAGTACTTGCTTACCTAAATTCACTAAAATGGCAAGATAACTCGCCACTTAACTAACTTTAGTCACTCCTCGTCAATGTTAAGACGGAACGTCTTATTCTTCCAACCACATTGTCAGGGGTTGAGAACATTAAAGACTATCGATCAGGGCTGTGCAAACAACCCTTATGTGCTAACGCAATCATCGTGAGTTAACCCGTGCGTAACGTTAAATAGATATGCTACATCAGATCGGAGAATTTAAGGGATCGTGTTAACAAGCTCCGTAATTTCACGAAACTGCTAATATTAACGTTCATAATTAAAATTTAAACGTAATCGAAATTAATTTTGTATGATAGAATTAGCGGGTGCGCTATATGCTGTAATAGTTGTAAGTTTTGAGATAAACTAGACATAGTTTCGGATGAGTTGAAATATTTGTTAGCTATTTATGAAACTAGAGTGTGTGTTGTGTAATTAATTTTCTGCTAGAAACATTTTGCATGCGTTAAAAATTGCTGTGGTGTGTGAGGGCTTTTCTATTCTGTTACAAGTCTTGTTTTGCTGTTTTATTTTAATTTTATTTTTATTAATTTCGTCCTTGTTGACAGACACCGTTCGAGTGCCGAGTGTATAGTGTATTTGAATACTAGAATAGTAAGTTGTTATATAATTACCTAGAATATCGCTAGTCCATGACCGGACACATTGTATAATACTAAGTAATATTATTTACATTTCGTATTCTAAATAGAAATACGGTTTTCAATTTAAAAAATGAACCAGTGTGATCTGCTCGCGGTCTGTAACCACGCTTGTCGATGCGTTGTCAGCGTGGTTGTCAGTGTGTTGCACTATGCGTGTTTTATACAGGGCTACTGGTAATTCGACGTATTCCTTGCACCACGTTATAGGGGGGCTAATATGCAACAAATTTAACCCCACATATGTTCTACGAAATTCAATGGATTTCGAGATATTGCAATTTTTATATTATTTTGAATAATACCCAGAATTCCTCCTTAAACATTATTTATCTATAAAATATCAAATTGATCTGCTTTGATTATGATATTAACTTGTAGCTGATACTTTTACGAAGCTTTCTGTGTATTTAACTGTTCTTAATGACCATCCAGTTGAAAGTAATCATTAAAAGTTAAATAAGTGTATTAGAAAATCATCGAGGTACACGATAAAGAATGATGTTTATCTCAAAAATTTACTATGACACTAAGTGTACAAAATGCAAGACAAACATCCTTATTTAATCAGCTATCCAACGAGGTATAGACGTTCAGAAAATATTTAGAAACTAATGTAAAAATGTCTTATAATACTGACAAAGGCGATTTCTGAAAAATCTCTACAAGCACGCAGGTGGCCCGTTAAGTGCAATTCATTGCATAATCCTCGCGTAGAGATTAAACAGCAGTCTGTCGGGCACCAACTGTCCTCTAAATGTCAGGATTAGATTAGGTCAGGTCGTTAGGTTATGTTTGGTCAGGGTTAGGTAGGTTAGGTTAGGACCTAAGTGTGCGAGGGAACACCGGGGTGGTTTTAGTCAGTAAGAGTCTGAAAGACCCTTCTGCCCACCCCCAGGACGGAGGACATCTATGAAGATATCCAGTAGGCAAAAAAATATGGTCAGGTTAGGTCGTTAGGTTAGGTCACGGTTAGGTTTAGGTTAGGTCACAACTTCGATGCCCTGGGATTTGGAGGCGAGGGCCCTCGCGCTGAGATATCGCCAAAGCGAGGAGGCGCTTGAGCGGAGTGGTCTCCGCCAGATCCTAGTGGCTGTGGAGGGAACGACTTGCGCAACCCAGCGCAGGGCACGCCGCAACAGTGGCGGTAAGACCCGTAATGGAGGAGTGGCTGGAGAGGCGGCATGGCAACCTCAGCTTCCAGATGACGCAGGTGCAGATATCTCAGCGCGGGGGCCCTTGCCTCCAGATCCCAGGGCATCGAAGTTGTGACCTAACCTAAACCTAACCGTGACCTAACCTAACGACCTAACCTGGCCATATTTTTTTGCCTACTGGATATCCTCATAGATGTCCTCCGTCCTGGGGGTGGGCAGAGGGGTCTTTCAGACACTTACTGACTAAAACCACCCCGGTGTTCCCTCGCACACTTAGGTCCTAACCTAACCTACCTAACCCTGACCAAACATAACCTAACGACCTGACCTAATCTAATCCTGACATTTAGAGGACAGTTGGTGCCCGACAGACTGCTGTTTAATCTCTACGCGAGGATTATGCAATGAATTGCACTTAACGGGCCACCTGCGTGCTTGTAGAGATTTTTCAGAAATCGCCTTTGTCAGTATTATAAGACATTTTTACATTAGTTTCTAAATATTTTCTGAACGTCTATACCTCGTTGGATAGCTGATTAAATAAGGATGTTTGTCTTGCATTTTGTACACTTAGTGTCATAGTAAATTTTTGAGATAAACATCATTCTTTATCGTGTACCTCGATGATTTTCTAATACACTTATTTAACTTTTAATGATTACTTTCAACTGGATGGTCATTAAGAACAGTTAAATACACAGAAAGCTTCGTAAAAGTATCAGCTACAAGTTAATATCATAATCAAAGCAGATCAATTTGATATTTTATAGATAAATAATGTTTAAGGAGGAATTCTGGGTATTATTCAAAATAATATAAAAATTGCAATATCTCGAAATCCATTGAATTTCGTAGAACATATGTGGGGTTAAATTTGTTGCATATTAGCCCCCCTATAACGTGGTGCAAGGAATACGTCGAATTACCAGTAGCCCTGTATACAAACTGAAGTACTTACGGTCAACGTTAAAAAACGCTGCCCCGCGCACCGGAGCGTGGAGCTTGGTAGCCTGAGATCCGCCTGAGAGACTGACAAAACCCTCCGCCTCCCCCAGAGGGGAAAGTATTATATTCATTGGTCCACATAGCATAGCACTGGTGGAAACTGATTCAACTAAGCTACGTTTTTTTATACGGAAGGATGCGTGCTGTGGATGCGTGCTATGGATGCGAACTATGGATGCGAGCTATGGATGCGTGCTACGGATGGTCGCGAGTGGTGTAGCTATGTCCGCCGCTCCCCGTGCCTTCCCTATTGTCGATACGTCGCATAGCTCGAGATGCGCATCTTCCTCGCACAGCTACATAGCTTAGCATCAGTGGAAACGGTCACATAGTTTCGTAGCTTAGCTTTTACATTCTCGCAGCATGGCTACATAGCACATCTCTGGTGGAAAGGCACCCTTAAAAGAGGATATCTTTCGTCTTATACCTAAAATAATGTGTCTAAAATCATGTAATCTTTAAGATCCCTATAAGACCGCCTCTTTCTGAAATACGGCACGGGATAATGTAGCTTATTCTTCGCACACTAAGTGTCCCATTTGCAATATTAGCGAGAGAAATCAAAGAAAACACGAGAACAAATTACCCCAACTTTTTCCCCTTGAAGAACGTAATCCGCAATACAATATTCAGGATTTTCCCCCTACCCCCGGTCAACAGTAAGTGCTATGTATTCAGATTACATTACCGTCTTTGTCGCCACGTAACGCCCTGGAAGCCGTTTTCGTGTTTCTAATTTAGCTCAGGTCAGTGGTCATGTAAGGTTAGTTGACCACTAAATAGATGTGCGAATTTCTTTGTCTCATTATTAGGTTAAATGTTTGTTGGTGTGGATTTGTTCTTTGGGATTTGTCCTTTTATGAAGATGTTTATTATTTTTATTGCGTGTTACTTAATGGATGACCTTCATTACCAGTGATCGGAAAAGGGTGAGCTAATTTACCTAAACATCAAAGAACAAAGACAAAAACTGGAGACTTCCTTACGACAACATTTTTTTCGGGAGAATTTTCTCAGAGATTGTCTTTAATTTGTTTTCAAAAAATAAAAGACAATCTCCTTTTTTTGAAAACAATAAACAATCTCTTTTTTAAAAACAATGAACAACGTGTCATCTGGTTTTGTGACAATTTTGGGAAACAAAAATAGGAAACGAATTTAATTGTTTTCTGTGCTATTAACAATGTACTTTAATGATGTCCCGAAACCCGGAATAATTTTCACGAAAAAAAATGTTGTCGTAAGGAAGTCTCCAGTTTTTGTCTGTGTTCTTTGAAGTTTAGGTAAATTAGCTCACCTTTTTCCGATCACTGTTCATTACACATCGAGACTCCTCCTTGCCTCGGAAAGCACGTTAAGCTGTCGATCCTGAGTGTCATACGAATACCTATGACAGTCGTTACGGGTAGTCAGAAGCCCGAAAGTCTGACAACCGATCTAACCTTAAGATATCGGCATTGCCCAGTAAGTGGCGTGCGGAGGTATAATGGCAGTCGTTTCGTGTAAAATACTGGTCCCCAGCCGCATCTGGGGGTCTACTCCCTAAGCACGAAGTCTGTGGTTTCGGCTTTAGTTACGAGCGTCTCCTACTACCTATCACCTACGGACATACGATTATTTCGGGGCCCGAACTAAGAATGAATAACAACACGACTTGACAGTTGTCCCTACTACCGATTTGTTTTTGCCCGTCCGAAAAGTTGAACTTGACACTTGTTTTGTTCACTCCTACGTTTCGGGCTACTTTCGGACGGACGACTAACTTCGTTGACGGACTTAGGGAGTAGGCCCTGGTAAGACTGGAAGCTGACCCCAACTTAACCGGGAGAAGGCTTAGCAGAACGTTGTCTGTACTTCCTAAAGAGTTTTGAGAACCAAGTTTTGTAACACTTATTTTTTATCCATACCTATTCGACTACCTTGCAGGCCTACATTCTACAGGTTCAAATTGACGACGATTTGACGACTTTTTGCAGGGTTGTGTCCAGCTTGGTATAATCAAAACAACTAAGATCTGTAAGGACCGATTTTAGCAACGACAGATAATTTTTATCCCAGGAACAAGTAAGACGTATTAAGAGAATTTCTGTATAAAACCTGTAAAACGTCTTCATTCCTCAGATAAATGTTGCGTTAGTAAAATAGGTCCTAAATGGTTTAACAATAAAGTAACAAACGTCACCAAACTCCAGTTGTGTAGGCACACCTCTAACCTCAAGAAATTCAACGCGATCCGAGATGGCAACACAAAACCTTCCCGAAACTTAATCTTAATTCCATCCAAGTAAACGTGTATCATTGTTATAAAATCAAAACAAAATCTCAGCATCCGTGACTTAGAAAGACGGGCTCAGCAGACTGTGAACACATCTGCCACTCACGTCCGGAGCCACACGTGGTGGAGAGACCCGAGACGGAATTCCAAACCCGAAAATATATCTCACGAAGTCACAAATGTGTACCATGCGGTGAAAAATGTGGATTGAGAGAGGAAAAATGTTCTATTATTTCGAATCTTTAATTCAATTTGAACATAAAACTCACGCCTCTATTCCCCAAAGGGTTGGCAGAGGTGTATACTACACCCACATTCCACCGTTATTTACGGCCCATGTAATAGGGGGCGAGCCTATTGCCATCGACAGGGCACAAATCCAGGCTCCGGGCTGCTACTGAGAAATTCCACACGGAAAAACCCAATAGCACTTTGCCCGATCTGGGGATCGAACCCAGGACTTCACGCTCAGCAGTCGCGCTTGCAACCACTAGACCAACGAGGCAGTTCATAAATAAAAATAAAAATTCAGTTTATTTCACGTTAAATTACAATACATACTATATAGCTTACGCCTTTTTCCCCGCTTGGGTAGGCAAAGACAATTAAACACCTCCTGCTACGATTATGACATACAGTACATGTAAAATAAGTTTGCCTCTCTAAAACCAGGCTTTGAGCATTCTGTTCGTCACTTCAGAGAGGCAAAGTTATTTCGTACTCGTAAAATAACTTTGCCGCTTTGAAAACAAGCTCTGAGCGTTCTGTTCCTCACTTCAGAGAGGCAAAGTTATTTCGTACTCGTAAAATAACTTTGCCGCTTTGAAAACAAGCTCTGAGCGTTCTGTTCCTCACTTCAGAGAGGTAAAGTTATTTGGTACTCGTAAAGTAACTTTGCCGCTTTGAAAACAAGCATTTAGCGTTCTGTTCCTAACTTCAGAGAGGCAAAGTTATTTGGTACTCGTAAAATAACTTTGCCGCTTTGAAAACAAGCATTGACCGTTCTGTTCCTCACTTCAAAGAGGCGAAGTTATTTGGTACTCGTAAAATAACTTTGCCGCTTTGAAAACAAGCATTGACCGTTCTGTTCCTCACTTCAGAGAGGCAAAGTTATTTGGTACTCGTAAAATAACTTTGCCGCTTTGAAAACAAGCTCTGAGCGTTCTGTTCCTCACTTCAGAGAGGCAAAGTCATTTGGTACTCGTAAAATAACTTTGCCGCTTTGAAAACAAGCTCTGAGCGTTCTGTTCTTCTCTTCAGAGAGGCAAAGTTATTAGGTACTCGTAAAGTAACTTTGCCGCTTTGAAAACAAGCATTGAGCGTTCTGTTCCTCACTTCAAAGAGGCAAAGTTATTTGGTACTCGTAAAATAACTTTTCCGCTTTGAAAACAAGCATTGAGCGTTTTGTTTCTCACTTTAGAGAGGCGAAGTTATTTGGTACTCGTTAAATAACTTTGCCGCTTTGAAAACAAGCATTGAGCGTTCTGTTCCTCAGTTCAGACAGGCAAAATTATTTTACGCGTACTATACATTCCTCGCTTCTTCTATCTACATCATAGTGCACACCGTCATTTCCTCCAGATTTCTTCTACTTTGGCCCGGTGCAGGTTAGCAGTCTACGTGTACCGTTGAGAACACTTTCATTGAGCCTCTCAGGTTACCGTTAGGGTCCCCCTATACTTATCCAAGCAGAATCTATTTAGGCCGGTCGGGAAAAGCTTTACGTCTACGGCCATAAGAGTGTAACCGACGTTCGCTGGACCTCGGACGACCGCGCCGTATATGAGGAAAAACCCATAAGTGATAATAAAATTTGACGACACGTTTGGTGCAGTGGCTGAATAATTGACTTCTGCGCTAATCCGGGAATCGATTCCCACATGGAACAAAAATTTGTATGACTTACAGGTAGTTGTTTCGGGTCTGGGTGTTTGTATATGTGAGATTTGTGTCTGTAAAAGCACCCACGAGAAATCCTAGTGTGGGGCAACGTTTTTTTTTAGAGAGAAAATTTTATTCTGCACATGAATTCAAAAAGTCTGTGGTACTGAACAGGATTGAACTCAGACCCTCAGAAGACCCCCAGAAAACAATCATTCAACCGTTAGGCTATCACTGCTTTATTTATCTGTATTACACATATAAATAAAATTTAAATGCTGTTCCTTGGTAAACGCATCACTTTAGAACGGTTGGACCGATTTGGCTATTTTTTTTTGGTTATTATGAAAAAAATACTGTAAAATTGGCAATTCAGGAATATCTGAAAGTTCTTTTTTCCCATGGGATTTTTCTATGACATGACATCGTGTGTCGGGTCAGCTAGTAGTGAATGATATATATTTATGGAGAACTAGCTTTTGCCCGTGGCTTCGCTCCCGTTAGTTTAGAATTTGACAGTCAACTATTAACACACTACTAAAATTTCTATAATAACATAATTCAATCATGATTCGAAGGACACGTGGCGCCATCTATTATATCGTCATTGTTGTTTTCCTCGGGAACAATACTTTTTTTCGGGATTAAAGGTACCCTATGTCCGTTTCTGTACACCTGACAACGTATATGCAAAATTTCAGGATGATTGGTTCAGTGGTTTAGGCCTGAAAAGGTAACAAACAAACAAACTTACTTTCGCATTTATAATATTAGTTAGGATTAGGATGTATCTCTATCAGGAAACTATGAATGCTCTTATCCCTCTTTACCAATCTAAACTCCTCAATTCTTTTACCATTCACATACATCACCAAATAAACCATTAAACAGAGACACACTGCAATCTTATCGTCCACCCAGATCGTTAACCCACCATTAACCCATTCCCACAATTTTAGCTGCAAGATAAGCCGATACGAATCTTTTAGAGACCGTGCGGTTATTACACGGGAAATCAGTGCAGGAAACTAAGGCGAGGCAATTGTTGCAAGTTATTGCAACTTTAGAACTAGTTATACTTGCATGAGTTGTGACGTAGTAATGTGTTCAAAGATTGCAGCTCGTTTCGATGCTTTTTCTAGCTTCGTCGTTTTTTGCTTCGTCGGATAGGTAAAGCATTTAAACTATTTATTTTGCCACAGAAAAGATATTTTATAAAAACAATATTAAAAAACATTTCACAAGTATGATTGGTGTGTGGCAAGGAATCCAGCTCAGTATTCGCTGTGCGTACAGCACAGCACTGACTTTCAGGTAAAATAAAATAAAAAAACCGGCCAAGTGCGAGTTGGACTCGCGCACGAAGAGTTCCGTACCACTGTCCATAAAAACGGCAAAAAAATCACGTTTGTTGTATGGGAGCCCCCTTAAATATTTATTTTATTCTGTTTTTTAGTATTTTTTGTTGTAGCGGCAATAGAAATACATCATCTGTGAAAATTTCAACTGTCTAATTATCACGGTTCATGAGATACAGCCTGGTGACAGACGGACAGACGGACGGACAGCGGAGTCTTGGTAATAGGGTTCCTTTTACCCTTTGGGTATGGAACCCTAAAAAACCCAAAAAAAAAAACTAACATTTGTGTAAGTACAAAACAATTTGTGCATAAATAAATAAATGTACGTCTAAATTGTGATCCGTTTGTGGATGAGTGGAAGAGTCTACAGTCAGAATATGTTTTTGAATATATTTTTTCGTTCTGTTGTACTGTATGTATCTTTTTCTATTCCTTTTCTTCTTTAACTACTGAAATTGAAATTAAATCATTTTGATTTTAGCGAAATCACAACATAGTATAAAACAAAGTCGCTTCCCGCTGTTTGTCTGTCCCTATGTATGCTAAAATCTTTAAGACTACGCAACGGATTTTGATGCGGTTTTTTCAATAGAGTGATTCAAGAGGAAGGTTTATATGTATAAATTGCACCCGTGCAAAGCCGGGGCGGGTCGCTAGTAAATAGATAAATAAAATAAAAAATAATCTCTCATCACTCTCATAAACACAAAAAACAATCAAGAAAGGTACAAAAAACAAAATGCGTAACTTTTATTTGGAAAATAAATATGGCGCTTAGATAGGTTTTCTATACCACGTACATTAAAGGACTAAGAGCGGAAACCACATCTCCTAACATAGAACATAGGTTTTCTATACCGGGTGTCCCAAAAAACATGGTCATGGAGGAAAAGTACTTTAAATATAAAAACAAGGTTATTTGAATTCATTATACATAATAACATAAACTCACGCCTGTATTCCCCGAAGGGTTGGCAGAGGCGTATAGTACACCCACATTTCGCCGTTATGTTTACGTCCCATGTAATAGGGGGCGAGCCTATTGCCATCGACCGGGCACAAATCCAGACTCCGGGCTGCTACTGAGAAATTCCACACGGAAAAACCCAATAACACTTTGCCCGACCTGGCGATCGAACCTAGGACCTCACGGTCAGCAGTCGCGCTTGCGACCGCTAGACTAACGAGGCAGTTTATTATTTATTATAGACGAGTTACTATACAAAATTCAGTCTATATGAAGTATTTTTGATGTAGCAGCTAAAAGCGAAATTAATAAGATACAAACACTTGCCCCCTTTTTACAAAAGATGCTTTAAACCAAGACTTAAGGTAAACCCAGGTTTAAAATATACCCATCACTTTCTTATGTCATACAACAAAAAGAGACGGGGCTATTTTAAAACCTATATTTTTCTTAGACCATATTTTGTAATAAGGGGGATGAAGCTCAAAAAAATGATCAAAGTAACCCCGTTCTACGGTACAAATCTGCAAGAACTACTCAGCCAGTCAACTATTTTACTGACGAAAAAGGTATTCAGAAAACGGGTTTCCAATACCAACATTGTAAAGAAACGTCGTAACTAACCAAAGAAATAAATTTTATATTCAATTTAAATTCATAGTCCGTCAGTAGAGCAATCACTTACAGAGTTATGCGTACGAGATTCTGTTCGCCAAAGTTTTAAGACATAAAACGTTACAATGTAGTTTGTAGCTACCCTTACTTGTTAATGACACTCACCCGGTCACGTTTGGTCACAGAAACTAGAATGCCTAGACCCAAATAATACGACCAATCGTTTAGAAAACGACGTTGTACAAACTTTGTGGATCAATTTTATTACTTTTACTGCTAACTGTGACTATTTCACTATGTTGGTTCAGAGTTATAAATTGCGAGGGATGGGTTTTGTTTTCACGCCATTTTTATCTTGTCGGGTAAGTAGAGATTCAAGTGTTGTCAACACTTTGGCCTCATTTACGGAGACGCGAGGCGTCGCGAGTCGCGTTGTGCGGCGCGGCTCGCACTGAATTCAAACATATGGCGTTGTATGAGAGCGTTTACTGAGAAGCGATTTTACACGCGTTTGCTTGAAATGCAGGCGGAGCCCGCGGATGGCACCGCCGCGTCGCAAGCGACGTTTATCGCGGCGACGCAGCATTGCGACCAGCTATTCCTGCAATTCTCCGTCCACTGTAAAACGTAGTGTCAACAGCGGCGGGGCACGCGACGTCGCACGCGCCGCATCTTCATAAACAACATCGTATATTGCCATATGTTTGTGTTTGCGTTTACAGAAAAATCGTACGACGCGCCGCGAGACGCCACGCCGTACGAGGCGCGTGACGCCTCGCGTCTCCGTAAATGAGGCCTAAGTGATTTTTTTTTAATTCTATTTTCTCGGTTTTTGCACATAATATTTCGCTTTGTTTACAAAATGCATCTTACTTACAACTTCACATGTAGTAAGCCATGCCCTTAAACACACATACATACACACAGACACACATCCTCAGACACACACTTTCATTTTCATTACAATCTTCAAAATTACAATGTGCAGCGGTCTCTGGTACCCTAACACAAGTTTAATCTTACCATGGGTACCAGTGTTCCGCTATTCTATAATCTTTTATACAGTATGGGCCTGAGGTACTTGAAAGATTTTAACCACGCCTTTCTGATGGTAAAGAATCATGGCAGGATTTGTACAAAAAAAAAAAGGTTTTTAGAGAAGTTGAATTAGTTTTACCATTGATCCTTGCTCCCTAAAGAATATCTCTCAGCATTTAAACTAATTTTAGAACCCCGGAATATAATATAATATTCCAAATAAAACCTTTTGAAATTGAGTTAATTTCTGAATATGTCATACTAATCACCTGCCAATGTTGCCGCGTTCAGAAATTAGCCCAATGATAAGTTAGGAATCATAAAATATATATTTATTGCGGGGTTATAAAAATATTTTAAACACCTAAAGCTACTCTTTAGGTAGGTACCAAAGATTAATTATAACGATATACCAACTTCTCTAAAAATTTTTATTTTTCTGTACAAATCAAAGTATGGGACTCGCCATGATTCTTTATGAGTCAAATGTTATTTATATCAACGAAAGTCCAATACAGTCACTCTATTGGTTTTTTTTTTGTTTTTCTTTACTTAATAAATCAATTAACTTTAGTACTTCCTTGTAAACAATATCTTAAGCTGAACTGGCAACATTTATAAATTATCGTGTGAGTGGATAAAAAACTTCTCACTTCACAACCCTCCCCGACAATTTATGTTCGCATAAATTGTCAAAATGTAGGGAACAGCAGATTTTTTTTCGCGATTTCCGGTTTAGTCCCGTAGTAAAAGTTGTTCATAGTGATGAGTACAATGTCCCATTTCGGTATGTCGAGTGTTTAAAATTTAAACCTGTATACATACAAACATTGCAAGTTAAATAAAAGCTTGTATTGTAGCTAGGTATTGGTAGTACCTACCTACATCATCATCATGAACATACATCAACGAACAGAAAAAACATAAAATACTTGTTTATTACGCATAAAAACCGAAAAATATACCTACCCAGTTTTTTTTATCATAATGTTACGAATACAAGCGTGTATTGATGTGGAAAACATTCAGAGATCGCATACTGAGGCCGCAAGATGTCGATTTTCCAATCGAGTAGAGCTCACGTCACGAGACATGCAAATAATCGAATTATCTCTGTCCTTGTCACTAAATGGGGTGCCATTTGTCTCAAATATTTTGGGTTGTATTTTTTTGTGTTTGGTTGTGGTTCGAATTTAGAGATTTTATTTTTATTATTATACTAGCTGTACCCTCGGCATGCGTTGCAATGCACTTTTTCCTACTTACTACCTACCTACTACTTACCTAACTACCTACCTTCAGAAACAAAATTAAAATAGTAACAAAAAGGTAAAACCATTTTCACGCATGCGGTAAACAAATGAAGAACATGGACATACTTATTCAGATAATTTCGTTTTTTTTAAAAATAGGTACAAAATTTTGAACACAATGACAATTACGAACATAACAAAAAAAAAATAGCGATATCGGTCCAGCCGCTCACGCGTGATGCCGTGACCAAGGGAAATAGGAATTCATTTAGATATACATAGATCAGCAGCATTTTTTTAAGTTTTGCATAACCTGCAATGAAGTAATGAACATACTAAATTAATAATACATGGGCCTGCTATGAGAGAAGGATTTGTGATAGAAGTTCAGTCAGTCAGTTCATCAGTGCCACACTAGAAATAGAGATAATGTAAAAGGCTAGTCGAAAAGGGGGTACTTATCTGAAATGGTGTTAGAGTACTCATAATAATAAATAACTTTTGTTCTACAACTTTCCCCAAAGGTTAATAGTTGCGCCACTTTCCCCAAAGGTTAAAGTGGCGCCACTTCAGAAAAAAACCTTATTTCTGTCAACTCGCAACGTATTGAAATTTCGTACGTACAACATTTTAGTCAAGTGTTGTAGAAATTTTCGAACACCAAATATCAACACTAGAGCTTCTGGATTCGAAGTTTTAGCGAAAAGTACCAAAAACTAAAGCAATGACGTGAAATTTTTGAAATCGTTTGGCATTTTTCTTTTTAAATCGATATTTGAAATTTTAACACTTGCTTTAAAACAGTCATCAATGATTAAGTGGGCCGCAGATTAGAACCCCCTTTCAGACTAACCGTGTATAGATTACTAGAAGATATATTAATCTCTATAATAATCCATTAATCGCTTCTAACTACACCTACGGGAGGCGATCAGATTTACCACCGCCGAGCACCGACTACAAAAACGACTCAATACAAGCTTACTTTTAGTATATACTAAACCTGAAACTAGTTTGTTCAGAATCACTAGGAGAATCGATTGACATATTTTGTACACCACTTTTTTTTTTCATAAATTTCAATTTTGTTTCAGTAGTTTTCTACCCATAACAGTTGACGGGAATAGACACCTTGAGGCTTGAGACGGTCCTCTCGGTCAGTTTCCGTGTATTAGACAACCCCTGCATAGCACATCTCAGGCATTTCACACTTTTTTAGGGAACTTAACGCGACATAAACTAAGGTGTAACTTGGAAATTTACTAAAAAAAAAACACTTATACAGGCAGTTCTGATGAAAATCTTGTTGGGGTGTCTCGGTTTTCGTAAAGTAAAAATAAGGTTGTATAATCAAAACAGCCAAACAAAGACCCCAAGGTATACAAGGTTAGTCGGAAAGGGGGTACTAATCCGAAGCCCACTTATAGTATCGCTGATGACTGTTTGAAAGCAAGTGTTAAAATTTCAAAATTAGATATTTTTTTTTTCCAAATGAAATGATTTTTATTTTAGTTTTTTCAAAAATTATTCATCCCTGCTTTAGTTACGAATTCAGAAAATAGAGCTTCTAATTCGTGACCCCAAATATGACCTAAAACGTATACACAGCTGATCATAAGCTGAGGATAGATAGATTTTAGCATTTTTATTTTTTGTAATTTTTGAACATCTATTTCTCATAAACTATTGAGTTTTGGGGAAAATGGTAGAACAAAAGTTACTCATTATTATGGGTACTTGAACACCCTTTTAGATTAGTACCCCCTTTCTAACTAACCTTGTAGAATCAAAACAGCCAAACAAAGACCCCAAGGTATATATAATATATAAACTAGTCAACTCATCCCCAGCTTTCAGATTAATGCTAAAGTATGCGTACAGTGAAGTTTACCTATCAGCGTGGGTTTATCCGGTTCTAAAAGTTAAACAAAGTTCAACGCAACGAACGTTTGTTCAGCGTCGGGCTTATTGAATACTGTGACGTCACAGCGATTTATGATTTGCGGTAATATGTTAAACAAATATGAATTGTGAATCGGAAAAGCGTATCTAAAAATTGGAATAAGTATATTGTTTAGAATTGTGTGGTTTTATTTTGTGATCAAAAAAGCTGATTGTTTTGTTGTAGGTAAGGCCTACATAGGCATGATTTTTGGGCTTAGGAAAAACTTTTAGGTAGTATTTGGATGGGGTCAGACTATCAAAGATTTACTAATTCAAACACACTAAGGCGAGATTCACAGACCTAACTTTACTTTGCTAGGTAAAGTAAACCTTTCATACGAATATGAACAGTATTTTAAATAATTTTTTTAATGTTCATATTCGTTTAAGCAAAGAGGAGCTCGTGGCTAAATAATTACAGCCGCATAGACCGATCTTCCGGGTTAAGCCACGCTTGCCGAGGTTGGTCTGTGGATGGGTGACCATTTACCATAGCGAGTTTCCTCCGTGCCTCGGAAAGCACGTAAAGCCGTTGGTCCCGGCTGTCATTTGTAGATCTTTGACAGTCGTTACTGTTGGTCAGAAGCCAGAAAGTCTGACAACCAGTCTTACCAAGAGTATCGTATTACCCAGTTACTGGGTTGTGGAGGTCTGATAGGCAGTCGCTCCAAGTAAAATACTGATATTCAGCTGCATCCGGTTCGACTGGAAGCCGACCCCAACATAGTTGGGAAAAGGCTAGGCAGATGATGACTCGTATTC
The DNA here is from genome assembly GCA_905220435.1 of Amphipyra tragopoginis. Taxonomy (NCBI): domain Eukaryota; kingdom Metazoa; phylum Arthropoda; class Insecta; order Lepidoptera; family Noctuidae; genus Amphipyra; species Amphipyra tragopoginis. The sequence goes on along the minus strand of HG991999.1, from coordinate 6,187,257 downwards.
GTAGCGAATGTGAATAACTGTTTCATACTAATATGAACATTTACAATTTTATACGAATAATGTTCATATTCGTATGAAACACTTAGCAAAGTAAAGTCTAAGTGCGGTCTGTGAATCTCGCCCTAACTCCCTTACTAATAAACGTCCACAAAAGTTATGCCATCATGTATAAGGTCAGTGTAACCAATTTTTTTTTCGATTTACTTTATTTAGCGTTAATTAGTAAGATGATCAGTAAATATGGCATAAATTATATTTTTAAGGCTTGTATTCACGCCAACGACCTTGAGCATTTGGTACCGTACTAAGTTACGACACGAGTCGACGAGAGAAAGAGGGACGAGTGCGAGTGTGACATAGACGCAATCTGTAATTTGATGCATTTTTAATTTAATATAATGAAACTAATACATATTTCAAAAAAGTAACAAGTCCAAGTTATTGCCCTTTGTATTGCAAAGCAGAAGATATTTTTTATAGTCTTTTGATAAAAATGTAGGAGTAAAATGGTTTCATCTCAACGATTTGGAGATGATTTGGTGGTTTTTTTTCTTATTATGTGATGTCGATAGAAAAAATCTGGTAAGTCCAAGTTACGTATCATATGCTGTGGATTACTACCTATTTTTTCAGATATATTTTCTCTGTAAATGCCGGCGAAAAGTTGCTTCATCTGCACGTTTTTTTTCCGAGAGGGCCCTTAATAGCACCTATTTCATCACTAAAGTATTATTCTATGGCATTGGTATCGTTATTTGTTTTTTTTTTTTGATGAATTCACGACCATAAATTGTCGGGTGTCATAAATTGATAGCGTTGTTATGGTCAGTTGTTTACTTTAACATCTCGAATAAATTGTGATTAAATTTTATTGATAATATTCCATCATATCGGCCTGTAAACGTTTCGTAACGGTTGTACTGAATATTGTAACATTATTTAATAATTTATTACAGTAATTTAGTGTTGTCCTGACATCTACTTTATGTTGTACAGTCAGAAAAACTGTGTAAATCTCGCGACAGCTTTTTATATTGTAATAAATTGATGGGTTTGATTTAATTTAAAGTTTATTTTCTTCATTTTAGAGCACTTAAATAAACGCTTGTTTTCAAAAATGTTTTTTAATATTAATTTTAAGTTAAAACTGTTCTTTCTACCCCTATTGTTCTTCTTCTCGAGCATCTCCATCTAGTGAAGATTGGCGAAGCGTCCGCTGTCAAGACTTGTTCATGCATACGCAATTTTTGCAACACCCAGAATCAAACATTTATACAGGATATGTATGATGTGAGTTTCGGGACAGAAAAAAACAAACAAAGGATATTATAATGTTTGTTTCTGTCCCGAAATTCAACGTCAAGTCATGATAGGATAGTTTCTGACTGTTCAGTTTTTTTAATGTTCATTGGTTTTCGAATTTCAAAGTTACCATGAATAAAATTTGACCTAATAAATGTAGGTAGGTAAATATTGAATACCTATGTTTTAAAAAAAAGCGTACAACTTATTTTTTATTTTATTTTTCTGAACAGCCTTGAACTGCCTTATCATTTGTTCCCAGCTTAACGTTGAGTTTCGAGACACCCCATATAAAATTAACTTTAGCTAAACAAATAATTTTAACCAAGGTTATGAAGCTCAACTAAAGCATCATTTATTCATTGTGTTGGGAGAAGAATAAGAATGTACTCGGTGAATCTTATCCGGATTCCAATACACACAAACAAAAGGAAATATTGTTATTTAGATCAGACGTAACCATAAAATAGGAGTATGAAACTAAAATCATTCCGCCTGTTTATACGACCAATATGTGCGCGGTAGTTATCTTTTATTCTAGCCTTAAATGACGGCAATATAGATGGTGAAGAGCTGTGTGTGGATGTTGGAGAACTGGATAAGGCAGTAGACTTTTATAACATGTTAATAGAAGATAGAGAAATAGAGAGGCGCGTTCTTATCCACTGTTTGCTACAACTCCCTGTCGTACAAATGCAGGAAAAAGAGCACCGCTCCGGAGACTGGTTCAAGCTTACAATAATAATTTTAACGATATCGATGTATGTATTTGCCCTATCTAAAGATAAATTTAAAAAACAAATTATTAAGCGCCTTGCTCAAAATGTTTAAATACTATGTATTATTTAAGTATGTATTAACTATTAGATTTCGAGATAACGAAAAAATTGTATTGTAATTTATACTCAATTTTACCATAACTGTATCTAATATAAGCTAGTAACATGTGGAAACGTAGTGGATTGTACATTTACTTATAGCATACTATGTATCTATATACAGCATGTAAGGGTAAACACCGTTATCACTCAAACCATGGGTAGTTGACTTAAACATAAAAATATAGGACCGAGTGTTGTTGACCTAATTAAAGGTTGGTAAATGAAAATAAGCGGACTGTATAAACTATTATAATTTGGTTCAAAAGACAGTATAATATTGGCTAGACTTGTACGACTAGTATGCGCGCGCGTCGTTGACCGTATCCAATGATGGAGTGGGGTGCTGGCAGCTGCCGTCCCGCGCCGCCCGATGCCTCGTCCTGCGCCGCACCGCGCCCTCCGCGCAGCCCCTCGCGCCGTCCATGAATCACGCCTTGTATGCGTGAACATCCTCCCCGGGTTGAAGCACTCAATCTATAGGAAGTGGACAAATGTTATTAAACGAGCGAAGCATCGTCCCCTTCTTCGTTTTTAACTCGACGACACGTGTTGTCCCGTCGCTCCCCGGGAAGACCTTCGTGACGCGGCCCAGTGGCCACAGCAGTGGCGGTTGTCCTCTCTCCTTGATGAGAACTAACGTTCCCTCTGCCAGTTCTCCTGTTGATGACGTCCATTTTGTCTTTTGCTGGAGCAGAGAGATGTATTCTAAGTGGAATCGTTTCCAAAAATGCTGCTTTATGTGTTCCACTCTGTGGTAGCGCTCCAAGCGGCCGATGTTTATATCAGTCACCTGTGGATGCGGAACAGCTATAAGTGATCGTCCAATTAGGAAATGTGAAGGAGTGAGGACTGTGAAATCTAGTGGATCAGAGGAAAGTGGTGTGAGAGGACGTGAGTTAAGCACAGCTTCTATTTGGGTCAAACAAGTGACCATTTCCTCGTATGTGAAGTGTGTTAACTGTAATAGTCGTTTCAAATGGTGTTTTGTTGAACAAACGGCAGCTTCTGCAATTCCGTTGAAATGTGGAGAGTATGGAGGGGCAAAGTTAAATTCAATGCCCTTTTGTGCAACTTCGTAAGAAAGGTTTGAATCTTGTAAGAAACGTTGCAGTTCATTACAAGTACCGATGAAATTAGTACCGTTATCAGATAAGATACTCTTGGGTTTGCCTCGACGAGCAACAAAACGATTTAAAGCAGCCATATAACCCTCCTTGGTAAGGTCTGTAACGAGCTCGATATGGACAGCTTTAACTGCCAGACAAACAAAGATGCACAGATACGCTTTTACAAGCTTACACCCTCGCCCCTTTCGATCAGCTATCAATATTGGCCCGGCATAGTCCACACTGCAATTCAAAAATGGGAACTCCAAGTGAGTTCTATTGGTAGGCAATTGTCCCATGATTGGTTGAATATTTTGGCATTTATATTTAAAACATTTAATGCAGTGTTTCACAATAAATTTGGAAAGATTTCTGCCACCAAGAGGCCAATACGTTTGTCGTATGTTTGCTATCAATAATTGAGGGCCAGCGTGTAGTAAATCTTGGTGATATTTGTAAAAAATGAGTTTTGTGACATGATGTTTTGAACATAGTAAAACTGGATGTTTGATATTATATTCATAAGGAGAATTATCAAGTCTCCCTCCTACGCGAATGAGACCATCCTTGTCAATAAAAGGACTTAAAGAAATAAGCCTATTTTTTCGAGGCAAAGTTTTGCCGGCTTTAAGAATAACATATTCCTTGGAAAACATCTCCATTTGAGTTTCACGTAAAATTAAATTCAAAGAATCTTGAAGTTCTTGAATTGACAATGCATTCTGTAATTTATTTTGATTTTTTAAATTGTAAATAAATCTAATTATGTATGCCACCACTCTTTGTAATCGATTTAAATTTGAATATTTATGAAGTAATGTATGAATGACTGATGTATGTTTGTGAGAGGAATGTACATGATTTAATGAATTTGTGAGAAACGAGTGATCTGTGAAATTAGATGAAATGACTTCTGGTAGATCCTGTTTCACAGTTTTATTGGGCATAACTGGCCAGTCTTTTTCGTCATTTAACAAAAATTGAGGGCCTGACCACCATAATGAACACTCGCTGATAAGGTCAGCCTTCAGCCCACGAGAAACAAGATCTGCCGGATTGACTCTAGACGGCACGTAACTCCACGTATGGCCTGCAGTGCTCTCCTGTATTTCGTTCACTCGATTACGCACGAAAGGTTTTAATAGACTCGGTGAAATAGCTAGCCAACTCAACACTATTGTTGAATCGCACCAAAACCGGCATCTAGTTACAGGTAAAGTGATTGAACTCTGAACCTTAACACACAGTCTTGCACCTAGCAACGCCCCACAGAGCTCGAGACGTGGAATAGTAGTGGGCTTTATTGGTGCTACACGATTTTTCGATGCTAAAAGTTGTACCTTGACTGAACCTTGTCTGTTCACCGACCGAAGATACACGCAACAACCGAAAGCTCTCTCCGAAGCATCTGTGAACACATGAATTTCATGCGATATAGCATTGTCGCATACAACCCATCTTGGAATTCTTAGATTATTTAAACATGGAAGAGTGTTAACAAAATTGCACCAAAACTTAGATACATACTCTGGCACCTGCTCATCCCAGTCACATTTGGCTAACCATAATTTCTGCATCACGATTTTCGCCTCGACTACACATGGACCAACCAAGCCTAATGGGTCAAATATTTGACTGATGACTGACAATACTTGACGTTTAGTCACCCGTTTCTCAGCATCAATAGAAATAGAAAACGCTAAATAATCTGCCTCGCACATCCAACGTAAACCTAATGTTTTCGATGCCGCGTTCTTATCTTCAGACAATTTTAGACAATCTAAAACTGCTGAGCTGCTACAAACCTGATCCAAAATTGTCGAATTATTAGATTGCCATTTTCGTATAAGAAAATTCGCTGATGCTAAGACAGATATAACTTCCTTGACCATTTCTACTACGTCTGAGACCGAATTTCCCCCTGAGAGGTAATCGTCGACGTAAAAGTCACGTTCGATTGAAGACTTGACGGTTGTACTGGTAGCGGCATTAGCCAGACTGACTAAGCACTTTGTTGCTAGATATGGAGCAGAAGCTGTGCCGTAGGTCACCGTGTTAAGACTGTACGTCTTTAACGGTAGTTTGGGATCCGTCCTGAAAATGATTTGCTGCAAACAACGTTGTGAAGGTGTAACAGCAACGGCACGATACATCCTAGCTATGTCCCCAGAAATGACATACTTGTATTGCCGAAATCTTAACAGGATTGACAGAAGATCTTCTTGGATAGTTGGGCCAACCATCTGGATTTGATTTAGTGACACGCCAGACGTGGTTGCCGCTGAGGCATCGAAGACTGCCCGTAGTTTTGTTGTCGTGCTGGACTCTTTAATGACCCCATGATGAGGCAAGAAATACTCTACACTGTCACCTGAGTGAGGTTTCCTCGATGGTCGATTTTCTGTCATGTGTCCAAGACGCTCGTACTCCTGCATGAAGGCAACATAATGCTCCTTGAAACTTGGGTCACGCAGAAACCGCCGCTCCAGTGACAGAAACCGACGCTTAGCCATCTCATACGACTCACCTAAAATGTTAGGTTTTTCTTTTATAGGAATTGTCACAACAAAACGACCCTGACCATCTCTAGTAGTATTCTGACGAAAACTTTCTTCACATGCACGTTCCTCACGTGACAAGACATGTTTAGATGGTACAGAATCTAGCTCCCAAAACCTACTGAGGTTATTATTTAACTCATCCATAGACACGTTACAGTAGTGTACCTGATTATTGGAAAGTGAACGCAATGGAACTGGTCCTGAAACAATCCACCCGAGTTTTGTTGCTTGAAGTTTGGGTTGATTCCTACCTAGATTCATAGAAGAAGAACCTAAGACATTCCAAAACACTTCCACGCCAACAAGAATGTCAATTACAGACGAAATATGGAATGAAGGATCAGCCAATTGAATGTCTGCTGGAATGTTGATGTTGCCAACATCTACAGCTGTAGACGGCAGTATCCTAGTAATTTCAGGCAAAATGATACAAGTGATAGTTTCCCTGTAGCCACCATTCCGAGCCTGAATTGTAAACCTACAAGACTGTGTGCTAATAGATGTGTGTTTATTTATACCTGATATAGTGGAGTTAGCGTTACGTCTAGGCAATCCCAGCTTGTGACACAATGTTTCAGTGATAAAGTTGGCTGTGCTACCGTTATCAAGCAGGACCCTGGCGTCGAACTTTTCACCTCGGCTGTTGACCACTGTCACCAGAGCTGTGGAGAGTAAAACAGAACGGGTAGTACATTCTGCAGTATCACTTGACAACACAACGTTTTCAGACGTGCTTTTTTGTAATTGTGCACCTCCAGAAACGTCGGCTGATAAACTAGGTAAAGCAACACTAGGCATTGGATCTTGAACATTTGGGTTAGTCTGTTCTACGTGTAAAAGCGTGTTATGTCTACGCTTACAATATTTACAGTGGGACATTTTACAGCGTTCACTTGAATGCCCAGGACGTAAACAATTAAAGCACACATGAAGCTCTTTCACCTTTGCTAAACGACTTTCTAGTGACAACTTACGAAACTCATCACAAACAAACATCAAATGTTCCTTTTCACACAACGGACACTTACAATCTTTTTTATATGTTTTGTTATTACTTTGATTTTTGATTGAACTATTGCTTTTGTTAGTATTCTGTACATCTACTATGTGACTGTTAGTGCTGTTGTCTACTTTTTGTTTTACCGAATCACTATGTTCAACTTTCTCTAATAAATCTGCCCTCTTACTAATAAACGAACAAAATTCTGACAGAGTTGGAGACTTGGGTAAAGTATTGCTATATTCTTCCCAGTCTCTGCTAGTTACTTTGTCGAGTCTACTGCTCATCATAATCACCACTAGTGTACTCCACTGGTCAGTAGGCTCGTTCAGTGATTTTAAGGCTCTAATTTGTTTATTAATATTATCAATAAATTGACGTAAGGCTACACAAGATTCTTTTAACACTACTGGCGTATTGAGCAAAGCTTGCACGTGGTTATTTACTAAAAGCTTACTATTGTCATATCGCTCACATAGCAAATTCCAAGCCAATTGATAATGCTCGCCTTTGAAATCTAAATTTTTTATAATTTGTTGAGCATCTCCTTTAAGCGAAGCACGTAAGTAATGGAACTTGCTAATGTCATCGATTGCACTACTACTATGTATAAGAGAAAGATAAGTATCCCTATACTCTAGCCAAGATTGATAGCTACCATCGAAATTAGGCAAATTAATTTTAGGTAAGCGTATAAAATTATGACGGAACGATGCACCTGAGTTCTTGTCTGCTGAGCCCGCTACAGACCCGCCGTCAGCATTGGCATCAACGCTGATGAGCAAACTGCGCGCCTGAGCTGCCACTGCGTGGTACCGCTCCTCAAACTTAGTACGTTCACCGTACGCATCGTCTGGCTTGTCCGTGAGTACCTCGATCTCCAACTGCAAATGATCAAAATCATCATATAAGGCATCAAATTTACTAAGTCTACCCTCCAGCTCAATGCGCTGCAAGCTAGATAGTGATTCGCAACTCACAAGCACGTTTACATAATTGCAGAAGTTCGTAAGCTTAGCTTTCAGTGCACTGCGTTTTCTCACTAATAATTCCTCATTAGCCATTATAAGAAGCTAGTTTTATGCGAAAGAAACAAAAAAGAAAAAATAAAAACCGTTATGTAACGACACAGATTTGAAAATAAAAAAATGTTGCAAAACAATTACGAACAAAGTAATTACGAATAATAAACAGCAAACATATGTTTCTCGTAATGAATAGGCCAGTGACCTTGAAGCTCGCTCGCTAACAAACCAACAGAAAAAAGTAACAGCCGGTACAATGATAAGACACCGGTTCTATGTAGCTTCAAACCAATAACAACACACGTTAAATGATATTATTGACTTTCTAACGATGGTAATAATCACTTGTTTACTCAAATTCGAAACTGAACTGAAAAACGGTTGCAACGGGAATTTTTGAATTTGAATTGTAACTGAAGATTTTTGGAAAGGAATTTGGAACGATACACAAATATGCTTATCTTTATCCACAAGGCGGACTGTGTTGATTCCCACGAAGCAAGTAGACGTCTCGGCGGGTTCGACCAACGTAGTCGAGACTTGACCACCGTCGACGTGAAGACTTCGGGAACTTGTAGACGTCCTCTCCTCGCTGGTTTTCTAGCCGACTCCAGCTCCAAACTTGTCTGCTATTGACTGCAGCTCGTAGTGACACGGCGCTTTTGAAGACTCGTCGTATCAAAGTCCACCAACGTCGCCCGTACTGTCACCGCGCGAACGTATTTGATCGTATAAAATTCGTTACGCGGATTTAAAATAGAAAGCCGAAGGACCAAATGTTGTTGACCTAATTAAAGGTTGGTAAATGAAAATAAGCGGACTGTATAAACTATTATAATTTGGTTCAAAAGACAGTATAATATTGGCTAGACTTGTACGACTAGTATGCGCGCGCGTCGTTGACCGTATCCAATGATGGAGTGGGGTGCTGGCAGCTGCCGTCCCGCGCCGCCCGATGCCTCGTCCTGCGCCGCACCGCGCCCTCCGCGCAGCCCCTCGCGCCGTCCATGAATCACGCCTTGTATGCGTGAACACCGAGTAAAAAATTAATAAAAAAATATACGCGCGAGAAATGAGCGGCGCGGCGGCACTACGACGCGGCGTACACACACTCGCTAACGAGACAGCTGACTGACTGGGGTAGAAAACTGTGCGGGGCCGTGCGTCAGGCCATGCGGTGAGTTCCCCGCGCCCCCTCCCGTAGCTTGTTGCCCCCGCGCATAGGGTGAAATGCTTTAGAGGAGAAATGAAAATTTAATAAAAAAAAGTTTGTTATTTTTCATTGATTTTACGTTCTATAAATGAAACCAAACCACTGGTTTCAAGGATAACGGTGTTTACCCTTACAGCCTGTATAATATACAATGTACGACTGTTTGTTTTGCCAAATAAAATAAAATAAATAAAAAACACAATCAATCAGTATTTTCTCAAAGTTTAGAATGGCTTACAGTTTTTTTTATTATTATTGGACCATCTGATGGTAAGTGCAAACAGGGTTTATGATGGAGCACACGAATCCAAGTCACAGATATATAGAGGGATTCTTCTGTAGCCGTCTGGCTCTCACATGCACACGACGGAACACGGTAAAATGCTTGCCACCAGACTTTAACGTAGCTAGCCGGGCGGACCGTTTAGATCCTACCACCAAGCGTGCTGGGTTTTGTTGAATGTCACAACACGCGTTTCCGGTATTCCCGGTGTGTGGTGAGGAACTAGCCTGTACCCACATGGGATAAACGGGGGTATTGCTTTAGTTACTATGGTAAGCGCAAATAGGGCCTTGAAATAAGCGTACAGTGACGAATAAGATTTACTAACTTCGGCAAAATTTAGGCTGTGGGTAGACCAAATAGAGAGAGAAATAAGAGAAATTTAAGCTTCGAATCCCATGTCAAGTTCCTTTATTACATATGGAAACATAAACATGTCTTGAAATATTTTTACCGCAAGACAAGTATGCTTTAATAAAAAGAGTATTAACTTAAGAAAAACTTGCCCTAAAAACAGCAAAAACACCATCAAACTCATTTTTTAAATTAATCTCATTTTTTATTTGAAACAGAACTGAACTCGTCATACTATCTCCCAAACAAATCTTGTCCATCCAAAAGTTGTCCGGTAGACATCGCTTATAGCGACAAGACTACCGCTGTGCTGTGTCTCGCCATAATTTATACCGCTGTATTACATAAAGAATATTCTGTCTATCAAACCACATCCATTCAAAATGCAGGTGCTGGGCAATTGTCGGTGTAGCAATCTCCATCTTTCTCTATCCAGAGCCAATTCCTTCACTTCTCTGTATGTTATTACTTCCCCCTTTTCCTTCAACTGGTCTGTGCACTTTCTTCTTGGCTGATGTTTTTTTTTTTTAATTTCAAATATTGCCCCACACTCGGATTTATCCTGTATCGTGGGTGCGTTTACAAATACAAATCTATACATATAAAAGGAGAATCTGACTGACTGACTGACTGACTGATCTATCAACGCACAGCCTAAACCGCTGGGGTTGGAAAGTTGAAATTTTGACAGTAGGTTCCTTTTGTAACGTAGGCATCCACTAAGAAAGGATTTATCGAAATTCAACCCCTAAGGGAGTTACATAGGAGATGAAAGTTTGTATGGAAAATCGTCACTTAACGGGTTCAAAATTTCACGCAAGCGAAGCTGCAGTCGAAAGCTAGTCTCACATACACAAACGCCCAGACCCGAAACAACCATCTGTAGGTCATACAAATTGTTCCGTGTGGGAATCGAAACCACGACCCGTAGCGCCGAAGTCAATCGCTCAGCCACTGCACCGAACGTGTCGTGTTGGTTATAAAGCTGTCGTGTCACAGTAATGCTGGGGCTACATTAGCGGGCGAAGATTCGTGTCGCGTTGGCGCGCTAAAACATCGTGTACGGGTACACGCGATGTTTTTGTCTACATTAGGCGGGCGAAGATTCATCGTGCTGGATTGTGTTGTTCTCTGTTGTGATGCCGAGACGTAGGCTGTAATTCAAAATGGAGGAACTAGTGGCGTTGCATTATATTTTGGTAAATCATTATTTATTACAATTGTACGAGTATCAGTTACAAAATAATATGAAAAAGAGACGCAGGTGTAGCCACCCAAGCGAATATTGTCACGACAAATCCCTTTGATGCGCGCCAGTTTACCGACAGTGCCCCGACAGTACATCGTCTTCGCCCGAATACTACGCATTGCAACGATCTACCCGGCCACACTCATCGCGTTAGCACTAATATTTGCTGTAGCCCGCTAATGTAGCCCCAGCGTTAGTGACCAATGATTTACCCCTTCTTCTTTCTTTATGTTCTAAAATTAACTTTTTCTCTTTTATTCTACTTAAAATCTCTTTATTCTTTACTTTCTCTGTCCATAACACTCTTTCCATCCGACACCAGCACCTCATTTCAAAAGCTTCTCATTTCTTAGTTTTTCTACAGATCACCTCGAAAACAATGAGGTCACTTCCAGCACTTCTGCAACATTAACAGCAGTAAATCGCATCTGGCACTGGATCGATGGCACTCTTATGATACATAGTTCCATGCACCGGCCTCTCGCGATAAAACCTTGATTTGTGATCCACGACGTACTCTCGTATTTGCATTGTAGATTATAATGGTAATGTGTTTTAGTGGAGGGAGTTTGGAAGTAGATATCGACATACAAGGTTAGTCAGAAAGGGGGTACTAATCCGAAAAAGTGTTACAGTACCCATAATAATGAGTAACTTTTGTTCTACCACTTTCCCAAAAAGTCAATAGTTTTAGCTGTTCAAAAATTTCAAAAAAAATATGCTACAATCTATCTATCTTCAGCTATGATCAGCTGTGTTTACATTTTAGGTCATATTTGGGGTCACAAACTAGAACCTCCATTTTCTGAGTTCGTAACTATAGTAGGGACGAAGAATTTTTGAAAAAACGAAATTAAAAATAATTTTACATGGAAACAAATATTATTGAATTTTTAACACTTGCTTTAAAACCGTCATCAGTGATACTTTAAGTGGTCTGCGGATTAGTACCCCCTTTCTGACTAACCTTGTATAATGTTTGTGTATTAGTAATAAGTATAATGTGGTGTATAAGAGTTTCGATAGAGATTGAAGAGAGGTTCGATGCCATAGTACCCCAAGTGTGAGTTTTTTTCGTTAACTACTGTAGTTGCGTCACGCCAAAAATGTTTGAAAATTTAGGCTGTGCCTCTAGGCGCACCGTTCAATTAACGCGCGAATATTAGTTAGTGAACGGTGCGCCTAGAGGCGCAGCCTAAACTTTCATACATTTTTGTCGTGACGCAACTACAGAAGTTAACGAAAAAACTCACACTTGTTTGGGGTAGAGGTCTGTTTCATGTTCCGACTTAAAAAGTATGTGCATTTATCAAAAGTTATTTGAATAAATACGATTATCTGTTGTCTCCTTTCACCTGTTTAGGAGAAAATAAGAAATCTATTCTCCTTAGTACATATTGCAAGTGTTTTTTTTTACTACATAACATAACATCACGGCTGGGTTCCCCGAAGGGTTGGCCAGAGGTGTATAGTACACCTTCATTTCGCCGTTACGTTTAAGTCTAAAATAATAGGGGCGAGCCTATTGCCATTAACCGGGCATAAATCTAGACTCCGGACTGCTACTCGGAAATTCCACCCTTAATCGAACCCAGTACCTCACGCTCAGCAGTAGCGCTTGCGACCTCGGCTTAGGGCTTTTGCGACCACTAAACCAAGGAGGCAGTTTTTGTACAAAATTTTTTTAAATGAATTATTACGGATTCTTAAAAAAAATTACGTCTTTTGATATTTCAATTAAAATCTTAGAAGTTTAAGTTTTAATCTCATTGGCAAAAAACATAGTAGGTACATTTTACTAATCTTACAAGATTTGATGATTATTCTGTGTTTGAACAATGAAGTTCATACTTGGGAGCAAATAAATCGAGCCACTTCTATTTTTCACGTAGGTATAATTGTTATTATTTTTGGTATTATGGAACAGATCAATTCTAAACGTATATCACCTAAAAGTTTATTTGATAACCTTTACAATGACGGTAGTGTTTTGTATTTTGAATGATATAATTCATGAAACTATAACTAATAAATAACCAGGACACGTGAAAACAGTGGCTCGATTTCTTTGCTCCCAAGTGTATAATTACTAAATACATAAAAACAACTTGTCTATTCTCTACAAGTCTCCTGGCAAATACTTAGACATTAAAATAAAACGCTTCAGGCATTTCCATTGAACATTCCATTATAAAATATAATAATAAAGTGTCACTTTACAATTTATTACAACAATAATAATTTTATAAGACATTACCAGGCGAGCAATACGAACTGTTATTAAAAACGCCCAGGCTTGCATTTGAGACGAGCTATAAATATTATGGGCATTATTCTCAAGGGAATAATTTTATGTCTCACAGTAAATCATAAAGAAAGTTGTATACGCATTTATTTTCTTGTTTCTGTTATAGAATTTTATTGAATTGTCTTGTCACTGAAACTTGAGAATATTGTTGTATTGTCAGGTTGAAACTTCATATTGCTTGTTACATTTTCGATGGTTTTGCGTGATTTTCGGCTACATAAGAAAGAAAGAAGGAAAGATCAATTATTATTTACATAAACATAAAATCACGTCTTATTCCCCGAAGGTTTGGCAGAAGTGTATAGTACAACCTCATTTCACCGCTATAAGTCCCATGTAATAGGGGGCGAGCCTATTGCCATCAACCGGGCACAAATCCAGACTCCGGGCTGCTACTGAGAAATTCCACACGGAAAAACCCAATAACACTTTGCCCGACCTGGCGATCGAACTCCGGACCTCACGCTTAGCAGTTGCGCTTGCGACCGCTAGACCAACGGGGCAGTCAAAGATTAATTAATTTGTTAAAAAACAACTAGTACGCCTGATTACTGGTACTTTCGAAAGGTCAACACTAGGTTCACGGTTCCAAGTAGTAGCTCCTACGGAGAAAAGTAGACAAGAATAATATAAATTTAAAAATTGAAAAACCCCCAATGCAAATAACAAAACAGCTGATGACCCTGAAAGGGCTGAACCGATTTTGATAAAACATGTCTAAGAACCACCGCTAGAAAACCAGCTATTAAATAAAAAAAAACCGCGCCTAAATCGGTTCACCCGTTTAAGAGCTATGGTGCCACAAACAAACACACAGACAGACAGACAGACACGCAGACACACATAGCGGTCAAACTTATAACACCCCTTTTTTGCGTAGGGGGTTAAAAATAAATGACTCTTTAAAAAAAATTGTGTGACAATTTTTATTCGAGAAGTAGGTATTGCCATATAAAAACAATGTATATGCGATAAACAACATAAAAAGCAGTAATAAATGTAGCCTTTTATAAAGATTACCATAGCAGTTACGACTCTATTTATATTTTTACGATAATATTATAGACGATGAACTATCATCACTTACTTTTTTGATGTTAACTGACCTACATGAATAACACTTTCCTGCAAAGTTATAGTTTCTCTTCTCGCTAAGATGATATTTACTTAATTGTTCTGAAATCAAACAAAATTTACAAGATATAACAATGAATAATGAAATTTGTTTCGTTCTAGCTATGAAAAATGTAGGACCAACTCTCTAAAAAACCATACAATATTTACATATCGCATCATCATCATCTTCCTGCCTTTATTCCATGTTACTTGGGGTCGGCGCAACACGTTTTCTTCTTCCATTCCGTCCTGTCAACCGTCATGATATCACTGACTTCCTTCTCTTTCAAATCATTCTTTACACAATCCATCCATCTTTTCTTTGGCCTCGCTCTTCCTCGCCATTCATCCACATTTATATTCACAACTCTTTTCGCCACGTACGTTTCATCTCTCCTCTTCACATGACCATACCGAGACAAACGGTTCCCTTTCAACTTTTCTGTCACTGGCGCTACTTTTTTTTTCCTATTGGACTGCTGTAGGTGGTCCTATGGGACCATTTCTACGTAACCGGGCAGTTTATTGGCAAGACCTGAGGGGTCTCCAGCCAATGGGTGGGGGGGGGGGAGTAAATAAAAATACTTAACCTAAGCTAACTACTTGTACTACACTAACATCATGACTACCTGCAACAACAGCACTAAGGGCGACCCCTAGTAGGACTCGGACTTCGGCTTAGGGCGTTGCTGGCGGGGGCTTGGGGGGGGGGGAGACAGCTTGATGAGGGCTGAATTATCGATGTGAACTGGCGCTACTTTCAAACTTCCTCTTATATACTCATTCGTCAGGAATATAGGTATTCTTATCCATTCTGGTCACTCCACACATTCATCTCAACATTCTCATCTCCGCTACATGCCATCTTTTTTCACCCGTCTTCTTCACGGCCCAACATTCCGATCCATACATAATAAGTCGAAAAAACATGCTTACATAGAAAATATCAATAAAAAAAAACAAAATAGCTCATCAGAGCACCGACACTACATATCCTCTCAATAATGTACAGTCACCATCAAAAGTTTGAAAAGTGATTTGTGAGTGAAATCTTGATATTAATTATTTTCGCTTATTTATTGTAAATACATAATAATATATTATAAAGTACATTTTAAAATACAAAAATTGTAGCCTGCCGGCATCGGGGCCAAGGATCCCATCCAGTGGCCAGGGTTAATAATAATTATTGTTATGAACAACAACACATTGTCTGCCAACACTTTTCAATTTTAAATATGAAAGGCATTCTCTGTTTTCTTCCGGCAATAGAAGTTAACCGGTCCATTAAACACCCCTTCCCATAGACCAGATATTTTTTACCATATTTTACAATAGTCTTGCACCCACCTGAGACGGTCCATGACTGTACTCCAATAGTGCAGCCGTGGATAGTCCCCGGTTGGTGCCCCATCCAATTTTACATTAAAGTTCTCAAAGGGGCCTCTGCGCGTTGGACCTGTGTCCCCCTATGCCTTCCAAAGGAGCGGACATCTTCCACACGGAAGATGAGCCATGAATTTACAGAGAGATACAAAATAGAATGAAAAAATATGATAAAGATACAATACTTTAAAGATCAGTATTATTAGAATGTTGGAAAAATCATTGGCATCTACAACTTTTTTTATACCATCTATTGGCCAACAAACTGGCAGCCCACCTGATGGTGCAACCATCTATGGATATCTGCAATATCACACGCACAATTACAAAATAATACAAATACAAAATACTTTATTTGTTTCAACAATTTTTGTACTATAACTTTCGTGAGACACATTCATATTTATGACTATTTACAGTTTACTCACGTGCATTTTTCGGGATTGCCCGACTAGTTTCGGACCCAAACGGAGGCCTTAATCATGAGCTGAACACGAGGCGAGGTCGCGAGACGAACTCCTCGAAGACGAACTAGTCGGGCAATACCGAAAAATGCACGTGAGTAAACCGTAAATCATCATAAATTTTTGTACTACTTGACTAGCGTTTGAAGCATCCTTTTAGGCAAGAAAGGCCTGTACGAGTAGTAGGACACAATTAATTTTAAAATATCCAAGCAATCCTCGAGTTTTGCTGTAAACTGTACTTATTCGAATAAAATTCAAAGTAAGTACAGATAATATAAAAGCTATAGGATAACTTGACATCCTATGAATCGTGCGCTCACAAAGGATCTCAACGGCCATTGTCAGTTACTGAAGCATGTTTTTTTTTATTCTATCTTGAATATTTATTAAGGATCATGAATAAGTTCTCGGTGAACTGTATTTTTTTTTGTTTGATAAAACATTACTTTTTTATTATCAATTGCTTGTTTTTTGTTGAAATTTCGAGTTATTTTTTATTGTTCTAGAAATGAAAGGGCATTGTTCAAATCGCTTTCGTTTTAATATTTAATGGATTTGTTTGTTCAATTGTTAATTTGTTGTTTTGTTTTTATTTAGAAAGTCCGCGGAAGTGTTTATTTCCTCTCTAACATTTTTTTTTATTTATGTGTTCCAGATTCTCAGTACTTGAATGCAATATGAAGGAATAATGGAGTTATACCTACCTTTGTTATTAGGTTACCTTTGATGTGAAGGTAAGTAATTATTTATTTAAATCAACACTTTGTAATAATAATATCGCAACCTCATAACCCACTGCAGGGCAAAGAACTCCTATCATACGGAGAATGAACGAGCATCGATCACCACGCTTGTTTACTGTAGATTGGCGATTTAAAAAGTGGCCGACTGACCATTAGACATTTTTTTTTAATTGTTCATCACTAGAATTTCTCCTGTATCGTGGGTGCGTTTACAAACAAAAATCTCACATAGAATACAGAAATCCCCAGACCCGAAACAACTATCTGTAGGCTATACAAATTTTTGTTCCGTGTGGGAATCGATTCCACGACCCCGTAGCGCAGAAGCCCATCGCTCAGCCACTGCATCAAACGTGTCGTCATTCTCTCTGACCCCTGTCAGAGGCTGGGAGTGGTTATTAATCCGGAAGCCCCCCAGTGGCGTACCTATGTAAGTAAATAAACTAAGCCCCCTAACCAGCGCCAGTGTCACGTCCCTTAACATTGACGTGACTGATGTGTTTGAGTGTTTACACCGATAATTCAGCCCTCATCAAGGTGTCTCCCCCCCTAAGCAACGTCCTAAGCCGAGGTCTGAGTCCCACTAGGGGTCGCCCTTAGTGCTGTTGTTGCAGGTAGTCATGACGTTAGTGTAGCACAAGTAGTTGGCTTAGGTTAAGTATTTTACTTCCCCCCCCCCCCCCCCCCCCCCATTGGCTGGAAACCTTTCAGGTCTCGCCAATAACTGCCCGGTTACGTAGAAGGTGTCCCAAAGGACCATCTACAGCAGCCCAACAGAAAAAAAAAGTACTCTTATTTGGGATTTGACTGAGGGAAGGACTTTAGACTCGAGGCCCGGGGCGGACCGCCCCTGCCTCCCCCCCCCCTTTGCCCGCCACTGTTTGAGATCGCTTTGAGATGCTTGGCAAACGGATTGGTGATCGCAGTTTGTTGTCATTAGCAGACAGAAGATTGTTGCCCATCCTCTTGACGTCATCTCTTAGTTACCTTTTGTGACACCCACGGGTGGGGAAAGGGAAGCCTATTCTTCTTCAGAAACCACGGAACAATTTCATTTCAATGTCCAAAAAATTAGAACAGCGCCATCAAAATCGGAATTTGATCAGAATTTGATTATGCGATAATAGTGAAAGAAAAACATCATGCGAAAACATGTACATGGTCTTCAAAAACTTGTTTTTTGTTTTTATTAATTACTAGCTTTTGCCTGCGGCTTTGCTCGCGTTAATTTAGAATTTTAGGTACAATAATATAATTCAATCGTGATTTCGTGAATCGTGATTCGAACGTGGCGCTTGTTTTCTTCGGGAACAGTACTTTTTTTCGGGATGAAAGGAACCCTATGTCCGTTTCTGTACACCTGACAACGTATATGCAAAATTTCAGGATGATCGGTTCAGTGGTTTAGGCGTGAAAAGGTAAAAAACAAACAAACTTACTTTCGCATTTATAATATTAGTTAGGATAGGCTTAAATTTGACCACTATCTCATCTCATGGTAAGTGAAGATGCAGTTGACGATGGTGCACGCTTACCTAGAAGTAAACTATTTTACTCGAGAGTTTTCTATGGTGTGTAGTGTACCAACCAGCACCAGGCTAGCATGGTAGACTAAGGCCTTAACCCCTTTCATTCCAAAAGACGCTTGTGCCCAGCAATGGAGAAATATACTTGGGAGGAAAGAAATCGAGCCACTTCTATTTTTCACGTAGGTATAATTGTTACTATTTTTGATATTATGGAACAAATCAATTCTAAACATATATCGCCTAAAAGGTTATTTGATAACCTTTACAATGAGGGTAGTTTTTTGTATTTTGAATTATATAATTCATGAAACCAAAACTAATAACCAGGACACGTGAAAAAAGGAGTGACTCGATTTCTTTGCTCCCAAGTATAGAAATAGAAGGAGCTGAAAATGAATGGAGAAAGAAATAGAAAGAGCTGAAAATGAATGGAGAAAGAAATAGAAAGAGCTGAAAATGAATGGAGAAAGAAACAGAAAGCGCTGAATATGCGAAATCTTCCACAAAAATATTCTTACACTAAAGTGAATATGAAACTGTATGAAACGAGCTTTCATTACATCATACTTTTTCGACTCGCTTGCTCCGTAAAAGTTGGGCCTCTAAGAAGCTCTCGTAAGAAGTCCACTTGGACTAATTCCTTAAAATCTTTATCTCAGCAGATAGACACTAATACTTCACCTGGAATAAATCTAGTTTAACGATACGCTTTCTAACAAACTGAGGGATTAAATCCAGAGTCTGTTAAACTAGCTGTGATCGCGACTTCGTCTGGCATTGCTTAAGAATTTTTTTAATGGATCTTGCAGAATAAAGGTACGAGTTCGAAGCCGACTGCATACAGCAGCAGCAGACGACGTGTCGTTACGACATTTCGAGCGTCACGGCGACACGACGGAGCGTCATTTTTAACCGACTTCAAAAAGGAGGAGGTTCTCAATTCGGTTGCATTTTTTTTTTTTTTTTTTTATGTTTGTTATCTCCGTCATTTATGAACCGATTTGAAAAATTCTTTTTTTTTTCGAAAGGGTATACTTCCCGATTGGTCCCATACAAATTTTGTTATGATTAGACCATGAACTTCAGAGATATGGAACGGAACTCCTCATCGGATAAAAGCAAAATTCTCAAATTACTAATATTGCTTTGTTTATATTTGTTGTTGGGAACTGACTACTGGAAAAGAGGAGGGGGTGCGTATCCCCCCCTCCCCCCCTTTGGAATGTTTTCATTATATCGTGTAAGGTATCATTTGAAAGGACTTTTTATGCCCGACTACGTCAAAGCCAAAAAGAAGGGTTATGAAGGAGGGGGTTAAAATTATGACACTAAAACGTATTTAATAAAAAAAAAACTTTAAAAAAAAGTAAAAACCGACTTCAAAGAAATACTAAAAGGAGTAAAATAATTACCATAATATAAAATTAACAGTTTCAGAAGTCGGTGCAACTCTACACTGAAGCAAATAGAAGCCACCGACTTCTGAAAGATTCAATGCTTCGTCGCTGCAGCGTCTTTGGCACTATTGATCTGCGGTCGGACGACACTTTGTCTGCGGTCGTGCGGTCCTGCGACGTATAGTCCGGCGACGTGTCGCTAGCTGCAGAAGGCATTTCACAGAAATACTTTTTTTTTTTTTTCTCTTACCATGCAATCAGTCCAATGACTATGAGCAGATGTGTTGTCAGATTGTGTGTCATGTAGAGTCAGTTCCCCCCTGGGATTGACTCTTTGTAGTTGGCAGCTCATTGCAGGCTATCCAGGTTAAGGATTTTGCGTCTCTTTAAGCAGTTCAGTGAGTCGGGAATAGTGAGCTGGACCGACAGTGGATTCGTGTGATGTTGGAGACGCTTTTTGTAGGTTTCAGCACAGGATCTGATTTCGTCCTTCACTGTACTCAATATTAGGCGATGGTGAACCTTTGAGTTCTTTATGAACCAGAGAGCGTTGGCTATTATAGAAATATATAGACACCAGTAGTGTCGGAGCGACACGTCGTCTGCTGCTGCTGTATGCAGTCGGTTACGAACTCGTACCTTAAGTTTCATGATTATTGAAAAATCTAGAGGAATTCGTCGCTAGTTAAGAACCGCGCCGATCGTATGATTTGCTAGGTCAAGCTGCACAAATGTCCGCCACCAAATATCAACACTAGAGCTTCTGGATTCGAAGTTTTAGTGATAAGTACCAAAAACGGCCGTTTTTAGCATTAATTACTAAAACTTCTAACCTAGGATGTCAAGTGCTGTTTTTTGGTGTTCGAATTTTTTTACAACACTTGACTAAAATATTTTACGTACGAAATTTCAATATGTGGTGTGTTGACAGAAATAATGTTTTTTTTCTTCTGAAGTGCACTTTCGGTGAGGGAAGCGCCGTAATCACAATTAGTATGATAATGAGAAAGTTTGTGAAAATGGATGGTTGTCGCTCAATCACACATAAAGAGCTGAACAGATTTAGATCAATGCAAGCAAATAAAGCATATTTTGAATCAACACATAGAATACTTTTTATCCGAATACATAAAGTAGTTTACCTAGGATTCTAGTAAAACTGCAGGCAACAGCTATAGTCCTAACTAATATTTGTTTGTTACCTTTTCACGCCTAAACTATTGAACCGATCATCCCGAAATTTTGCATAATGTTGTCAGGTGTACAGAAACAGAGATAGGTACCTTTCATCCCGAAAAAAAGTACTGTTCCTGAGGAAAACAACAATAACAATAATAGATGGCGCCCCGTGTCTTTCGAATCACGATTGAATTATATTATTATATAGGAACTTTAGTAGTGTGTTAAGAGTTTTTTTATAACGCGACCGTAAACGCGTGCTTAAGCTAGTGTAATATAAAACTAAAAATACGCAAGCACTGTTTCACTCCGACGGCAAATGTTTGTCTAAATTGAAAGTTATCTAGTTAATTCCACTATGATCTAATCAAATAACTTACATATTAGTTTTCGGTGTAGATTTTAATAAAAGCTAGTATATGAATATTCCACAATCCAATTAGATGTAACAAAGTTAAACAGCTAACTTATACGAGCAGACATGAAGACTATTCGTAATATTATATAGAGTAGAATTCCAGGATTTAATAAAACAGTTTTATAGTATAGTCCAGACATTCAAATGTTGTATAAAGGGTAAACAAACCTTCGAAAGGTGTGTATGCGTGTCTAAGCGTTCCAATGTACGCGTAGTCGGTTACGCGTACACAGGAACGCTTAGTAATACACAGTGTACCTACACATACAGTGGGTCAACGCCCATACATTTGACAGGTCCTATGAAATGTCAAAATTATGAAGGTGCGGAGGTTATGTCCCAAGTATGCAGTATGGCTACTCGGGACATAACCTTCACCCCCTTCACCCCGCAACCCCCCGCACGATTGCTCTGCGACAATGTTCTACGTTGATCGACTGTAAGGAGTAAGATATAGGTAGACTGTGGTAATAGTATGGAGGTGCCTGTCTTAAGCCTTGTACGAACTAAGCGTTCCTGCGTACGCGTAACCGACTACGCGTACGCGCTGTCCGTTAGTACACACTTTAACGAGAATCTTTCATTTTGCTTTAAGAATTCATTCAAAATACGTAATTTTGCTTTAAGAATTCATTAAAAACAAGCTTTATTTATTGAAGGATAAATGAGGGGCTCATGGTTAATTAACAATCGTACGAATCATTTGATTTGCCAGGTTAAGCTGCGCTTACCGCAGTCAGTCCGTGGATGGGTGACCATTCGTTACTCATCGAAACCCGTTCAGTCTCGGAGAGCACGTTAAGCTGTCGGTTTTGGATGTCATACAAATACCTATGACAGTCGTTACGGGTAGTCAGAAGCCTGGAAGTCTGACAATACTGGTATTCAGCCGCATCTTGTTAGATTGGAAGCTGGATCCAACATAGTTGAGAAAAGGTTCGTTAGAAGAAGTGTTGAGGCTTTTTAAAAATGTGTATGGTTATATAAATGCATATGCCACAATAGAAGATTCATCACCATCATCATTATCCAGCCGAAAAACGTCCACTGCTGGACATAGGTCTCCTTCAAGCATCGTCACATCGACTCGTCCTGTGCTTCTTACATCTAACAGATTCTCGCAACCTTCACCAGATCATCAGTCCACCTTATGGGACCCACACTGCTTCTGGTGTGCGATCGCCACCTTTCGGCTGTATCGGCCATACGTTCTGCGAGCAATGTGCCCCGTCCACTGCCACTGTGTGTAGTCGGGGTTTGTTTACCTTTAATACAATTTCTAATGACCAGACTATACAAAGGCTTACTCACAATCAAGGCACTCGCAAGCCTATTTAGCTAAATCTAATAGTACCAACCAGACGGCTGGAAACAAAGCTAAATTAACCTTAGCTTATCAACCATTAACTCATTTGGCAACAACCCAAAGATTTCGTTATAGTTCCACGATTCTGAATGTTGGTTGTCTTAGCAATAAGTAACACGTTCTTGGCACGGGTGGGAATTAATAAAGGATATTGGACCTGTTTGATTTGCTGATGCAATTTCGGTTACGGTTTCGGTAGTTTTGTTTTGGGTAAGGAGGTATTGCTGCCGGTAGGAATAGCATGAATGTTATGGTCACCAAAACCGGAAATCGCGAAAAAAAAACTGCTGTTCCCTACATTTTGACGAGTTATGCGAACATAAATGTGGGGAACATCTGGTTTTTTTTTCGCGTTTTTCGGTTTGGTCCCATACTAAAAGTTGCTCATAGTGATGAGTACAATCTCCCATTTCGGTTTGTCGAGTGTTTACAATTTCAACCTGTATATGATGGTTTGACATATTTTCTATACTGTTACTGCCAAAACGTCAAACTTATCCCTCAGATAAAAGTTTTTTGATGATTGAAAAATCAGCTCTAAATCAATTAATTAATACGATGCTTATAATTTTGAGTATAACATAATGACATTTTGACATCAGTACCTTTTCGATAGTTTCAAATGTGTGTCGTATGATTTTATTTCTATTTTTCTACAACAAGTAAAGGCACGCAAACGCTGACCTCATATAGAGGTTAGTGCACGCAAATAACGCGACCGCGTTATAATTATATCTTTGCAGTTCACGGTGCTGCTTGCAAATACCATTTAACAATAATGTGTCCAATTCAGTAGGTACATTCGAAAACTCAAACTCTAGTGTTTCGGTTGCACATTCAGATGGTAACGCGGCCGTTTACGTTTTGATGTGCAACAGTGAATCATGGTCAAGATTGGTCTTGAAAGAAAGAAAGAAAAAGTACGCATACTTAAAATTATAATATTTTTTAAATTAAATACCTACTTATACCTACATAAAAAAAAAATTGCACTTAAACAAATATTAACCTGGAAAAAGAAACAACTTTCTATGGCTAAAGAAAGAAAGAAATAAAATACATTTATTTAACACAGACTAAAAAGGCACACAATCTAAAATAAAGAAGAAAAAAAAAAAAAAAAATTTGCAGGAAAGTGTGCCTCACGGCTGCGCTAAAAAGGCCCAGTTTAGCAGAAATGCCAGACAACTAGTGCCTGACGCTGGTTTTCAACTGGACCTGAAGTGTGAGGCGACGGATGTAAGCGTCTACTATTTATACGAGTAGTCAATGGTGCACGGGTTACCTAGGCATTTTTCTTAAATCTACTAACAATACAAACATGTTGAATTTGCGCGTCGCATGGTGCGTAAAAATTTTGGTCGTCTCACAGATTGGGTGTAAAATTTGGATGTCTAATGCCCGGTTCCTATGGCTAAAAACGAATCGATCTGCTTACTAATGGCAGAGAACCAATAGTACAAGCTAATGGTAGCATTTTTTATTGCCGAACTGGGCATGTAAATAGACTCGTAAGCTAATTTTAATTGTGATAGCTACTAACGTAGATGTGGGAAGAGCTTTTATACGAAACTGTAGTGTCTTATCGTCATAATTTTTTAAAGATATAAAACTCTTAATTATAACAAATAATGCTCGGTACATCATAGGAATCGGCCATAAAAGGCACCTATATCTACAGGCGTTGGTTGGTTAAATACTCACAAAGTAATACTCGTATTTACTATCATATAAACCTTTAATCTAAAGCGAAAAAGGAGTTAATAGGATAATTATAAGACACTAGCTTACCCGGCATGCGTTGCAATCCACTTTTTCCTCCTTACTTCCTACCTTCTACTTATCGACTACCTACTTTCAGAAACAAAATCGAAATAGTAACAAAAAGTTAAAGCCATTTTCATGCATTCAGTAAACAAATGAATGGACATACTGGGATAATTTGTTTTTTTTTTTAAATATCAAAGTTTTCTTTCGTAAGAGCCTTCTCCAGACAAATACAAATAAAACAAAAAAAATTTTTGCGAAATCGGTCCAGCCGCTCACGCGTAATGCCGTGACCAAGGGAAATAGGAATTCATTTTTATATATGTCGCAGAATCAACACAGAAGCACAACTATTAGAATGACTATTGATTATTGTCAATGTAGTAGGACGCCATCTATTATCGTTTGTCGGAAACGTCAAGCAGTGTGCTTGGGTGAGGTCGGTGCGTGGCGTGGCATGTCTTGTTTGACGGGTGTCAGCAAGCTGTCAGCTGTCAGCTGTCGGCTGTCAGCTGTCATTCTTTTTGACATTGGATGCATTTGATTTGAGTAAAGTCACTTTGTAGTGAGACACGAGGGCGAGAAGTCGTTTTGCCAGCCTGCACCGAACTTACCGCGTTTCCGTACTTTAATCTATTTCCATCGGTTTGATCATTTGAGATTTTATTATTTTGTTATCGGGAGTGAATAAATAGAGGACTATAATCAGTGTTGTGACTATTATTTCCTACCTACACCAAGTCGAACTTGGACTCTGATGACGAGGCACCCCCAATGAGTGAGCTACCCTCATTATATACACAGATATTTTTCAATAAAAAAAATCGCAACAGAATTTAATAATTCTCCCGATTTTAGAAAACGGGCATTGGAAAACTGGTTAACGGCCAACTAAAGTGCAAGCTTGACACGCCAATTTATAACTCTAGCGCTGCTGGACTAGTCCAATTTATTCTGGCCTCTTTCCATCCACATTGGAAATGGAGACATACAGTATGTGCGAATGGCGCAACACGGAAAAATAGCACAAAATCGAGTACATACTTTAACTATGAACAGGAATAAATTGCCTGGTTGGTACTCATAAAAATAGCTAATTGTGTATTTAGAATTCCGTTTATTCATTAAAAATACAAATAAAATAACATTTTTAAATATTTCTATAAAAAACCGGCCAAGTGCGTGCCGGGCCACGCACAGTAATAGGGTTCCGTAGTTGAACAATAATGCGGACTAACCTGTTTTACACAACTAATAACGTTATTTAAGAGTAATTTTTCAGTGGAATTTGTACGAAATTTTTATTTTTATAAGTTGGTCGACTATTACTCGTAAACCTGTAAAGCCTACTTAGCTGTGATAGTTTTCCTTTTAATTTCCTTATATAAACTACAACCGTGAATATTTTCACATACCCAAAACTAACCGTTTAGCTGGCAAACATCCCCACTTTACGTGTACAGGAGGTACAAAAAAAAAACATGGTATTTATTGTACCACTTTGTCGGCGTGATTAATATGTATATCCATGCCAAATTATATCTTTCTAATACTGAGAGTCTCTGAGCTAAGCTGCGGACGGACGGACGGACATGGCGAAACTATAAGGGTTCCTTGTTGACTACGGAACCCTAAAAACTATATAGTGGTGTTATTATGATTATGTACCTACTCTATACAACGAAAAATGCATCCTGACATAGCAGTTATTACGTAAATTATTGCCGAAAGGAGAATGCTATCGAAAAAATGTTTACGACATCAGGAAAAACCTTAAAATAGCTATATTATGTTTTGTTATTTTTTTTCGAGGAGGAGCTCGTGGCTAAATAATTACAGCCGCATAGACCGATCTTCCGGGTTAAGCCACGCTTGCCGAGGTTGGTCTGTGGATGGGTGACCATTTACCATAGCGAGTTTCCTCCGTGCCTCGGAAAGCACGTAAAAGCCGTTGGTCCCGGCTGTCATTTGTAGATCTTTGACAGTCGTTACTGTTGGTCAGAAGCCAGAAAGTCTGACAACCAGTCTTACCAAGAGTATCGTATTACCCAGTTACTGGGTTGTGGAGGTCTGATAGGCAGTCGCTCCATGTAAAATACTGATATTCAGCTGCATCCGGTTCGACTGGAAGCCGACCCCAACATAGTTAGGGAAAAGGCTAGGCAGATGATGATGTTTTGTTATTTTTTTTTATTCATTTTCTTGTTCGCATATGACCCTCGTCGCACCTGATGGTAAGCGCAGACAGGGTCTAAGATGGAGCACACGAATCCAAGTAACAGAGATATGGAGAGATTCCCCTATACCTCTCTGGCTCTCACATACACACGACGGAACATAGTAAACTGCTTGGCGCCGGACTTTAATGTGAGGGTGGCAGCTAGCCAGGCGGACCGTAAAGATCCTACCACCAAGCAAAAGTATTTAAAAATATTTGAAATTCTTTGTGTGGTCACATTTGGTAGAAAAACCCCAGAACTCACCTTGCGTTGAAAGGGTATAAATGCCATAAAAATAAGTCCCCTAGTAGAGACACACCGATAATTCAGCCCTCATCAAGCTGCCCCCCCCCCCCCCCTATGTCCACGCCAGCAACGCCCTAAGCCGAGGTCCGAGTCCCACTAGGGGTCGCCCTTAGTGCTATTGTTGCAGGTAGTCATGATATTAGTGTAGTACAAGTAGTTAGCTTAGGTTAAGTATTTTACTTCCCCCCCATTGGCTGGAAACCCTTCAGGTCTCGCCAATAACTGCCCGGTTACGTAGAAACCGTCCCCTAGGACCTACAGCAGTCAAATAGAAAAAAAAATACCCCTAGTAGAGTTTCCATGAGTCGCGTCGCCTGTAATTAGGTTATCCCAAACGATAACTGCACATCTGAAGATTATGTTCGATGCTCTATATTTTTAAAGCTAAAAATTGTTTAAAATTATTTCTAATTGAACCATTCGTCATATTTTATGACGAATGAACCTATAAAATAACAGTATTTCCCTAATATTTCATGATATATCACTGGTCGTTACAATAAATCATTGGATGAAACATTTGAGTCAACAAAATAATTTTATTGCCTGCATACAAATGGCAGATGGACATATTTCCATTAAAGAGGGTGTATTATGTACTTCAATAAAAGTGTTTTGAAAGGTTTCCAAAAAAAAAGAGCACATAATCAACTCGTTATAGTTCAACTAATGAGCTCGGGCCTCTTCTCAAACTGATAAGTGTTTAGAGAGAAAGAAAGAAAGAAAAAGTGTCGCTTATGCGGACGTATGTACAACGCATACTAAAGTATAAACTTTTTTTCTGAATATTAAAACTAATGAACATACAAATACACTTAAACATAAATTTTCCTGGTAACTCAAACAACCAATTTTTTTTAAAACCATGGACTTTGTTGTTTTAATCGTAAACATTTAAGAACAAACTACAAAGCATACATAATTATGAATACCTACTACTCTCTAACTAACTTAAAACATCGAACTAACCAACAACTATTAAAACAGGGTAAATATAGTTATACTCTTTGAACAGGTTACCTTTTATTTTCTTTTATCGTGGGAAAATCCTCATGGATACCATTCGCCCGAGGAAGGCGAAGGGTTATGCCGTACTCACACCGGCTAAAAACCCACAGTGTTCCTTCTGCTGACCCTAGGCCGGGGTCGCGGGATTCGCAGCTGCATGCACCGCAACCCCGGCAGGCCTCGTTCCGCCAGCCCCTGGCGGACTTCTCCTCCTGTGGGACCTTGCCCCATGTCCTCCTGAGAGGCGCGAACGTAACACATGCCGCCTTCTCGGGCCTGTTACAGGTCGGTCGACGGGCCCCTAACTCGTCGTCCACAGGCGAGACACTAGGGTGGCCGGATATAGTCGCGCGCCCTCTGGCGGCGCCCGGTGCGTCTGGCGCGGGAAGGGAGAGTGGCCGTCGCCTCTCTCTCCCTCTGCGCTCCCTCCTTGGTCTCCATCCTCCTCGCAAAAGGAGGCGACAGCTTCCCACGCACTCTCTCTCCCGACTATGGACAGAACCACGGCTGGAAGCGAGAGGTCTGAACAGGTTACCTAAGTATCTAAATATCTACTAAAAATAAAGTGAATTTGTGTGTCGCATGTGCGTAAAAATGTAAGTCATTGCTCAGCATAACGCTGTGACTTCGGATAAATCTAATGCCAGCAGTGCGAGCACGGTTCTTTGATCGATAAACTTCTCGACTCGATAAAAGTTTAAACATACCGAATTTTATCGAGAGTCGGTAGCACGGAACTTGCCTCGGTATCTTTATCGAGCCTTGTCGACGGCTGTCTTCTCGATAGCTTATCGACTTTTCAAAATGGCAACACCAGATTTAAAAATATGATTCACTCACGTAGACCTTATTTTATTTACGAAATAATCTTTTCCTGGTTATTTCTCGCGACTGAAAACTATTTCGTTATATTATTTCGTTAGAAATATTGTAAACATTTTTTTATAATCTTTGTAAGATTGTAAAAAATATTTAAAATAAATAATTTTAATGGCAAAAAAGAGTAGAAAAATTGGGGGCACCACTCGTCATACATTATTGAATTAAACTTAAATTCGCGTCTCTAAACTCCGCTTGTGGATCCTTTTCATGTCACAATGCGTTCTGCTTTCAACATCTAACAAAATGAATTCTCCAAAATCCATTTGTTTTGCTAAAATAGCTTCAAAGAATCTTTATCTACCAACTTTTAACTGACGACAACAATTCGTGATAATTCGAGAAATTTACCAATAAGAACTGTCAAAACTCGACATAATCGATAAGATTTGTCGAATATACCGAGGCCTCGATAAAATACGTTCCGAGCTACCTTTGTCGTTTTATCAATATCATACGTCAAATTTGACGTTTAGAATAGATAAATTTCTCGAATCGACTCGATAAAAAGAACCGTGCTCGCGCTGCAGTTTAGAACTTAGTGTACTACACTAGCCTGGTGTGAGATGCCGGACAACACAACATGACTAGCTACATTACAATTTCATAAACCAACTTAAGTATTAAATAACAAAATTATGTTAATACCACTACAGTAAATCCTTCTCTCAATAACCAATTCCAAAAATCCCTTTTCATTTCAGTACTTCCACCATTTTGTTCCGGACAAATCCGATCAAAAACAAATTTAAGTACACAAAGTCCATATCAAAAGCAGAGCAAAGGAAACAACGGAAGGTAAAAAATCAACGCCAAGTATTTTCAATTCCGCGGCGTGCAGTAATGAAACGGTGTTCACTATTCGAACTACCTTCTTTTTTTGAAATTTTTCATTTCTTATTTGTTGTGCTTGCGATTGCTATGTCAAATGTTTTACAGATTTTTTTTTGTTCTTTTTTTGAACAGAACATCGTGTTCATGGAATATTTTGATAGTTTTTTTTTTTGTTGTAACGAGTTATTTGTTGTTTTAGTTTGCACTTTCTTTTGTGTTGAGTTTGTGCATTGAATTATTTTGGAAAATATTTGGAATTGTCTTTAAAAGAAACAAGTGTCTGTGTTTACACTTTACAAGTACATTTACGAATCAAAACTATTGTGAGAGCTGTTGTGTGATTTAGAGTTTTATCAGCTGTTAGTATTTTTTTATTATAAAACTTTAGCGCCATTTATGTTATTTGTATTCGCAGTTTTAGTTTCTTGACTTTACGCATCCTAGCCACGGCAGAAGAGATACTGGCGTACGGATGTGAACAGGATGTCCCAAAAATTCGTGTCAAGCGAAAGTACAAAGGTAGAGCACCCTTAGAGGTACCCGAATCACCCCCATGGATGTTCGGCAATTTTTGTAGTTTTCGAGTTATGATTTCATTTCATTTATTAACCAAACTCTGAGTTTAAGGCCTTTTTTGATCATAGTGTCGTGAATAGTTGAGATAAATGCGTGTTCTATTCATCTTTAGAAAAAAATACTATTCACGTCACAAGCAGTCCCATAGTCCCATACACCCAACAGCAGTTATATTAGTTTATTTATAATTAAGTTTCTTACACATAATTGCATTTACAGTAAATCAATTTAAAACAAAATGCATTGCTAAAAAAAACCTGGCCCCTTCAATTTTTCTTGCATTTTTCTAGGACCTGATGAAACAGTTAGCCCACCCTGGTCTAGCCAATTCATAGTCTTCTATCGCTATTTCACTCTCATTGAACCAATGTATGCAGTAGGGTTCTCTGTTGGAATATCGAAATATTATTACCCGATTCTTATAAAGCCGACAACCTTTCGCCACTTTTAATTTCGCCAAATAAATAAAACGCCGAATGATTAAAGTCCCTAATTATGTTTTGTAACTTTTTGTTACGCCGACTAGTCTGCTGGCCACTGTTTCATTAGTCAACTGTATTATTGGCCACTTTACACTTGTTAGATGGCTCATTTTCCCATCATGCAAGCACGAAAGCAAGCAAGCATGCAAGCGTTTCTGGGTTTGCTCCACCAGAAGACTCGCTTTGTCGCCCCTTCGCTTCGCTCGCACACTCGACCAGCGCTACACTCGGGAGGTCGCCGACTCGCTTCGCTCGCCACCTCCCTAAACTCGCTACGCTTCGGCCTCGTGCACTCGTTCCACTCAGGACCTCCTTCGCGAGCTTCTGACTCCACGCTTTTAAATAACACTCTAGGGTTAGGACAGACTCTGACCACGTGTAGTCAGGGTGCGCTGAGTCGGATTAACATTACATTCCGTCGTGTGAAAATAATGTTGTGCGAATACTTATTTGGCAAATTAAACAATAGTCAAATAAGTATTCGACTAAAACAAAATTGCTGAATGATTTTTGGCCAAATAATTATGGTGGCTAATTAATCATTCGGATAAATCAAATTAGGTTAAAAATTGCTTCGGCAAAGATTACGTAAGCGAATCGTTGTCGGCATAATGAAAATTCGATATGAAATACTTCGGCAAAAACACGGGCATTCATGCAGTAGATACTTACACTGTCGTAATATTACTATACCAGGACAAATTAATATCTACTGACGAACGAACAAATAAATCGAAACCTGATCTTTGACGAATTTTCAATAAAAAAAGTGTATAGTGACAGTCATGTTTGATTACTTTTCGATGTCATAAATACCGTTCAGGCTCCGTCGAACTTAATTTAAATATGACAATAGGATTATTTTACAGATACGGTTCCGTGAAAAACTCATTTGGTATTTTATGAATTTTCTGTGAAAAGGATTTTAATTAAAAACGTATTTACGGAAATTGCGACGGTCACATTCCGTCATACAATAGACGTATTTATTGACCCGACGAAAAATGGAAGGCTGTCATAAGTTTAAAGTCTATGAATGTCTGTATGTGTGTCTGTCTGTGGCATCGTAGCTCCCAAACGGATGAACCGATTTCAATACAGTTTTTTTAGTTTGAAAGCTGGTTTAATTTAGGTGGTTATAGGCTATGTTTATGGAAATCGGATCAGCCGTTTAAAAATGATCAGTTCTTTTCACAGTTGGTGTAGATTTCAGCCAAACAATGGTATTTATTTCTGTTCCGCTCGTCCGATTGACATGAATTTATAACATTATGTCACTAGGAAAATACAATATTAGGGTACCATTGAGCTAATGTGAGGGTTTAGATCAAGAAATTGTAAACATTACTTACTTTAAAATGCTAATAATCAGGCAGGCCAGATTTTGCCTCATATAAAATGTATGGCACATTATCTCGTCTCACCACGAGATAATTTCACGACAAAATTATCTCGCACTGCACGTTAGCCTAACGTCCGCAGGCCATCTCACGACGAAAATCTAAAATTACTTATTTATAATGACACTTAAACCCCCTTTAATGATTCAAAAATAAACAGCCCGACAGTCTCACAAAATAATCTCTTATGAATAATGAAAAATGTTAATGTTCTGACGTCGATGCAATACTAACTGCACTGTATACTGGGTTCCTTTCTCATTATTTCCATTGTGCTGTATCTTAAGTATCTTCAAAGAAATCTTTGTCTCCATTATTTTCAAAGAAAATGTTGCGTTCGGACAATACTGAGCTAGCGTTCTTTGTAATAGTCGCTGTGATTATATTTAAATTATTTATTCGTTGAAATAATTTGTGGAGCACCGGACCGGATAGATAGGGAAATTATAAGTTGAACGTTGTTTTATAGATAACAGTTTTATAGAATTATGTTTCATATAAAATTTTAGGTAATCGTATTATGAACTCATAGAATAATCAATACGCAGAATACTTACTTTGAAATTTTTTAAATCATTGATTTTTATTACAAATAAAATTTAATGTTTCGATATTCGTTTCGAAAAAATCAAATATTCTTTATCCTCATATTGTTTAGCTAATATAAAACTTATTACCAACAAAAACATTTTATCGAGTGACTCACTACCAACCAAAATATCTACACCAAAAAAAGATTCTGAGCAGCCCTGCTGCGCAGGGCTCCTATTTCTGTCTGCAGGGTTTAAAGTAACCTAACACGAAGGGGATGACGGGGGCTTCGTTCGCTTGCTTTGCTCGCTCACTTTAGCCTCCGTCATCCCCTTCGAACCTAATGTACAATAATGTAATGTGTAAAGTACCTACCCATGTCGGGGTGCAAACAAACAATATTCGTTAAAAAATAATTGTAGATACTGTTTGATAAGTTTGTTAAATAAAAAAAGTGATTATAAAATTCATTGAATTGTGTTTCTGTGAAATATGTTTCATTCAAGTAAATAGTTGTTGAAACAATAATATTCGAAATAAATATACAAGGACTAAATATTATTCGAAACAGTTGCTGTGAAACGAAATTCTATGAAATTTCTGCCAGCGAAACAAGGGAACACCGAATTTATAATATATATCTTATACAGCGTGTCCCAGAAAGTAGTGTCAAGCGGAAGTCCAGAGGTAGAACATTCTTTAAGGTACCCAAATCACTCCCATGTATGTTCCGCGATTTTTTGTAGTTTTCGAGTTATGAATGTTTTTCATGTTTTTTAATCAGACTCTGACTATAACGACATTTTTGATCACAGTGACGTGAATAGTTGAGATACATGAGTAATTTTTTTTTCTAAATTAGCTGATTAGTGACTTTACCAAATGCATAAACATTTGTAAACATAGACGTAACAAAAGCGTTACAAAAAAAGATTGAATTGTCACAAAGTTAAAATCTTGCATGTTTCCTAAATCTTTGTGGGTGATTTAAAAATAAATCTCCCTAAACTTTTTTTGTCAGATGTATTTTAAAAACTTATCCATTTTATTAGCTATTTACACTGTAAATTGCATCGAGCTATCTCTACGACGTCACAATAAAAAATTTATTCAAAGCATACAATATCGAAAGTTCCAGTTGCAAAACGGTGAATGAAAAATTGATTAAAACCAACTAATAACGACTTTTTTTGTAACCCTCGACGCAAAAAGAGATGTGTTATAAGTTTTACGTGTGTGTCTGTGTGTCTGTCTGTGGCATCGTAGCTCCTAAACGGATTTTGATTTAGTTTTTTGTTTTGTTTGAAAGGTGACTTTATCGAGAGTGTTCTTAGCTATGATTCAAGAAAATCTGTGCAGCCGTTTGAAGATCATCAGCTCTTTTCTGGTTGTCGAAGGGATATGAGCAACTTCTACTGATCTGATCGTTTCGAAATTTACTATCCTGTGACTTCAATGATATTACAATAACATGGTAACCTTGACCTGATATTCAAGCATCATCTGAAACAGAATGATACCCAACTTACAGTAGAAGTATTGTGTGCCTATTGATTATTTAAGTTTATGATAAGTTGTAATGACCTCCTTCTTGCCACATGTCATCAATATCATTGAAGTCACAGGATAGTAAATTTCGAAACGATCGGATCAGTAGAAGTTGCTCATATCCCTTCGACAACCAGAAAAGAGCTGATGATCTTCAAACGGCTGAACAGATTTTCTTGAATCATAGCTAAGAACACTCTCGATAAAGTCACCTTTCAAACAAAAGAAAAAACTAAATCAAAATCCGTTTAAGAGCTACGATGCCACAGACAGACACACAGACACACACGTAAAACTTATAACACACCTCTTTTTGCGTCGAGGGTTACAAAAAAAGTCGTTATTAGTTAGTTTTAATCAATTTTTCATTCACCGTTTTACAACTGGAATTTTCGATATTGTATGCTTTGAATAAATTTTTTATTGTGATGTCGTAGAGATAGCTCGATGCAATTTACAGTGTAAATAGCTGATAAAATGGATAAGTTTTTAAAATACATCTGACAAAAAAAGTTTAGGGAGATTTATTTTTAAATAATCCACAAAGATTTAGGAAACATGCAGGATTTTAACTTTGTGACAATTCAATATTTTTTTGTAACGCATTTGTTACATCTATGTTTACAAATGTTTATGCATTTGATAAAGTCACTAATCAGCTAATTTAGAAAAAAAAATTACTCATGTATCTCAACTATTCACGTCACTATGATCAAAAATGTCGTTATAGTCAGAGTCTGATTAAAAAACATGAAAAACATTCATAACTCGAAAACTACAAAAAATCGCGGAACATACATGGGAGTGATTTGGGTACCTTAAAGGATGTTCTACCTCTGGACTTCCGCTTGACACTACTTTCTGGGACACGCTGTATAAATAAAAATTAATGCTGTTCGTTGGTAAGCGCATCACTAGAGAACGGTTTAACCGACTTAGCAATATTTTTTTATGTTCACAATATTCTGAATTAGGATAGTATGGTTTTTTTTTTAATTTGCCCGGAAATTTGGCAATTTCGTGAACAACTGAACGTTCTTTCTTCTTTGGGATTTTCGTATGACAGGACAAAGTCGGTCGGGTCAGCGAGTATATGTATATATTTCAATTCTTTTGTGGTGAGAGTGCCGACCGAACATCTGTCGAACTGATGAAGGAGGAATTTTGGCCGATAAGGGTAGCGTTCCGGCGATTTCGAGGCCGACTACCGGACACCGCGCGACACACTTCGCATACTCATTGTATGAATAGGTGTGTATATTTTATTGTTTATGAATAGTATTGTTTTTTTTTTTTTTTTTTTTCTATTGGACTGTAGTAGGTCGTCCTAAGGGACGGTTTCTACGTAACCGGGCAGTTATTGGCGAGACCTGAAGGGTCTCCAGCCAATGGGGGGAAGTAAAATACTTAACCTAAGCTAACTACTTGTACTACACTAACATCATGACTACCTGCAACAACAGCACTAAGGGCGACCCCTAGTGGGACTCGGACCTCGGCTTAGGGCGTTGCTGGCGTGGACATAGGGGGGGGAGACAGCTTGATGAGGGCTGAATTATCGGTGTGACTGCGGAGTCTGAAGAGACGACCGGCTCTACGACGGGAGAGCTCGGTGGATCGTGACCGGCGGCGGTGGGACGTCGCGACGGGCCTCGTCGGCGAGGACGATATGCCGGACGGCGGCGGACGTTGTGTATTGTGCTGGTCGATTTACTCGCCTCCTGGAGGAGGGTTATTTCGTCATCGGGTTCTAAAAGTGTGTGCCTGGGACGGCGAACTTTACTTATGAGAGAGGGACTGTAGTCGGCCGCTGCGGCAACAAGGGGGTTCGGATGGAGGGGTGCAGTGTCGAAGTAACGCTTGGAAATGCGTTTGAGGTATTGCCTGATGGTTGGCATTTTTAGATCGAGATGGAGTTGGACGTTACGCATGAACCACGGGGCAGCCGCGGCTCTGCGCAACACTCGATTCTGGAGGGTTTGAAAGGATTTGAAACGACAAGGCTTAACGTGTGCGAACACGACGCTAGCGTAAGTCAAGATGGGGCGGATGCACGTCACGTAGATTCTCAGCTTATTTCTAAGTGACAATTTACTGCGTGCTCTAAGGATGGGGTGGAGGCGACCGACAGCGAAAGCGGCGCGAGCGCGCACCGCTTTGATGTGGTCTCGGAAACTCAGATGGTGGTCTAGGATAACCCCCAGGTATTTGGCTTTCATCTCCCAAGGGATCTGTTTGCCGAACATTAGGACGGGACGGATGTGGGTGTGGGAATCACCGTGTCTCTCGAAAAGAACGGCTGCGCTCTTTTCAGGATTCACCTCTATTCTCCATTTCCGGAACCAGACCCCAAGGGCGTCGGCTGCGGTTTGAAGGGTTCGAGAGATGCTATCGAGACTCCTACCGGAATAGTAGATAGCCGTGTCGTCGGCGAAGAGAGCCAACTTGGCCAAGCCACGTTTGGGAATGTCGCTGGTGTACAGCGTGAACAGAAGGGGCGATAGCACGGAGCCCTGAGGGACTCCGGCGCGGATGGGGTGAGGGGACGAGAGGGTGCCTTCTAGGCGATAGCGGAAGGAGCGATCCGACAGAAAGTCTCGAATGATGAGCACGAGACGGTCCGGCACGTTGAATTGGTACAGTTTGTATAATAAACCGTTGTGCCATGTACGTTTTATATTGTATTTTGCTCATACGTATACAATGTGTCCGGTCATGGACTAGCGATATTTTAGGTACTTATATAAACACTATTCTAGTACACAAATACACTATACAGTGGTAGTCATGATGTTCGTGTAGTTAGCTTAGGTTATTTATTTTAATACCCCCCCCCCCCCCCCCTTTGGCTGGAGATCCTTCAGGTCTCGCCAATAACTGCCCGGTTACGTAGAAGGGGTCCACGAGGACCATCTACAGCAGCCCAATAGAAAAAAAAAAAGATCTTTGGGCAGTAGCCCGCCAGGCACAAGACTCCGCCTGGTTGGAGGATCCTCCCTTTGGTTGGAGGAACGTCACACCTCATTCCTCCACAGTACTGCCACGTGGCATTATGCTGAGCTGAAGGCCCTTTTGGCACTATTTTATCATTTTCATATTATAAACCTATTGCGTGCCAATAAATGCCTTTTCTATTATTTTTTTGTTGTACGACATTTAGAAATAACACAAATAACAACGCTAAGTTACTTTCTAGATACGCACGGTTACATAGTTATCAAGCTGTTCATTTCCAGTATGAGCTGATCTCGCATTGTATAGGCTTGCCGTACAATGAGAGGTCAGCTTATACTGGAAATGTAAACACAGGGCGTCCCACGACTTTGCCACATGGAGGGGAAGTACCTTAAATACTGTAGATAGAAAAAAATACTGAATGAAGACTTCATTTTTATTTTAAAAACAATACGAACTGCATTCAAAGAATTTTAAATAATCACCTGTCTGAACCGGGAATCGAACTCGCTAAATGTGAAAATAAAAAATACTGTAATTTTATTGTACTAATCGAAAGGCTCGATCAGATACATTTATTTCTTCTAAATAACATAGCATCTAAAATAAAAGGAACACCATGAAATTTAACATTTAATTTAAAATTTTGTTCAGAATAATGAATAGCATTCTCTCTGACTATGTCGTGCTTATAACATCTGACTTTATGTAGGTACTACTTTCTGCTTTATTACTATTTCGAAGTATTATTTCAAAAATTCACCATGAAAAAATAAATAAATCAACGATAAGCGAGATTATTAAAAGAGTTACAATTTGTGTACAATAGGAAGGGACACATTTTGAGCATTTAATAAATTTAATTGTTTGTAAGTTGCACCGTTAAACATGTCTTGTTATTTCAAATAAATGTTAAATTTCATGGTGTTCCTTTTATTTTATATGCTATGTTACTTAGAAGAAATAAATGTATCTGATCGAGCCTTTCGATAAGTATAATAAAATTATATTTTTTTTTATTTTCACATTTAGCGGGTTCGATTCCCGGTTCAGACAGGTGATTATTTAAAATTCTTTGAATGCAGTTCGTATTGTTTTTAAAATGAAGTCTTATTCAGTAATTTTTTCTATCTACAGTATTTAAGGTACTTCCCCTCCATGTGGCAAAGTCGTGGGACGCCCTGTATATCCATGTGTACACAAACGTACGTGGTATGAGGTGTATGCAAA
Organism: Amphipyra tragopoginis; assembly: GCA_905220435.1. Taxonomy (NCBI): domain Eukaryota; kingdom Metazoa; phylum Arthropoda; class Insecta; order Lepidoptera; family Noctuidae; genus Amphipyra; species Amphipyra tragopoginis. The sequence goes on along the minus strand of HG991999.1, from coordinate 6,148,639 downwards.
AACAGTTTTTTTTTAAACTGTGTCTCTCTGCTCTCTCTAATTTGGTTGCTACCTTCTTGGGTGATACACATTTTGCTTCCACGTCCAGATTACCACAGAAATAAAAAAAAAACCTCGGAAGCGTTTAAAATAAGAACACAAGGATAAAACCGAGCTCCGACCGCCCTTATCTGGACACTCATCATTTCATCGTGGCTTTGAGAGCGTTAAGTTGATACCAGCTAAGCGTGTGGTCACAAGTTTATGAAGAAACAAAATTAAATTGTGTTAAATATCAGTGATAGTTATGGAGGGGCTCGTGGCTAATTAATAACCACGCTTAACATACGATTTGCAAGGTTAAGTTGCACTTGCCGCGGTCAGTCCGTGGATGGGTGACTGCTCGTTAAGCTCATGGCATATTATACCGGCAACGCAACTGCAGCACGGTGCCGCGTCGAATTTAGGCTACGGCTAGCCGCCAGCACGCTAACCACGCGTCGTCCGCGAGGTGCAAGCTCGCAGTCCGCGCGCTGGCCGCGAGGTGCAAGCTTGCTGTCACCGCGAACACAGTAGTTATATGGCATTTGTGATTGAACGCCTACACTTACACACGCCTAGGACTTGCATGTTTTCATAACGACGTTGTTTCGCTGGCGACTCGGCGTCGGCGTGCAGTAAGCACGCGTTCCGCTCGCTTGCAGAGCGCAGGCTGCTAGTCGAGTTGTATGGTAGCGGCAAGCGCGCTGACTGCCCGCCGTTGTGGTCAATCAGACTGCACTAGAGGATGCGGGGGCGGGCGCGGGCGCTCGGATCTTGGCGTATGCGTGTTCACAGTAGTGCCGGACGAGCTAATACGACGCTTCGACGGATGAATCAAAAACCACACGCGCAGTCACCAACATACGCTATATCACTGTGAACAGTGTGAACGATACGGGCGGACTGAGCCATTAGAAACACCCGCGCCACCGCGCCCGCGCCCGCCTCATGCGGGCGCGCGACTCGCGGGAGCACTGTGAATGCAACTGGCGTCTACATACATTTGATTTACACGCGCCCGCGCTAGCACCTGTAGTGTATACTACTTACTTTTCTTGTTTTTTCAAACAGCTCATTATAGGTTATGTGTATTTCACTAATTATTAATAATTAAGTGAATTACACATAATCCTATGATTTAAGACCACCGTGTCAGCATCTTTTATGCATTACATAAATGTAAATATCTGTATTTTTGAAGCAATGAAACATCAATACCGGCGTTCATTGTGAAACATATTCGCGCTTGTATCTCTGCTAATACAGTACGAGATACCGTGATATTAGTATTGATGGAATCAGCAAAATTAGTTCTATAAATCTATTTCATTTGTTTTCAATATTAATTGAATTTTAAAATTAAATCCATAAAGTCAATTGTCAAAATTAGTGACGTCAAATTAGTTACAAACTGACAATTGCAGAAAGTATCGATTGACTATCAATCGATATCTTTATATATTTAATGGTCATGCGATACCAGGATGGTTTCCTGTGATTGGAATTGGCTTGTCTTGTGATAAATGATAGCGGCTTTGACCTAGTATAAATATAATTATTGTATTTAATTTATTTTAATTTTTACTAAATCGTCAAGTCGACTATTTTATAAAACAGACAAGTCATTCCAATCACTAGGCCGGTTGCGCATGACCATGACATTCAACTTTGGGTTTGCTGCTGAGGCGAACCTAATTTTGAAGAGGTCGGAAAATTACGGACCGGTGTGCTGGTCAGGAAGGCGTGATCGCATCCTGCACCAGCCTCAACCACTCAAGGTTGAGGCTGGGTTCATCATCGTGCGAGATGATGCAAATTATACATATACCAAGTAAGTGGGGTTCATCCATTGTATGGGGACTCATCTCGCCACGCTGTACGCGTGGTTTCCATGCCTGCGATTCGCCGATCGCCACCCCCGTGTCCGTAGGACGCCGTAGCGGTGTGTCCCGCGGTTGATTGCGCGGGACGATGCCAAGGACACCCGGGGTCGGCAGTTGCGTGGGCGACCGCAGGTGATGCCACCGCTGCCCAATTGTCGGCGCAGCTGACGACGCCGCCGCCACCTCGCTGGGTGCGCGTGCCGCATGCCGCATCATCCGGTGCCTGTGCGCCGTCAGTGCTGCCACCACGTGCCGGCTGCGCAGGCACTCGACGACGTCGACGCCGCCGCCTTGCTAGGTGGTATGCTGGGGGACCGACCCGACCTGCCTGTGCGCATTGCGCAGGCTTCTTCGAGCCACACTCAGAAGAAACAAGTGCGGTAAGGTTGGCCAACCCATAACGTTTAGTGCGAGCATGCTCAGTCCGTCGCGAACGAACTCGAGTGGTAGGTTAAGCACGGCTTAGCTTTAAGGTACCCAGATACCGCGGCCGTAACCGCCATGTTCGCGAATAAACAATTTTTGATTTTATAAATTATACATGTGTTACTGATAAACTGTATTTTAATTGAGTATCAGCACCTGCAGTACAACAACCACCAAGAGGTCCTTGATCCAGAGGTTCGATCCCTCTCCGAGAGTCTATTCGGCAACCTCTTATTATATTTGGTGGGTAACATTCCTGTCTACCCACAACTATAATATTATTAACTTTTATTTTACAGTCACCATCGCATCGCTTGCCACGCTGTTCCCAGAACTGAATGACCCGCGATGTGATGGTCGATTGTATTAATATTAGTAGCGTGCAAAATCTAAATTTAAATTAAATTCAACATTTAACCTTTAAAAACAAATCTTTTTTTTTTTTATTTGTTTTTTTTTTATTGCACGTTACACACCCGCGCCCGCCTTCACTCTGAAATACGGCTATGGTTTTTTCATATTGACATTATGAAATATATTATACGACCCTTGATTTAATGCTATAATTCTAATGACAAGTTAATTAATTGCTGGGTTGGAACGATGCCGTTGCGGTGCCGGTATAGTGTGCCATGACTCTAAGACATCGAGACTCCTCCGTGCCTCGGAGAGCACGTTAAGCCGTCGGTCCCGGGTCTCATACGAATACCTATGACAGTCGTTACAGGGGCCTAATTCTCCTAAAATAAATCTTGATAAATCACAACCGAACCAAGGCCGAACCGTTCATTCAGACAGTTCTCAATTTCAAAAGCTATCAAATTGTTTGACACAAAAAACAAAATCAATCATTTTGAAAATTTTCGAAAACAAAAACTGACTGACGGTTGTGGTTCGATTGCGTTTGGCAACAATTTATTTCAGGAGAATTGGGTCCCAGGTTACCTTAGGATATCGGCATTGACAAATTTATTTATCATTATTTATTTAAACAATTTAACTAGAACGGTCACAGACCAATTACACTAATTAAATAGAATTACAATTTTCGCTAACTACTCACAAATGAATGAGTAGCGATGGTCTGATGGCAATTATTCCGTGTAAAATACTGGTACTCAGTAATATCTGGTTAGACTGGAAGCTGCGGTTGTGATTTGATTCAATCGTTTGCAGCTGTGTTTTCTATCAACCAAGAATTGAAAAGACACTGATTTTCAGACCTTTTTTCTTACTAGCCTCAAAGTTAGTTGCTATTGCGAAACGAGTCTTTCACTGTATATAAAATAATTATGAGCAGTAGCTAGCTCTAGCGAAAGAACCAAAATAAAAAGCGAACGCGATACGCGTCACTCTCCGCACTACAACATCCCCTTTCGGCAAAGACTTAAGAGCCGTAACAGCTTTGCACAGCGTGCTCTCCCACTGACTGGCGAACGTTCACAGGCAAGGAGCCCAGTTGTGGCGAGATAAGGCTTCTCTGCCTACTCCGTTTGTTGCCCCTTCCGAAGATCTCCCACCTGGGCATGAGTTGCCTTGCCTGATCTGGAAGTCTCTAAATAGACTTCGGACTCAGATTGGTCGAAGCAAGGAAAACCTGCTCAGGTGGAAATTTGCGGGTAACTCAAACCTGGAGTGTAAATGTGGTGCCGTTCCGCAAACTATGGCGCATTTAACATCATGCCCAGCCTGCCCCGTTACCTGTACGCCACAAGAACTAATGGACGCTACGGATAGTGCTAAACTCATTGCTGAGTTTTGGGCCGACACGGTTTAGATTGTCATCGACACGCTAAGAAGAAGAAGAATATGTTCTATAAAAAGAATAGGTAGTGAAATCATAATGAAGTTATGACTAATACCAGCAAACCTATCTAAGAAAATCTTTAAAAAGCCATAATCGTACAAACTCATTCTAAAGTTGCAAAACCAATTTTCAAAAGTGGAATTCTCAGTTCTCATATTTCCGCGATACATTTTTCATTAAACAATCTCCAAGCCGCGGTGTGAACGCTTCCTTCCTAGAAGTCTTTATTAACAGGGCCGCAGCGGGAGGCCTACTTAATTCTTTAAAATGAAATACGTCCCTGTAACACGTCTTGTCTTTATTTAATAGATTATGTAAGAACAACGGCTTTGCTAGGGATGGCAGTGTCAAATAATGTTTTAAATTGTCTTACAATGTTTATTTTTTATATATTTTATATTTATTTATTCAAGAAAAGTTACACAGAAAAGAAATTACCCATATCTTCTGTCAAGCTTCTGTACAGTTTGTCGGCAGTGTTCTCGTGGGTCAATCGTGGATACAGTTTTGTAATATCTTACTTAATACTATACTATAGATACACATGGACGCATAGTCGAAACAAAAATAGAGATAAAAAGGGTACACACTAAATATCTAAAAAAAAAAAGTTTGTTATTACATCAATGGTCATATCATACTCATTCATTACATTCTTACACTAATAAAACCTAAATAGTGTTTGCGCAGGACATTTTTAGGGCATTTATTTGTTTTATTATATAATTATGATATTAACGTTTCTATAATCGAATCTTGTAGAAGTGAATCTAATAATTACAGTCATATCTCATGTATACGTCAGGTATGATAAAATGATGTGATATGATATGATCTTTCCGACCGTTTTCGGCCATGGCGACCACTTCGACTCCTAGTCAGTTGGGCGCTGGTGCACCCGAAGATGGCTTATGTAGCCGATCTTCGCAGCAAACTCCCGTGCACAATGAGGGCACGTGAGTACGCCGCCGCCGCTTACATAATTGTCAGGTATAATTACGGGCACGGTAAATATAGAACATAAAATCAACGTAGACTCTCCACCACTGCGAGTTATTTGGTTTTAATGGTTAGTAACATGAGCTAGGTCACAACATATTAATTTACATAAGAATAGATAAATAATAAGGACAAGCTAGTCAGATAATAAAGGTCAGACTTCTTCGGCTGATCGACACAGAAAGCGAACTCCGTCGAAAGACAACAGTTTTTCTAACATCGGGTGCATTGATCCATGATGGCGACTACCCTTCTATATCTTCAAAACGTTGCCCAGTGTTGCCAGCTAACGACAGTAGTAGTTTAAGTAATTACTAGCTTTTGCCCGCACTTCGCTTGCGTGAAATTTTGAACCCGTTAAGTGAAGATTTTCCATACAAACTGTCATCCCCTATTTACCTCCCTTAGGGGTTGTATTTCGAAAAATCCTTCCTTATTCCGTGTCTACATTATAAAGGGAACCTCTCTGCAAAATTTCAAGTTTCTAGGTTCACGGGTTTGGGCTGGGCGTTGTTGAGTCAGTCAATCGCTATTTGCTGGGGAGTTTGTTGCGTCGTTTCTTCTTCACAGCAAAAACACTAGGAAGCGGTGAAGGGAGGGCGCTTTTAGGGATGTCTTTTATGTACCTAATTTTGACGTTCAAAAAGAATTAAGTAATTCTAGTCTATTTTGAATAAATGAGTTTTGAAGTTTAAAGTTTGAATCAGTCAGTCAGTCAAGACTTTTCTTTTTATTTATATACAAGGTTAGTTTTAGTATATGCGAAACCTGAAATTAGTTTGTTCAGAATCACTAGGAGAATCGATTGACATATTTTTTTCACCACTTTTTTTTTTGTTTTTTTTTTTTTTTCATAAATTTCAATTTTGTTTCAGTAGGTTTCTACCCATAACAATTGACGGGAATAGACACCTTGAGGCTTGAAATGGTCAGCTCGGTCAGTTTTCGTGTATTAGACAACTCCTGCATAGCACATCTCAGGCATTTCACACTTTTTTAGCGAACTTAACGCGACATAAACTAAGGTGTAACTTGGAGATTTACTAAAAAAAATACACATATTCAGGTAGTTCTGATGAAAATCTTGTTGGGGTGTCTCGGTTTTCGCATAAAGTAAAAATAACGTTGTAGATAGTAGAGCTCTTTCTCAATGTGTTTGTCTGGGGAAGTACTACCACCAAACCTTCTTCTTCTGTTTCTGTCGTCAAGAAGCATTGCTATGCTAGTTTGAAGGGTATGGGTACCGCTGAAATTGAACGCACAAGAGACTTTTCAACTTTGTCTCTTAATACAGGCAACGCTTCAGCTCTTGGGATTACAGGCGTATATAGGCAGCGGTAGCCACTCATCATCAGGTGCCGGTCACGATCCACTGACCTCTCCCATCATAGAACTGGTCGTTTCTTCTGACTCCGCAGTCACACCGATAATTCAGCCCTCATCAAGCTGTCTCCCCAAAGCCCCCGCCAGCAACGCCCTAAGCCGAGGTCTGAGTCCCACTAGAAGTCGCCATTAGTGCTGTTGTTGCAGGTTGTCATGATGTAAGTGGAGTACAAGTAGTTAGCTTAGAGACCCTTCACGTCTCACCAATATTACCTGGTCACGTAGAAGGGTCCGCAAGGAAAATACACAGCAGAACATTGCAGAACTGATGCCGAAACAGAAGTTTTTAGAATTTCTCTCTGTCGATTTGAGCTTCACGCCAATACCTACCAGAAATTTAGTTGAGATAATAATGTTCGTTAAAGACCGGGTCAGTTTATAGGGTGCACAGTATCACGCTATTGAATGTGGGTGATGAGCAGTAACCTCACGTTTTTGAGGGCAAAGCCGCGGGTACAGCTAGTGAAGAATATAAGAATAAGAATTATGGTAATCGTTGCTACGGTTTATTTTTTATACGATTTAATACGAAGATTTATATCTAACAGCTATCTACCAGTTCTCATGGAGTCTTTAATAATCAACAATGAAGCTAAAATCAAAAAACAATAAAACGTATACCCTTATAACTAAATTACATGAAGCGAAGCTTACACAAAGCTGGCAGGCGCGTTTTCTCATTAGTAACCAGCTGTTCTAGATATTATTACTTCGGCGGCGTCATCAAAACACTGGGCCAGGATCCGTTCACGTTATAATAGTCTACATAGGAGAGAATAATTTAATTTTCCCTGGTGGAATAATTTAGAGTTCAAAGCCTACGTTGCTAAGGAAAAAGATGGTGTAATTGTATCTACTAGTTACTTTCCTTGTTTTGTTGTAACTTTTCTTTGTTTGTTACTTTGTCTTTTGTTTGTTAGTTTTTTTGTTGCTTTTACAATGGGTACAGTCCGGCTGGACTTAAATAAAATGTTTTTTTTTTGCTTCAATTTGTTTTTTAGTCATTTTTGCGCCCCATGTTACCTGACTGCATGGAGCTATTTCGACTTAGTCATGCCTGCCAGCTATATCACCGTGCATTCATTTATTTATACATGGCATAGAAAAGAAAAACAAAAAAAAAATTGGTTTTTTTTTTCTCTATTTTTATTTTGTATCTTTAATAGGTGCTTTAGACACGATCACGTAACCCAACCGCAAGAAAAAAAATGTTTTTATTTTTTTTATTTTTAATCGTTCTAAATCCCGCGCGGGGTTAATCTATACTTACCATTAATAGATCATGAGGTTTGAAGGAATTACACGAATTCGTTTACACCCTGTATACAGATGACAGTACGCGGCGAATGCCACGTCTCCATAAACGAAGCCTAATATTGCAAAACAAACCGGCCAAGTGCGAGTCGGACTCGGGCACAAAGGGTTCCGTCGATCTATAAAAACGGTAAAAAAATCACGTTTGTTAGGTATATGGGAGCCCCCTTAAATATTTATTTTATTCTGTTTTTACTACCTATTTGTTGTTATAGCGGCAACAGAAATATATCATCTGTGAAAATTTCTAGTGTCTACCTGTTGCCGTTATCAATATCGAGCAAAAACGAGCAAAAAAATCACGTTTGTTGTATGGGAGCCACCTTAAATATTTATTTTATTCTATTTTTTAGTACCTATTTGTTGTTATAGCGGCAATAGAAATACATCATCTGTGAAAATTTCAACTGTTTAACTAGAGTGCGCGCAAGATAAGTCTGCGCGCGGCCGAAATCGGAACTAATCGTGGTCCACCAAAGTGTGTGCCGTTTTATTAATTTTGAATAGAACTACCTGATTGTAGGAATGTTTAACGGGAAAAATGTGTTTGGCGATAAAAAAATATAAGCTTAAAAAGCGGTAGTTATAACTTTTGCGATGATTGCAACGTTGAGGACGCCCTCAGTCGCGCGCAGAGTTATCTTGCGCGCACTCTATCAGGGTTCATGAGATACAGCCTGGTGACAGACGGAAGGACGGACAGCGGAGTCTTAGTAATAGGGTCCCGTTTTACGCTTTGGGTACGGAACCCTAAAAACTGTTTTGAATACGGCCGCTACACTGTTCCCTGTTGGTCAATCACGCTTCACTGATTGACTGACAGTATTTTTGTTCAAACTTCTGCTACTCGTAACGTCGAATGAAAGCATCCAACAAAAAGGAAAAAGTATAAACACCGCAGTATCTATCTAAATCAAAACTCATACAGACAGAATTCTGAAAAATCCTGATAACATAAAAATATCTAGATCCATACGTTAGATGAATGCTACACGCGTACTAAAAATAAATGTATACAACGTGTAACATAATAAAAATCAAAAGTTTTTATTTCACATAAACCATTACAGGCGCTTATGATAAGTCGAATTTAGGTGCACGGTTCCAATTAGTCGTTTCCTATGGAGAAGAGCCGGCAAGAAACTCCATGGTTACTCTTTTAAAATCCATATCTTTAACAATTTGAGTGAGTACTTGGAATAGTTATAATAAAAAAAAAAATGTAATAAAATAAACGTGTAACGTATTAAACGCAAACCCTGAAAGTTTATTTATTTATTCCCAACAATATCATTACAGACTAAATCCAATTCGATATTGAGGTTTCTTAATTTCTACAAGTTGTTTATTAGGAATCGGCAACTGAATTGATTTCAGACATTTTTAATGTCTTTTTTCCGGGAGGGAGGGTTCCGTACCCAAAGGATAAAACGGGACCCTATTACTAAGACTCCGCTGTCCGTCCTTCCGTCTGTCACCAGGGTATATCTCATAAACCATGATAGTTAGACAGTTGAAATTTTCACAGATGATGTATTTTTGTTGCCGCTATAATAAAAAAATACTAAAAAACAGAATAGAATAAATATTTAAGGCGGCTCCCATACAACAAACGTGATTTTTTTGCCGTTTTTACAGATAATGGTACGGAACCCTTCGTGCGCGAGTCCAACTCGTACTTGGCCGGTTTTTTTAAAACGTCCTTTTTATGTTATTGAGATAAAAAAAACGGAGCCGTATGTCAAGGCCATAAGACTGAATTTTAAATGCAGTTAACAATGAAAAGTAATACTATTTTCTTAAATAAATAATATTTTAGCACAACAAATATTACTTTTAGTAATATTTTTAGATATTCTAATTGGAATGTTTGAGTGTTTGCGTTCTATTACACGTTGTATAGTTTCCACAAACCTCGTTTACCTATGTTCATTCACAAATTTTCAGAAAAAATCACGCTACCCGCATCTCTCCGAAGAATTTTTCACGAAATCGCGTCAAATTAAAAAATGCTAATCACGTTCAAAAACTGGGGGCCCAAACATGCTTACGTGGAAATCCGTTAACAAAACGTTAATAGGGCTAAAGAGATATCTTTTTCCAGTTTGATGCGTTGGAAAGTGAGGGTCACTGGTGAGTCCAATGTAATTGTTGAGGACATCTTCGATTTCAACAAGTATAGAATGAATTTATAAAAAAAAGAAGATTAGTAAACCTGGGGCCTAATTCTCCTAAAATAAATTGTTGCCAAACGCAATCGAACCACAACCGTCAGTCAGTTTTTGTTTTCGAAAACTTTCAAAATGATTGATTTTGTTTTTTGTGTCAAACAATTTGATAGCTTTGGAATTGAGAACTGTCTGAATGAACGGTTCGGCCTTGGTTCGGTTGTGATTTATCAAGATTTATTTTAGGAGAATTGGGCCCCTGATGGTAAGTGGGTAACACCAGCTATACAGGGTGGGTCAAAAATCGTGGATCAAACGAAACAGGGCGATAATTCGGGTTATTTGCAGTGAAAAATATCTATGAGGCAGACCCCTAACTTGATCTCCTTAAAATTTATGACAATTTGATTGTTTTTAAGAAAATACCAAATTTTTTATTAAATAGGCAATTGTAGTAAAATGGCTTCCTATTTTAAAACAATAAATGGTGTTTAGTTTCTTGAAAGTGCTTTTGTGACAATATTGGCACTTTTTTCAATATCTATTAAGTGTCACGAAAAATTATTTGTAACTTTAGAAAATTACTGTAAAAAAAATTTACTACCAAAAAATTCTGCAAATAACTCCAATTATCGCCGAGTTTCGTTTGATCCACGATTTTTGATCCACTTTGTATACACCTACTACTCCAAGAGGATTGCTAATGCGTTGCCAACCTTAGAGACAAAATTGAAAAGTCTCATGTGCCTGTAATTTCACCGGCACTCAAATCCTTCAAACTGAAACAGCAATGCTGCTTAACGGCAGAAATAAGTATAGAGGTAGAACTTCTCAGGACGAACTCTTTCACAAAGAACTCTACTACTCTTGAATTGCACATAGTAGTAGAGCTCCTCCTTTGTCTGTGTGGTGCCGGACGTAAAGAATAGCACTACTCCATCTCTTCTCCTGGGTGTCGGAAAAGGTGACTAAGGGATTCACTAGAGGATGGACAGCAGCGTTCTCCGAGTTCTTCAACAACCATAGTGGGAGAGGCCTATGTCCAGCAGTGGACGTCTTTCGGCTGAATGATGAGTAGAGCTCCTTGTGAAAAAGTTCTTCCGTTAAAATACTCCCACCATACCTACATCTGCCACGAAGCAGCATCGCTGTTTTCTTCAGACTCCGCAGTCACACCGATAATTCAGCCATCATCAAGCTTTCTCTCAACCCCATCCCCCCCCCCCCAAGGCCCCGCCAGCAACGCCCTAAGCCGAGGTCCGAGTCCCACTAAGGGTCGCCCTTAGTGCTGTTGTAGCAGGTAGTCATGATGTTAGTGTAGTACAAACAGTTAGATTAGGTTAAGTATTTTCCCCCCCCCCCCCCCCCATTGGCTGGAGACCCTTCAGGTCTTGCCAATAAACTGCCCGGTTACGTATATACAATGGTCCCCTCGGACCACCTAAAGCAGTCCAATAGAAAAAAAAGCAGCATCGCTGTATTCCAGTTTGAAGAATATGGGTGCTGGTGAAATTACAGGCACATGAGTCTAACTGTAATAAGATGATTATGCTACTTAGGAACACAAAAAATAAAACCCGCAAACCTTAAGAATTGGCAACTGAATCGATTTCAGCCATTTTTTATGTGTAATTATTTTTTAAACTTTTAACGTCGTTCAATTGAGGTAAAGAAAATGGAGCCTTATGTGCAGGCCGTAACACTGACTGAATTAACAATGAAAACTAATAAGTAGTAATTTCTTAAATAAACAATATTGAAATACAAGAAAGCAAAATTTCAATGTGCCTATATGTATTACGATTATAACTGAATCTTCTAGTAGAGGTGTTTGAGTGTTTGTGTTGTTCCTATTACATGTTGTATATACGCCAACATGCTATATAAAGCGCAGTTCAGACTACTTAACTGTATAATACAGTACAGTATATAATATAGTAAAGCATATTGCGTCATAAGCTAAAACGATATAGCATGAAGTTCACACTATACGCTATATCGCAAGCCGGTTTACTATGTATAGCAAGTTATTTGACGGCTATCCATCGGGCGAGGTACAGAGTAGAAGTGAGGCGAAGAGGGGACCTGAGAATCGTACTATATAACTCTGAGAATCACTCAAGTTTATCGCGTACAGCAAGCCAATACTTTATAGCATAGCGTAGTGTGAACGTGTCGATAATATAAAATGTACGCTGAGCGATATCACTGTGCTATACAATATTGATATATGTTATACACGATGCTTTTTAATCGGCTAGGGAGTTTCCTCAGTGTGTACATGCAATATAACTAATACGTAATGATTCTTGATGAAATGAAAATGTTTTTTTTTAGTGCTTGTATCCTCAAAACCTTAACTAAAAAACTTATGATAATTTGATAGCAAAAAAAATAATAGATTTCGCTGTTTTGATAATATGATGGATGGTTAAGATAGTATTTGGTATGTATATCAGTATCGTGGCAGCTCCCTAGTAGCATTGTGTATATTATAGCGTAATCTGAACTGCGCTTTAAACAATAAGCTCACGTCAATGAATTGAACAAATAAATGCATATATATCTTTAATGAAGAGATTCGCTAATTTTAGGGTATTATAATACTCCATAGCAAATGACGTCACAGTCCGATAAATTCCTCTTGACATCGTAAAAGCTATAATAAAGCGAGTCCTCGTTTTGACTCGCTAGGCTTTCCTTAACAATAATACTCGCAGTAAGCATCTCGAACCAGTGATGTGCTTTGTATGAATTGAATCGATTCTCGAAAGTGTCTACTTAGAAATTATTATGCTTAATGATATGTTTTGAGGGACACGTGGCTAATCAGCAACCACGCGTATCATTATGAATTGCAATGTTTAGGCACCTGTCTCACCGCGAACGACGAGCGAGCAGCGAGTAGAGCTAGAAACTAGAAACGAGTTGGCGAGAGGCGAGTGTGTAGTTCCGATAGTTTTGTCGCTGGGCTATAAGCGAGTGTGCGAGAGCGACGGGCGATTACTCGCACCACTCGCAAGTGACCGCTGGTTAGTCTCTCGGCGTGGGTTCTGACCGCCAAGCGAGCATCGCTGAGCGAGTATTATCTTTGATAGCTCTTCTTGCTCAGCGACAAACTAGTGGAGCGAGTCCTCGCCAGCAGTGTGAACAGTCAGCGATCGACTATTAATATATGCATCTCTTTTGTTTACACGGAATGTATATCTATTGGACGTTACTTGAGCGAGAAAATAGCCGATAGTTAGTCGCTTCCTCGCCGGCGGTAGGACAACTGCCTAAGCTGCGCTTATAGTCAGTCCGTGGATGGGTAAGCATTCATTACACTTTAAGAGCACGTTACACCCTCGGTTCCGGGTATCATATAGTCTGAAGCCCGAAAATCTGGCAGCCGATCTTACCTTAGGATATCGGCATTGCCCAGTAACTGGGTTGCAAAGGTCTGATGGCAGTCGTTCCGTGTAAAGTACTGGTATTCACCCGTATCTGGTTAGACTAGAAGCTGATCTCAGCATTGTTAGAAAAAGGCTAGGCAGAACAGCATTCTAATTGCGCAATACACTCGTAATCGCTATTGCTATGATTTTGACAGGTCAACAATTTTCATAACAACGTTTGTATTAACAATCCGACTTCTCCACAACTATACAAGGTTAGTCAGAAAGGGGGTACTAATCCGTAGGCCACTTAAAGAATCACTGATGATGGTTTAAAAGCAAGTGTTAAAATTTTAAAATTAGATAATTTTTATTTCCTTGTGAAATAATTTTTATTTTAGTTTTTTAAAAATTCTTCGTCCTTACTTTAGTTACGGATTCAGAACATGGAGCTTCTGATTTGTGACCCCAAATATGACCTAAATGTAAACACAGCTGATCATAGCTGAGGATAGATAGACTATAGCGTATTTTTTTTTTGTAATTTTTGAACAGCAAATTCTCTTAAACTAATTACTTTTGGGGAAAGTGGTAGAACAAAAGTTACTCATTATTATGGATACTTTAACACCCTTTCAGATTAGTACCCCTTTCTGACTAACCTTGTACCACGCAAAGAATATTGTTTTTGACACATCAACTGTCGTGATTGATGTCAGTTACGTTACATAATTGCCCTGTTGTTAGCTAATAGAGCTAACTGACCCACGGACTAACGCCACTGACCTAACGGAGGAGCTCGTGGCTAAATAATTACAGCCGCATAGACCGATCTTCCGGGTTAAGCCACGATTGCCGAGGTTGGTCTGTGGATGGGTGACCATTTACCATAGCGAGTTTCCTCCGTGCCTCGGAAAGCACGTAAAGCCGTTGGTCCCGGCTGTCATTTGTAGATCTTTGACAGTCGTTACTGTTGGTCAGAAGCCAGAAAGTCTGACAACCAGTCTTACCAAGAGTATCGTATTACCCAGTTACTGGGTTGTGGAGGTCTGATAGGCAGTCGCTCCATGTAAAATACTGATATTCAGCTGCATCCGGTTCAACTGGAAGCCGACCCCAACATAGTTGGGAAAAGGCTAGGCAGTTGAGAGCTAACTGACCCAAAAATACTGTATTATACCGTAAATTATACTTAATAAAATGAATGTATCTCGGAACAAACAATTCAACTTCGACTGTTCAAATTTAAACGGAATCGATTCACAACGTCGTCGATATGCTACATCACTATCCGCAGTTGTCTGTTAAACCCGTGACACCGCTTGGATAACCACCAAATTACGTCGAATTCTTTTGTTGTTGAATGAATCGTGTTGAGACAGCAATAGACATTGTTATTTCCCCTTTTTGTTTGGCTCGGATCCGTTGGCAAGATAAATTACTTAGGAGTTAAGGCGACTGTTGAAAAATTTAAGGTTATGCAATGAATTTTTTATGCTGCTTTTAAATTTTGTTTGGGAAATGGTAGATATTTTATTTGAAGTGTGTCGTACTTGACTTTGTTATCTTAAAAATATGCATTTAGAATATCTAGCTTTAATTCCGCTGAACAAGATCGCTAGTTTGGATGCAGTATGCAGCACCACCCTCCCAGCCCACAAGTATATGCACATGCAGAAAGAGTGAAAAAATAATGCAACATGCAACCAAACCAATACACGACACGTGTTTCGGCCCTGCACGGGGCATCCTCAGGATATGTTGACTCCTCGACCGCTAGGACGCGAAACTCGCGCGAAACTTTTTCAGTTTTTAGTTTCATGGATTTCCGTAAAGTAACGTCTGATTCCATCATTTATCTTTGTTATCCTTGCAGATCAATCTACAAGGCTAATCGGAAAAAGGTACTAATTGGAAAGAGTGTTAAAGTATCCATAATATTGAATAACTTTTGTTCTACAATTTTCCCCAAAAGCCAATAGTTTAGAGATATAGCTTTTTTTTATAACTTGACTTGTTCGCGTTTGACCCTCGTCGCACCTGATGGTAGCCGCAGACAGGGTCTAAGATGGAGCACACGAATCCAAGTAACAGAGATATAGAGGGATTACCCTATACCCCTCTGGCTCTCACATACACACGATGGAACACAGTAAACTGCTTGGCGCCGGACTTTAATGTGAGGGTGGTAGCTAACCAGGCGGACCGTATAGATCCTACCACCAAGTAACGTTTACAAATGTTTAAAGATTTTATAAAAAATATGCTACGATGTCCTCAGGTATGGCCGAATGTGTTAAAATGTTAGGTCATATTTTGGGGTCACGGATTAGAAGCTCCAGAATTTGTAACTAAAGCAGAGATGAAGAATTATAGAAAAATCTCAAAAAAAAAATTGCATCGAAATAAAAATTACCAAATTTTTACACTATACCCATCCAGTTTCATATATTATTTTTATCTAAAGGAACCTAGTAAATTTGAACTCAAAACTTAACAATTTAAGACTTTTACTTATAAAGTCGTGAAAAATTGCGTCTGCATAATCGTTTAGCATTTTTTTCCCATTTCCTTGGTATTATAATCTCACTTTCGTTGAAATTGCAGTGGACTTATTACCGGGCGCACGAGTTGTCCGGTCCCTTCTGTCATATATCGATAGGTACAACTGCCGTTTGATGGCCTAGTTCTCGCAGAAACGTCAACATTATAGTTCAGTTGTCTTCAATTTAATTAGACACGAACACTGATACGAATTCCCCAATTAAGAAAAGCATTATATTCAAAGCACAAAGACATTTAATTAATTAATATTTTTCAAAGGCATAAAAGATTTCAACCAACAATAAATGAGCATAACAATTTTGTTAAAGGCTTTTTACAACGACTTTGCTTTTTAATCCAAATTGTATCAATAGTTTTTGTTATGATATTGGAACACATGCGAAATAATATACAACAATACAACTAACACTAATTCTGTAAAGAATGGGATTAGTTTTTTTTTAATTTGTTTCCTTTGTCGCTTTTGTATCTGATGGTAAACGCAGACAGGGCCTATTACGGAGCAAATGAATCCAAGTAACAGCGATATCAAATCAAAAGTTTTTATTTCACATAAACCATTACAGGCGCTTATGAAAAGTCGAATTTAGGTGCACGGTTCCAATTAGTCGTTTCCTATGGAGAAGAGCCGGCAAGAAAATCCATGGTTACTCTTTTAAAATCCATATCTTTAACGATTTGAGTGGGTACAGTTATGACTTAGAATAGTTATGAGAGAGCAAAGTAGACATAATATACAAGATTCCCTTATACCCCTCTGGCTCTCACATACACACGACGAAACGCAGTAAACTGCTTGATTCATTATTTCGAAAAGATTTCATTATTTCCACATCTCCTCTTCGCTTAGCTTCGGTGGAAAAGGATCAAGCGGAGAGGAGAGGAGATGTCTCATTTTTCTGTAGAATTTTGTGCCGCGAGCGAGCAAGCGGCACGGCAGAGCGGAGATGTGTGTAGGCGGGCGGCCGGGCGGCGCCCGCACTCGCGCGCCCTTTTCCCCGATGCCTTCTCCCCGCGCCTCGCACACCCGAACTGACTGATTTCGAGCTCTCACATCTCCGCTACGCACAGCTCACAATCATCTCTTCTCCACTTTGGTGGAAATAACCTGCCAGCTTCGCAGCACATCTCCTCTCGTCTCCTCTCCTCTCCGCTTTGGAGGATACCGGGCCTTAATGTGAATATGGTAGCAAGCCAGGCGGACTGTATAAATCCTACCACCAAGCGTGCTGGGTTTTGTTGCTTCTTGAAAAAAACGCATCTATTCCTAAAGTGCGGTGAGGAAGTTTTATATTCTAATCCTCAAAATGTAAAAGCCTCACAGAAAAAAAAAACACAAAGTCCCAGCAAAACCTTATCTAAGCATCTGACTGCAGTTACCTACGTACATTCACGTCATAATTTATTTACTGCTCCAAAGTTGGAAGAACGCCAAATCTAGTAAAACGAATCCGGCATTTCAGCGACTCTCTTGCGGTTTTCAAATGAAAACGCTTGGTAAACTTGCGCAGATGAGCACTGTTATTTTGTAACGTGTTAAGCACGCATACACTTCTCATTATAATTTCAACCTTAGCTGTAATTGAATAGAGTCCAAATTAGAGGGTTACAATTGCAGTTGCTAACCAGATGATTACATAAAAGTACAGAGTTAAACTGTGAGCTTTTAAATAATGATTAGGTACAGTTTTGGGGTAGTTACGCCATATTTGTGCTTGGTTTAAGTGTTTTTATTTCGAGTGTTGTAATAAAACTAAGCGTGTGGTAAAGAATAATTTAATCCTAATTGGTTTGTGAGAGGAGTTTTTGTTTCTTGGCTTCGTTATATCTTTAATTGTGGTTAAATATAATGGATGGTGGGTTTTTATTGAAGAAATAATACAGTTTGAATCAAAAAGTATTTGCAATATGCTTCGAGTTTAAATCTTTTAGCATCCTCATATTTTTAATACACATGTATAATCTTATGCCGCTCGTTCACTCAACATGAGTAAATGGCGATTAACAAAAAGAATTTATAAGGCGGATGCCAGTGGAAACGCCAGTAGAGGACACCCTAGGAGGACATACTATGTATATTAATGGTAAGTTCTTCAAAAAGGACAGGTGCGTAATATTCTCAACTGACGTTCGTGTATGACAAGATGTATGAACGTGGACGAAGCGAAAGGAGTATGTAAGGATCGTAGCATGTGGCGTTCTACTGTTTCTGCCAAACCACATGGGAAGAAAGCGTGAAGTTATATTATTAATAATGCTTAAAAATGTAATGGATGACACGGGCTTTTGTTAAAGGAATAATAATTTGAACCAAAAATAATTTGCAACGTGATTAAACCTAATCGAGTCTTTGAATACAATAAAGTATGACTTTCCACAATCAAATACGTGTATTGTATACTTATAATAACAATTTGATTATCACTTGCGTTGACAGTGAAGGAAAAACATCGTGATGAAATCTGCACACCTGAGAGAGTTCTAAAAGGTTCTCTTTGGTGTGTGTAGTCCGCCAATCCTCACCAGGCCAGCGTAGTCCTAAGGCCTAAGTATTCTCTTTATTTCAGAGAATAGTTTTGATTCTTTTATTTATAATAAAAGCATTTTATTACATCCCTAACCGGACTACTGGTATCTGTTTTAGTATCAACAGTTCGGTTTGACGTCATAACCGAACTAATTAGATAAAATTAGTCTCAGTAGTTCTGTCCCGAACAAAACAACCGAACTACTGAGACTAGAGGGGTGGGTATGGGCTTCTTCTTTGAATAAGGATGGTTTCTTACGTTTGGGAGCTGCAGTCTACAGCCACATAAAGGGACAACCTATAACACTCCTCTTTTGCGTCGGGTGTTAAAAAAACTGAAACACACTTCTCCATTAACCATAAAGCATAATCAGCCCATTACTGTCCCACTGCTGGGTATGGTCTTCTTCTCATAATTCTTCTCAGAATGAGGGGATAAGCAGAAACCATCTTGCTATGATATTTTAAAAACTTTTACAATGAAAGTTGTGTTTTACATCATTACCCGAACCACAGAACACAAGTCTCAACAGTTCGGTTTGACGTCATAACCGAACTAATGAGACAAAATTAGACTCAGTCCGGCCCCGAACAAAACAACCGAACTACTGAGACTAGAGGTACCCCCACCAGTGTGACAGTAATGGATTGATTTAATTAATGTAATATAATCTAATATAATATAATCTGTTTATTTAATATAATATAATCTGTTTATACTTCAAAAGTCAAACGTAACAATGCAGTATTGTCACGAATTCCTCAAAAATAATATTTATGCCCCCAATGAGGCAACAGAAATTATTTCGGAGTAAATATTCGACGCCTATTAAATTTTGGAGTTGATAATATTAGAAAATCTTTTATTATCCCTGACTTCTCTGACTCATAATAAATTGCCTGTCTTTTGTTTGGCCCAATCAAACTGGCAGTGAGGTCATTAAATTCGCGAGTTAAATGTTAAGAGTATTAACTGTTTGCTGTCAGTGATAATATTTAGAAACCACAATTTTAGTAACAATTAGCTGCGTTTTCATGATGTGGTTGAGTTAATTTGTATTTCCTCACTGATTTGAGGTTGAACGATAACACTACACACTACTGTAATGGAATTGTCATGAACTACTATTTTGAAAAGAGTATTATTGGAGTTTGTTGTCGGCCCTTCTCCATAGAACCTACCTTTTGGAACCGTGCACCTAGTTTTGACGTTTTAAAAGTGCCTGATTTCTAGTTTATCACTACATATTATAAGATAAAGTCGTCCCGCTGTCTGTCTGTCCCTATGTATGCTTAGCTCTTTAAAACTACTCAATGGATTTTGATGCGGTTTTTTTAATAGATAGAGTGATTCCAGAGGAAGGTTTATATGTATAATACATGCATAATATGGCAGAGAAAAACGCGGAATACGCGATAAACGACATTCACACGGGCGAAGCCACTGGCGACCTCTAGTTTAATATAAAAAAACTTTGACTTTGAATGTTGCTCACAATTTAATTTTAATTTTCGCCCATTTTGTGGCCTAATATGAAACAAGGCAATGTTTTGACTTTAATTATTGCTTACTCAAGTTGAGGTTGTTCACAAACTTTGTGCATTTTGAGTTAAAGCTCCAAAACGACGTTGGAATACAACGTTTGATTTCGATCTTCGAGGGTTGTCTCTTAATTATCTTTTGTTCTTCGTGACAATGAAGTATGCATTGACACATTGACACTCTAATAGGGAATATGCATCTGATGTGAAATCTATTGGAATATTTTTATTTCCAAGGTATTTCGATTCGAAGTCACTGAGAAATGATTCCTTTATAATTTATCCTACATATAATAAATAATAAAGAAATAACAAGAAATCCTATATCTATAAAATGATAATGTCGTGGTGGCTCGGAGGCCAGGCATGTACAATGTGTGGCCTGCAGACCAGTAACTAGCCCGAGAAGGCGGCGCGCATGTGTTCCGTGTGCGCCTCTCAGGAGGACGTGGGGCAAGACCCCACAAAAGGAGACGTCTGCCAGGGGCTGGTGGACCGAGGCCTGCTGGGTTGCGGTGCATGCAGCTGTGAATCCCGTGACACCGGCCAAGGGTCAGGAGTAGGAACACCGTGGGTTTTTAGCCAGTAAGAGTCCGGTGTAACCCTTCGCCTTCCCCGGGCGAAGAGAATCCATGAGATTTTCCGAAGAAAAAAAAAGAAATAAAACGGTATTTACCAATGTGACTTTTGAATGTCATGTGTACTTTCTTAGTTAATCTAAGACACTACTGATATGCGGTGAAGGAAAACATCGTTGCGAAAACTGGACTTGATAATAGTCTGAAATCGCCAACGTGTAATAACCAACGATGGTGATCAATGCTCGTTTCTTCTCTGTTTGAGAAGAGTTTTTGCCCTATAGTGGGAAAATTACAAACTGGTATTTATTTCTGAAATCCTTATGTTTCGTATGTTTTCATTAAAACAAATTGTTGTTGTAGTTTTCTTAACCCTATTATTATTCATAACCTTCTCGAAAAACTACTATATTATTACTATACTTAGTCATTGGAAAAATAAATGAACCAAGTACCTACATACTTTATTCTTTTGTGTTTTTTTTTATTCTTTAGCCTATGTTTCAAATAATTTGTTCAACAACATTATATTTGCAAAAAAAAAAACAGTTATAACTAAAAAAACATAGTTGCATTCAGTATCGAACCATTGTTTCTAACAAACAATACTAAATGTGGGCTAGTTTTATTTTCTATCTGTTATTTATACATTCTGTTTTCATTTCATTTCATACTGGCGGAATTAAAAGTATAAATTTTGCTAGTGCACTCTCTAGGGCGAAAATATGTAGCGATATCAATAGTATTGGAATTGTTTACGATAAATGGTGATAGAACTCGCCTATAAAGCTTAGCATCCTGATGGCGACGATGATGACGAAATAGATACCAATAATCTCTACAGAAAAAAAAAAACAGAATAGTATATTCATAATTGTTTTACAAAAGACTTTCCTGTGTCACTCGGCGATTTAGGTAACAAAACAGTACGCGGTGCTTCACCTCTGGAGTAAAAACCGAACCGAATTAGAGAGCAAACGAACCGATATGTAATATGAGTGCGAACACACATTGGAATAGAGCACTCTCGCCTAACACTAAGTGGTCAATCAGACTGCACTAGCGGGTGAGGGGCGGGCGCGGGCGCTCGGGTCTTGGCGTCTGCGTGTTCACAGTAGTGCCGAACGAGCTATCGTACGACGCTTCGGCGGGTGAATCAAAATGGTTTAGAACCACACGCGCAGTCACCTAACAGACGCTACATCACTGTGAACGATACGGGCGGACTGAGCCATTAGCAACACCCGCGCCCGCCTCTTGCAGGCGCACGACTCGCGGGCGCACTGTGAATGCAACTGGCGTCTACATTCATTTGATTTACACGCGCCCGCGCTAGAACCCGCGCCCGCCTCCACTCTGAAATACGGCTAAGGCCTCGTTCAGGGAGACGCGGCGCGGCGAGCATCGCGTCACGCGGTCTAATCAAACATATGGTAATGTATGAGAGCGTTCATGTAGAAGCGTCATCACGCGCGTTTTGTTTGATATTGAGCACAACACGCAGCGGGGCATGCGGCAGCCGTCGCGTCGTCTGCCGAGTACCCCGCGTACGCGTGTGACAGTTTGTTTTTGGCATCGAAAACGAGCCAGCTTGTTGTATGTTGCAATTATCTTCTAGCAATATGTTGATGAAATCATACTCCATTGTAACGACCCGTCTGCGTTGTGAGATGTCCAAAGAAGACTGCTAAAAGCGGAAGCTGCATCGGCCGCGGCGGACACTGGACACCGTCATACCCCAGGCACCGCACCACGCGCCGCACGACGCCCTGCGTCTTCATAAACGGATCTACACAGTACCATATGTTTGTATTTGTATGTGCAACGCTACGGCTGGCGCCGCGGGCCCCACCTGCCGCTTTACGTGCTTCTCCGTGAACGGAGAAAACGCGCAACGCGCCGCGCAAAGCCCCGCATCCCCCTAAACGAGGCCTAAGGCATGAGACTACACTTAGCAGGGACGCACACTACCACACGTAAGCGATTGAAACAAAAGCATTAATTTATATTCACGTGTGTGGCTACACTGTGCAGCATGACTAGTTAGTCGCTTTACATTCGAAAATCATGAACTTTGCTCATGATTCTGTACAACTTTTACTGTGGGACAAACTTTGAATACCTGAATGAATCTGAATAGGCACACACGTGAATATACCTTTGTTTCAATCTTCATTCTTCATCTTGCGCTTTCAACTTTCAATTCCTCTTACGTCAAGCGCATGCAATATTGATTGCCATATGACGCATGCAGCTTATCGTCTACGCCGGTGCGCCTTGGTCAGTCGTGAGTCGACATACAGTAGACGGATTAGCGTGCGCTAGTGGAATTCGGTTTTGTCGAACTAGTATTAAGGTATGCGCTATTGCATGCGCTATGGTATGGTATGCTTCACGCATGCTTCAGACGAAGACGCAAGATGAACATGAAAGCGCACTGGTGTAGACATAGCTTTATGTATCGTAGTTCGCGTAGCTGCTAAGTGTAGCCTGTGAATTAAGCTCAATTTCAGACGGGAGGAGCACATTTTTCTAGATATTTGGCGCATTCGTTCAGGGGCCCAATTCTCCTAAAATAAATTGTTGCCAAACGCAATCGAACTACAACCGTCAGTCAGTTTTTGTATTCGAAAACTTTCAAAATGATTGATTTTGTTTTTTGTGTCAAACAATTTGATAGCTTTTGAAATTGAGAACTATCTGAATGAACGGTTCGGCCTTGGTTCGGTTGTGATTTATCAAGATTTATTTTATGAGAATTAGGCCCCAGGAGTGAGATATCTGTATGTACGTATAAGTCGCGCGGAGAAGGTTTGCCGATAGCCTCATGACGTCACGCGTCGATGGTCGGTACGATTAGTAGGTAGGACAGACGAGCGCGGGTAGCGGTCGGTGAAGTAGGAGGGGCAGTCATCGGCAAACCTTCTGCGCGCGACTAGTACGTACAAAATTCTATTTATTATTCTGCGCACATTGTCCACAGTTATAACACGAATTGTCATTTAAAATTAAACTCAATTTTACAATTCATCAACCGAAAGTACTAAAGAAGTTCATGCTAAAATTTCGCCAAACATTTAGGTAGCTACATTCTAACAATAATCTTCGCTAAATATGTAAATGCTATGCAAAGCGTCGTTCACACAACTCCGTAGGGAACGTTTTAACGTAATGCCGTCCGTCACGGAACGCGATCCATTTGTAAAGGCAGCATCTGCTCGACTCATATTGCGCGATTGATAACACTCGCATTAATCCGAAAGGGGTCGCTTAAAACTATTTCGAAACGACGCGGGAGTTTTGAGTGATGTATTTTTAACGCTACATTAGGCTCGTGGATAATTGTCTGCGGGGATCATATGAGTTGTAATGTTAAGTAACGCTTGCAGCGGTCAATCCGTGGATTGGTAACCATTCGTAACATATCGAGACCCCTGCGTGCCTTGGAGAGCAGGTTAAACTGTCAGTCTCGGGTGCCATACAAATATCTATGACAGTTGGTACGGGTAGTCAGAAACCCGAAAGTCTTTCCATCATCGGACTACAAGACGTACGGCAATGCGCCATCCGTACAGACATCCCACTCACACGTACAAAGCGTTTTGCGAACACTTTCATTATTCGCACAGCTAAGGAGTGGAATTCCTTGCCGGAGTCTGTGTTTCCTGATAGCTACAACCTTGGGGTCTTTAAGTCAAGAGTGAATAGGTTACTGCTAGGCAAGCGTGCTTCACCATCGACCACATCATCGCTTACCATCAGGCAAGAGAGTCCTAACGCTTAAGATAAACGCGAGCCTATCGATAAGTAAAAATAAAAAAAAGTCTGACAACCAATCCAACCTTAGGATATCGGCATTGCCCAGTAACTAGGTTGCGGAGGTTTGATGGCAGTCGCTCCGTGTAAAATACTGGTATTCAGCCGCATCTGGTTAGACTGGAAGCTAACCTCAACATAGTCTGAAAAAGCCTAGGCAGACATTTTTAACGCTACAATTATGTTATACCTACTTATAAATATAACGCAGGATATTTTTGATACAAATACAGCAATAATAGCTTAGCGGTTGAGCGCTTGTTCTCCATGCAGGAGGATTTGAGCTTGATTTCGGCCCGCACCTCTAACTTTTCGAATTCATGTGCAGATCAGAATTTAATACTTGCGTTAACGGTGAAGGAAAACATTGTGAGGAAACCTGCACATCTGAGAGGGTTCCAAAAAGTTCTCGACGGTTTGTGTATTTCGCAAATCCGCACCAGGCCAGCGAGGTGAACAAGCTTTAACCCTTCTCATTCTGAGAAGAGGCCCGTTCCAGTAGTGGGACAGTAATGGCACACTCTACCTATATCTTACTCCTTACAGTCGGTCAACGTAGAATATTGTTGCAGAGCAATCGTGCGGGGAGTTGTGGCGTGAAGGAGCGGAGGTTATGTCCCGAGTAGCCATACTGCATACTTGGGACATAACCTCCGCCTCTACATAATTTTTACATTTCTTATGACCTGTCAAATGTGTGGGCGTTGACCCACTGTATGTAGTAAGTAGGTACACTGTGGTAATGGGTTGATTATGTATGTGCAAGATATTTTAAGGGATTTTTAACAGACTCACATGAAAAATAAAGTCTAAAATAAAGGAAAAAGATGCAAACTTTTACCTTCCCCTACAAGCAGCGAGAGATAATTTTATCATCTATTATCTAGGGCCGAGACGAAATAATGTATGGCTTATCTCGTCTCGGCACGAGATAATACGACGTCAAAATTATCTCGAATGATAAATGATTGCTTACGAATGAATTCTTTGTGTAAACATTCATATTATAATCCGTATTCCATTCCTTGGGTGTCATTTAAGTGGTCTTTTAGGGGCTCATATTCATCGAAGTTTATGTACATAAATTTCGGATATAAAATATTTTCTTTTATAAAAATAGTAGCTTATGATCATAATAGTTATTTTCATCATCATCATCATTCAGCCGAAAGACGTCCACTGCTGGACATAGGCCTCCCCCAAGCTATGTTGGGGAGGTTTGCCATAATCACCACGCTTGGCAGGCGGGTTGGCGATCGCAATATGGTTGTTAAAGTACTCAGAGAACGCTGCTGCCCATCCTCTAGAGAATTCCTAAGTCGCCTTTTACGACACCCACAGAAAGAGATGGGATAGTACTATTCTTTAAGTCCGGCACTACACGGATAGTTATTTTTCGAAAATATAATATTCAATACAAGTTTATAAAAGCACCTAATAACTCAACCGATCACAACACCACTTCCCATTTTCCTGAAACCATCAAAGAAAAAAAAAAAACATTTATCTCTCCACCCAACACATAGACATCTACAAACATCTCAATAGAACCATTCGAACTGAATCAATTTAAAGGCAGTTCGAGACAACGATTGGATAAATTAAAAACGCGAAGTAAATTGCACCGTCAATCAGACGAGGCCGCGTCATTGCTCAGGCAATCAATCTTCATGAGACCGCGGAGTCTTTAAGAAAAATAAATTGCTTCTCACGTCACACGGCATGAGATAAACTCGCAATATGAGTGTAAGCTTCGTGAGAATGACGTGTCACGTCTGTACATAAATATTGGCATTAGGGGGACGCGGGCCTAGGGAGCGTTGTACGTCGTCATTGGATTGGAATGGTGGGTAGTCGATGTTTTGTTTTTGGAAGTTCATTTTGTAGATATTTGTTTACTGTGACGGTCGTTATCGATTATATTTGAGGAGTGTTTGATCAAAAGTGGGTTCTTACCTCATAATTTTTTTTTCAGAAATGACCAAAAAATTGTAAGTCGTATTACATTTTTTGTAGCAAATATACTTGGGAGCAAATAAATCGAGCCACTTCTATTTTTCACGTAGTTATAATTGTTATTATTTTTGGTATTATGGAACAGATCAATTCTAAACATATATCGCCTAAAACTTTATTTGATAACCTTTACAATAAGGGTAGATTTTGTATTTTGAATTATATAATTCATGAAACCAAAACTAATAACCAGGACACGTGAAAAAAGGAGTGGCTCGATTTCTTTGCACCCAAGTGTAGTATGTTTTGACCAAAATTAAGAATTTTAAGGACAATTTTCATATAGAAATAGTGACTGTTGGTGCAGTCTGTGCCAGGAAACAGATACCTACGATTTAAAAAAAAAACTACCATGACAGAAAAATAAAAATGTAAAACGAAATAACAAATCTTTATCAGACACTCCTTATTTGTCAGAGGCAATAATAATAAGCCTAAAAATATAAAAAATAGATTTTTGAAATATGTATGATCACTGTATATGAGCCAATGATTGTAGGCAACGTACATTACCACTTTGTTGATGTTGGTTTAGTTATAGAGTACACATAATGAACCACAAGTTGAGTTTAAAGTTATATTAAAAAGGTAGAAGGTTAACAAGTTAAAGTGGTAACGATTCTTTCTCTTGACCAGTGGTTAGTTCCACAGTTATTGTTTTACTCAATGTGCAGTGCTTAGAACGTTATAATTATAGCATAATATTTGTGACGCGCGATATCCAAGTAGGTAATTGCGTTCGCAAAGTAAATGTGCGGTTGATGAGATCGTACACACTGTAAGTCAGATTAGAATAAACACAGAATAATAAAACATTTTCTGTTCGACTACTGATAACGAGCTTATTATTATAATGAGAAGAGTTTAGACCTTAGTCTACCATGGTTTCTTAGTCTAAGAACTTTATACAGCCCTGTTAGGTGTTCATATTTTTTCACGATGTATTCCCAGCGAGAATCAAATTTTGATCCACACGTGTAGGTATTCGAAAAGTCTGAGTTACGGGCCAGTTTTGAAGTCAGACCATCCTACATGGAAGAGAAGCGTGAATCTGCTAGGCTATAGTGAAGTATAAAGTGCGTGGCATTTCAGACATGGAGTGAATTCGGTCAAATTGATTTACCGTAGAAAGTGATGACATTTTTATTCTTGGCAAGAATTTAGAACACAATTTTTCTGCCCCTCATTTCAGTCCGCGTCGAAATATTTTGACGACACATTCTGCTGCAAATTCATTTGAACGAACCCACATCCGGAATTATTGCCCCGATAAACCCTATAGAAATAAGCTACATGTTTGTTTCCAGTAGACTTCAACACAACATTATCTATAGGTACATATAAAAAGAGAAGCTGACTGACTGACTGACTGATCTATCAATGCACAGCCTAAACCGCTGGGGTTAGAAACTTGAAATTTTGACAGTAGGTTCCTTTTGTAACGTAGGCATCCACTAAGAAGGGATTTTTCGAAATTCAACCCCTAAGGGAGTTAAATAGGGGATGAAAGTTTGTATGGAAAATCGTCACTTAACGGGTTCAAAATTTCACGCAAGCGAAGCTGCAGGCGAAACCTAGTGCTTTTATAAACCTTAACGGTCAATCAAGATGAGCTGAAACTCTATTTGAAGATAAATTATATTTATTTCTGTAAATAAATCTGTTACAGACACTTTTACAAGTCAATGTAATGTTTTTTTTAAGACTAGATGGCGCCGGCATTTCTTATCTGACTCGCTCTGAGAAGAAAAGCCGAAACAAGCTCAGAAGTCAAGATCTCTTTTAAAGTCCAGACATCGTGGTATAAAATTATGCGAGTGAAACAATGTAGGGCAACATCTGGTATGGCCTTTTGAGGGAAGAGCCATAGCAGGTTTGAGTTGACCTGTCACAACTGACGGCACGCATGCATCAAAAATCAGAAATGGTTCAAAAGATGTTCGTGCCCTAGTGAGGCATTTTTTTATATTGTTATATGAAATGGAGTTTAGTGACGATACACTGGTATAAGAGGGAGTGTGGTGCCGAATCATCGTCTGTGATTTTGAAAAATGGTGGTTCACATGATCCCATTAAAGAAATAGAAGAAACTGCCTAGTTGGTCTAGTGGCTGCAAGCGCGAATGCTTAGCGTGAGTTCCTCGGTTAGATCCCCAGGACGAGCAAAGTGTTATTGGGTTTTCCGTGTGGAATTTCTTAGTAGCGTGCGTTCGATTTCCACTGAGAAGTGGTGGGGGCCATTTTTTTCTAATGTTATTTGAAATAGAATTAAATAAATGGAGAAAATTTTATTATCCACCCAATGTTGTGAGTGACGTATAATTACAGGAAGTGGATTACTCAGACGCCTGGAGAGGACTTAGCAAGTTATTAATTGTGTACAATTACGTTACCAACATAAGTAGATTCAAGTTACGTTACAGGAAAAATAATTCTTGGAAAAGTAAGAAAAAGTATTTAAGCTCGTGAATGTAGAACGTTATAATATTTAATACACTCTGACATGATTTAATATTATTTTTATAATGTTTAGTAAAATGCAGGAACCAGGCTTATAAAAACAAAAAAGTTTTCTGCGCTACTTTTTGATTAAAGGCGGTCACATTTATGCAGTCCAAGTGTAACTTTTAAAAAGTATGTTGCAATAAAAATATTTGCTGTAAAATACACACCATTTTCTACAGTTTTTAGGATTCCGTTACCGAAAGGTCCGAATGTATTATTGCTATGGCAACGGCTTCCGTCCATCTGTCAGAAATATTGTGTTACCCGGTCTGTAGATATCAAGAACGCCATTAGGTACGTACAATGTTCAAACGCTCAAAATATTGTTCATGTTCTGTACTTTTAAACAGCAAATACCCTTATTGGTTGGCTCGTCCGGAAATATGTAAACCTGCATTTTATTATGTTTCTGGTTTACATTTACAATGTATATTTTATTAATTATGACTGTAATGTATACCTATTTTATTGATTATTCTACGCACACATAACACATAACTTTATAACAAATTATTTATTGCTTTTATTTAGTAGTAAGTATTTTAATTTTTAATATTTTACGTAATCTATTTATTTATTTATTTGTGTCGTTATTACCCGTGGCATCACTACGGTCCTATCTGAAAACCAGTGTTGCAGAATGTGGTTTTTTTTTAAATGTCGCTGCATTACGTTGAGTTATGAGCCTTTTTTTGGCCTCGTACAGGTAGTTAAAATTAGTATCCTTTTTTTTTAGTAGCTATTTTGTTTTTGTTTCTATATCTGCCTGTGTGAGTCCAGAATAAATCATTTTTCTTTCTTCTTTCTTTCTAAATATAATAGTAAAATATGGAATTAATAGTAACAAGCAAACTGCGTCGTCGGTCTAGTAGTCGCAAGAGCGGCGGCTGAGCGTGAGATCCTGGGTATGATCCACGGTTGGACAAAGTGTTATTGGGTTTTTCCGTGTGGAATTTCTCAGTAGCAGCCCGAAGTCTGGATTCGTGCCCAGTTGATAGCAATAGGCTCGCCCCATGGGAATTACATGGGACTTAAACATAACCGCAAAATTAAGGTGACGGTGGGACTATACACCTCTGCCCAACCCTTCGGGGAATACAGGCGTTATGTTATGTTACAGTAGCAAACAAAAAAAAAAAGTTTTTATAAGTGGAAAGGATGATGGGCACAAATGTATGGAGTCTGGTACTGGCTCCAATCGGAATGATCGATACACCGTTGGAAAGGTATTTTTGTGTAGATTAAGAATAACCATGGCGCTAGTCCCGATTCGCTGTCCGATCGAAGTAATCCTGCTTGAAAGTGATTTATTTTTGTTACATCCTATTAAGTACACATACTTTTATTGTCATTTTTCTCCATTTTGGCATGGTATTACAATAATAATTATTAATATTTTTCATTATCTAGGTAAATAAAACAAGTTCGAAGTAAGTTTCATCGTTTATTGTATGTAAGTATACATTTAGTAGACGAGTGTGTAAAAGACCCGCATAGCTGAAATCTACGCACTGTGTCCATCAAACTAAATTACATTGATCAAAAATAATTGCTGGGAAACTACTTTTATTTTTAGGCATAAAAAAAACGCGTCCGATTTTTTTAATAGATAGATCACCCTTAACTGAAAAAATACTAAACCAATTTTGTTGTGATTTTCATCTGTTAACTGAATTTTATTTAGCTCAAAATCTGTGCAAATATCATCAAAATCGGTCAAGCGAAACCGGCGATATGATTTTTTAAAATTCTATTTCGTACTGAATATGCAGTATCTTCTAAAGACTATATTTCAAAACGGACAATTGATACGGGTTTGTTGCCTTAGTAGTTTTTTGTACTCTTGAAAAGAGCTATCCAACGATGGTAAATTCATTTTGATTGGACATGAGTACCAAAACGCCCATCCTCCTTTGTAATTGGCCATCTTTTGCATACTGTATTGCTTATTAAAATGTACTAGCTGTAAGTTTTCCTAATATAAAATAAAATAAACTTTTTTGTTGCTATTATTCTTGGTCTGGAACCCTCTGTGCGCGTCCAACTCGCACTTAACCAGTTTTTTGTTTTATAACGTCAGAAGGAAGGAAACAGATGCTCCACAACTCCACAGCAAGTACCAGGCGTACAGAAAACAGAAGAGGTTTCTTGCGTCACTTTTTGATTAAACATGTAACATTTGTTCACGATCACTTTTATGCAAATGTAACTTTTTGGCAATGTAAATAAATACACAGCTATGTTAATGAGAACAAAGGAAACTGAGGGTGCCTGAAAATGTGTTGACTACATTGAAGTTAGTTCCGAGTTTGTACAAATGTATACCCTACCACACTGCCGTCAGATTCCTAAAATACCGTTAAGTGACATTTTGTAAAATTTGAGTTTTAAACAGGGTGTAAACGAATTTGCGTAATTCATTCAAACCGCGTGATCTACTGGTGACACAGATTAACCCTAAATGGGTATGGAAAATCAAAAAATTGGTTTTCTATTCCTGAGTCATTTTAGAGCCCCGAGTTAATTGACTGCAAAGAGCGATGTCGCGTTAGTCGTACCTGCCAGCTGCATCGTCGTGCTTTCATTCATTTATACGTGGCATCAAAATGTTCACGAAGATAAAATTTCCCTTGCGGAGCCAATCTACACAATTAGTAGATCATGTGGTTTTAAGGAATTACACGAATTCGTTTACACCTTGTATACTACGTAAAAACGCAACTTTTTCGCTATTGACCAGTCTGGTCCGTATTTTTCTATCCTTTATCAGTTACGAGATCCAGAGACTTTTACAGAGACATAACCATATCATACCATACCATATTGTAGATCGTCACATTTCAGTACAGAAAAGCATGACTAAAAAACTACTTTTTTTAAGACAATATAAGTCCTGTAACTCATTCTTCTTCTCTCGTGTAGTACAAGCTATATGAAAATAGCTAATGCTGTGGTGAAAAGATTTGCCAGTCAGCAAGGTTGGTAGCGGGGCTGACATCCCAGGATGCGCCGGACGTACCGGAGTATCGTCACTCGTGGTCTTTTCATGCACCCCTAAAACTCAACCCAACTCATTAAAAGTTATACAATGAGCTTCAAAGTAGCCCAATAATTTAGTATAGCAAAAACATCTATATGTCTTCAGATTTTGTAGGGATCACATTTTCCACGTTTTTGCTCATAACTCAAAATTAGGTTTACTCACTTAACGGCTTTTTAGAAAACAGCACAGCCCCGAACCCTCTTGTTTCAACCCTGAAACACGTGTTACCGAACATTAGTTGAAATACCTAAGTTTGAATCGTCCGATTTATCGAAATACTATGTGATTAAAATAGGGAAATTGTTGTTTGAAATGCCTAAGAGCGGTTACGCACTGCATCCAAACCGGATCCGTGAAAATACGGATAAAAAAAACTCGGACCGAATTCGGATATTGCTTTTCGCACTGCATTCAATCCAAATTCGTAAAAATACGGATCTAGAGTCTAAAACACTCGGACTGAATTCGGATATTGCTTGCTCACTCATCGTATCTCTGATCCAAATCCAAGCAATTCAGGGGCCATCTTTCTGCCGTGCTAACGAAGAATGCAGTAACTCGATTTTGGACGATTTTGAATTGTATACCTAATATACATATATTAAGGTATATAATTCGAAATCGTCCAGGGTAGAGTTACTGCATTCTTCGTTAGCACGGCAGCTTTGGCATATTATTATGTCCGATTTGAATCCAAGGTAATCCGTTCATACAAACAGTACTACGGCTACTTCGATCCATCAATATTTCTTCCGAATTGGAGACTCACGAATTGAAGGAAAAGACAGAAGTGATAACATACAGAGAAATTGAGGGATTGGCTCAGGATAGAGAAAGACGAAGATAAATTTTGGATAGATGGAGACTCACGGATGACGGAGAGAAATCGGATGACGGAAGTCGGATCGTAAACTACCATAGAAATAGTTCTATGACTACTTCGGAACGAATTTTCACGGATTCGGATCGGATGCAGTGCGTATCCGCTCTAAGCGACAAGTGTCTAACGACTTTATCTCACTGGAGCTATCAACAACGGTAGTAGTAGTACAAGTATTTACCGAAACTATTTAAAGTACATAACGCTCGTAGAAATGAAATGAGTTTTAGGAATGTTTTGTTTGTTAGGGATTTGCGGGACTTCCCTTTATGATCATCCGTTTAATATAGAACCTAACTAACATCCGATAAAATGAGGTAGAATAGAATAGAATATACTCTATTGTACATCAAAATTGTAACACAACTCTTATACAATATCATACATTGAAGGGTACAATGGCGGTCTTATCGCTGATAGCGACATCTAATACAAGGTTAGTCGGAAAAGCTAATCCGAAAGGGTGTTAACTTTTGTTCTACAACTTTTTCCAAATGTCAATAGTTAAGGAGAAACAGGTGATCAAAAATCTCAAAAAAAAGCTTTAACATCTATCTACCCCCAGTTATGATCAGTTGAGTTTACATTTTAGGTCATATTTGGGGTTATGAATTAGAAGCACCATTTTCTGAATTTGCAACTAAAGCAGGGAATAAGAATTCTTGAAAAAACTGAAATAGAAATCATTTGGCATTGAACATTTTTTTACCGAATTTTGAAATCTTAACACTTGCTTTAAGATAAGTGAAACTTTAAGTGGCCTGTGGATTAGTACCCCTTTCCGACTAACCTTGTATATTTAGGTAGGTAACTATAATACGGCCGACGTATCTTGGCAAGTCTGAAGTTAGTTGCTTGGCTGCGGAATGAATCTTTTAGAAACGAAATTGTCTACTGCGCAGCTAATCAGCTAACTTCAGACTCGCCAAGATACGTCGGCCGTATTGTATTTGATGTTAAAAATCATTGGAATAAAAAAGTTGATAGTATTTCCATAGGTATTTCAGTTTATGAGCGCACTGCACCTGCTAAGAAATCATAACTCGAAAACTACAAAAACATCGCGGAACGTACATGGGGTGATTCGGATACCTTTAAGGATACTCTACCTCCGGACTTCCACTTGACACTACCTTTTGGGGCACGGTGTAAAAATCACATAATATTATCACGCCTGCATGCTCGTTTCACCGTTATGATTAAGCCACATGGCTCCCGCCAGCCTATTACCATAAATCGGGCACAAATCCAGACTCCGGGCTGCTACTGAGAAACTTCACAAAGATACACTCAATAACACATTGCCTGACCTGGAGATCAAAACCAGAACCAGCCCAGAAGTCGCGCCCGCGATCGCTAGACCAACGAGGCAGTCTACAAAATAATCAAGTATAAATATCTGCCTAGCCTTTTCCCAACTATGTTGGGGTCGGCTTCCAGTCGAACCGGATGCAGCTGAATATCAGTATTTTACATGGAGCGACTGCCTATCAGACCTCCACAACCCAGTAACTGGGTAATACGATACTCTTGGTAAGACTGGTTGTCAGACTTTCTGGCTTCTGACCAACAGTAACGACTATCAAAGATCTACAAATGACAGCCGGGACCATCGGCTTTACGTGCTTTCCGAGGCACGGAGGAAACTCGCTATCGTAAATGGTCACCCATCCACAGACCAACCTCGGCAAGCGTGGCTTAACCCGGAAGATCGGTCTATGCGGCTGTAATTATTTAGCCACGAGCTCCTCCACAAAATAATCAAGGATGGTACAAAAACAAAAAAATATGAAACAACTGTTTTATTTTTTCACGAATTCAGAGTTTATCCCTTTGTAAAAATTGTGCAAAATGATGAGCAGAGTTCATGGTTTTTAACCGACTTCAAAAAGGAGGAGGTTCTCAATTCGGATGTTTTTATGTTTTTTTTTATCTATGTTCGAGCATAACTCCGTCATATATTGACGGATTTTCAAATATATTTTTTTGTTTGAAAGCGTATTCTTTCGACGTGGTCCCATTTAAATTTGGTGAAGATTTGATGAAGACCCTCGGAGGTTGACAATGGAACTCTTCAATGGATAACAGCAAATTACCCGGGATTGCTGTAATTGCATGTTTGTGTATTGTTTATGTCAATTAAAATAGAAAAATAAAATACCTTAAAAAAACGACATCAAAAAAAAAACTAAAAAGAGTAAAATAATTGCCATATTATAACTAACAGTTTCAGAAGTCAGTGCAATTTTACACAGAATCAAATTGAAGGCACCGACTTCTGAAACTGTTAGTTTAATAATATGGTAATTGTTTTACTCTTTTTAGTTTTTTTTTTTTGATGTCGTTTTTTTAAGGTATTTTATTTTTCTATTTTAATTGACATAAACAAGAAGTTGTTGAAGTTGGTTTTTACTCATAACCAGTCATGCTGGATAACACTTTTCTTGTCTCCGTGCACATTCTAAGTACTTACTACCCACAGAACAGATAAAGAGGTTAGAAAGGAAATAGTTCCTGATTTGTATTAGAACGCGTGTCGCCGCTTTTCTCCCACTCTTTAACTCTACTACAAGCAAGGACCCAATACGTACGCGCATTACGCACACAAATAAACCACACGCACATAGATTTCGAGTTTGCTATTAGTTGTCACACTAACGCAAATATTGCGTTCGACGTACACTCACACACGCGCAAATTCAAATTTATTTCTCATACATGTTACGGCGACCAAAAGGTCGATTACTTATATCGATAAAATTACTGTAATTTTGTTACATTAAGGGCCGATTATTCAATCCTCAGATAAAATGCCTGATAACTACCTGACGAATAAAGTTATTTGGCTGTTTAACTGCCTGATAATTGTTTGTCAATTTTTCAATTGCCATTTATCTCACGAATTACTATCTGACCGATTTCATTGACTTTAGCAACGCTAACTTCAGGGAGGTGAGATAAATATATGGCATAAACGAACGTTAGAGCAGGCCAGACTATTTCAATTACCTGCACAGAGTCTAGAGTACATTAATTACCTGTATGGCAAAAATGACACTGTCAGACTATCTTCCCGTCATGTCGTGTTATATATTTTGATTGTATATGCAATATTATAATATATTTATATGTTTATCACAATGGAATCAAAAAAATAGAGAGCGTTCGGCGAATTTTAATAGTGCTGTAATTCAATTCCTCATAAGTTTAATCGAAAAATACAAACACGTTATAGAAATAAGAAGACCGATGCGGTGACGAATAAAGACAAAGAAAAGGATCTGCATGGAGAAAAACTGAGAGCTCATTAAATTCAGGTGGTATCGCAACCAGTGTCCTTTCATGGAATACATTAAAACTTAAGTATGAGGGAATTAAAAAAAGTACCAAAAAAAGTCCTCTATGCAGACAGGAAATGTACAGAACCGAAGCCCGAAAGTCTGACTACCAGTTCCACCAAGAGCTATCGTGTTATCTACTAACTGGGTGATGGAGGTCAGATAGGCAGTCGCTTCATATAAAATACTAGTATTCGACTGCATCCGGTCAGACTGGCAGACGATCCCAAATTCCCAACATAGTTCGCTAGGAAGATTTACACTATCAATTACTACAGCTCTGTTATGTAGCCATGAACCCATTTCGCAGTAATTTTTTAATAATAATAATAATAATAATACCTCCCGTAAACCCCCTCTGGGAAAGGCGTTACCTCATCATGAGATTAACGTAAAACCGGAGGGAACATTAGACTAGCTTTCTACAACCCCATCATATAATAAAAAATGTATCATGAGGTCTACTGAAAAGCTTACAAACCGCAGGGCAGCTTGTGGCGAGCTGTTGGTGAGTGGCGACACTGCGTACCTTATTGCCTCAGAGAGTCGGTCAGGGCCTCGTCTCCAGTTTGCCTTTATTGGCTGGCTGGAGTGGAACCCCAAGAGTGCCCGCAGGATTCTCAACTCTGTCTTGCCTTTATCGGCCGGCCAGAGGGGGGCCGCCAGAGCTATATGCTCGGGGGTGGAAGTGTCTAAAGGCGTAATAGCGGGGAAACCCACTCCGGGTCTCTTAGACCCGCGACGGCGAAACCGGGGCCACACCTCTCTACACCCCTAGCCGCTCACACGTTTGTTGCCCCCTTCGCCTATGTACTGGCGGCTTTTCAGGGGGCCCAGCTAGTGAGCTGGCGAGTCACCGTCTGCCAATATATTTCAAATTTAAAGCTTGAAAGGCAGACGCCGTTTTCTTCCGGCAATAGAAGTTATCAAGTCCACCTAGCACCCCTTCCCATAGACCAGATATTTTTCACCATATTTTACAATAGTCTTGCACCCACCTGGGACGGTCCATGACTGTACTCCAATAGTGCAGCCGTGGATAGTCCCCGGTTGGTGCCCCACCCCATTTTAGATTAAAGTTCTCAAAGGGGCCTCTGCGCGTTGGACCTGTGTCCCCGTGTATGCCTTCCAAAGGACCGGACATCTTCCGCAAGGAAGATGAGCCGTGAATTTAATCGAGATACAAATAATAATAATATTTATTTGCATAAAACATGGTATATAAAGTTGTTCAAATTCAATTATAGAGCATACATGTTTTGCTAATATCATAGCATGCAAATTATTGGTTACATTACAAAGTGTTTCCCGTCAATAAATTCTTTTATGCTATAAAAGTTATTAGTGCTTAACCATTTGTGTAATTTATTTTTAAACAGTCTAAAATCTAAAGTTTTCAAATCACTTGGTATTTTATTATATATCCGAACACACATGGCTAAACAGCTTTTATTATATTTAGTCAGTCTTGGTAATTCATTTAATATAAGCCTGTGAGGATCTCGCCGGTTTCGAGGACATACATCATCTGCCTTTTTAAATAAGTATTTATGCTTCTTCACAAACATGCATACTTCATAAATATAGAGAGAGGGTAGCGGTAACAAACCAAGTTCTTTAAATATTGGCCTGCAAGATTCGTCAGGTTGAAGCCCATATATAGCACGAATACACTTTTTTTGCGCAACAAATACTCTATTTTTGTCGGTACTATTGCCCCACATTATGAACCCGTAGCGTATTAATGATTCAATGTAAGCATGATAGGTAGTGATAGCAGTTTTAATGTTTGTTATATTTTTTACTTTTTTGAGTGCGTATACAAATTTGTTTATTCTTTTAGATACATCATCTACTTGTGCTTTCCAATTGATGTCCTGATCCAATATTACTCCAAGAAATTTTGTTTGTGTAACTTCACTAAGTTTTGGTATATCAAGTTTTAAATTGTATTTATTATTATTAGATTTATTAAATTGTATATATACAGACTTATCTAGATTAATTTTTAAGTTATTCATGTCAAGCCATTCAATTAATTTGTCAATAGTGTTGTTAATTTCTGTTTCATGGTTGGTAATTGTATTGTTCTTTTTATCGGATGTCACTATAATCGAAATGTCATCGGCGAATAGTATACATTTGTGATTAGTTATATCTGTGATTGAATTTATATAGAGTAGGAACAATATTGGGCCCAAGACACTTCCTTGTGGGACACCATAATTGTTACATTTAAATTCAGATGAGTATGGTGTCATGATGTTGTTTTTATCTAATTTTACAATAGTAACACGTTGCTGTCGGTTAATTAAATATGACGATATCCATTGAAGTGCGTGTCCTCTTATCCCGCTTATCTCTAGCTTCTGCAGTAATAAGTCATGTGACACTAAGTCAAAAGCTTTTGACAAATCAAAGAATAATCCTGTTGTCAAATAATTTTTATTAATATTGGATAGTATTGTTTTTACCAGAGAGAAGATGGCTAATGTAGTAGATTTGTTTTTTTGAAAGCCATATTGATCTCTATTAATTATGTTAAATTTGTTACAGAAATTAACTAGTTTTTTATACATGCATTTTTCGAATATTTTTGACAGAATCGGTATTAATGTTATTGGCCGATAATTATTTATATACTCTTTATCTCCCTTTTTAAAAAGCGGTTTAATAATAGATAGCTTTAATACATCTGGGAAAGTGCCAGAAGAAAATGATAAATTAATTAAATGCGTAAGAATTCCAACTGTTTCATTAATGCATGATTTAATAATTTTAGTATTGATTTCATCGTAGCCTGCAGAATTAGTGTTAGTTAGCGATATTATTTCTGTTCTGACCTCATTTTCCGAGACCGGTGAAAGAAACATCGAATCATGGGTTGAATTTTTACTACAGCTAACTTTAGTGTCTATTTGTGTTGATTGATGTGCCAAATTGATGTAATGGTTATTGAAAGCAGATGCTATTTCCACGGGGTTTGTAAGTATTGTGTTATCAACTTTAATGTTCTCTATATTATCCTTGCAGTTAGTATTAAATATTTCATTTTTTACAACAGTCCAAGTGGCTTTGCATTTGTTTTCACTCCTATTTATAAATTTAATGTTAACGTTTCTTTTTGAATAATAAATACATTTTTTCAATAAGTTTGAGTATGTTATATATTTAGTTTTATTAGATAGATTTTTATTTTTATAGTATTTGTAGCGTAGTGTCCTTTTGATTTTACAACTTCGTTTTAGCCCTTTGCTTATCCAATTTTGCTTATTTTTGTTATTCATATTTATTTTTACCTTTATCTTTGGAAAGCAAAGATTGTAGAATAGGCATATTATATCATGAAACTTACTGAATGCTATGTTTAAATCATTTTCCATGTATATTTCTAACCATGATAAATTTTTCAAGCACTCACGAAATTTTAAAATGTACTCAACATCATAGTCTCTCTTATAAATATAATATGTTGCTAGTTTTTCAGTTTTATGTTTTAAAGGAATACTTAACATTTGTGCAGTGTCGTGGTCAGATAGATGAAGTGGTAATACTGTTGCAATCGCATCTGGGATGTTACTTAAAATATGGTCTATACAAGAAGACTTACGTGTTGGTACATTGATATGAATTTTCATGTTATAATTATTCGATAGGTCTTGTAACTCGTTCGTTACATGGCCTTTTTTTAATGTGTTTATATTAAAATCACCTGCTATAATTATATTTATTTTAAACTTATATTTTTTGTTCATATCGTGTAAGAGGCTACTAAGTTTAGTTAAGAATTGGGTAGGATCTGATGAGGGTGTTCTATAGAGACAAATGATAATTAATTTATTAGATAAGAATTCTATGCCGCAGACTTCAAATGAGTGCTGTGTGGCATATGTTTTAATAAATGGTAATTCTTTAAAGATTAATCCTCTTTTAACTAAAATGCAGGTACCACCTCTTTGTTTTTCTCTGCAGTAATTAGCAGCCATTTCGTAATCGTAAATTTTTATGTAACTCTCATAGCCCTTTTTAATAAATGTTTCGGAGAGACGTATTACGTCTGGTTCATTTTGTGCTTCACGTAACTCTTGTAAAGTTAATTCCAGTATTTCTCTCTTTGACAAGACGCTTGCTATATTTTGATGAAGAATTCTAAATTGATGTGGCGTGGAAGTAGTTAGATTAGGCTCGAAAAAAAATATTGTTCTTATTTATAGCAGAAAAGTAATAAGGAATAGTGCCTTTTTTAATTGTCCCAACGGCTTTTATAGGGTTTTCTATTGGGCTAGTCTCAACACTGCTTTGGCGACTAAAATAGTAGGGGATTGTCCCTTTACTTAATTTGTTTACGTTAACGTTCGTACTTAACTTATAACTTGGTTGGTTACCGGCTATTCGTTTTTTTAGTTCGCTTAGGCTTAAATAATTCTTATCATAATCGCTACAATCTATAAGGTAATTAATTGATTTACAAATATCAGATAGTTTATACGTAGTGTTAACAAAATGACATGTTTTATACTTTTTACATAAGTTTTTAATATTGTTATTTAACTTATTGACACTAAAATAGTCATTTCTAAGAACATTCAATACTAAAATCATGTTATTTTGAAATTTATCTAATACCGGTTTTAGTTCTGACAGTATTAATCTAATGTTGTAATCGTTCTCACCTACACAGATTACAAGTTTATCGTTTCTGTTTAGCTTCGTTTCTCTACAGTTCTTTAATATTTGATTACTGAGTGCGTTTGGCTTCGTTTCAGCAGCCACTTCATATTTCTCGTATTTGCTTTCCATTCTTGAGCGCCAAATAGCTGAAGCTAATCCAATACATTGCTGAGCGCCGAAAATTAGTATTCTTTTCTTTTCAGGTTCACGTTTTTTTTGTTCCGGGGCTGTATGCGTCTTCACCACCCTTATTTCAGATGCTGTGTTATTAAAGTATAGTTTCTCTTTAAGACTCTTTATTTGTTTCGAAAGACCTGTAATTTCTTGATTTGCATCTTTTAATTTTTGTTGCAGGGTTGTAACTTCCTGTTGTAAGAATAAAATATTTTGAATGTCGTAATTACAATCGGTTTTTAACAAAGAATGCAACGTAGCAGCCGAAGATGGTGTGGTGGATAAGCTTTGTGGTAATCGGGAATGTGTCTTCTTTTTCACACTAATATTAGTATTACTCTCTATTGGTGATGAATAGCATAGAGTTTTTAATAATTTTATTTCTTCAGTAAACTTATTGATTTGTTTGTGAAGTCCGTTGTTTTCCAGTATCGAGTTTTCCAGTTCCTTCTGAGTACTATTAAGTTCGTCTGTTAGCTGAGAAATCGTCGCTTTCATTTCGGACATTGTTATCATGTCAGATAATGTACCGTCTAAACTCTTTGAGGGTTTGTTTGGTGTTAAGTATGATTCATCTGACGTATCAAAATCTGTGAGAATATGGGAGTCCAGGGCCTGAGATGTGCTTTGTGGAGTAAGCGGTAAATCAACACGTTTAATATTTTTTAAATGTGTTTGTTCAGG
The DNA here is from genome assembly GCA_905220435.1 of Amphipyra tragopoginis. Classification (NCBI taxonomy): domain Eukaryota; kingdom Metazoa; phylum Arthropoda; class Insecta; order Lepidoptera; family Noctuidae; genus Amphipyra; species Amphipyra tragopoginis. The sequence continues at coordinate 6,106,923 of HG991999.1, read as the reverse complement.
TGATGACGGGTTTAAAGTAACGTTCCGTTTTTTTCTCATCGTGACATTAGATGTTTCGCTACTTACATATTTTTTATTTTTAATGCACATTTTACACCTCCATTTTTTTTTTGTTTCTTTGTCCATTAAACGGTAAGTTTGTTCTGGATATCCATCGCAGTTCAACTCATATCTATTATTACATGTTGAACATAATACCGTATCTTTTATGCTGACTTTTCTTTTGCATTTGTTACAAGTAACTAGTGCTGCCATCTTACAGCTACTGTTTGAAGAAGTAGGGAGATTTTTGGATGACATTCTGTTACAATTTATTAGGATATTACTGTGAATTAGAAACTTTATTTGTACGTGATAGCAATTTAGCAATTTTTCATCGTACAAAAAGTGATATGTTTTGCTGAGGACGGAACTCACGACTCGTAATTTCACAGTCTCAGCTTATTCCTGTCGGCCACTTAGCTGTTAGGGAATCGTGTCGAAATTAGTGTATGCTCTCTTAGTCTAAGATCCGGCCTAACATTGACCTTCCCTCATCTGTTTTTCCAACGAGAGGTATTTTATTTGAAAGATTTTATATAAATAAACAAGTCCCGCATGGGTTGCCTAGTCAAAAGTGGTCCAGGCTACCCTTAATTAAAATTCATAAAAAATCAAAAATAATTACTCCTTCCCTCATCTGTTTTTCAAAAAACATTATTACCAATCGAAAGGAAAACATGTAAGTTAACAGAAAAAAATAGGTTGCCTATATTTTTCTGGTCCACATTCCAAGGTTGCCAGGCACAAAGAGGTGAGTTGGTATGAGTAATTTACCCTCATCTGTTTTTTGATTGAAAAAAGGATTAAATTAAAGATAATTTTATTGTGAACACGATGGTATAGGGTTGCCTAAAAAAAAGTGGTCCAGAGTTAGGGTTGCCGCGATTTAAAGTTTCAATATTTCAGCAGGAGAGTTGACCGCGACATAGAAGCACTACACGTAGTACTCTGTACAATAGGAAGATACAACATGGCAGCTGCTAGTGGGCCCATTGCCGAGTAAAAATGAGCGCGCATGCGCATTTTTCTGTATGTTAGAGAGTTACCACTCTACTCCCGATAGTATTTTTCGGAGTAAATTATATAAAAGTCATGGAAAATAAAATATTTTCCAGAATAATTAATATAGGTACACATGGTGTATCCAAATTCATTTCATTATTTAAAACCACATGATTATGGATTAGGAACAATTTTTATGGCGCCAACTGACATATAACTTACACCAAAATTTCGAATAGAAGTCTGTTAAAATCAATTTAAAACAAATTAACCTGTGTAGTACTGTAATTATAGACACAATAGATAAACAATGGCACTGACGATCCGGGTCGTCGCGCGGGATGATACCGGTTAAAATAGTATATTTTTATTTTATTAAAGAGAGTATAGTGCCTGCACGTACTTAGATGACTACTGTAGTGTAAAATGTATGTAAAAGTTCATCATCAGAACAGATTTTTTTTCTCTGATACAACGAATTGAACATTTCAGGAAACTGAGTTCACGAAAGTTCAGGCTTGACTAGAAAATTAAATATTTCAGTATTGTTTTCATGAAAATTGAGTAAATGTCCCCAAAGAAAGTTTCCCTGTAACACCTTGGGCCTTATTATAAAAGATGGTTTAAACCAAGACTAAGGTAAACCCAGGTTTAAAATATACCCATCACTTTCTTATGTCATATAACAAAAAGAGACGGGGCTATTTTAAAACCTAGGTTTTTCTTAGACCATCTTTTGTAATAAGGGGGCTTTGGTTTAGAATTTCCCCATAGTGTCGCAGTTAAATAAATCACATTGCATAGAGGGTGTAAACGAATTTGTGCAATGCATTCAAACCGCATGATCTAAAGGTGGATTAACATTGCGTGGGATTTTTTAAGAAGCAACAAAAAAAAACCCATAGAAAACATTATGTTCTGTTTTGCGTCATTTTAGCGCCCCGAGTTAACAGACTGCGCGGATAGTTTGGGGGCGTTAAAATGACTCACATTAAGAACACCATAATATCATTATTATAAATTTCTATCTCCCACATAAATCAGGATGTTATAAGGAATTACACGAATTCGGATACACTCTGTATATTAATTATTCTGGAAAATATTTTATTTTCCATGACTTTTATATAATTTACTCCGAAAAATACTATCGGGAGTAGAGTGGTAACTCTCTAACATACAGAAAAATGCGCATGCGCGCTCATTTTTACTCGGCAATGGGCCCACTAGCAGCTGCCATGTTGTATCTTCCTATTGTACAGAGTACTACGTGTAGTGCTTCTATGTCGCGGTCAACTCTCCTGCTGAAATATTGAAACTTTAAATCGCGGCAACCCTAACTCTGGACCACTTTTTTTTAGGCAACCCTATACCATCGTGTTCACAATAAAATTATCTTTAATTTAATCCTTTTTTCAATCAAAAAACAGATGAGGGTAAATTACTCATACCAACTCACCTCTTTGTGCCTGGCAACCTTGGAATGTGGACCAGAAAAATATAGGCAACCTATTTTTTTCTGTTAACTTACATGTTTTCCTTTCGATTGGTAATAATGTTTTTTGAAAAACAGATGAGGGAAGGAGTAATTATTTTTGATTTTTTATGAATTTTAATTAAGGGTAGCCTGGACCACTTTTGACTAGGCAACCCATGCGGGATTTGTTTATTTATATAAAATCTTTCTAATAAAATACCTCTCGTTGGAAAAACAGATGAGGGAAGGTCGATGTTAGGCCGGATCTCGTACTATCTACGAATATATTTTATGGACGTTAAAGGACGCGGGTGTTCAAATTTGAATGTTTTTACTACAACCGTCACAGTTATTTTTTAACTACACTTTATGCACTTTACATGTTTAATCACAGTAAATAACAATTGTTTCACACTTATTTGTATGTTCTTTGTACTTCAATAGGTTTATATAAAAATTAAAGTCTAACGTTGATTTATTTGGCAGTTCGAATAATACTGTTTAATGCACAATTTTTTTTTGAGGTTTTAGAGCACTTTTCTTGAGTATAACGTTTAGATAACACTTGCACTTGCTTATTAATCTCTTTTATTTATATTTTACTATTTATTATCGGTTTAACTGTGTTTATAGTATTTTTAAGCACTTAAAATGCGCGGAGCTGATGTAATGCGTTTAACGCGCAGGCGCGAACTCTTTAGATTCTGTATAATAAACGATTATATTCTTTTGTATAATAAACGATTGAAAACTTAACCTTTGTTTGATGCTTGATTTTATCCTCTACCATTATTTATAAGTAAATATTGCACAGACTCTAAAAGTCTGAATTGGCGATGGAATTCTTTTGAATCCCACACTGTAAAATGATTGGGCATGTTTTTTTTTTTATCATGCCTTTATCCTCATTGATTCCCTCCGCCCGGGAAAGGCGAAGGGTTATGTATGCCGGACTCTCACTAGCTAAAAACCCACGGTGTGCCTTCTCCTCACCTATGGCCGGGGTCGTGGGATTCGCAGCTGCATGCACTGCATCCCCGGCAGGCCTCGGTCCGCCAGCCCCTGTCGGACCTCTCCTTCTGTGGGGCTTCGTTCCACGTCCTTCTGAGAGGCGCGCACGGAATACTGCGCGCCGCCTTCTCGGGCCTGTTACTGGTCGGGCGTCAGGTCCAATAACCCGCCACCCGCAGGCCACACACTGGTTCTGTCCATGGTCGGGAGCGAGAGTGCGTGGGAAGCCGTCACCTCCTTTTGCGAGGTGGTGATGGTGACCAAAGAGGGAGCGGAGAGGGAGAGAGAGGCGACGGCCACTCTCCCTTCCCGCGCCAGACGCACCGGGCGCCGCCGGAGGGCGCGCGACGATCTCCGGCCACCCTAGTGTGTGGCCTGCGGGCGACGGGTTAGGGGACCCGTCGCCCGACCAGTAACAGGCCCGAGAAGGCGGCGCGCATGTGTTCCGTGCGCGCCTCTCAGGAGGACGTGGGGCAAGGCCCCACAGAAGGAGAGGTCCGCCAGGGGATGGCGGACCGAGGCCTGCCGGGGTTGCGGTGCATGCAGCTGCGAATCCCGTGACCCCGGCCAAGGGTCAGGAGTAGGAACACCGTGGGTTTTTAGCCGGTAAGAGTCCGGCATAACCCTTCGCCTTCCCCAGGCGAAGGGTATCCATGAGGATTTTCCCACGATAAAAAAAAAAAAAAAAAGGCCACACACTAGGGTGGCCGGAGAACGTCAGGCGCCCTCCGGCGGAAAATGACTGGGCCTGGATGTGAAAATTCTTACTTTCCTTCCTGGATTTATGAATTCATTTATCAGAGCTTCTTGCTCAATTATTGACAGATCATCAGTGCTATCAAATAATATACATCCATTTTATTTTGATGAAAACGCAAACCCAAGAATTGTCTAGTAAAATTATATTTTTTGTTTACATCATCAGTCATCGAATAAAACTATCTACTGAATAAGCGGTTAACTAGCCGTCAAAGGAAAAGATAAAGTTATTCCTCAGGTAGTCAAATTATTCGTCGAATAAAGCCTATCTGACGATTGAAAAAATCATTTTTTTGCTATATGTTGAATAAATGCTATTTGTCTGTTTATCTGAGGATTGAAAAATCGGCCCTAAGTTTTGCAATTTTTCGCTCTAATTTTGAGACCCTCGAACGGGGTACGAATAGTGTGAACTTCCTCAACACATAAAAATAATAATGTCAAATTAAGGGGAACATCCGATATAGCCGTGAAATTCAAATTTTCTTTAGTTTTTTGCTAATTACAGGTCTGTTTTACGTCATAATTATGTTGTTTGCACCCGTAACGATACTAAATTTGCTAAAAATAATCAATAAAATCATGTCAATTATTATGAATCATTATCATAATGCACTACATAACATGTTTTTTTCGGAATCAATTCTATTTTCGAGCATCGTAAACCTAGAAAAGTAGGTATACTTACGACTTTCATATTGAATATATTATTGAGTAACCGTTACCGGCGCAAATCGCATTTTGAATAGTATAAACGTAAATAAAAGCTACAATTTGCAAAAAACTAAAGAAATTTCGATTTTTGTTTTCCCGTAGGCGTATTAACATAATATGTATAATTTAATTAATTTAATTTGAATAACCCTGTGAATTGTAATTGCATAATTTTCTGCAAAATGTTAAGATCAAATTGTGCCACATTTAATAGGTATCCATTCAATTCTACCAGTTGTCTCAATCCAGTTTTCTTTTGTCTGGACCTGTTGGAAACCTAAAAATAAAATGTAACATATAATTCGTGGCAATAAACAAAGTTATTTTAGATATAATATTACTGATAATAATCATTTGTAGATATACACACATATTTAATACCGATATTGTTTACAACTTGGTACAACACTATCGATACGTATGGATTTCGCTGAATTAAAACAATTGCTCGCTGCACTCGACTTTCGCATTGAACGCAATACATTGCGCTGTCGCTCACGTAGTACAAGATGGTACCCATGTATTGCAAGCAATGTATAATTTTGCATCTGTGTGCGATTGTATCGTTTTTTCTACAAATTACATAATACTATTGCAATAATTACAAATATCACTGATATTATAAGGTTTTTGGACATGCCGGTGAAAAGAAATCCCTTCTCTGGCTACACTACTCAACTAGCTTCTTTTCCGTCACGTTATAATAATGCAAGACGGCATAATTCTTTTTTTTCGCGGATCTCCGTACGCTGTCACAATAAGAGCGCGACTGTTGACCGGTAAAACAAATTTCGGTTGACATATGAGCGTCTGCTCATATGTGCGGCGCGCCTGCCCCGCCCACAAGGCCCTTCTAACGTCTTTTATCTGTTCTGTATTACTACCACTTAAACGTTACAAACGGCCATGTTTTTCTTCCGTTCCACGATTACGATCATAAAAATCCCAACAAAGATTGTACTGATAGCCAACAAATAAAGGGATGCTCTGGATAATAGCTGCTTGGCACATCATTAGCTGCCTCAGGTGTCAATAAAATATAATCTAATCTACTCAGCGCGGACGTAAACATGTTTACTACCAGCCTCCTTTGAAAGATTCTCTTTTTTGTTATCCCTATTGTTAGGCGAATGAACCTAGACTATTATAAGATTAGTCGGAAAGAAAGTACTAATCTGAAAGGGTATTTAAGTATAACAATGAATAATTTTTGTTTTACTAGTTTCCCTAAAAATTAATAGTTTTAGGGAAATTCTAATATCTTATTCTTACTCTTTCATCATCATTATCATCATATCAGCCTATTGCTGTCCACTATTGAACATGGGCCTCCCCCAGAGATCGTCAACCATCCCGGTCTTGGGCAGCCCGCATCCATCCGCTGCCAGCCACTTTCTTCAAATCGTCGGTCCATCGTGCCGCAGGGCGTCCCACACTACGTTTGCCCAAACGCGGTCTCCACTCTAACACGTGTCTGCTCCATCTACCATCTGTCCGCCTGCAGACATGGCCGGCCCACTTTCACTTCAGCGTGCTAATTCTACGCGCAATGTCAGTGACTTTAGTTCTCTGACGAATGACTTCATTGCGAATTCTATCCACCAGAGAAACCCCGAGCATCTCTCTCTTATTCTTTATTGTACACAAAAAAATTACAATATCAAATCAAATCATTTTATTTGTGTCGAAGATGAGTGATAATACAATGCTACATAGTACTTTTGAGGTTCAATAAGTAGGTAGTTTTTTTTTAAGTTTTGTGTTTGGTATACGATGGTAGTAGATCATGGTCTGATCAACATTTGTTCTAGCAAAACAACCAATTAGATGTCAGCGTGTATACCTACAATTCTAAGACGATTGCTGAGCCGTTGCCAACCGTAAAACAACGTTGCAAAGACGTATGACGTGCCTGTAATTTCACCGGCACCCATCATCATCTGCCTAGCCTTTTCCCAACTATGTTGGGGTCGGCTTCCAGTCGAACCGGATGCAGCTGAATATCAGTATTTTACATGGAGCGACTGCCTATCAGACCTCCACAACCCAGTAACTGGGTAATACGATACTCTTGGTAAGACTGGTTGTCAGACTTTCTGGCTTCTGACCAACAGTAACGACTGTCAAAGATCTACAAATGACAGCCGGGACCAACGGCTTTACGTGCTTTCCGAGGCACGTAGGAAACTCGCTATGGTAAATGGTCACCCATCCACAGACCAACCTCGGCAAGCGTGGCTTAACCCGGAAGATCGGTCTATGCGGCTGTAATTATTTAGCCACGATCTCCTCGAATTTCACCGGCACCCATACCCTTCCAATTGGAACACAGCAATGCTGCTTAGCAGTAGAAATAAGTACTTCTTCGGACGAACTCAGTCTCAGCTCTACGATGCTAATAGATAGTTTAGATTAATATCGTTGAACTGCTAGACAATTCTATTTGTTTCCAACTTTCAACTAGCATAACAAGAATGATGTTTACAAGCGTTACATTAAAATCGATACCCATTAGTTGGACACTTTACGTGACATGTTCACCAACACACCATGACCTCTCACGTCATTCAAAGACACAGAAAAATCGACCCTACAGTTCAAAAGATAAAGTGTTAACGTTTTATTATGTGCATTATCCAGAGGTCTTGAGCAAATGGTCGATTGTCGGACGGTATTTCGTTATGCAGTTCCCCAGGATAGGTAAATTGCATTGTTTAGTAGTTCAGCAACTAGTTAACATTATAGAGTTGGCTTATTTAACTTATAAAGGTTTACTTAAAATTTCACTTGATGCTTGAGTGGCAGGGGTGCTGTTAACTCTACGGGTGGAAGTTCGGGTAATTGCATATGTTATAAGTTGGTTATAGGAACCAGCGGAGATGGTAGCCATTTTTGTTTCGTTGCTGTAGAAAGGCAAGCGTTGTATACTCTTGAGAAAGTATGTTAGGTGTATTCTCTGCGGTATCATACGTTATTAAGTTACTTATATGAAAGATTCCCCCCCGCTGAGCTGCCGCCGCGAGCAGACGTGTTTGCAAACGTTCCTCATTTTAAATTCCTAAAGACTGTATAAAATCACAATATAAAACTAAACTCTTCAGTATTCGGTTAAAAACCAAGTTTCAAGTGAACTGTGTAAAAACAATAACAAACAACAAGCCACATAAACAACAGTGACCAAATACATTCTATAAAAACAGGTGTTGAATAAAAAACGTGTTGATGTGTTCCGCTAGCACATGAGTAGATAAACGGAACAGAGACAAAGCTTCTTAAGAACGTGCAAAACTGTTACCTATTTTGGCAGGGTTGTCACAATAGTTCAAAACAAATTAAACTAAACATTTGTTATTTAGTTTTATTATTCAGTATGATAGTGTGGCGACGTCTATCACGCCACATGCGAACTATCCTGCATCGCGATATCAACATTCGACAGGCAGATAGTGTATAAAGGGCGGAATCGTTAAGTGTCAACAGTCGATTTTTTCGTCAATTTAAGAGATATTTAAAAAGTTAAGGCTATTATCAAAACTAAGCTACATGGACAGTAAAATAATATAAATAACTTCAAGAAAAAGAAAAGCCAGATAGTGAAAATTTTGTCTTTCGCTCCCTCCATATATTAAGTATGAGAATTTCTTTCAACTGATCATACCAGTCACACCTACGTATTCTCTCTCTTCCTTACTGTTAATATGGCGGCGGATTTAGCCTTACTCGACTTCGGTCTATCTTAGTCATCTTTGTAATAAAGGTTCATATCACCAGATTCCTGAGTATTACCTAAACCTAACCCAGGATTTCGAACAGAAAACGGACAGATTTTGTAGTTCCAGACTGCCTACGTAATGCGATAGCCTATTATTTTCATGTTTAATGAATAATAATAGTATTGCAACGAGTTTATTTAACTAATACAAATACGAATAGTTCAACGACAATTTTCCTTATTTAATGGCGCTAAATACCGTCATGACAAACTTGTGGCTGTATAACAGAACTCCTCTGCCTACGCTTTGACGGAATAGACATTAGGTTTTCTTTGTATTAAGTAATTATAAGTCGCGCGGAGAAGGTTTGCCGATGGCCTCATGACGTCACGCGTCGATGGTCGGTACGATTCAGACGAGCGCGGGTAGCGGTCGGTGAAGTGGGAGGCGCAGTCATCGGCAAACCTTCTGCGCGCGACTAGTACATAAAAAATCCATAAGAACAACTTTTTTTTTGAATTTGAAACTCTCAGCTTTACTCCGTAGTTGTTTTTTTAGTAATTTGTTTTTTTTTACGTTTCCAGCCAATTCAATTGATTAAAAGTTTAAATAAAAATGTTACCGATTTTGTCAATAGGTACAAGAAAGAAATATTATCCATTTTTTTAAAGTTTCTATTAATCATGTCATTCAGTAAACAATTAAGCTCGAAAATAAAATGCAAAAAAATTATGAGCTTCTTGCCTCTCATGAACAAAAATGTCATACTACGTACGGAAGTAGGTAATATCAAAATTCTGGATATATGGCGGTAATTTTTCCAAAAATATTTATGTTATTTTAGTTACTAAGCGGCCTAGTTTTGATATTAGCCATAAGTTCTGAAATATTTCCTAAACTGACGGAATAATCGCCTGTTGACACGTAACGTTTCCACCCTTTATACAACCGCCCAACATTGATCTTTGGGCAGTAGCCCGCCAGGCACAAGACTCCGCCTGGTTGGAGGATTCTCCCTTTGGTTGGAGGAACACCACACCTCGTTCCTCCACATTGGTGACCCCGACGTGATCTCACAGACAGTGTTTCCACACTGATGACGTCATTCGCAACCTTCGCAACCTTGGCAGCAACATCATCTCTCCCTCAGCTCAGCATCCATCCTCGTTCCTCCACAATAGAATACTTTACAAACTTACTCTAATAATTTTCTTTTTATAATTTTTGTTTTATTAATAATTTATGGTTTCTTTTAATGGTGTGGTAAGTTCTGAATCTAACACATAGTTTTTTTAAGTACATAGTCTAACGGGAAACGCTCACATGGCTTATCTTTACAATCTTTAATACGTTTATAATAATAAAAAGGCAAAAACACACAGTGTGGTACTCTCTTCTTATTAAAAAAAGGATCATACAATAAAATAAAGGTACTTACTTGAAAAAGTAATAATCAAATATTTACTTACCTATTGTACTCCTTGGGATAGTTAATGTATGATATATTTTATTTTTTTCTAGTATTATTCATACACACAGTACAATAAACAACCATTATCAATAATGAAATACCACATTGTTACATTAAAATATTCAAACTTGCAACAAACAACGTGCGTGGAAACCCTGAGATTGTCAACTGGCTGTGCCAGCGTAAACCGGTTTTTTTCAGTCTCGCCGCGTACGCGACAAGCGGCCAGTGGTCACGCACACATGCCCCGCGTGCTTGTAGTAATGCGACCGATTTGTGCGGTTGTATGAAGCTTTGTCTCTGTTCCGTTTATCTACTCATGTGCCGCTAGTGCGAATTGTGACCTTCAAAGATAAGTAAAGGTGAATCACAATTGGACGCATAGCGCTAGCATTAATTTCTGGGACCCTAATGCTAATTTCAACTGTGTCACTTAAGGCTACTTTGGCGTCGAGGCGCGAGGAACCGCTTTAACATTAGTGCGGCCCATAAGTCGCCAGTTCAAACCCCACACAACGTTTTACTTTTTGGACTTTTATTAAATTATATTCTTATTTTGCGCATACATAATTAAGAAATAAACTTCGTTCTCATCGTTAAAAGCAATTTTTATTTACAAATAATACTTCACCTGGTCGGAGAATTACTACCTACGGCAGTCTATGTGGATTGGGTACTTGACTTAATAGCGAAACATACTCTACTTTCACAACCATGCCATTGAATCGAACACCCCCCGCCTCAACCGCTACATCATCCCCAATCGCCGCGCCTGACAACCTACGTAGCTCTGGAATACTGTTCACCACGGATAAACATGATCTACCGTTGCAGCATTGTGAATCTGAGCCTGATCTGCAGTCTCTCGCGCTAAATGTCACGGAGCGAAAAAAGAGAAAGCATGACGGCGAGAATTCTGATATTACGTCACTTATTAGGGAAATGTTTACTAGATTCTCTAAAGAACAAGAAATACGCTTCCAAGAATTAAAGTCAAGTATGGAGGTTATGTCTAACAAATATGATGATTTCCTGTTAAAAATAACTTCTTTAGAGAAAGAAAGGAAAGCAGACAAAATTTTGATCAGAGAGCTGGAGGAAAAACTGGAAACTTTGGAGCGGAAATCCCGGGGAACTGGCATCGAAATACGAAATATACCAAAACAAAATAGCGAGACAAAAGAAACATTATGTAACGAAATTTTGCAATTAGGAAAGGCGCTTAATGTCGAAATCAACAGTTCCAGTATAAAAGACATCTACCGATTAAAATCTAAAGACTCTTCAAACCCGGTTATCGTGGACCTCACCACTGTCCTACTGAAGGATAAAGTGTTAAAGGCTGTCAAGAGTTTTAACAGAACAAAACCTAAGGGAGAAAAGTTAAACACTACTCATTTGAGCCCTAAACATCCACTAAAACCGCTATACATAGCAGAGACCCTCACTCACAGGACTCAGAGGCTGTACTTTCTGGCGAGACAATTCCAAAAAAATCATGGATACAACTTCTGTTGGACGACAAACGGGATTGTTTATCTCAAAAATACCGAGGATTCGTCTCATATTCGAATAAATACTGATGCAGACCTAGATAAGTTAATAAAAACAACATGACTAATTCTTGTCTTAATTGAAAAATGTAAATTGCTCCTAAAAATGTTATTGCATGTTTTCTACCCACATATATTTTTATTTTTTGTCTTATTTCACCAGTGTAAAATTATCAGAATTATATTATCGCATGCTTATCTTCAAAATAAAAATGTATTTTCTCTCGTATACTTTAAAATTATCAGAATTAACTTAATGCATGTTTTTTGCTTAACCGAATATGAATTATTTGTCTCACTTGGCCACTTTAAAATTAACAGATTAAATTTATTAAAATACGTGGTTTTTAGAAAAAAAATAAAAACAAATTGTCACACACTCCACAGAAATAATACTCACTACACATCCTACATATGTTTCCGTAACAAACTAGCTCATAATATAAGGCCTAAACTAAATTATATACACTTTTACCCAAACCTACTGCAACATCTTTCAGACTCAAGTAGATTGTACACAATAAATGGTGGGCTTTACACATATGTCACTACACGACCGACTCATACATATACACACCTTTCACACAAAGATTACACAAAAAATTGTTTGAACTCTCCTAAACAATGTAAAACTTTCCAACTTCTGTTCTTAAACCTTGACTGCTCTTCTTGGCTAAACTTTTTCTTATCTTTACATTCAACGACATAATCAACTTAACTGAAAATATTGATCAAGTTTCTGTATCCCAATCGCAGATAGCAGATATTGAGGACTGTCATAAAATATTATCCGCATACCTTGAGCAAAATCTACTGATACTCACACAGAATATACGTAGTATAAACTGCAATATGCCTGAGTTAGACATTCTGTTAATGAGAATGAAAGTCAAATGTGACATTATTATACTGACAGAGTGCTGGCTTTCCAATGCAACTGTAATCCCGGACCTTCCAGGATATTGTAACGTGGGAACTAAATTAAACCTAAAACAAAACGATGGTGTAGTGGTTTACTTTAATGAAAATCTTAATGTTATTATTGAGGAACCTATCGTGCAAGATTGTAACTGTCTAATTGCTAAAATCGAAAACAGCATCGCTATAATTGCTATATATCGATCACCATCTTATAAAAACATCGATCAATTTCTCTCATCATTAGATACGACACTGCACACGATGTCAGCCTTCGAACATGTTATAGTGATGGGAGACATAAATATCGATTTAAACCCTAACAAAATAAATCAAAATGGGGAACGCTATTTGACTTTAGCAGCCACACATGGCCTTTTACCAGCTCATACCTTAATTACCCGTAGCAAAAGTGATACTTGTTTGGATCATGTATTAGTAAAAACGAACTATCCTACCATAACCATTGTACCTCAAACTACATTGACAGACCACTACCCCGTTTTATTAAATATGAACCTAAAGAAAATACGACGATATGCATTATCAAAAATAACAAAAGTTGACAAGATCGGTCTGCAACATGATTTAAACAACATTGATTTCAGCCCAATTTATCTTTTAGCAAATCCAAACGCCTCCCTAAATTACTTCACGAAATGTCTCCAACATGCAATTGCTAGCAACACAAAAGAAATAACGCTTCCTAAACGCCACAAAATAATAAAACCCTGGATGACACAGGGTTTACTACGTTGTGTAAGAAATAGGGATAAATTACATAAAAAGTCGAAACTAGATCCGGATAACCATATTTTAAAACTTACGTACAGTCGTTACAGAAACTTCTGCGTTACCATACTGAGGAAAGTAAAGAGAACATATGAGAAAGAACAACTTCAAGCTGCTAAACAAGACAATAAAGAGTTATGGAAAGTAATCAAAAGTATCACAAACACATCTAAAAAACCTAATTCTCCTAAAGAACTACTTAGCTTATCAAACACTCGTGAGAAATCACTCAATGAAGTTAACAGCTACTTCATTGGCGTAGGAAGTTCATTAGCAGATACTATTAACCAAAAAAATAAGCAAACGTTTAACAATGTCAATCAAAATACGAGTACAAACATAAATACAGTCAATTCATTCGTATTAATGGATATAACTGAAGATGAGGTAGAACGCCTCATATTTGGTCTTAAGACACATTGTGCCAGTGGATGGGACAAAATAAGTAGCGATTTTCTGAAAATGTACAAAAATATTCTTATTCCACATATTACAAAAATTTTCAATGATTGTCTGCAACTTGGAGTATTTCCTGAGTCTCTAAAAAAAGCAGAGGTATGTCCAATCCATAAGACTGGTGACAGAAATCGTGTCAGTAACTATAGGCCAATATCTATTTTGCCATCTCTATCTAAGATACTGGAAAGAATTATAAATGTGAGACTAGTGGACTATCTAGAAAAAAAGAATTTGCTATCAGTTAATCAATACGGATTTCGGCAAGGAAAGTCAACTGAGCAAGCTGTAAACAAACTAATCAATTATATCAGCTCCAATTTAGATAAAAGAAAAAAATGTATCACTATCTTCCTAGACCTGGCAAAGGCTTTTGACACGATTTCTGTCCCCATCTTACTGGATAAGTTGGAGAAGCTGGGAGTTAGAGGCACGCAGCTCGAACTTTTTAGAAGCTACTTGACTGGGCGATCTCAATATGTTCGAGTCGATAGATATAAAAGTGATGACCTCCCAATCACACATGGAGTTCCTCAGGGCAGTATTTTGGGGCCTACCCTATTTCTGACATATATAGACCAACTTACTAGTCTTAAGCTCTCCCAGGGCGTAATAATCTCCTTCGCAGATGATACTGCACTCTGTTTCGCGGCAAATACATGGGAAGACGTTTTCAGTGCTGCACAGTTTGGTTTTGATATCGTTGGAAAGTGGTTGCGGAATAATATCCTTACTTTAAATGTAGATAAGACTAAATATATCTGTTTTGGCATTAGAAATGTAAGTGGAGCCGTTGGGAGTCGGGATATTGTCTCACACGATTGTCAATCAGCATCAATCTGCTCATGCCTTCCACTGGATCGTGTGCATACCATTAAATATCTGGGTGTTACTATAGACGGCAATCTTGGGTTTAGAGAACATATAAGACTCCTATGCGGAAGAATAAGAAAATTAATCTACATTTTCAAAAATTTAAGGCACGTCGCTGATCCGCTACTGCTAAAACAGATCTATTATGCACTCTGTCAGTCACTTCTATCTTACTGTGTTTCATCCTGGGGAGGAGCCTTAAAAACTACGATTAAGCCTCTTGAGATCGCCCAACGTGCAATACTGAAAGTTTGTACTTTTAAACGTGTATACTTTCCCACCACGACATTGTATAAGAACTGTGAAGTGTTGACTGTAAGACAACTTTATATACTAAATCTTACTCTCCTTCAACATAGCAAACAAAACTACAATCCAACACACTTACAAAAACGTAGAAAGGATATAGTATGTGTCAGAAACGATATTAGTAAAACCAAATTCAGCTCAAGATTTACTAACGTCATAGGACCTTACATCTACAATAAGATAAACAGAGCTATAAATATATACCCACTTTCAAAAACACAATGTAAGAAAAAAGTAAGCGACTATCTACAAAAACTTACATACGAGGAGACTGAACTACTACTACACATACCACAGTGATCAAACACTCTTAATTTCACTGTAAACACACACTTACACACCTCGCACATACACACAGACTACACCTCCACACATCCTCTCACATTTCACACACGTACACTATCATCTCACACAAAGAGAGGTCACACTTATCAAAATACTATATAAATTACAAATTTAAAAATAAATAAAAATGATGTACCTATATCTAGACCGCAAGTCTATAATGACTGCGAACAGTTTTTAATTTAGATTTTCTTGCTTAATATATTAAGTACCTACAAAATGTCAACATTTCTATTTGATGGCTTTCTAATTTTGTAATATATTTGAGGGGATTGGCGCTGATAGCCGAAATACAGGCTTTTGCCTAGTTCGGCTACAGATGATTAATTCATTTTGTATTTAGAAACCTAAGCCTATGTATAATCTGAAACACTGTACTATTATTGAAAATAAACTTTATTATTATTATTATAAAGATGGACAACGGTTTTCTATACAGAAATTTGCGAAAAACGTATCATGAACCTCTTACCAAGCAGGGGTAGAAGCAGATAGAGCTTAGCGGTTGAACGCTAGCCGCCCATGCAGGAGGGTTTGAATTCTGACTATACAAGCTTAGTTTTAGTACCTATATACTAAACCTGAAACTAGTTTGTTCAGAATCACTAGGAGAATCGATCGACATATTTTTTACACCACTTTTTTTTTTCACATGTTTCAGTTTTGTTTCAGTAGGTTTCTAACCATAACAGTTGACGGGAATAGACAACACCTTGAGGCTTGAGATGGTCCGCTCGGTCAATTTCCGTGTATTAGAAAACCCCTGCATAGCACATCTCAGGCATTTCACACTTTACTAGGGAACTTAACGCGACATAAACTACGGTGTAACGTGGAGATTTATTAAAAAAAAAACAAATTCAGGCAGTTCTGATGAAAGTCTTGTTGGGGTGTCTCGGTTTTTGTACATACTAAAAATAACGTTGTATATGACTTTCAGAATTTGATTATCACTTACGTTAACGTGAAGAACTAAGGGCTACAAAAAGAAGTTCTTCATGGTGTATACAGTCTGCCAACCCGCCCAAGTCAGCGTGGTGGACTAAAGCCCTTCTCATTCTGAGAAGAGGTCCTTGCCCAGAAGTGGGACAGTAAAGAGCTGGTTAAGCTATATGCAGTAACATGCCTTCAAACCACAGTCATGATCTATTAACGGTATAGATGAACCCCGCACAGGATTAAGATTGATTAAAAATAGAAAAAACTTGTTTTTTTTTCCAATTTTTTTTTTTGTGATAGAAAATTTCGATGCTATGTATAAATTAATGAAGGCACGGCGACACAGCTGACGGGCACGGCTAGCGCGATATCGCTCCAAGCAGTCAGTTAACTTGGGACAATCAGTGTCACCTGTAGATCAAGCGGTTTAAGGAATTACACGAACTCGTTTACGCACTGTATAGCACTAGAAGGTTTTTCATAAAACAATCAAAGTTTGCTTAGAAAAATGTATGAAACCGTTGATTTTATTTTTCACGAATTCAGATTTTGTCCCATAATTGAACAGAATGGTGAGCAGAGTTTATGTATTTCGGATGTAAAGAGATAATTAGTGACGCTGTTGATTTGGACAGAATGAAAAGTGCATGGTTTTTATATGTAAGGCGACTAACTAGCCATGCTGTATACGTACATCTGGACGTCTAGTCTCAGTAGTTCGGTTGTTTTGTTCGAGACCGGACTACTGAGACTAATTTTGTCTCATTAGTTCGGTTATGACGTCAAACCGAACTGTTGATACTAAAAAAGGTACCAGTAGTCCGGTTAGGGATGTAAATAAAATGCTTTTATTATAAACTAGCGACCCGCCCCGGCTTCGCAAGTGTACGTTTTATAGCTTAAAACCTTCCTCTTGAATCACTCTATCTATTTAAAAAAACCGCATCAAAATCCGTTGCGTAGTTTTAAAGATCTAAGCATACATAGGGACAGACAGACAGCGGGAAGCGACTTCGATTTATACTATGTAGTAATAAAAGAATTAAACATACTCGTATTCTCTGAAATCATAGATTGGTAGTTATATTAATTAATAGGCACTTTCTTAAGAATCCTGACCGGAGAATACTGAAATCATTAACCGAAGTACAGAACACAAGTCTCAACAGTTCGGTTTGACGTCGTAACCGAACTAATGAGACAAAATTAGTCTCAGTAGTCCGGCCCTGAACAAAACAACCGAACTACTGAGACTAGAGGCATCTGGATTCTTGACAAAAAACATTTATTATATTTTTTAACTCAAATAATAGTAGAGTTGGGGTCAGTCGAGGTTTAGAGTTATAGGTATAATTCTCTGCAATGCACTTGTAGTTACTCTGTGCAAATAGGTGACGCCATTTATCGCTGTTCTCGGAACATTACACACGCTTTCTAGAAAATAACGCTAAAACACTAGAATTCACAATTTTTGTATTAAGGAAGTGTTGGAGGTTGTGTAGCAAACATTTAAACTGGTTGATGATTTTAGTGTTTGTATTTTCTTTCAGTAATATCGAGATGCAGAATCATAGCTAGATTTGGCTGGACATCGATAGTTATCATCATTTTATTATTCCGTTTATTCATTTAGTATAGCATAACAAATACATTTTTAAGTATTTCTATAATTAACAAAAAAGAAGACTTATGATTAATTACGGTTTACTCACGTGCATTTTTCGGGATTGCCCGACTAGTTTCGGACCCAAACGGAGCCCTTAATCATGAGCTGATCACACGGCGAGGTCGCGAGTCGAACTGACGCTGCGTCATCAAAATATGAATGTGTCTCACGAAAGTTTTAATACAAAAAAAAGAAAACATTTAAAATATATAAAATAGTAGCCCACCGGCATCGGAAACAGGGTGCAAGCTGCCGGTGGTCAGGGCCTCAGAGAGAGGAACCTCCTAACAATACGCGCCGTGAAACAAGAAGCAAGAAGTACAGCTTTCTGAATCAGGCCCTTGATCCAGCCGCCCAACGAGAGCCTCTTTAGGTGTTGGTCGAGGCTCTTTCGCCGCAACTCCTATCGGCACAATTACTGCTGAATCGACATTCCACATGTTGACAACCTCGTTCATCATTTTTATTATTAAATTACATAACATAACATCACGGCTGTATTCCCTGTTGGGCAGAGGTGTGTAGTACACCCTAATTTCGCCAATCTGTTTCAATTCCATGTGGCAAGCCTGTTGCCATCGACCGGTCACAAATGCAGACTACGGACTGCAACTGAAAAATTCAATAACACTTTGCCCCACTTGGGTATCGAACCCAAGACCTCACGCACAGCAGTCGTGCTTGAGACTACTAGACCAAAGAGGCAGTAATTAAATTGGTTCTCTGTTGGAATATCGAAATATTATTAGCCGGTTCTTATCTGGCCGACAACCTTTCGCCACTTTTGATTTCGCGTTACGACGGGTTAAGGAACCCGTCACCCGACCAGTAACAGGCCCGAGAAGGCAGCGCGCATGTGTTCCGTGCGCGCCTCTCAGGAGGACGTGGGGCAAGGACCCACAGAAGGAGAGGTCCGCCAGGGGCTGGCGGACCGAAGCCTGCCAGGGTTGCGGTGCATGCAGTTGCGAATCCCGAGACCCCGGCCAAGGGTCAGGAGAAGGAACACTGTGGGTTTTTAGCCGGTAAGAGTCCGGCATAACCCTTTG
Organism: Amphipyra tragopoginis; assembly: GCA_905220435.1. Classification (NCBI taxonomy): domain Eukaryota; kingdom Metazoa; phylum Arthropoda; class Insecta; order Lepidoptera; family Noctuidae; genus Amphipyra; species Amphipyra tragopoginis. Next base: position 6,087,837 of record HG991999.1, on the reverse strand, counting down.
CCTTCCCCAGGCGAAGGGTATTCATGAGGATTATCCCAGGATAACAAAAAGGCTGAAGAAGAGTCTGGAACATTAGAATAGATTAGAATAGAATATACTTTATTGTACACCAAAATTGTAACACAGCTCATATACAATATAATTTAGTGAAGGGTACAATGGCGGTTTTATCGCTGATAGCGATATCTACCAGACAACCTTTGGACAACCATTACATCATTTGCTAGATTTGAATAGAGCTATGAAAACATCTACTGATTTGTTATGCAACCGAAGTCACCTACAACTTAAATTAGAAATATAAAGTTTCATTTGAATTCGATATTAGTTTTAATATTAACTTTATATGTCAATACGTAAGTTTTGAAAATCAGCATTTAGAATCCAAAATACTTTTAATATAGTAAGTTTTTCAATATGTAAAGTTACATAAAGTTTAGTCATAAATATAAAAACGAACAGATTACAATACAAACATTCTTACATTGGCAAAAGAAGTTATTTATAAAATACTTATCGAAAAAGTTGAAAGCTACACAATAAAATTCAGGTAATGATCTCATATTAATATTTTAACATTATCATAACATCACTCATGGTTGCCTCGAAGGCAGACAAGGTGTAAACGAACTCGAGTAATTCCTTCAAACTGTGCGATGTATTGGTAACACAGATTAACCCTAACATGGAATTTTTGAAAATGAACTAAAAAAAATTTTAAAAAAATCTTGGTTTTCTATTTCTGAGTCATTTTAGAGCCTTGAGTTATCTGACTGCAAAGACCGATATCGCGTTAGTCCTGCCTGCCAGCCGTGTTGCCGTGCTTTCATTAATTTATGCGTGGCATGAAAATGTTCACACAAATAAAACATTTTTTTTTGCAACACGACACGTTTTGACGACACGTTTGGTGCAGTGGCTAAGCGATTGGCTTCTGCGCTACGGGTCGTGGGTTCGATTCCCACACGGAACAAAAAATTGTATGGCCTACAGATGGTTGTTTCGGGTCTGGGCGTTTGTTTGTGAGATTTGTGTCTGTAAACGCACCCACGATACAAGAGAAATCTTAGTGTGGGGCAACGTTTTTTTTTAAACAAAAAAAATAAATAAACAAAAAATGTTTTTTGCAAAAAAATAAATTCTTATTTTTTACTGAATCCTTATTAGGTGGGTTAGATACGATCGGTAACAAAGCCGCATGAAAAAATAATAATTTTATTTTTTTATTTTCAATCAATCTAAATCCCGTGCAGGGCCTGTCTACATCAGTAGTAGAGCATGTGATTTTAAGGAATTACACGAATTCGTTAACACCCTTTAAACAAGCTGTAACATAAATAACGCACAACCTCTTACTGAGTGTGAAAAACTGCTCTATGAAAACATTTTGTTACCATAAAGGATGCTTTTCCATTATTTCGCATCCCTTGTTCGTGGGATCACTGTACTCATCATTATGAACATCTTTAACTATGGGACCAAACCGGAAATCGCGAAAAATAAAACAGCTTTTCGCTACATTAATGTTTGGATAACGCGTCAACGTGGGTACCTACACATTGACGCTATTTGATTCCTAGTGATACCTACTTATAAAATCTTAATTTGTACCCCAGTAGGTACTATGAATTACATTGATTACGAGTATCAGGGGGTCCTACTGTTTATCTTCCTACCTTATTTTATTTGTCGGTCTCTTAGTAAGAGGCCAACTACATTGTATTTTAACCGTCGTCAATTTCAACAATTAAATCCGTATTTGTTTTGATCGAATGGTGCCTGACTGTGCCTATTTTGGGACCAACGGTATCCCTAAACTGTAATTTTAATGTTGAAATAAATGACTTTTACTTTTAACGTTACTAGAATCCCGTGACCGCAACCTTTGCCCCAAAACCAATGAAGCAATATTATACAACCCGAAATTAAGAGTTACCAAACATCGCGTGTTTGTAGACAGTAAAAATACCATTATTAAAGCCAGGACCGGTTCGTTTAAACTTGCCCGCCAAATGGGCATGTATCAACGTTACTATGTAATTAATACTTACCCTAATAGCACGTTTTCTTACTACAGTCACTTTCTGAATGAGTCATTTGGGGGACAAAGAAAAAGTGTCGTAAATATTTTTATTTATTTATCGTAGGCATTAGAAAGTTAAAAAAACTAAGCGAACATTACTTAATGCGATTTGTGTTAACTTTCTGAATTAGGGGTAAATCTATATCTATACTAATATTATAAAGAGGTAGAATTTGTTTGTTTGTTTGTTTGTTTGTTTGTATGTAGGAGGTAATCTCCGAAATTACTCATCCGATTTCAAAAATTCTTTCACCAATAGGAAGCTACGTTATCCCTGAGTGCTATAGGCTATATTTTGGGATCAAAAAATTAGGGATCCGTAAATTAACGGGAGCGAAGCCGCGAGCAAAAGCTAGTGCTAAATAATGCACAGGCATTATAGCTAGTGTTCTTAGAAATGACTAAGTTAATTGCTACGGTTTTCGTAAGCTGGAGTTTATAACTGTCACTGCTACTGTATTTTAAAAACCATTTTAGGTACATTAATCTGATAAATAACCTCTTAATAAATGGAGATGGCTAAAACTTTTTGGATAAATATAGGTAACAAAAGGGTAAAGATTAAATATTTTCGTAGATCTGTGTAACTGTTTGTACACTAAAATATTATATTTGTAATTAACAACAGTAGCATCAATCTTTGCCATCCGATTTCACAACCATATTGCCAAAATCTTGAGTCACGAAGATGCTTATCAGCTGCTTTGGGTAAACTCAAAATAATTATCATCACGAATAAAAGGACCAGAATCTTTAATCAACGTAAACCTTGACAACTGGCCGGAACTAAACCAAGAAAAAAATAAAAGGTTTTTATACCACAACCTCGAGCTCAGCTTACCCCAAAAACGACCAAGAAAGTCGCATTGCACTTAATTACACTCTTTTGACTGCAGTCTATTTTTATCATTTCCACTGACCGTCTTGGGTCTTGGAAAAAAAGGCATTATTATTAAAAGCAAGGCGTACATTAATTCTGCGGCCTCAAAGAAAATTGCGAGGAAAACTCGCTAATGTAGGTACTGCAAATAAAAGGAAATATACATTTTCTTAATGAATTGAAAATGGCGGGGTTCTTCTGGGTGACACATTCTGGGTTACGTGTACTGGTCAGCTGGTCTAGTGTTTATAAAGAAAAATATTGAAGTCTTAGATTTTTGTTTTTGTACCTGTAATGTTTTTAACTGGTTGTGTAGAAATGTTTTTCATCATCTCAGTGCATCATTTTCACCTATAGGCCATTCTATCAGAGCCGCGTGAACGCATAATGAAATAAAAATTAACCGATCACTCGAATGAACATTCCCGTAAGTGATCAGTTCGATCAGCTCCTTGTGAATGAGTTGTCCGCGGAAGTACTAAAGGGTGTCTCAGTAAGAGTGCACTTTTTCATTTTAAAATAAAAACACGTATTTTTTTTGAGAGTTGTGATATTTTTATTGGATTGTAAAGAAGACATGTTCCGATTAAGTATGGAATATAATATCCGGCAAATGGCCCCCACGGCTCTGATGACAGGCCATTACTCTTTTCATGAAATTTTCCATGACTTTTTCACAGAGATGCGGCTGTATCTCACCGATGACGCGTTGGATCTCGGAATTGAGCTTAGGAATTGTTTCTGGTTTATTTGCATAAACTCGAAATATCACAAAATCCCAAAGAAAAAAATCGCACGGCGTTAAATCGCATGATCTTGGTGGCCAGTTGACATCAGAAATTATGAAATTAATTTCATGAAAAGAGTAATGGCCTGTCATCAGAGCCGTGGGTGCCATTTGCCGGATATTTTATTCCATACCTAATCGGAACATGTTTTCTTTACAATCCAAAAAAAATATCACAACTTCCAAAAAAAACACGTGTTTTTATTTTAAAATGAAAAAGTGTACTCTTACTGAGACACCCTTTACCTCCAAGTTCGTTATCAAGCAAGCATCATTTAATGACTTCGTGGGATCGTAATGATTTTCATTTCCAGAAAATATCTTGTATTGAACATGGACCTTCTAATTGACCGCTACAACTAGTATTGGACATATTGCTGATTGCCAATAATCTTCTTCTATCGTGTCGGCACGAGCTATACAAGAATAGCTCATGCCGTGGTGAAAAGATTAGCAAGTCAGCAAGGTTGGTAGCGAGGCTGACTGCCCAGGGTGCGCCGGACGTACTTAAGTATCGTCACTCGTGTAATCCTCCACCTTTTCATGTACCCCAATGCCAATAATTATAAATGCAGTTAATTAGTATTGAACGCGATAAAGTCATGAGTTAATCTTTGTAATCCTGTCGCCTGTTGTACTTTTTGTCATCCCGCAGTGACGTTTTACGTTACCCATGAGAACAGCTATAAACAAAATACATTTGCCTATAAAACTTCGACCGAAAAATACCAGTCAAAGATAAAAAGTCCCTTAATTGAACATCAATCTATTTTAGATCAGGCCCACGAGATCCGAATCGAATGACGTTTGAAATCGATTCATCGCTGTAACCAAATTATTCCAATCACGAGTACTATTTGATATGTAACTTTGGAATAAATCTGATATATTACGGCTTGGAATTATTATTAACTTTTAATCGGCCTATCTTGTTCTACGACTGGAGAGTCATCATCATCATCATCATTCAGCCGAAAGACGTCCACTGCTGGACAAAGGCCTCCTCCAAGCCGTGTTGGGGGGTTTTGTCATAATCGCCACGCTTGGCAGACGGGTTGGCGATCGCAGTATGGTTGTTAAAGTACTCGGAGAACGCTGCTGCCCATCCTCGAGTGATTCGCTTAGTCGCCTTTTACGACACCCATGGGAAGAGATGGGGTAGTGCTATTCTTTACGTTCAGCACCACAGGGACGCTGGAGAGTGGTTTCTCCTAACTGCGCTGGGAACCCATTCTGAGTCTTGCACGTTAGGACTATCGACTACCTTCTTCAGGAAGTTGGTCTTTTGCGGCGGTGCTATATTGGCCAGTAATACACACCGATAATTCCGCCCTCATTAAGCTGTCTACCTCTAGCAACGCCTTAAGCCGAGGTCCAAGTCCCACTAGGGTTCGCCCTTAGTGCTGTTGTTGCTAAAACATGATATTAGTGTAGTATAAGTAGTTAGATTAGGTTATGTATTTAAGTTTCCGCCGACTGGCTGAGGTCCCTTTAGGTCTCGCCGATAATTGTCAGGTTACGTTAAAACGGTCCGCAACGAGAATCTACAAACAGTATAAAAAAAAAAAAATGTCGTTCATTGGACTCATCTGCTTAATCGGTCTTTTGAGATATGGCCAGCCTATCTGCATTCTTATTTTTTTTTTTACCTTAATTGTAAATCAATCATCTCCGCTATACATATCTTTCTGAATTTGTTCTAGTTTCACCACGACCCAGGCGTTACATTAAAGTGACGTTGTATTAGGCTAAAAACAATTTAAGGCTACGTTTATCTGTTATTTATTTATTTGACTGCCTCGATGTTCAGTGGTCGCGTAACTATTGAGCGAGTGATCCTAGGTTCGATCTTCAGTACGGGCAAAGTGTTATTGGGTTTTTCCGTGTGGAATTTCTCAGTAGCAGGCCGAAGTTTGGATTGGTGACCGCTTGGTGGCAATAGGCTCGCCTCCTATTACACGGGGCAAACGCAACGGCAAAATGAGGGTGTATATATCGTGGCCAAATCCTAGAATTGATCACTTCATGATGTGGCCGGCTATTTCATGAAATGGTTGTATTTCATGATATGGCCAACTAAAACTGGCCATATCGTTTAAACTTCAACGTTTAATGATACGTCTATCCACGTTTGGCCAAATCATTAATGTAGGGTTTCCATGATATCAAAGGTTTAATAAAAAATCCAAATAAAGGAAGCACGTACCATGCAAGCAAAGGAGTAGACTACGGAATTTCGACGCACAAAATATCGATGCACGTTACCGCAAAAGTTTAATAGCTTGATTTACCAACAATTAAGGGGATCTGGCGCTCGGCAGCCGCTCCCGCGGCACGCTCGCTTCGCTCGCTCGCCTTCGCGCGTTATTGGTCACTGTTCTAACCTAACCTAATTGAAATGATTCAATACACTAAATAGTAAACTTATATGAAAAATAAAATTCTATGAAAAGTTCACCCGCAATTACCATGAAGTCATATTTTGAAATCCAATAATAGTTCATTAATTTTCATTGCGTGGTCACCCTACTTTACTTATTATTATTAGCTTTTTTGTCAGAATAATTGTCCGCCGCCATGATGCATCATAAAAACAAAACGATATCAGCGCCTCTAACAGTAGATAATGTAACTAATTTTATGATATGATCACTAATGTTTGACCATATCATGAAGTAGTCGTGCGTTTAGCTGATCATATCGTCAAACGCTGATTATTCATTGATCTGGCCAGGCCACATCAAGATGTGGGCAGCGGGTATTGGCCATTTCATGAAATACAACCATTTCATGAAATGATCGGCCACATCATGAAGTGACCAAGTCTATGATCTGGCCACGACATATACACTACTTCTCAACCATTCGGGAAAAACATACGTGAAAACATTATGTATTTAATGAACTCATCTGTTGAATCGGTTATTGCTCTATTAAAACAAATCAATTCTATACTTTTCTTCTTTACATAAGTAACTGATGAAATACTAAAGATTTCACAGTTGGTAGCAAAAAATAAAGAATAAAATATAAGACCGTTCAAGCGGCCAAAGAATTCAATAATTGAACGTCAACCTCGATCTATTTTAGATCAAGCCCACGAGAATCAAATCGGATGACGGTTGAATCGATTCATTGAGGTGGGCGAATTGTACAGATTAGGGTAAACGGCACGATACCGAGGAATCTTATTGAATTCCTATTAAACACGCTATGGAAAAACCTTGGAGGGATCAGCGAAATAGATTGTTTTCATTTGTGAATGGGAAACTTTGTAAAGTTGGTTACTATTTTCTGTTTTGTTCATTTAAATGAAAAATAATCATAGATGCCGTATGTAACATAAATAAATATATAAGTTTATTAATCCGTTTATTCATTGTAAACATACTATTATATTTTAATTAAATATCATAAAAAAATGTACATTTAAAATTATAAAAATTGTAGCCCACCGGCATCGGGAACAGGGTCCAAGCTGCCGGCAGTCAGGGCTCCAGAGAAAGGAACCGCCTCACTATGCGTGCCGTGTCAAGGAGTACTGCTCTTGCATCAAGCTCTTGATCCAGCCGCACAACGAGAGCATCACGAGGTTGATCGAGGCTCTTGGCTATTAGGCCATTCGCCGTAACGACTATCGGGACAATGACTGCTGAGTCCACATCTCACATGCCGACAACCTCGTGTGCTAAATCAAGATATTTTATTTGTTTGTCTTTCTCAGCTTTCACAAGGTTTTCGTCATGAGGGACTATGATATCAACAATCATTGTGCGGCGCTCTGATCGATCTATTACCACTACATCAGACTTATTGGCAACAATAGTCCTGTCAGTGACAATAGATCGATCCCAGTATAGTATGACCATCCTCAAGAACTGGGTCGGGCACATACCTGTAGTACGGTACTTCTGATTCCACAAGATTGTATTTTTACAGCAAGTTGCTGATGGATAATCCTGGCCAACAGGTTGTGTCTGTGCAAGTATTCACCGTTAGCAAGACGAGAACAATCATCATCTGCCTAGCCTTTTCCCAACTATGTTGGGGTCGGCTTCCAGTCGAACCGGATGCAGCTGAATATCAGTATTTTACATGGAGCGACTGCCTATCAGACCTCCACAACCCAGTAACTGGGTAATACGATACTCTTGGTAAGACTGGTTGTCAGACTTTCTGGCTTCTGACCAACAGTAACGACTGTCAAAGATCTACAAATGACAGCCGGGACCAACGGCTTTACGTGCTTTCCGAGGCACGGAGGAAACTCGCTATGGTAAATGGTCACCCATCCACAGACCAACCTCGGCAAGCGTGGCTTAACCCGGAAGATCGGTCTATGCGGCTGTAATTATTTAGCCACGAGCTCCTCAATATAAGTTTTATTATTAGAGTAAAATAACAGAAAAATACAGCTCAAAATTATTACCTGCCTCGTTAACTGTCTCGTCTGCCTTATTGGTCTAATGGTAGCATGTGCCACTGCTAAACGCGAGGTCCCGGGTTCGATCCCCAGGCCCGGGCAAAGTGTTTATGGGGTTTTTCCGTGTGGAATTTCTCAGTAGCAGCCTAGAATCTGGGTTTGTGCCCGGTTGATGGCAATAGGCTGCCCCCTATTACATGGGACTTAAACATAACGCCGAAATGAGAGTATACTACACCTTCTCTCACACTAAACATAACATAACGCCAGTCTTCGCCGAAGGGTTGATCAGAAGTATATTTCGCCGTTATATTGAAGTATTGCACAATTGCCATGAATCCGGCACAAATCCAGGGAGCCTAGTCCCTAAGTCCATCAACGAAGTTAGTCGCCCGTAGGAAAGTAGCCCGAAACGTAGGAGTGAACAAAACAAGTGTCAAGTTCAACTTTTCGGACGGGCAAAATCACATCGGTAGTAGGGACAACTGTCAAATCGTGTTGTCATTCATTCTTAGTTCGGGCCCCGAAATAATCGTATGTCCGTGGGTGATAGTGAGTAGGAAACGCTCGTAACTAAGGCCGAAACCACGGACTTCGTGCTTAGGGAGTAGACCCCAAGACACTGGGTTGCTACTGAGTAATTCTACATTGAAAAACCCAATAACACTTTGCCTGTCCTGGAGAACGAGGCAGTAAAAAAAAACGTACATTTTTTTAAATGTATAATTCCGTTAACATTTACAAGCATAGCTTAATGTATCCGAGTTTATTCATGAGCTCGCTCGCATACGGTGGATGTACCAATAATTAGCACATTTGTTCGTGCTGCATTTAAACTGTTGGTGTTGTTCTTTTTAAATAAATAATTGCGTAAATGATTACGGGATATTCCTTGTTGATGGAGTTAATCGAAAATAACAGTGTAGTGTAGTTTTAATTGGAGTCAACGTTAATTAACTGACAAAGAGTGCATTTCGAATAACGGGTTAGCTATTCTCGTGTCAACACGAGCTATACGAAAATAGCTCATGCTGTGGTGAAATGATTAGCCAGTCAGCAAGGTTGGTAACGGGACTGACTGCCAAGGATGTTACACAAACGTTATTCAGACTATGGTCTACTAACATAGTAAAGCAACAAAAAAATTTAAAGAAAAAATATTCTAGGCTTTCTTAAAAACTCTTGTTGCTCAAACGTGTTCAAATACATAATAATATGTTTATGATAAACTATTTATTGTTTTTATTTAGTAGTATTTTAATATTGTACATAAATTATTTATCTATTTGTGTCGTTATTGCCCGTGGCATCACTATTAAGGTCCTGTCAGAAAACCAGCGTTGCGACATTTTGTTTTTTTTAAATGTCGCAGCATTATGCTGAGATAGGAGCCTTTTTTGGCCTCGTGCAGGTAGTTTTAATTTTTTCTTTTTGTATATTGTTTTTGTTCTGTAACTGCCTGTGTGAGTCCACAATAAATATTTTTTCTTTCTTTCTTTCTTTAAATACGAGTATACTTGGGAGCAAATAAATCGAGCCACTTCTATTTTTCAAGTATAATTGTTATTATTTTTTTGTATTAGGGAACAGATCAATTCGAAACATATATCGCCTAAAAGGTTATTTGATATAACCTTTACAATGAGGGTAGTATTTTGTCAACCTATAATTATACAAGGTTAGTCAGAAAGGGGGTACTAATCCGAAAGGGTGTTAAAGTACACATACTAATGAATAACTTTTGTTCTACATCTTTTCACAAAAGTCAATAGTTTAAGAGAAACAGTTGTTCAAAAATCTCAAAAAAAAAATCTCTAAAATCTATCTATCCCCAGTTATGATCAGCTGTGTTTACATTTTAGGTCATATTTGGGTCATGAATTAGAAGCACAATTTTCTGAATTTGTAACTAAAGCAGAGATGAAGAATTTTTGAAAAAACTAAAATAATAATCATTTTATTTGGAAAAAAAATATCGAATTTTGAAATTTTAACACTTGCTTTCAAACAGTCATCAGCGATACTATAAGTGGGCTTCGGATTAGTACCCCCTTTCCGACTAACCTTGTATAATTCATGAAACCAAAACTAATAACCAGGACACGTGAAAAAAGGAGTGGCTCGATTTATTTGCTGCCAAGTGTATTAACCGTAACATTAAAGTACTCGCGGCAAACAACTTGAACCATCACGGCGCCGACTGCGCAGGTTGCCCTTGTGTCTTCGGTGGTGTGTTTTTTGAGATTTTTTTAAAGACCAATGACGTTTTCATTTATTTGATGCATTTTATTTGTAGTAGACCATAGTCTGATCAAGTTTGTTGTAGCAAAACAACCAATTAAATGTTAGCGTGTATTTATATTATTCGCTAAAAAGTTAGGCAGTACAGTTAGAAGAAAAATATACAAGCTTAGTTTTAGTATATACTAAACCTGAAACTAGTTTGTTCAGAATCACTAGGAGAATCGATTGACATATTTTTTAACACCACATTTTTTTTTCATAAATTTCAATTATTGCATCGAACCTCTCTTCAATCTCTATGGAACCTCTTATACCACATTGCACTTATTACTAATACACAAACATTATACAAGCTTAGTTTTGGTATATACTAAACCTGAAACTAGTTTGTTCAGAATCACTAGGAGAATCGATTGACATATTATTTACACCGCATTTTATTTATTTTTTATTTTTCTTAAATTTCAATTTTGTTTCAGTAGTTTTCTACCCATAACAGTTGATGGAAATAGACACCTTGAGGCTTGAGATGGTCCTCTCGGTCAGTTTCCGTGTATTAGACAACCCCTGCATAGCACATCTCAGGCATTTCACACTTTTTTAGGGAACTTAACGCGACACCGGTGTAACTTGGATTTATTAAAAAAACACATATTCAGGCAGTTCTGATGAAAATCTTGTTGGAGTGTCTCGGTTTTCGTATAAAGTAAAAATAAGGTTGTATACACATCGACGGATTTCAAACCGCTAATAACGGCTATTTAGGGCTTGATTCACCTAACTAAAGAAGTTTAGTTGCAGTGTTGTTGTAGTTAAATTTCAATCAAAACAACGCTTTTCGTATTCTCTTAATAGGCGATCGTTATCATATATGCTCGTCAACGTTAACTGCAGCGTCACTGCGACTAGATCGGCGCGTCATGAAATTAAGTGAATTATTTAGCCTACTGACTATGAATAGATCGATTAAACATAATATGCTTATCGATAGAATGTATAGTCCTACTATTCATAATTACATTGTATATTAATTCTAGCGGCTTTGGTCAGATAGCTAAATGCGGTGCGGTGTTAAATCCATCGGTTAACAGATAGTATTGACAGTACAACGGCTATTTCACATTTATTATTAATTATTACGGTTTACTCACGTGCATTTTTCGGGATTGCCCGACTAGTTTCGGACCTCGCCGCATGATCAGCTCATGATTAAGGGCTCCGTTTGGGTCCGAAACTAGTCGGGCAATCCCGAAAAATGCACGTGAGTAAACCGTAATTAATAATAAATATGAACGTGTCTCACGAAAGTTATAATACAAACAATGGCTATTTCATTACGATTTTGAAAGCACTTGCAGTGAAAGAAAGAAAATGCATTTATTTGCGGTAAATATGACGCAAAAAATAAAATAAAACACAAAAACAAAAAATAAGAAGGTTGAAGGAAACATGCTTCACATCCACGCAAAACGCCTATCGCTCAGCATTATGCTACGACCCTATGCAAGACAGAGCCCCAGCGCTGGTTTTAAGCGACGGCCGGCACCGACGTAATGACGTCAGTGCATTGCAAGGGGCGAGGGGCTAATTAACAACCACCCAGATCATAGAGTTTTCAAGGTTAAGCTGCGCTTGCCGCGGTCAGTCCGCGGATGGGTGACCGTTCAGTATACATTGAGACCCATCCGTGCCTTGGAAAGCACGTTAAGCTGTCGGTCCCGGGTGTCATATAACCTACAGGGTGTTAATGAATTCGTGTAATTCCTTCAAGCCGCGTGATCTACTGGTGACACAGATTAACCCTAAACGGGTATTTTCGAAAATCAAGTAAAAAAAAATTCTAAATAAAATCATGAATTTCTATTCCCCAGTCATTTTAGAGCCCCGAGTTAACTGACTGTAAAGAACGATATCACGTTAGTCGTGCTCGACAGCCGCGTCGCCGTGCTTTCATTAATTTAAGTGTGGCATCGAAATGTGACATAAAATATTTTTTTTGCAAAAATGTTTGTCTTGTTTTTTTACTGAATCCTTATAAGGTGTTATAAAAATACAGATTCGGGTCTAGTCCCGTAGAAACTTAAAAGCCACTAAATACCTTTTTTATCCTGACGTTTCGGCCGAATTACACCGGCCGTGGTCACGGGTAGACTCTGAGACGTCGGGATAAAAAAGGTATTTAGTGCCTTTTAAGTTTCTACGCGACTAGACCCGAAGCTGTATTTTTATACTGTGTACAAATCGCGAAAGTTTAAAAACATTCCTTATAAGGTGGTTTACAAACGATTACTTACCCCTACCGCATGAAAAAAAAAAAGAATTATATATTTTGATTTTTAATCAAGCAAATTCCCGTGCGGTGACAATCTATACCAGTAGTAGATCATGTGGTTTTAAGGAATTATACGAATTCGTTAACACCCTGTATAACAGTCGTTACAGATAGTCAGAAGCCCGAATGTCTGACAACAAGTATAACTTTAGGATATCGGCATTGCCCAGTAACTGGGTTGCGGAGGTCTGATGGCAGTCGCTCCGTGTAAAATACTGGTACTTAGCCGCATCTGTTTTGACTCGAAACTGACCCCAACATAGTTGGAACAAGGTTATAGGGGATTTACACGGGTCGATTTTAGCCGTGCGGCAAGTCACCAGCCCGCGTCGCCTGTAAAAATCGAATCGCCACACCATTTACACCGGTAGACAAAAATCGCATGCGATTTGCTCATTTCTAGCGGAACAACACAGCGCAAAACACAACACATGTGGGGGGCGATCGCCTGCAACTGACCACCTTAACACGGTCGATTTTAGTCACCAAGTCACCCGCCGCATGCGGCTTGTCGCCACACGGCAAAAGTCGGATGGTCAACTTTGGGGCTTGCAATTTTAGTCACTTACGGCCTAGTCGAATTGTCATTTAGACGGTCGATTTTCACCGTGCGGCCTAGCCGTGCGGCGAAAATCGACCCGTGTAAATCCCTTATTAGGCAGAACGAACGGTTACTGAATTATATTTTACTACCTACAATAACAAACCATCCATCTACACTTGGGAGCAAATAAATCGAACCACTATTTTTTTCACGCGTCTTGGTTATTAGTTTTCATGAATTATATAATTCTAAGTTGACAAAAACTACCCTCATTGTAAAGGTTATTAAATAACTTTTTAGACGATATATGTTTGTTTAGAATTGATTTGTTCCATAATATCAAAAATAATAACAATTACTTATACGTGAAAAATAGAAGTGGCTCGATTTATTTGCTCCCAAGTATATATAAAATGATCAATTTACCGCTATAATACTTTTTATTATTATACTGCTGCCCATCTTGTCGGAATAATTTCTAAGCCGATTATAGCTTGTAAGCTTGAAGTCTTCTATTTTTGGCTTAAAGTATAAAATCTGGATCCTTCGATACACTCAAGAGCGATGAATCCAGGTCACTATATCTGGGAAACTAAGAAGTTTTATTAATTTTATTTGAGTGGTATTAAATAGTCTGTAAAATACTTTTTATTTGAATAAGCTGTCATAAGCAGTTTCCGAGGTATTAAGGTTTATTTTGGTGACCCAGATTTATTGCTCCCGAGTGTATTTACCAAATGATTACAGCATTCTAAGGTTCGAAATAAAAAAGTATACTACGCTATTATTATTTTTTTGCAAAAGCCGAGATACTAAAAACAATATTCTTCAGTACTGCCTAATATTTTTTTATAAATCTCCAAATTACCTGCTAGTTTATGTTGCGTTAGGTTCTTCAATAGAGTGCAGAAATCGTGAGGTGTGTCATGCAAGGGTCGGAAACTTACCGAACCGCTGCGCTCTCGTTGCGAACTCCTGCAAAGGCCATCGCGGCGTGCTCGTTGCGAACTCGCGGCGAGCCCGCTGCGCTCTCGCCTCGCTTTGAAATCGCTCGCAAATCGCCACTGCGATAAGGCCCTTGTGTTTCAATCACACTATCCGCGTCAGAATAATAAAAAGCTAAAATACTTTTTCTTTCAACTACGTAGTAATGTTACCATTAATCACTACAAAACCGATCACAAAGGACGTATTTTTTGCTTAGAACCAAAACAGTGCAGAAAATGTGCTCATTGTTGCACTGTTTTTCATGAATGCATTGTTTTTTATTTTTTATTGAGATAAATTTACCACAGATGTTTAATGTCTCCCATTAAGTTCAATATAAAATGTATGCATTAGATCAAAAAGATACTGGCTGAAAATAAAAATCAGCTAAATAAAACCAACTAGGTAAAAAAAAAACAAATGGCGCGCATTTTGTACCATTGTAAAACTTTGATACTTCATAAATAGCAAGAAAAGTTTAAAAAATGTTTTATGGATATTTTATCACGGTATGTAGATTGGTAGTTGAAAAAAAGTAGATTACGCACCTTGCTTAACACTAGAGTGCACGCGCCCGTAAATACTCCTTGAGCGCACGCGCGGGCTACAGGCGTAGACCACTTACAATTCAATTAATTCTCCAAATAAGACAAAAAATGAATAAAACACAGTCTATAATTACTATACATCTTTATTTTTACCACAATGGCTCATACAATCAGCAAAATTTAGCTTTTTTATTATAATTTGAAACATAAACAAAAACTTCTTAAAAATTTACTATGTTTGGAAGGTTTGCGATCTGTCGGGCTTATTTTCATTTAGGAACGTTATTTTTATCATGATATTGGTTTCTAAGTATCTAATTGAACCAATAATCAAAATAATCGGGAATAAATCACTCTGTTGGTAGACATTCAGGTCACACGACTGCCTGATGTTCGGTACAAATGCGCTATCGCTTACTGCGGTCGCTCGCCCTGCTGCAAAAAGAACACCAACCAACTCCTCCACGAATAGGCATATTATGTTCTGGGGTTTGTTGTGCCAGTCCTAGAAGTAGTCTGATTTCATTTTTATATTTCTGGATATATTTTGATGGGATATACGACGCTCAATAGAAGTTTTTGCAAGATCGAATCCCACTTCTTCTATTTGCGTCTTGCTTCACCTATTGGGCCTACTAGACGGACTAAAATGTTATGAAATCTGGTTCTTGAAGTGGGTGGTGGAAACTTACTCCATTTTGTACCATTTCATAATGGTACAATGGACTGGTAGGAAGCGAAAGTCAACAAAGGAACGTCTTCATTTTCGTTCTCGTCCCACTCGCCATCTTGCTCCTTATGAGAATGGTGCGGAGATCTAAGCGGGCCACTTTGTTCCGCGAATCCACCTTCTTTCTCACTTTCACTCAAAATGCCGTCGTCTTCGTCATCTTCAAGCTGCCATCTTTGTACTTGTTTACACAAATCGTTCAAGTTATCCGACGTCTAAAAAATTACCAAAACATAATTAAGCTCCATCAAAAATCCATAAATACAAACAACAAATACTTAAAAAAGTAATATACAGTACGTTTTAAAGTAATACTACAGCCAATGTATCATATTTACCTCAATTTCACCAACTGTACAATAATAAATTTACTTCCTCAAACGCTCGCGCGGGCTACATGTGTAGCCCACCAACTTCAAGGAAGATTTGTGAAGAAGTCCGTATCCCGTAGGAGCTGGCACGCTACTGGCGGGAGCGGGTGCTAGTACTTGAGGAATACACTAGACGATTGCACTGTAGTGCGCCAAGTTAAGAAAATATACGACAATATTACACGCTGGGTTACATATGTAGCCCGCGCGTGCGCTCTAGTGTTAAGTGAGTAATGAATGCACTCGTGCTAATTTAGTGCCCTCGCTTGCGCTCGGGCACCAACATAACACTCGTGCATTAATAACTCACTTTGCGCTCGATGCAACAATCTACTATAATCAGTTTTCGTATTTTTAGATACGAACGGATGCCAAAAACCGGCGATCCTGCCCTAATGCTGACTTAAAAGTAATATGAAAGTTTTTTTACCGGGTAAAGTTAGCAGGAGTTCCAAACACGGTTAACGTAGGTTGACACGCCCCGATCAACTTCGAACCATAATAAATTTAAAGTTTCCTTGTAACGGTCAAGGGATTTTTAATAATCTCGATGCTAGGATGAATAAATTATTGGATATTGAATAAAATTTCCAAAGTTTGACGTGGGGGCTTCATTTGTTCGGAAGAGAAAAGTTTCAGGATATTCTGATAGGTAATATGTATTGAGCCGAATTATGGAACTGAAACTCATTTTCTGATAAGACCATTTCGTAAATGGAAAATTTGGTTTGATGATTTATTTTTTCCCGCGGGCGTTATTCATTATGATATATAAAAATGTAACAAACAAAAAACACGGCTACTTTACCACACGAATACGCAATCTGAAAAAATGGGGTGTTATGTATATGCTGCCTCGCGTCGTGAGGTCCTAAGTTCGATCCTCAGATCGGGCAAAGTGTTGTTGGGTTTTTCCGCGTAGAATTTCTCAGTAGTAGCCCGGAGTCTGGATATGTGCCCAGATCTTTGATCAACAATCCTCTAGATTCCGAATGAGCGCTTCAGAAATGGCCACAAAAATTAGACCACGAGAAATTGTGTGGTCTTATTTCAAATTAGTACGGTTCAACCATAGCCAACATTAAGACGTCAAAATGCCGCAGTGCGTGGTTAAAAATTGTAAAATAACCACCGTAATATCAAGATTGTTGATGGAATATCCTTCTTTCAGTAAGTTTATGCCAACAAGTGTTTTCTTTTGAAGTATAAGTAAATAGAATTAAACAACAAAAAATTAAAAATTAAGAGTAAAATGATTTAAGTTTTTAAACTGACATGGTCACTAACACAATCATTAGAATGATCATGGCGCTTGTAACGGTGCCGAAATATCGGAAACTCATAACAAATAATAAACATGGTAAATATCCCGTTTTAAGTTCTAATGTTCTTCTTCTCTCGTGTCAGCACGAGCTATACGAAAACAGCTCATGCTGTGGTGAAAAGATTAGCCAGTCAGCAAGGTTGGTAGCGGGGCTGACTGCCCAGGGTGCGCCGGACACACTTAAGTATCGTCACTCGTGGAGGCTCTTTTCATGCACCCCAGTTAAAGAGAGTAAGTACTAATGATAGTAAAATGATTGTCTGACCAATGTTGCGATAGCGCCAATTGTTGGGCAAAACATTGGTTGTTTATAATAATTATCCGATTTCAAGACTACGTCTAGTTTAAAAATAGAGTCAGCATCAATTACCTACATCGTATTTTCAACTTTATTTTTTAGCCGATAAGTTTAAATTTAGAATAAAATACCTATTGTACTTATTTAAAAATGACTTTTTATTTTCCAGCGACTTTGCTTGTACCTATTCTCCGATGACAATGGGTCTTAAAGATAAATGTATCGCAAACGTAGTTGAACTTTATTTTGAGAGAATTAATGTTTATAACAAACCGAAGTTGTTTATATTTTAAAGCCTTTTTCTACATTTCGTTGTAAGAATACAAATGTTTATGTGTGTGTAACCATGGCCACTTGAGCGATGTGTTTTTGTTTGTGATCCTTTATCTAGACTATTATTGATCGAAGGCCCAGATTACATAAAAAATATGCATTTTTTTTTCAACATCAACGATTTCTTTTCAGTGTTATGAAAATTGTTTTTTTTTTTTAAATCAAACAGGTCCGATTTTGATTAAAACTAAAACGCAAAGATTGAAACGTAAAAATTCTACACTTATGGATGATGGCTGGTAAATAATTATAACACTGTTGACTCAATCTACTTGACTTTTATTAACTTACAATATTAAAAAAAACTAACCTAACGTGCGAAATATCGTCATAACTTTTTTCACTCAGCGATTTGAAATGAGCCGCCATATTAGCTATTGCAGTATATTAAAATACCTTTCTAATGACATATGTGTGGTTGTTATTGGTTCCTAGACCAGTTTCCATACATTTTTGCCTATTCTCCTTTCCTTGGATATTTTACGAGGGAATTTTTGATAAGTTCTACCTTCACAGTAATCCTTCTCCAGCTTGACCAAACAAGAATTAAGAAAATAATGCAATAACGGTCTAAAACAGCGCGCGGTGGGCTGTTAAAATTTCTAATTACACCACTTAATGGTACTAAATGTTAATCAGATTTCGTAAATGGACCAAAATTGTGTCGTTTTGAAATATGCAACAATTTCCAGCAATGTTGGTGATTAGCTTATACTAATTTTGCTATATTTATGTGTTGAGTATATAGTTTATTAAGATAATAAAGATTATCATTTTAGTGGATTATCCTATTCATGTTAGTAAAAGACACAAAAACATAATTATTTACGGGTGTTTCTGTCATGACAGTTATAGCAAATATCGGTATGTCAGGATTGCGAGCAAGGTAAATGTAGTAAATAAAACCAACATAGTCTCTCCACCACTGAGAGTACTTGTACTTGGGTTAGTGTTAGTAACATGAACTAGATCACAATATAATAATTTACACAATTATTATAAGATCATAAAATAAGGACAAGCTAGTCAGATATAAAAATAAAAGGTCAGACTTCTTCAGCTGATGAACACAGAATGCTCCGCTTCGTCGAATGACCACCGCCTTTATAACCTCGGGTAGGTTGATCCATATCGACGACTACCTTCCTTTGTCAACATTGCCCAGTGCTACCCGCTACCGATAGCATGTTGTCAGGCCAATCAACAGATTTTATAGATATTTGATTTGCAAATCAAATATCTATAAAATCTGTATCAGGCAGACCATTATTATAGATCCTTATCTATACGGTCCGCCTGGCTTGCTATTTATTACTCTCACATTAAAGTCCGGTGCCAAGCAGTTTACTGTGTTCCATCGTGTATATATGAGAGCTAGTGGGGTATAGGGGAATCCCTCTATAGCTCTGTTACTTGGATTCGTGTGCTCCATCTAAAATCTCCTTCAAAAGCGAATAAAAAAAATGGTCTATCAACAACTCTATCAGCTGCTTCTCATAAGTGTTAACAAACTCTTAACGACAACTACCTACTTGCTTGAATTTTAACTCTCAACGTGGAAATCGAGTACTTTTTTGGAAGATTTGTAGCTAGGGATGTAATTCGCTTCATCGATTTATTTGTTTCACAACGTTAACAGATTTTCAGAACTTTCAGATTATTATTTTAGAAGAAAACAACAGTTTGAAGATTAAGGTAAGGTGCCTTTTTTGAGTAGAAAATCTACTCTACATGGCAAGGCGTGGCATATATTGGACACTTAAGAATCAAAATCCACCTGGGTTTGCAGCACATAAAAACTGCGCCAGGATCTTACATAATAATACCTACATTACTTTCCGTTTTTATTGCGACAAAATGATGCTATAAGGACGTATTGTTCACGTGAGCAAAGCCACGGACACGGCATGTTTCAAAATAAGGAAGAATTTATGGAAATTCGGATTTCTACAATGTTTTTCTCAATAATTGTACAGCAAATTTTTTAACGTTTTTTTTTTCGTCTATTTAATGATGTCTAGTTTCACCCAATTTCATATATGCACTTTGTGGAGACACACTATGTATGGTATTTTTTTCATCAAAAATAGCATCCATAGGTTCAAAAAATATGCTGGGTTGGTGACTCTTTCGACATGGTCATGCTGGACAGCATAAAGTGTATGTTTGATTATTTTTGTAATTATTTTTGTTACCGATAAAAAGCCTGTCAGTTTTTTATCGGTTACACTTCGGGGAGTGTGCGACGGAACTGCACAATTTGATTCCGCCTGGCCCTTTCCATCATCGGACTACAAGACGTACGGCAATGCGCCATCGGTACATGGTGGACATCCCACTCATACGTACAAAGCGTCTTGCGAACACTTTCATTGTTCACACAGCTAAGGAGTGGAATTCCCTGCCGGAGTCTGTGTTTCCTGATAGCTACAACCTTGGGGTCTTTAAGTCAAGAGTGAATAGGTTACTTCTAGGCAAACGTGCTTCACCGTCGACCACATCATCGCTTACCATCAGGCGAGATAGTGGTCAAACGCGAGACTACCGCAATTTTTTTTTTTGTCCTTGACTGAATAAAAAATATTTTCTTTTTTTCTTTCTTATTTCTTTCAAATTAAAGCAACTTGAATCTCCGATTTACCCCTTGTAACGTCATCAATAAAAATCATAATACTTCGCATTTACGAGTACAATAGAAAACATAAGTACACGAGTAAATTCTCGTTATACGTAAATATTATTTTTCGGGTCCCTTTATATATTTTTATTGGGAAATATTCCCGTTAGTCACGTAAATAGGGATATTCGTATCAAAAGACCGTTTACAATAGATTATTTCTGTTAACCCACGAAAATTGTCTGTACGATGACAAAAATTATGTAATCCATCGTATTTTTATATCTTAATATTTTTTCTACGTATATTTATTACTCTAATATGATTAAGGTGTATTTTTATCATCGAAACTGTATTTCCCAGAGGGTTAAGCAGACGTTGCTGTCTATTACTACCAGCTGTAAGGTCTGATGAACACAAAAAACGCTGCCAGAAGATTATAATTGTTCACATTTCACATGAGAGCCAGCAGTCCATCCCCCAAGATAATAAATAGACAGTGAAGTGAAGAAGGTGCATATGAAACCGGTCCCAGAAAGTAGCCGTGATTCTTATCTAAATAAATTATTCATCTAACAAAAATCCATCTAAGACGTAAAATGCCTAAGGCATTAAATCCGCCTCTGTTCTAATTTGTACATAAAAATTAAATAAATAAATAAAATGGCGATTTTAAGCCTTCAAATTCATTAAAAATAGGGAGTGGCTCCGCTGCCGGCGCCGGCACCCAAAAATAACGCCATTGGTAACCGGTGGCACATTACTGCCGGCAGCAGAGATTAAAACATCGGCTGCCGGCACCCAAAATAGTCACCGGCGGAGGTAATAAGTTGTTTGGTAGGTATGCTACTTGAAAAGTAGGTTAGATTTTGGCCCAAACACTGTAACTTGACTTCCAACTGACTAATTTCAAGAGCGAGCGAAGCGAGCTCGTTAATTTGGGGCACCCGACATGGATAGGTTAGGTTCGAAGGGGATATTATATATTTATTACAGGAGTGCACAGCTCTTGTATCAAATCCTATGTGATGGGTGGGGAGCCTACTACCATTTCTAGGCCACAAATATGGTGCCAGGTTCTTCGCCTCTCACGTCATGCTTGCTCAGCGACAGAGGGGAATTTTATTCTTTATCCGTCAAAGTTAAAGCATTTATTTCAATTACATCATACAGGCACCTTTAAATTGTCGATTAATATCAGAAAAGTGAGCGACCACTCACAGTGGGGCGGGGGCACATTGCTCGCAGAACGGATGGCCAATGGGGCCGAAAGGTTCTGGAGTAGCGTCCGCCTACCGAAAGACGCTGCGTGGGTAGACCTCTTACAAGGTAGACCGATGATCTGGTGAAGGTCGCGGGAATCCGCTGGATGCGAGAAGCACAGGACCGGTCGATGTGGCGATGCTTGGCCTATGTCCAGCAGTAAACGTCTTTCGGCTGAATGATGATGAGAAAAGTGTATATTCCTATGGAGAAAAATGGGCAATAAACTCCATGGTTACTCTTTTACATTAATTATTACAAAAAATTGAACATACATTGTGAATAAGAAAAATAAAATGTGACAACAATTTAAGATACGCTATACTTATAACAGTACCTACAATTCATTTGCCATGGCAAATTAGAGATGAGCAGTTCCAACTGATGGCGCCCGTTCACGAAAATGACGCATGTTTCAGCATCGCTTAGCTCAACCATTTCGTATCGCCCGTTCCCCATTCATTCAGAATTCTCACGAAATTACTTTGTTCACCGCCCACACCAATGCAAGAATTAAATAAAATTACAA
The DNA here is from genome assembly GCA_905220435.1 of Amphipyra tragopoginis. Classification (NCBI taxonomy): domain Eukaryota; kingdom Metazoa; phylum Arthropoda; class Insecta; order Lepidoptera; family Noctuidae; genus Amphipyra; species Amphipyra tragopoginis. The sequence continues at coordinate 6,065,544 of HG991999.1, read as the reverse complement.
TATAAATTACGCCATTGCAGCAAATATTTCACCTCTAATTACTCCAGACACGTTCCTACTCCATTTAAATGCAGGTGCGTTAAACATTTTGTTAACAAATTAAATTCTCATGTTAAAATTTATTACAAAGCTTTACCCTTAATTGTTGAGTATAATAACATTAAGTAATTCAACCCTTGGTATAATTACTAAAGGATAATCTCGTTACGTCGACTAAAACTTTTATATAACTAAATAAGAGTTTACAATTACTGGAATGACGTTTACGAGTTTTGTGACAATGTTTCGGTTAAGCGAATTAGCATTAGGTTAAGTAAATTTGTTTAATAAAAAGAAATGGGTGTGGTGAATTGCTTAACTTCTTGTGTATGGTTAGAAAATGGGGGACAGAGTTGTAGTGTGGTCACAAAAGTGATGCGATGCTCTGTACCGACAACATAATAATAATAATAATAATCGGGATCGATCTATCATCACCGACAGGACTATTGTTGCCAATAAGCCTGACATCGTGGTGATAGATCGATCAGAGCGTCTCACAATGATTGTTGATATCACGGTTCCGCATGACGAGAACCTTGTGAAAGCCGAGAAAGATAAAGAAATTAAATATCAAGACTTGGCACACGAGGTTGTCGCCATGTGGGATGTTGATTCAGCAATCATTGTGCCGATAGTCGTTACGGCCAATGGCTTAATAGCCAAGAGCCTCGACCAACATCTTAAGAGGCTCTCGTTGGGCAGCTGGATCAAGGGCCTGATACAGAAAGCGGTACTTCTGGACACGGCGCGTATTGTTAGGAAGTTCCTCTCTCTGAGGCCCTGACCACCGGTAGCTTGGACCCTGTTCCCGATGCCGGTGGGCTACTATATTTTTATATTTTTAAATGTTTTTGTTTTTTTTTTTTTTACATGGAAATATTTAAAAATGTAATTTTATATGTATTTTAATGAATAAAGGGAATAATAATAATAATGAAACTCTTTGCCCCCAACAATTTGCAACTGCTGGAGTTACTGAAGGTAACTGAAACCTTCAGTAATTCCATCAGGATGGAATTTGGTGTGGACAAATGTGCAGTCATGCATGTAAAGCGAGGGAGGATTATGGAATCCGTGGGAACCCAACTCTCGGATTCCATACACCTTAGGTCCCTCTCCTCAACCGAGACCTACAAATACCTGGGCATGTCGGAGGCGTTAGGCATCAACGAGGCTGACATGAGGCAATCGTTGAAGGAGCGTTTCTTTGGCCGCCTAATAAAAGTACTTAAAAGTCTTTTGTCGGGCGGCAACAAGGTGCGCGCCTTTAACGGTTGGGTCATGCCGGTCCTGATGTACTCCTTCGGCATACTCAGGTGGACTCAGACCGAACTTGACGCCCTGGATAGAAGGGTCCGTACGCTGCTGACTGCATATCGAATGCATCACCCACGCTCATCGGTAATGAGACTGTACATCCCGCGGAAGTGTGGGGGTCGAGGCTTTTTAAATGCTAAGACCCTCCACAACCGTGAGGTGTGCAGTCTCAGGGAGTACTTCTCCCAAGCCGACGTGGGGGTGCATCGAGATGTAGTCGCAGTGGACAAAGGGCTCACTCCGCTCTCCTTGGCGAAAGAGAACTGGCGCAAACCTGTAGTACTGGATACCAATGGCCGCAGGGAGGTATGGCGGAGCAAGGAGCTTCACGGACGCTTTTACCGGGCCCTTCATGGGCCCGATGTAGATTTCCTAGCGTCCGTGGCCTGGCTACGATTCGGTAACCTCTTCGGGGAAACCGAAGGTTTTGTTTGTGCAATTATGGACGAGGTAATGATGACGAACAACTATAGAAAATATATTGTGAAGGACGGCACGGTTGACATCTGTCGGGCATGCCACTGTCCCGGTGAATCTATCCGACATATTGTCTCTGGTTGTTCTCGTCTTGCTAACGGTGAGTATTTGCACAGGCACAACCTCGTAGCTAGGATTATCCACCAGCAACTTGCTCTGAAATATAACCTTGTGGACACAGAAGTACCATACTATAGGTATGTGCCCGACCCAGTTCTCGAGAATGATCATGTCACACTGTATTGGGATCGATCTATCATCACCGATAGGACTATTGTTGCCAATAAGCCTGACATCGTGGTGATAGATCGATTAGAACGCCGCACAATGATTGTTGACATCACTGTTCCGCATGACGAGAACCTCGTGAAAGCAGAAAATGATAAAAAAATCAAATATCTTGATTTGGCACACGAGGTTGTCGATATGTGGGATGTTGACTCAGCAGTCATTGTGCCGATAGTCGTTACAGCCAATGGCTTAATAGCCAAGAGCCTCGACCAACATCTTATGCGGCTCTCGTTAGGCAGCTGGATCAAGGGTTTGATTCAGAAAGCGGTACTTCTGGACACGGCGCGTATCGTTAGGAAGTTCCTCTCTCTGGAGCCCTGACCGCCGGCAGCTTGGACCCTGTTCCCGATGCCGGTGGGCTACTATTTTTTATATTTTTAAATGTTTTTTGTTTTTTATAGAAATATTTAAAAATGTATTTAATAAGTAATTGAAATGAATAAACGAAATAATAATAATAAGCCCCCTAAACAACCACACGTCCTGATTGACCATCTAATCACGTGGGGGGCGGACACACGAATGAGAAATTACTGGCGTGGCTAACGTGGCTCTGGAAACCCATAAAACATGGAGACTCGCTCGAAACGAAAACGTATAGGACCGCTGCCCGGGGGCGATCGCCGGGGCACACCTGGAGCTGGCGCTGGGTGTCTCAGCATGCGAACCGTCAGCGGTGAGGAGTTGAACAGGCGGACTCCCACCGACAAAGATGCTACAGCCGAAATCATTGACGATGGTGACAGACTATCAGACAGGACAAACACCCCTGTAGAACCGTATAGTCCAAGCACAATGTCGTACACACCATCTTCACCATCCATACCATCGTCACCTCCCATTATTAGCTTAAATACAGTCCCACCCACTCCGACCTTGAATGTTACGCGGGAGGTATGTTCCTTTTTACCCGCGTCCACCAAGGCTGGAAAAGCAAGAGTTCGCATGAAATGGAGCAAAGAGGTGAACCTATTTATCATGCGAACTTACCTACAGATTACTAAATTAGAAACAGACTTGACCACCTACAGACAACAACTGCATGAACTTTTTTCTCGAAAATACCCAGAAATTAGCGTCACAGAACAAAGAATTTCAGACCAAAGAAGAACCATAGTAAGAAATAAACTTCTATCTCAAGAAGTCATAGATCAGTTAAAAGAAGAAGTACGTACACAACTACAAGAAGAATCAGAACGTAATGCAGCCAATAACACTAATACACTAACACAAAATACAACCGAATATATTGGACAGACACAACCACAAATCGACACTCAATCACAAACTAACACACAAACTCAATCACAAACTAACATTCAGACACAATCACACTATCAATCACAAGCATTCTCACAAAACACATATACATCCCACACATCCACACAAACAGAGAGTATAACAATAACGCTAGAAAATGATATTGAGACTTTAGCCGACATCGATCAAAATCAGTCCACAGATGCGCGTATCCAAGAAATACACGATAATTTTAAAACAGCTCTAACTCAATATTCCGGAATAAACCCCGCAGCTCGACCAAAACTGCCCAAACTTAGGTACACACCAAAATTACATCAGCTTGTTCATTTATTTAATCAAAATATACTAAACCAATATATTAGTGAAGAAACTCAACTAACAGACGTACATACCCTAATATATTGCACAGCATTAGTCATTTCTGAAGAACTTAATTATAAAATAACAGAATATACAGGTAATACAAGATCAAGAAATATTAACAAACCGGCATGGCAGTATAGGCTTGAAAAAGATATTGAAAAACTTAGAGCAGACTGCAGCAGACTAACCCAATATATTAATAACAACAGATCAAACAAAGTAGTTAAGAGAGTTGAAGCAATATTTAAGAATACAAGTATACATACTAGACACGAAAATGATAATAGAAAACCCGAAGAATTTTTGGATACTTTAAAACAGAAACTAGCTTTGAAAGTACATAGGTTGAGAAGATATAAAAAAGCACAAGAACGTAAAAATGATAACTCCTTGTTTGCTACAAATGAAAAGAGCTTTTACAGAAATTTACAGAAACAACAAACTGACACAACAACCGAAAACGAAATAGAATTACCAACAGCGGAACAACTAGAAACATTTTGGTCTGGCATATGGGAAGAGCAAGTACAACATAATGAGAAATCAGGTTGGATAACAGACGAAGAAACTAGATGGAGTTCACTGGAAGAAATGGAATTCGTTGAGATCACTGAGTCTGACATAACTAATATTACAGCGAGACTCCACAATTGGAAATCCCCTGGAATTGATAAAATACATAATTACTGGTATAAAAAATTAGAGTCATTACACAAAGTTTTAGCTAAAAATTTAACGGACATCATCTTAGGGAAACAAAACATACCCGAATTTATTGCTACAGGAATAACCTACATGTTACCAAAATCTCAATATTCACCACAGCCTTCTCAATACAGACCAATTACATGCCTTCCTACGATATACAAGATCCTAACATCAGCAATCACCACAAAAATCAATAAACACATAGAACACCATAACATAATAGCAGAGGAACAAAAGGGGTGCAGACGAGGCCATATGGGGTGTAAAGAACAACTAGTTATAGATTCAGTAATACACAAACATGCCGCCACAAAAAATAGAAACCTACACTGCACCTACATAGATTATAAAAAGGCTTTTGATAGTATTCCACATTCCTGGCTGATCCAAATATTAAAGATATATAAAATAAACCCAAAAATAATTGACTTCTTGCAGAACATTATGTCTCGATGGAAAACTACACTCCAATTAAATTACCGCCACAACGCTGTCACAACTCGACAGATTTCCATAAAGAAGGGTATTTACCAGGGAGATTCGCTAAGCCCTCTATGGTTCTGTCTCGCTATGAACCCTTTGTCTTACCTACTGCAGCGCGCCCAGGCTGGATATTGCCTTAAACTTACCACAGAAGAAACCATTATCTCTCATCTTATTTATATGGACGACATTAAATTATACGCAAAGACTGAAAAAGAGATGAAAAAATTAATAGAAACCACGACAGAATTTAGTAAAGACATAAACATGCAATTTGGGCTAGACAAATGTAAAACAGTACATATAATAAGAGGCAAGATAAAACCTGGCGACTATTTAATTAACAATACTGACACAATCACAGCAATGGAACCAACGGATTTATATAAATATTTAGGATACAGGCAACTTAAAGGATTAGATCACACAGCAATAAAACAAACATTGAACACAGAGTACAAAAGAAGAGTGACCGCAGCATGTAAAACTCAACTTGCTGGGAAGTATTTAATAAAAGCATTGAATACCTACGCGATCCCAATATTAACTTATTCGTTTGGAGTGATAAAATGGTCAAAATCCGACATACAACAAATAGAAAGAACTACGCGCACTACACTTACTAAACACAATAATCTACACCCTAAATCTGCAATAGAAAGAATGACCATCAAACGACAATACGGAGGGAGAGGCCTAATAGACATCCATCACCTTTGGCAGAAACAAATCGCTAGACTACGGACATTCTTTCACACGAAATCTCACACAAGTAACATACATAAAGCCGTCGTTATTAACGATCTCAAATACACTCCACTTAACCTAAATGAACACGACACAACACATGATACACAACACTCTAACAATGACGACCCACAGAAACAAAAGTTAGAAGACTGGAAAAAGAAAGTGCTGCACGGACGGCACCCTCACGATCTTGAACAACCCCACATAGATACAATAGCATCAAATAAATGGCTTAAGATAGGTAATTTGTTCCCGGAAACCGAAGGATTTATTATTGCAATACAAGACCAGATCATAAATACTAAAAACTACAGAAAATTCATAATCAAAGACCCCACAATAACGAACGATAAATGCCGCAAGTGCCACAGCCAGCCAGAGACCATACAACATATTACAGGAGCCTGCACAACACTCACACAAACAGACTACACTCATAGACACAATCAGGTAGCAAACGTCATACATCAGAAACTAGCACTCAAACATAAACTCATACAAGACACAAACACTCCTTACTACAAATACACACCACAAACTATTCTAGAAAATACCACACACAAACTGTACTACGACCGCGCCATACTCACCGACAAGACAGTTCACTACAATAGACCAGATATAACTCTCCAAGATAAAGTCAATAAAGTCACTTACTTGATAGATATTGCAGTCCCTAACACACATAACTTACAAAAAACAATAGGTGAGAAAATTAGTAAATACGCCGAACTGAAAGAAGAAGTGACTAGAATCTGGAGGCAAGAGAAAGTGTTCGTAGTACCCATAGTTGTGTCCACCACGGGTGTTATACCCAACCACCTCCACCATAGCCTCAAATTAATAGACCTGAAAGATTCCATTTACATTACACTCCAAAAAGCCGCAATCTTAAACACCTGTAGAATAGTAAGAAAGTTCATGCAGATCGAAGAAAATGAAATTACTCCTCACCCGTCATAAAACACACCACACAATACATTGACTTGGTTCTGGCCCGTCAATGTAGCTTAAACTAGCCAAAGAGCTAAGAAACGTAAATATGTTTTTCAAAAATAATAATAAAATATTTATTCAAAAAATTAAATGGTAAAATACAATAAAAATCTTAGTAATTATAAAGGTATTTACAATGTTAGGTGCCTGTACTAGGATAAACCTGTGTCACAGGCGGCAGGAGTGCTTAAAGTATGGTACTTAAAGGAAACATAAATTTTTAACAATATTATTAACAATAATAATCTTAAAAAATACTTTATTAGTTACATAATGATAGGGAAATATTAAATTTGCATATGCAGTACATATTGTATAAACTGGGTTATATAAATTCAATATTGCACAAATTACTTTCGAGGCTACTGATGTTTTTGTAGATTGTTGCTGCGGGCGATAATGTGCTTAGACAGCGACAAATCCACAGTAAGTAGGACGAAGTATTGAAGAAATATAGAAATAATGTCTAGGCTATAAAATACAATTATTGTAATATGTTACTAACTGGTAAATCAAACTTAGAATAAAACGGCGCTCTAGGCACCCTCATAATCAATGGAGTTTATATATCTATATTCGGCTATTTTTCTAGCAGGGCACTCAGAGTCTCCCGTCTTGTGATTGTTGGGCTTTTTAAAGCGTGTACATGATGCACATTTCGGTGCATCAGCTTTCTTCACGCACTCAGACATCGAGTGTCCTGACTCACAACAGTGTCCACACGTAGAATTTTCTTCTCTGCAGGTTTTTGCTGCATGACCGTATTGTTGGCATTTGTAACATCTAGTTACAAGGGTAAAGTCCCTGACAGGACAGGACGTCCAATTTATAAAAAGTCTTGCTTGTGAGATTAGGGCTTTGCGTATGTTAGCTGGAACTTCAATTATGTAGTTACAGGACGCAGCATCTTTCTTCCCAGATTTGTGGCTTAGTTTAACCATGGTCAAGAAAGATTCTATGGACATCGCTGGAAACTTGTCGGCTACATTCTGTTCAAAAATGCACTTAAAAACCTCATTTTCCGTCAAAGAAGTCAGCACTCCTACAACCACGATCCGGGGTTTGCGTTTGTTGGGTTCGTCGGCAGTAAGTCCGGATGTAGAGAGCTGGACTGCGTTTTTAAGTTTTTCGGCGTCATGTTTCGTCTTTGTACTGACAATAACGCCTCCATTTTTAGTTTTTCGGACTCCACGTACTTGTAGCTTCATTTGCTCCGGGCGTATTATTTTTTGCACGAGGTCTTTCGTTTCGTCGCTCGATTTTAATTTATCGTTGGGATAAATGGCCACAGAGCGCAGGTTGTTTGGTCGAATGAAATTATTTGTTCCCTTTTTCACCATATCGGCAAAAGAAACATTTCCCGTAGCACCAGAGTCCTGTATCGCCTGCTTGAGCTCCGAAATGTGTTCCGTGAGGTCGCGCTTTTCTTGAAGGTCCTCAATCATATTATACGCTCGGAGGGCTTTCTGCTTCAGCGACTGATAAAGAACTGCCATTTGTGAAGTGCATGATCCTACTTTACGGCACAGGTTCGATATCTTCATTTTCTGCTCCGAGTTGAGTTTACCATCCGCGGCAATAGAGCATACTTCATTTAGTTGCAACTCAATGTTTGACATCCATTTTTGGATGTCGTGCGTGGATACAACTTCAACAGAAGTATCGGGGTTGCGGGCTGGGTTTTGCGTCGTCGTCTTTGCCGGCGAGCCAGAAGGATGCACTGGCCCTCTCGAATTAGAGGGGCTGTTTTCCATTTTGTGTAATTTATTTATTTATTTATTGGCTTACCAACTAAATACATACACAGCATTAACTACAATCATAATAGAATTTGAGATCTCGCATGCATCTAAATTAAAGGATAGCACAACAGTGTTAAGTGTACGTACATTTTACATAAATTTGTTTTCACTTACTACTCAATGAAAGTTATATAATTTCAAATATTCTGACAACGAAATCCAGAAAACAAAAGTTATAATAATGATCTTAGAATATTACATACTAATTATTTATATTACTGTTATTTTAATTGCTTATACATTTATTTAGTTAATTTTAAGTTAATTTTAAATAAATTTTAAATTAATGTTGTAAATTTATATTGTTACATATTCTTATAAATAGCTTTCTTAGAAAAAAACAAGTTACCACTCAAAACATCAAGGTCACATTTGTAAAATAATTCATTGCATTTTCTGAGGATATATGACAAAGGCGTGTTGTGTCCGTACTTATTTCGGCTGGATTTGATCGAAAACGGTGTATAATTAAGAACTCTAGCAGATGGTCTAGGTACATTTATGCTCAACTGACCCAACAAATCTGGACAGTCTACGCTCTGATTTAATACTTTAATTAAAAAAACCAAACCTAGGAAGTCTCTGCGCCAGTGTAATGATTTCATTTTAAAATGTCTAAGTCTTTCATCATAGTGTTTGATAGTGCGTTGGACACCAGTTATAGCTGAGAGCCTCCTAACGAACTTTTTTTGTATATTTTCAATGCGTTGGATATTGTTTTGATAGGTGGGATACCAAACGATTGAGCAGTATTCAATGTGACTACGCACAAATGCAAAATAAAGGCATTTTAATGCCGTTAGAGACCTAAACTGCTTTGTGTTGCGATTAATAAATGACAACCCTCGCAAACATACATTAACGGTGTTATCTATGTGTCTATTGAAGCGCATTTCAGAATCAATCAAAACACCCAAGTCTCTAATCTCAACTACGGTATTTAAAGTCTGACCACTCATCGTATAGGTTGTAAGGAATTTGAACTTTTTACGGGAGAACTTAATATGATGACACTTGCTAATATTAAGTTGCATGGCGTTACTATTACACCAATTACAAAGGCTATCAACATCGTCTTGCAAAAGCTGTTGATCCCCCACTGAATTCACTATCCTGGATAATTTCAAATCATCTGCATAAAGGACAATGGGACAAAACGTCCCCAGTAGTGTAGCACTTTCTTACCTATTGTATATGAAAGACCTTATTAATCTCTTAATTTTATTGTATGACAGCTCATCTGTAAAATGTATAGTTTAGTAGTTATTTAGCATGAAAGTAACATAAAAATTACCTTCAAAAATGCTTATATTATTACTTTAGTATGAATATAATTATTTTAGTTAGTGATAAGGGGTTATTTGAAGAGCTCCAAAGCTAGTGTAACAATAGTTCAATGTGGGAAAGAGATAACGAGAGGCGCACGCGTCCAGAGGCGAAACGCGGCGCGCGGCCCTAGGCAGCGGTTACCATTTTCAAAGGTTATATCACCCGACAGGGCTTACATTACCTGCGCATCGTATTCAGAATTGCATCCCCGACGAACAGTTCGGTTTTCGAACCAAGCACTGTTGCAGTCGACAATTGCACCGCATAGTCGCACCCGCTTCATGCGCTCGTACAAAACGGGCATGCTATTCTTCGAAGTAGCAAAAGCCTTCGACAAGAACTGGCACAACGTCAACGGTTTATTATACAAACTCGTACAGTCTCGTGCTCATCATTCGAGACTTTCTGTCGGATCGAATCCTTCCGCTATCGCCTAGAAGGCACCTTTTCGTCTCCTCGCCCTATCCGCGCCGGAGTTGTGTAGTGATATCGCCCCTTCTGTTCACGCTGTATACCAGCGACATTCCCAAATGTGGATTCGCCAAGTTGGCTCTCTTCGCCGACGACACGGCCATCTACTTTTCCAGTAGGAGTCTCGACAGTATCACTCGAACCCTTCAAACCGCAGCTAGCGCCGTCGGGGTCTGGTTCCGAGGTGAATCCCGAAAAGAGCGCAGCCGTTCTTTTCGAGAGACGGTGATTCCCACACCCACATCCGTCCCGTCCTCATGTTCGGGCAAATTATAATACTCTTCATTTAGGAGTTTTTGATTCATTGACTTTATAAACCGTTTATTTTGAATATATATACTTATTCTTTAAGTCAGTATAGCATTTATTTTTCAGCCAACAATTGATTTAAATGAGGAAATAATAAAAAATTAAATATCATTTTTATTTTATTTCAAACCGATTTCATTCATTCCTTCACTCATTCTCGACTATTCATTCGTTCGTTCATTCATTCAAACTCACTCTATAGTGCTACAAGGGTGGGGACGGGGTCCATACATTTTGTCCCATTGTCCTTTCGAAATGAGAGTTATGTATCGAATATTTAATATCATCAATGAACATTATAAACAGCACTGGGCCGAGATGCGATCCCTGAGGCACGCCAGATGTGGGCGTAAAAATATCAGAGGAATATCCATTAACAACTACTCTAGCCTTTCGCTGGGTCAAATATGATTTAAACCACTCCAAAAGAGGTCCTTGGACACCGTATACAGCACTCAGCTTTTGTGTAAGAATATTGTGATCTACTTTATCAAATGCTTTGCTGAAGTCACTGTATACAGCGTCAACCTCGTTGCCTCTACTTATGTCGGTAACAGTTCTGTCAACAAAGTTGGTCAAATTGGTGACTGTGGATCTATTTTTAACGAAACCATGCTGATGACTTGTTATGATTTGTTTAATGTGCCAATTTATGAATGGACACAATAGTGATTCAAAAACCTTAGCTGCGACGGCCAGAACACTGATAGGCCTATAATTACAAACGTCAGACTTATCACCAGTTTTTGGAATGGGGACAACAACCGCTTCTTTCCAGATTTCAGGAAATTGGCCTTCTAGCAGAGATCTATTATAAAGTATTTCAAGAGGCTCAGATAAGAGGATGGCGCATTCCTTGAAAAATATAGGAGGTATACCATCATGGCCTGGTCCCTTTGAGACATCCAGTTTTTTTTAAATGTTTCTCTATATTTCCACGCGAAAGATAAACATTATTAAAATTATTGCAGTTACTGACAACTTTGGTAACAGGTTGGTAGCTATCTGGATTACATTTCGATGTGGGATTGTAAACAGACGCAAAGTTTGTTGCAAACAGATTTGCGATACCCTTTCCGTCACATGCGTTTAAGTTATTAAGTTTCATGTTTTTCGGAATTGTACTACTTGATTTTCTTTTATTTTTGATATAGGACCAGAAGTATTTTGGGTTTTTAGTGACATTTTCCTGTACATTTTTGAGATAATTTTGATATGAGATCTTTATCATATTGTTTGTCCTTTCTTTTAATATTTTGTACTCATATTCATCCCGTTTATTATTATATTTTTTCATATTTCGACGACATTTTTCTTTTTCATGTAATAATTTTATTAGGTTTTTACTGTACCAGTTAGGATATGTATTTTTATATGTAATTTTATACGGAACTACTTCAGAGATAATCCTTTTAATCAACACATAAAATATGTTTACGGCAGCATCCACTGTAGTACTTGACTGTAAAGCTTCTTTCCAGTCTATTTCAGCTAAACGTTTTCTCACCTCATTGTAATCAGTTTTATGATATTTGTAACTAGATCTAGTCTTTATCTTGAGTGTAGGTGGAAGATTAAGATGAACAGTAATATCTAAGGGTGGATGAAATTCATCAACTCTAGAAATAGCATCAGTTGACGCAGAAACCTCAACAGATTGACTCAAATTCGAAATCACGAGATCAAGAATTCTCTTCTGCTTATTTGTGACACAATTATATTGCTTTAAATCGTTAGATGATAGAAAATCAATAAAAGCTTTAGCTATATTGTTAACACAAGAAATGGGCTCCATATGTGTTAAATTGGTGGTCCACTCAATACAACTCAAATTAAAATCACCTATCAATATAACAGAATCTGTATTATCAATAACGTTGCTTAAATTACTGGTGAAATATGAAATTCGATCCAACTTTATTGGTGGGGCAAGATATGCTGCACATAGGTGTAACTTTTGAGACCCTATCCTGTTACGTGGTGAAAAATCTATAGTAACCCACAAATCCTCACAGTTGGTTTCAAAAGATTGGGATCTATACGCGTTCAAAGATTTTAAAGTCGCAATGAGCACGCCACCTCCCTCTTTACCCTCAGAAAAGGTTCCAGACTGTCTGTCTCTTCTAAAAATTTGATATCGACTATCGAATATTTCAGCATCGAACACACCATCATTCAGCCAAGTTTCCGTCAACACAATTACATGAAAGTTCATAGAAAGTACATTAGTGAATATAGTTTGTAGCTTACCCCTTATACTCCTTGTGTTTTGATAATAGATTTTTAAACAATCGAATTTAAAAGACTGTTACTTATTTTAACATTTCAAGAAAACAACAAACAATTCAAACCAATTTTTTAAGACTATCCGTATGTGATATTACTTGCGCGAGTGCCGTTTCATCCTTTCTCACAAGAACCCTTCCATTTCGCACCCAAACAAATTTGTACTTTTTCTCTTTAGCAGCGATTCTGGTAGCTGCATGCAGCGCCTTATTAGCTGGGGTTAGGTGCTCATTAACATACACAGGAGATTCATGATCGCCGTATCCAAGTAGTTTGGTGCTCAGTTTATTGTTAGGATTAGACTTGTTGTACAGTAATGTTGCTCCAAGGAGGTTATCGCGTTTAATCTTGCTAGATAACTTACAAATAACCGCTTTAGGTTGTTTTGATGATGGGTTTAGTTTTTGTACACGGGAGCAAGATAAGATTTCATGTTCAGCAATGGGATAGGAGACAACGTTACCTAACTGCACTATAGTTTTTATCAGATTCTCTTGCTTATGTTCAGGAAGACAATGAATTTCTAGATTATTCTGGCGAGCCTCTTGCTCTAATCGTGAAAGTTTGGATTCCATATCTTTCATCTGGCTATGGAAAAAAGTATTTTCACTGCGTAAGAACTTAAGCTCTTCCGTACAAGTTTGCAAACTCGCCATTGCTTCATCGTATCTTGCACTCATAAAAACAATGCTGTCTTTGTATCCGCCAATCTCTTGCCTTATCGCGGAAAATTCTTCATTAATTACTTCCTTAATTGCGGCGCGTGTCTCTGTTCTAATGATACAAGCAATTTCCGATCGCAGGACGTAATTTGTAAAGTCCACGCATTGAGTATTAGTGGGACGCCTGACAGTAACGTTATCGCAAACGCCACTCATGTCGCCTGTTTTACTATCGTCACGATTTAATTTGCTCATTATCGTAAGCAAAATAAATACGTGCAAACGAAGTTTTAGTTTGATGGTTAGTCACAATACAGCGCGAGAGTCCACGCAAAGAAGATCCTAAGCGCCGTGAAATCGGAGGCGCTTACGCGTTTGGCCGAGACGAGTTACAAAGTGCAGTTTATGACGGTGTTTTTAACAATGTTGATTAAGTTTTTTGGTAATTACTATGTAGTAACACAACACAGATCACATCCACCAGTATCACAACGTTCACATATGTCTATTTAATAAGGTTCACGAAAATTTTACACTGAACTGTTGCTAAAAACCACTTTTATAATTTGTTTCCGGCGAGCGATTTAACTTTAATGTGTTTCGTACGGTGTTCAGAGATGACCTAATAATAATTCACTACTTCAAATAATTGTCCATTATGTACTGTAACTACACACTAAGCAAAAATTAAAAATGCATAACAACAGTTATGCACTAAAGGAGGTCACAATTAATTATATCTGTTTATTAAATATTGCTAATGAGCACGTCTGTATGCGACCGAACATGCGAACATGACTATACTATACTCTAAGGGCGACACAGACCGCACTTAGACTTTACTTTGACTAAGTAAGCGTTTCATACGATTATGAACATTATTTGTATCAAATCAAATCAAATCAAATCAAAAATTTTTATTTCACATAAACCAATACAGGCGCTTATGAAAAGTCGAATTTAGGTGCACGGTTCCAATTAGTCGTTTCCTATGGAGAAGAGCCGGCAAGAAACTCCATGGTTACTCTTTTAAAAAAAGGGGGATATCTTTTACAATTTCAGTGAATACAGTAGTTACTATGAGAGAGAACAATGTAGTCTTGACCACCTTGGAGTATAGTACCAAGTCTTGAGTACAAAAATTAACCAAAAAGGGAAAAAAAATAGAAAAAAAGAAATACAATATGAATAATAGTAATTTACACAATTATATGTATAGGCAAGTCCACAAAGTTCTCACACTTACAAAAAATAAAATGAAGCTAAATTATATAAAACAATTGACATACTTAAATGTCATCAAAACTTAGACAAAAAATCATTATAGAGTAAGATAAAAGATATCTTGAGAGTAATGATAGCAATAAAAATAAAAATAAATAATCATAATTGAGGATAGTTAATAGACATACACATACGTCGTTAATGAGGTACCAGGGAAGCCACATGTGCAGGAACTAGAGCCAAACATCCCTGTCCTCGACGCATGTATAACTATAAAGTTCATATTAGTATGAAACGCTTACTCTTCTTAGCAAAGTAAAGTCTAAGGCTGTAGACACATTGAGCGTATCTTGCGCGGTTCATGTTTCGTCGCGTAATGTACGATTTCCACCAACCGGGCGACGCAGGGACGCAACGCAGCGCGTCGCAGCGGATGCTCGAGGACGCGCCCGTAGCTGACCGCGTCCGGGTGACGGCTACAATCTGTTGGAACCCGTGCGCATGCGCGCGCGTGCTCGCGTATTCGCTAGCATATGCTCTCAATGACTTGAATGATTCAACTTGCCGGCCGGCGACAACACACGAGCCCGCGCGGCGGCGTCCGAGCGCAGCCACCTAGCTGACGCGGTATACGCGCGGATCTAAGAGCGGGGCACACGATGCGTTGCGGCGGCGGTGCGACGCCGGAGCGGTGTCGCTGCGTCGTCTTACATAGAAATATCCGTGGCTTGTCACACGATGCGCTCCGGTGCCGCACCGGACTTGCAACCACCGAGACGAGGCGGGGAGGGGTGGATGCGTTGCGACGTCGGAGCGGCACCGCTCAGTTGTTTATGCGTCACAAGGAAGGACACACGCTCACTCGTTTCGATTTGCGAGATTGCGCCGCTGCGACATAACAACGTTTCGGCGCCGCACCGCTCGTGTGCCCACTGATACGGTGAAATCATTGCGGTGCGGCGCCGCAACGTATCGTGTGCCCCCGCTCTAACCGAGTTCCAAGCAGTGTGAATTCCATGCAAACATGAAACTTAACGAATGTATAGAAGCCTGAATTTCGTTTAACACAGTGTGAAATACGCTCCGGCGCGCCTCGGCGCGGCCCTTTTGGTGGAAATCGTACATTACGCATATGCATCGCGCTACATACAATTTTTCCTTCGCGGCCTCACCACGCTTATTTTACATCGTTAAGCCGAGCATACTAGGGCCTAGAAGTTTTGTGCGCGCGCATTACTGCGCAATATCACCTAAGTGTGTTTTAGCACTAAGTGTGGTCTGTGAATCTCGCTATAACCTTTTGACCGCCACGTCAATAACGAAAATCTGTGATCTCTACGCCAAGCGACAAATTCCTTCTTTCATACCTACAACATAAAACAGGATCGGTGGATATGGCGATGCTTGGGGAAGGCCTATGTCCAGCAGTGGACGTCTTTCGGCTGAATGATGATGATGGCAATAGGCTCTCCCCCATTACATGGTACTTAAATATAACGGCGAAATGTACTATATACTTCTGTCCAACCGAATACAGGCGTGATGGTTATATTTTGTAAATATTCCACTCTACTAAAGACTCGGTACGTGTAAATTTGACGACACGTTTGGTGCAGTGGCTAAGCGATTGGCTTCTGCGCTACGGGTCGTGGGTTCGATTCCCACACGGAACAAAAATTTGTATGGCCTACAGATGGTTGTTCCGGGTCTGGGCGTTTGTTTGTGAGATTTGTGTCTGTAAACGCACCCACGATACAAGAGAAATCTTAGTGAGGGGCAACGTTTTTAAAAAAAAAAAAAAAAAAAAAAAAAAAAAAAAAAAAAAAAAAAATGGGCCTTAACCCTGCTTTCGACGTACGAAAACCGTCCGATATGATTTTCCTGACCATTATTCTTTGTCAAAAATCATATTGAAACCGCGTTTCATGTGCGGAACATTTTTACGAAATATTTTAAAGTTAAATTGACCCGGTTTTGGTTTAACATGAGTAAATATTTATTTTGTGTTAACATCTTTTTACTTTGACATTGTTTACTTTTTTTTAACATGGTGTTTTTTATAGTAGCTTGTTTTATATTATAACTTTTGTATCAACCGTCATGCTATCACTGACTCCCTTCTCTTTCATATCATTCTTTATACAATCCATCCATCTTATCTTTGGCCTCCCTATTCCTCTCCAGCCATCCACATTTATATTCATAACTCTTTTGGTTCAGTTTTTTATTGTGAACGTGTTAATTACGTAACGCAAAACCGTACGTACGTACGTACGTAAACGTAGTTCTAGTACTAGTTTTTACTGTCTCGTTAGTCCAGTGGTCATAAATTGTAAAACAACTTTTTTTTTTGTTTTTACTATTTTTCTCTTTGGTGAAATTATATCTAGTTTCACCCAATTTCGTATGTGCACTTTATACAGGGCGTCCCACGACTTTGCCACATGGACGGGAAGTACCTTAAATACTGTAGATAGAAAAAATTACTGAATGAAGACTTCATTTTTATTTTAAAAACAATACGAACTGCATTCAAAGAATTTTAAATAATCACCTGTCTAAACCGGGATTCGAACCCGCTAGATGTGAAAACAATAAAAACTATAATTTTATTGTACTGATCGAAAGGCTCGATCAGATACATTTATTTCTTCTAAATAACATAGCATCTAAAATAAAAGGAAGACCATGAAATTTTACATTTCATTTAAAATTTTGTTTAGAATAATGAATAGCATTTGCTCTATGTCGTGCTTATAACAACTGACTTTATGTACTACTCTCTGCTTTATTACTATTTCGAAGTATTATTTCAAATATTCACCATGAAAAAATAAATAAATCAACGATAAGCGAGATTATTAAAAGAGTTACAATTTGTATACAATAGGAAGAGACACATTCTGAGCATTTAATAAATGAAATTGTTTGCAAGTTGCCGTTTAAATGAAATTGTTAAACGTGTCTTACTTCTCTATTACTTCAAATAAATGTTAAATTTCATGGTGTTCCTTTTATTTTAGATGCTATGTTATTTAGAAGAAATAAATGTATCTGACCGAGCCTTTTGATTAGTATAATAAAATTACAGTTTTTTTTGTTTTCACATTTAGCGGGTTCGATTCCCGGTTCAGACAGGTGATTATTTAAAATTCTTTGAATGCAGTTCGTCTTGTTTTTAAAATAAAAATGATGTCTTCATTCAGTAAATTTTTCTATCTACAGTATTTAAAGTACTTCCCCTCCATGTGGCAAAGTTGTGGGACGCCCTGTATACATTCACAAAGTATATGCAAACACAAATAGTTTTACAGAATATCAATCAAAACAATCTACACCATTTTAAAACTATTCCTTCCGCCTTTAACGTGTTATTTGAAAGCAAAACGACCTGCCTTTTTGAATACAAACGGAAAATTTAACAGCACAGTGTTTTACGTAGCCGTGTCTAACACGATATGTCCATTAAGCATTTATCTAGAATTATGGGTGGCAGTTAACAACATGCTAGCTAAGTTTTTGAATATTGCTTTAGAGTGTACTTGGTCTTTTTGCGCCAATCGGAAGATTTCTACACATAAAAAAAAAACGGTTTCGCGTTAACCCTAATAGGGAATATGCATGGTTCTCTGTTGGAATATCGAAATATTATTAGGCGATTCTTATCTGGCCGACAACCTTTCGCCACTTTTCATTTCACCGAATAATTAAAACGCCAAATGATTACAGCCCCTAATTATGTTTTGTAACTTTTTGTTACACCGACTAGTCCGCTGGCTACTGTTTCATTAGTCAACTGTATTATTGGCCACTTTACACTTGTTAGATGGCTCATTTTCCCATATTGCAAGCACGCAAGTTTTACTGGGTTTGCTTCGCCAGAAGACTCGCTTTGTCGCCCCTTCGCTTCGCTCGCACACTCCACTAGCGCTACGCTCGGGACATCGCCGACTCGCTTCCTCTCCCCACTCGCTGCTCGTTTAAATCAGACATCAGATGTTGGTTTACAGAGATATTAAAAACAAAATCGTAAACAAGAATTTCAAATGTTTCGACTTCCAGGAGGAAGGACAGGGCCACCGCAACAAATTAAAACACGTCATGTTTACCGCAACAGAATTTAACGTTTCAGAAACATTTTGGTTCCTGTTTATAAACAAATGTTTACTATACATATTTATAATGTAATCAATACGAATAACACCCTACCTCAGTGCATAATTTTCCAATCAAGCAAAGAATTTTATAGAACCAGTGTTCTTCAAATAGCGTGCTTCAGTCTAAATACTTAGTATCAATGAACAGGAAACTAAAATAACTTGATGTTCTCCAGCTGTGAGAAACCTACGCAGAGTTAAACAAGGACAGCGATATCGATCATTACTAAAATAGAAGACTATTTGTAAGGAAATGAACACTAGTCGGCTGTCCCATTTCAAAACCAAGTAAGGGACAATTTTTACAAAAATCGTTTTATTACATAATCTTGCTATCCTAGAAAATATTTATTTTATATTTGAGGGTGCTAGCTAGCCAGGCGGACCGTATAGATCCTATCACCAAGCGTGCTGGGTTTTGTTGAATCTTACAACACGCGTCTATTCCCAGCGTGCGGTGAGGAAGTTTTATATTGTAGCCTGTCCATATGGGAGAAACCTTTACATTTACCTTCCTTTACCAAGTTTTAAGCTAATTCTTTGCCACGTTTCATCGAAATTCAACGATTAGACGGAAAGACAAACTCATTTTGGCATTTCTAATAATAATAGAGGTCGATCGCGGTCTCGTCGCGTCAGTGTCGTTTATCGCGTATTCTGTATTTTTCGGGACAAAAGTAGCTTATGTCCTTCTCCAGGTTCCAGACTATTGCTGTACCAAGTTTCATCAAAATCGGTTCAGCGGTTTAGGCGTGAAAGCATCACAGAGAGACAGAGTTACTTTCGCATTTGTAATATTAGTAGGGATTAATGTGGATTATTTCACAGCAAGACAGTTCAACGTACTCACAAAATCTTTGAAAGGCCTACTTATTACGTATTCTGTATTCAGGCCAGCTATAAAAACAGTTCGAAATTTCAATTCTGTTTTTTTAATTTGATGCACGAAACATTTCCTCGTTTAAATAATCAAATAGTTTTAATGGACGAGCTTCTGATTTTGAAAAAAAAAACAATGAAAACACGTTGCAAAATTTTGTAGTTGATAGAAATAAGGGAGCAGTTTATTTTGAAACACAGCAGCGTTGCAGTCGGTGCACGTCAAACGTAAATAGAGCAAGCCAAACTATTGCCGCTCGAACCTTTATTAACGTCAGATGTACCGCCCAAGCACAAGAGAAACCAAGGATACGACAAAGTGCCGAGTAAATTAGTTTCAGCGTCAAACTCAATGTAGTTAATGAGAACTTTGTGTTTCGAACATTAATTTGTTTTATGATTATTGATTGACTTTCAATTTAAGTTGTAGGTAATTTGATTTTAGGTTGATTTTGCTGCACTTAGTTTTAATGGAATGTTTTAACTTTGAGTTATTTTAGTTTCACCTTTACAGGCAGCTGTCGATTGGCTCCTCGCTAATTAACATAGCTGTAAGATGTAAACACAGCTGTTCACAGCTAAGCATAGGTAGATTGTAGCGTATTTTTATGAAATATTTGAACAGTTTGACGACACGTTTGGTGCAATGTTTAAGCGATTGGCTTCTGCGCTACGGGTCGTGGGTTCGATTCCCACACGGAACAAATATTTGTATGGCCTGCAGATGGTTGTTTCGGGTCTGAGCATTTGTGTATGTGAGATTTGTGTCTGTAAACGTACCCACGATACAAGAGAAATCTTAGTGTGGGGCAACTTAAAAATAAAATAAAAAAGTTATTTCACTATTAACTTTTGGGGAAAATTGTAGAACAAAAGTTATTCATTCTTATGGGTACATCCTACACATTTTGGGATTAGTACCCCCTTTCCGACTAGTCTTGTGTAAGAATTATTTCTATATTGTTACAGTAGAATTAACTAAAACACTGCTAGTCTCAAAAGGACCATAATTATTAATACTTCGATTAGAAACACAAAAATTTACATCAACTATCAGAACGTATCGATCCAACGATTACTATTTTCATATACATGTAAAAGACACAACAACATAATCGTTCAGGGGTGATTCTATCATTACAGTTATAGCTAATATCGGTATGTCAGGATTGTGAGCAAGGTAAGTGTAGTAAATAAAACCAACCTTCTCCACCACTGAGAGTACTTGTATTGAGGTTAGTGTTAGTAATATGAACTAGATCACAATACAATACTTTACACAATTATTACAAGATCATAAAATAAGGACAAGTTAGTCATCAGATATAAAAGGTCAGACTTCTTCAGCTGTTCAGCACCGAATGCTCCCGCTTCGTCGAATGACCACCGCCTTTAAAACATCGGGTGTGTTGATCCATATCGACGACTACCTTCCTTTGTCAACATTGCCCAGTGCTACCCGCTACCGATAACATACATAGATTTTAAAGTCCCACACTTAGCAGAGCGCGCTAAAGTTGTTTCAGGAGTCAGACTTAACTAGAACTGTCAAATGAGAGAAGTTCTAAAGTAAGACAACATTTGGGCTAGTTATTTTAGTTGCCATTATCAACGCAGTGAGTTATATTGAGAATCCCACACGAGAAGCTTTATTAATATTCTGTTCTTGTTTGTGGATTATTATTTATATCTGATACTTAGAAGATCTGATTCTGATTCTCTAGAGCAGTGATAGGCTAAGAACGGCCCGCGGACCAGCTCCGGCCCGCGAAGCGTTTTGATCCGGCCCGCCAACCACCGTAGTCGTAGGAACCTTACGAATAGTCTCGATAATAACTAGTTTTTTTTGTGTCGACATAAATCAATGTACCTACAGAGAAAATTGGCATAAAAACAATATTTATTACTATGAAAACTACATAGGTAGTCATGAAAATTCTGGCCCCCATTAGATTGACTCTGCTCTT
Source organism: Amphipyra tragopoginis (assembly GCA_905220435.1). Lineage (NCBI taxonomy): Eukaryota > Metazoa > Arthropoda > Insecta > Lepidoptera > Noctuidae > Amphipyra > Amphipyra tragopoginis. The sequence goes on along the minus strand of HG991999.1, from coordinate 6,043,768 downwards.
TTTGGCCCTTGGTGAGAAAAGTTTGTCCATCCATGCTCTAGATGATGGGCCGCAGCGTTCTCTGAGTACTTTAACAACCATACTGCGATCGCCAACCCGCCTGCCAAGTGTGGCGATTACGGCAACCCCCTCCCCCCTTTTGGGGGAGGCCTACGTCCAGCAGTAGACGTCTTTCGGCTGAATGATGGTGATGATACTTAGAAGTACTTTGGTTATAGTGATTTTTGTTGAATATTTTTCAAGTTTCACGGGTTAAGGGGGTATTTCATCAACATAATGTATATGTGTTGTCAATAATTTAGTCCGTAATTATTTACCAGGTGGGTGATCGTCATTATCATCATCCCAAAGTTCTAAATGCAGATGTTTCAAACCCCAATTATGATAATGAAAAATCAAACTATACCACTGCCGTCAAGCAATAAGACAAGAATAAAAACAATCTGAAATTAATATTAATATTAACAACGAAGGAGAACAATGATTTGTTAATTTTTTTTAAGGAAATTCGAATGTTCACCCAGGTAAGCTAAATGTGAAATTCGAGAAATATTAATTTATGTGTTCAATAATCTTGTCATTATCACTATTGATATGTGGTGAAATGCAAATGTTAGCTATTGAAAAGTTTAGGGACGGAATTTGCTTAAGGAACAGTTAATGATAGGTTGATGAAATACCCCCTTCATCATTATCATCATCATCATCATCCTGCCGGAAGACGTCAGGTGCTGGACATACGTCACACGTCTTGTGCTTCTCGCATCCGCGAGAGCAGGTCCGGATGCGAGAAGCACAGAATACCCTTACCTCCGGTTTCTGAATTGAGAATTCTAGGATAAGCAGTACTTAAGTAACATTTGAAAGTACAGAGTTGTCAAAAAAATGACGGATTTTAAAGCATTTTTTTGACAACTCCGTACTCAAATACTACTTAAGTATTGCTTATCCTGAATTCTCAATTCAGAAACCGGAGGTTAATCATTCTTATTTCTGTCTCAACTCAAATCAAACTCAGTACATGCTCGAAAGTTTTGATGACAATTAATTATGTCAATTGTTTTGTATAGTTTAGCTTCCTTTTACCTTTTGTAAATGTGAGAACTTCGTAGACTTGCTAGATGCCTAGCTATTTGTTAATTATTACTTATCATGATCTTATTTTATTTTTTTGTTTATCTTTACTCAAGACTTGGTACTTTATTACTTACTAATCTTTGTTTAAGACTACATTGGTCTGTCATAACTATCGCAAATCATAGTACTGTATTCACTGAAATTGTTAAAGATATTGATTTTAAAAAAGTAACCATGAAGTTTCTTGCCGGCTCTTCTCCATAGGAAACGATAAATTGGAACCGTGCACCTAAATTCGACTTTTCATAAGAGCTTGTAATGGTTTAATATGAAATGTTTTTTTTTGATAGATTGATTGATTCTTAAAAAATCAGACACTCGCTATTGCGATAGCTTTGGTTGTTACATGTCAACAGTTTCCTTCAAAACGTAAGTATTTATTTACAATCCGACTTGTCCACAACTACGCACCACGCAATGAATATTGTTGTATTGTTAAAAATAAAATTATTTTGATTACGATGTGTTACGCCATTATGTGTCTTGTCTTTTTGTAGGCTTAGCGGATCCAAAAGTAGAATGAATATAATTTAAACTAAAATAAATGATGTGAACGACGACACGTTTGGTGCGGTGGCTAGGCGATTGGCTTCTGCGTTACGGGTCGTGGGTTCATTTCCCACACGGAACAAAAAAAATGATGGCCTACAGATTGTTGTTTCGGGTCTGGGCGTTTGTGTATATGAGATTTGTGTCCGTAAACGTACCCACGATAAAAGAGAAATCTTAGTGTGGGGCAAGGTAAAAAAAAATGGATAAAAAACCATGATGAAGTATTCATAACTGTTAAAAGATCACTGGCAAAGGCACCAGCACAAATCAAACACGTATCGTTCAAAAATGAAAAATGTTCAACACCATCACAATAAGCTTTCAACACGCTCCCTTCCGCAAATTCCTCTCCCAAGTAAATGTAAAAAGTATCTCTACTTATTTCGTTTCTAATTCACATTGTGCCGATTTTGCTTTGGCATCGCTGGCAAATCGGCCAAGGGGCATTAAACATTTTTAAACCCCAGTCAGTCACAGATGCGGCGTCGATTACCCGCCGCCCAGCGTTCTATGTTACGTTTTAGTTTTTGGCACCAGTTCTTGTATTTTTCTTAAACATAGAATTGTCTGTCATAGTGAGCTAGCAGAATCGTGTAGGATTGAACAGTCATTATGTTACAGTTTTAGCTAATATCTGTATGTCAGATACAATGCAGGCTAGTTTTAAAATGAAACCAACATAGACTCTCTATCACTGAGAGTACTTTACACTTGGGAGCAAAGAAATCGAGCCACTCCTTTTTTCACGTATCCTGTTTATTAGTTTTGATTACATGAATTATATCATTCAATATACAAAAAACTACCCTCATTGTAAAGGTTATCAATCCTTTTAGGCGATATATGCTTAGAATTGATCTGGGGAGTTACCATGATCTCTTAGAGCAGGAATGTTTTAATATTATTACGAGAGTGGGTAAGAAATGGCGCTAGAAAGCTGTCTAGCGCTGTCACTTTCCCACTCTCGGAATAATATTAAAACATTCCTGCTCTAACAGATCTTGGTAACCCTCCTTCCTGTTCCATAATACCAAAGATAACAACAATTATACCTACGTACAAAATAGAAGTGGTTCGCTTTATTTGCTCCCAAGTATATTTGGGTTAGGTGTTAGAAACATAAGCAAGGTCACAATGAATATTAATTTACACTAGAGTAGAAAAATAATATGGACAAATTAGTCAGATAATAAAGATCAGACTTTTTCGGCTGATCGACACAGAAAGCGAGCTCCGTTGAATGACAACAGCTTTTATAACATCGGGTTCGTTGATCCATGACGACGACTACCCATCTTTTAAGCATTGTCCAGTGTTGCCAGCTACCTACATTGTTGGATCGATTTTATTCAATTTTTCAGCAATTAAGTCCTTTGTATACCTTCTTGCATATTTTTTCAGTAATTACCCATACTTTTTGACAATCTAGTTCGACAACAACAATGAAGGAGATCCTTCATTATTGTATCGATTTTAACTTGTGTAGTACTATAATTATAGACACAATAAATAAACAATACGGCCATACCGTTTTCGGTACACTTGGGCGGAACACGTTAATTAATTTTTCAGCAATTAAATCCTTTCTGTATCTTCTCTGTCATACAATTAAATTCTTGTACATTTTTAAGTAGTCAGTTTACCCCATTCTCTTTGATGGTCTAGTTCGACAACAGTAGATTCCAATTCACAAGAAACCTTCTATTTTAAAATTCGTTTGAAGGAACACTTTTCTCTAAATATTTTTATATCCTCAATAGCATTTTTACAGAGAATGGATGTGTGTTTCTCGGTGGTCGACAGCGTCCATCTTTCACGTCAGCGCGGACTAGCGGCGTTCCGACATGGATATATTGAGAGCATAGCATCCAGCACTATGATTGACATGCCATCAGGCTCTGTTACCTGTTCTAAGGGTATCAGGTTCGATTTGGTTGTGTCTGTAGTCTCTATTGTTAGTAACATCAAAATAGCACGGATGTTTTTTAGAGCGATAATAACCAAAATCATTACATTTGTCATGATTATGAATGATAAGAGGTCGCAACGTACCCACTTTTTTACTAAACTACTTAGCACCTATAGCACATGAGTAGATAAACCGAACAGAGACAAAGCTTCTTAAGAACGTGCAAAACTGTTACCTATTTTGGTAGGGTTGTCACAATAGTTCAACACAAATTAAACTAAGCATTTGTTAAATAGTTTTATTATTCAGTATGATAGTGTGGCGACATCTATCACCCCACATGTGAACTATCCTGCATCGCGATATCAACATTCGACAGGCAGATAGTATAAATACAGGGTGGAATCGTTAAGTGTCAACAGACGATTTTTTCGTCAATTTAAGAGATATTTAAAAAGTTAAGGCTATTATCAAAATTAGTCTATATGGAGAGTAAAATAATATAAATAACTTCAGGAAAAAGAAAAGCCAGATATTGAAAATTTTGTCTTTCGCTCCCTCCATATATTTAGTATGAGAATTTCTTCCAACTGATCATACCAGTCATACCTACTTATTCTCTCTCTTCCTTACTGTTAATATGGCGGCGGATTTAGCCTTACTCGACTTCGGTCTATCTTAGTCATCTTTGTAATAAAGCTTCATATCACCACATTCCTGAGCATTACCTAAATCTAACCCAGGATTTCGAACAGAAAACGGACAGATTTTGCAGTTCCAGACTGCTTACCTACGTAATGCGATAGCCTATTATTTTCATGTTTAATAAATAATAATAGTATTGCAACCAATTTGTTTAACTAATACAAATACGAATAGTTCAACGACAATTTTCCTTATTAAGGCAGTAGCACGGCGTCGTATACGGCGCCGCGTACGGTGCCGTGGACGGCGACACGGCGCCGTGTACGGTGCACCGCATGTTAGTTCCGTGGCTGGCGTAAATGTGACATGTCTAAAATTGCAGCCGCCATCTTGGATTTTGATTTCGACCTCATTTTCGTCATCAGCACCCCCAAAAACCACGGAAACGACACCAATGATGCATATCTTGTAAAATTTCACAGCTGCCATCTTGGATTTTGATTTCGACCTCATTTTTGTCATCATCGCCCCCGAAAACCATGGACACGACACCCATGATGCATATCTTGTAAAATTTCATAGCCGCCATCTTGGATTTTGATTTCGACCTCATTTTCGTCATCAGCACCCCCGAAAACCACGGAAACGACACCAATGATGCATATCTTGTACAATTTCACAGCTGCCATCTTGGATTTTGATTTCGACCTCATTTTCGTCATCATCGCCCCCGAAAACCATGGACACGACACCCATGATGCATATCTTGTAAAATTTCACAGCCGCCATCTTGGATTTTGATTTCGACCTCATTTTCGTCATCATCGCCCCCGAAAACCATGGACACGACACCCATGATGCATATCTTGTAAAATTTCACAGCCGCCATCTTGGATTTTGACGTTGACCTCATTTTCGTCATCAGCACCCCCGAAAACCACGGAAATGACACCAATGATGCATGTTTTGTAAAATTTCACAGCCGCCATCTTGGATTTTGACGTTGACCTCATTTTCGTCATCAGCACCCCCGAAAACCACGGAAATGACACCAATGATGCATGTTTTGTAAAATTTCACAGCCGCCATCTTGGATTTTGACGTTGACGTCATTTACATTTGTATTTTACTGAATCCTGTGGTTTAGATTCGATCACTTAGCCATAGGTACCGCATAAAAAAAAAGTTTTTTTTTTATAAATCTGCCTAATTTCCATGCCGGGACAATCTACACCAGTAGCAGATCATATGGTTTTAAGGAATTATACGAATTCGTTAACATCCTGTATATTTTAAAACAACTAAAATATACGTTAAAATAATTTACCGATTTACCAGAAGAGGCTTAGCCTAGTTTAGCTTTAAAATGGCCGCCCTGAAATATTGCAATTTTAGACATGTCATATTCACGCCAGCCAGCAGTGTACCGTGCAACCTACACGGCACCGTGCGCGGCGCCGCCGCGCCGTCACACTGCGGCCGGCGCCGCACCGTAGACATGGGGCCACGGCCTTAATGGCGCAAAATACCGTCATCACAAACTTGTGGCTGTATATCAGAACTCCTCTGCCTTCGCTTTGACGGAATAGGCATTCGGTTTTCTTTTTATTAATTAAATAAAAAATCCATAAGAACAACTTTTTTTTTTAATTTGGAACTCTCAGCTTTACTCCGTAATAGTTAATGTATGATATATATTTTTTTTCAAGTATTATTCATACACACAGTACAATAAAAAACCATTATCAATAATGAAATACCACGTTTTTACATTAAAATATTCCAACTAGCAACAAACAACGTGTGTCGCACTAACCCTGAGATTGTCAACTGGCTGTGCCAGCGTAAACCGGTTTTTTTCAGTCTCGCCGCGTACGTGACAAGCGGCCAGTGGTCACGCACACATGCCCCGCGTGTTTGTAGTAGTGCAACCGATTTGCGCGGTTGTATGAAGCTTTGTCTCTGTTCCGTTTATCTACTCATGTGCCTATAGGTCTAGCGCTTAACTGAGGCAGTACCTGGGGTATGGGAGCGGCACGGGAGGGGTGACATATGACGTGACATGACGTTTTCGAACTATCTCGCTATACACGTGATAAATATAATGAAGGTATCTCTTACGATATTTTTACTACTAAATAATGAACGTGTTAATCATTCATACAATGATTCGGGTACAGACAACGATAAGGAATCTGATTAATTAAATTTGGAATGTCGGGATTTGTTTGTTGTTTCAGTTGAAAATATTAATACTTATTAAATAAAATAATATTACAATTATTGTAACTTATTTTTTGTTTACATTGTCACGCACTATTATATTAATTAATTTAACTTAAGTATACATACGTAAATATCGTAAGAGATATCTTCATTATATTTATCACGTATAAAGCGAGATAGTTCGGACACGTCGTCATCTGTCACCCCTCCCGTGCCGTTCCCATACCCCAGGCACTGCCTCAGTTAAGCACTAGACCTATAATAAAAATAGACCTATTACAAAACTAGGTATATCTATTTGCAAAACATTAATCTGTAGGTATTGTATATTCATTTGAATTATGGTGTCCCATTTTCTAAAAAAAGATCGCGATTGTGTCTGTAGTCCCTCAACCTACACCAGCCCCCCGATTCACTACCTTTTCGATAAGCAGTTGTTGGCTTATTCGATTTGTTATCTCGTTCCGTCTACGATTCCCGTAACGAGAGAAAAAGAGACAGCTTTCCGAATCGTCCGACAACTGACTAATCGTATTGTTCTGAGTTCGGGGGCTTGTCTGCTTTGTCACGGTAATGTTATCTAGCCTTGTGGACTGTAAGACCTGAACCCTTCTCAGAAGAGGCCAGTGTCCAGCAACGTGCCAGTAATGTGCTGATTATGCTGGTGGACTTCAGCCCCAGGCTGCAGGCAATCCAAGGAGGCCATGCCACTCATGGATAGCAGACTGACAAGGCGCCTGCTGCGCCTGGACAGGAGCAGCCTGCGAATGGTGACTGGAACGATAACCGGACACTGCTCACTAAACAAACACTTCCACACGATAGGCATAACGGACAGCCCTCTGTGCAGAGCATGTATGGGGGCTGAAGTGACGGTCGCACACGTGCTCCTGGAATGCACAGGGGTCACCCAAATACGGGAAACAACCCTTGGCGCACCGAAATCACTCGCAAATGTTCTGAGCGGACTGAGAGCCCTAATCTGCTTCTGGAAGGAGGTGGGCTGGTTGGAATGATGGCCGCCATGGCCCACGTACAATGGTCCACTAAAAGGACTAAGTGCGGAAACCACATGTCCTAACATAGAACATATGCTTTATGTCCATTTTGGTTGTCCAACTAGATGTTCGGATCAGATACCTAGCTCGGTAGCTAGCAACGCTGGGCAACTTTTATAAGATAATGAAGGGTATTCATCGTCATGGATGGAGGAGCTCGTGGCTAAATAATTACAGCCGCATAGACCGATCTTCCGGGTTAAGCCAGGCTTGCCGAGGTTGGTCTGTGGATGGGTGACCATTTACCATAGCGAGTTTCCTCCGTGCCTCGGAAAGCACGTAAAGCCGTTGGTCCCGGCTGTCATTTGTAGATCTTTGACAGTCATTACTGTTGGTCAGAAGCCAGAAAGTCTGACAACCAGTCTTACCAAGAGTATCGTATTACCCAGTTACTGGGTTGTGGAGGTCTGATAGGCAGTCGCTCCATGTAAAATACTGATATTCAGCTGCATCCGGTTCGACTGGAAGCCGACCCCAACATAGTTGGGAAAAGGCTAGGCAGATGATGAGTCATCGTCATGGATCAACGCATCCAACGTTATAAAAGATGCAGTATAAGTGTGACCCTTATTATCTGACAAGCTTGACCTTATTATTTTTCTGTTCTTGTGTAAATTCGTACATTGTGACCCAGCTCTAATAACCATTAACCCAAACATCACTCCCAGTGGTGGAGAGTCTATGTTGGTTTTATTTTATATATTTACCATGCCCGCATCACCTGACATACATACATTGGCTATAACTGTTATAATAGCTTAACTCTTCATGATTCTGACGCGGCGTCTTACGTAGGCGGTTCAAAGCGACGCGAATTGCGAAGCGATCCGATGGTGTGACACGCGAATTCAATGCGATGCGGTACGAAGCGGCGGCTTTGTCCTACGAGCTCGCGAACCGCCCGCCGCGTGCCGCCGTCATTCAGTAGCACTGTACGGCACCGCATCCAGTTCGCGCGAAAATATCAAGCCAACTGATCGCGTCGCTTCGCTTCGCGCCGCGCCGCACCGCACTCCACGTGCGTTTGGTCACGTAGGCCACTTCAATAGGTATCGACTGTTTGTTGTTTTCGCTTCGCGTCGCGCCGCGCCGCATCGCGTCACTACTAGATCGCTCAAGTAGGATGACGCGTGACAGCTATCTCTGACAATCGAACTTCCAATACATTCAGTTTGTCAGATCAGACTATTGAGCAAGCAAATCAGAAATATGAACCCGGCCTTACGTAGTGTTGTAACTTGTGTACAACAAGTTTCTTCACATTGATATTCAATGGACATCGAAGTTCCGATATTGCATTTCTGCTTCCCAAGTTATAATCTCAAGTTTGATGGCAACGACTCTATAAATCAGAAGAGCTACTACAATAAGGTACCATAGTAACATGTATTGTTTCAAAACAAAATCGGCAAGTGCGAATCAGATATCAAGGATTCCGTACCTTGGAAAGTTCATTTTTTTTTGGAAATTCTCTGTTTTTTGTGTTTGTAAAGGATGCTTCCTGTTTTCTAAAAAACTGAGCTAGTTACAGACATCGTCATATTTTTTCTGTCATCTATATAAATAAAGAGTAAAGTCCTGACTGACTGACTGACTCATCAACGCCCAGCCCAAACCCTTGGATCTAGAAAACTGAAATTTTGCACAGAGGTTCTCTTTATAATGTAGACAAGGAATAATGAAGGATTTTTCGAAATTCAATCCCTAAGGGAGTTAAATAGGGAATGAAAGTTTGTATGGAAAATCGTCACTTAACGGGTTCAAAATTTCACGCAAGCGAAGCTGCGGGCAAAAGCTAGTAGGTATTTACATAAACTATATAAACTCAATTTATTCCAGATTTTTCGCTTTTCAAAATTCGGTGATGAGGGTGCGGTGCATTTTTACAAATATATTCATCATATATCAAAAACTATGCGGCATAAATGAAAATGTGCAAATAAACCCTTTCATATGATACCACATTTGACCTAGTCACCCCATTTTAAAATTTCAACTCCCCACTTTGGTTTATTTCCCCAAAATTACCACTGAGGTTTAAATTCTTCACCTTCTTCCTTGTCGACACGAGCTATACATATAAAGGTACAAGTTCATAGCCGACAGTAGACAGCAGCAGCAGACGACGTGTCGCTCCGACACTACTGGTTTCTATATATTTCTATGAAATACCTTCCACAGCTAGCGATACGTCGCCTGACTACACGTCGCACGACCGCAGATGACGTTTCGTCCGACCGCAGATCAGTAGTGCCACTGACGCTGGAGCGACGACACGTTGAATCTTTCGCAAAAACATAGTTTTTGCAATTCCGAGGAAGAAAAACTGATAAACCAGGTCGCCCAATATACTGCACTGTATGATGCATCTAACAAAAACAAAAATAAATCGCGATCGCTAATCCCAAACAGTTCAGACATCTTGTCTTACGGAGCATTCAGAACTGTGAGTGCCTACGCATCACAACCGCGCCTTGTGAAGCATCGCTCGTCACTGCGGCCAGCGCGCAGATTGCTAGGTATATTTACGTTGCTCCATCTCGCTCGCGCAGTTACCAGTCCTGCTCATACGAGGAACACATCGCGGGCGCAGTGCATGGAGATGTCGGCGCGCTCTGATTGATCGATGTTAAATATTAAATAGCTGTCTGTACTTTAGGATAAACAAAATATATTGTAAATATAAACAGGTGATTTTATCAAAATATAGACTAGCATTCTAAAGTAAAATTGTTTTATTTAAATTGTCTGAACCGCTACAGAACTAACTGGAATACGACGCTGCCGTCTGCTGCAGCCATCTGTAGTTGGGTTCGGAATGACTGCAGCGACATGACGCTGCGACGTGTCGCTACGACGTGTAGCACCGACACGTCGTCTGCTGCTGTTGTCTACAGTCGGCTACAAACTCGTACCTTTAGACTAGCACATCCAGTGGTGACTAGATTAGCCAGTCAGCAAGGTTGGTAGCGGGGCTGACTGCCCAGGGTGCGCTGGACGTACTTAAGTACCATCTGTCTCGTAGAATTATAGGTACCTATAGGATTAGGTATGAGTGAGTTTGTGTAGATATTGATGATTTGATAAGAATGCTACATAGCTGGGGTTGTAGTGAATGCAATAGCAAATTCCGTAATCCCTACCATAGGTTCTCGGAGGAACACCTTGACGGTTTTATCTAGTAACCTCCGGTTTCTGAATTGAGAGTTCGAGGATAAATAGTACTGAAATAACATTTGAGTACTCATGTAGGCTTTTTTCATGGACGCCAATGTTCAAATTAAAATACCAACCAACCATAAAAATCAAACAATCCATTTGCAATACCTTTCGCTTCCAGACATTACGTAAGCCAGATTGTCACTAACACGCCTTATCCGACTGTCTCAAAAGTCGTGATGTAGCACAACCTATATCATCTGTGACGTATTCAGGTTACAAGGTAGGATTGCACCAAAAGTTAACCGGAGTTAAGGCAAAGTTGCTGCCTTGTGTCTCTCGAAAAACTTTTGCGATATTGTGTTATGGATACGCTTTGAAGTTTGCGTGATTAATCTTGTATGAGAGTTACTCGTGGAATGTAATTTCCAGATGTGATTATATTAGCCATATACGTGTGGATGACTTAGCTGAATTTTGGTCGCTCAAATCTTATTAAAAAAAAAAAAACCCTATTTCCCTTGGTCACGGCATCACGCGTGAGCAGCTGGACCGATTTCGCAATTTCTTTTTTTTTTGTTTCTTATTGTCAGGTTCTTATGAAAAAAAAATGATATTTAAAATAAAACGCAATTATCTCAGTTTGTCCATATTCTTCATTTGTTTACCGCATGCATGATAATGGTTTTAACTTTTTGTAACTATTTTGATTTTGTTTCTGAAGGTAGGTAGTAGGTAGGTAGTAAGGAGGAAAAAGTGCATTGCAACGCATGCCAGGTACAGCTAGTAAGAAATAATTTGCAAGGCATGGAATCCGATGAAAACTTTAAACCGGTAAGACCATACCGGTATAAGTACACAAGTCACTCAATATTCCGGTTTCGTTCTTGTTGCTCGGTAAATTGAGCTTTATTTTGAAATAAAGTACTCTTTAATGTTATCTTTCATTAACCTGTATTCATCATGGGTCTGTAACTTATAACAACAAGTTGTTAAAGCAATTCGACAGCTATCCGTATCCGTCACGTTAAGTTAAACCGATTCATTCCGGTATTAGGACGAAATCATTGTCGGTTTCTTTCTGAACGGAACCGTTATACAAAACTGTTAAAAACCTGCGCTAACGGATATTTTTATAACCGGTTCTGAGCCTTACTATTCTGTCAGGATAAACCAATTTAAACCTTTACACATACGCTCTAACAAATAGTAAAAAAAAACATATTTGGGACATGCACTTTATGTGTTCAAATAACAGATTAAACTGAGCCATGATAATAAAATCTAGCGTTAACGATACATGGCTGTTAAAATTTCTAAAACTAAAAGGCTTATTCTCTTAATCCGTGATTTATCTTTAGTAGAACGGTGTAAGCGGCCCCAACAAAAATGCTTTGTTAGAAGGCGTAACACTGAAATTAATGAAGTTTCGCCCATTTCTAGAATTCTTTTCACGAAAATGTCACCTACATTTTCTATGCTAGGTTTTAAGTGTAAAAAGGTAAAAACAAAGTGTTTTATAGAGCTAGTTTTTGTTGCGTTGTAAAGATTTATTTCATGCTGGTCATAGTAGTTTTTCATTCTAGTTAAGGAATAGCAAAAAGACCACGTTGTTTTAGTGAACGATAGTGCTAGCAACATTCATTTTGTATTCTCAGAAATAGTGAACGGTTTCAAAATCTACGAAATTCAAACAGAGTACACTCACACACATTAGTCAGTTCGCCGTCAAGTTGCCAATCAGTCACGTCATAAAATAAATCGTCATCATTCAGCCGAAAGAGGTCCACTGCTGGACATAGGCCTCCCCCAAGCATCGCCGCATCGACCGGTCCTGTGCTTCTCGCATCCAGCGGATTCCCGCGACCTTCACCAGATCAACGGTCCACCTTATGGGAGGCCTACCCATGCTGCGTCTTCCGGTACGCGGTCGCCACTCCAGAACCTTTCGGCCCCATCGGCCATCCGTTCTGCGAGCAATGTGCCCCGCCCACTGCCACTTGAGTTTTGCAATTCTTCGAGCTATGTCGGTTATCTTGGTTCTCCTGCGGATCTCATCATTTCTGATATGATCACGCAGGGTAACTCCGAGCATAGCCCACTCTATTGCTCTTTGGGTGACCTTGAGCCTTCTTATGAGGCCCATTGTGAGTAACCACGTTTCAGTGCCGTATGTAATCACTGGCAACACGCACTGGTCAAAGACTTTCGTCTTGAGACAGTTCATAAAATATAGTTCTGTCGAAATTATAGGAAGTCGGCCGCTCGTGTCAGTCGCCGTCACGGCCGGCGCGTCTCAGTCTAAGTCGCGTCACCGGCACGTCTCAAGCTTTGGTGTCTTGATCGGAACGCAACGGAATGCGGTGTCTGTGCCGGACGCCGATCAGTCACGTCATAAAATATACATAATACATACATAAACTCACGCCTGTATTCCCCGAAGGGTTGGCAGAGGTGTATTGTACACCCACATTTCGCCGTTATGTTTACGTCCCATGTAATAGAGGGCGAGCCTATTGCCATCGACGGGGCACAAATACAGACTCCGGGCTGCTACTGAGAAATTCCACATGGAAAAATCCAATAACTCTTTGCCCGACCTGGAGATCGAACCCGGGCTTGCGACTGCTAGACCAACGAGGCAGGCATAAAATATAGTTCTGTCGAAATTGTAGGACGTCGGCCCCATACGTCAGTCACCGTCATGGCTGGCGCGTCTCAGTCTAAGTCGCGTCACCGGCACTTCTCAAGCTTTGGTGTCTTGATTGGAACGCACAACGCTGCGGTATGCGGTATCTGTGCCGGACACATAATCGTGGGAAAAATGTCTAGAATGGTCTTTTGTTCCGTCGCAGTATGCGTCAGCGGTGATGGGCATCGTGCTCGTTCATTCGCTGCGGTGCGCGTCACGTATCGATATGGATTTGTACATCTTTTTTTTTATACGTCTACTTTGGTAGCTGCGGCAAAATCAACTGACCTCTTCTCCGCACATATAGCAACGCCGTGTCATGACGCTGCGTTGGAACCACTTACCGCAGCGTTGTGTATTCCGATCAAGAGACTAAAACTGCAGTCAACGTTGCGTCACCGGCACGTGACAACAGTTGAACTAGTTGAGATAGGTTTAAAACAACACGTGAAGTCGTTAATGAAACGTGGTAACCAAGTTATAACTCTTTCTTAATCTTTATGGTATGGGTATTGAAGCGACATTATGTGTTCCTAGTTAAAATTGACGTCAACTTTAGCGATATTTTCATTTGATAGGCAATTTTTCAAATCATAAGGCGTTTGTCCACCGCGGCCATCACCGAGAACGAGTTGACGTTGCCGAAGTAGCGATACATACATTACTATATTAAATGTCCACCGCACGTCCGTCATCCGAGTGCCATCATCTCGGTCATCGAGATTGTGAGTAGTTCGGCGCTACCGCTAAAACTCCGCCGAGATCGTGACGAACCAAAATGCCAGCAATACAAAACACATCTGCACTTGTCACACCCGAAATTGCCGGCGCCGTGCACGGATTTTTATCGTGTTTTGGGAACCACCGAGATCGGTCGCGATGGACACACGATCGCCGTCATGTCATTCCCAACTCGGTCCGAAACAACTCTGGGCCTGTCTACATCTCCATGTCACGACGTCATCAACGTGGATCGGTGCAGTAACGTGCACGGTGCGTTGATATAATGCGCAAAGAACAATGATCACTCGCCTAACATGCTTGGACTAGTAAAATCTAACAAAACGTAACTTGATGAAACATAATGTCGTTTCATTCGCCTACATAAATATAAATAAGTACAGCCTTCAATATATTTTTAAAAGGTGGGAGAGACAAGATATTTTGCCACTTCCATTAACAGATTCAAAACGTGAAGCAATTCCAAGTCCATTAAACGAATGCCAAGTCAACAAGAGTAGAAGATCAATCGGAATCTGTAAGCAATGCAAAAATATAAAAAAAGGGAAAATAATATAAATCGCACAGAACACCAAAGAATATTGTAACAATAAGCGAGGAGAACACAGTCGTCGCCGAAACTACAACGACATGGTTACCATGGACACGGTCAGCGCAGAAAACCACAGATTAGTTAGTAGCTAGCTACAGAAAACCGTCAATTTATTTTTACTTGTCAAGAATAGGGAGGGACGTAATCAATCGGTTTATGACAGTATCGATTTTTAGATGTAAAATCATTAGTTTTTTATCTAATTCATGGCTTTATTAAAACAATTTACCACGAAGTAACATCAAATTCTATTACTGGCTAAGCTTAGTATAATATTGATGTGAGTTTATACGGTTGACATTGCCTGGGATTTTATTTCGATTTATGATATAAAATCATAATAGACTAGAAAAAGTATGGACTTCTCTAGTAACGTAAGTAATTACGGATGCGTTCGAAGTTAGATATTTTATACAGCGTTCTGATAAATAAAATAGTGTTTTTTAAATAAGATTATCTATATTTCCCAATTTTTTAAAAATAAACGAAGATATCCAATAAATACCCTAACAATGCACTAATAAATTGGTGACAGTTTCATCTCGGGAACAATTTCTAGTCCAAATTGACCATTGTTCTTTACGTTACCGTATCGTAAAAATGCACGTCAGGATCATTGATAGATTGATTGTTGACCATGTAGAACCTGAATTTTAATAAGAGAAACAGGTATGGTTTTAAAGCATCGGAGCATTTAGACGGCGATGAACTCGCGGGCGTGGAGAGCGCAGGCGAATCGCGTATACGTGTGCGCTTGCGGCTAGAGGCGGACGTACGATAGATTGTAGAGTGTTACGATACGATAACGTAAATTTGCACGTTCTGTCAACGTACCATGCCGCGTTACCGCACTGTTCCACGTTGACGACGTTGTGACGTGGAGATGTGGACAGGCCCTCTCGTCTCTCGGTGACAGCGGCGGTGGGCAAAATGCTCTAAGAACACTTTCTTGGTAGACTGTACATCGATGTAACTTATTGGTTATATTGTACTGGACCTACGAATACATATGCCATGAAATATGACATACGATGTATTTAATATAATTTACTAAAACCTACCTCAAAACTTTGACGTTAACGCGATCTTCTGACGTTTGACTGACATTTTAGAGCTAGCTCGGCCTAAATATTGTTGCTGTGAGTAATTGTTTATAAATTATTGTTTCACCTAAGATTGATATAGGTTTAGTCTGTTCATGTTTAATGACTAATATCTTATTAGTCTTCAATAGGTCTATGTCAGTTATTGCGTCTAGGGCGACCATATTTGACTCAATATAGCCATTGATTCTGATTGCTTTGTCTTGTGAAATACGTTTATCTGCCTCGCCGTTTCCTAACTGTGTCAGATTCCAGTCTAACTAGATGCGGCTGAATACCAGTATTTTACACGGAGCGACTGCCATCAAACCTCCGCAACCCAGTTACTGGGCAATGCCGATATCCTTATGCCTTGATCACACGTACCGAGCAAACCGGCGAGACAGTGCTCTCGGTCGAGTACTCGGTACGTATAAACATAGCGCCGAGTGCACGGCCGAGCGCTCGGCCGAACGAAGGCGAGACATTAGCTCGGCTGCCGTTCTACTTACTAGACCGAGTTACCACCCTCCCGCTTCCCCGCACTGTCTCGCTCACTCACTCGGCAGGTTTAAACGTGCACTGTCTCGCTGCTCGCCACTCGGCCACATGATTGTCGCGTCGCCGCACGTGCATCGTGTCCGAATTGTAGTCTCAATAGAACTGAACTGACTGTGCTTATTTCAAAACGTGTGTGGACAGCTACTCGCTTACTACACTGTTTCGGCCGAGAAACATTTTACTGTCTCGCCGGTTTGCTCGGTACGTGTGATCAAGGCATTAGGTTAGACCGGTTGTCAGACTTTCGGGCTTCTGAGTACCCGTAACAACTGTCATAGGTATTCGGGACCGATGTCTAATGCTTGGGCTACGTTAGCGGACTACGGCGAATATTCGTTTTAACGCGATGAGTGTGGCCGGGTAGATCGTTGCAACGCGTAGTATTCGGGCGAAGACGATGTACTATCGAGGCATTGTTGGTAAACTGGCGCGCATCAATGGGATTTGTCGCGACAATTTTAGCTTTCTGGCTATACCTACGTCACTTCAGTGTCGTCCAGACTTTGTAGCGGGATACGGACGTTCTATAGAGAACAACACAATCCGGCACGATGAATCTTCGCCCGCTTAATGTAGACAAGAACATCGCGTATGTACACAATGTTTTAGCGCGCCAACGCGACAAGAATCTTCGCCCGCTAATGTAGTTCCAGCATTAAGGGGTCTCGATGTGTAACGAACAGCCACCCATAAGAATCGTTATGATGATTCTAAAAACTAAAATTAATGCTACATCATCATCATCTGCCTAGCCTTTTCCCAACTATGTTGGGGTCGGCTTCCAGTCGAACCGGATGCAGCTGAATATCAGTATTTTACATGGAGCGACTGCCTATCAGACCTCCACAACCCAGTAACTGGGTAATACGATACTCTTGGTAAGACTGGTTGTCAGACTTTCTGGCTTCTGACCAACAGTAACGACTGTCAAAGATCTACAAATGATAGCCGGGACCAACGGCTTTACGTGCTTTCCGAGGCACGGAGGAAACTCGCTATGGTAAATGGTCACCCATCCACAGACCAACCTCGGCAAGCGTGGCTTAACCCGGAAGATCGGTCTATGCGGCTATAATTATTTAGCCACGAGCTCCTCCAAAATCCAATGAGCTCCACGAAAATTAATGCTACATACGATAGCCCGTGAGCCAGAGGGTATATTTTGTCAGTCATTTCCTCTCAAGCGATAACTCGTGGAATGCTTCAGAGAGTTGTATTATGCAGCATGGTGAACGTCAGCTGCCGCTCCGTGGGTGGGTTGGGCAAAGGCAGCCCCTCAAACATGTAAAAAAAAAAAAAGTTTTCAGTCATTTCCTCCCGACTGAAAATTTGTTAAATGATAGTTAACGCAATTATTTGAAGATAAAAAAAAGTCAGCTGGCCGTACCGTGGTGGATTATACGTCAGCTGGTCACATGAACATGCAAAAAAAATTTTTTCGTTCAGTGATTTCCTCTCACTTGAAAATTTGTCAGATGATAGTTTACATGCTATTTTGAATAAATAAAAACGTCAGCTGGCTCTATGTTGGTGGAAAGGTCGTCAGCTGATGCAGTGAAAGGTGGAGCATGGGAACCAGACGTGAGCGCCGATCGCTTATTTAAATACGTCAGCTGACGGGTTTTCCACCAACATAGAGCCAGCTGACGTTTTTATTTATTCAAAATAGCATTTAAAGTATCATCTGACACATTTTCAAGTGAGAGGAAATGACATAACTACAGTTATTCGCAATAGCTTCATGCACGCGCCCTTATATGTACCAATCAAATCAATATTCTCATTAATCAATCAATCAGCAATATTTAAATAGACGCACTTTGGACAGAAATCAATCCCGTTAAAATTTATACGCAAGGAAAATCTACCGAAGCACAAAAGAAAAAAAAAAAAAAACTTGTGAGCCATTCGAAAATAAACTTGAATTTTAATGTATAAAAATGTCCAACGTACTCGTAACTCCTTTTTGTGTTTTTTGCCAAAAAACAACTTCAAAGTTGAAAGTATTCTGCGAAGAAAGTTTGAACAAGTGCAGTGAAGATTGAAATATTCGAAAATGTAATAGTAGTAGTATAATGTCGTGGCCATATCTTAGAATTGATCATTTCATGATTTGGCCGGCCATTTCATGAAATGGTTGTATTTCATGAAATGGCCAATACCCGCTGCCCACATCATGATGTGGCCTGGCCAGATCAATGAATAAATTAGCGTTCGACGATATGATCAGCTAAACGCACGGCTATTTCATGATGTGGTCAAACTTTAGTGATCATATCATAAAATTAGTTACATTATCCACTGTTAGAGGCGCTGATATCGTTTTGTTTTTGTGATGCATCGTGGCGGCGGACAATTATTCTGACAAAAAAGGTAATAATATTAAGTAAAGTAGGGTGACCACGCAACGAAAATTAATGGACTATATGGATTACTACTGGATTTCAAAATATGACTTCATGGTAATTGCGGGTGAACTTTTCATAGAATTTTATTTGTTCGATTACTTATCTGGTTAACCTGTCAAACTACAGAACAAATAATCATCGAAACTTACGCGGTCGACGCATTCATTCGAAAGATTTATAATTAATAAAATTGATCCATTTTATGTAAATCCGACTCAGCGTAACCCGACTGCACGTGGTCAGACCCTGTCCTAACCCTACAGTGTTACTTAAAAGCGTGGAGCCAGAAGCTCGCGAAGGAGGTCCTGAGTGGAACGAGTGCACGAGGCCAAAACGTAGCGAGTGGGGGGAGGTGGCGAGCGAAGCGAGTCGGCGACCTCCTGAGCGCAGCGCTGGTCGAATGTGCGAGCGAAGCGAAGGGGCGACAAAGCGAGTCTTCTGGCGGAGCAAACTCAGAAACACTTGCATGCTGGCTTGCTTTTGCTTGCATGGTACATGCTTCCTTCATTTGTTTTTTTATTAAACCTTTGATATCATGGAAACCCTACATTAATGATATGGCCAAACGTGGATTGACATATCACTAAACGTTGACGTTTAAATGATATGGTCAGTTTTAGCTGGCCATATCATGAAATACAACCATTTCATGAAATGGCCGGCCAAATCATGAAATGATCAATTCTAAGATATGGCCACGACATTATACTACTACTATTACATTTTCGAATATTTCAAACTTCACTGCACTTGTTCAAACTTTCTTCGCAGAATACTTTCAACTTTGAAGTTGTTTTTTTGGCAAAAAACACAAAAAGGAGTTACGAGTACGTTGGACATTTTTATACATTAAAATTCAAGTTTATTTTCGAATGGCTCACAAGTTTCTTTTTTTTTTCTTTTGTGCTTCGGTAGATTTTCCTTGCGTATAAATTTTAACGGGATTGATTTCTGTCCAAAGTGCGTCTATTTAAATATTGCTGATTGATTGATTAATGAGAATATTGATTTGATTGGTACATATAAGGGCGCGTGCATGAAGCTATTGCGAATAACTATAGTTATGTCATTTCCTCTCACTTGAAAATGTGTCAGATGATAGTTTAAATGCTATTTTGAATGAATAAAAACGTCAGCTGGCTCTATGTTGGTGGAAAACCTGTCAGCTGACGAATTTAAATAAGCGATCGGCGCTCACGTCTGGTTCCCATGCTCCACCTTTCACTGCATCAGCTGACGACCTTTCCACCAACATAGAGCCAGCTGACGTTTTTATTTATTCAAAATAGCATGTAAACTATCATCTGACAAATTTTCAAGTGAGAGGAAATCACTGAACGAAAAAAATTTTTTTGCATGTTCATGTGACCAGCTGACGTATAATCCACCACGGTACGGCCAGCTGACTTTTTTTTATCTTCAAATAATTGCGTTAACTATCATTTAACAAATTTTCAGTCGGGAGGAAATGACTGAAAACTTTTTTTTTTTTACATGTTTGAGGGGCTGCCTTTGCCCAACCCACCCACGGAGCGGCAGCTGACGTTCACCATGCTGCATAATACAACTCTCTGAAGCATTCCACGAGTTATCGCTTGAGAGGAAATTGGTCCGGCAAAACTGTTGCTGGCTCACGGGCTACGAGTACATATTGTCTAATAACATTCTATCATAATTTCGTCGGAAGTTTATCAGGTTTAACCGTTAACGGTTAATATTTGTTAGTAGTCTGTTTGTCTTACCCCAACTTTGTACGATGAAACAAACATAGTTACAGTATAACTTTGACCGATACTCCCCACAGGATCTAGTAAACAATTAATATTATGAAGAAAACAAAACACTAAAGCAAAAGTTCGGAGAAAATAAAAGTTGGACAATAAAAATTGTGGACAATTAATATTTGTGGTGAGTTGTGGAGGAAAATTGTGTTTCATAAAATGTTATGCTTTGCTTTTGAAATAAATAGAAAATTAATGACTTCAAGTAAACACAAGCATTTCTTTAGAGATATATTTCAAAGCACTTTAAAATTAATGAAAATTAACAACAAAAATGTTTAAGGCACACTTCAAAAATAATGCTTTCTAATACAAAATTAATGATCCGCTCTATAATCAATCAAAAACCATTTGTTTCTGAACGCACCCAAACGAGTGGTGGAAAGTGATTGGTAAAGCGAATCATTTCTGGCACTCGCTGGCCGCTACCGCGTCCCCGCTCGCTTTGCTCGCTCGGCTCGTACATTCACCACTCAGTGAATATTCGAACATAACAATAGTAGAGGTAAACGATTTATAGAAATATATGGCGCTCGGAGTCATCATCATAATTTTGTCGTTTCATGAACCATATTTTTCCGATACGGGGATCGAACTCCTGACCTTCAAAGGTCAGATGCTTCACGTTTCACCACAACCCATTCTGGTCCTAAATTGCCACTTAGGACCACAAAACGAATTTGCACTCTTCATAAATTTTTAATTTAAAATCAGAGTTTAATGGACGCCTAAAATACCACGAGAGATAGAATCAAAGGTTTGGCAAACAATACGCTGGAAATTCAGAAATAAAGCAAGGGTTGCCACCCCTGAAGCACTCTTGGGCGTAGAGTTACCTTATTCTGCGACGGAGCTCAAATATCAATGGATTCAAGAATTGGGAACATTAAACTGTAACAAAGTCTTTGTCTTTGCGTAAGACGATAAAGTTGTAGTATTTTTAGAGGGTTGCTTGGAGAATTTTGCGAAAAATGTTTTGGAACTATATCTGAGATGGCTGATTTATCTATACATATAAAAGGAGAAGCTGACTGACTGACTGACTGATCTATCAACGCACATCCTAAACCGCTGGGGTTAGGAAATTGAAATTTTGACAGTAGGTTCCTTTTGTAACGTAGGCATCCACTAAGAAGGGATTTTTGAAATTCAACCCCTAAGGGAGTTAAATAGGGGATGAAAGTTTCTATGGAAAATCGTCACTTAACGGTTCAAAATTTCACGCAAGCGAAGCTGCGGGCGAAAGCTAGTTATTGTAATACGTATTCTCGTGTAGTCCAAAAAGATTTGGGCAGAACCGTACACCCTCATTTCATCGGTATGTTGTAGTCCCATGTAATGGTGGTATAATATTAAGTTAGTGTTACTTTGTTCATTTTTTTAGGCTTAGGTACCTGTTGGAGGATTTTAGTGTTGTTAAAATAGCAACATTTGTTTTTTTTTGTCGAACCGAATTAAATAAAGAAATGTCAACAAGTTTCAAATCATTTCACTCGCTAGCATAAAGTTGTGGGAATTTTGGACGAGCCTCCAAAAGTTGTGGGCTCTCCAGATTTCTTTATTAATTTCGGTTCGACAAAAAAAAACACGTCTTAGATTGTCAAGATAGATAGATAGAATATACTTTATTAAACACCAAAATTGTAACACAGCTCTTCTACAATAACATACATTGAAGGGTACAATGGCGGTCTTATCGCTGAAAGCGATATCTACCAGACAACCTTTGGATGAACAGGAAGACAATGAATAAGATAGGGGGTCTTGGATGTGGAGGCTGTCAAGATTGATTGACAGTCTCCAAAAGTGTTGCTGTTTTAACAAAACTAAAATCCTGCAACAGGTATGCGTAAAAAAATAAACAAATTAGTAAGACTAACTTAATATTATACCACACGGTAGCCTGTTGCCATCAATCGGGCACAAATCCAGACTCCGAGCTGCTACTGAGAAATTCCACTCACAAAAACCCAAAAAAACTTTGCCCGAATTGGGGATCGAACCCAGGACCTCACGCTCAGCTGCAGTCTCGCTTGCGACCACTAAACCAGCGAGCTAAAACTGTTAAAGCACTACAACAATCCATTTTCACCTTTAACACGATAGAATCATCATCTTCCTGCCCTTATCCCATGTTACTTGGGGTCGGCGCAACACGTTTTCTTCTTCCATTCCGTCCTGTCAACCGTCATGATATCACTGACTCCCTTCTCTTTCATATCATTCTTCACACCATCCATCCATCTTTTCGTTGGCCTCCCTCTTCCTCTCCATCCATCCACATTTATATTCATAACTCTTTTCGTCACATGCGTTTCATCCCTCCTCTTCACATGCCCATACCAAGACAAACGGTTCTCTTTAAACTTTTCTGTCACTGGCGCTACTTTCAAACTTCCTCTATTAACACGATAGAATAAAATCTCAAAAGCCTTTTATTGAGCTAATTTTAAAGACACCAGTTTTACAAGAGTTCCTTTAAAATGCTTCCATAATTTATTACAAAATTCGGCACCAAATCGCAAACAGAACCCCAAGATCATTAAAACAAACATCTCGAGAGTCATTACATAATTTCGTCTTTAAATTATTAAACGAACAAGTAGATAATGAATTCAATGTATACAGTATAAATTGCTCGGTATCCGTAGAACGGTACCCCTAACTAATTATACTGAGTGGTAATTCTGGGATAAATACAGTACTGATGCTTTTACAGAATTAATTCCAAGTGTTGCAGACAATTGTTTGATACATTATTGTAATCAGGTGTGGATATGTTGTATATTATGACAGCAGAATAAAAAACAATGATAAACTACATATTTGTATCTTAGAAGTTATCTAGTCCACCTAACACCTCTTCCCATAGACCAAATATTTTTCATCATATTTTACAATAGTCTTGCACCCACCGGGGACGGTCCATGACTGTACTCCAATAGTGCAGCCGTGGATAGTCCCCGGTTGATGCCCCACCCCATTTTTGATTAAAGCTCTCAAAGGGGCCTCTGCGCGTTGGACCTGTGTCCCCGTGTATGCCTTCCAAAGGACCGGACATCTTCCGCACGGAAGATGAGCAGCAGAATAAAAAACAATGATAAATTATTTTATTATTTTAACTTTCGTGAGACACATTCATATTTATGATTAGTTACGGTTTACTCACGTGCATTTTTCGGGATTGTCCAACTAGTTTCGGACCCAAACGGAGCCCTTAATCATAAGCTAATCACGCGGCAAGGTCGCAAGTCGAACAACTCATGGTTAAGGGCTCCGTTTGGGCCTGAAACTAGTCGGGCAATTCGTAGACGAAAACTGACTGACGGTTGTATTTCGTTTGCGTTTTGGCAACAATTTTGCTAGTGGCATGGCCCCCAGGAAGAGAACATAATCGTTAATTGCTTTATTCAATAGCTAAATACCCTAGATACCATATTTCAAAAGGGTTACATAAGTTTACACAGGATAATGAAAAGCCTTGAGCTTAAGTTTGTATGTATATCAAAGCATAACGTACTCAATATGTATACGATTTGAAAATTATCCTTACTATAATTAACATTATACAAAAGCGTAGTTTAAGGAGCATAGGACCTATTATTATATTGCTTAATTCAATAATATTTAGTATTGAAGTAAGTATTATACAATAGGTAACAGGAATAACGCAAACACTCAAACGCGCCAATTTGAATATTCAGTTAGAATCATAATACATACACTGATATTTACTTTTGTACGCTTAAAAATTGTTTATTCAAGAAAATACTATTATTACTACTACTATTTCAATAATAACATTGCATTGAAAATTCAGTCTTATGGTCTTGACATAAAGCTGTTTTTTTATCTCAATTATGATAGATTAGCAAAAGAACGATTAAAAGAAAATACACATTAAAAATGGCTAAAATCGACCCAGTTGCCGATTCTCAACAAACTATTTTCAGGGTTTGCGTTTATTATGTTACACGTTGTATAAGATACTTAACAAACTACATATTTGGGTTTACATTTATTATGTTACACGTTTGTATATGTATAACAAAATGAATATTTTTATTTTTAAATATTGTACCTACAGTCAACATGCAAAATGCGATGTATCCTAGAATTTAATTTGCTATTTTACATCTGACAATAGTAAAAACATATAAAAAAAAACAAAAAAAAGTCCGGGAAAAAATTCCACCTATTTTCAATTCAGAGTAATGTATTCGCTGTTTCAGTTTTCGGTACACCATCCTTTATAGGAATGGGAAACTGGTCTATTTTAAACGAGGATGAGAGAGGTCTCTTTTTACCTCGTGAGGTAAAATGAGGTTATAAGGCACCCTCAGTCAAGGTGAGGATATGTGAGAGAAACTGGTCAGCGGCATGCTTGCTTGTGCGCTACCGTGTGCCGCATCGCTTGGTGTGGGACGGAGAGATAAAGGGCGCCGAGCGCGCCAACGAACGAACACTCCTCATTTAACATTTCTCCACTCACACACTCCCGCCGGTCACGATCCATTGAGCTCTCCCGTCGTAGAGCCGATCGTCTCTTCAGACTCCGCAGTCACACCGTTAATTCAGCCCTCATCAAGCTATCTCCCTCCCAACCCCAGGAACGCCCTAAGCTGAGGTCCGAATCACACTAGGGGTCGCCCTTAGTGCTGTTGTTGCTAGTAGTAGTCATGATGTTTGTGTAGTACAAGTAGTTAGCTTAGGTTAAGTATTTTACTTCCCCACCATTGGCTGGAGCCCCTTCAGATATCGACAATAACGGCCCAGTTACGCATAAACGGTCCACAAGGAGGACCTTAGGCTGGTATTCCACTTATCAAATATCTTTGTCCAATGTTCATTTGATCAAAGAAATTGGATGATTATAATTAAGAATTTCAAAGAAAAGTTTGATCAAATATTGGTCATCGATATTGGACAAAGGTATTTGATAAGTGGAACACCAGCCATAGAAAGGAGTAAAAAAAAAACTCACGCAATCACTTGCTCATCAGTCAGATAGACACACGCGCTTAAACAAATAATAAATGAAGGATTAGATAAGGTGGTTCAAAGTTAAAATACGAGTAGGTAACTATTGTTATAAATATTGAAATACTTAAAACAATACATGTGGCGCCATCTGTTTTACACTATGTGTCATTAACTGTCTGTATTTAAAAAATAAATTATCAGTTTGTGGAAGCTACTCACCGTGTTTTATTAGGTTATGGGACTAAATATTGAAATACTTAAATCAATACATGGGCCCCCATGTATTGCTTTAAGTATTTCAATATTTATAACAATAGTAACTCCCTCGTTTTTCATTATGAAAAACTCAAACGAGGTAACTCCCGAGTGAGGGCCGCATCACTAGTATACCTCCCTCCAACTAACAAACATGAAACTAAGCCACGAATTAACATAACTGGCAACATCAATATTATAAAGCCAATATAGTAGGTACAATGTAAACAAAGGTAAATCCGGGCACGTGAGAGACACATTATGTTAAGTGTTAAGTCAACGAGCGATGGCGTAATAAACTTCGTTAGTAAGGAACAATGTAGGTAATAAACTAAGACCTCGTAGACGAAGCTTACAATACAATACAAAGAGTACACAAAACAAACAACGAACATTGTTATAAAGACAGTTTTTTTTGACGTGTTCGCGTTTTACCCAGTTGCATCACATGAGCCACAATCACACAACATCGCAGTGACAATTATTAATGAAAACAAAAACCCGACTGCATAAAAAGCGAACTAAAAAGTTGGTAAAAAGAGATGTGGAAAAAAAACCGGCCAAGTGCGAGTCGGACTCGCGCATGAAGGGTTCCGTACCATTATCTATAAAAACGGCAAAAAAATCATGTCTGTTATATGGGAGTCCCCCTCAAAAATTTGTTTTATTTTAATTTAACTATTTATTTTTAAAGTGAATATATAACTAAATATTCTGTGAATATTTCAAGCGTCTACTTGTTGCCGTTATCAATATCGAGCAAAAACGAGCAAAAAAATCACGTTTGTTGTATGGGAGCCCCCTTAAATATTTATTTTACAGTGTAGGATTCATAATCATGTATGCACACATGAAAACAAAATATCTAAAACAAGTTAATCTAATTCAAATTCAACCTCATTACCACGCCATAAAGATGATTTTACTAGCAATCTTAAAGTTACATGGTCAAGGAGTTTGCAACATTACTTATCACTGGCTAGATTAACTTTAAATGACGTTATGCTTTTCTAATAAAGCACTAGTACTTTTTTCTAGCATAGTACAGTCGCGGACTTGAAATGTTTACCACCCTAAGGTCTATAATTGCTTGCACATAACTTTTTCATAAGGTCGCTCGGTCGCTCGCAAAGATTTGATAGGGTTTATAAAGATATTTTTTTCTTAATTGACATAAAAAGGTTATTATAAAGAGGCTAAATACTAGGTAGCATAGAAAAAGAAGTCAACCTATTTAGTAAATTCAATTAAGTTCGCTCTATACATCTTTTGACTAGACACACATACCTAAAAGGAGTTCATAACATCAAAAAGTGGTTAATAGCCTTTTTGCTAGAATCGACGCTTCACAATTTTAAAAACTAATACAAGTTGATATGACATCTTGAACCTTATTGCGCACAGTGTGAGAAGGAATTGAATATGAAATCTGATAAACATTATCCCCCTTATTACAAAAGATGGTCTAAGAAAAACCTCGGTTTTAAAATAGCCTCGTCTCTTTTTGTTATATAACACAAGAAAGTGATGAGTATATTTTAAATCCAGGTTTACCTTAGTCTTGGTTTAAACCATCTTTTGTAATAAGGGGGTTTGAGTCCGCGGCTGTACATACTATGCTGTTCTCCTCTCAATTCCATCACTTTAAATGAAACATAATGAATAATTAATTAACATTATGTTTTCTTTGTGTTTAAACTCAATTAATTTATTCACCTGACGGACAGAACTGTGTTGCTGGGGAGTTTGTTGCGCCGTTTCTTCTTCACAACATAAACACTAGGAAGCGATGAAAGGCGAGCGTTTTTGGGAGCTGTCTTTTAACACTGAATTTCAAAAAGAGCTAAGTAATTCAAGTCTATTTTGAATAAATGAGTTGAATGAAGTTGAAACCCAAGTTACATTGGCAGAACTATATGACTTTGTACACACAAACATTAAATTAAATGCCTTTGCGCTGATTTTAACTCGAAGCGTAGATAAGCGGTGTATGGTCCTTGATAACGCTCGAAGCTACGAGAAGTTCTTGCGGATGAGCGGAAGTTTAAACGATAAGCGCTTGACACACGTTTTATTAGCGCTTCGTACAAACTTTACATAAAGAATGGTATTGAAAATGGCGGCGGTACTATCTGCATTTCGCTCATACGAAACGTGCGTGAGTAAGAATGAAATAACGAAAGCAGTAGCTATTTTCAATAACACTCTTTAATTAATAGGGTTGTACCTGCCGGGTTAACATGCGTAGCGCGAGATAATTTTGCTGTCGCATTATCTCGTGCCAAGACGAGATAACTCATATCTTGTTTCGGTATAAATAATTCGACGACAAAATTACGATGAAATACATTTACTCCCAATGAAAATATCGTCATCTATATAATTATATAAAAGGAGAAGATGACTGACTGACTGATCTATCAACGCACAACCTAAACCGCTGGGGTTAGAAGTTTGAAATTTTGACAGTAGGTTCCTTTTGAAATCCATTAAGAAGGAATTTTTCGAAATTCAACCCCTAAGTAAGTTAAATAGGGGATGAAAGTTTCTATGGAAAATCGTCACTTAACGGGTTCAAAATTTCACGCAAGCGAAGCTGCGGGCGAAAGCTAGTAAAGACATACAAAGAAAAACTGAACAGCATCCCAATTACTCTAAAAAACTCGGAATCAGCATGGCTGTGATTTTGACAGGTCAACTTTTTCCATAGCAAGGTATGTATTAACAATCTGACTTCTCCACAACTATGTACCACGTCATGAATATTGTTGTATTGTAAAATGAAACCTATTGAAATTACGAATGTGATACGCAATTCCCATGAAGCATAATTCGTATTTATTAAAAAGCACGAAGATTACTTAGCCGCATTACCTAATGTCGCAGTACTGTAGTCACGTGTAATAATATATTTACACATAACGAACTTAAAAAGTTTTTTAAGAATACTTTGTAATTAAAACATATTCTATAAATGTGTGTAATATTTTATAATTTTAATAAATATTTCAAACGGACTTTTGGATTTCGCTATGTGTTTATATACGCGACTGTACATTAACTTTCAGCCAAAGTCGATATTATAAGGCTTCGTTGACGGGGGCGCGGGGCGTCGCGCGTCGCATTGGGCGACGCGGCCCGCACTAAATTCAAACATATAGCGTTGTATGAGAGCAAAGGCGATTTTACACGCATTTGCTTGCGCCATTTAACGCGACGGCGCACGCAGCGTTGAGACCAGCTATTCCTGCAATTATCCGTTCACGGTAAAACGTAGCGAAACCCGCGGCGGGGCCCGCGGCGTCGCACGTCCCGCATCTTCAGAAACAACATCGTATCGTACATTGCAATTTATGTTTGTTTTTGCGCGTGCGATGATGCGGGCCGCTGCACGCGCCGCCTGTCTGTAAACTGAAAAAAACGTCCGACACGCGCCGCGAGACGCCACGCCACACGCGACGCCCGACGCCCCGTGTCTCTGTGAACGAGGCCTTAGTATGCGTCCTGAGTGACAGCGCACCACGCAGGCAGAATGAACGGCACATTAAATAAATGTTCGAAACGTTTGAATTTTGATATCGCCATTATTAAAACTAAAGTAAAATAAACGGACTACTAAACACGTGCGTACGAGTCAACTTTCCCGCGTGCACTAAGGACAGGTATCGACGGTAAAGGCACGGTAAAGCCGCTCCCCAATCCGCAATACGCCCGTGCGCCGTCACTCAGGACGCACACTTAGGGTGCACCACCTAGTAAGTAAACAAACTATACACAAATAAATTTAAGGCTACTAGCACATTCAAGTCACACCTCCCAAACAATAGATCTTAATTGTAGAACAACGAATAAATCAAGATTTTCTTAAACTAAACTATAATTTAAATGCATAACAATGTTTCACGATTTGTCGTTTGTCGTTGTTCCTTATCTGTCGTTCCGTCACCAACAAAACTTGGTGAAATAAATCTACATACTTGAGATAAGGCTTGGGTTTTCGTGTGGTTTTAAGGTTTTAAACACGTGAAATCGCGGCTTTTGTGCAGCTTGGGAATCGTATATGGAGAGTACTTTCGGAATTTTATTCGCTCGTGTGTTCAGTATTTAAATAAAACCCATTCACGTAAGGGTCAAAGTTAAGATAATAGGGTATTTTTAATTTTTTCTGTTATTAGAAATCTTGAAACAAAAGTAATAAACAACAGTAAAAAACCAATGAAATCCTTCCTAACTAATATTATAAATGCGAAAGTAAGTTAGTTTGTTTGTTACTTTTTCACGCCTAAACCACTGAACCGATCATCCTGAAATTTTGTATATACGTTGTCAGTTATACAGAAACGGACATAGGGTACCTTTCATCCCAAAAAAAAGTACTGTTCCCGAGGAAAAAAACAATAACGAAAATAGATGGCGCCACGTGTCTTTCGAATCGTGATTGAATTATATTATTAAATAATCTTTAGTAGTGTGTTAAGAGTTTTTTTTTAATTATAAATAACGCGAGCGAAGCCGCGGGCAACAGCTACTCGTAGTATTTAATAAAATGGCTAAGTTATAAACTAATTAACATTGTTCACAAGACAGAGACAACACTACTATCATATGACGTCATCACATCAACCTGTACAATATCCGTTTCACATGACAAGGATAGAAAATGTCTTCACAACAAACTTTGAAACCGTGCAGCTCTTCTATTTTTACATCCATTTTATTAATTTTTTCATGCACAGTCACGAGCACCAATATGCATACAAGTAGCGAAATTCAAGTGATTTTCTCCGTAAATACCGATTGAATTTACGAAATATTTAAAATGTTATATTCGTATGCATTCGTACATACTGTGTAAATAATATTTCAAGCTTTCCATTACAACTATTTTGTTAATGCAGTTTATAATTTCACTACCTGTTTACTGGTGCTCGTGACTGTAATGTGTTCTTTCTATATACAAGCTTAGTTTTAGTATATACTAAACCTGAAACTATGTAGTTTGTTCAGAATCACTAGGAGAATCGATTGACATATTTTTACACTACTTTATTTTTATTTTTTTCGTAAGTTTCAATTTTGTTTCAGTAGTTTTCTACCCATAACAGTTGACGGGAATAGGTCCTCTCGGTCAGTTTCTGTGTATTAGACAACCCCTGCATAGCACATCTCAGGCATTTCACACTTTTTTAGGGAACTTAACGCGACATAAACTAAGGTGTAACTTGGAGATTTACTAAAAAAAACACATAATAATATTCAGGCAGTTCTGATGAAAATCTTGTTGGGGTGTCTCGGTTTTCGTATAAAGCAAAAATAACGTTATATATTATAAAATAATACTAAATTGTTGTACATTTTTAATAGTAGTCAAGTACCGTTAATATGTGAGTAGTAATTAGTGGTACTACATTTAGCCCGATAGATCGAGAACCTGTATAAGATGGCAGCTGGGGTGGACTGGGTGCGGAAGGTGAAGGACCGAGTGATGCAACTTCGAAGGGGTTTATATCCAGCATTGGGCTGAAATAGGCTAAGTTGATTGACATTTACGAGATTGAAATTAAAAACTGCTTTTAAATTAAAAAAAAACCACACCCAAATCGGTTCACCCGTTTAAGAGCTACGGTGCCACAGATAGACAGACACACATAGCGGTCAAACTTATAACAACCCTCTTTTTGCGTCGGGGGTCAAAAATGAATAAATCAATTGTATTCCAGAAACGAGATGACATACACGGGCACGTATCCAATCATAATCTTAATTTCGGGTTTCACAAAATGGCCACAGAAACAATATCGAGTCTAGCGAAATGACGTCATAAGCCAATAAGCCTGTTAGCACTCACTAATTGCCGTACGAGTCAACGCAACGCCTGCGGCATAGTATCACGAAATAAAGTGCAAAAGGTCTACTAGCAATTACCAAGTGGCATTTAATAAAGAAAATAAGCAATTATAATAATAATACTAACTGCCAACACTTTTCAATTATAAATGTTGAAAAGCAGACGCCGTTTTCTTCCGGCAATAGAAGTTATCTAGTCCACCTAACACCCCTTCCCATGGACATGATATTTTTCACCATATTGTACAATAGTTTTGCACTCACTTGTGACGGTCCATGACTGCGCTCCAATAGTGCAGCCGTGGATAGTCCCCGGTTGGTGCTCCACCCCATTTTAGATTAAATTTCTTAAAGGGCCTTCTGCGCGTTAGACCTGTGTCCCCCGTATGCCTTTCAAAGGACCGGACATCTTCCGCACGGAAGGTCAGCCGTGACTCGAAAGAGATACAAGAATAATATAAAAAAAACAGCGAAAGTTCATCTATTTTTTTTTAAAGAAGCTTTCTTCGTTCTTTTTGCCGAACTACATAATTGCGAAAAAGCAACAACCTGTACTTATCTAATGGCATCGATCGATAGGATCAACATTACAAAGCAAATCTCACTAATAAACATTTTGCAATGTAGTGATATTTTAAGTTTGATCTTCGTTTGTTGCTGTGTTAAATCATCAGTTCCGGTAGTCATACCTTTTACAATCTTTACAGGTACTTAGAAGCCCGAACTCTGCCAACCGGTCTAACCTTAAGATATCGGCATTGCCCAGTAACTAGATTGCGGAGGTCTGATGATAGTTGCTCCTTGTAAAATAGTGGTTTTCAGCCGCATCTGCTTCGACTGGAAGCTGATACCAACATAGTTCTGTATCGGTAGCGGGTAGCACTAGATAATGTTGACAAAGGAAGGTAGTCGCCGATATAGATCAACCTACCCGATGTTATAAAGGCGGTGGTCATTCGACGAAGCGGGGCATTCTGTGTTCATCAGCTGAAGAAGTCTGACCTTTTATATCTGACTAGCTTGTCCTTATTTAACGATCTTGTAATAATTGTGTAAAGTGTTATATTGTATCTAGTTCATGTAACTAACACGAACCCAAATACAAGTACTTACTCTCAGTGGTGGAGAGTCTATGGCCTCATTTACGGAGACGCGGGGAGTCGCGCGTCGCGTGCGGCGTGGCGTCTCGCGGCGCGTCGGTCGTTTTTTAGTTTACAGACAGGCGGCGCGTGCAGCGGCCCGCATCATCACACGCGCAAACACAAACATAGGGCAATGTATGATGTTGTTTATGAAGATGCGGGGCGTGCGACGCCGCGGGCTCCGCCGCGGGTGTCGCTACGTTTTACCGTAAACGGAGAATTGCAGGAATAGCTGGTCGCAACGCTACGTGCGCGCCGCCGCGATAAACGTCGCGTGTGACGCGGCGATGCCATCCACGGGCTCCGCCTGCTTAACAAGCAAACGCATCTAAAATCGCTTCTCCGTAAACGCACGCATACAACGCCATATGTTTGAATTCAGTGCGGGCCGCGCCGCACAACGCGACGCCCCGCATCTCCGTAAATGAAGCCTATGTTGGTTTTATTTATTACATTTACTTTGCTCGCAATCCTGACATACCGATATTATCTATAACTGTAATGATAGAATCACCGCTGAACGATTATGTTGTTATGTCTTTTACAGTTCGGAAAATGGAATTGGAAATTGGAAAAAAAATGCTGGAATTGTACACTTTCCACAAATGTGGGTTTACTGCACCACACTGTTTGGTGCAATACGGCACGGGCACGGAGCGAGACCAGCGCATAGCTAACGCACCGTTAATTAGTCTGCATTTAAAACTTATTTATATATAAACAAAAATTAAACTCGTGCTTTATTTGATCGTCTTCCTTAAACCCGGCCACACACTGTTAGGAATTTCTGTCGGAAATTTTTTGACACGCAATTCTTCTCATAAAGACGCATGCAGCTTATCGTCTACACAGGTGCGCCTCGGTCAGTTGTCAGTCGACATACAATAGACGGTAACTTATCCAATATAATATGGAGTTATTGTATTCACCTACCAGTTATTGCAGCATTTATAATTAAAACCACACTATTTCACGCACGCTTCGTTGAACAAACACACCTTTCATGTTATGATGCGCAGATTCGCGGTTTGGGCACAATAAACAATCACCTGACGTTACGCGGTTTAAAAGAAATTCGATTTCACGGCTTCCTATTGGATGATCGGCCCGGCCAAGATCACAGAACGCAGCCAATCACTACAACGAAGCTAAGCCCGCGAAATCTCGATTTTGCTACTTTTGTAAATACGCGGTTTTAAACACTGTTAGTTCCGCGGTTTCAGAATATCACCGACGATATGTTTTGTACTTAGGCCTAGCTCATTGTCAGAAATTACCGGATCCGGCAGCCTGCTAGCTCTAGTACAAAATGTATGCGCAGAGGGTCTTCGTACACGCGTCAGAAGTTTTCTGACAGAAAGGAGAATGATCAAAAGTCGTACCAAAAAGTCTCATGCATCAATATCAAAATATTATAGCAATTATTTTCATAATGTATTTCAGTTACGTTAGATAGTCAGTATCATGTGTGTTTGAAAACTAAATTTTTGTATGCCTATAATGGGCTGATCATAGAGCACATAAAACTTTAATACTTACTTCCTAACCAACTATCGTACCTATGTACACACATCAAAAAAAGTTTGCGATCACTAGCATAAGTATGTATGTGAAGATTCCGAATTCAAAGTCCAACTGAAATCTGATTTATATTTATCTAGATAACTATCAATCTATATTTATCATGATAATTATCGCTTTGAATCCCGATTAGAAAATTCGGCTTCAAAAAGGCTACCTACATAATTTGTCAAAGTGATCGCAAACTTTTTTTGATGTTTGTATGTGTCACAAATAAAAAGATTCTGATTCAGATACTGTGATACAAAAAAAAACTTCCTATCTACCATTTCAGCTTATCTATAAAAGCCGATTTAAAAACTAAATGTTTACAAAAGCCAAGAAGTAACTTGAATTATATTTATAGTGAGAGCCGCTTCTACGACGTCGTAGCTAACCTCTACGCCGCGTAGCTACAGTCTACGAGGTCGTAGTTATTGCTACAATAGTTTTCTATTTCTCGCTTCGACTTTATTTTACAATTTTGTCAGCTTATTTCTGCTTTAATAAACTTGTATTGTCGATTTAATGTTATCAAGAGCAATGCCCAGTGATTTTCATAATATCACGCCTGAATTCCCAGAAGAGTTGGGCAGTGGTGTTTATAGGGTGTTAACGAATTCGTGTAATTCCTTAAAACCACATGATCTACTACTGGTGTAGACAGGCCCCGGATGGGATTTAGCTTGATTAAAAATAAAAAGTAAAATTCTTTTTTTTTCATGCGGCTTTGTTACCGATCGCATCTAAACCACTAAGGATTCAGTAAAATAATAAGATTTTTTTGCAAAAAAAAAAAAAATTTTTGTGAACATTTCGATGCCACGCATAAATTAATGAAAGTACGGCGACACGGCTGGCAGGAACAACTAACGCGATATCGCTCTTTGCAGTCAGATAACTTAAGGCTCATAAAAGGCTCAGAAATAGAAAATCAAAAAAAAAAAAACTTGATTTTCGAAAATTTCCATTTAGGGTTAATCTGTGTCACCAGTAGATCACGCGGTTTGAAGGAATTACACGATTTCGTTAACACCCTGTAGTACACCCTCATTTCGCCGTTATGTTTAAGTACCACGTAATAGGGGGCGAGCATATTGCCATCAATCGGGCACAAATGCAGACTTCGGGTTGTTATTGAGAAATTCCACACGGAAAAACCCAATAACACTACCCGATCTGGGATCGAAGCCAGAACCTCACAGTGGACCAACGAGACAGTTACTGAAAAAACATTAATGTTTTTAATCAGTTTGCTATCAGTCACACACATGCTGCTATGAGTTTATTTGTTACGTTAACCTGCATTATTCTCATTCTATTTCTCACACTACTGTAATGGAATTGTCATGATATACTATTTTAAAAGAGTATTCTCGGAGTTTCTTGCCGGCTCTTCTCCATAGAACCTACCTTTTGGAACCATGCACCTAACTTTGGCGTTTTATAAGTGCCTGTAATCTGGTCTATTTCGCACGAAGATTTGCTCGGTGTACTGACCAAGTAAAGATTAAGCTTTTTAAAGCTTACTTTCAGAGTTTTTAAACCGGTATGCATGTTTGGATCAACTACTCGAAAAGGTCGCTGGATGTTCGACGCGTCCAATATAATAATGGTTTTAGGATGCTTTTGCGACTGCCTCGTTTTTACAGTGCCTCAGAAATGCTCGCGGTTACCCATACCGATGGAGTTCATGCCATCATCCGCAAAAAAATGGCCTCACTCCTGAGCAGAATAAGAGGCAGCCATAATAGCCTCCTGAAGGCTGTGGCGACAGATGCTTCCTCCGTCATAATAAGGCAATTGGTGCGAAGACTTGTTCCATAGTTTCTGGGATTCTAGCTGTTGGGTCGTCTTCGCATTCATTCGTCTTTAGTTTAAGTTACTAACAATAGTATTTTAAGAGTAAAACTGTTACTTACAATGTATGGATCTCGTAGTTGTCCGAAATAAAATGATTTTATTTATTTATTTGAAACTAGCTTTCGCCCGCAGCTTCGCTTGCGTGAAATTTTGAACCCGTTAAGTGACGATTTTCCATACAAACTTTCATCCCCTATTTAACTCCCTTAGGGGTGAATTACGAAAAATCCCTTCTTAGTGGATGCCTACGTTACAAAAGGAACCTACTGTCAAAATTTCAACTTACTAACCCCAGCGGTTTAGGCTGTGCGTTGATAGATCAGTCAGTCAGTCAGTCAGCTTCTCCTTTATATGTATAGATAAAAAACTTTTACTTTGATACCTATAATACTCTTGGAAAAATTTCATACATACTCACGCCTGTAATCCCGCAAAGGGTAGGTAGAAGTGTTCTCCTATTACAGAAGAATGTGCTACACCCATGTTTCGTAAGTCCCATGTAATATGTTGTCCGGTTCATCGCCTCATACAGCTCACTTGTCCGATGGCAAAGGAGAATTGTACCCTCAATTCGGATCCCCACAGACAAAAGGAAAAAAGGTAGGTGTTTTATTTAAATTTAATTTAAAATAAGAGCTTTCAAATAATTTTTAAAGACTACCTTATTAACTAGCGGTCGCAAGCGCGACTGCAGAGCGTGAGATCCTGGCTTCGATCCCCAGCAGTGCAATTGCATAACGTAACCAAAATCAATCATGACAGTCGCTTGTCAAAAACAATAATGATTGCGTGGTACATAGTTTGTGGAAAAGTCAGATTGTTAATACAAACGTTGTTAAGGAAATTATTGACCTGCCAAAATCATAGACACAGTGATTACGAGAGTGTTGCGCAATTAGAATGCAGGTCGGGCAAAGTGACATTCTGTTTTTCCGAGTGGAATTTCTCAGTAGCAGCTCGGAGTCTGGATTCATGCCCGATTAATAGCAACAGGCTCACCCCCTCGGCTGTCCCATTTCAAAACCTAGTAAGGGTTTAAAACGAAATTTTACAGGAGAGCGCATAAACGGTATAGTAAAAATAAAAGTAAAAATAAAAATAATAAATAATAATAATAAGTTTATTTGGGCTTAAAAGGCATTTACAAGCAAACATTTACAAACAAAGAACTACAATTATGCACAATACAACTTAACATTGAGCTAAGAGTAACGTCATTAATGCAAATATTTGTATGAACTCTGGTACCCAAGGTAAAGATTTAACTTGTGTTATGTAAAAAGAGTGTAAGTTAAATAAAGAATTATTAATTATATAGGTACGTTAAATCGGTCAGCCTTTGAAAAGTATTTATGTTGGGTAAAACCATGTGGTTAAAGTGACTTACTAGGTTTTAAAATTGTCACAGGCAGTGAATGGCACTTACTAGGTATCGATGCTTAAATAATATACATATATATATAGTGTTTTTGTATTTGGTAGAAACTTTAAAGGTTAGCAAGATCATGCAATAAAACGATTTTTTTAAAATTGTCACGCTTAGCGGGTTAGGGGTGGCTTGAGGAGTCAACCCTTAACGAGCATGTGCACATAAAATCAGAATCTAGCAAGAAGCAGTCTAGCAGGAGTGTACTTACATAAGAATATTAAGGAAAACACTTTTAACCATACAATTATATATTTTATAATAGTTACAAAATTAGACTAGTTTACAGGTCGTGGTTCTTAGACAATACGATACGAGGAGTCCAGGGTCTTCAGATGTAGTAGGTAGTTCTTAACTAGCGGCTGCTGAGGCGCGAGAGAGGACGAAGTGCAGCGTGCCGGCCCTTTTATACGCGCGACCCCCTAGTCGCCACCGCTGCACCGTCACAAAGCGTCCCTTACTAGGTTTTAAAATGGGACTGCCGCCCTATTTACATGGGACTCAAGCATAACAGCGAAATGAGGGTGTACCATACACCTCTGCCGTACCCTCCGGGGCATACAGGCGCGATATACGTTATGAAAATTCCAAGTAAAGTAATATAAAACATAAGTAATTTCACCGCCGCATTCCTCACGCACAAAATATTCCATCCCAATAAAACCTAGCAAGCCTTACGTTTAGAAATAGTAATAATTTCGCACAATACCGGGTCGGATTTCCTTACAAAATTAATTCTGGAAAACAGATATCTTCTTATGTTACTATGGTAACGTTATCTGTACCATACCTGGTTTCATACCAATGGATTGAAGGGATTCCTTTGTTCTGAGTTACCCACAAAATATTACATACCTAGAGTACATTGGAAGCGTATCGAATTGGAAAACATATTCTTGTGTACCGCGTTTAGGTTGTGAGGAGGTATTTGTGATAAAGGTGATTTAAAATAATTTCTTCGCAGTAAAGTTTGTGATGTGGTGATTAAAATATAGCCTTTTGTATTGCTATAAGCAATAATTATATTGTATAAGAGCTATGTTACAATTTTGGTGTACAATAAAGTATATTCTATTCTATTCTAATTTTGCAAATGCTGTGCACTCCTGTAAGTGGCTAGTCCACCATGATACAAAATCCCCAAAATTTATTATTGTATGTTTATTAGTAAATAAGTCATTGGAGAGCCATAATAAATGAATAAATAAAATATACTGTTGAAAAAAGGGCAGATTAAAAAAAACTTTAAAAAAATGATAATAGGTATTTACAGTCGCTTTTTCTCTTCTAAAAAACACAGTTGATCAAATAATCAAAACAAAAAAGCCAGATTAGTTTAACGTTAAAAAATGTTGTTCTTTATTTTTTAGCAAAACATAGTCATCTATAATCTAAAGGTAATAAATCTGTAGCCTTGGCGTCTAAGGCCTCATTGACGGAGACGCGGGGCGTCGCGCCTCGCGAGTGCTACGCGGCCCGCACTATATTCAAACATATGGCGTTGTATGAGAGCGTTTACGGAGAAGCGATTTTACACGCATTTGCTTGAAATGCAGCCGGAGCCCGCGGATGGCGTCGCCGCGTCGTACGCGACGTATATCGCGGCGGCGCACGCAGCGTTGCGACCAGCTATTCTTGCAATTCTCTGTTCACGGTAAAACGTAGCGAAACCCGCGGCGGAACCCGCGGCATCGCACGCCCCGTTTCTTCGTAAACAACATCGTACATTGCCATATGTTTGTGCTTGCGCGTGTGATGATGCGGGCCGCTACACGCACCGCCTGTCTGTAAACTGAAAAAACGTACGACGTCTCCGTAAACGAGGCCTTACACGTACTGTACATAGAAAATATTTTAAAAAATGCGGTGTACTGGAACAATAACCAATAGAAAACTTTTCAATCATATGTGGATTTTTTGTCTGTTTATCTGTTTGTCGATTTGTATGTGCAAGCATTACGTCAAAAGTACTGACTCGATGCGAAGCGTTTAGGTATTAGGCTGAGCATCCACCAGAGCTGTGCTAAGCTGCGTAGCGAGGAATGTGTTTTGTAAGCACCAATAGAATCACTTCATTTAGCTAGCTTCGCTCTGCGCAGCTCCGGTGGATATGATTAGCGGTGCGAAGTTTTTGTTCATACAAAAATAAACTTTAAAAAAAGTAAAAACCGACTTCAAAGAAAAACTAAAAGGAGTGAAATAATTACCATAATATAAAATTAACAGTTTCAGAAGTCGGTGGCTTCTATTTGTTTCAGTGTAGAGTTGCACCGACTTCTGAAACTGTTAATTTTATATTATGGTAATTATTTCACTCCTTTTAGTTTTTCTTTGAAGTCGGTTTTTACTTTTTTTAAAGTTTATTTTTTATTAAATACGTTTTAGTGCCATAAACTTAACCCCCTCCTCTTCATAACCCTTCTTTTTGGCTTTGACGTAGTCGGGCATAAAAAGCCCTTTCAAATGATACCTTACACGATATAATGAAAACATTCCAAAGGGGGAGGGGGGGGACATGCACCCCCTCCTCTTTTCCAGTAGTCAGTTCCCAACAACAAATATAAACAAAGCAATATTAGTAATTTGAGAATTTTGCTTTGATCCGATGAGGAGTTCCGTTCCATATCTCTGAAGTTCATAGTCTAATTGTAACAAAATTTATATGGGACCAATCGGGAAGTATACCCTTTCGAACAAATAAAGAATTTTTCAAATCGGTTCATAAATGACGGAGATATGAGGTAACAAACATAAAAAAAAAAAATAAAAAAAAAAAAAATAAAAAAAAAAATACAACCGAATTGAGAACCTCCTCCTTTTTGAAGTCGGTTAAAAACAAGCAAGAAATGCGAGCGAGGGTTGTGCTGCGAGGAATGTGTTGCGAAAAATGTGTTGCGAGGAATGTGTTACGAGGAGTGTGTTGCTAAGAATGTGTATTATTCTTCCTGATATTCGAAAAGAGTCCGCTACCTATCCTTGCACCGCTCATTTGTACAAATTAACACATAACACATTCCTCGCACAGCTCTGGTGGATGCTCAGCCTTAGTCCACCACGTTGGCCAGTAATGGACTGATGGACCACACATATCATCTACAACGATTTGAAGCCCCCTCAGATGTACAGATTCCTCACGATGTTTTTCATCACCGTTAACGCAAGTGTATGATGCGCACATGAACTCGAAAAGTCAGATGTGCTGACTGGCATTGAAATTAGACCCCCCTGCATAGAAAGCAAGCGTTTAACCACTAGGCTATCACTCACAATTTTCAGCAATAACATTAATGAGTTTGTAAAATATTGTTGTAAATTCTTAGCCATATTTAAATGTAAGCATTGTGTACACAATCTAATATTATCAATGCGCAAGTAACTCTGTCTGTTAGTGACGCTTTCACGCCTAAACCACTGAACCGATTTTGATGAAACTTGTCACAGAGATAGTCTGGAACCTGGAGAAGGACATAGGCTACATTTATCTCGAAAAATATGGAATTCGCGATAAACAACAGTCAGGCGGGCAAAGCCGCAAATGACATCTAGTTATTTATAAGTATAGTTTGACCGCTGTGATCATATCAATAGAATCTTCTGCAAGCTGAAAGATATTCATATAAATAAAATAAAATAAAAGATTATACCCTTTTTACAAAAGATCCACAGTGCCACCCTACTACACAAGCTTACGAAAAGCTATCGCAGGCGGCGTATTGGAAAAGATATTGTTTGTTATTGCCTCGGAGACTCCCGGAATTTATCCATAGAAATTGGACCTGTTTTACCGTTTTAATACTTGATTGACTTATCTTTATGCTGGTAGTGTTGGTATACAGGTGTGAAATGAAAAGGAAAGTTAAGCTTTCTTTTTGTGTGCCGTAAAAGATAGTGATAAGAATGATACGAGCTAGGGTAATGGAATGAGTAGTAAAAGAATTGGAGTGTAAAATATTTTTGCATTTGACTGCCTCGCTGGTTTAGTGGTTGTAAGCGTTACTGCTGGGCGTGAGGACCTGGGTTCGATCCCCAGGTCGGGCAAAGTGTTATTGGATGTTTTCGTGTAGAATTTTTCAGTAGCAGCCCGGAGTCTGGATTTGTGCCCAGTTGATGGCAATAATAATATGCTCGCCCCCTATTACATGGGACTTAAACTAAACGGCGAAATGAGGTGTATAAAGGTTACAGCTCATTAGAACCACCTGGTACCCGAACCGCACCGCCTCATCGCTCGGCGTCCACTCGTTGTCACCAGGTGGTCCACGGGTGGACGCCGCGTTATCATTAGTAAACGTCGCGTGGTCAACCAGAGGACCTCGCGCGGTCACCGAGTGGACCTCGCGTGGTCAACCAGTGGACCTCACGTAGTCAACGATGGAAATCGCGGGGCCCACGAATTTCCAAGTAGTCTGACAGCAATTGGCACCAGGTCTACACGTGTTTTTGGTTATGTAAAATTTTACCAAAATTTTACATATATTTTTGAACTTCTCGATAGGTTTTCCTTTATTAATTTTGAAAGCAAACGTCCGACATGTTAGAAAGAGGGGCTGGAAATGACGGGTGGGTGGGGAGCGGCGCATCGCTGACGCATTGTCCTCGCGTGAATCATTCGCGGGCCGCGCGCGGTCCACTTGATGGCAGCGCGCGGTTCACTCAAGGCAAGCATGCGAGCAGCGAGTTGTCACCGAGTGGTCAACTCGCTGTCCGCACGTGGACGGCATACGCCCGAGGCGATCCGGTGACGTTGCGGAGTTGATGTAGTGAGCGCACATCCATACAAATTCATATAAAGAATACGAACCGCAAGAGGCGAGGCGGTTTGGTTGGTTTGGTTTGGTGATTGGTTACGTTACGCAATTGCCCTACAGTTTTTAACTTAAGCCATCCTGTCTAGAAGGCAAGCGTTCAACCTATCACTATCACTGCTATTCTGAAGCCTACCCCATAAATCATATAATTCAGATAACAAAATGTCAGTAACAAAAACTTTATCCTCATCGCGTGTGCTCCGAATCGTTTACGAGTAACGATTTGATTAAGCGATCTAAAATTCTTAAGGCAGTATTTTTACTTTTTATCAAGCCTAGCAAATAAGTTACATCTCATTTTGTGATAAGGATCTACTAGAGAACGTTGGGCGATCACGCGAACTGTTAGTGTGCTAGTTTCTTTGTTCAGTTTCGTTGGTTAATTTTGATAAGGAGAAGACC
Source organism: Amphipyra tragopoginis (assembly GCA_905220435.1). Classification (NCBI taxonomy): domain Eukaryota; kingdom Metazoa; phylum Arthropoda; class Insecta; order Lepidoptera; family Noctuidae; genus Amphipyra; species Amphipyra tragopoginis. The sequence continues at coordinate 6,000,939 of HG991999.1, read as the reverse complement.
GAACCAAAAGAAAATATCGATTTCGTCGTCTTACGCGTCATCCTACGTGAGCGATCTACAAGCGACGCGAAGCGGTGCGGCGCGACGCGAAAACAACAAACAGTCGATACCTATTGAAGTGTCCTACGTGACCAAACGCACGCGGAATGCGGTGCGGCGCGGCGCGGCGCAAAGTGAACGCTGTCAGTTGACTTGATATTTTCACGCGAACTGGATGCGGTGCCGTACAGTGCTACTGAACGACGGCGGCGCGCGGCGAGCGGTCTGCGAGCTCGTAGGACAAAGCCGCCGCTTCGCACCGCATCGCATCGCTTCGCAATTCGCGTCGCTTTAAACCGCCTACGTAAGACGTCGTCTTAGAGCCATTATGCACTGTCGACGTTAGCCGGAGTCTTGGTCGACGGCGACTGTGACTTCCTATAGTTTAAATAGGTGTTTACGCACTTGGTCGCCGGTCGCCCGGACGACTACGCTTATGTTTTGGTCGACGAGAGACCAAGTCTCCGGCGACCAGTCGACAGTGCGCAATGGCTCTTAAAGTGAAAACCTCCCGAATGCATTTGGTCATTTCACGGTTGCTGTGGACCGTCACGTGGGCGAAGTCACGGGCAAAAGCTAGTCAATTATATTTATTACGAATTTTAAATACAGAATAAAGGCATTTCAATGCCTACAAAATAATTTCGCATAGAGCGGCTCTCATATAATTATTGTACCATTACGTCGTGACAAAATAAAAATGACCAAATTGCATTCTCGAGGTTTTCACTCTAAGGGCTCTTACATACCACGTTTTTTTAGGCGCTTTCGACGCGCGTCGCACGCAACTATAACGCGCTGCAAACGCGATGTTATTGCAACCAATTTACCTATTCACACGTTCATAAAATGGTAGTATGCGACGACTTTTTCGCGAGCTGTCGAAGCACTTGTAGCGGAGTTACATCGATACAGACACGCTGGCACAGCGCGTCTCTTTAGCTGCAAACACATACGTACAGCGCGTTTTAATCGGTTACTTGCCGACACGCGCGTCTGTAGCGCGATACACGCTCCTTCGCGCGTGTGCTACACGCGTTTTACTTTTCTCGTGAGTTTGCAGCGATGCAATCGCAAGTAATCTGCCTATTTCAAGTTTAGCAGCGCCAACAACGCGCGATAGAGAAACGCGCGTCGACGTCGCCTGAAAAAAACGTGGTGTGTAAGAGCTCTAAGGCGACGATATCGATATTTTATATGGAAAATGACACTTCCGAACGGCCCGAGTGCTGCGAATGATCTTAGTTTTCGCTGCCAATTTTTTATCTATTATTGTAAGACAATATATTAAACCAATTCTTTAAAATAAAAAACCTATAATCTGAAAAAAGAATCGTTGTAATCGCATTAAATCAGCTTGAGAGAATTTAAGTCATCATTCAGTCGAATGACGTCCACTGCTGGACATAGGCCTCCCCTAAACAATGTTGAGGGGGTTTGCCACTATCGCCACGCTTGGCAGGCGGGTTGGCGATCGCAGTGTGGTTGTTCAAGTAGAAAACGCTGCTGCCCATCCTCTAGTGAATCCTTTAGTCGCCTTTTACGACACCCATAGGAAAAAATGGGGTAGTGCTATTCTTTACATCCGGCACCACATGAACAAGTATTAAGATTCACGAGAGAATTTAACCTGCGTAGTACTGTAATTATAGACACAATAGATAAACAATGGCACTGACGATCCGGATCGTCGCGCGGGACGATACGTACCGGTTAAGTAAACAGGTTTAGAACGGTACGGACTTTAGGGTGGTAGTTAGCCAGGCAGCCCGTATAGGTCCTACCACCAAGCGTGCTGGGTTTTGTTGAATCTTGCAACACGCGTCTATTCCCCCCAGCGTTCTGTGAGGAAATTTTATATTCTAGTCCGTACACGGGAGTAAAGTAAAGTAAGTTTTTACCTATGATTGGTGCATGAAAAGAGCCTCCACGAGTGACGATACTTCAGTACGTCCGGCGCACCCTGGGCAGTCAGCCTCGCTGCCATCCTTGCTGACTGGCTAATCTTTTCACCACGGCATGGGCTATTCTTGTATAGCTCGTGCCGACACGAGAGAGAGACCTATGATTGGTACTGACGTATGGAAAGGTTCACTATACAAATCTGTGGGGTCTTTGCTTCACTATTGGTAAAGATACGAGTGTCATTATTTGCAGCAATTACGCTCGGTAAATCAACGAAATCTGCTTTAAATGGGGATTACGTAAATGCTTTTGTTAAAAAAAAAACATTATCCTGTAACTGTCCCACTGCTGGGCAAAGGCCTCTTCTCATACAAAGAAGGAACGAGCATTTATCACCACGCTTGCTCACTGCGGGTTGGCGATTTCAGAACATTAAGTCCAGGTTTCCTGACGATGTTTTCCTTCACCGTATGTCAGTGGCGTCTTAGATTATCTAAGAAAGTACCTACATATGACATTGAAAAAGTCACATTGGTACATGCCTGGGTTTGAACCCGCAACTCGGTGCTTAACAAGCGGGTCTGTAACGTCCGGGCCACCACGACATGTTTTAGTTATACCTTAAAAAATAGCAATATAATTTCTAAGGCTATTAAACTATACTAAAAACATAGTTTTTAATGGATTGATAATGCGTATCTATAATCTACGGTCGAGCAAAAACTTTAAATCTAAATTCTTCGAAGCGTATTATTATTAAATTTAAATGTTAATAAATCACATCTTGAGGTATAATACGAAATTCAAAGAAATCAAGAAAACATTGAATTATCAGAATAATCTTGAGTGGCAAATTAAACTTAACGTACAATCAACAAGATTAATTATAGAGTTCTTGCTAAAGGCACTTTATTAAATCATCAGATAAAACCTGAGTTCTTTGAACACAAAAGTTCAAACCTTATTATTATTTTTTATTCGTTTATTTATAGAGTACATGACCGTTTCTACGTAACAGGGCAGTTATTGGCGCGTTTTGAAGGGTCTCCAGCCAATGGTGGGGAAATAAAGTACTTAAACTAAGCTAACTACTTGTAATACATCATGACTACTATCAACAAAAGCACTAAGGGCGGCTTAGGACGATAAACACAGTTCAGACTACGCTATAATACATAGTATATAGCAAATATTATATAGCACAACGATACAAGATGATTTATTTGCCCAAAACATGAGTATACATACAGAGCATGAAAGATGTTAAAATTAAAAAATAAATGTCAGTCATGTTTTGCCTTTACGGCGTAATAGGTACCTACTGCCAATATATTTCAAATTTAAGCTTGAAAGGCAGACGCCGTTTTCTTCCGGCAATAGAAGTTAAATAGTCCATTAACACCCCCTCCCATAGACCAGTTTTATTTTCACCATATTTCACAATAGTTTTGCACCTACCTGGGACGGTCCATGACTGTACTCCAATAGTGCAGCCGTGGATAATCCCCGGTTGGTGCCCCACCCCATTTTAGATTAAAGTTCTCAAAGGGGCCTCTGCGCGTTGGACCTGTGTCCCCGTGTATGCCTTTCAAAGAACCGGACATCTTCCGCACGGAAGATGAGCCGTGACTAGAGCGACATAGGTACCTACATTAATTTTATTGACTATCACTTTTATCATAAAATGAAGAATCTATCAATGAATTATTTAAAATTGAAGTAAATTAATATAAATATTATACAAAACACGACAAAAAGTATCATAATAATCATAAGCTAATAGAAAACGATATCGCTCAGTAAACATTTTATAAAGACACATTCACACAACGCTATGCTATAAAGTATTGGCTTGCTGTACCCGATAAACTTGAGCGATATTCAGAGCTATATCATACGATTCTGTGGTCCACGCCCCGTTTCACTTCTATCCCATCCATCGCTCGACGGATCGCCGTCAAATAACTTGCTATATATAGTGGACCAGCTTGCGACATAGCGTATAGTGTGAACGTCATGCTATATAGTTATAGCTTATGATGCAATATGCTTTAAAATATAGCGGAATAGTATAGCGTAGTCTGAACCGCGCTTAAGGTCGACCCCAAGTGGGACTCGGACCTCGGCATAAGGCATTAAATTTCTTGTTACGTTTACGTAAAAAATATATACGCAAGGTCAATATACTTTGTGACAGCAAAACACGACACATGTCGCACTCTCTCAAATATTTATTAGTAGCATAAATAAGTGTAGAAGAAAAACTCACACGCATTGAAGCCAATCGATTCCCTACCTTCTCTAAAAGTCTCTAGGTTTACAATTCTTTTAACACAATCGTCAAGATCTTATCAAATATGATCGATTGTGCGACGAAAGAAATACACTACAGTATGAACTGTTAAATATTTTTTCAAATGGACTTTCAGCTTTAATGTTTGAAGGATAAGACTCAAAATCAAATGTGTATCTTTTATATTATTGTGTTATGAAAAGTATAAAATTATAAAGCTGTTCTGTTGAAGATATTTATGATAAATAGTTGTACTTCATTCAGTAAACCTGTACTGAACATAATACCTCTTTATAAATCAAGTACGATTACAAAAGCTACAAAAGATCAGTTAATGGCAAAGTCGGATAATGGGGGATTTATTCACCAGTCGCATCGCTTGTAAAAATGGAATCGCCAACCCATTTACACGGGTCGACAAAAATCGCATGCGACTTGTTTATTTCTAGCGGAACAACACAGCGCAAAAAACACCTCATGCGGCGGGCGATCGCCTGCAACTGACCATTTACATCGTCGACTTTAGTCACCCGCCGCATGCGGCTTGCCGCCGCACGGCAAAAGTCGGACGGCACCCAACTTTGGGGCTTGCGATTTTAGTCACTTGCGGCCTAGTCGAATTGTCATTTAGACAGTCGATTTTCGCTGTGCGGCCTAGCCGTGCGGCAAAAATCGACCCGTGTAAATCCCCTATAAGAGCGTCCCCATAGGATATAATACACAGACCAAAGGACATTAACAGTTTCGGGCCATAACCGTTACAGATATGAAATTATATTTAAAAAAAAAACATACACGCACGGATCATACGATTTGTAAGGTTAAGCTGCGCTTGCCGCGATCAGTCCGTGGATGAGTAACCGTCCTTTCAACATCGAGACCTCTCCGTGCCTTGATGAGCAAGTTAAGCCGTCGGTACCGGGTGTCATACGAATACCTATGACAGTATTTATAGTCAGAAGCCTGAACAACCGGTCTAATCTTAAGATATCGGCATTGCCCAGTAACTGGGTCGCGGAGGTCTGATGGCAGTCGCTCCGTGTAAAATACACGTATTCAGCCGCATCTGGATAGACTGAAAGCTGACCCCAGCATAGTTGGAAAAAGGCTAAGCAGCCTTGCAAGCCCTTCTACCTCTAAATCATATTACTAGCTCTATAGCTATGATCATTACCGGAAGATGTTTATAAGAAATCATCAAAGCATTTTATAAGGATTTATCATATGTATTTAGTCCTTAATAAACGAAAGAAAAAGCATGGCTGACTGTTTGCTAAAAAACCGGCCAAGTGCGAGTCGGACTTGCGCACGAAGAGTCCCGTACCATTGTCTATGTACAAAAACGGCAAAAAAATCATGTCTGTTGTATGGAGGCTCCCATACAACAGACATGATTTTTTTGCCCTTAAATATTTATTTTATTCTGTTTTTTAGTATTTGTTGTTGTAGCGGAAAAATACATCATCTGTGTAACTATCACGATTCATGAGATACAACCTGGTGACAGACGGACGGACAGATAGCGGAGTCTTAGTAATAGGGTCCCGTTTTAGCCTTCGGGTACAGAACCCTAATGGAAGTGGATGCTCCTTTTTTGAAGACGGTTAAAACATACCGTACACCATTTTTGACAACCAACTTCAATTTTTATACTTGGGTACAGAAATAGCTTAGTTTCATTAAATACTCCTTATTTGTAAACTTGTCGATCTACAAGTTTACAAATAAGAAGTATTTAATAAAACAAAGCTATTCCTGTACGGCCCTCAAAGGCACGGTACTCGGCAGTAATTATCAAGATATTTACGACTTAATAACAGGCCGCGTGTAGGTATAATTAAAGCTAGTCTTTCTTGTTCTAGTTTTAAAATAAAGTCAATAGGCTATTAGTGTGGAAAGTGCTCTTAATTATACCTAGTGGGTTATTGTTTTACGTACGCCGAGTATTTCGTAGTAAAAATAAACAGTTTCTACTTTTTTGATGATAGTCACTAAAGGTGCTCGTGGCTAAATAATTACAGCCGCATAGACCGATCTTCCGGGTTAAGCCACGCTTGCCGAGGTTGGTCTGTGGATGGGTGACCATTTACCATAGCGAGTTTCCTCCGTGCCTCGGAAAGCACGTAAAGCCGATGGTCCCGGCTGTCATTTGTAGATCTTTGACAGTCGTTACTGTTGGTCAGAAGCCAGAAAGTCTGACAACCAGTCTTACCAAGAGTATCGTATTGCCCAGTTACTGGGTTGTGGAGGTCTGATAGGCAGTCGCTCCATGTAAAATACTGATATTCAGCTGCATCCGGTTCGACTGGAAGCCGACCCCAACATAGTTGGGAAAAGGCTAGGCAGATGATGAGTCACTAAAGGTGACTGACAGAAACAAACAAAAAGTAGGAATTTTGTATGCGATCTTCGTCTTCACTCTTTTGCATCACATTGAGGTAATGTGAATAAAAAAAGAAAAAAAAAACGGCCAAGTGCGAGTCGGACTCGCGCATGAAGGGTTCCGTATGGTACCTACGGTTAAAAAAATGTGTTGGTATTTGGTTCTTTGACAAACTACGACAAAGGTGTTTGGAAATAACTCCTTCTGCACATGTGGCTTCTCTGGTACCTCATTAACGTCGTATGTGTATGTCTATTAACTAACCTCATTACGATTAGCTTTTTTTTTTTATTACTAGCGTTACTCTCAAGATATCTTTATCTTACTATACAGTGATTTTCTTTGTAATGTGTTTTGATGACAATTAACCATGTCAGTTGTTTTATATAGTTTAGCGTCCTTTTACCTTTTGTAAATGTGAGAGCTTTGTAGACTTGCTAGATGCCTGGATACCTAGTTAATTTGTGACCATATTTTTCATTTTGTTTTTTTGTGTGGTTCCTGCTCTTAAGTCTACTTTGCTCTCTCATATCTAAGTTATAACTGTACCCACTCAAATTGTTAAAGATATGGATTTTAAAAGAGTAACTATGGAGTTTCTTGCCAGCTCTTCTCCATAGGAAACGACTAATTGGAACCGTGCACCTAAATTCGACTTTTCATAAGAGCCTGTAATGGTTTATGTGAAATAAAAACTTTTTATTTTGTTTGGTGAAAACGTTGATTCGTTTTTATTTAAAACAAAAAAGGCTGCTGTAAAAAAAAAAAACCGGCCAAGTGCGAGTCGGATTCGCGCACGAAGGGTTCCGTACCATTATCTATAAAAACGCCAAAAAAATCATATCTGTTGTACGGGAGCCCCCTTAAAAAAATATTTTATTCTATTTTTTAGTATTTTTTGTTATAGCGGCAAAATACATCATCTGTGAAAATTTCAACTATCTAACTATCACGGGTCATGAGATAAACCCTGGTGACAGAGGGACGGACAGCGGAGTCTTAGTAATAGGGTCCCGTTTTACCCTTTGGATACGGAGCTCGGAAAATGTAGCTAATGCTTCTAAAGACGCATGCTATGCTAAAGCAGCAACCTTAACCACTGTAGCTACCGGCAAACATAATTAGGAGACTGGCCATATATTTTGAAATATGCAGAGCAATGCAACTACAGATTTAAATAAAATACAGTCAGCGAGAAAAAGGCTCATTTTCACAAAATATTTTTATGATGCTAATCGATCCTATTTTTCATAAGGATCAAAAGACTCGTACCTCCGGTTTCTGAATTGAGAATTCGGGATAAGCAATACTAAAGTAGTATTTGAGTACGGAGTTGTCAAAAAAAACTTTAAAATCCGTTATTTTTTTGACAACTCCGTACTCAAATGTTACTTAAGTACTGCTTATCCTAAAATTCTCAATTCAGAGAACGGAGGTTACTGACTAGAAACGTCAGAAATTGCAGCGTGCGATGAAGTAATTTTATATTCTAGCATGTCCGTACGGGGTAATAAATTAATGATAATGGTCCTTATTATGTTATGCATAATCTAAACTAAATTAAAGCTATTGCCATCTTTTACTCTAATAAAAACAGAGACGGGCGTAAATAAGAGCTGTCTGTGTCTAATTTAGTTGCATTAAAATTTCTATACAAAGACGTCAGGTCAGAACGTTTCGACTAAAAACACGGAGAATTTCAAAACGTAAACTATACAGGGTGTTAACGAATTCCTGTAATTTGTTAAAACCACATGACCTACTACTGGTGTAGATTGCCCCCGCACGGGAATTAGCTAATATAAAAATAAAAATCTTTTTTTTTTCATGCGGTATGGGTAAGTAATCGTATCTAAACCATCTATATGGATTCAGTAAAAAAAATAAGAAAATGATTTTTTGCAAAAAAAATATTTTATTTAAGTCAACATTTCGATGCCACGCATAAATTAATGAAATTACGGCGACGCGGCTGGCGGGCACTACTAACGCGATATCGCTCTTTACAGTCAGCTAACTTGGGGCTCTAAAATGACTCAGGAATAGAAATCCATAATTTTATTTTGAATTTTTTTTTACTTCATTTTCAAAAATACCCATTGAGGGTTAATCTGTGTCACCAGTAGATCACGGGGTTTGAAGGAATTACACGAATTCGTTTCAATCCTGTATACCTATTAATGAAAATGGTCCTTATTATGTTATGCATAAACTAAACTAAATTAAGGCTATTATATATTATACCTGTACTATTATTTATTCTGTGCTATTGCCATCTTTTTACTTTGATAAAAAAAGAGACGGGCGTAAATAAAAACTGTCTAGTTTAGTTGAATAAAATTTTTTATACAAAGACAACACGTCAGAACGTTTCGACTAAAAACACGGAGAATTTCAAAGCGTAAACTATATTTTATTGACATCACTAACTTAATTTTATCTATCACCGTCATTTTCTCACAGTCTATAGCTATGCCTAGTCTACACCAATACGCTTTCATGTTCATCTTGCGTCTTCGTCTGAGGCATGCATGCAGCACCATAGTGCATGCCTTAATACTAGTTCGACAAAAGCGCATGCCCCTAGCGCACGCTGATCCGTCTATTGTATGTCAACTGACGACTGACCGAAGCGCACCGGTGTAGACGATAAGCTGCATGCGTCTTATGGCAATCAATATTGCATGCGCTTGACGCAAGAGGAATTGAAAGTTGAAAGCGCAAGATGAACATGAAATCGCACTGGTGTAGACATAACATATTGGTAACAGATAGCAATTCTCAAATTTATGTTTTGCTGGTAAGCAAGAGAATCGGCATCAATGAATGATCCATATCGCGACTGATAAATTGGATCGCACAAAAGCATTATACCCTTGACTACAACGAACCCGATGACGAAATAACCCTCCTCCAGGAGGCGAGTAAATCGACCGGCACAATACACAACGTCCGCCGCCGTCCGGCATACCGTCTTCGCCGACGAGGCCCGTCGTGACGTCCCACCGCCGCCGGTCGCGATCCACCGAGCTCTCCCGTCGTAGAGCCGGTCGTCTTTTCAGACTCCGCAGTCACACCGATAATTCAGCCCTCATCAAGCTGTCTCCCCTATGTCCACGCCAGCAACGCCCTAAGCCGAGGTCCGAGTCCCACTAGGGGTCGCCCTTAGTGCTGTTGTTGCAGGTAGTCATGATGTTAGTGTAGTACAAGTAGTTAGCTTAGGTTAAGTATTTTACTTCCCCCCCCATTGGTTGGAGACCCTTCAGGTCTCGCCAATGTCTACCGGGTTACGTAGAAACCGTCCCCTAGGACGATCTACAGCAGTCAAATAGAAAAAAAAAAGAAAAGAACTACAACCCTTGGTAGTAAGCACAAAAAACTACAAAGGAATAAGTAAGTTAACAAAATTACAGTTCTTGTTAAAAGTCTTTATCAGAAAATTGCTTCCCAAATTGGATTTTTATAAATTACAGAGCAATAAGGAACACACAAATCACACGATAATGAGGCATCATAATTGGAGGCTAATTGAAAATCGATAGACTGTACACTACCGTACCCGAGTCGAAATGCTGTTCCCGGAAATGAGTATACCTCTCCCCTTCTATTCCCGCGTGTGTCGGAAATGGTAACTAAAAGATAAAAAAGAAAGAAGGAAAGAAAATAAAATTTTATTCAGCCAAGGACACAAAGACAGCATAAACAATAAAACATACACATTGTATGCTGTCGAGCACGCCCATGCCGAAAGATTCACCCTTGCAGTGACACACAAACAGAGGTAATTTTAAATATAAATGTTATTTGTTTGTGTGGGTAAAATAAATAATGCATGTTGAAAAAAATATAACAAAAATAAATATAATACAATTTTAATTTGTGCCAGCTAATCAAAATCTGATCTGGATGATGTCAAGAAGATTCAGTAGCACTTCAGTAGAGCTTCTTGTTAAAAAATTCGTTCAGTGAAGTTCTACTATCAGTAACACCATTCCTATTCCTGCCGCCCAAATTTTTATACAATGCAAGCAGCATTGAGGAGTTATAAAAAAGCGTTATTGGTTCGTGAAAAGATTAGCTGGTCAGCAAGTTTGGTAGTGGAGTTGACTGCCCAGGGTGCGCCTGACGTACTTAAGTATTATCACTCGTGGAGGCTTTTTTAATATACTCCTCAGGCTCCTGGGCTTCATCTCAAAATGAGAAGAGTTTAGATCTAATTCTAAACATACCATCGAGAATTTTGAAAGCCCTGTTGTACAGGTTTCCTCACGATGGTTTTCTTCGGCGTTAAATTAAAATCTGATCCGGACGTGAACTCGAAAAGTCGGAGGTGAAGGCTGAGATCGAACTCAGACCCTAAGAGCGTTTGTCCACCGCTGCCGTCACCGAGAAACGAGATTATTTCGGACCGAGTTCGGAACGACGTGACGGCGATCGTTTGTCCACCGCCACCGATCTCGGTGGTTAGCAACACAACACAAAAGCTCGTGTACCGGCGCTGGCAATCTCGGATGTAGTGGACAAGTACAGACGTGTTTTGTATTGCCAGCATTTCGGCCCGTCACGATCTCGGCCGAGTTCTAGCGGTAGCGCCGATTTACTTACAATCTCAGAGGCGGAGATGACGGCGCTCGGATGACGGACGTGCGGTGGACACGCAGTCATAGTAATGTAAGTATCGCTTCTTCGGCAACGTCATCTCGATCTCGGTGACGGCGGACGGTGGACAAACGGCCTAAGGCTGCTTTTCCACCTGAGCTGTGTCATGCAACGTAGCTATGGATGCGTTTGATATCCACCAATTATATTCATTGGTCCACATAGCGTAGCACTGGTGGAAACTGATTCAAAGCTACGTTTTTTATATGGAAGGATGCGTGCTATGGATGCGAGCTATGGATGCGTGCTACGGATGGTCGCGGGTAGTGTAGATAAGTGCAGAGCAGTGTACCCATAGTAGCTTGAGTTGCGCATCTTCCTCGCACAGCTACCATGCGGCGCCGCATTTTCATAGCACATCTTACTCGCTCCGCTACATAGCTTAGAATCAGAGGAAACGTTCACATAGTTTAGTAGCTTAGCTTTTACATTCTCGCAGCATAGCTGCTTAGCACATCTTTGGTGGAAAGGCACCCTCGTGAAAGTAGTTTCTAAGATGACACCACACCGTAACAATATCCGCGTTCAGAAACATACTACACAGTTCTAACTTAGTCTAATCATAGTATTAACCTTTACCCCCTCAATACTCCCAAACTTCTTGGGCGTCACTGACAGGAAGTTTTCCAACTAACTTAGTACACTATTTTGTTGCCAAGTCACAAGTTAGAGAAGCTAAAGTTATTCTGATTCTTGGTAGGATGTGTTGGGAGTTGATTAGGTATAAAATGATTCGATTAAGGAGTTTGGACGACTTTTTGTTCCGCTGTCTTAGGTGCTGTCTGAGCAGTTCGTGGCTTATTAACAAACTGCCTGGATCATACGGTTTGTAAGTTTCGTGGATGGGTGCCCGTTCATTACGAATCGAGACCCCTCCGTGCCTCGGTGAGTACGAAGCTGTCGGTCGGTCCCGGATGTCATACGAATACTTATAACAGTCGAAGCACTAAAATGTCACAACCAGTCTAATCTTAGGATATCGGCATTGTACCGTATCTAACTAGGTTGCGAAGGTCTGATGGCAGTCGTTCCGTGTAAAGTACTGGTATTCAGTTGCACCTGGTAAGACTGGAAGCTGACCCCAACATAGTTGGGAAAAGGCTAGGCAGATAGTGTATCTCTTACTACATAATTTTAATTACCAGAGACCGCGACCATCTTATCATACTTACCAAGAAAAACAGCACCTGTGATAATAAAAATTCTGATGGCCATACACATTTTAGCGTAACCAGAACCTCTTTTGGTTTTAATTAGCATTCTATCAACAAACAATATCTATATCTAGCGATGTTTTGCAATAAGCTGAAAAGACTATCCACGAAAATCCAATTTGCGACCTTCAGAACAACAGATCCAGCTTCCTAATTCCTCAAGATATACTACAAGTCTAGCGCATAACTGAGTCAGTGCCTGAAGTAGCTGCGCGGTGCGGGAGGGGTGTGGTGACGCGACGCGAGAGCTCACTGATTCAACTTGTGACAACTGTCACCCCTCCCGCACCGCGCAGCTACTTCAGGCACTGACTCAGTTATGCGCTAGACTTGTAGTATATCTTGAGGAATTAGGAAGCTGGATCTGTTGTTCTGAAGGTCGCAAATTGGATTTTCGTGGAGAGTCTTTTCAGCTTATTGCAAAACATTGCTAGATGTAGATATTGTTTGTTGATAGAATGCTAATTAAAACCAACAGAGGTTCTGGTTACGCTAAAATGTGTATGGCCATCAGAATTTTTATTATCACAGTTGCTATTTTTCTTCTATGATAAGATGGTCGCTGTCTCTGGTAATTAAAATGTGTACAAGTACCTATATTAACACGGTTGCGTTTGAAATAACAGATTTGTTCGATGACGAGTAAAGCCGTCTCGTACCGGACTTAAAGAATAGCACTACCCCATCTCTTCCCGTGGGTGTCGTAAAAGGCCACTAAAGCCTCATTTACGGAGACGCGGGGCGTCGCGCTTCGCGTTGTGCGGCGCGACCCGCACTGAATTTAAACACAATTATGGCGTTGTATGAGAGCGTTTACGGAGAAGCAATTTTACACGCGTTTGCTTGAAATGTAGGCGGAGCCCGCGGATGGCACCGCCGCATCGCACGCGAAGTTTATCGCGGCAGCGCACGCAGCGTTGCGACCAGCTATTCCTGCAACTCTCCGTCCACTATAAAACGTAGCGTCAACAGCGGCGGGGACCGCGGCGTCGCACGCGCCGCATCTTCATAAACGTGAACGTTTTGCAAGTGAGCTGTCAACAGTGTGTACAGAGCAATCGTGGTCGTGTGTGGACATGGAATTGTTACCGAATGATACTTATACATTTAAAAGCACAGCTAACGGTGCGCTGCGCTGGTTGGACCATTGTGTGGTGAGTAGTGCAGCCAGACAATTAGTAATTAAAGCAGCTGTTTTGTATGATGTTTACTCGTCGGACCACATTCCTTTAGTCATTGAGTGTAACATTAATTTAATAATACCCAAGTTAGTGAGCAAAACCCACTCTTGTAACAAGGTCATTTGGGGTGAAAGAAATACTAAACAAATTGATGAATATTCAAACTTTTGTCACTCAAAATTAAGATTAATAGATTTTCCTACGGAATTTCGTTATTGTTCGCATGGAATGTGCTCTGATACTAGCCACCACAAACTGTTAGATGATATGTACGACACAGTCATAAGTATTTTGAAAGAAGGCGCTGTTATTTCGTATATAGGTGCTGATAACCTGCGTTGTAAAAGAAAATATGTGACTGGTTGGAATGTGCATGTACGTGACGCTCACAGGGAGGCTCGCATGCATTATCAGACGTGGTTGCTGCTTAACAAACCCGCATCGGGATGCATTTACACAAATATGTGTAAATCCAGGAAGGTTTTTAAAGATAAGCTAAAATATTGCCAGGATAATGTACAGCAAATAAAAATGGATATTTTAGCTAAAAATCAGACTGACAAGCAGTTTGGTGCATTTTGGAAGGCAACAAATAAATTGAATCCGCGGTCGAGTTTTCCGGTGAGCGTGGCAGGCGTGCATGAGCCAACAGAAATAGCAAACTTATTTAAGCAACACTTTAAGGTTGAGTCACCACTTATTAGAACGACACAGGTTGTCGATGCTGAGGCCGTTTCTGGGGACATTAACGTTCGATTTACTGCTAAGGAAGTTGCATCGGTGGTAAAATCAATGAAAAGAGGTAAGTCACCAGGTCACGATGGCCTCAGTATCGAACATCTGAAATACGCCGGTGTGCACTTACCACGCGTACTTGCCATGTTTTTTAATTTGTGTGTCAGTCACTGTTATTTACCAAATAGCTTCATGTTTACAGTTGTGGTGCCTATTATTAAAAATAAAACTGGGAATGTCTCTGATGCCTCAAATTACAGGCCTATATCCTTGGCAACTGTTTCAGCCAAGGTGCTGGACAGTCTGCTTGACGAACAATTGGCTAAGCATTTAATACTGCATGACGCTCAGTTTGGCTTTAGGCCGGGGCTGTCCACTGAAAGCGCTATATTGTGTCTCAAGCAGACTGTGCAGTACTACAAGGATAGAAAAACGCCTGTCTTTGCCTGTTTTTTGGACCTATCGAAGGCGTTCGATCTTGTCAGTTATGATGTTATGTGGAGTAAGTTGTCAGAGGAAACTTCTGTACCAATGGAAGTTATATCAATATTTAAATATTGGTATAGCAACCAACGCAATTGTGTAAGGTGGAACGGATCACTGTCGAGTATGTATCGGTTGGAATGCGGAGTGAGGCAGGGTGGATTAAGCTCACCTCGCTTGTTCAACCTGTACATTAACCGGCTGATTGTTGAGCTCAGCAGCACCAAGGTCGGATGTCATATTGATGGAGTGTGTACCAATAATCTTAGTTACGCAGACGACATGGTGTTGCTGAGTCCATCAATCAGTGCTATGAGAAGGTTAATGTCGATATGCGAATCATATGCGGTGGCTCATGGGCTCAAATATAATGTCGGGAAGAGTGAACTCATGCTCTTTAAAGCCCGTGGTTTTTCTTACCCTACATTTCCCAATGTATCACTGTGTGGCACTCCTTTGTGTAGGGTATCTAAATTTAAATATTTGGGTCACTGGGTCACCGATGATTTAAGTGATAATGTAGATGTAGAAAGGGAACGCAGGTCGCTGGCTGTCCGGTGTAACATGCTGGCCCGCAGGTTTGCACGGTGTACGAATTCGGTTAAAATAACGCTTTTTAAAGCATATTGCCAATCTTTCTACACCTGCAACCTGTGGGTCAATTATTCGCAGCGGGCATACAGCGACCTGCGTGTCCAATATAATAATGCACTCAGGGTACTGTTGGGGCTGCCATGGCGTTGTAGTGCGTCAGGGATGTTTGCTGAGGCGCGGGTTGATGGCTTTGCTGCCATCATCAGGAAAAGATGCGCCTCCCTACTCACTCGCGTTCGTGGCAGTACCAACACTATACTGGGTGTTTTTACTGATCGGTGGGAGTCCCCCATGCTGCAAAGGTGGGTGCGGCTTCATACCGTAATTTAATTATTATTATTTCCCAATTAACATTAGTTTTTTAAGTAAATTGTTACTAACAAAATATGGACCTGGTCTGAATTAAATGATTATTATTATTATTATTATTATAAACAACATCGTACATTGCCATATGTTTGTGCTTGCGCGTGTGATGATGCGGGCCGCTGCACGCGCCAACGCTCCGTAAACAGAAAAATCTTACGACGCGCCGCGAGACGCCACGCCGCACGCGACGCGCGACGCCCCGCGTCTCCGTAAATGAGGCCTAAGGGATTCTCTAGAGGATGGGCAGCAGCGTTCTCTGAGTACTTTAACAAGCATACTGCGACCGCAAACCCGCCTGCTAAGCGTGGCGATTACGGCAAACCCCCCTTTTTCGGGGAGGCCTATGTCCTGCAGTGGACGTCTTTTGGCTGAATGATGATGATGAGTAAAGCCGTGGAGTAAACATAACATCACGAATATATTCCCCGAAGTTTTGGGCTCAAGTGTATAGTATACACCCTCATTTTGCCATTATGTTTAAGCCTCATATAATAGGGGGCGATCCTATTGCCACCAACCGGGCACAAATCCATACTCCGGGCTGCTACTGAGAAATTCGACACACCCATTAACACTTTGCCCAACCTGGTGATCGAATCTAGGACCCCACGCTCAGCAGTCGCGCTTGCGACCGCTAGACCAACGAGACTGAAATTCCAAGGTTACAGACACTATCAACATTTCTCCTTGGTAGTCTGGCTTTAGCCAAATCTTCACAGTACATCAAAGTTCTAAGACTACATCACGCAATGCTTGCGTGACGAACACAAAATTGTTATTGATTTAAAATAATAACAGTGGTGGCAAGCAAACAACGCTGTGCCGCACTGTACCTACGTACTGTTGAACACGAATGTTCGATTTTCACTATCATTAATGTACAGTCGCGCCGATTAACCTTTGTGTACTTTCTTGATGACAAAGACTTGTGAAACAGTGGAATTATAGGGTAGGTATAATCAGTGTGTAACGATTTTGTAAAATACTGTTTCCTTACAAAATGTGTACAAGCTGTAATGGTGCTATGGTAACTTATGATTAAAATAATATTTTGGAAAAGAAAGAAAAAAAACACGCCCAAGCGGACGCACATGCGTAATTAAAACATAATATTTATTTAAATTAATAAAAACTATATTATAAACAAACAAAAATTTTACTAAATTGAAACATAAATTGCCAGGAAACCCAAAAATAATACTATGGTTCATTATCATAATCGTGTATGGCGTGGCATGCTTTTTTGCGCACGGGTTTTTACAGGTGGTTATTTTTCTCTATAAACAAAAAATATGTTCATATTTTACATACATCTATAAATAGAAACATAACCATACCATACCTACTATATTTAATATTACATTAGACAAAAAAAAAAAACTGCAAAAAAAAGACAAAATGAAGAACATGTTTGCTTCCAGTTGAGACTCCAAAACATGCTTTTATGAACCTTTTTGGTCAATCAAGATGAGCTGAAACTCTGCTTATAGAAATGGTCCAAAAGGTATACATGCATTAGTGTGCCACTTTTGTCTAATTTTATATTAGACGGAGTACTTATTGACGAATTACAAACATAAACTCGTCCCAAATAGCATTAGCGCTTAGCACACTGATGATGCGATCTTAATAATGATTTATCATCAGTATAAACTCTTACAATGTCCGTCTCACCGTTCTGACTTTATACACTTTTCGTTCTTCAGAAAGAAAGGTAGAAAATGCCTAAGACATTAAGTCCGCTTCTCTACTAATTTGGAGCACAAATAATAAAAAAACTGCACATTCTTTTCATCATCAACATAATTCAGCCATAGGTCGTCCACTGCTGGGCATAGGCCTCCTCCAAGCCAGGGACTGAAAGCGGTTACGGTTAGAAGTTAAGATACCTCAAAAATATATCGGTACCGGTTTAAAATAAAGGTTGAGCTATACCGTTATTTAACCTTTATACGATTTCAGTACCGAAAAACATGCGAGACGGAGAGGCGCGGGCGCGCGGAATCGATGCGGGGGGAGGGTCGAAGACGTTAGAACTTGTGTATTTTGCTTCTACCGAAATATACCGGTAGGTATGCATATCCAATCTCAAAATTCCGCTACTGAAAAAAAAACGGTATCGAAAAATTTCGGTAACCCTTATTTAACGGTATGACGTCATACTGAAATTTAAAGGTACCTTAGTTTTTGAGTAATTCAGTCCCTGCCCCAAACATCGCCACATCAACCAGTCCTATGCTTCTACATCTAGCGAATTCCTGCAACCTTCACCAAATCATCGGCTTACATTGTGGACATACTTTTATCATCAAAAAAATCCTTTAAACGACTTTTGTCTCAAGTACAGAGAAGCTGGCCTACACAACACAATACAAAACGAACACCAAACACAATACTACCTCAAAAACTAAAACCCCAACACTTAAACAACAAGAACGAAAAACGAATATTAATCCTCAAGAAATCGGACACTGAAAAACTGGATTCAGAAAATTGTAGACACAGCAATTTGTTGGAACAGTTAAACTGGTAACGGAGGATTTATGTCGAGACAACCTTAAAACAAGCTGGGTGTTTCTTCGGCTATCTTTCGTGATATATTATTTACGAAGGAAAAAATATTGGCGTCCGTCTTGTTGCGTTGCGTCGCGATTTCGGGCGTTTTTCTGTTGGCTGTCAGATTTTGTGATTGAGGTTTGTTATTTTTTTTTTATTGTTTGGTGTTAAAAATGACTGAATTAGGTTTATTGCTTTTGAACTTGAGGATATTGACTTCAAATAAAGCCATGCATTAAGTCGCATTGTAGAATATGTCATAAAAAAAGGAAATTATTCGGTATGAAGTTGGCTTAACTTTCACTCAAATTCACGTAGTGGTTGGTGAGGAAGGTGAAGTGGTTTACGTTAAACGACATGAAACCCGACACTTTGTAATGTAACAGACGGCCCTAGGATCTCCTGAGAGCACGTCTGCCACACCAGTTGTAAAGAATGTGTAGAGCATTCTATACCTAGTAGTGTACTTAACAATAATAAGATGCTTATAGAATAAGAGGCAGGACTGCGTCACGTCCCTTGGAGTAGTCAGCGAGTTCCTTCTTGTCGTTACGGCGTCCGTCGATGGCCCACACAGCCATCTGATAGAAACCGGCGGCAGCAAACAGACCGGCTGTAGCATTTAGTCATAGTCATTAGTAGACGTAGACGACAGCCGGTCCGATCGCCGATCTCGTATGTGTAGCAGGAGACGAAGTGAAAAGAAGGGGGTCACCCTCGGGCACCGGAACGCATCTCACCCCGGTACCACGGGAGCGCAGGTTCCCGGATAGGTGGTGGAGGCTCAGGCCGTCCAGCCCCCCGGAGTCCCATGTAAAGGCAGGTGTTGCTTAGAGCAGTGTATAGGGAATGGTTGATGTGATGGCATACCACATATAATTAAACGGTCACTCACACGGATTTAAATTTATAATATTTATATCAATATAATATAATAAACAGTAAATCATAGTATCAAAAATCACCATGGTGTAAAACAAATCAAAGTCCAGTCTCATTTCAAATCCCTATCTGTCATTATTAAAAAAAAGTATAAAATATAAAAATGGCCAGTAGGTAGGTGAATGACTATGAAGGTGATACTACATTACCCCAAAAACCCGGAAAAAAAAAATTTTTACTCAGAAAAAAATTTTTTTTTCAATCTATAAATTTTGAGGTTAGGAATATATTACCTTGACACATGCATTCATCATTCTATCAAACAATCAAGCACTCACACTAACAGAGGGAGGGGATATGGCTCACGACTACTTTGAGATCAATGGCACATACTCCACAAGGATATATTATGAGATAATGAAGGCTTATTTTTAGGGTGTCATAACCCGCACCGCTTAGAAAACCCAAAGAAAGATTATAGATAATGAAGGCTTATTTTTAGGGTGTCATTACCCGCACCGCATAGAAGAGAATAGATTATAGGTAATGAAGGCTTATTTTTAGGGTGTCATTACCCGCACCGCTTAGAAGAGAATATAGTAGATACGGAGGAAAAGATAGTAAAGGGAAAAAAAAAGAATGGGGATGATAGCCACGTGATGTAAAAAAAAGCCAAATAGTTCCCAATAATGAAATGAGATGAGATGAGATAGGTACAGTAATATAAAAAAAACAGAACATACAATTTAAAAACATAACTAATTAATAAAAAAAATACAAATGACAGATAGGAAATACAAACGGTAGAGAT
This sequence comes from Amphipyra tragopoginis, assembly GCA_905220435.1. Lineage (NCBI taxonomy): Eukaryota > Metazoa > Arthropoda > Insecta > Lepidoptera > Noctuidae > Amphipyra > Amphipyra tragopoginis. The sequence goes on along the minus strand of HG991999.1, from coordinate 5,980,835 downwards.
AAAAGTACTAGAGACTTATGTTGCTGCATTCTGGCTGTGAGCAAGTAAGGCAACATAAAGTTTATCAAAAAAAAAATTGGCAAGTAAACGGTAAGCAAGTAGACCCAAGTTTAAAAATAACTTCTAACTCGTTTCATCGTGAAGTGATGAATGTAGTACTATTCAATGTTAGTAGTAGTGTAGTAGTGTAGTGTAGTTAGTAATTACTAGTAGTGTAGTTAGTAATTACTAGTAGTAGTAGAGTAGTTAGTAATTACTAGTAGTAGAGTAGTTAGTAATTACTAGTAGTAGTCGAGTAGTTAGTAATTACTAGTAGTAGTAGAGTAGTTAGTAATTACTAGTAGTAGTAGAGTAGTTAGTAATTACTAGTAGTAGTAGTGTAGTTAGTAATTATTAGCAGTAGTAGAGTAGTTAGTAATTACTAGTAGTAGTAGTAGTAATATTAATAGAAGTGTAGTAGTAGTAGTGTAGTTTAATGTTGTAAGAGTACTGAAGAATGTACTACGTTCGAGTAATGTTTGAAGTATATCGTAAGTTCACACCGAGTCGAAAAATAGTTCGCAAGATATTCGTACTTTAATTTAGGATTCAGAAAAAAAATCTTTAAGAAAGAAGATTTAATTCCAACTTAAAAGATCAAAAGAGTTCGCAATTAACCATAAAGTTGTCAAACTCAAAAGAAAAATAAATACGTCAATATATTATGACAAATTTATGTTGACGTATTATATGTCAACATCCTAAAATAAATAATATTGAATTATTTTTATAGGAAAATAATTCAGTATTTCATTTCCGTAAAACTCTAAATTAAACGTACGAATAGTAAGTATGAAGGAAATATGTAGGTAAGATAACCGTTCCACACAGAAATAAAACCACACAAATTTTATTCCTAATAGTGAGTAACAGCAGGAATAGAAGAATTTATTTTTCTAAGAATATTGCGGCAGACGCAATCTAAGTAGACTAGCTAAGCTACAACTTGGGTTTACTACAACCAACCAACAAGGTAGAAAGCATAATCATCTACAGCAAAAATATTAAGTCACCTTACAGGATAGCAAGATGAAACGTAGAACGTAGGGTACGGAGGCTCACCAGAATGCAACACAATATCTCTGAAAAGACAAATAAATATTAACAGAGCGTTAGGAGTGGAGGGAAAAGAGTAAAAATAGAGAATACATAGAGATAATAGAGGCCGAATGAATATCCAAACTATACAATTCGTAGCTGAATTATTTTTGAATTTAGAGGAAAGGGAGGGGTTCAGACAAAGTTGGGCGCCAAACTGTAATGTAACAGACGGCCCTAGGATCTCCTGAGAGCACGTCTGCCACACCAGTTGTAAAGAATGTGTAGAGCATTCTATACCTAGTAGTGTACTTAACAATAATAAGATGCTTATAGAATAAGAGGCAGGACTGCGTCACGTCCCTTGGAGTAGTCAGCGAGTTCCTTCTTGTCGTTACGGCGTCCGTCGATGGCCCACACAGCCATCTGATAGAAACCGGCGGCAGCAAACAGACCGGCTGTAGCATTTAGTCATAGTCATTAGTAGACGTAGACGACAGCCGGTCCGATCGCCGATCTCGTATGTGTAGCAGGAGACGAAGTGAAAAGAAGGGGGTCACCCTCGGGCACCGGAACGCATCTCACCCCGGTACCACGGGAGCGCAGGTTCCCGGATAGGTGGTGGAGGCTCAGGCCGTCCAGCCCCCCGGAGTCCCATGTAAAGGCAGGTGTTGCTTAGAGCAGTGTATAGGGAATGGTTGATGTGATGGCATACCACATATAATTAAACGGTCACTCACACGGATTTAAATTTATAATATTTATATCAATATAATATAATAAACAGTAAATCATAGTATCAAAAATCACCATGGTGTAAAACAAATCAAAGTCCAGTCTCATTTCAAATCCCTATCTGTCATTATTAAAAAAAAGTATAAAATATAAAAATGGCCAGTAGGTAGGTGAATGACTATGAAGGTGATACTACAACTTGAAAGTGATTTATTTTGGATAATTACGTAGCAATGATGAGGACCATAACACAAACCTGTTATGAATATTAAAATGAACAAAAAAACATTTATACTCCTACACACACACACACACATACATACATACATACATACACACACACACACACGCACACACACATAGTCTAAAATGCACGTCTGTACCTACTTTTCATTTTTTTTTTTTTTATATTACCTACTTGGTTCTGCTGATTTTGCTGTTGGCATTACTGTGTAATTAAATAAAAGGAACACACTGGCTCGTGTAATACAGTATTATACTAGCTCAGGGGCCAGGGATTTCAAATAATTTAATATAATAATTTTCATAATAATTTTTAGTCGGTAGTCGTTTCATGGGCGGAGTAAGTCGAAAAAAATTATTAAAATGTCAAAACAACGTTGGATGGCTTATACAAATATGGCTTATACAATGAATACCAGCGAAAAAAGAGAATAAAGCTTTGATGTTGGCGGAGCCATGAACACAGACATACTGTGGATTTCACGACACTATTATTTTTAATGAAACTAGTTTCACAGGTACTGAAAGTAATGTCATGAAATTAATTTCATCATGCATGAAACTTGTTTCGTAATGTAAATTCGGCTTAATCGATGCGAGATCAGCTCATTTATCTACAAATACAATATGTGTTACCTCACGTACATTCCTACTTCTACTCTATCCTATATTTTATTCTGGAGCCATTTCTACATTATTTATTCCTGTACTACGCACACGTTTCAACATTACAACTTACTACCCGCAAAACAGGTGGAGAAAAATATTTACATACATCTGGCAGCACTGAACGCGTAATTGCATTAACATTTTTAATTAAATTATAATTTTACCAACATCGGACGCTCAAAAATTATGTAAAAAAATATATATGTATGAGCATCTTTTAAGTCAAAATAAAAAGAGGTTTGCAAATATATGTAAATTGAAATTTAATTATTTCAGCACTCTTGAAATAAAGTGAAACGTTGATTATTTTATAGGGCTGCCTTCTGGTCAAACAACATACATACATGAAAGATTATTTAGGACTAGATAGACACACATTTTGCCCATAGAAACTGGACTTTGGTATTTTATTTATATATTTTATTAGGTTCACTAACAATTGTTTATACATAATCGTAATAAAAATTACATGTTTAGAATAATTTTACAGTACAACAATTACTTATAGGTAAACACGTCTTTTATCTGTTCTGTGGTAAACACCACATTCACAATTCAGAGAATCCAAAAGATAAGCTAACTTACATAGTAATAAGCGCTAATTATTAATGAAATTGCATTGGTAAAAAAGATAAAATAAACAAAATGAATAAAATGGATAAAATATATTTCATGAAATTGTGAAGATCGATAAAATAAATTAAAATACATGCATTTGATAAAAGTGGTAAAAAATTACAAATTACTTGAAGATGCGTACGCATGCTTTCACAGTAACGCTTTATGCAAAAGTGAACCATTTCCGTGATAATATAGAATATTATATAGATATTATTGCCAACTCCTCACTATAAAAATAATATTTTTAAAAATGAACGGTATTACCATTGCAATTTAACGCCATGCAATGACACATAACGCTTGTAAAAGCATTGCAATTTATAATTCACAACAAAGGGCCATCGATCAGTCATCTGACTGGAACAATAGGTTGCGACTGCACCATTAGACATATGAAATATTATGAGTTCAACGCAGCGTTTGAACGTGGCCTTAATTTATAAGTTTCAAACACAGTATCACGTTATTTATTACTTTGTACGGGATAAACGATATCAAGAGAAATTTTTAAAATAGCTATTTTCAAATTATCGACGAAAAAAAATGTTAGAGGCAGCGTAAACGGATATTAAGTATATTACATTGAACATCTTGAAAACTGTATCTGAATTTCGCATCACATTCGTAATTACAATAGCTTTCACCATAACAATACAATAGTATTTATTGCGCGGTACATAGTTGTGGAGAAATCCGAGTGTTTTTAACAATTTATATGCTGGTTTAAAAATACTACTATGCTAAGTACGTATAATAATATTATGATTGTGACATTTTGTTTTTGTTTCTGGCCAAATATTTCTGTAGCTCACTCGACGTAATTCTATTTTGCAATTATGTAGCTCAATTTTAATTAGCAATTATGTAGCAACCGTTTTAAGTAAACTTCGTAAGCTTTACTTTAATTTGTATCTTCTATATTACTCTTATTTGTACGCCATAATGTGGCGAACCATGTTAGGTCGATATATAAAAATCCAACATACTACAATGCAATCTAATTTGTACTGTACACTCATGTTTTCACAAATAAATTATTTTTATCTTTACGAATTTACAGTAATTTGAATCAATTTTGATTTATTCAAGAACTCAAGGCTGTGAGCGAAAGGAGTTAGTCCCCATCTTCTCTTAGGGCTCCTACACACCACGTTTTTTCAGGCGCTGTCGACGCCTGTCGCTCGCTACTATAACGCGCTGCAAACGCGATGTTATCGCAACCAATTTACCTATTCACACGTTCATAAAATTGTAGTATGCAGACGACGACTTTTTCGCGAGCTGTCGACGCGCTTGTAGCGCGGAGTTACATCGATACAGACGCGCTGGCACAGCGCGTCTCTTTAGCTGCAAACACATACGTATAGCGCGTTTTAATCGGTTACTTGCCGACACGCGCGTCTGTAGCGCGATACACGCTCCTTCGCGCGCGTGCTACACGCGTTTTACTTTGCAAGGAAAGTTGCTCACGCGCGTCTGTAGCGCGTTTCTCGTGAGTTTGCAGCGATGCAATCGCAAGTAATCTGCCTATTTCAAGTTTAGCAGCGCCGACAACGCGCGAGATCAAAACGTGGTATGTAAGAGCTCTTATAAGTTGTATAATATTTGCTTTTGTATAATATCTACATACTACACAAACAATAATAATATCACCTAAACAAATAAAATATCGAAGGTCGAGGTTGTCGGCAATGGACTTAGCAGTCTTTGTCCCGATAGTTGTTACGGCCAATGGTGTAATAGCCAAAAGCCTCGACCAACAATCTATAAAGAGGCTCTTGTTGGGCGATTGGATCAAGAGCCTGACACAGAAAGCACTACTTCTTTATACTCTGAGGCCCTGACCACCGGTCGCTTGGACCCTGCAACTGATGGCCGGTAGGCTACAATTTGAATATTATGAAATATTTTGGTTCTTTATAGTAATACTGGTATTGTACGATACGTACTTGTACACCAGAACTGCCCGTTATCTCTTTCTTCTTCGAGTCCATCCTAAGGTTGTCTGGAAGAGATTGCCTTGTGCGATAAGACCGCCCATTGTACATGTTATGTGTAAATGTTTGAATTTCTTGTTTGTTTACCGGTTTATTATGTACAGTAAAGAGAATAATAAATAAATAAATACTAGCTGTACCCGGCATGCGTTGCAATGCACTTTTTCCTACTTACTACCTACCTTCAGAAACAACATCAAAATAGTAACAAAAAGTTAAAACCATTTTCATGCATGCGGTAAACAAATAAAGAATATGAACATACTGAGATAATTTCTTTTTTTATATATATTATTATCAAAATTGAGTAGTCCACTTGCAAACGCCGTTATGTGCTTGGATAAAAAAAACGATAAACTGAAAAAAAAGAATTGTACCGTTCCGGAAAACTAAGTAAGATAGCGAGTTTTGCAAGAGTATCCAACATTTAATACCGATTTGCTCAGAATATAGCAAGTTTGGGCACTGTATTTTTGATGCATATGAATTTATTTTAAATACTGGTCCGTTTCTCGCCATTATCTAAAAATCACAAAAATTGTGACATAGCGCGGTTTGCAAGTGGACTACTCAATTTTCTTTCATAAGAATCTTCTCCTGAAAATCACGAAAACAATTTTAAAAAAATAGCGAAATCGGTCTAGCCGCTCACGCGTGATGCCGTGACCAAGAAAAATAGAGATTCATTTTTGTAAACATAGATTTTGGTTCTTTACAGTAATATTTTAAAATGTTTAATAAGTTATTATGTTACATGAATAAACGGAATAACATCACCAAGATTTCTGCTCCACACGTTAGAATGAAACGAGCATACGAGAACACATACGAGACATCGAACGCTTCAGGGTTGTCACAAACGATTATCACGTTGAACACAATGCGTGGCAGGGCTTATCTCTTAATACCCGATGATAGAAAGGCGCCTGAGGCACCGGGGGTTAATAATGTTTAGGTGAAAACCTTAGTCTGTTTGTGCGGATGAAAATATGTTTTATTATTACAATTGAGGGTAGATTAGAATGTTTATTTGACATAAAATATCATTATTCAGACTGAAATCATTTATTAACTTTACAATGATGATAAATGATAACATATAAAATTTATTTATAATTATTATAAATTGAAAATTTAAAAAACCCCCAACGCAAATAACAAAACAGCTGATGACGCTGAAACGGCTAACCAATTTTGATAAAATATATCCAAGGACCACCGCTAGAGAACCAGCTTTTAAATAAAAAGAACCGCACCTAATTCGGTTCACCCGTTTATGAGCTATGGTGCCACAAACAAACACACAGACAGACAGACACACATGGCGGTCAAACTAATAAAACCCCTCTTTTTGCGTCGGGGGTTAATGATAAATTATATTCATTTGACTGCCTCTTTGATCTAGTGATCGCAATCGAAAGCGCTTGCTAAGCTCGAGGTCCTGGGTTCAATCTCCAGGCCGAGCAAAGTGTTATTTGGTTTTTTCGTGTGGAATTTTTCAGTAGCAACCCGGAGACTGGATTTGTGGCCGGTTGATGGCAATAGGCTCGACGCCTATTCGAGCGTTTGTCCACCGCCGCCATCACCGAGAACGATATGACGTTGCCGAAGTAGCGATACATACATTACTATGGCAGAGTGTCCACTGCACGTCTGTCATCTTAGCTCCGTCATCTCGGCCGCCGAGATTGTGAGTAGTTCGGCGCTACTGCTAGAACTCGGACCGAGTTCGGAAAGAGGTGACGGTGATTGTTTGTCCTCCGCCACTGATCTCGGTGGTTCTCAACACAAGCCAAAAATTGGTGCTCCGACGCCGGCAATCTCAAATGTAGCAGACAAGTGCAGACGTAGAGCCCCCTCAAATATTTATGTTATCCTATTTTTTAGTATTTTTTGTTATAGCGGTAACAGAAATACATCATCTGTGAAAATTTCAACTGTCTAACTATCACGGTTCATGGGATACAGCCTGACAGTGACAGACGGACAGACAGACGGACAGCGGAGCCTTAGTAATAGGGTCCCGTTTTATCCTTTGGGTACGGAACCCTAAAAACGAAACATGGATTTAATAAATTTTACGTTTTTTCGATAGCAGTTCCCCAATTCACGAAATGACCGCTATGTCACGAATCATCTTTTGTTGAACAGAGTTTAATGAATGATTTGATCTGAAGCCGTTCTCCTTCAACGAAGTTTAAACCAGATTTTCATGTGAAATACTGAATTCACACGCCAATTTATGTACGTAAACAACCACGCCATATACCGGTATATTTTAATTGACGTTTAGGCTACATTTACACGTTATTTTTAGCATGCGAATTGGTAGCATGCTTGCGACAGCACGATTAATAGCATGCGATTTGAGGCAGCACGCTTGCATAAAGCTGTCAGGACTGACCGCTTTATTCTTATTAAAATAAAATATACAGATTATAAATTTATTATAAACCTAGCTGTGCCCGCGACTTCGTCCGCGAGGAAGTTGGGAAACAACATTATGTTACTGCTCATCACCCACACTATACAGGCTGTTAACGAATTCGTGTAATTCCTTCAAACCACATGATCTATTAATGGTATAGATTAACCCCGAACGGGGATTTAGATTGGTAAAACATAAAAATAAGCTTTTTTTCCAAACTGAAATGTTTATGTGATAGAAAACTTCGATGCCATGCATAAATGAATGAAGGCATGGCGACACAGCTGACGGGCACAACTAGCGCGATATCGCTCCACGCAGTCAGTTAACTTGGGACGATAAAACTTTTTTTTGTTTTTTCTGAAAAAAACCTATGCAGGGTCAATCAGTGTCACCAGTAAATCACGCGGTTTGAAGGAATTACACGAATTCGTTTACACCCTGTATAGCGTGATAATTAGTAGGTACCATATAACCTTTTTTTTTCTGTCGTGGGAATATCCGCATGGATTCCCTTCGTCCGGGGAAGGTGAAGGGTTATGCCGGACTGTTACCGGCTAAAACCCACGGTGTTCCTACTCCTGACCCTTGACCGGGGTCACGCATGCACCGCAACCCCGATAGGCCTCGGTACGCCAGCCCCTGGCAGACCTCTCCTTCTGTGGGGCAGGTATCCTATAACCTGACCCGCAGATTTTTTTGGCAAATCTCAACTAAATCTGTTCCTACAAACAGACAGAAATTAAAAAAACGTCTGTTTCTGCAGATAGAAATGAAATAAACTTTTTTGTGTAGTACTTACTGTAAAACAGACGTTAGTGTAACTTTCAGTTGCCCTCGACTTAGTAACCTCGTCAATAACCTTTTATAATGCTATAAAGAACGAGAAAGAACCAAAAAAATATGTAGAAAATGACATATCTGAACGGCCCGAGTGCTGCGAGTGATCTTAATTAAGGCGATTAACACACGGCACCGCGCACCGCCGCGGTAAGCGGTGAAGCGGATCTCAAGTCGCATTGGTCTCTAACGCGGCGTCTTACGTAGGCGGTTCAAAGCGACGCGAATTGCGAAGCGATCCGATGCGGTGACACGCGAATTCAATGCGATGCGGTGCGAAGCGGCGGCTTTGTCCTACCGGCTCCCGAACCGCCCGCTGCGCGCCACCGTCATTCAGTAGCACTTACGGCACCGCATCCAGTTCGCGCGAAAATGTCAAGCCAACTAATCGCGTTCGCTTCGCTTCGCGCCGCGCCGCACCGCACTCCACGTGCGTTTGGTCACGTAGGTCACTTCAATAGGTATCAAGACTGTTTGTTGTTTTCGAGTCGCGTCGCGCCGCTTCGCGTCGCTTCTAGATCGCTCACGTAGGATGCCGCATAAGAAATCCGTTGATGCCAAACACACGTACACAGCCCGACCGCGCAGTTGGGCTGTCGGGCTATAATAATAATATAATAAAACGTTTATTTCATGTTAATACCCATATAAATTATGCTATGCTATGTACGTGTGTTTTTTTTACTTCAGCATTTTTGTTTTAAACAAAAACGAATCTACATTTTCACCAAACGAAGAATCAAATACCAACACTTTTTTTTTTACCTTAAATATGGAATAAGAAGGTTTCAAACATTTCCGACTTTCTTGCGTCGATTTTACCGTACAAATCTTTAATGGGAATTGCGCTGGGAATTTCCCACTTCGCTACTATGAAGAAGAGCTTTCCTTAGTGCATGTCTAGTGATCGATTGCTGACGTTCGCCTTACGTGCACTGTGAACTGTTTCCTTTAATTAACTGCTTCAGTTTGCGTGAGAACGTAACTGCAGGAACACAATAGTTATAAGAACATTATTTACTTCATTCACGCTGATCGTAGGAACCTGACATAACATCACGCCTATATTCCCCGAAGGGATCGGCAGAGGTGTATGTACACCCTCATTTTACCTTTTAAGTCCCATGTAATAGGGGGCGAGCGTATTGCTATCAACCGAGCAAAAATCCAGATTCCGAACTGAGGAATTCCACACGGTAAAACCCAATAACACATTGTCGAATCGAACCCCGGACGCTTAGCAGTAGCGGTTGCGACCACTAGTTGGTCTAGTTCTAAATCTTTTAATGCCTTTCGAAATATTTTCAATTTTTTCTACCGTCTCCTAAGAAAATTTTCCTGTAGCCACGATTAAGGTAGCTGCTGTTATTATTACCCCTTCTCAAAGAAATAGGATCGATTGGCATTATAAAAATGTTTTGTGAAAACTGCCTTTTTTCCTGCTGACTGTTTTTTTTTTTCTAAATCTTTGAATGCAGGAAATTATTCCAAGAGTTAAGAATGGTCTTCTAAGAATGTTTTCCTGTCTGAAGCTACAATGGTTAAGGTAGCTGCTTTTCATGCCCTATATTACCACCCTGTATACTGAATTAAAAATGCAGTTAACAATAAAATGTAAAAATATTTTCTTAAATAAACAATATTTAAGCACATAAAAGTAAAATTTAACTAAAGAAAAGAGAATGTAACTAAATATTCTAATTGGGGTGATTGAGTGGTTGCGTTATTCCTGTTACATCTATTATATATTCAAGGTTAGTCGGAAACGGGTTACTAATCCGAAACCCACTTATAGTATCGCTGATGACTGATTAAAAGCAAGTGTTAAAATTTCAAAATTCGATATATTTTTTTCCTAATAAAATGAGTCTTATTTGAGTTTTTTTCAAAAATTCTTCATCCCTGCTTTAGTTACAAATTCAGAAAATGGTGCTTATAATTCATGACCCTAATTATGACGTAAAATGTAAACTCAGCTGATCATAACTGGGGATAGATAGATTTTAGAGATTTTTTTTTGAGATTTTTGAACAATTGTTTCTCTTAAACTATTGAGTTTTGGGACAAGTTGTAGAACAAAAGTTATTCATAATTATGTGTACTTTAACACCCTTTCGGATTAGTACCCCCTTTCTGACTAACCTTGTATACAAGGTTAGTCGGAAAAGGGGTACTAATCCGAAGCCCACTTATAGTATCGTTGATGACTGATTGAAAGCAAGTGTTAAAATTTCAAAATTCGATATATTTTTTTTCCTAATAAATGAGTCTTATTTTAGTTTTTTTCAAAAATTCTTCATCCCTGCTTTAGTTACAAATTCAGAAAATAGTGCTTATAATTCATGACCCTAAATATGACGTAAAATGTAAACACAGCTGATCATAACTGGGGATAGATAGATTTTAGAGATTTTTTTTTGAGATTTTTGAACAATTGTTTCTCTTAAACTATTGAGTTTTGGGACAAGTTGTAGAACAAAAGTTATTCATAATTATGTGTACTTTAACACCCTTTCGGATTAGTACCCCCTTTCTGACTAACCTTGTATACAAGGTTAGTCGGAAAAGGGGTACTAATCCGAAGCCCACTTATAGTATCGTTGATGACTGATTGAAAGCAAGTGTTAAAATTTCAAAATTCGATATATTTTTTTTCCTAATAAATGAGTCTTATTTTAGTTTTTTTCAAAAATTCTTCATCCCTGCTTTAGTTACAAATTCAGAAAATAGTGCTTATAATTCATGACCCTAAATATGACGTAAAATGTAAACACAGCTGATCATAACTGGGGATAGATAGATTTTAGAGATTTTTTTTTGAGATTTTTGAACAATTGTTTCTCTTAAACTATTGAGTTTTGGGACAAGTTGTAGAACAAAAGTTATTCATTATTATGTGTACTTTAACACCCTTTCGGATTAGTACCCCCTTTCCGACTAACCTTGTATAAATAAAAGAAAAGTCCTGACTGACTGACTCAACAACGCCCATCATAAACCATTGGACCTAGGAAGCTGAAATTTTGCACGTAGGTTCCCTTTATAATGTAGACAAAGAATAAGGAGGGATTTTTCGAAATTCAATCCCTAAGGGAGTTAAATAGGGGATGAAATTTTGTACGGAAAATCGTCACTTCACGGGTTCAAAATTTCACGCAAGCGAAGCTGCAGGCAAAAGCTAGTGTTGTATAAAGATGATGACGATATTCCATTCCACTTAAGTTCCAAAACTATCGAAACCAAACAGCGACTTAATCAACCGAACTCTATTCCAACTTTGTCAAACTACCCGCACGTTGACTGACACACAAAGGGGCATGACTCGCAAAATATTCCAAGTTCTTGAATCCATTACTACGTCACTTAATTTTGTTTAAAGTTCATAATATTAGGCACGTTAGGCACAAAAGGCTGTGCGATGTCGTGACTCGGTTATAATGCACAGAGATATTGGTAGGCATCGAACGAAATTGTGAATAGAAGGCAAGGTCGGCACGCGACTTGGGTAGTGTGGTTTCGGGTTGGGGAAAATTTGGGACAATTTTGAGTCAGACGTTTTGTCCAAATCACGCATATCACTTGCCGATAATCATTACGGGTAGTCAAGTCTGATAACCGGTCTAGCCTTAGGATATCGGCATTGCCCAGTAACTGGGTTTTGGAGGTCGAACTAAAAATGTTTACGGTTTTCGTGAACTGACTGACGGTTGTAGTTCATTTGCATTTTGGCAGCAATTTTCTTAGTAGAATATGGAACTACTGACAGCCTCGTTTGTCTAGGGGTCCCAAGCACGACTGCTGAGCGTGACATCCTGGGTTCGATCTCCAGGTCGAGCATAGTGTTACTGTGTTTTTCCGTGACTAATTTCTCAATAGCAGCCCAGAGTCTGGATTTATGCCCGGTTGGTGACAATAGGCTCTTCCCCTATTACATGGGACTTAAACATAACAGCGAAATGAGGGTGTACGATACACCTCTACCCAACCCTTCGGAAAATACAGGCGTGGTGTTATGGTTAATTAGCAGCTAGTATTTTTATTTATATTGAAACTAGCTGTTGCCCGCAGCTTCGCTTGCGTGAAATTTCATGCTTCTTACTTCAAAAGTGCCAGATTTCTCATACAAACTTACAACACTTATTTCACCCCCTTAGGGGTTGAATTTCCAAAAATCCTGAAACACGTGTATCTTTATTTCTGACCAGTAACCTAAATATTGAATTCCATGTTTCTTACTTCAAAAGTACCAGATATCTCATACAAACTTACAACACTTATTTCACCCCCTTATGGGTTGAATTTCCAAAAACGCTTAAACACGTGTACATTTACTCCTAACCAGAAACCTTAATACTTAATTTCATGCTTCTTACTTCAAAAATGACGGACTTGCATACAAACGTTAATCACCCTTTTCACCCCCTTAGGGGCTGAATTTCGAGAAATCCTTTCTTAGTGGATGTTTTCATCACGTAAGGAACCTACTGTCCAAATTTCATATTTCCAGCTTCAGTGGTTTAGGCTCTGCGTTGATGAATGAAATGTCAGTCAGTACCAGTCTCTTTATATATAAGACTAGCTTCTGCCCGCAGCTTCGCTTGCGTGAAATTTTGAACCTTGATTAAGCCTCTTTTTTAGTGAAATCCAAATTTTTTGCCAAATTTTAAGTTAATAACCCCATGGAATAAGGGTTTTCATACAAACGTTAACAACCCATTTCACCACTTAAGGGGTGAAATTTCCAAAAACCTTTCCTTAGTGGATGCCAACGTTATTTGAGGTACCTACTTTGAACATTTCAAGTTTCTAACCCCAGCGGTTTAGGCTTTGCGTTGATAGATCCGTCAGCCATTCAGTCAGTTTCTCCCCTTGTTACTTCAAAAGTACCAGATTTTTCATAAAAACTTGCAATTTCACCTCCTTAAAAATGCTCAAACATAATATGTTTATGTGTACATTTATTTCTAATCAGAGACCCAATTATTTGATATCATGCTTTCAACTATGAAAAAACTTTCATCCCTTATTTTATCCCTTAGGGGAAGAATGTCCATAAACCCTCAAACGTGTATGTTTACTTCTAACCAGAAGCCTAAATATTTAATTCCATGCTTCTTACTTCAAAAGTAGCACATTTCTCAAACAAACTTTCAACCCTTATTACTTCACCCTCTTAGAGGTAGTATATTCAAAAAACACCAAACACGTGTATGTTTTTTTCCCAGCAGAAACTCTATTAGTTGATTGCATGCCTTTTACTTCAGAAAACCTTACATCCCTATTTCACCCCTTAGGGGTAGTCTTTCCAAAAACCTCTAAACATGTGTATGCTCCGTACTATAAAGTACCATATTTCTCATACAAACTTCCAACCCTTATTATTTCACCCCCTTTTGTGTTCCATTTACAAAAACGGTCAAACATGTGTCCATTAATTTCTAACCAGAAACCCTGTTATTTGATTTCATGCTCTTTTTAACTTCAGAAAATTTTTCATCCCGTATTTCACCTCTCAGTGGTAGAATTTCCAAAAATCCTCAAACACGTGTATATTTATTTCTCTTCAAAAGTCAAAATGTTTAATTCCATGCTTCTACTTCAAAACTATCAGATTTCTCATACAAACTTTCAACACTTATTTCATCTCTTTAGGAGTAGAATTTCCAAAAATCCTCAATCACGTGTATATTTATTTCTCATCAAAAGTCTAAATGTTTAATTCCATGCTTCTTACTTCAAAAGTACCAGATTTCTCATACGAACTTTCACCACTTATTTCACCCCTTTAGGAGTTGAATTACCCAAAAACCCTAAAACCAGTGTATGTTTATTTCGGACCAGTAACCTCAATATTTAATTCCATGCTTCTAACTTCAAAAGTATCAGATTTCTTATACAAACTTTTAACCCGTATTTCACCCCCTTGGGAGTTGAATTTACAAAAACGGTCAAACGCGTGTACATTTATTTGTAACCAGAAACCTTAATAATTAATTTCATGCTTCTTACTTCAATAATGACGGACTTGCATACAAACGTTAATCATCCTTTTCGCCCCCTTAGTGGTTGAATTTCGAGAAATCCCTTCTTAGTGGATGCTTACGTTACAAAAGGAACCGACTTTCCAAATATCATGTTTCAGTCAGTACTTTTCTCTTTATATTGGAAGAAGACAAACAATTATCCAATACGACTCGCGCCACCTATTGTACGTTGAAGGTCAGAAACTTTCTCGTGAGTAACAACAACTAAGTATACAAAGTTTTAACTCAATCGGATGAACGATGCGTATTTTTATTTAAAATTATCCGATACGACTCGTGCGCAACCTCTTGTACGTTAATAGTACAATATCACAAACTCTGGCGCTAGTGCCAACATCAACTATACGAAGTTTCAACTCAGTCGGATGAACGATGTGAATTTTTATTTAAAACCATCCGATATGAGTCGCGCACCACGTCCTATATTACGGTGATGGTACATACTACTTATGCCAGAAACTCTCGCGCAAGTGTCAACAATAAAAAAAACTTTCATCCTCTATTTCACCCTCTAGGGTTAGATTTTTCAAAAACCCTGAAACATTTTTGTGTTTTATGCTTCTTACTTTAAGAGTACCAGACTTCTTATACAAACTTTTATCCGCTATTCTACGGGGGTAACCCCTTGGGGGTTTAATTTACAAAAACGCTCATACTTCTAACCATCAACTCTATTATTTGATTTCATGGTTTTAGCTTCGTAGAAACTTTTATCCTCTATTTCATCCCTTTAGGGGTAGAATTTCCAAAAGCCCTGAAACACGTGTATGTTTATTTCTGATCAGTGACCTAAATATTGAATTCCATGCTTCTCACTTCAAAAGTACCAGATTTATCATACAAACTTACATCACTTATTTCACCCCCTTAGGGGTTGAATTTCCAAAAATCCTGAAACATGTGTACGTTTATTTCTGACCAGTAACCTAAATATTGAATTTCATGCTTCTTACTTCAAAAGTACCAGATTTCTCATACAAACTTACAACACTTATTTCACCCCCTTAGGGGTTGAATTTCCAAAAACGCTCAAACACGTGTACATTTACTCCTAACCAGAAACCTTAATACTTAATTTCATGCTTCTTACTTCAAAAATGACGGACTTGCATACAAACGTTAATCACCCTTTTCACCCCCTTAGGGGTTGAATTTCGAGAAATCCCTTCTTAGTGGATGTTTTCGTCACGTAAGGAACCTACTGTCCAAATTTCATATTTCCAGCTTTAGTGGTTTAGGCTCTGCGTTGATGAATGAAATGTCAGTCAGTACCAGTCTCTTTATATATAAGAAGAAGATGTAACCAGGATTTAAAAAACTGTTTCATATTATGCTATACCTATTGAACTAACGCGAACTTTTTTTCGCAAATCGACTCATATCGTTTCAGTGTTTTTGCCCTTTTCTTGCAAACGCAAACACGTGAACTGGAACGCTGTAGACACGCAACGATAACTAAAAGGCAGTGTACACTGCAATCACTAATCTTGGTCGTTTAGAAGTTACATGCATCGCATGACTGGGATATGCAAGCACCTTGATGCAATTATGTAATTAATTGGCACGAATTGATTAAAACAATAAACTTGAAGCCTTCTTAGCTTGATATAAGCGGTTTTGAGAAAAAATGTATATTAGAAGTAGAGATTGTAAAAGATTTCGTGCGGGGAACTATTGCTGCTTTAACTAATACTGCCGACAAGCAGTATGTTCTATGTTAGGAGATGTGGTTTCCGCACTTAGTCCTTTAAGTGGACCATTGTACGTGGGTGGGCCATGGCGGCCATCATTCCAACCAGCCCACCTCCTTCCAGAAGCAGATTAGGGCTCTCAGTCCGCTCAGAACATTTTCGAGTGATTTCGGTGCGCCAAGGGTTGTTTCTCGTATTCGGGTGACCCCTGTGCATTCCAGGAGCACGTGTGCGGCCGTTTCTTCGGCCCCCATACACATGTTCTGCACAGAGGGCTGTCCGTTATGCCTATCGTGTGAAAGTGTTTGTTTAGTGAGCAGTGTCCGGTTATCGTTCCACGACAAGCAGTATTGTTGTGTGTTGTTATTTGAAGGCTGTGGAAGCTATTAAAATTACAGGCATACGAGACTTTCCAGCTTTGTCTCTAAGATTGGCAACGCATCAGCAATCGTCTTGGTGTTGTATTTATTTACGCGTTGGTAACCGCTTTCCAAAAGGGGCCGTCGGCATGTTTGTCAATCAGTTTCATTAAATAAATAAAATAAAGGAAATAATAAACACAGAAACTAACATTAGTGTCGATTCACACGACACCTCTCACATGCATATCAATGAATCGACTGAGGACGGCTAAGAGCGTTTGTCCATAGCCGCCGTCACCGAGAAACGAGATTATTTCGGACCGAGTTTGGAACGACGTGACGGCGATCGTGTGTCCATTGCAACCGATCTCGGTGGTTCCCAACATAAGACAAAAAACCGTGCACCAGCGCCGTCAGTCTCGGATGTAGTGGACAAGAGCAGACGCGTTTTGTATTGCCGGCATTTCGGTCCGTCACGACGACAGCGCTCGGATGACGGACGTGCGGTGGACACGCAGTCATAGTAATGTATGTATCGGTACTTCGGCAACGACGGCGGCGGTGGGCAAACGGCCTTAGTCCAGTCTATCTGCCATCATCTTCAAGATTTCGTTGCCGCTCCCCCGCACACCTTGCATGACAGACGCGGTTTTCTTACGCATGATCGCATAGAAATTAAAAAACTGGTTGTAAATCTCACAGTAAAACTTGGTTAATTTTTAGCTCCATTACATTTTATTTCATAAATAAACACGTTTATAATATATTTTAAAACGTGGTAAAAATATTTTAAAACCACGTTTAATACTAAAACGAGCCACGAAATGTATATTACGATTCAAAACGTTTAACGTTTTTGTTCACAAAACACCTTTGAAACTTTAAACAACCATCACTTATTTTTGATGTTGACTGTACATCGTATTTTTTAATAATTAATTCCGGCGTTTTACTGCTGGGCTGCCATACTAAACAACTCCTTGTCTAGCCTGGAAATTAAACTCACCTCACGATCTGCCGTTCGGTAAAAATACAAAATACCGGAATATCGCAAACACTCAAACACCCCAATTAGAATATTCAGTTATAATCATTATTAAATTAAATTAAATTAAATACTTGTTTATGTGTGGCAACTAGGCCCAATTGTTAGTAACATTTTTATGATTATTTACGGTTTACTCACGTGCATTTTTCGGGATTGCCCGACTAGTTTCGGACCCAAACGGAGCCCTTAATCATGAGCTGATCATGCGGCGAGGTCGCGAGACGAACGCGTGTTCAGCTCATGATTAAGGGCTCCGTTTGGGTCCGAAACTAGTCGGGCAATCCCTAAAAATGCACGTGAGAGAAATAATCATAAATATGAATGTGTCTCACGAAAGTTGTAATACAAAAATGTTAGTAACATTGTTCTTAAAACTATGTTAGTAAACAAAAACAAATAATAACAAAAAATAAACATTAAAAAGAAAAAACAACAAGGCAATCTGTGCGGTCTTCTAACCAGCACAGCCACAGCGTGCGACAACCAAGGTGCGTCGTACTTTTCCGTTAACATAGTTAGGATGCCGCTAGAACTAGACCGCGCTCTTGTCAAAATAGAGTTTATACATACACTGAAATATTACTTTGATTTGCTTAAATATTGTAAATGATGGAATAGGGCGTTACTTTGCGGAAATCTATGACATACAAATATGCAAATACAATATCTAGCTTTAATTCCGCTGAACAAGATCGCTAGTTTGGATGCAATATGCAGCACCACTCTCCCGCCCACAAGTATATGCACATGCAGAAAGAGTGACATTTCGCGTCCTAGCGGTCGAGGAGTCAACATATCCTGAGGATGCCCCGTGCAGGGGCGAAACACGTGTCGTGTATTGGTTTGGTTGCATGTTGCATTATTTTTTCACTCTTTCTGCATGTGCATCTTGTGGGCGGGAGGGTGGTGCTGCATACTGCATCCAAACTAGCGATATTGTTCAGCGGAATTAAAGCTAGATATTCTATTTGCATATTTGTACTTAAATATTGTATATTTAAGGAAATATTTTTTTTCATTATTAAATGCATTTAAAATTCAGGCCTAGAAATAAGGTTCAATTTTCCGTATCTCAAATAAAGAAAAACTCATTAAAATGGCTGAAATCGATTCAGCAGCCGATTCTTAACAAATAACTTTCAGGGTTTACGTTTGTTATGTTACACGGACATGCCACAAATAAATAATTCCACCTTCTATGTGTGACGAACATTTTACTTCGGTACTAATAATAATCGTTATCGGTTTGTTCCAATCATTTTATTTGTTTTCAGTATCAACCACGCAGTATTTATTCAATAAACTGTTTAATGAGAATTGGTTTAATTATTAATAAATAGGTGTATTATTCTACTATTTGTTTACAAAACCGACTATAACAATGAATTTTATTCAATGTTTACATGCAATATTATTTGCATTGTAGTTTGAAAATAGAGGAAATACACAACAAACACAGTTTTTTTTTATTTATTATTTGATTTCGAAATTTTGTGTTATGTGATAATACGGTCGTACTTTGTGCAGCAGATCTTACAGGTGATGTAAATTATGTTAACCAACTTCAAAAAAGAAAGAAGTTATGTAATTCGAGAAAAATAAAAAGAAGTGTTTAGACAAGCTAAGTTTTAATATATACTAAACCTGAAACTAGTTTGTTCAGAATCACTAGGAGAATCGATTGACATATTTTTTACACCACATATTTTTTTCATAAATTTCAATTTTGTTTCAGTAGGTTTCTACCCATACCAGTGTATGGGAATAGACACCTTGAGGCTTGAGATGGTCCGCTCGGTGAGTTTCCGTGTATTAGACAACCCCCGCATAGCACATCTCAGTCATTTCACACTTTACTAGGGAACTTAACGCGACATAAACTACGTTGTAACTTGGAGATTTATTTTAAAAAAAACACTTATTTAGGCAGTTCTGATGAAAATCTTGTTGGGGTGTCTCGGTTTTTGTATATACCAAAAATAACGTTGTATAGTTTTGATAGTGTTAAAAATTATACGATTAAATTGTACTTAACCTACCCATCAACCAGTTTCAAGGTTTGCTATTATTTATGATACGTACTGTACCTATATATTAGGAAAAATCCTAAGAAACCCAAATCCACGGGCACCCTGTCTTCCCCTAGCTACATGACTTGATTGATTGAGATGATACAGCGCAAACGAATTTCCCGAGTGAAATAACAATTATGTACTAGTACCTACGCATTAATAATTATGTTTTATTTGCAATGACAACGCTACGTATTGAGCAGACGATCGTATCTTTCGGTTGGGAATTCGACAGTAAAAAATTGTGCCCATCAATTTGTAAGGTTGGAAAGTATAATTTTTTAAAAAACCATGTCTAACCGACATATCTCAAAGAATTGCCAAACTTAAGTGGCAGTGGGCGGGGCACATTGCTCTCAGATCGGATGGCCGATGGCGCCGAAAGGTTCTGGAGTGGCGAACGCGTACCGGAAGACGCAGCGTGGGTAGGCCTCCCACAAGGTGGACCGATAATCTGGTGAAGGTCGCGGGTAACCGCTGGATGCGAGAAGCGCAAGACCGGTCCATGTGACGATGCTTGAGGGAGGCAGATGTCCAGCAGTGGACGTCTTTCGGCTGAATGATGATGATGATGTCATTATCATCGTCACCCCATATCAACCCAATGCTGGGTTAGAATGAAATGAAATGATATTTATTTCTGTAAATAACTCTGTTACAGACATTTTTACAAGTAAATGTAATGTTTTATTTTTTAAGACTAGATGGCACAGGCTTTTTCTATCTGACTAGCTCTGAGAAGAAAAGCCGAAACAAACTCAGAGGTCAAGGTCTCTTTTAAAGTCCAGACATTGTAGTATGGTGTCTATCTATCTGCCTAGAAAATACCAAAATAGATCCGTTGGTGTTCGCCACAGTTTAAATAATAATACATGTAGCCTTTGATCCAAGTATACATGAAAATGTATGGATTTTGAATTAACAATTCACATTGTTCTACCTATCCTTTTCCCAACTATGTTGCGATCAGTTTCTAGTCTAACTAGATACGGCTGAATACAAGTATTTTACACAAACCGACTGCCATGAGACCTCTGCTACCCAGTTACTGTGCAATGCCGATATCCTAAGGTTTGACCAGTTGTCAGACTCTCGGGCTTCTGAATACCCGTTACGACTACCATAGGTATTCGTACACTACCCGGAACCAACAGCTTAACGTGCTTTACGAAGCACTGAGGGTTCTCGATCTGTAACTATACGCGGACTGAATGCGGCAAGCGCAGCTTAACCTTACAAATCGTATGATCCGTGCAGTTATTAATTCACCACGAGCCCTGGGTTAGAACTGTGTATTCATATTATATTATACACTGTATCCAGTGTATAAAACGAGCCACCAACAGCACAATTTTAAAGTCGAGCTAAGCAAAACTGAAAAATTGTGGCAGCTAACGTAACATTTTATTTAGGATGAATCTACTAAACGAAATAACATTTTAATTAATTAATTAGTCCCGTCAGAGAGTCGTTCTAGACCTTTCCCAACTAACCATGTTTGGGTCAGCTTCCAGTCTGACCAAATGCGGATGAGTACCAACACGGATCGACTGCCATCAGACTTTTGCTACTAAGGTAGACTGGTTGTAAGGCTTTCTGGCTTCTGACTATCTGTAATGCTATGTCTATACCAGTGCGCTTTCATGTACATCTTGCGTCTTCGTCTAAAGCATGCGTGAAGCGCCATAGCGCATGCCTTAATACTAGTTCGACAAAAGCGCATGCCCCTAGCGCACGTTAGCCGTCTATTGTATGTCGACTGACGACTGACCGAGTGCACCGGTGTAGACGATAAGCTGCATGCGTCTTATGGCAATCAATATTGCATGCGCTTGACGCAAGAGGAATTGAAAGTTGAAAGCGCAAGATGAACATGAAAGCGCTCTGGTGTAGACATACTATATCGCCTATTGTAGGTACGTATATTGTGCTCTCCGAGACACGGACTCTCACTGGATTTAGTCGAAAAGTGCAATTACAAGTAGTCAATCAAATATTTATTTATTTATTCTTTATGCACAATTTTTTTCCAAAGCATACATAATGCCCTTGGCATTTTCTACCAGTCGACCAAAGGGTAAAGCAGAGACAAAACATGTTAGGTACACTGAACAACATTGCAGTGATACGTTAAGATATAAAAACTAAGCATAACGGTAGATAATTATCTGTGATTTTTTTTAGAAATTCTAATAAACTACATTTAATATGACAGTTAGTATGTGTATGTTACAGATATTTATAGACACAAAATATGTGAATAAAATAATATAATAGGAACATACATAAATAAACATTGATATAATCCATGAACCAGCTACTGACGTCACTGCTCCCAAAAAAACAAAAGCTATCAAACATTTTTGTTATAATTGAAGTCATTAAACAAAAATAATAATAAAATTGAATACTCAGCAAATATACAACAAAGAAACACAGAGAAATCGTTATATTTTATGAAAAAGACTAAAATGCAACGCAGATAACAGAGCGTATTAGAGAAACTATCAAAAATAATATACTTCCAGCGCTTCCAGCGATAAACAGCGTTAATTTTCTCGGTGTAAAACCTTTAGTTCATTATTTTCTTCAGTTATCACCTTAATCCATATTTTACGATGCAACAGTCGTTTCATTTCTCATTACGTAAATGGATTTAAAATATAAACATTAAACATAAATATATACTCCTATAAAACCGTGACATAGCAATAATTTTGGGCGCACGCAATATTCTTTTCTGGCAATAATTCTATCCACAGAGCGTTTATAACCAGCCCTTGTATTGTACTTTATTGTTTAAGCGATAAAGGCGAGAATTGATTGGGAAGCTATCAATGGGGTATAAGCGCTGTTTAATCGGTCAGTTTTCACGTAGCGTTTGATAGCCTGTGCGTGATATTGAATACACATCGTTGTGGCGATCGGATAACATGCTCTTCATATTTATAACGTTATTCGGCCGTTCAAAATTCAATTTTGACCACGTTGATAATTTTTTAAACTATTTTATATCTCGAATTTAAAAATATTTCAGTAAAATCTGAATTTAAACGGTAATAATTTGTTTTAATACAAAACAAGATTTCAATTTCCAAAACATTAGATCAGGAAGGCTTTTCACGCAAGAAGTCTCTTCTTCCGTCATAGTCAAACACAGAAGAAAGGAGGTTAAACAACAGAAGATTTTTAAAACTCTTGTTTAATAAGAACTTTGGCGAGCAGAAAAAAAATATTAAAAAATCCAGCCCAGTACTGCCCCACTGTTAGGCAAGGGCCTCTTCTTAGAATGAGAAGGGTTTATACCTTAATCCACAGTATAGCAGAATACAGGCACTGCCGGCCATTGGCCACGCCGCCGCGCCGGTAATTTACATTGAAATTAATTTGGGGGCTCGTCCGTGGGAAGGCACCCTTAGTTCGAAACACCACACGTGGTCCCCAGGTGGTGCCAATCAGGTGACAACCTTTCGCTTGATGGTAGGATCTTTACGGTCCGCCTGGCTAGCTACCACCCTCACATTAAAGTTCAGCAGTTTACTGTGTTCCGTCGTGTGTATGTGAGAGCCAGTCTTTTACTTGAATTGGTGTGCTTCATCTTAGACCCTGTCTGTGCTTACCATCAGGTGCGACGAGGGTCAAATGCGACCAAGACAAGGAATAAAAAAAAGCTCACCGAAGGGATGCATCGCGCAGAGGGTGCGTCAACGAGCAAGGACCCAGCTGCTTGTGCGGAGTATCTGGTGGCTTCGACCTTGGCGTTGGCGATGCGTGCGCAAGCAATCCCTTGTCAGAACTTATCGCGAAATCAACTGATGCAACCGACCCGCCCTCCGTATTGTCATCGGTTGCAAGACAAACGGTTGATCAGCCTCACGATGCTTCACGCGCGGGTATTCTGACACTGACTTTGTGGGGCGCTTCTCGACATTGACTGATTCCTGCTCCTATAGTATTTATCTTACACGAAATTACCTTGTGAAGCCGCTGCGGTACGGTATAGTCTTTTGGGCGTAGGGTACGACGATGGATCGGGGGTTTACGCGGACGATGTTGATGTTGCTGGTCACATTCAGCAATGCACTAGAACAAACTAAACTGCATTAAAGTCTATGATATTTTGTAGTTTAAATATGAAAACAATGCTACGTGCCGTCTCACCTCCGGAGTGAACGAACGCTTTCGCCTAACACTTCAGCTCAATTTTACATGCATGCAGTCCATTGTTATAGGATTTTACGCATTAGTTTGAGATTGAGGTTTCTGTATATGCATCATAGTCGTAGAACAACGACGGTTATGATAATGATTAAAATTAGTTTTTTGACATAAACTAACAAAATGGTGCCGATTGTCTTGTTCACCAACTAAAGTAAAATTAGAGCGAGAAAAGGACGGTGATGGACAACAACTAAGTTAGAGATGTCAAATTAGTTTATGCTTTGAACTTCACCGTGTTTTTAGTCGACACGTTTTAAATGTCCTCTAAAGGAGAATGGGCAAAAAAAACCCAGATCTAACAGAAACGACTCATATTGGTATTTGTCACACTTAATATCCTAATAATTCTGCATATTTTTTCTTTCTTTAGGCTCCGTCTGAACCCGGTAAAATGAGGTCAAAGTTTAAAAAATGTCTGTTCGTGTAGTCGGTGTAGTACAGAATTAAATGAATATTTATACTAATAATTCTACTGTAGATCACTGTTGGATATAGATATCCCCTATAAATTATCACCACGCCGCCGCGCCGGGTGCTTGCTCAGAAAATGGGTAAAAACATTATCAAAGTCCTAAAGGTGATCCAATTAAAGTTGAAATATAATTACTCAACATATTCCATCTCTGTAATGTGAGATGGTTCCTTTTTTTTATTAACCTGTATTATCCCACTGCTGGGCAATGGTTGCTTAGTATAATTATAAAGGTACCACAGGAGAAACGCACAATTCCCAGCTTCCCCAAACGGGAACTTATAGGGGGTGCATTCTTCTACTATTCGTGCAGACTCCAACAGTCAGTAGTTGGTAACATAACCATGGAACTAGTCAACCTAAACCCGTCATTGGCTGTGGTGTCGTATAGGTCTACCTTTATGAGACCACAGCCCAATTGACTCTGCAGTCGCTGATAGTCTTTTGGGCAAGCTTCCACTGTTTCCTGACTATGAACGTTATCATTATATGGAGTAATTAGAAATGTGTACATAATTATCAATTTTAATTGGACCACCTTTGGAACTTTGATAATTTTTCAATGCATTTTCTGAACAAGCACCCGGCGCGGCGGCGTGGTGACAATTTATAGGGGATGTCTATATCCAACAGTGATCTACAGTAGAATTATTAATATAAATAATCATTTAATTATATACTACACCGACTACACGAACAGACATTTTTCATACTTTGACCTCATTTTACCGGGTTCAGACGGAGCCCAAAGAAAAAAAAAATATGCAGAATTGTTTAGGACATTAAGGGCCACTTGCACCAAAATCTCGAGTTAAATAAATAACACCGAGTTAGCTAACTCAAGTTAAAACATCAATTTCTTAACTCAGGGGATTGTCTTGCACGAACGGAAACTAACCCATGGTTAACTAACCTAACAATTTTTTTCGCCATGTTGGTAATTATTAGTGTTAAACTCAAATTCATTCACTCAGTGTAACATACGACCAAATACAAAAGAGCAAATAAGGAATGGTTTAAGTATTCTTCTCTCCCTCATACAACAGTAACTTGCATAAGTCTTTTTCGTTATGTCAGATTTGAAATAACGTGGCGTTTTTGGTCGTTTAATGTTTATGTTGAAGACAAGACATTGTGTGTTGCGTCAGTTGCGTGGTGTTTACCAAGTTTGAATTTGTGATAACTGGTTGTGTGCGATTTTGTGATTATTTAAGAAAAATGGAGACGAAATCTCGTAAAATGTATGTAAACTACTTATGTGTCATGCAAGTATGTACTTCTTATTTGGATTTGTATAGTGCAATCTGTTTTCAATTTTATCTCATAAAAAGAGAACAGTTTCTTTTTCTAGTCGAAATCTTCTATGAAAATCTTTGTCCCTTTGCGAGTGAAAATAATCGGCCCGTTCTGCATTTCTTCTATTGTAAAAGTCCGGACTAATGTATTCGATGATCTCTTCATCATCATCAGACAACAAAAACTCATTTATCATTGTTCAGGACAAAATAAAACCGATACTATTCATAAAAGCAACAAAACACCAACTTGTATTAACCTAAAATATCTCGTTTCATATTTTAACCCAGGGTTACCTGATTTAACTCACCGACATTGGTGGGTTAAAAATTTAAAAATTTAACTCGGGGTTAAGTCCTAACTCTCCGTGGTGCAAGACAAAATTAGCATTTAACTCCCAGTAGCCTCTAACTTCGAGTTAAAATTTTTAACCTAGCTTGGCGCAAGTGGGCCTAAGTGTGACAAATGCCAATAGGAGTCGTTTCTGTTGGATCTGGGTTTCGGTTATATGAAATTTGCCCATTCTCCTTTGTTTTGAAACTTTTAGTTCAACTAAATTTGACCGCTGTTATTTACGTATGTCTCTTTCTTATTTTATTAGAGTGAAAAAGATGGCAATAGCCTAAATTAAGTTTAGTTTGTCCATAACAGAATCGGCACCAATGACAAACGTTACCTATGTTAGTTTAAGTTATTTTGTTTTTTGACATTTAAACCAACAAAATGACAAACTTTATGTTAGTTTATGTCAAAAAACTAAATTTAATAGTTATCATAACCGTCGTTGTTCTGCGACTATGACGACAAGTTTTATTACTCTTTGTGCTGCATCCTCAAAACGGTTAGGTAATAGAAAATCACGATCAAGTTCCATTCCGTCCGTATGTCACGGGACTTATTGCAATAACCTCAGCGTAATGTGCTTTGATATTAAAGCTTTTACCGTTTTAATAGCTCTGACAGATGCTGGTTCTTTTTTGATTAAATCCTTTACTAGACGCGGATGTAATAAATCAAAGTTATCGTCACTGGTTTGTGGGTGTCGTTTTCGATTTGATATCTGACTTAGGGGATGAATAGGAAATTTACTGCTTGTTTTGTGATGTTTAAGTTGTTTAAATGTTTCCGTCTTTTCTAAGTTATGTTAAGTATCACGCTGATGGATAGCAACAATAGTTCGTTCATTTGGGCCAAGAACGTCTTAAGTCCGAAAACCGGATTATTAAAAAAACGCCTTGATTCAAACATTTCCAAGTCGTTTTCTGAAAAAAATGGTTTTCGTACTTAAGTGGTTCTTGTTGCAAATGAGCGGCATGTGGATGATTATCCATCTGCCTAGCCTTTTCCCAACTATGTTGGGGTAAACTTCCAGTCTAAACAGGCTGAATACCAGTATTTCACATGGAGCGACTGCTATCAGACCTCTGCAACCCAGTTAGGTACAGGGCAATGCCGATAGCCGAAGGTAAAACAGGTTTTCAGACTTTCGGGCTTCCGACTTCCCGTAACGACTGTCATAGGTATTGGTTTAACACCCAGAACCGACGGCTTAACGTGCTATCAGAAGCACGGAGGGGCCTCGATGTGTAACGAACTAACAAACAGTCACCCATCCAGGGTCTAACCGCCGCAGGCGCAGCTGAGCCTTACAAATCGTATGATCCGTGCGGTTGTTAATTAGTCACGAACATCGAGGATATTTGAATGATTGAAGTACCTATAACGTCATTATTGATCTCATAGGATTACAGGAGGTTGAGGGTCATATAGCATATCATAAGATGCGTCGCGTAGATGCGTTTGATATCCACCAATCATATTCACTGGTCCACATAGCATAGCACTGGTGGAAACTGATTCAACTAAGCTCTGTTTTTTATATGGAAGGATGCGTGATGTGGATGCGTGCTATGGATGGAGAGGTGTAGCTATGTGCAGAGCAGTGTACCTACAGTAGGCGCATTTTCATAGCACATCTTACTCGCCCCGCTACATAGCTTAGCATCAGTGGAAACGGTCACATAGTTTCGTAGCTTAGCTTTTACACTCTCGCAGCATAGCTGCATAGCACATCTCTGGTGGAAAGGCACCCTTAGTCTACCACGCTAGCTTGTTAAACGCTGACAGACTATACACCATTGAAAATTTTTTGGAGCCTCCTCAAGAGTGCAGATTTTCACAAGATGTTTTCCTTCACCGTAAACTTAAAGTGGTAATCAAATTCTAAACCTCGACCATGGAAAGTCAATCGCACAGCCACGGTGCAGGGCGGTCCAACCATATAGGTGAACTAGGTGACGATGACGGCCAAAGACGCTCGACTTGGGGGCCGGCATAGTGAGGGTACGGGACGGGCAAGTCAGCGCAAGCTGACCGACTCAGCCCGCGCCAGCGAACTGATAGCGCGCGCCGCTCGGTGATCAGTTTGCACCAGCCGCGCATGTTTCGCGATTTTTTTGTTTCTAGTTGCGCCATTTCAGTTATTTTCCTAGGGCGCTGAGTTTGCTCGGGCCAACGCGGTGCTGGCCTTACGTTTGTCACTGATCTGTCGAATTTCTATTTTTGTTCGAAGCGACAAGTGTTTGACCATCACAACCTTTATAGAAACCAAAGTTATTTGTATGCAGATGGATACTACAGCTCGATAATTATAATCACAGCAAATTCTTAAGCTGTGCACAGGAAAATGGTTGATTCGTAACTGGCGAAAAGCTGAACTGCAAAACTTTGAAACCGCAATACTATCAAAGCTGCATAGATCTTCACTTCCACGAATTTCCAGGTCGCTTAATTACTGAACAGAACTGTTCACAGCAAATCCTATAAGTGCAAACTTTATCCGTAAAGTTGACCTGTGATGTGTCTCAGCGATGTTGTAAAAGCTACTTTATTATAATACCTTAGAATTTGATTATCACTGGCGTTAACGGTGAAGGAAAAACATCGTGAGGAAACCTGCGCACCTGAGAGGGCTTCTATAAAGTTCTCGAAGGTGTGTTGTCCGCCAACACGCACCAGACCAGCGTGATGGATATCCAGGCACGGACTCTTTTCATTCTGAGAAGAGGGCCGTGCCCAGCCGAAGGACAGCTATGGGCTGGTTATGCTCATAAAAATTAAAAATTAATATTAGCCTGTAACTGTCCCACTGCTGGGCAAAGGCCTCTTCTCATACAGAGAAGGAACGAGCATTGATCGCCAAGCTTGCTAACTGCGGGTTTGCGATTTCAGACCATAAGTCCAGGTTTCCTCACGATGTTTTCCTTCACCGTTTGTCAGTGTTGTCTTAGATTAACTAAGAAAGTACATTATGAAATTGAAAAAGTCACATTGGTACTTGCCTGGATTTGAACCAGCAGCCCGGTGCTTAACAAGCAGGGCTGTAACCTCCGGACCACCACGACCCTATATGCTATATGGTTATGGTCATGCTGGTTTATAATTTTGTTAAATTATGATAAGTCTATGACGCTAAATCAGCAAGCAATATTATAAGAAATATAATCGAATGGCAGTATTTTACTTGCTGCACCGGTGAACTTCATCGTGTCAACGCCGGCTGTCGCTGAAATCCAGCACTGTGCTGTGCACACAGCTCTGTCTCGCACGTGAGTCACAGCATTATGCTGAGCAATGGCCGTTTTGCGTGGATGTGACGCATATTTTTCCCAAGAGTTTCTTTTTTGTTTTTATTATACTTTTATTTTATTTTTGCGCGTCATGTTGGTGCGATCTAACATTTTTTTTTCTCTTCTTCCTAATATTTTATTTTAATTTCATTAGTCATTACAATAAAGTAACTTTTACAATATCACTGCAACATACACACTAAATATCTATTCAATAGAAGTGAGATTCAGTGAAAGTCGTGTGGTAAGACTTATCCTTTCAGGATTATTGTGTGGAGGAATGAGGTACGGTGCTCCCCCAACGAAAAGGGAGAATCCTCTTACTTACCAGGCGGGTCTTATGCCTGGCGGTACCCAACGGTTGATCTTGGGCGGTTGTATTATACTATCTGCGTGTTAAATATCGCGATGTAGGATAGTTCCCATGTGGCGTGATAGGTGCCGCCATAATTGTTTTGTATTGAGATATGTGTACCTGCACTGGATAACCAGTAAGGGGCTTATCACATAAGCCACCTACTCACTACGCCGCTATGGTAAGCTTCCATCTGTCCGCAGCGTACACATCGGATGAAACGCATCAAATGGATCCGTATAGTGTAGTGTTTCCACTGCGTTACTTACGATTGTTTCCTTCATCGTATGCCAGTGGCGTCATATCAAAATCAAAAGTTTTTATTTACATAAACCATTACAGGCGCTTATGAAAAGTCGAATTTAGGTGCACGATTCCAATTAGTCGTTTCGTATCGAGAAGAGCCGGCAAGAAAATTCATGGTTTCTCTTTAAAATCCATATCTTTAACAACTTGAGAATGTACAGTTATGATTTTGAATAATTATGAGAGAGCAATGTAGACTTATGTGCAGGAATTACAATAAAATTTAAATAGGTATCCGGATATCGAGCAAGTCTACAGAGTTCTCACATTTACAAAAGTTAAAAGGACGCTAAACTATATAAAACAACTGACATGGTTAATTGTCATCAAAACACATTCCAAAGAAAATCACTGTATAATAAGATAAAGATATCTGGAGAATAAGGGTCAAAATACACGTCAGATAGTTGCTTCCGGGAGCCGGATCCGACTATGATCGGATTCATGAAATACAATTATGATTGTCGTGAACGATTTTTTCTGGACGACGACGACGCCTACGACGATGCTTACGATTCTGACATCCGATCCGATAGTCTGATCGTACGAGTAATTCATGTTCAAACGAATGTATGATGCGGAGGCCTTCAGATAGTGTGATCAGACTATCGGAACCGAATATCGGAGGCAAGTATTGGACGTGTATTTGGGCTCTAACGATAGTAATAAAAAAGAAAGCTAATCGTAATGAGGTTAGTTAATAGACATACCTACCTACACACATTTAAAAAGTATTGAACTTATAAATAAATTGATCTTCTCAAACTGCCCTGGAACTTTCCTTAAAAGGCCAGTCCAGGCGTTGCTCTGCATTGTCCTCAGACAAATTTTTGACACAGGAAATATGTTTGGACATTAAAAGAGATCCTTGAGTTTGTTTCGCGTTTCGTCATGCTCGACAACATAAAATATGTGTTTGATTCTTTTATTTTTTTATTTTTTATGCTTTTATTGTGCCCTTAGTTGAATAAATTTATTTTCTTTTTTTCTTCTCAGAGGTAGTCAGATAGGAAATGCCGACGTCATCTAGCTTTAAAAAAACAAACCGTTTTTTTTCTCTAATTGTCCTTGCGGACCCCTTCTACGTGACCAGGCAGTTATTGGCGAGACCTGAAGGGTCTCCAGCCAAAAAACAAACCGACTTGTTAAGATGATTTTTAAATATCCAATTTCAGAATAAATAATTTCATTTCATTTCGACGGATTAACTTGAAAAATAATTCAACTAAATAACATATCTCTTACAACATTATCATTTTGGTCGTCTAAAAATATAGCCGCAATACCAACATTAGGCGTAGCACACATGTAACTCGGTATAATTAAGTGGCACAATATACTCGTATAACTCGCAACCCGCGCACTCGTTTATCAGCGCCCCGGGGTTAACGTCGAGTGACGTCTCGCACTCGACTCGCACGCTTATATTACGTACGTTTATTAACTTTTATTCAACTTTTCTGTGAGTAACACGGTTTATTTTATGGTGTGAATAAAACTGTCAGGAGTGACAATTACTTTCATTGCTCAGAGGATACACAGGTAACTGTCAGGCCCTTCACGGTATGACAGGATTCCACTTTGTAAGGTTTTTCAAAGTGCTATCATACACCTAAATCTATACATATAAAAGGAGAAGCTGACTGACTGACTGACTGATCTATCAACGCACAGCCTAAACCGCTGGGGTTAGAAACTTGAAATTTTGACAGTAGGTTCCTATTGTAACGTAGGCATCCACTAAGAAGGGATTTTTCGAAATTCAACCCCTAAGGGAGTTAAATAGGGGATGAAAGTTTGTATGAAAACTCGTCACTTAACGGGTACAAAATTTCATGCAAGCAAAGCTGCGGGCGAAAGCTAGTGTTGAATAAAAACATAATAATATCTGATAGCACATAAATCAAATAAGGAGGGGCTCGTGGCTAATTAACAAACGCCTAGATTATACGATTTGCAAGACGGAAAAATGTAGGAATACTTTCCTGCATTGTGTGTGACTGATGATTATGTTTGATAAACTCGGTGTTTTATATCTTGCTATTAAAAGAATCGAAATGCTTGATGTGAGCTAGCGGCTGCTGATGCCTGCTAGGTTAAGCTGCTGGTGCCTGATGATGTGCATGGCGTTCTAACTAACTAATGTGATAGAATAAAACTGTAGTGTTTTGGTATTAAAACCTATTATTTCTTATAACCTTTGTGTACCTACGTTGTCTACTGTCAATGAGAATTAAAAAGTTTTCTGCGATCACGGTTGTTTCCTTACATATATTTCATTGGCGCAGTCGGTGAAAAAAATTATTTTTAACATGGTCTTAGGTAAAATTGAGAGTTTTGATATTCACAACCAAGACTGGGAGGCCTACTGCAGGCGGGTCAAACAATATGTAGCGCTGAACAACATCTCTAAAGAGATGCATGTTGCGGCATTAGTCACGCACGTTGGCACTGCGTGCTACGAGATGATGTGTGATTTGTGTGCACCTGAGTTACCAGAAAATAAAACATTTGAAGAATTGGAACTCATAGTTAAGGAACACCTGGAGCCAAAGAGATCAGAGATCGCAGAGAGGCATGTCTTTCGGCAGAGAGTGCAAAAGCAAGGCGAAACTGTAAGTGAGTATCTGCACAGTCTTAAACACCTTGCTAAAACTTGTAATTTCGCCACGGTGTCATGCAATCCTCTAGAGGTCAATCTGCGAGACCAATTTGTCTCGGGCCTTCACAGTGAAGATATGCGTGCGAGACTTTTTGCCGAAAAGGACTTAGGGTATGGTAGAGCTGTGGAGTTGGCGCTTGCGTTGGAAGCGGCGGACAGGCACGCAATGGTGGCGGCGTCCGGCAGCAGCGCGAGCGAGCCCGCGCCCGAGGCCGTGCACCGCATGGGGTCGGTGCCGGCAGCTAGGCGCTCACAGCCTGTGACTACACAGCGTGATGTTGATGCCGCGCCACGGCGGCGCTGTCCACACTGTGGAAAGATAGGCCACGCCGCGGTCAAGTGCCGTTTCAAGAACTATACGTGCGACCGGTGCGGTGCGAGAGGTCATCTCAAGAAGGTTTGCAGGGAGAGTGCGAGTACTGGTAGAGCCAGTGACATCGAGGCTAAGAAAGGACAGTTCTTTCTGGATGAGTCAAGTGAGAGTGATTTGAATTTTTATCATATTGTGTGTGGTAAGGATGACGCCCCATATTATATAAAAATTGAAGTTGAGAAACAGCATATTACGTTTGAAATAGATACCGGTAGTAGAATATCTGTCATTTCAAAAAGTTTGTATGATAAATTGCTGTCTCATATACCTATGGTACATAAACATTTACGTTTAAAATCCTATACGGGTACTATAATAGAATCTTTGGGCTATATTGTAGTTAAAGTCACGTATAAATCACTGACCAGTTGTCTTGAATTGTTCATTATTGATAAAGGGGGCCCCCCATTAATGGGTCGCACGTGGATACGTCGGTTACAGTTAGATGTCACTAGATGTCATAATATATCTGAAGGGAGCTTTGATGAAGTAGCAAGTTTAAGGAATGAGTTCCCAGAGGTATTTTCTGATGGACTTGGGACTTTCAGAACTCCAATTCGTTTACATCTCGCGGACACTACGCCGGTATACGTTAAAGCACGACCTTTACCAATAGCATTGCGTGGGCCAGTCGAGCGTGAGCTTGAAAGATTGCAAAGAGATGGCGTTGTGTATAAGGTGGAACAGTCTGATTACGGAACTCCAATTGTACCCGTTATTAAGAGAAATGGGGATATACGCATATGTGGCGATTATAAAATCACCATTAATCCGCGAATTAAAGATTTTCATTATCCTTTACCGCGTATAGAGGATATTTTTGCAATCTTGTCAGGGGGTCAGCAGTTCTCAAAACTAGATCTGTCTCATGCTTATCAGCAGATATTGTTATCCGAGGATTCACAAGCGATGACAGCAATCACAACACACGTGGGTACGTTTGTTTATAAGCGGGTTCCATTCGGAATAAAGTGTATTCCAGAAAATTTTCAAAAATTGATTGAGGAGACACTTAATGGATTGCCGTCAACGGTTGTATGGATAGATGACATTTGTGTGACAGGGAAAGATAAAGATACACACGTGGCAAATTTAAAAGCAGTGCTGTCCCGCTTGAAAGACGCTGGTTTACGTGTGAATTGGTCAAAATGCGAATTTTTTAAGAATAGTGTAACGTATCTTGGTTATCGTATTGATAAGAATGGTCTTCACACAGACGAAAAAAAAGTGGAAGCTATTGTTACAGCTCCAACTCCTACTAATGTATCTCAATTAAAGAGTTTCTTAGGATTAGTTAATTTTTATGCTAAGTTTTGTATAAACATAAGCGACATTTTAAAACCCCTTTATAACTTACTTAAGAAAGGAGTTAAATGGTTTTGGAGTGAGGAGTGTGATGTGGCTTTTAACAATATTAAACGCAAATTAGCTAGCGCACCGGTGTTAGCGCACTACAATCCCAAATTGCCGTTGATATTATCGGTGGACAGCAGTGCGTACGGGTTGGGTGCCGTACTGTCACATCGTTATCCGGACGGATCCGAGCGTTTGGTTAGTTGCGCTTCTCGTACATTAAATAGTTCTGAAGTCAATTATTCACAATTGGATAAAGAAGCTCTAGCTATTGTTTTTGGGGTTAGTAAACACCATCAATATTTGTACGGAAGACGATTTTTATTACGGAGTGATCATCGGGCGTTAAGTTATATTTTCGCTGAAAATAAAGGTATTCCTCAAACGGCTGCTAGTCGTATTCAGCGTTATGCAATAAGACTTGCCGGGTATAACTTCGATATCGAATATGTGCCGTCGGCAAGAAACTGTTTTGCTGATTTGTTATCTCGATTACCATTAAAGTCGTTGTCAAAAGATGCAAGTTATGGAGATTTAGTAGAGGAGAGTTACCTAAATTATATAGAGGGTTCGTTACCGATCACATTCCGTGAAATTAAAGCAGAGACGATGAAAGATCAGTTACTTAATAAAATCGTCGGTTATATCAAATTTGGTTGGCCACAACAATGTAAAATAGATAACGAGAAGCCTTTCTTTACGAGGAAAGACAATTTATTTTTAGAACATGGATGTGTTGTTTGGGGTTATCGTGTAGT
Source organism: Amphipyra tragopoginis (assembly GCA_905220435.1). Lineage (NCBI taxonomy): Eukaryota > Metazoa > Arthropoda > Insecta > Lepidoptera > Noctuidae > Amphipyra > Amphipyra tragopoginis. The sequence continues at coordinate 5,945,583 of HG991999.1, read as the reverse complement.
GGTACCAAAAAGTCTTCGTAAACAATTGTTAGACGAACTTCACAGTGGTCACATTGGCATTGTGAAAATGAAGCAAGGGGCTCGTAATTATGTATGGTGGGAGCGCATTGACGCGGACATTGAGAGTATTTGTCGCGAGTGTGCTGTGTGTGCAGCTCACAGAGATAACCCACCACCTGCGCCTTTGCACTCATGGGAATGGCCGACAGAGCCATGGGGGCGACTCAATATTGATTTCTTAGGGCCATATCATAATAGATATTATTTGGTTTTGATTGATGCTCATTCTAAATGGTTGGAGGTTGAGAGTATGTCCAGCACATCCGCCGGTTTAGTAATTGCTTTTCTTCGGAAGACCTTTGCGCGTTTTGGGCTACCCAAATGTATTGTTAGTGATAATGGGCCGCCATTTTCTTCCATTGAATACGATACATATTTGAGGAAAAATGGTATAAAGAGGATTTTGGTTTCTCCATATCATCCATCTAGTAATGGAGCGGCGGAAAATGCGGTTCGCACTATTAAACAGGTACTCAGAAAAGCGACTACAGAACATGTAGATTACGATACGGCGCTAAATAGGTTTTTGTTTAGTTATCGTAACACAGAACATAGCACAACTAACAAAGAACCGTCGGTGGCTCTGATGGGACACAGGTTACGCGGGCGTTTAGATTTAGTACGGCCAGATACTGGCGCTATAGTGCGAGAGGCACAAAGCGCACAGGAATCTCGCCGCAGCAGCACGCTACGAGAAGCGAGCGTAGGAGAGTCAGTACTCATGCGTGATTATAGTGCAAGAAATAAGGCTAAATGGAAGGAGGGTACGGTCGAAAAGAGGACTGGTTCGGTGTCCTATGTTGTTAGGGCAAACAATGACGCTAATTCACATAGGCGGCATATTGACCAAATTATTAAAAGGACTCCTACAAGGAAGTCACGGCACTCTTTGACTTGTGTCGAACAACCTGTTAGTGAGGAAGGGGAAGGCTGGTCAACCCCACTCTGTATGTCTCCACGGGTGGAGATGGTTACGTCACCGGGAACTTCAGTTAGAGAAAAAGTGGTTTCAACTGAACCTGACGTAACACGTCTAAAAGTCAAAAAGGTCAGTCATGCTCCTCATTCTATGACTTTACGTTCTCATGTAAAACGAGATAGTCCGAATGCGGGAAATTAGTAATAGGTAAGTTAAGTTTATTCTGTATTTTATATCTCTTAATTTAAGAGGGGAAAAATGTAGTGTTTTGGTATTAAAACCTATTATTTCTTATAACCTTTGTGTACCTACGTTGTCTACTGTCAATGAGAATTAAAAAGTTTTCTGCGATCACGGTTGTTTCCTTACATATATTTCAAAAACAACCATACTGCTTGACTGCGCTTGATACACTAAAAATATATGATTTATTAAATGCTATGAAAATGACAATGTTTGTTGCTACGTATGTAAAGGTGCTCCTACACCGGTGTTAAAAATGTTTACAAACATTAGTTAACATTTTCTAAACAAACATAAATAAAAAAATAACTGCAAAAATCTATTGAAACATTATCTAATAATCTATATTAGACAAATTAGATTCATTATTATCTGATATTTTTATCTTTTCCTAACATTTGTACGTGTTAGAAAATGTTTGTAAACATTTTTAACAGCAGTGTGGGAGCACCATAAGGACCGCCTAGTCATCAATATTATAAGTTATAATTTAAATTAAGTTACACGAGTATAGAAATTTGCTGAGCATATAAAAATGTACGAGTGGCTCGTACAAGGACATAAGCTTTAAAGAAACACAATTTAAATAAAACATTAAAAATAAAAATGATGAAAGATTATAAAAAAAACATTAAAACAGGATGAGGGGTGACACTGTGAATTTAACAAGAAACAACCAACGTGCGTTGTATGTCTCTCAATGTACCTATATTTAGCGTCTAACACGCCGAACACGAAAAGGAAATGATAACGCAGGCGGCAGCTTAAGAATCCAAGATGGCGGACCATTAATCACGTGACGTAGTGAGGGGATGACGCGGCAGACTCGCGCAGATTGACGGACAAGCTCTGCAGTAGTTAATTTGATGATACAATAGAGGCTTACAGCACTTGAGTGAAAAACTAGTAAGTCGCCGATGGAAATTTATCCCGTGTGGGGACGGGCTAGGATATAAAACTACCTAACCGCACGTTGGGAATAGACACGTTATAAGATTCAACAAAACCTATCACGCTTGGTGGTAGGATCTATACGTTCCGCCTGGTTAGCTACCACTCTCACATAAAAATCTGGCGCTAAGCAGTTTACTGCTTAGCAGTGTTCTGCCTGGTGTAAGTTAGAGCCAAAGTGGTATAGGGGAATCCCTCTATATCTCTTAATAATAATAAATGGATTGTACTGCCATTAATTAGTCACAATTCCAAAATCTAGGCAGCTATCAAGTTTTTTTTTTAGAAGAACTCAATAACTATGCCTGATCCTTATGAACCTGTTTTTTTTATTATTTTTCTTAGTCATGTTTGGCCCTAGTCACACACCTGGTCGTAAGCGCAGACAGGGTCTAAGACGCGGCACACGAATCTGAACCTTTTCGATAAGCAGCTACCGACCGATTCGGTTTGTTATCTCGTTCCGTCTATGATTCTCGAAAGGAGAGAAAAAGAGATAGCTTACTAAACCGTTCGACAGCTGACTAAACGAATCGTTCTGAGTCAGGTGGCTTATCTGCCTTGTGGACTATAAAGCCTGAACGCTTCTGAGACAAGGCCAAATGTCCAGCAATTTTCGTTTCATACTTCGCTCGTTCTGAAACAAGGGGCAGGTGGACATTTGGGATGTTGATTCAGCAGTCATTGTCGCTAAGGCCAATAGTCTAATAGTCAAGAGCCTCAGCCAACATCTGAAGAGGCTCTCGTTAGGAGGCGTTATTCAGAAAGCTGCGTTCCTAGACACGGCGTGTAATGTGATGCCGACATTATGACGACACGTTTGGTGCAGTGGCTAAGCGATTGGCTTCTGCGCTACGGGTCGCGGGTTAGATTCCCACACGGAACAAAAATTTGTATGGTCTACAAATGGTTATTTCAGTTCTGGACGTTTGTGTCTATAAACGCACCTACGATACAAGAGAACTCTTAGTGGGAGCAACGTTTTTTAAAAAGAAAAATTGTAAGGACGTTCCTTTCTCTGTGGCTCTGACCACCAGTAGCTTGGACACTGTTCCCGATGCCGCTCGACTACCATTTTTATATTTTTTTATGTGTATTGTTTTTTTTTAAGATATTATGTACCTATTATAAAATATATAAGTATTATGTATTTTCCATGAATAAAGAGAATAATCTTAATAAAACAATATTAAGCCAATTATCATTATCAGTGGATGCCACTCTTGAAAACTATTACTGAATTAAACCAGTTCTTTCTGGGAGGTTGCATCTTTAATTAAACTTTAAGCCGACGGATCCCAAAGGAATCTATTGGGGGCGGTCACAATGAAGTGTGAAATATGGATGCGGCGTTTTGTTAATTAGTATAATTATGTTCATAGTTTCACCCGGATGCATTAAGATGACCTTGGTCCTTAAAGTTACTGACACGACTGCTGAACATGTATTTTAGGTTAGTTCCCCCCTCTGTGGCCCCAAAGTATGCTCGCATGCAGTTCTCATTCATGGACTGAGTCCATCGCATGCGCTGCACACTTCCGCCTGGAGCGGGGACCCTGTCAGAGGCTGGTGAGCCTCGAGGTCCCAGGCAGGCCGGCGGTCGGCCTCTTCCTCGGCGACGCGCAGGTGGTGGTGACGTCGCCGGTGAGAAGTATTCGTCGCTCGAGCTCGACGCAACTGCAGCGGCCGGTGTCACATCACTCACGATGGAGGCGGGTTCCGGCGGCTGCGAGGCGGAGCTGAGCGACGAAGCCGAAGGTGGTAGGTGTGTGAGTTGTTGTATCTTGGCCCGGCTTCTTGTCAGCATTCGTTATCGTTCTTGGTATTGTGCATGTCGTCATTCAATTTCTAGTCCAGGTTTCCAAAACTAGAGTTTTTCTTTCAACAATTTTATAAAAACGTAACTCCGTGCTTTTACACACACTGTGTGCCAGAACAAATATTTGTAACAAGAATCGAAATAGTAAACACAAAACATTTATTAATTGTATCTACTCAAAAGAAAAATAATTTAGAATGTCTGGAAATTAAACGTTTTAGGGGCGGTAAATCATTCAGAATAATTGTACAATAGTGTTTTACATCGCCACAAAAGCTATTAGATTTACGATTTTCTACATTATTTTTTACTTTTTAGTACATAGTATTTTTACTAAACCTTTTTTGTTGTATTTTTTATCAAACCTTTTTTTATTATTATTACTAAATCCATGTCACATCCATTCTTCGTAACTGAATATCTCGAACAGTAGCACAGAGCTACCAGATAAAGTCAGCCTCCTAGACTCATTTAACTTGCTGCTGTCGGTGCCAGCCATTCATTCCGTTTGGCTTTTCATTTTTATTTCATAGCCTCATCATAAGCCACAGATTGATTTTTTAATTAATAGATTTAGATGCTATTCATCTGATATTCATTTGGTTTTTTATGGGTTTTTGTATTGTTCTTGCAAGTCTGTGGCTAAAACGAATATTATGAATTGCATTACTGGTAAGGTTCCCGTAATAAAACAGCTTCATTTTCTTGTGTCAATAGAGTAAATACACTCGGAAGCAACGAATCTGGGTCACCAACATAGACCTTAATATCTCGAAAACTAAAAATGCTAGCTTACGCAAATAAAAAGTATTTTATAGACTACTAACGACCCGCCCCGGCTTTGCACGTGTACGTTTTATAGCTTTAAACCTTCCTCTTGAATCACTCTATTTATGAAAAAAAACCGCATCAAAATCCGTTACGTAGTTTTAAAGATCTAAGCATACATAGGGACAGACAGCGGGAAGCGAAAGACGCCGGATACTAAATGTTACAAAGACAAAAAGTCAATGGGCAACATAGTCCTAGTGTCAAAATGTACAAATTGCCTAGTGCCAAAATGTCATTTTGCCCAAATGCCGCTATGATAGAATACATTAAAGCTGTAATGTTCAATTGTACAAATTGCCCAGTGCCAAAATGTCATTTTGCCCAAATGCCGCTATGATAGAACAAATGAAATGACATTTCAATCATCTTTTTCAAGGATACCGGACTTTCAAGAAGTATTTATACTCAAAGATAGAGAAGAGATTTTAATTAGATATCCAGTGCAGAGAATTATGTTGATATCAAGTAGCAGATAGGTGTATGTAGGCTCAGTCGTTAGTGATCGTACCTTCGAAGTTCAGGTTTGCGGGTTCGAATCTTGACTGTGTGACAATTGGACCACGATGCATTTTGGCACAATTGTGTTTTATCTTTTGTACATTTTGACAATCTAACAATTAGACCCTTACGCATTATATCACAATTATTTTTTGTCATTTGCACATTCATATACATTAAGACATTTGTACATTTTGACACTAGGACTATGTTGCCCATTGACTTTTTGTCTTTGTAACATTTAGTATCCGGCGTCCTTTGTTTTATACTATGTAGTGATTTAAGAAGTTTTATTAGATTTATTTGAGTGGTGTTAAATAGTCTATCTCCCAGTTTCTAAGTTAAGAATTCTAGGATAAGCAGTACTTAGGTACCTAACATTTGAGTATGGAGTTGTCAAAAAAATGCTTTAAAATCCCTGCTCAAATATTTCTTAAGTATTGCTTATCCCGAATTCTGAACTCAGAAACCGTAAGTATAAAATACTTTTTACTTAAATAAGACTTTACTCATTGTAACGTTTTTAACATTCTTCTAAGTCACGTTAAAGGCGACGAAGGATATGGATGAAAAGATCTTTATCCTCCCAATGATCGCTACAATGAACGATAATGAGGAAATCACCCCATCGGGCAGGTGGAAGGCGATTGCATTTTTTTTTATTCCATCGGCTGGGATGGCAGGGCGCGGTTGCCCATTCTCTGTTCAACATCTTTTATTTTGCATCAACCAATACAGACGCTTATGAAAGATCAAATTTAGATGCACGGTTCCAATTTATATTGAGAAGGGTAGTAAGAACCCCATGATTTCTCTTTTACAATCAATATGAAGTTTCAATAGGTAAATAACATTTCTCTGGCACTCAATAATCGGGTAATGATTGGAGTGCATTTAAAGAGTTTCTACGAGTGACAATAATCAAGTTCGTCCCATCGCACGATGAGCAGTCAGCTTCGTTACTAACCTCAATGACTAGCTTATCTTTCCATCACAGCATGAGCTATTTGCATATAATTCGTGCCATCATGAGAGATGAAGATTGAACAGTCGTATTTAACCACCCAGAGGAAAAAATACCTATTCTTATTTAAAACTTAAATAGAGTGCATTTTAGTCACAAGGTTTTGAATCCAATCTTCACACATTCACCCACTTCTAACAGCTTAGTTAGAGAGGCTGACAAGATTATTAGTAATGCAGCACGCAGAGCTGCGGTGAGCCTCCCTGCCACCAAATTACTTAAATGTGTTAACGTCTATGTTGCTAGTTTTAGGTAAACTTAGTAATTATATAAGGTGTTAAAAAATCAACTCTAAGAATTTTGTGGGGTTACCCGGTATCGAAAATTGAACCTATTATGCCTGTCCATTCAAATCAATTTTTTTTTATATGCATGGAAAGTTATAAAAATATAGGTACGCGAATTTCGAAAAGTTGTTCAATTTCCGATACCGATTAACCCCATAAAATTCTTAGAGTTGATTTTTGAACACCTTGTATTTGTAAAGAGTGAAATTATGGAATCAGAATCGTTACTTTGCTAAAATCCATGACATACAAATACGCAATTACAATTTTTAGTTTTAATTCCGCCAAACTAGATCAATAGTTTGAATGCAGTATGCAGCACCGCCATGCAGACATACAGCACATGCAGAAAGTGTGTTTAAAATGCGACATGCAACCCAAACCGACACCTACACGGTGTTTCGTCACTCCACAGGGCATCCTCAGGAGATGTTGACTCGTCGACCGGTCGGACGCGCTTCATGCGGTCGAGGAGTCAACATTTGCGGGCGAGACAGCGGTGCTGCATACTGCATCTAAGCTAGCGAACTAAAGGAGAATGGGCAGATTTGCCCAAGTATTGTAGCACTTTGGATAATATATCATTAGAAAGATATAATTTAGACAATCAATTTGTTGTATGACAGCGATGCTGAAATCTACATCAGTAAAAAGTTAAGGGAGCTTAAAGTTCCTTTACATCACATTAAAGTGTTTAGGTCTATTTAACGTATTTGTCAGCAATTCTAAAAGAACTTGACATTTCATACCGAGACACGTAAAACTACCACGTGTATTAATAATACAAATCAAAATGGCGTCACTATAATGCATAACTGTGCTTAACTGGAAGTCGTACTATCGGAACTTGTGCTCACATTATGAGTATAGTTTGGTTGTTGGGATTTGCAAGGCATCAAAATGATTTTCAAAGGCAAGTTTTCTAGATTATATATTCATGATCATATATATATATTATTTTAAATGATGAGAATGTTTAATAATAACGCAAAATATAAGTGTTATCTCTCTATTGTTTATATGGTAAAAGTGTAAGTCTTAATGTTATACTTAGTTGTTTTTGCTAATATATTGTTGTTTCAAATAAAAATACCGATCAATGCACATGTTATTTTTGAATTTTTTATCCCCCTTTGAACTTCACTCACCTTACCACTTTCAAATAAAATAGCATGCAGCAGTAGGTTACATACGTACTCCATAGTACATATAATATTATGATAATGAATAAAATATATTATAAAATATCAGACAATAACCCACTAAACAAGTAGGTTATTTGCTAAAGATGCAATGTTTTAAATAATTAAAAGAAAAGATTTTTATTGCTTTGACGTCGCTGAGAGTAAAAAAAATACATTTATGTGATGAGGACAACTAGTACAACGTATAACCATATACCCTATATTGCTACAATGGTTGGGCAAACCTTCATACAAATATGCCCATTTTCCTTTGCGGAATTAAAAGTTATTATTGTAATTGGATGTTTGTTTGTGCTCGAAATAAGTTATTTTTCTTGTGTCACGAGCTAGAATAGCTCGTACCGTGGTGAAAAGATAAGCTAGCCAGCGATATTGGTAACGAAGCTGACAGTCCAGAGTGTACGTAACGCACTTGATTATCGGCACTCGTGCAGGCTCTTTTAATACACCACAAATACGTTTAATTACTATTTAAATAATAAACCCTCTCTGTATCCATGAAAACTAATTACCAATTTGGACAAAGTAATTCCATGCAGCGACTAACGAGATGACCATTATTCGTCAGTGTATATTCGAACGATGTTTATGTATGGCATGATGGTGGGATTGCTGTGAAGTGGAGGAGCTCGTGGCTAAATAATTACAGCCGCATAGACCGATCTTCCGGGTTAAGCCACGCTTGCCGAGGTTGGTCTGTAGATGGGTGACCATTTACCATAGCGAGTTTCCTCCGTGCCTCGGAAAGCACGTAAAGCCGTTGGTCCCGGCTGTCATTTGTAGATCTTTGACAGTCGTTACTGTTGGTCAGAAGCCAGAAAGTCTGACAACCAGTCTTACCAAGAGTATCGTATTACCCAGTTACTGGGTTGTGGAGGTCTGATAGGCAGTCGCTCCATGTAAAATACTGATATTCAGCTGCATCCGGTTCGACTGGAAGCCGACCCCAACATAGTTGGGGAAAGGCTAGGCAGATGATGATGATGATGGTGGGATTGCTCTACAGATAAGTTTCTTGTAGCCGTGTAAAATACACTCGGGACCAATGATTCTGGATCACCAATATAAACCTTCATACTTTGAAAACTAAGAATGCTAACCTAATCAAATAAAAAGTATTTTATAGACTACTAGCTTTTGCCCGCAGCTTCGCTTGCGTGAAATTTTAAACCCTCGTTAAGTTCCTTTTTAGGTGTGGTTTTAAAATCAATAAAGTCCGTTTTTTATTATTTACTTTGAAGAGTGTTTGTGCCGAATTTCAAGTCAATTTATGACCCAATGGAATAAAACATTTCATACAAATCTTCTAACTTCAAAAAACGTTCATCCCCTCTTTCACCCCTTGGGTAGAATTTCCAAAAACGCTCAAACATGTGTAAGTTTATTTCTCACCAGAAAACTAAATATTAAATTTCATGCTTCTTACTTCAAAAATGTCGGACTTCCATACAAACGTCAATCCCCTATTTCACCCCCTTAGGGGTATAATTTCCAAAAATCCTTTCTTAGTGGATACCTACGTCACAAAAGGAACGTACTGTCAAAGTTTAAAGTTTCTAACCCCAGCGGTTTAGGCTGTGCGTTGATAGATCAGTCAGTCAGCTTATCCATTCATATTATAGATTATAGACTACGTAATACTTCTCAAGTAAAATTAATAAAACGTCTTAAATAGATACTTTTTATTTGAATAAGCTATCATTCTCAGTTTCCGATATATTAAGATTTAAGTTGGTGATCCGGATTGATTGCTCCCGAATGTACGAGTACATAAAAATCCGAACTAAATTGTTATTTTTACACCTTGTTGTATGTATTACAGCTTCAGGTTTTGTCGATAAGAAACGCTTGACTTGCTGCTCTTAAAATCACGAAGGTTACACAGAAATATGAGTTTTTAGATCTTAAGATATTCGCGCTCACGCAGGGCGAAAATTAGTCAAGCTGGGAGCCCCATTATTTAAAGAGAAAAAGGTAAGTTCAAAAGGAAAAAAAGCCGCAAAAATCCTTAATTCCTACTGTCAACTCTTAAAACGTTGGGAATAAATTGTGTTTTGCTTATCTGCGGTTGTAGTAATTAAATAAAACAAGGTGCTGAGCGATTTATAGGGCCCTGGGGCCCAGTTGTCTGGCTCGACGTGCCAGGAAACGAAATACTTTTTTCCCTATTATTTTTGCAATACGAATTTGCTTTTTATTCATTTATTTTTTTGATAGTCTTTATTTAGATTTAGTACATTACGTTTCTGTTTTGATGATATCAACGATGTCATAATTTTTCAAGTATTTTGGCAGATAAATAGACTTTGCAGGTAAATTGTTTATTATCATCATCTCCGTTGGCTGTGTTATCGCCATACATACACCCATACAGCAATGTGGCCGCCGATGACTCAGTCGTGACTGCGTTGCTCCAAGTCGCCACCTATTCCGGCATGCTTCCTTGCTTTGCACAAATAACACTAAGGTCATTTCCGCGATACTTTCCGTGTCCTCTGTAGATCTGACTGCTCGTCACTGTTTATCACAAAACATTATCATGTCATATAATTTATTTATTTATGCTAATACGGCTTTAGTAAGCCAATTACATTAACATAACAGACAAGAACAAGTCATAAACACACTAAATAACGCAAAAATAATAAACAAATATAAACAAAACAATTATAAACATCAAATCGTCTTGCTTTCGCAGAAGCTCCGACATACGCACATAACACTTTTAAAATCGTCCGCAAATAGATCAACGTTCGGGTTGGCTTCCATTAGGCTATTGAGCGCGGACAGAACGCGAGGAACAGGGGATGATGCGCGAGCCACTGTGCGGCATGCAGGCGCGGTTAGTAGACGATGCTTCCGGCTGCGGAGATAGTTGCAAGGAGCGTAAAGACGAATTAGTTCATTGAGGAGATCAGAAGCATCTCATTGACAGTCTTATCTACGACAACAGGCTCTTTTCTACGATCATTTTCCGTCGTTTGCAGACCTGATTGCTCGTCATCTCTTCTGCCATATCTTGGCAACCATGATTATTTTAGGTTTCTGCTTCATTGTCCTGATGTCGAGACATCTTGCCAAGTTCACCACAATTTTTGAACGTTATTAACATAACATCACGCCTCTATTCCCCAAAGGGCTGGTCAGAGGTGTATTAGTACACCTTCATTTCGCCGTTATGTTTAAGTCCCATGTAATAGGAGGCGAGCCTATTGCTATCACCAAGCATCAATCCAGACTTCGGGCTGTTAATGAGAAATTACACACGGGAAAACCCAATAACATCTTGCCCGACCTAGGGATCAAACACAGGACCTCATGCTCAGTAGTCGCGCTTGCAACCACTAGATCAAGGAGGCAATTATTATAAGTTAGATTTTGCACCACTCACCGATTTTATAAGTTACTAGCTTTCGCCCGCAGCTTCGCTTGCGTGAAATTTTGAACCCGTTAAGTGACGATTTTCCATACAAACTTTCATCCCCTGTTTAACTCCCTTAGGGGTTGAATTTCGAAAAATCCCTTCTTAGTGGATGCCTACGTTACAAAAGGAACCTACTGTCAAAATTTCAACTTTCTAACCCCAGCGGTTTAGGCTGTGCGTTGATAGATCAGTCAGTCAGTCAGCTTCTCCTTTTATATGTATAGACTAGCGACCCGCCCCGGCTTTGCACGTGTACGTTTTATAGTTTGAAACCTTCTTCTTGAATCACTCTATCTATTAAAAAAAAACCGTATCAAAATCCGTTGCGTAGTTTTAAAGATGGGACAGACAGACAGCGGGAAGCGACTTTGTTTTATACTATGTAGTGATTCAAATAATCAAAATTGAGTTTTACGCATCAAATCGAAACAATTCGATACATTAAATCAAAAGCGAAGTACGAAAATGACTAATGGCTAAATCAAGCAGACCTTGAATAAAAAAACGCAAAATAATCCGCAAACTTGCTTTTATTCCCTCATTATGAATGCTGAATGCGAAAAATGCGGTGTAAACGTTACCAATAAAGAAATGATTTATTCCAACGATGAAACTTAACAATGTAGCCATCAGTTGAAAGTATTTCACTTGGTAGTTTTTTATGACACAACTTGCCCGGCCTCCATTTTTATTGGTGTTTGTATAAAATACGATAAGCGGTAGTGATGATAGTTAAGGTTTTGTTTTATGGTATTGCTTTCTTTTAGGAATTATTTGGCTTTTTTATTTGCGGGCGATTGGATTCACATAGCTCTAATTTTGTTATTGATTTTGCAATTACAGTTCAGACAACGTAATAGGTTCGATTTGACGTTTGCATAAAATCATAAAATAAATGTGTACAGACGTTGTACGCCTTCGATCTTAAAGAAATTCGCCTTTTTATTTATCTTAACGGAGCGCACTCATAATAAAATGAAACTAAACACCACGCATTGGAGTAATTATTACTAGTGTTGACATTAGTCAACATTATTTATTATTGGTAACCTATATCTTTAAGATAATAAGAGGAAAGATACACAATGCGGATATATTGCGAAGGGTGGAACTAGTCGTACCAGACGGGTATGTGGGTCGTCGTCGTCAGCCTCCGTTGCTGGCGGTACCGCGAGCGCGAACTAACTTGCTGCGTGAGGCGCCGCTGACGAGCGCACTCCGCACTTTCAACCTCATTGCTGATGACGTCGATATATTCTGTTGCACTTTGGGTGAATTTGAAAGAATAGCTACCTATAGAATTTGTTATGGTACAAACAGTGGAACTATTTAATTTTTAAGTGTGCTACAATATCGCATTGGGTCTAACCTGTAAGGATATTTGTATGTTTAGAGTAAATAAATAAATAAAAATAAATTATGTATTTTGACAGGTGTCAAATCGGATCTATTAGATTGTTACAGGTATAGTGAAAAATGCTGTACAATACGGCCGACGTATCTTGGCGAGTCTGAAGTTAGTTGTTTGGCTGCGCAATGAGTCTTTTAGGAAACGAAATTGTCTACTGCGCAGCTAATCAGCTAACTTCAGACTCGCCAAGGTACATCGGCCGTATTGTATTTATAAGTCGCGCGCAGAAGGTTTGCCGATGACTGCCCCTCCCACTACACCGACCGCTACCCGCGCTCGTCTGGCATTAGTAGGTATGCCAGACGAGCGCGGGTAGCGGTCGGTGTAGTGGGAGGGGCAGTCATCGGCAAACCTTCTGCGCGCGACTAGTAGATATATTTAGAAAAGTTGAAAGGGAACCGAATATCTTGGTATGTGACAGATGAGGCCCGACGAAAATCATGTGACGAAGAGATGATCAATCTATACATATAAAAGGAGAAGCTGACTGACTGACTGACTGATCTATCAACGCACAGCCTAAACCGCTGGGGTTAGAAACTTGAAATTTTCACAGTAGGTACTTTTGTGACGTAGGCATCCACTAAGAAAGGATTTTTCGAAATTCAACCCCTGAAGGAGTTAAATAGGGGATGAAAGTTTGTATGGAAAATCGTCACTTAACGGGTTCAAAATTTCACGCAAGCGAAGCTGCGGGCGAAAGCTCGTATAAAATATGTTAATGGATGGAGGGGAAGAGGGAGATCAAAGAAAAGATGGATGGATTGTGTGAGAGATGTTATGAATGAAAAGGGAGTAAATGAAAGTGGGACGGCTAATAAGGAAGAATGAAAAAAAAAAACATTGGTGCCGACCCTAAGTAAATCGGGTTACGTGCAGACAAAAGAAGGAGAAGGTATTTGGCTCACATTTCTTCTCATAGGGTCTGTCGATCAGGTTATATCTATACAGGTTGAAATTGTAAACACTCAACAAACCGAAATGGGATATTGTACTCATCACTATGAACAACTTTTACTATGGGACCAAACCGGAAATAGCAAAAAAAAAACAGATGTTCCCTACATTTATATTCGCATAACTCTTCAAAATTTAGGGAACAGCAGTTTTTATTTCACAATTTCCGGTTTGGTATGATAGTAAAAGTTGTTCATAGTGATGAGTACAATCTCCCATTTCAGTTTGTCGAGTGTTTACAATTTCAACCTGTTCAAATAAAAAGAAAAGTCCTGACTGACTGACTGACTCATCAACGCCCAGCCCAAACCCTTGGACCTAGAAAGCTGAAATTTTGCACAGATGTTCCGTTTATAATGTAGACAAGGAATAAGGAAGGATGTTTCGAAATTCAACCCCTCAGGTAGTTAAATAGGGGATGAAAGTTTATATGGAAAATCGTCACTTAACGGGTTCAAAATTTCACGCAAGCGAAGCTGCGGGCAAAAGCTAGTTAGTAGGATAAATGAGCAATGTCTACGTAATTATAGTAATAACATCGTCCTAGTAAAAATTGGTTTGCATCAGCAGATCTCAATCGGCAATTACCGCATAACTACAATACCAAGGGCAGGTATACCTTATAAGGAGGCTGGCCAGTAAATAGTTTCATCTCATCTAGAAGAAAAAGAGTACGTACATTTTAGAAGAGCACAACTAAAAGCATTAAAATTCAACAAACCAAACTTTTTCCTAAATCCCAAAAGAAATAAAGTCTTCTACTATCTGAAATTCACGAGCACAAAGCCTTAACCGGTACAAATTTACCTTTTAAAAATGCAAAACAAACTTCTATAATATATTTGCAAGACACAAAAGTTAAATAGAAACATTTTCGTCCGACAGCAAAGAAGTCGCCTTAACTTTGTTCTTAACAAATCGTCCTTAATATCTGTAACTACAGAGTTGCAACCTTTGCATTTTTGCCACCCTGTTTCACCAATAATTCATTCTATCTAGTAATAATGTTTGCTTGTGTTGAAAATTTATATTATTTACCTTTAATTTCATCATTCAGCCAAAAGACGTCCACTGCTGGACATAGGCCTCCCCCAAGCATCGCCACATCGACGGGTCCTGTGCTTCTCGCATCCAGCGGTTTCCCGCGACCTTCACCAGATTATCGGTCCATCTTGTGGGAGGCCTACCCACGCTGCGTCTTCCGGTACGCGGTCGCCACTCCAGAACCTTTCGGCCCCATCGGTCATCCGTTCTGCGAGCAATGTGCCCCGCCCACTGCCACTTAAGTGTGGCAATTCTTCGAGCTATGTCGGTTACCTTGGTTCTCCTGCGGATCTCATCATTTCTGATATGATCTCGCAGGGTAACTCCGAGCATAGCCCTCTCCATTGCCCTTTGGTTGACCTTGAGCCTTCTTATGAGGCCCATTGTGAGCGACCACGTTTCAGTGCCGTATGTTTAATTTAGTTTGCACTAAAGTTTTTGATGTTTGAGCTCATGCTGTTGGTGAAAAGATTAGCCAATCTGCAATGTTGCCAGTGGGGCTGACTGTCCAGGATGCATCAGATGTAGATACTTAAATACCGTCCGCGAGACCTAAGCTGAGCTTTGCATTTGTGTGAGAATGAATGCAGACGCATCCTTTGCTTAGTTTAAACCGGTTTATACTGCTTTTTGGCAATCGATTCTATGTGCACTCACACAAATGCAAAGCTCAGCTTACGCCTCACCAGTTGTATCGTCACTTGTGGAGGCTTTTTAATGCACGCATTTGAAACACAAAATAGGTAGTCTATCTCTGGAGTTGGAGTTAAAGTTGCTACAGTCTTTGTGATTGCGTTGAATGATTTCATCATTAATACACTTCTTTATCTCTCGTGTCAGCACTAGCTATACGAAAATAGCTCATGTTGTGGTGAAAAGATTAGCCAGTCAGCAAGGTTGGAAGCGGAGCTGACTGCTCAGGATGCGCCGGACGTACTTAAGTATAATCACTCGTGGAGGCTCTTTTCATGCACCCCATTGCTGTTCTCTCTATTCATGCACCCCATTAATACTCTGATAACTTGGCATCGCTGAAGGTCATCCTGAACAATCACGTCTAAAATAAAAATAAAACAAGCTAACTACTTGTTTAGAAAAAGACGATCACAAGAAGTGACGATTCAAAAACAGGATAGTTGGCAGTTCCTGCAGATCTCTTTCACTCTCGTATTTTACCGTATCTTCGTCTTACTTACTTCTCTCGTATCAACAAGAGCTATACAAAAACAGCTCATGCTGTGGTGAAAAGATTAGCCGGTCAGCAAGGTTGGTAGCGGGGCTGACTGCCCAGGGTGCGCCGGACATACTTAAGTATCGTCACTCGTGGAGGCTCTTTCCATGCACCCCGTGTCTTACTTACTAGAGATACTACTAAAAACAATGCAGAATCAAATTTTAAACGCTAGCTTCTATGAACGTAACATATGGTATTTCATACGCGTATCATTGCAGTAACTTCATCCTGAGTTGATTCATTTTAATTAATTCAGACACCTCTTTGCAGTAGTCTTCCTTGGCAAATCCTATGTATAATTTTACCTTCGTCTAAAGAATTCCACCATATCGCAAGCAAAACCATTGTTTCTAGCTAGTATTTCTCCCAAGCTTCCCGGTGGCGGTGGAACTTTTCGTCGGCAACCAGGTGGCGCGCTCGCAGACGCTGCCGTTAACTTGTTACACAACTTCCACGAGAAATTGTTCCACTTTTTTGTTTCTTTACTTTTAGTCTGTACGGGAAGCAAATTTTCTGTACGTTTTTTAGCTTTGCTTGAGAATTTTGGTTGCAGTTGTTAGGTGTTAATTTGTCTGTCAGAACTTTACGTTAGTTATTTAAGAAAATGAAATAAATTTGTGCGGTTTGAAAATAAATATTGTTGAGATTGTTTCTTATGGGTTGTTTAAGTTATTGCCGATTTGCGTAAATGGAGGAAGTCACCTTAGTTAATCTTGTTAGGTTGTCATTGAGTTCGAACTGAAACTAATTCTTGCGGTCTGTCAACAAAAACGGCTGTCAGAAAGCTGGTACAATAATGAAATAAC
This sequence comes from Amphipyra tragopoginis, assembly GCA_905220435.1. Taxonomy (NCBI): domain Eukaryota; kingdom Metazoa; phylum Arthropoda; class Insecta; order Lepidoptera; family Noctuidae; genus Amphipyra; species Amphipyra tragopoginis. The sequence continues at coordinate 5,928,870 of HG991999.1, read as the reverse complement.
ATTTATACATATTTATATGTATAGGCAATTTCACGAGAAGTAGCAAAAGGATTATGATAATTAATTTTAATGATGATGCTGGCTGTGTTTTTGCTATTCAAACATTTGTTACCCGCATCTGCATCTGGGGAAGTACTCTGAAAAATGAAAGTCGAAGATTCGGAACGAAATGTAACAACGAGGAACATTGAACTTATAAATATGCCATCAAAATATTGTTAAACAACAAACTACTAAATTATGTCACTTAATATTTGGGAGTAGAGTGAACGAAAGACAAAATATCAAATCACGAAAATAGACACGATCGTCAGATCTGAAAAACTTTCGTGGTTTGAAAACGTGCGATCCGTTAGCCGAAACTTCGTAGTCGATTATCCGAGAAGACCCCCAGGCCAGCGTATTGGACTAAAGCTTAAAACCTTCTAAATTTGAGAAGAGGCCCGTGCCCAGAAGTTGGGCAGTAATGGGCTGTTTATACTAAACACTAGTTCAAATAGAAATATAGGAAAAAAGCCTATATCTTCTTCTTCTTCTATCCCAAGTTACTTGGGATAATGGCAGGAAAAGAAAGTACTGCCCTATTAGCCGTCCCGCTTTCATTACTTCCTTTTCATTCATATCATCTCTCACATAATCCATCCATCATTAAAATTTCTCTGGTCTCCCTATTCTCGCCCATCCATCAACATTTGTACTCATTACTCTCTTAGTCACATACTTTTTATCCCTCCTCATCACACAACTCTATATCCTAAATTTCTTAATAACAAGAGCTAGTTCCAACAATATGCAAACATTTATAAACTGCAAGGATCTTGCTTACTTAATACTATGACTGCTAAACTTGCATCTGCGATAGCTAAAGTTTTGGGCAAACGCCGCTGAAGCACTTGGGCATTACAGAGAAGGTAAAACTTTAAATAAACATACAGAAGATAGTCAAATAGAATATAACAATATTATGAAAACTGAAGATGAAGTGTCTACGGAAAGTAATACTTGAACATAATTAGATTTATGATTAATTGCGGTTTACTCACGTGCATTTTTCGGGATTGCCCGACTAGTTGGGAGTTATGAGTTCGACTCGCGACCTCGCCGCGTGATCAGCTTAACGAGGGTAGTTCACTCATTGGGGGTACCTCGTCATCAGAGTCCAAGTTCGACTTGGTGTATGCAGGAAATAATAGTCACAACACTGATTATAGTCCTCTATTTATTCACTCTCGATAACAAAATAATAAAATCTCTAATGATCAAACCGATGGAAATAGATTTAAGTACGGAAACGCGGTAAGTTCGGTGCAGGCTGGCAAAACGACCTCTCGCCCTCGTGTCTCACTCCAAAGTGCCTTCACTCAAATCAAATGCATCCAATGTCAAAAAGAATGACAGCTGACAGCTGACAGCCGACAGCTGACAGCTTGCTGACAACCGTCAAACAAGACATGCCACGCCCCGCACCGACCTCACCCAAGCACACTGCTTGACGTTTCCGACAAACGTTAATAGATGGCGTCCTACTACGTTAACAATAATCAATAGTCATTCTAATAGTTGTGCTTCTGTGTTGATTCTGCGACAAGCTCATGATTAAGGGCTCTGTTTGGGTCCGAAACTAGTCGGGCAATCCCGAATAATGCACGTGAGTAAACGGTAATTAATCATAAATATGAATGTGTCTCACGAAAGTTATAATAATTAGATTTATTAGACGAATTTATGTGAAGAACCTCCACGAGTGACGATACTGATGGCGCACATGCGACGCGCAAAAGAGACTGACCAAAAGTCGTACCAATCTCATGCATCAAGATCAAAACATAATAGTAATTATTTTCATATTTTTTACGAAATTACGCGTCCAGGATTTAATTTTTGAACAGGGAATTTAATTTAAAGTAAAAAAGTGTTGAGATAGTTTTATTCCCTTTACATGACGTTCCGTTCCACAAGATATGGTCTATACAACCTTGAATTTTGAAAGTGTCATGATCATGATGTTTTAAAAAACATGTACAAAAATATTTATTAAGCCGATTCTACATTAATTAAAAACAACTAGAATAGAATTTTTATTTAAAAGACTAGCTTCTGCCCGCGACTTCGTACGCGGATCCTGTTGCTTATGCCAGCGACAACGGGGTCGTCAAAATCGAAGATCTGAAACGTCTGATGTCGAATTCTAAGAGCCCGGGGACGGGAAAACAACGGGATCCGCGAGACGATTCGAGGCGTTCCAGATCTTTCATTTTTGTAAGTTAACAGGAAATGCCCATCAGACTAAACAACTTTTGCTAAAACGTCATTCCTATATATGTTATAGTGTCGCTGGGCTTTGGAGTTCCACAATTACAGGTGTTCCAGATCTTCAAATTTATTCTCACAGCAGAAAATACTTTTCACGTGGAATAATTTTTGCTATGGCACCATTTTTATATTTCTTATACTTTAGCTGGTCTGTTGCGGTTCTGCATCAGGTGTTCCATTTTCCAAAATAAATTATAGCCTATATGTTGCCCAGACTTAATACCTATACCTACAACAAAAAAATCTTTTCTTCCCGTAATTCCGAAGCGGATCCCAAGGGTACACTGAATTAACAATAATATTGCAAACAACTTTAAAAAAAAAAAAATATAAACTATATTTGGGGTTTTTCCTTCAGGAGCTAATATATAAAGACCGGAAGCGTTGCTGACCCTTGAAAAAGCAACATAAAGTTGGCCATCAGAAAATCAGCTGGTTGTCAGGTCAAAACCAGCGGCTTTAAGCGTCTGCCCTTGTGACTTGTGTGTTTATTGTCATGGCAAAGCATGTAGTCACAGGGAACTGTGTGCGCTTAAATTGAAAGGGGAAATTGTTGGGGATGAGTGGTATGCGCGGTATGAACACAGCCTCACTGGCACCACACCCAGTGAGGATTGTAGCAACAATTATATTACGTTGTAAAGCGTTGACAATAAGACGTTTTCCGTTGCACAGTTTTGGCGGTGTTAAATTTCGCATCAGCATTATGGGAACACCGACTTTAAGTTTTATTTTATGAGCAGGGAGACCACTCGCTGTAAGTGAATTGAGAAACTAAACTGGGTAATTAGTGGCGTCGTCCTGATCGACAACACTGTCGAAAGAAGTGAAAACCACTTCATCCCATACAATATCCGCCAAAATTTTTTGATTAATTTTTGCAGATTGATCATTTTTGGGGGTCAATACGGCGCGTTCGCATAACCATGAATTTTCTAATAATCTAAGTGACTGCTCCCCTGTGTTACCGGGTAGGCTACCGTGTCACGAAGATAAATGGAAAAGGAAATTAAATACTCAAATAACATAAGCTCGAAGGCATATTTATTCGATGAAATAAAAAAAATAATGGGAGTTTTGGCCAGTAGAGTCAAATTTTCAATGATATACCATCGTCATCGAAAATCAGTTCTAACCTGTTACCGCCTTCACCGCGTGGAAGTACTCCAAGCTTATGTTATTTTATAATTATACAGTGAAATTAGTGATAACTTTGATTTCCACATCAAATGTTTCTGATCTTCGATTTTTATAAGTCAACAGGAAATGCCCATCAGACCGAACAACTTTTGCTAAGACGTCATTCCTATATGTGTTATGGTGTAGCTGGGCGCTTGGAATTACACAACAGGTGTTCCAGATCTTCATTTTTATACGTCAACAGAGAGTGCTTATCAGGCTGAACAACTCTTGCTAAGACGTCATTCCGATATATGTTATAGTGTAGCTGGGCTCTTGGGGTTTCACATCAGGTGTTCCAGATCTTCAAATTTATTCTCTCATCAGAAAATGCTCATCACGTGAAATAATTTTTGCTATGGTACCATTTTTGTATCTCTTATAGTTTAGCTGGTCTGTTGCGGTTCTGCATCAGGTGTTCAAGTTTCCAAAATAAATTATAGCCTATATGTTGCCCAGACTTAATACCTATACAACAAAAGAAAAATCATTCAAATCCGTCCAGTAGTTCAGAAGATTAGCGTGTACAAACAAACAGACAAACAGACACACAGACAAACAGACAAAGAGACAGACTTTTTTTTTTTGGATTCGTGCTCCATTACTGTTTCTAAATCCCCCTCAACTATTGTTTTTTTAATATATTCAATGTACAGACACAGTTTTTTTACTGTTTTATTATATGTATAGATTATCATTTTAAGGGTTCCGTGCCCAAAGCGTAAAACGGGACCCTATTACTAATACTCCGTCGTCCGTCCGTCCGTCCGTCCGTCTGTCACCAGGCTGTATCTCATGAACTTTGACAGTTAGATAGTTGAAATTTTCATAGATGATGTATTTCTGTTGCGGCTATAACAACAAATACTAAAAAACATAACAAAATAAATATTTAAGGGGTATTCCATACAACAAACGTGCTTTTTTACCGTTTTTATAGATAATGGTACGGAACCCTTCGAGCGTGAGTCGAATTTACCATTTTTCTTTCTTTCTTCTACATTCAAGTACATCCGCATCCTGGACAATCAAGACTCGCTACCAACCTTGCTGACTGGTTAATCTTTTCACCATGGTATGAGCTATTCTCATATAACTCATACCGATACGAGAGAAGAGCTGTCATCAAGAGAACCAGGAAAAAGAGAGCACCCAATGTTAAAAACCTATAGCCCCTTATTACAAAAGATGGTCTAAGAAAAACCTAGGTTTTAAAATAGCCCCGTCTCTTTTTGTTATATGACGTAAGGAAGTGACAGGTATATCTATCTGGGTTTACCTTAGTCTTGGTTTAAACCATCATTTGTAATAAGGGGGATAGAGTCTATGGGCATGACCCAGTAACTGGGTTGCGGAGGTCTGATGGCACTCGCTCCGCGTAAAATACTGGTTGGTATTCAGTCGCATCTGGGGGTCTACTCCCTAAGCACCAAGTCCGTTGTGATGTACTAACACGTACCTACCTTTGTATGCCTTATAATAACCATGTATTCATGCAATATGCTTGAGTAATACATTGTACTTTGAAGCATTCGGTTGTTTGTATTCACTCTCCCTGATCCGCACAGTACACCGTGGTTTCGGCCTTAGTTACGAGCGTTTCCCACTCCACTATCACTTACGGACATACGATTATTTCGGGGCCCGAACTAAGAACGAATGACAACACGATTTGACAGTTGTCCCTACTACCGATGTGTTTTTGCCCGTCCGAAAAGTTGAACTTGACACTTGTTTTGTTCACTTCTTCGTTTCGGGCTACTTTCGGACGGGCTAACTTCGTTGACGGACTTAGGGAGTAGACCCCCTGGTTAGACTAGAAGCTGACCCCAACATAGTTGGGAGCAGGCTAAAGTTTGTTTTTTAATTTAATTTGTTTTTTAAAAAAACGTCAAATTTGAAAATAATGTAACCAAAATTGGCAAGTTTGGCATTTGTGCCTGTCAATTTAGTCTCCGGGATAAAAAATGGACTATAGGTAGAACAACAGATTCCATGGGTACAAAAAAAGTAGAACTAAACTCTACGTATTGCATTGCATTGTTTAAAGTATTAACAATGCACGCAATGACATTAGTTCCAACAAGTTTCTGTTATAAATTCTACTATTCAAAAATAAAGCTGGGCGAACGCTCCTAGACTTCCATATTACAAGTTGTTACTTAGTTCGGAAGTCAAGAGTCCATTTACAACGAAACTGTGTTTATATTTATGAATAGAGCTGAGCATGAGCTGAACACGCAGCGAGGTCGCGAGTTAGCATGATTAAGGGCTCCGTTTGAGTCCGAAACTAGTCGGGCAATCCCGAAAAATGCACGTGAGTAAACCGTAGCTAATAATAAATTTGAACGTGTCTCACGAAAATTATAATATGGAAACTATGTTTATGTTTTGTGGCACTGTTTTTTTTTTAATTAACAGCATATACCAGTTTTTTTTATTGCTCTCTTTTTATACACAGAGGGCCAGAGGTACCCGAAAGATTTTCACCATCGATTTCGATGTCTAATTGGAGAAGAAAAGCTAGGATTTCGTTTGTTTAATATAGCTTCGTTTTCGAAATATTCATTATTTACGAATATTGACAACTCGAAAAATTTCTATGTTAACAAGTCCTATGAACCCGGCGTTGCGACTTTTGTCATACCATACCCCGCTCACCGTATATCTTATTTGTCGGGAAGGGTTTTTTTTGTAATCTTTATTTAAAAAGTTTTTTCGCCATTGCGAATATGACACTCTGTAGGTACAAAATAAAATACTTATTGTCATAGAAAATTAACTAAATACGAGGTGTTTGGTATTACATTACGAGTCTGTTCTTCAGGGCGAGCTTAACCATATATACTATGGGAATTATTTTATTTGATAGTGGGTTATCTAGGTTAATGTTATTTATACCAATTTGTGTTCTCATTGACCGATTACGGACACATCTCATCAAAATGTGATATGCGTCCTCCTCTTCGCTACACGTACTACAAATAGGTAATGGCAGGTTTCCCATTAAATATCCGAATTTATTCAGTGGTATATGACCCGGCCGAAGTTCGGGGAGGGTTATGAACTGAGAAGTTTCTTATCCACTCACACGATAATTTATAAATGTTGCCATTTCAACCTAAAGTATTGTTTACAAGAAAGTACTAAAGTTAATTGATTTATTATGTTCAGAAAAACAAAAATTAAAAAACTAAAAAAAAGTCTAAATTGGACTTTTGTCGATATTTGAATCATAATACCATTAGTTAAAATCTTTCGGGTACCTCGGACCCACGATCCGTGCTAAAATGCAAAAAAGTCAGGGAAGTTTTTAAGTGCCACGTACTCCTCAATTTGAACAAATATTTCTAAAACACAGGCCAGCAAAAACAACAAAATAATTAAATTAAACCAAACAGCTTTACAATTCACACTTGTTAGAATGTTACAATTGTCAGATCAAAATATTTTACAGTGCGCCCGAGAGCAGGACTTTTACCAACTTTTTAATGAAATTGTTAACAAAAACCGGAATTTCACGTCAGTAGGACAATCGAGCCGGATGTTTTGACTGCTAGTTATCGGATTTGTTTCGGTTTCGAATGGCGGATGGCACGGAACGACTGTAATGTTAGATTTTTTTTTGTAAATGTAAGCATCGGAATCAGAGAATTTTTGTAACTGTATTTGTTTTTTGTGTCAGAATCTCGAATGATAGTTCGTTCTCTATATCCTTTTCCCAACTATGTCGAGATCTGCTTCCATTGTAACCATATGCGGCTGAATACCACCAGTATTTAACACGGAGCGACTGCCATCTGACCTTCGCAACCTAGTTACTGGGCAATGCTGATATCCTAAGGTTTGACCGGTTGTCAGACTTTCGGGCTTCTGAGTACCCGTACCGACTGCCATAGGTATTCGTGTGACACCCGGAACCGACCGTTTAATGAGCTCTCCGTGGCTTAGGGGGGTCACGATTTTGGCCACGTTTTTGACTCTAGTCATGTACCTTAACCACGATTCTGTATCGCTACTATAGCCTAGTCTGCCATGCGCGTTCCCATTGAGGGACCACATTTGAATTTTGAACTTTTGAATGCGTCAGCCTTTAGTAAAAGTTCTCAAACAATTGTTAATTCAGCCTCTAGTTTGTAAAAGTAGCCACCAGTGGCGAAAGTTCCATACAACTCGATTCCTATCGGCTTCCCTTTCGAAACGAGTAGTTACTGGAAATCACGCATCACACTTGAGCAAGGTAAGCATTTTTTGGTCCGGCTTCCCTTTTAAGAAACTTCACCCTATGCCACTGGTAGCCACTCAAAAGTTACAATGCAAACTGGAGGCTGGATTTACAATTGTTTGAGAACTTTTACTAAAGGCTGACGCATTCAAAAGTTCAATGGGAACGGTACCTAGTCTGCCTACGCACAGCCCGCAGTTCACGGCAACGAGCTTCCTTGCTTACTCTTCCTTACCCCGGTGTCGCCCAATACAGCCGTGTGTTTGCATCGATGCGGTAGCGATATTGAATCGACACAATGCGACTGTATCGCTTCTTTTTTATTATTTGACTTATGTTCGCGTTTGAATCTAGTCCCAGAATCTAGTGCCGAATTTTCTGTCAACAAGCATCGCTGCATCGCTGCATATGGATGCAACGATGCAGTCGCGCATTCACGAAACGCGATAGTGTATTTATTTATGTTAGTACTTAGAGGCCTTACAGCTTATGAAAACAAACAAAAAAGAAACCATGGTCACCAGAAAGCCAATTACAAATCCTCACGTATAGACTTATAATAAAATTTGTGGTGTGAGCACAAAAACAAAAAACACATCGCCTTAATTACAATGAGAAGCAATACAAATACTTAGTTTGCAATTATATGACAGAAATAATAGAGAAAATAACAAAAACAAATAATACACCTAACCTACAGCTACTTGAAAATATCGCTACAAAATGTCGTCATGGACTATCTCCCTAAAAGACACAAGTAATGGGACTGTTCTTCAAACAATAATCCTGCCTCCGTTATCACCCTCAAAAATCTTCCTAATTGTAAAGAAAAATGTCAACCTGTATTTAGGAAGTCCCTGTCAAGATAACTCCAATTTGTATCTACCACTCGCAACCCTAAACAGTTACCGAGCAACGAGCGCCTATCTAAATTAGTTTTTTGCAAGGAAGCATAAAACAACTCAAACACTTCTTTCAGTTTATCGCGACAGGGCGTTTAATTAAAAAGTTGAAAGCAATCAAAACGATATTTCAAGTAAGAAAGGGGGTCTGTTCGCGACGTCATCAAGTCCTATCGAGCTATTAAAGTCATCCGACAATAAGGCTGAGTATATACCAGAGCTGTGCGAGGAAACTGTGCGGTGCGAAAATGTGTAGCGAGGATGTAAAACGGTGTGACCCTTTCCACCAGAGCTATGCGAGGAATGTGTAATGTGTTAATGTGTACAAATGAGTGGTGCGAGGATAGGTAGCGGACTCTTTTCGAATATCGGGTTAAAGAATTTATTCTCATAAAGAACACAAACCGTTCACTTATAATATGAGATGTACAAATTTATCAGATAGTTCTTAATATAATGACTCTGTGAGTCGATAAAAAAGAAAGCAGAAGAAAAAAGAGTGGAAAAATTAAATTAATAAGGTTCTATCTATTTTTTGTTATATGAATATTTATGTAAACAATGGCAAGTTTTTTATATCTTCAAGAATATGAGGAAGAATACACATTCCTAGCAACACTTTCCTCGTAACACATTCCTCGCAACACATTCCTCGCAACACATCCCTCGCTCGCATTTCTTGCTTGTTTTGTATGAACAAAAACCTCGCACCGCTAAGCCCATATCCACCGGAGCTGCGCAGAGCGAAGCTAGGTAAATGAAGTGATTCTATTGGTGCTTACAAAACACATTCCTCGCTACGCAGCTTAGCACAGCTCTGGTGGACGTTCAGCCTAAGTCCAAAGATAATAAAATTTCGATAAAGTAACACCCAGATACTTTAGGAATGTCTGTTATGGTTAAAATCCACATTAATTTTGTTCAATCTAAAAGGGATTAGGTGGCTGATTCAAAACGAGAGTTTAGCAGAGATTGTGGCTCCCAGATGAGTTTGAATTATAATTTCGCTTGCGCGAAGTGTTTTCAAATTTAATTAATTTCTAGATGTTATCGGGTTTTTTCTCGCAGTGTCTGATGGACGTCTGTAGAAATTATCTTAAGTAAGTACATGTCTTTTCTTGATTTAGTACAGACAGGGATTCAGTTTATCTGTTTAAACTTTAGAGGTCTACCAATAAATTGTATTTTTTTCCTTACCTTTGTTAGAATAGGATAAAAGAATGAATGCTTTGAATTAGTGTTTATTTGAATAAGTATATTGATCTGTATAAAAGGTACATCTATATAAATAAAAAGAAAAGTTCTGACTGACTGACTGACTCATCAACGCCCAGCACAAATCCTTGGACTTAGAAACCTGAAATTTTGCATTGAGGTTCCCTTTATAATGTAGACAAGGAATAAGGAAGGATTTTTCGAAATTCAACCCCTAAGGAGTTAAATAGTGTATGAAAGTTTGAATGGAAAATCGTCACTTAACGGGTTAAAAATTTCACGCAAGCGAAGCTGCGGGCAAAAGCTAGTTTGTTAATAACAAATGAAAAATATCGTGTTACATAAGTTCTGCCAAACCTTTTCTCAACTATGTTGGGGTCAGCAACCAAACTAACCAGATGAATACCAGTATTTTACACGGAGCGACTGCCATCAGACCATCGCAACCCGTACTGGTTGTCAGACTTTCGGGCATCCAACTACTCGTAACGACTTTCATAGGTATTCGTATGGCACCCGGGACCGACGGCTTATGTTTACAGCTCATTAGAGCCACCCGGCATCCGACCTCGCCTCTTACGTTTAGTATTCTTTATATAAACTTGTATGGATGTGCGCTCACTACATCAGCTCCGTAGCGTCACCGGATCGCCTCGGGCGTCCACGCGCGGACGACGAGTTGACCACTCGGTGACAACTCGCTACTCGCATGCTTGCCTTGCGTTGCAAGCGCATTGCCAACGCACAAGTACTAAGTGAACCGCGCGCTGCTATCTAGTGGACTCCTCCGACGACTCCTCGGGTTGATCACGCGACGTTTATTGGTGATAGCGCGGCGTCCACCCGTGAACCACCTGCTGACAACTAGTGGACGCCGAGCGACGAGGCGATGCGGGTCGAGTGCCTGGTGGCTCTAATGAGCTGTGACCTTCAACGTACTCTCCGAGGCACAGAGGGGTCTCGATGTGTAACGAACGGTCACCCATCCACAGACTGACCGCGGTAAGCACAGCTTAACCTTACAAATAATCCGCGTTGTGTTACGTTATTATAATTATATTTTATGTTAAGCCCGAAAGTGTTTTTACTGAGTTTGGCACGGTTACAAGGGCAATGGTTCGAGTGCACTTATTGCAACCGTAAAGCAGGTTTTAACGTTGCAAGTTCAGCAGTACGTTTCTTCAGACGGACTTATTGGAGAACGGGTACGGGAACGGAGTTTATGTCGGCCCTGGTTTATAAGCTGTTTGGTTCTTTAGTGGTGAAGTAATAAAAGATTACGGGATATTAAATGTACTTTAAAAAGGTTTAGCTTTAAAAATAAAAGTTTGCTCTATAATTTTAATACTTTATGCTACAAAGTCCTCGTAATTCCTACTTAATATTATAGATGCCAAAGTAACTCTGTTTGTCTGTCTGTTATGGTATGTCTACACGCGTGCGCTTTCATGTTCATCTCGCGCTTTCAACTTTCAATTCCTCTTGCGTCAAGCGCATGCAATATTGATTGCCATAAGACGCATGCAGCTTGTCGTCTACACCGGTGCGCCTCGGTCAGTCGACATACAATAGACGGATTAGCGTGCACTAGGGTCATGCGCTTTTGTCGAACTAGTATTAAGGCATGCGCTATTGCATGCGCTATGGCGCTTCACGCATGCTTCAGACGAAGACGCAAGATGAACATGAAAGCGCACTGGTGTAGACATAGCTTTATGCTTTCACGTTTAAACCGCTGAACCGATTGTGATGAAACTTGGTACGGTACTGAGATAGTTTGGACCCTGGAGAAGGACATAGGCTACTTTTACGCGAATACGTGATAAACGATATCCAAACGGGCGAGGCCGCGAGCGACCTCTAGTAAGAAATAAAATGGCAAACCTACGTTTTAGCGATCATTCACTCATACGAATATGAACATTATTTATATACTCAACATTAAGGTTCATATTCGTATGAGACGCTTATTTAGCAAAGTAAAATCTAAGTGCGGTCTATGAATCTCGCTGAATATCTTTGCCATTGCAATGATTTTGTATTCCCTTTTTCAGAGATCCGTAGTCAAATTAGGAAACATGATACCTCATTTACACTCTCGCGCGATCGGCGAGAAAAGCCACGAGGCGAACCACGAGACGCGTATGTAATCGGTGCGCTCGTGACTTGCCTCGCAGCTCATTTCGCCATTCGCCGCGATCGCGTCGGAAGCGATTTTTTGGGTATGATGTCAAAGGGACTCGCGAAGGAAGCATGCGTGGTGTTTACACACGCGTTCGGTCTTTAAAGCTCAGTAAAGATAGAGGTGATGCCGCTAATACTTCGACGTCCTCCATAGTTGATAGTTCGAAAACAAATGAACGCACCGCAAGAGTGTGAACATAAATTCATTAACTTGACGAGCGAACGAGCTGTAGCCGAGTCACGAATCGAGCCGCGAGACGAACCGTGAGGCGTGAGTGTAAATGAGCTATTATAATTTTGCCGTGTCCGTCTGTTCGTCTCTCCGTCTGTTGGTCACAGCCATTTTATTGGCAGACTAGAAACGCTTATAATCTGAAATTTGGAATGACTAAGCCATACCAATATTCCAACGTTTACGCAGATAGGCATAGACCGTTATGTTTAAGTCTCATGTAATAAAGGGCGAGTCTATTGCCATCAACTAGGCACAAATCCAACACAACTTTTATTATTCTATTAGTTTTGCCCGCAGCTTCGCTTGCGTGAAATTTTTAACCCGTTAAGTGACGATTTTCCATACAAACTTTCAACCCCTATTTAACTCCTTTAGGGATTGAATTTCAAAAAATTCGTCCTTATCCCTTGTATACATTATAAAGGGAACCTCTGTGCAAAATTTCAGCTTTCTAGGTCCAAGGGTTTGGGCTGGGCGTTGATGAGTCAGTCAGTCAGTCAGGACTTTTCTTTTTAACCCCCGACGCAAAAAGGCGGTGTTATAAGTTTGACCGCTATGTGTGTCTGTGTGTCTGTCTGTGGGACCATAGCTCTTAAACGGGTGAACCGATTTAGGTGCGGTTTTTTATTTAAAGTTTTATCAAAATCGGTTCAGCCGTTTCAGGGTCATCAGCAGTTTTGTTATTTGCGTTGGGGTTTTTTTTTTTATTTATTATTTATAAAGATTGAATTAACTAATAATGTACTCGCAGAGATATTTCAATAACAAATCGCTATCGCTAGTTACATGAACCCATCGATCACTACACTGTAGTGCTGTGACGAATTTTTCTTTATTTATTCTTTATAAAACTTCGTACTCCTCTATCGTTTGAGTGAGTGATTTTCCGTGTAGTCTACCGATAGCTTTGATAAGTTCACGGCTCCATATGACAAACAAAGGACAGATTGTTGTTTCGTTTTAAACTTTACTTAGTAGTTTATTCGTTTTAAACTGTCCAGGATTGGTTGGAGACTGATATGGGCTTAATTTGAGTATTTTATGATGAAACTAGCTTTTGCCTGTGGCTTCGTTCGCGTTTAGAATTTGTCAATCAACTCTTAACACACTAATAAAGTTTCTGTTATAATATAATTCAATCATGATTGGACAGACACGTGGCGCAATCTATTATCGTTATTGTTGTTTTCTTCGGGTTCAGTACTTTTTTTCGGCATGAAAGGTGCCCTAGATACGTTTCTGTACACCTGGTAACGTATATGCAAAATTTCAGGATGATCGGTTCAGTGGTTTAGGCGTGAAAAGGTAACAAACAAACTTACTTCCGAATTTAGCATTTAGGTTTAAGTTAGGAAGGACGTAAACTCGATATTTAGATATTTGTCAATGCAAAGAATGCAAAGTATTTTATGAATAGAGTGCCTTTTCCAGTCTTACTAGATGCGGCTGAATACAAGTATTTGACAAGAAGCGACTGCCATGAGACCTCCGCAACCCAGGTATTAAGCAATGCTGATATACTACGGTTAGGCCGGTGGTCAGTATTTCGGGCTTCTGACTACCCGTAAACGACTGTCATAGGTATTCATATGACACTTGGTACCGACGCTTGAACATGTTCTCAGAGGCACGAAAGTTTCTCGATGTGCTACGAATGATCACCCATCCACGGACTGACCTCGGATTGTTAATTAGCCACGAGCCCCTATATTTTATGAATATTTTATAGCATGAAAATGTGTTTGTCTATATTTTCAAATGATTAGATACACTAAAAGCGTAGCGAGAAATTATATTATCACTACATAGTATAAAAAAGTCGCTTTCCGCTGTCTGTCCCTATGTATGCTTAGGTTTTTTTTAATAAATAGAGTGATTCAAGAGGAAGGTTTTAAGCTATAAAACGTACACGTGCGAAGCCGGGGCGGGTCGCTAGTTTATAATAAGTGTCATCCATGAGTCAAATGTCTAAACAAATAATGGAAAAAAAAATAACAAAACACATTTACAATACTTAGATTGTTTGAGGATATTAAAAGACGCTGTGTTTTTCTTAATAATTTTATTTCTGACTTAACAAATTATCAGTATTTAAAACTATGCAGTTATTAACACACTTACATTAGTCACATATTGTTCTATGTTATTAACAAAACACCTTAAATTTGTTGTATCTAATACCGCTCACCAAAGATGCATATGCCAAGCGAGTTTTGGAAAGGGTACTAATCCGCGGGCCACTTAAAGAACCACTGATGATTGTTTGCGAAAAGAGGAAAAAAAATTTTTTTTCTTTTTTTTTCATTTTACCTCCCTGATTGAAACATGAATTCAAAGAATCCGCAATCCCAAAGTGACGAAAAATTTAAAAACACAGCTGTTGATAGCTGCAGAAAACCCTTTCGGATTAGTACCCCCTTTCCGACTAACATTGTATAATTCATCATCTGCCTAGCCTTTTCCTAACTTCGTCCGGGTCGGCTTCCAGCTTTCAGTCTTACGTGATGCAGCCGAGTAATAGTTTTTTACACGGAGCGACTACCATTTGACCTCCACAACTCTGTTACTAGGAGATGCCGATCCTTGCTAAAATTTCGATAAAATGATAAAATATCAGAAAACTACCCGTAACGACTGCCATGGGTATTCGTATAGCAATTGGAAACACCTTATAAATTGTAGAGACAAATTAAATAAATAACTGATCGCATTTGCTGTGCACATACTTTATGCTTCTCTGGTGAGCGGCTTACCTTATATTTACAGATCAACTGTTTCACAGAAGATTAATAAATACGATCAAATAAATATAAAACATTTATATAAATAAATATAAAATGGTCTCGATTAAACTTATCTCAAATCAATATGATGTTTTTATAAATAAATTAAATTTAATGTACGCGCAAGAGTTGAATACTACACACAATAAAGTGTGTTCCGTAAACATAATAAATGGAGGAGTTAAAGCTGGCGTCCACTAGGCTCGCCGAGACGAGTCGAATAGAACCGCAATAATTCGCTTCCTATACATTTACTATAAAACTGCGTCGATCAACGACGAGCCGAGACGCGCCGAGTCGCGTAACTCGCGCGCATCGCTTGTCACGCGAATTTCTGTTTTAACGACTTGCGATTACTTACTGACCATTTCGCCTCACACGGAACAAATGCGACTCGACTCGATTCGAAGCGTTTCGGCTGTAGTCGACGCCAGGCTTTATACAAAGATTTTGGCAACTCCATATGTTGCCTTGATCGAATAATTTCAATATAATTTGCTTCCAAAAAATCTACTAACGACTTTCTGAAAATATTTATTATTAAAGTACGCGTCCCACAGACAGCAGTGTTCTCTTTTGTTGTTCTTTTGTCATATTACAAAAAGGTATCAGAGCGGCACTAAAGCATTTTTATAAATCACATCCCCGTCCCTTTTCGTTAACGCCCGTTTTACGCGGCGTCTTACGTAAGCGGTTCAAAGTGACGCGAATTGCGAAGCAATCCGAGGCGGTGACACGCGGATTCAATGCGATGCGGTGCGTACCGCTCGCCTCCATTCGCGCGCCGCCTCCATTCAGTAGCACTGTACGGTACCGCATCCAGTTTGTGTGAAAATATCAAGCCAACTGATTGCGTTCGCGTCGCTTCGCGCCGCGCCGCACCGCACTCCACGTACATTTGGTCACGTAGGCCACTTCAATAGGTATCGACTGTTTGTTGTTTTCGCGTCGCGCCGCGCCGCTTCGCGTCGCTTCTAGATCGCTCACGTAGGATGCCGCGTTAGCCCTAATTTGTTACCACTCTTTTTGAATGCCACTTTCTATCTGTCGCACATAGAAAATGTCTAAGCCTTCAATCCTAAAATTTGGCTAAGAATTAAACAAATCTTGATAATTCTAAATACTTTTAGTTCCGTTTCTCCCATAAAATATTTAGTTATCATATCATGTTTGTGAAACGTCATGCTCAGAGAGTCAATATCGCAGAAAAGTTTTTTTTTATCTGATTATTATTTATCGTTTCAAGCAGCATAGTTGTGAACAATACAACTGTTGTTCAAAATACACAAAAGTAACAAAAACACCGTTTCAGCTAGGCAATGGCATTAAGACTAAGTTTTAATAAAAAATGTTAAATTCTTGTTTTCTGTAACAAAGTTAGTATATTACTAGAAATTTAATAACGTATTTTTTACTTAATTCCAAGTCGCAATTTATTATAACAGTACAGTGCGATAAATTATGTTTCCAGCTTCGCTTCCGCGGTATGTTGTGAACCTAACGCTAGCATTTTGAGTTCGGTTGCTTAAAACCAAAATCACTTGACTAGATACTCGTAAAAGTGTTGAAATATTACGATAAGGTCACATTATGTATCCCATATTATCATATGGTCCTTGATGTGTTGAGTCCATGGTTACTATTGAGTCTGACCGAGGGGCGTCCAGTATTTTTATTGCAGCTTTCCATGCTTTCGTTGGTGTGAATAACTCTTTGCCTCGCTGCAATAAAAAACATTAAAATTAATTATTGTTAAGGGCCTGCACCCTTATTGCGTAATGTGAGTGTATTCACGAGTATGTGATCACGTGTGTGTGTTCACGAGTGTGTGTTCACGAGTGTGTGTTCACAATAGCTTTCATTTTGACAATACAAAAATATTCATTGCGTGGTGAATAGCTGTGGATAAGTCAGACTGTTAATTCACCAACGTATCTATGGCAATTGTTGACCTGCCATAATCTGCCATTGCGACTGTTATGCAATTACGGTGCAGGCTAGATTTCTTTACTTCAAAACAATAACTAATCAGCCAATCATGGTATTTTAACTGTAATTTCTAATTTATTGTCAATAAATATTCAGCTCATTAAGTTTTTTTTTATTCGTCGTAATTAAAAGCGACAGAAATACTCACATATCCATGATACAAGGCCCATCCCACACCTACGGGGAACAGGATCAGCGTAGAGAAGCCCACAGCCCAGCCCAATAGATCAGCAAAGAGAGGGAACTCGTAACCTTCGTACTCCGGTGGAGTCCAGTCGTAGAATATGAAGATCAGGATAGCCTGCGCAAAGAGAAACAGAATTAGATTGGATGGGGATAAAAATAGTACACAATGTCATTCGAAAAGGGGGTAGGTACTAATCAGATTTTTGAAAAAATTAAAGTACCCTTATTAATGAATAACTTTTATTCTACTAAATTCATTGAAATTCAATAGTTTTAGACAAATTGCTGTTCAATGATGTCGTAAAAATACTAAAATACAATAAAATTAAATTGTAAAAGCTGTATACCGTGTCGTCCATCTTGCATGAGAGGCAAAAGACTTATACATTTTTAGTTATGGTATTTTGTATTTTACTATTCTATCTTGTTATGCTTATGGTATTTATGAGTATGTGTCTGCGTGGTTTAATAATTGCCTGAAATAAATGATATTTAATTAATTAATAATAATAATAATAAGGAGTGACACATACATTGAAAAAATGTCTTCATCGCTTTAAATTTAATTTTACAATCATTTATCACCAAAAAGTGTATATATATATCACTAAACAACGGAAAAAAACATTGAAACTATTTGAACAGTATATAACAATTTAAATAAATGGCAGAAATAAAGCAGAACATAGAAAAATATTTTAGACGGAGATGACATATGTCACCCCAGCAATCATGATCACGAACACGAAGCACGATGAAAAAACTTAAACAATGTTGACAAGATCAAAAGCTCGCGCCAGAGATGCACACCCACCACCTCCGGACTCGTCGCCGAGCTCCGCCTCGCAGCAGCAGGGATTGGATCCAGCCTCACCCGCTGCTGCAGTAGCGTCGAGCTCCAGCGACGAGTACTACTCTCCGCCGTCGTCGCCACCACCTGCACGTCGACGGGGAGGCACCCGGCCGCCGGGCGGCTTAGGACTCCGAGGCCCATTGGCTTCTGACAGGGTCCCCGCTCCCGGTGGTATAGTGCCGCGCATGAAGTGGACACAGAAGATAAATGAAAGTGTGATGCGCGCGTACTATGGGGCTACAGAGGGGGGAACTAACCTGACTGCGTACCGTGGTCGGATGCTCTCTCTGTTCCAGGTGCTTGAGCCAGCTGTCAACGTTTCGGCCCAGCGACTGTCGGATCAGGTGCGGGTCATCCAACGTGGCCACATGTTGGATGACACCGTGCTTGATAGGATACGCTCTGAAGTACAGAGTAGCCCTGTTATCTCTCCCTCACCGCAAGTTTTGGAGCAATCGCAAAATCTGGCCGCAACATTACCGCGGCCTAACCCTGCTGATGAGGAAGATGATGACAGGGCTACAAACGTAAGTACCCAGTGCAATGAAGAACTGAGGAGCGCTTTGGAAGACGCGATGCGGGAATACCGGTACACACGTTCCGACCTTAGGCCTCGTATACCCCGTTTGCCTATGCACAGAAAAAACCGAGCGCTGGTGTGTGCCTTAGATTCGCTGCTGTCAAATTACTTTGATGGCAGCGAGGACCTTGGTGATACTCACTCGATCTTGTACTGCGCAGCTGTTGCGGCATGTCGTGTGGCTCATGTCAAGTTTATAGACAATGAGAGAGTCACACGACCGAAAAACGCCGTACCGGCTTGGCAGTGCAGGATCGAGCGCCGTATTGCCGAGGCTAGGGCACTCATCGGCAAGTTGGTCTGCTTTAGGGAGGGCAATACTCGACCGAGAGTGATGCGCTTTGTGAGACGAGCATTCTCGGGGACTGATGTCAGCCCTCGAGAGTATATGTCTCGTGTCACAGAGCGCATCGACTTCCTAAAGCAGAAAGTCTATGCATGGGCAAGCCGCATACGAAGGTATAGGCGGCGAGTGGACCGGTATACCCAGAATCGCCTCTTCCAAAGCGACGAAAGGTGGGTATATAGAACCTGGGAGCGACCTGATCAACGTGTGAGTGACACACACCTACCGGATAATGACGTCATAAGTGCATTCTGGCGCAATATCTGGTCGGTGCCTGTCACTCACACTGAAGGTGACTGGATGCAGGAGGTCCAGCGAGCATGCGAACCGATTCAAGAAATGGGGGACATAATTATTAGCCCCCAAGACGTAGCCAGTGCAGTCCGTCCAATGTCGAATTGGAAATCCCCTGGCCCGGACGGACTGCACAACTTCTGGTTAAAATGGCTACGCAGTTCGCATGCTTGTTTGGCCTCACAATTCCAGTCATCTTTGGAATCTGAGTCGCTTCCACAGTTCTTGACGACAGGAGTTACCCACCTGCTCCATAAATCAGGTAGTACTGCGGAACCCAAGAATTATAGACCGATCACCTGTCTACCGACGGTCTATAAGCTTCTTACATCCATTTTGAGATCTAAAATTAATTTTCATATAGAAAACAATTGTATTATGTCTCCTTCTCAAAATGGATGTAGGAATGGGTCCCGCGGCACTAAGGAGCTACTCCTCATCGATATGGCCATCAGCCAACAGGTTCGCCGAACCCGAAAGGATCTGTCGACATGTTGGATAGATTATAAGAAGGCCTACGACTCGGTGCCACATACATGGCTCATGAGGGTGCTGGAGTTGTATAAAGTAAATACAACTCTATGCGCCTTCCTGACGTCATGTATGAGGCAATGGAGGACGGTCCTTCGCTATCCAGGATGTCGGCAAATCCAAGGGATAGGAGAACCAATTAGGATTGAGCGGGGTATATTCCAGGGCGATAGTCTGAGCCCGCTGTGGTTTTGCCTAGCCTTGAACCCTCTAAGCACACTGCTGGAGGGGTCGGGGTTAGGCTATCGGTTGAGAAGAGGTGGTCAGGTAATATCCCACCTCCTTTACATGGATGATCTGAAACTCTTTGCCCCCAACAAATTGCAACTGCTGGAGTTACTGAAGGTCACTGAAACTTTCAGTAATTCCATCAGGATGGAATTTGGTGTGGACAAATGTGCAGTCATGCATGTAAAGCGAGGGAGGATTATGGAATCCGCGGGAACCCAACTCACGGATTCCATACACCTTAGATCCCTCTCCTCAACCGAAACCTACAAATACTTGGGTATGTCGGAGGCGTTAGGCATTAACGGGACTGACATGAAGCAATCGTTAAGGGAGCGCTTCTGTGGCCGCCTGAAAAAAGTACTTAACAGTCTTTTGTCAGGCGGAAATAAGGTGCGCGCCTTTAACGGTTGGGTCATGCCGGTTCTAATGTACTCCTTCGGCATACTCAAGTGGACTCAGACTGAACTTGACGCCCTGGATAGGAGAGTCCGTTCGCTGCTGACTGCAAATCGAATGCATCACCCACGCTCATCGGTAATGAGACTGTACATCCCGCGGAAGTGTGGTGGTCGAGGCTTTTTAAATGCTAAGACCCTCCACAACCGCGAGGTGTGCAGTCTCAGGGAGTACTTCTCCCAAGCCGACGTGGGGATGCATCGAGATGTGGTCGCAGTGGACAAAGGATTCACCCCGCTCTCCTTGGCTAAAGAGAACTGGCGCAAACCTGTAGTACTTGATACTAATGACCGCAGGGAGGTATGGCGGAGCAAGGAGCTTCACGGACGCTTCTACCGGGCCCTTCATGGGCCCGATGTAGATTTTCTAGCGTCCGTGGCCTGGCTACGTTTCGGTGACCTATTTGGTGAAACCGAAGGTTTTGTTTGTGCGATTATGGACGAAGTAATGATGACGAACAACTACAGAAAATATATTGTGAAGGACGGCACGGTTGACATCTGTCGGGCATGCCACTGTCCCGGTGAATCTATCCGACATATTGTCTCTGGTTGTTCTCGTCTTGCTAACGGCGAGTATTTGCACAGGCACAACCTCGTAGCTAGGATTATCCACCAGCAACTTGCTCTCAAATACAACCTTGTGGACGCAGAAGTACCATACTACAAGTATGTGCCCGACCCAGTTCTCGAGAATGGTCATATCACATTGTACTGGGATCGATCTATCATCACCGACAGGACTATTGTTGCCAATAAGCCTGACATCGTGGTGATAGATCGATCAGAGCGTCTCACAATGATTGTTGATATCACGGTTCCGCATGACGAGAACCTTGTGAAAGCCGAGAAAGATAAAGAAATTAAATATCAAGACTTGGCACACGAGGTTGTCGCCATGTGGGATGTTGATTCAGCAATCATTGTGCCGATAGTCGTTACGGCCAATGGTTTAATAGCCAAGAGCCTCGACCAACATCTCAAGAGGCTCTCGTTGGGCAGCTGGATCAAGGGTCTGGTGCAGAAAGCGGTACTTCTGGACACGGCGCGTATTGTTAGGAAGTTCCTCTCTCTGAGGCCCTGACCACCGGTAGCTTGGACCCTGTTCCCGATGCCGGTGGGTTACTATATTTTTATATTTTTAAATTTTTTTTTTTTTTTTTTTTTGTATTTAAATATTTAAAAATGTAATTTTATATGTTATCTAAATGAATAAACGGAATAATAATAATAATAGTTCCTCTCTCTGGAGCCCTGACCGCCGGCAGCTTGGACCCTGTTCCCGATGCCGGTGGGCTACTATTTTTTATATTTTTAAATGTTTTTTTTTTTTTATAATGAAATATTTAAAAATGTAATTTATATGTATTTAAATGAATAAACGAAATAATAATAATAACCCCTCTGGGAAAGGCGTTACCTCAGCATGAGATTAACGTAAAACCGGAGGGTACATTAGATTAGCTTTCTACAACCCCATCGTATAATAAAAAATGTAAGATGAGGTCTACTGAAAAGCTTACAAACCGCAGGGCAGCTTGTGGCGAGCTGTTGGTGAGTGGCGACACTGCGTACCTTATTGCCTCAGAGAGTCGGTCAGGGCCTCGTCTCCAGTTTGCCTTTATTGGCTGGCTGGAGTGGAACCCCAAGAGTGCCCGCAGGACTCTCAACTCTGGCTTGCCTTTATCGGCCGGCCAGAGGGGGGCCGCCAGAGCTATATGCTCGGGGGTGGAAGTGTCTAAAGGCGTAATAGCGGGGAAACCCACTCCGGGTCTTTTAGACCCGCGACGGCGAAACCGGGGCCACACCTCTCTACACCCCTAGCCGCCCACACGTTTGTTGCCCTCTTCGCCTATGTACTGGCGGCTTTTCAGGGGGCCCAGCTAGTGGGCTGGCGAGTCACCGTCTGCCAACAAATTTCAAATTTAAACTTGAAAGGCAGACGCCGTTTTCTTCCGGCAATAGAGGTTAACCGATCCACAAAACACCCCTTTTCATAGACCGGATATTTTTTTACCATATTTTACAATAGTTTTGCACCCACTTAGGACGGTCCATGACTGTACTCCAATAGTGCAGCCGTGGATAGTCACCGGTTGGTGCCCCACCCCATTTTAGATTAAAGTTCTCAAAGGGGCCTCTGCGCGTTGGACCTGTGTCCCCGTGTATGCCTTCCAAAGGACCGGACATCTTCCACATGGAGGATGAGCCGTGATTTAAAGAGAGATAATAATAAAAATGTTTATTTATCTCATCATCACATTACAGTGTAACAGTAAATAAATAGCATCTTATATAGAGACTGGTGTCTGAGATAGGTAAAACCTGTGTTACAGATCACCAGGCAACCCTCTTACGAGACGAATTTAATATTAGCCTGTAACAGTACCACTGCAGGTTAAAGGCCTCTTCTCATACAGAGAAAGAATGAGCATTAATCGCCACTCTTGCTCACAGCGGGTTGTCGATCTAAGACCATTAAGTGGTTTCCTCTCGATGTTTTCTTTCACCGTATGCCAGTGCAAGTGGCGTCAAATAGAGGATTGACACGGGTCGATTTTCGCCGCACGGTGAAAATCGACCGTCTAAATGACAATTCGACTAGGCAGCAAGTGACTAAAATCGCAAGCCCCAAAGTTGAGTGCCATCTGACTTTTGCCGTGCGGCGACAAGTCGCATGCGGCGGGTGACTAAAATCGACCGTGTAAAGGCGATCGCCCGCCGCATTAGGTGTGTTTTACGCTGTGTTGTTCTGCTAGAAATGAACAAGTCGCATGCGATTTTTGTCGACCGGTGTAAATGGGGTGGCGATTCGATTTAAACAAGCGATGCGACTGGTGACTTGCTGCACGGCTAAAATCGATCCGTGTAAATCCCCCATTAGATTAACTAATAGAGTTCGTATGACATCGAGAGAGTCATATTAGTACATGCCGCCTAGGTTTGAACGCGCAACCCGGTGCTTGTCATCCTATGTATTAATCTGGAACATGATCTATTTGTGTGCCAAATTTCATGCAAATCTGTTCAGCCGTTTATGCGTAATTGAGTAACAAACATTCATCTTCAAAAACTTTCACGTATAGGTCATCATCCAGCCGAAAGACGCCCACTGCTGGACATAGGCCTTCCCCAAACATCGCCACATCCACCAAGTCTTGTGCTCCATGTTGGGGGGGTTTCCATAATCACCACGCTTGGCAGGCAGGTTGGCGATCGCATTATGGTTGTTAAAGTACTCAGAGAACGCTGCTGCCCATCCTCTAGTGAATCCCTTAGTCGCCTTTTATGACACCCATGGGAAGAGATGGGGTAGTGCTATTCTTTACGTCCGGCACCAAACGGCAGGTATAGGTATTAGTAGTATATTCGATATTCAATTTTATTTGACGCACGAGTACCCATCATTTATCAAAAGATAAATTAAATTGCGTATTTGAATACTACAAGATAATTCGCACTCGCAGACTATTCAATCAGAGTAATTAGGGATAATAGTTGCCATTATGTTATCAATTGATTAAGTTGTACGTGGCAAATGGAACTCTATTTATCATGCTAATTAAGTTGAGGATTGTGTCTCACAAGCCATTTTAATCACAATTACTTTGAATATTGATTGATTATAATTTTACAACAGAACATCACGTATGTATTCCCTGACGTGTTGGCCTATTGACAGAATAATCCCATAAAAACGTACGTATTTTATACATAACTAGCGACCCGCCCCGGCTTCGCACGAGTGCAATGTTTAATACATATAAACCTTCCTCTTGAATTACTCTATCTATTAAAAAACCGCATCAAAATCGTTGCGTAGTTTTAAAGATCTAAGCAAACATAGTGACAAACAGAGGGAAGCGACTTTGTTTTATACTATGTAGTGATGTATTGGCGTAGAAAAATCCAATTTTGGACATAAAGATTATATAATTGCGAAGTATGTGCGGTGTAACTTTGAATGACAGATTGAGGAATGATGTGATAAGACAAAGTTGCGGTTTAAAAGATGATGTAGTGACAAAAATTGAAAGGAGTATGCTTCGGTGGTTTGGGCATGTTGAAAGATTGAGTGAACGGCGATTAACAAAAGGAATTTATAAGGCGAATGTCAGTGGAAACGCCAGTAGAGGACGCCCTAGAAGGACATACATTGATGTCATTGGTGATGTTCTTCAAAAAGGACAGGTGCGTAGTACTTTCAACCGGCGTGCGTGTATGACAATATGTATGACCGTAGACGACGCGAAAGGAGTATGTAAGGATCGTAGCATGTGGCGTTCTACAGTTTCTGCCTACCCCCATGGGAAAAAGGCGTGAGTTTATGTATGTAGATTATATAATTTTAAAAAAGATTATAGTTATATTTTGTTCCTTCGGCAACCTAGTTTTGACATTAGCTATAAGTTTTTCAATACCTGTTGACGAAATAATAATAAAAGTATCATGTAGTGCCGGACTTAAAGAATAGCACTACCTCATCTCTTCCCGTGGGTGTCGTAAAAAGCGACTAAGGGATTTACTAGAGGATGGGCAGCAGCGTTCTCTGAGTATTTTTACAACCACACTGCGATCGCCAACCCGCCTGCCAAGCGTGGTGATTACGGCAACCCCCCCCTTTAGGGGGAGGTCTATGTCCAGCAGCGGACGTCTTTCGGCTGAATGATGATGACGAAATAATCGTCTGTTGACACTTAACTTTCCACCCTGTACACTCTCATTTCGCCGTTGCATATTATTCTGTATTTTTCCTGTACTCAAATTCGGATGAAAAGCAGTATGTTAATCTCGGGAAAAAGTGATCAATTTCACACTCGAACTACAGTTGCCCCAGCTGCGCTTGGGCGCCAAAGTATCTCATATGAAACTGATCATTTTCTACCCCTGATTAATAATCTACTATTAGAGATTAGAGATAAAACCGTAATTCTATTCAATAAAGTTCAGTTCTCATTGCAACTATATATTAGGTACTGTTAAATGAAGTTAGTTGACATTCACATTGCATGAAATTATATTTTCAATATTATATTGGTTTCAGTATAGAATAGCATTGTTCAGTACCACGTGTAGCATTACCATGAAGATATTTAATCTCACATTTTGTTACTCATAATTACTTATCCAATTAAAGTTCGCCAAAACCACAGATGCAATACAAATCTATACTTTAATTGTTTTTAGCAACTTGAGCGCATCGATAACTGATGTTTTATTTGTTTGTTGTCTACAAGTCACCGTAGTAAACAAAAATGGAAGTACCTTCACGCTAATTTTGATAAATTCTCAAAGCCATGTTCAGTAGAATGAGGCACGGTATTGATCTTCACATTTCCATAAAAATAGATAGCCCAGAGGATTATCGTATAGATACGTTCGTAAAAATATTTGTAGATCATTATAAAATACCATTACAGCTACCTGTATTGCCCGAAGAGCTAGGCAGAGGTGAAATTCTCATTTCGCCGTCATGTGTAAGTCCCATATAATAGGAGGCGAGCCTATTGATATCAAACTGAGAAATTTCACACGGAAAAACCCAATACCGCTTGCTCGACCTGCGCATCGAACTCAGGATAAAAAGAGAAAAGAAAAAAGTATATATACTTACAATACTAGCAACAGGCACAGTGGCAGTCCAAACGGCCTTCCAGTAGAACCGTAAAACTTTGTTGAGCGGCATGCCCATCGAGGCGAGGTCCTTCATGGCGCGGTTGATGCCGTAGCTCCAGGAGACTGCTACACACTGGTGGTGAAAGAGAAATATTACTTGATCTGAGGGATGATTTGAATGATTGTCTGAATGACTGATCTGGAGAAGCAAAGGACAGTGAAAATTTTGGTCTATGAGCGGACATTAATTAAACTATTATCACATGCAACGGCTGTCAAAATCTAGAATATATTTTGTTCCAAAGTTAATATAAAATTACATTTTTGAGATTGGATTGTTTGGACCTGTGGGAAATATTAAAAAATAGTGAAATCAGCTGCCCATTATGCATTGGTAATTAATACAGAAGTCAAATGTATGCAGCCGTAGGTACAGATTTTACGTGAGATATTTTAATTCGTTTTTTTGTTATGTCTTGATGTATTGTCTTGTATTTTTCTACATTGTTAAGCATTGCATTGGCATTATTGCTCCGAAGTAATGGTTGAAGAGTTACAAAGAACAATATGCATTCTTATAGATTAATTCTTGTTGCAGTTTACTGTCTTAAACAAATGCTAACAGAACACCACATTTTTGTGCGTAAGATTTACTGAGAGCTTTTTGTAAGAAGTAAATTTAGGATGTAAATAATTATAATGATGTGAATGAAGCATCTTACAAACCCATAATTATCATTTCTAAAATCTTCAGCATTATAAAAATACCCATCGATTTTTAAAATTCCATTGTGATTTAAATTCGGCCACACCCCATTAGATCAACAGTAAAATTGGTTTTCCACCATTAGTAATGACTGAAACGCACTTAATTTCTCTCTTAATTAAAACCTGTTTGCATACGAGGATGGCGTATCTTGTAATGGATTACTGTTAGTTTAGGTGCCTGCATCTTAAACTATTACTCTCGAGAAAGCAATCAAAGTATTATTTAATTTATTTTCCTCCGGTTTCTGAATTGAGAATTCGAGATAAGCAATACTTAATTTACAACTCTGTACTCAAATGTTACTTAAATACTGCTTATTCTAGAATTCAGAAACCGGAGGTTTATCTATTACATGTTAATTGTATCGTTGTTTGTATTTTTATGTGTCACGTGCTTCCGAGAACAAAAATAAAATGAACTCTAATACTTTCATATAGAATTTAATCTCACCTCAGCCATGCCAATCAGCAGAATGGCCCAAGAGGCCGTGTTCCAATCTAGAAGTGTAAACAAGTAGACGCCACCGCTGAAACACATTGGTAGCCCCAGAATGAAACACGTGAAACATGTGAATGCTGTTACCTGGAATAAAACGATTTATTATAAAATAAAAGTAGCAAACGTTGATAAAATCGGAATGAATGATGGAAATGATAATTTTGTTATTGACATGACACTCTTATATGCTGCAGATATCCAAACAAAACAAGGTTACATATTCTAAGCCTGGAACCATATGGCGTAATTATAATGAGGAAGAGTTTGCAGCAGTAGACATTGACCGGCTTTCTAATACTAATGAAAAATACTTAAAAGGGTTATCTGAAGAAATTGTATGCCAAAAAATATTTGCGGCAATCGTATCGTTTAAATCGAAAGCTAATGTTACTCACCCTCCAGTAATTCTTTCTGAGATGCGGCCATCTGTCAACAATCGCGGTGTTTATGGCCTCGATACCAGCGAACTGACTACCCAAACCCAGGATGAAGAGCATCAAGAAGAACAGGATAGACCACATCCTTGGGATCGGCATTTGGAGTAACGCTTCAGGGTACGCAACGAAAGCCAAACCAGGACCTTGTTCCGCCACATCTGTGAA
Source organism: Amphipyra tragopoginis (assembly GCA_905220435.1). Classification (NCBI taxonomy): domain Eukaryota; kingdom Metazoa; phylum Arthropoda; class Insecta; order Lepidoptera; family Noctuidae; genus Amphipyra; species Amphipyra tragopoginis. The sequence continues at coordinate 5,900,884 of HG991999.1, read as the reverse complement.
ATAAAATATTGGTGTAAGGCTTAATGTCAAAGGACTAGTTTTTATGCAGGTTATAGGAGAATAGGCAAATTTCATATAACTGAAACCCAAAACCAACAGAAGCGATTCGTATTGGATTTGTCATACTTAATGTCCTAAATAACCCTGCATATCTTTTTTCCCTGGGGTCCGGAAGAACACACACGTCCAACTAAATGTAGTAATTTATATCAATCTTAATAAGAAATAATATAAGTAGTGTTCTATCATTTCGAAAAAAAATGTCCAGCTAAATTATACTTAGGAACTTTTTGCTACCTTTCATACCACTTAGTAACCTTGGTAATGTCTACGTACCCTTAATTATGGGTTACAAATCCGTCATAAAAAAAAAACAAAACAGCTCAGGTTTTTTACAGAAAATCAAAATCAAAAGTTTTTATTTCACATAAACCATTACAGGCGCTTATGAAAAGTCGAATTTAGGTGCACGGTTCCAATTAGTCGTTTCCTATGGAGAAGAGCCGGCAAGAAACTCCATGGTTACTCTTTTAAAATCCATATCTTTAACAATTTCAGTGGGTACAGTTATGACTTAGATATGAGAGAGCAAAGTAGACTTAAGAACAGGAACCACACAAAAAAGCAAAATGAAAAATATGGTCAGAAATTAACTTGGTATCCAGGCATCTAGCAAGTCTACAAAGCTCTCACATTTACAAAAAGTAAAAGGACGCTAAACTATATAAAACAACTGACATGGTTAATTGTCATCAAAACACATTACAAAGAAAATCACTGTATAATAAGATAAAGATATCTTGAGAGTAACGTTAGTAATAAAATAAAATAAAGCTAATCGTAATGAGGTTAGTTAATAGACATAGGTACACATACGACGTTAATGAGATACCAGGGAAGCCACATGTGCAGAAGGAGTTATTGCCAAGCATCTTTATCGTCAACGTAGTCCTTAGACTTGTAATATGCTTTTTGAATAAGGACACGTTTAATATGGGCTTTAAACTTTCCCTCGGTAAGATCAGTTAGAGATTTCGGCAGCTTATTATAAAAACGCACGCCATTTCCTAGAAATGACTTATTAGTTTTACTCAATCTAAATTTGGGAATCACAATTTTATGTTTATTACGCGTATTTTTGTCATGAAAATCGCTTCTAACATTAAACATATGCAAATTTTTCCGAACACACATAATATTTTCAAAGATATAGTGTGACGGCAAGGTAAGTATATTAATATCTTTGAACACGTTTCTGAGGGACTCGCGGGAACCCATATTGTAGATTGCACGGATTGCTCTCTTTTGTAAAATAAAAACAGAATCTACGTACGAATTAATTGTTCTTAGGTTTCAAGATCTACAAAGCTATACCACGCAGAAATTCAGTAGTTTGAATCAGCCGTAGGCCGGTCCCGAAAAATTTTGATTTAGGTTGGGTCTAACTCACCAAAAATATTTCATGGATCAAAGTTATCCTTACAACTTTTATATCGGTTTCAGCCTGTGTATATTCTCGAGTCAGATTGGAAATGTATTTATAGAAATCTAAGGGATATTAAATACGGGTATAAGCATAAGCTTACTGTCTTACGTGAGATTACCTTTACGGAAGTTACTATATACCCAAAATGTGACATGACTTTAACGAAATTTTCTACGTGACCTTATACGGTATTGATAGGACTAAATTCGGCCTCGAAACCGTTTCGGAAATCCAATAAAGTTGATTTATTTAATGTTGGCCGGTATATTGGGGTCAAATGTTTGACAAACTCGATATGATCAAATATCGATGTTATTGTGCGACACGTGTAAATAAAATAGGGCTAAGGTTTTTGAGGCTATTTTGGAACTTGCAGCTACTGTAGATACAAGGAAAGACTACTTATTTTAAGTCTAGATAACTGCGGTAGGTATTTAAATATTTTTGTAATCGTATTTTAATTCTTAGATAGGGGCATGATTAATCATTACGGTATTTTTAGGGAGTCAGAGCTATAATTATCAAGAATGTTGATAATACAATAATTTTGTTTGATGTTACATATTCTAATACAGCAATTAATGATGATGCATTAGATATTGTAGACAACAAAGAAGAAGACAGAATTCCTAATCTGAATTTGGTAAATACTTCTGATGTATGGTAGAGTAGGTATGAATATTGATCGAGTATTATTGTAATTAAAATGGTTTGATATTACTATTGTATCTAATTTTATTTTGTATTAATAATTTGTATTTGCTATTATTTAAGTTCTTATTGTTATTTAATATAATCATTAATTTAATTGAATATAAGTTGTTAACGAATAATTATGATTTGCATGCCCATGTGACGGTAGAACATGGAGAACTATGACTATATTATTGTGAAAACATCTATGTACCAATTACCCATGTTTTCTAAGTAAATAAATGATTTCATTTGATGATTTGATAAAGGAATAGTTCACAAAACCTCAACCAATACGTGCATGTCACGTGGTGATCAAAAATATTATTAGATGAGGTAAGAACAAAACATCGCAATCAACACGTGCTAATAATTCACACACCTGAGAGCATTGTCAATATTACCCGTTATCATATGATAACAGCTAACTATAGCGTTGTTATGGTGTCATGTACAGCAATAAAACCTTTATCGATAGACGAAAAGTAATTAATAGATATAAGAGTGATTTATAACAAAACATTTCGCGTTTGCACAAGGCCAAACATGGCGATTGTTTATGGGAAAACTCTTGTTTGTTTTGTAATACAATGGCTGGTGTTTTGGCAGGCCTAACAAAGGATTATACATAGAATACAGCTATAAGTTACGATAAAAAAGTTAAATAAATCTACATGGAATAAAAAATAATAGTTTTGTTTGAAATTTTAGACTGAAAAAATAGTACGTTTAATTTTTTTTTTCTTCTTATTGTTCGAAACAACCCTATTGTTGTCAACTGGTTGGTAACGAAAGTCATTTAACTCTCGACTAACTTTAATGCAATGTGTATAGCCTACTACACCAAAATTACGAAATATGAATTCAAAATTAATACTTCGTAATCACGTTTCTTCAAAAAAAATAACTAGGACTATTACATTTTTTACAATGTTTGCTCCTCAACAACAGTTTCCCCACATCTGCCTTCTACCCGAACCCTTTGTTCCAAATTCCAATACAAAGCATACCTCACCTTCTAACTGACCAAACTACACCAAATACTCGAAGAACCAATACTCGAAGGTAGCCAAAAACGTTAGCACACCACAGTGGAATGAAATATTTACAGTTTAATCAATCCATTATCTTGAAACAGAATACAAACAACGCTTGCATTCGTAACATAGCGAAATCAACATGGGATCGAGTGTTCACGGTGGATCGAGAGGGCTTGATACAATACACGGACTCGGTACAGTTCGCTAGAGTTTGATTAAAAGATTTTTTTTCGTGTGCATGATTTTTTTCTAGTTTAGAGGGAAAAGCGTGATGGTTCTGCAAAATATTCATGGCATGGTGACATGCATGTAGCTTGTGTTGTTATTGATGGAAAATCTGGAGAAGTGCAGAAAAGATTTATGAAAAACTGTGTGCCTGCTATATAGCTAGCTTGTTTATAGACCTAACAGAGTTATCTTTTATTTCTCTAACAGTTTGAGTTAAATATAAGGTCCATCTATTCATACACGAAATATTTTAAGGGATACATCTATAGGTGGTAAAGAAGCCAAAGCTAGGCGTTTTTTTTAAGTGTTTTATTTTACGTTACTATAATTGTAATAATGCTTGAGACATTTTGCATAAATTTCAAAAAAAGAATTGCCCGCTTCAAAAACAATAAATACTACGTAGAAACTAGCGTAATGGATGTTGAAAATAGAAATGAGCCAGTAAAATGTGTATCAAGTAAATTTAAATAATTTAATTGAAAAAAAATACTAATACCTACTTAGTTTTTTTTTATTTTATTTAACTTCTTTACCACATAAAGATGTATTCCTTAAAATATTTCGTGTATGAATAGATAGACCTTATACACGTCTCCTTTATATCACTTCTAGTTATTCATGGAAAAAACTTTCATTAGATGTTTACCCTTTACTCGGAATGTATTCTCGGCTTTCGCACCTAAAACAGGTAAATTCCCCTGACGAATACTCTCAGGAAATCAATTTATCATTATTATGTGTAAACCAATACGCTTCTTAAGTTATTTATGGCAATATATATGAATGTTTATAGCCGCTTTAAATGAAAATCGTCTATCGTTTTATTTTTATTTACAATTTCCAATAATTGTGTCGTAAAAACATTGTCGACAGAAATATTTGCTGAATCATACGCAAATATTGCAGCGTTATGACTAAAGGATTTAACTTTTATGATTTTGTCTTTATCCTTATCATAAAATTCGTTTCTCTCTACTGGAAATCTTATTTAGGCTGGAATAAAGTTAGTTACAAAAACTACAACCGCAAAAATGGCTTTTGTGTTTTAGTGTATTCGATACAAAATGGCCACGAGCTTCGTTAGATTTATTGTAACACCACCTAAAAACGAAACATTTGCAGATTTACTGAAAAAACTGTGAATTACCTAAAACTATAAAATAGAACAACTAACTTTTGTACCAATATTATTTCGCGTGCAGCATCGACATTATTTTAACTTGAATATTCTTATGTATCCTAATTATCTCTGACTTTGCTTAATATTTAATTAAGATTGGTACATTCTATTCCAACCAAAATAGAAATGAAAATTGATGTTTAACTCAGAGTACTTTATTTATTTTTAACTAGCTGTGCCCGCGATTTCGTCCGTGTGGAAATCGGAAAACAACATTATGTAGCAGCAACTAAACAATCATTTTTTTAAATCTAATCACATTTATTTCCAATAAACTCATCACCCAATCTCAATAGCGTGGTAATTTGTACTGTATAACCCGCCTCTCTCTTTAACGGTCATATTTGCTAAATTTGAACTAAACCTGTTCAGTAGTATTGGCGTGAAGCTCCGACATACAAACACAAACAGATAGAAATTCTAAAAATTGTATTTTTGGCATCTGAATCGTTTTTAATACACGTAGCAATCATTTTTGTCCAAAAATATTGAATGTACAGTTTTTGCTTCGTTACGATTTTATTATATGTATAGATTGACCTCCTCCTCTAACTCTAGCTAACAGCCAATCTTAGATCAAGAATACCAATAATGACTTGCATCTAAATATATATACTAACATAGATTGCCATCTAATTTTGGTTGTCACATTACATAATTCAATATTTTGTCCAAAACAACAATACATTAAATTAATCTAATAGCATTGCACAGTACAGTTGCATATTTAAGTGGGCTTCACTGTACCGCGTATTGTTTGCGCTCAGTCCGTGTATGTTTGCACCCCCGCGGCATTGCAGCGCTCGGATTAATCAACTTGAGTTAATCGTTAACATGCAGAAAGGGTTTTTTGAATTCCACACCATTTTTGATCGCACTACGTGTTTGTGTTCAATGCTTGATCAAATAGGGGTTTGGTTTTGCGTTTTAAAACGTTGCCCATACCTTTCGAATAATACAGTACATTGTTGGAAAGAAACGGTTACATGTTTGGTTAGGTACGGGAATGTGCAGACTGCTACTCATCTACCTAATCACGTCCCCTTAGATAAATTGGTCAATTTGACAGCTACAGAAATAAAAAATTAAAAAACACGTCTGCACAAAAAATACTAAGTGATTAAAAAAAATAACTAAAAAGTCAAAAAATAAGTTGTTAAACTTTTCAGCATAATGCCGGTTCCGCAGCGCCAATTTTCTAACATGTTATTGTGTTTTTGCGAACAAAACTGTTAGGCCACGCCCCTATTCGGTTAGTAAACAATGTTAAGCTGGGTCGGCAGCGCCAATTTTGCTAACAAAATTATTAGGCCACGCCCCTATTCGGTTAGCAAACAATGTTATCCTGTTTGCAAACACGAAAACACGGCGCAACGGGCCTTCAGATGCAGTCGGAAGTAATTTTTTTTGGAAAACATTATTTATATGTCCCTTGACTGCATCTGAATTTGCTATTATGCTGAAAAGTTCAACAACTTATGTTTTGACTTTTTAGTAATTTTTTTGAGCAGTCGTCTTTTTTAATATTCAATTATATCGGTTCAGGCGTTTAGAAGTTATGTTGGAATAAAGAAACTCACATACATACACGAACCCTGAAAACATAACACTTCTTTTTTGGGCACTCGTGTGATTAAGAATTAATAAAACACTTACCATCTACGCTGACCCCCATGAGCTGAGCCTGGAAGCCCAACACGGAGAATATAGCGAACCCAGCGTATATAGACGTGAGGAAGTTAGCGAAGCTGACGAAGACTGCGTCAAAGTGACAGTTGTTGTTGAATTTGTTGTAAGACGCCAGGGTGACGAGGGAACCGCATGCCACACCGAAGGAGTAGAATATCTAGCAGCAAAAAGAGAAAAAATTATTAGTTTCAAGAAGATGATACTAAAAGCCGGAGACGTGTTAAATATCATGGAGAATGTAATAAACTGATGCGGTATTTTGAAGTTTAAATTAAAGAGTAGGATATTAAAATTTTCATACTTAATTATACATATACAAGGTTAGTCGGAAAGGGGGTACTAACCCGAAAGGGTGTTAAAGTATCCATAATAATGAACAATTTTTGTTCTACAACTTTCCCCAAAAGTCAGTAGTTTCAGAGAAATAGCTGTTCAAAGATTTCATAAAAAATAAGCTAAAATCTATCTATAGTCAGCTATGATCAACTTTTTAGGTCATATTTAGGGTCACGGATCAGAAGTTTCATTTTCTGAATTCGTAACTAAAGCAGAAATCGAGATTAAAAAAAAAACTGAAATAAAAATAAATTTGTATGGATATAAACATTATAGAATTTTGAAATTTTAACACTTGCTTAAGTCATCGGTGATATTTTAAATGGCCCGCGGATTAGTACTCCCTTTCTGACTAACCTTGGAGAATATAATAAATAGATGCGGTATTTTGAAAAAATACTAAAATGTATTTTTTTATGTTCCTATCTGATCCTACCTATAGTGTAAAAGAACATTTAAAATTATAAGTTAGTTTAATTTTGTTATATTGGAGTCCTAAAATGTTCAGTTCTGTCTAGCCTTTTCCCAACTACGTTGGTATCAGCTTCGAGTCTAACCAGATGCGGCTGAATACCAGTATTTTACACGGAGCGACTGCCATCGAACCTCCGCAACCCAGTTACTGGGCAATACCAATATCCTAAGGATATAAGGGTTGTCAAACTGTCGGTGTAACGACTGTCATGAGTATTCGTATGACACCCGTGACCGACGTTTAACATTTAACGTGCTTTCCGAGCCACAGAGGGATCTCGATGTGTAACGAACGATTACTCACCCACGGCACAGTAGACATATAAGCTAAAGCAGTACCTCAACTTACTATAATCTCAAGAATTGAAACACTCACACAGACACGCTCTGTATACTGAGTAGTGTTTTGTTTTTGTATGGAACTGTATCCCGAAAATACCTTATTTGTCTTGTTGCAGTGCGTGTCTGTGTGAGTGTGTCAAATCGGACGATTGTAGGTAGTTGAAGTACTGCTTTAGCTTATATGTCTACTTTGCCCACGGACTAAGGCAAGATGTTTTTTTTTTATTCAATCTTCGAGGCCTATAAAAAGGAGTTAATGAGTCATGAGCACCTGCAGCCCTCATTGGAGTGGTAAAATGATAGCTGATAAAATAATAAGTACTCATTTTGTTATGCAATATTATTTTTATTACTATTTTGTAATTTTACTTCCCGTTTGGAAAACGTACCTTAATAATAAAACTACAGTGGACCCCCAGTAATCCGGTCCCTGTCTAATCGGGCACCCCCTGTAATCCGACATGTCTATTATTATCAGTGATCGGAAAAAGGTGAGCTAATTTACCTAAACTTCAAAGAACAAAGACAAAAACTGGAGACTTTCTTACGACAACATTTTTTTTCGTGAGAATTACTCCGGGTTTCGGGACATCACTAAAGTACATTTAATAATAATGTTAATAGTACAGAAAACAATTAAATTCGTTTCCTATTTTTGTTTCCCAAAATTGTCACAAAACCAGATGACACGTTTTTCATTGTTTTTAAAAAGAGATTGTTTATTGTTTTCGAAAAAGAAGATTGTCTTTTATTTTTTGAAAACAAATGAAAGACAATTTCCGAGAAAATTCTCCCGAAAAAAAAATGTTGTCGTAAGGAAGTCTCCAGTTTTTGTCTCTGTTCTTTGAACTTTAGGTAAATTAGCACACCCTTTTCCGATCACTGATTATTATTGAATGTTTTTTTGACAATCTTCGCTAATGTAGAATTGTAGATAATGCATGATTGAACAGGTTCCAACTTGTATGCGCCACCACTATTGTGCTCGACGCGTAGGTATTGTTTTGATTCTGATTGCTAATTTACTAAATTTGACATACTTGTCGGCGCGTCGAGAGAATTGGCTTGACGACTCCAAACTTAATTGATTCCTGGACGAATGACATCTACCAGATGACAGCGGTCAATGTCAATTTGACGTAACACCGAGGACTGGGGAGGCGGCCCGCGAAAAGCTAGACAGATAACGTCAGAGCTATCGAGCAAAACCCCGGTGTTGATTATTAATGGTGATCATGATTAAGATAACAAAAGTGATTGGGATTGGATGCATGTGCGCTCGCGCCCCACGTACTCGGTGGAACGTCGTCTATCTTTGTGCATCATTTTATTTGTGTTTGTCAAAGTACGACTTGTAATTGATATCAAAGACTTTAATTTGCTTCTCCTCGCCCGCAAACCCACGCATAGTACGGTGGCTGCTTTTGATAAGGATAACCAAATGCCTTTATCAGAAGTGGGATAGGCTCCATCGCCTATCTTATTTTCTGTGTTAATTTGTAGACAGTATACAAGTTGTTTCTTGATAAATCGCTATTGCTATTTCTTTAAAAAAAAAATACGAGTACCTACCTACGCAGTACAATAAAAAAAAAAAAGAAAAAAAAAAATTGTGAATGTTCCTCCTGTTTACGAATCTGTCTAATCGTGATTGTTAGTTTAAATGGGTTGAAAGTTGATTCTGGGACTCTCAACACGGGACAGAGGATCTGCCGACCGGTTGCAACACGTCAAACCTCGCATGGACTCTTCGGTGGTGCTGCCCAGTGGGACGTGAGGTGCTACAAGTGTGATTGCGTCGTACCACCATGTGTATTGCCGTCAGGTACTGAAGTGCGAGCGAGGTAACGGACAAGCTTATGATTGCAACCAATGTCATAACCCTGGTAAGATTGAACCATTTGTACCTAATTCTTCTGATCCCTCATAAAATGTTTTAACTTGTAGTGAGGTAGATCATGTGTGTAATTTTGAAGGATGCGGACGAGATATCCTCTAATCCGTAATATGTGTGTTCAATATGTGTTGGGCGCGTAAAGGCAATTATTTGAGAGGCTTGATTTCTTGCAAAAGAAATTGAATGTACTTGGAGCGCACGATCAGTCATGGTCAGGCGAAGCCAAACGCGAATAAAATTGGAAGCATTTGTCTGTTCAACACTTTGGCCGCGTCGCCCACGGGTGACCGCAAATCAGAGCAGTTTATAGTTATCGATGAAATTTGGCAAAATCAATGTTTTTGTAGTGTCACCACCATTGTCCGTCAGTGTTGAACGTGTTAATGAGCTTACTGATGTTAATGAGCACTAACACATTGGTGCAGAATGACTGAAATAATTGTAAATAGTAGACCACAGGTGAGTTAAAAAATTGATCTTATAGACCCATGTAAAACTGTTCAGAGGCGCCCTTATCGGTTATCGCCTGCTGAAAAAGAAATCGTCAGAGATAAAGTGCAGACTCTTTTAGATGCTGGCATCATTCGCGAAAGCTCTTCACCCATCGCCAGTCCCATTTTAGATAATTACTCATGATAATAGGAATTGCTAAGCGTTGGTCGAAGGGGCCCAGTGCGCCCGGTCCACACCGCATGGTGAGTTGGTGGTTGGTCGAAGGGGCCCAGTGCGCCCGGTCCACACCGCATGGTGAGTTGGTGGTTGGTCGAAGGGGCCCAGTGCGCCCGGTCCACACCGCATGGTGAGTTGGTGGTTGGTCGAAGGGGGCCCAGTGCGCCCGGTCCACACCGCATAGTAAGTTGGATGAAGGGGCCCAGTACGCCCGGTCCACATCGTATGGTGATACGGTGGCTGGTCGAAGAGGCCCAGTACGCCCGGTCCACGCCGCATGTTGAGATGGTGGCTGGTCGGAAGGGCCCAGTACGCCCGGTCTAGGCCGCATGGTGAGTTAGTAATTGGTCGAAGAGGCCTAGGACGCACGGCCCACATCACACAGTAAGTGGTTGTGGTAATGTTATGAGTCGGTGGCTAGTCGTAGAGGCCTCGAATGCCCGGTCTACGCCGCGCAGTGACTTAGTGGCTGGGCAATGAAACCTAGTACGCCCAGCCCAAACGGAGCTACAATGTAGTGCATCGCGAGGGATCTCTAAATTTTAAACGTTACTCCTGCATGTCAGGAATGGACGAGCTGACTGTAATGAAATGTTGTTTCCTGTGGAACTTCAGATGGGCAATATCAGGACGACCAAGCGCACGAGGACGTGCGATAGTCAGGGTGGCCGTGTCGGCGCGTCGAGAGAATTGGCTTGACGACTCCAAACTTAATTGATTCCTGGACGAATGACATCTACCAGATGACAGCGGTCAATGTCAATTTGACGTAACACCGAGGACTGGGGAGGCGGCCCGCGAAAAGCTAGACAGATAACGTCAGAGCTATCGAGCAAAACCCCGGTGTTGATTATTAATGGTGATCATGATTAAGATAACAAAAGTGATTGGGATTGGATGCATGTGCGCTCGCGCCCCACGTACTCGGTGGAACGTCGTCTATCTTTGTGCATCATTTTATTTGTGTTTGTCAAAGTACGACTTGTAATTGATATCAAAGACTTTAATTTGCTTCTCCTCGCCCGCAAACCCACGCATAGTACGGTGGCTGCTTTTGATAAGGATAACCAAATGCCTTTATACTTAATGAAGTAGGTATTGTATTTTTTGAGTATAACATATAGATATCATTGGATCTGTAATTTGTCGGATTACAAGGTACTCTTTTGTAAAAAAATCCGGACTTAGGCAGTACTCTATAATCCGACAAAGTCGATAGTTCGACACTGCCCTGCAAAACGTTTGTCGGATTACCGGGGGTCCACTGTACTTTTATTTTGAAACGTATTTTTTTTAAATATATATTTAAAAATGTAATTTGTATGTGAACAAAGAATACAAACTACAATACAACAACATAACAACGCTACAATATTTCAAACAAGTAAATATCAAAACAAACAAGTGATTTCCTTTTGTTTGTTAACTATTGTGTTTCACGAGACTACAAAATTGAATATACCTACGTGTTTTAATTTTGCGCTATTGTTTTCGTACCTTGTTTTGTAAATTTCTCTACACACTTTATATTTTTTTCGAAAAAAGTTTTAATCTATATTATACAACGTTATTTTTATTATACTCGTATACAAAAACCGATACACCCCAACAAGATTTTCATCAGAACTGCCTGAATATGTGTTTTTTTTAATAAATCTGCAAGTTACACCGTAGTTTATGTCCACGAAGCATTATATTTGCTTCGTGTTTATGTCGCGTTAAGTTCCCTACTAAAGTGTGAAATGCCTGAGATGTGCTATGCAGGGGTTGTCTAATACACGAAAACTGACCGAGCGAACCATCTCAAGCTTCAAGGTGTCTATTTCCGTCAACTATTATGGGTAGAAAACTACAGAAACAAATACGAAAATTACGAAAAAAAAAATGTGGTGTAAAAAATCTGTCAATCGATTCTCCTGGTAATTCTGAACAAACTAGTTTCAGGTTTAGTATATACTGAAACTAAGCCTGTATACTGTCCCTCTTCTGAGCAAAAGGCTCCCCTTTTGTCCTCCACACATCTCTATTTTGTGCCGTTTTTGACCCCACCAGCCCCGCAAACACGTCTAGATCGTCACGCAACCTATACCGAAGACGACCTTGCTTATAGAATACCGCCTGAATATTTTATTACAATCTATACTTACTATAATATAATATATAATCTATACTATCTATACTAATATTATAAAGAGTAGAATTTGTTTGTTTGTTTGTATGTAGGAGGTAATCTCCAAAAATACTCATCTGATTTCAAAAATTCTTTCACCATTAGGAAGCTACGTTATCCCTGAGTGCTATAAGCTATATTTTAGTATCAAAAAATTAGTTATTAAAGAAACTTTAGTAGTAGTGTGATAAGAGTTTTTTTTATTATAAATTAAGGCGAGGGAAGCCGCGGGCAAAAGCTAGTATATTAATATTTGCCTAAAATACGTGCGAGCATATTGTTTCAGTTCTATCGCCATTATTTTTAATATCAAACAATGTAATTTTCATAACAAAAACAAACAATAATTATCATTATGTTTAATAGTAATCAATTAGTTCAATCGTGTCCATTAAAAACCGGCCAAGTGCGTGTCGGGCCACGCACAGTAATAGGGTTCCGTAATTGCACAATAATGCGGACTAACCTGTTTTACACAACGGATGGACATGGCGAAACTACAAGGGTTCCTTGTTGACTTCGGAACCGTAAAAAGGCATAAAACTCGTTTTTTTTTTAAAATTAAAATTGATTGTGTTTGTCCCTAGTCACACGTGATGGTAAGCGCAGACAGAGCCTAAGGCCGCAAATTCAGAGTGGCGGGGCGTGCAGCGGGGCGTTGAAGCGTTGTATTGAGCGTGCATACATTTAGCTGCACGCTAGGAACGCTGCTGCGAAGACACTCAAATACTAGTCTGTATGTTAAGTAACGAACGCAAAAACGCCCCGCTGCACGCCCCGCCGATCCGAATTTGCGGCCTAAGATGGAGCACACGAATCCAAGTAACAAAGGTATAGAGGGATTCCACTACACCCTTCTGGCTCTCACATATACACTTCGGAACACTGTAAACAGCTTGGCGCCGGATTTTTAATGTGAGGGTGGTAGCTAGCCAGGTGGACCGTATAGATCCTACCACCGTTTAGATCTACAGCGTGTAAACGAATTCATGTAATTCCATCAAACCATTAACACAGATTGACCAAGCACTGTTTTTTTTTTCAGTTTCAGCAAAAATACTTTTTTCCTAAAAATAACCAGATTTTCTGTTTCTGAGTCATTTTAGCGCCCCGAGTTAACTGACTGTACGGAGCGATATCCCGTTAGTCGTGCCTGCCAGCTGTGTCGCCGTGCTTTCATTTACTTAACCGTGGCATCGAAATGTATAGAATAATTCGTACACATAAAATTTTATTTGACAAAAAAAATGTTTGCTTATTTTTTTATTAAAACCTTGTGAGGTGGTTTAGATACGATGAGTGAACTCTAATGCAAGAAAAAAAAACAGTTTTTTTTTAATCACTGTAATTCCCGTGCAGGGTTAGCTTATATAATTAATAATAGATCATGTGGTTTGAAGGAATTACATGAATTCGGATATTTTCGGATATTCAAGCATTTGCGTATTGTGAATCTACTGAACAAAATTCTAGTCTTGAAGATAATAATGTATCTAAGTTTACAAACAACAGAATGATCATAAAGCACGATAAAAAAAATATATAAACATACCAAGGAATTCCGGAGCAGTTTAAAAACTTTTTAATTAAGAAATTCGAAAGTCTGTGGCCTAAAAAAATATAAATGGCCGTTCCCCAACTTTTCCAGATAATTAGGCGCAGCATTTATTTATTCATGAAATAATGACCACCATTACAGACAAAATTGTTTCCGATGGACCGATTTCTTCAATAGATTGATGTTTGTTGGCAAAGTCTTGAAAATTTAATTGCAATTCAAATAGCTTTTATTCGGCAATCTCTTTAAGCTGTGTTTAGTAAAAGGATAACTTTTTAACTTAAAATTTTTGGAAAGAATTTTTGCGGTAAGTGAATTATTTAAAGCCATTTTTGATGTGGACTTCTTTTGATTAGATGAAAGCTTGTAAATAACTTAAGCGCTTTAAAATTTTATTTTAGAAATAGTTATAAATAAAACCTTATAAATTGGCGATGAGGTTAGATACTTTAAAATATTCTGTTATGAATGATTAAACACGTTAAAGTTATTTCGTAGACAATTTCTTCTGAAAATATGTATTACGTTGTTTATTAGAAAACTAAGTTTAAGTACAGTACGACACAACTAAGAAGTTACATCGATGTACCTACCAATGGAAATCGCTCACTTTCGCGCCACTCACACTTATTGTGTTTGCGTAAATATTTTTTTACTGCAGTAGGTAGGTACTAATAAACATTCGTGGTGAAAAGCGTTCACACCATGAAGCAAATTTGCTTCGTGGTTCACACTCAGTCGCACTCAGTTCTGAAGTTTATTAATAGGTTTTACAAAGTTTAGATACCGATACAACTTCTTAGTTATGACCTTGTGACGTACTTATTATACCGCATACTGGATACATTGTTACTAATTAATCCACGTACAAAAATTATGGGAAAAGGCTAAGCAGAATCTTTCAATACTATGGCTTAAGGCGACGAAACGATTTTCATCATAACCTAAAAATCACTAATAACCATCATCTCAAGTCAATCCCATATTTTTAAAACCAAACTATACCTGTGAAGCTGCGTCACCCCAAACGCGGGCATCCAACAAAGTCTCCCAATCTGGTGATAAGTAGAACAGGATTCCGTCAACGGCTCCTTCTAGAGTTACTCCTCGGATGAGGAGAGCCGTCAACATGACGTAAGGGAATAAAGCAGTGAAGTAGACCACTTTGCCTGCAGATTGGACACCCTGTGAAGAAACGAGATGTTAGAGGCATTATTATGAACTAGCTTTGCTTACGGAAACATAAGGTTATTGCTCTTCACCCACACTCAATAGCATGATAATCTGTACCTTAAAACCTGACTTTAACGGACATTTTTGTTAAAAAGACTGGTCAAAATTGACCCAAAATTTTCATAACGCCAGGCGCTAAAGAAATATATCTCAGTTGATGCATTGTCATGAGTAAAAAAACTGCATATTTTTTTTTATTTATTTCGGTGGCCATCGTGTAAATATTTCTATTTCTTTTTTGTATGGTGACGGGGCGAGCGCGGTGAGGTGAAGGGATAAATGACTCCTTAAGAGGTTGTGCGTTATTTAAGTTACACCTTGTATAACAGTCCACTTACCTTGATAACACAGAAAAAGGCAATGAGCCAAGCTAACGCCAAGGTTCCCACCAGGTGCCACTGTATCGAACCCCAGTTCTCCCAGGTCGAGTCACCTCTGCCCAGCACACGTTCACTGAAAGTATACGACGAATTTAGACAAATAACACAACTGGCAACTTTTTCGTATAAAATTCAACTACTTTGAGTGCATTTTACCGTACCAGTAGTAAAATATATGTGAATTTTTAGACCCTAAGTTCTGTTCCAGGTTGGGTTAAAGAATAAAAATAATATATAGGTATATTGTTGCGGCAGCATTGGAAAAACGTGTACCCCAGGTTTAAAAAAGAGCGGCACTTCATGCACTCTAGGGTAGTAAGTAAAATAACCGCCATTGAGGCACGTCCGATATTTTTGCTATTTTCCCTTTTTACGATTAACTTTGTTGTGATAACTTAATAACTGATTGTGATTCAGTGTTTATGTTTTTAAAAAGTACCTTTAGTTCAAGGTATACAAGAATATACTATCTTCATCCTAGCCTTTTCCCAAGTATGTTGGGGTCAGTAGGTATTTAGGTAGGTATAGGAGCGACTGCATCTCCATTTTATATAATTTAACCTACAATGTTAATACCAACTAAAATTATATCATTAAATACTATAATATTTTATCTACGAATATTTGCGTATAAAACTTTAGTATCTGAAAGTATCAGACACGAAACAGATTCTTATGTGAATTTGAATGTGTTGATATCGGTCGGTATCTTAAGGTACTCAACGATAAAATATACATTTCCTTTATTCATCTAATAAACATAATAAATTACATTTTTAAATATTTCTGTATAAAAAAAATATAGTAGCCCACCGGCATCGGGAACATGGTCCAAGCTACCAGTGGTCAGGGCCTCAGAGAGAGAAACCTCCTAACAATACGCGCCGTGTGCAGAAGTACCGTTTTCTGTATCAGGCCCTTGATCCAGCTGTCCAACGACAGCCTCTTTAGATGTTGGTCGAGGTTCTTGGCTATTAAACCATTGGCCGTAACGACTATCGGCACAATAACTGCTGAATCAACATTCCCCATGGCGACAACCTCATGTGCCAAGTCTCGAAATATATACATTAATATTATCTGCACCGTTTGTGACAGACTTAAAAATGATGTCATTATTCATAAAACTTGTACAGTCGCGGACCTGAAATGTTTACCACCCTAAAGTCTATAATTGCTTTTTACATAATTTTTTCATAAGGTAGCGCGGTCGCTAACAAAGAATTGACAGGGTTTTTTTTCTTAATTGATCTAAAAAGGTTAATTTAAATAGGATCTAGGTAGCATAGAAGAAGAAATCAATCTATTTAATAAATTCAATCAAATTCACTCTATACAACTTTTGACACATAGGTACCTAAAAAGGAGTTCATAACATCAAAAAGTGGTTAATGGACTTTTTGCTAGAATCGACGCCTCACAACTTAACTTGATATGACATCTTGAACCTTATTGTGCACAGAGAGAGTGGAATCGTGAGAAGGAATCGAACTTGAAATCTGATAAACATTTCAAGTCCGCGACTGTACATATAGTCAAAACTTCATTGATAGAATATACTACCATCTGCCATTTTCCACGCCCACAAACTTTTGTCATTATTGACGTCACTTGCCGAGTCTATAAATTATAATACTCGATGAGTGTTTACTTTATCAAGTATAGGCTTAATTTATACAATGATCCGATATCGATTCGTATTCACTTTGATAAATTAATTTTGACTGCTTCGTTGGTCTAGAGGTCGCAAGCGCGACTGCTGAGCGTGAGGTCCTGGGTTCGATCCCCAGGTCGTTCAAAGTATTATTGGGTTTTTCCGTTTGAAATTTTTCAGTAGCAGCCCAGAGGCTAGATTTGTGGCCGGTCGATATCAATAGGCCCGTCCCCTATTACATGAGACGTAAAACATAACGGCGAAATGTGGGAGGTGTACTATACACCTCTGCCAACCCTTCGGAGAATGCAGGCGTGAGTTTATGTATGTTTTATGTAAATTAATTTTCATGTACATAATTAAACAAAATTACAATGGTTTATGTAGCTGCCCTTCATGCCCCATCTCAACTCACCACCCTGTATAGTCAATTGGCGTTATCTCCATGGAATTTTGATATCTCGGTTCCCCGGAATGGATAAGTAAGTCTTAATCTTTAAAAATGCAATGAGTAAGACCTATTACGAATTAAGTCATTTAAATGATAATAAAACTCACTATTTAAAAAGCGAAAGAAGGAGAAAAAAGTTATTGTTAAGGTACAAGTTCGTAGCCAACTGCAGATAGCAGCAGCAGACGACGTGTCGTCACGACACGTCGTAGCGACACGTCGCAGCGTCATGTCGCTGCAGTCATAATTCCGAACTCAACTGCAGATGGCTGCAGCAGATGGCAACGTCGTATTCCAGTTAGTTCTGAATGTTCCGTGAGACAAGAGGTCTGACCTGTTTGGGATTAGCGATCGCGATTAATTTTGTATCTTTTGTTTTTGTTAGATACATCGTACAGCGCAGGTTATTGTGCCACGTGGTTTATCAGTTTTTCTTCTTCGGAATTGGAAAAACTTTTTTGAGAAAGATTCAACGTGTCGTCGCTCCAGCGTCGGAGGCACTACTGATCTGCGATCGGACGATACGTTGTCTGCGGTCGTGCGACATGTAGTTGAGCGACGTGTCGCTAGCTGCGGAAGGCTTTTCATAGAAATACATAGAAACCAGTAGTGTCGGAGCGACACGTCGTCTGCTGCTGCTGTGTGCAGTCGGCTACCAACTCGTACCTTTAAAATTGGTACAAAATGTGTCTCAACAATAAGTATAAAATGCTTTAAGTGATCATCATCATTTCCCTGCCCTTATCCTACTCTAGGTGTGGTCGGCACAGCATGTATTCCTCTTCCATTCTCCTCTATCAGCCGTCATCTCAGTACTCACTCCTTTCTTACCCATATCACACTTCACACAATCCATCCAATTTTTCTTTGGACTACCTCTACTTGAATATCTATCCACATTCATATTAAACACTCTTCTGGTAACATGATTTTCTTCCCTCCCCATAACAAAATGGTATAAGTGACTAGTAGTAGTTGTACCCGACATGCGTTGCAATGCATTTTTTCTTACTTACTACCTACCTACTACCTACCTTCAGGAACAAAATCAAAATAGTAACAAAAAGTTTAAATCATTTTCATGCATGCGGTAACCAAATGAAGAATATGGACATACTGAGATAATTTCGTTTTTTTTTTAATATCAAAATTTTCTTTCATAAGAAGTACTCCTGACAATTACTACGAACACAGCAAAAAAAATTGCGAAATTGGTCTAGCCGCTCACGCGTGTTGCCGTGACCAAGGGAAATAGGGATTCAGTTTTATATACACAGATTTTTATAAACATAGATAGAAGATATCAAATCAAAATAATTAATTGATGTAGAATGGGTATAAACAATTCATGCATCATCAAAAGTTAGTGAGCTTTGTAATCCTGCCTTAAATTAGGCATACAAAAATAATCGAATCGCAACATATGATCGTACAGCCTACGAGTATTAAGAGCCTAGCATAAGCCACATAATATCTAGTCTTGGCCCGAGATAATGTGACCACAAAATTATATCGCGCTGCCCACACCTGGTAGGTGACTCAATATTAAGCCGGATTCCATTGTTTATCAATAATAGTATCAGATAAATGAAAAACTACTTACAAAAGAGAATAAATTCTCGTTAAAAGTTACTAAATGCAACAGAACTGAATTTGCCAAAAGCAAGAATTAATTAAGTTAGGCAAAAGAAAAGCAAATACTTATTGGTTCTTATTATTAAAGAGCTGACGCTTTGAAACGATTTTAGAATAGATTAGCTGTGCCCGCGACTCTTTCCGCGTTGAATTCTTAATTATATTGTGTCGCAATGATAACTAAACAATGTACCTAAAAACGAAACGATATCGCGATTCAAAAATAGCTACAACGCCATCTAGTTACAATAGGCGTACAAAATAGATACCTTTCACGCAGTGCAGTCGATTACGCAATTTAGGACAAACGTAACGCCATCTATTGAGCAAATAAGGTACAAATGATGCTAATTTCTTCTTGATAACTTTAAATTCTTACATCTTTTGATTGAGCAAACTGATTGCGATGAAATAAAAAATAAATGTTACTCCAAGATATGCACAATATTAAATTTGTTTATAAAATTCAACTGCATTGAGTCAGTATTTTTTAGGGTTCCGTACCCAAAGGGTAAAACGGGACCCTGTTACTAAGACTCCGCTGTCCGTCCGTCCGTCTGTCACCAGGCTGTATCTCATGAACCGTGATAGTAATACAGTTGAAATGTTCACAGATGATGTATTTCTGTTGTCGCTATAACAACAAATACTAAAAAACAGAATAAAATAAATATTTAAGGGGTAACAAACGTGATTTTTTTGCCGTTTTTATAGATAATGATAGGGAACCCTTCGTGCGTGAGTCCGACTCGCACTTGGCCGGTTTTTATAATGCGTACACAAACAAACCGAATAAATAGATAAACAGACAAAAATTCTAAAAATGGTCGAAATAGATTCTATTGGTTATCCTTTCTTTGACATATTTCTAATGTACAGACACACCAAGTTTACAAAAAAAAGTTTAATCTGATCAATTGCCGGAAACACACACAATAGATAAACATATCTCTAACTACAATGGAAGCCGGCGCAGATACGCGGCGTATGCTAGATGGTTTCAGATACACTTATCCACATCATTTACTTTCAACTGCGAAACCTAAATGAAGCACGCTTAAGTGAGCTGACGCATGCTGAAGCATGCTGAATCTTGTTTAAAAGATGAAAACGTGCGTACGCATGTTCGTACAAAATTTCCAAGGTTAAGCTGCGCTTGCCGCGGACAATCCGTGGATGGGTGACCATTCGTTACTTATTAAAACCCCTCCGTACCTCAGAGAGCGCGTTGAACCGTCTGTCCCGGGTGTCATACAAATACCTATGACAGTAATCTGCGGGTAGTCAGAAGCCCGAAAATCTGACAACCGGTCTAACCTTATTGGGTTTTGGAGGTCTGATGGCAGTCGTTCCGTGTAAAATACTAGTATTCAGCCGTTTCTGGATAGATTGGAAGCTGACCTTTTTAGATTTAGTGGTTTGAGTATTTTTTTTGTGACCTACGCATTTGTCCGGCTGATTGGTCTGCCGTACGTTATCTAAAAGGCAGCTAAGCCCAAAAGTCTACTTTTGAGTTATAAGCGAAAAAGGTGGGAATCGTTGTCTTTATGAAAGGGAAGTCATTATGACAAAATTGATAATTGAAATAGGTACAATATTGATTGCTCTATCATTTTCAGTATATTTCAGTTATCTATCCCTTTCAGTTTTTTCACAAAATTCATTTTTACTTTTTAGTTAAGCATTTTGTAATTATGTTAAATGAGTAATACGATACTAAAAAGTCGCTAACCATACCTTAGCCGCTTTGTAGCGTAGGAATTATCAACAACTTCCAGTATAAATGATTTTTATGCATAGTTTTAATCGAAAACTTAGCTTTAAGGCAGTTTTGTGTCTTTGCTGCTTTTTAGAAAATAAATATTTATTAATTGGTCTTGTCATGAACTTAGTAAAAAGGCCGTTAAAGTTACTTTAAGGCCTTTAAGTCTAGTAATACTATTGGTTTTTTTAAAGAATGCTTGTTATTGTTTTTTAAAAACTATTACTTCTCTAAAAGGCGGTTGAATGAAACTCGCATAAAGTAAACTGCTTTGTAGCTTAGAATTCACGGGGTAATAATTTATTACTTAGAACAAAATTGCGGCTAAGCCGAACCTTTTTTTATATGAAAGAAATCAAATTTGTGTTTTTTTTTAATTATTATTATTTTGCTTATAAACATAAAATATCATTTTCTTCTAAAGAAATACTTAAACAAAATAGCGATTATCGGTAACTTGTTAAAGCACCTTACTTTTAAAAACTTTAATAAATAACTCATCAATATCAACTTAAAAAATCCCTACGTTGTAATGTGGCTGTTGATCCTAGTTCGTGATTATTATTAATGCGGTTAAAAAGTACTTTCCATATCGAGTCATACGATCTCAAACAAGATGGGTCTACCACTAGTCAATGCGGAGTGCCGATCACCACCCTGGGCCACCTTCCAAGCCTTCTTGTCAAAATAAGTCATGAGGCAAAACCGATGGGTGTGTCAGATTATTAGCTACTAGCTTTTGCTCGCGGCTTCGCTCCCGTTAATTTACGGATCCCTAATTTTTTGATCCCAAAATATAGCCTATAGCACTCAGGGATAACGTAGCTTCCTATTGGTGAAAGAATTTTTGAAATCGGATGAGTAATTTCGGAGATTACCTCCTACATACAAACAAACAAACAAACAAATTCTACCTCTTTATAATATTAGTATAGATTTTGAAGATGTTGTGTTAACAACCTTCCGGGCCAAACCCTTAATCAGATCAGCTCAGTAGGGTTCGCGATGAATCGGTCTAAAACTAAAATAATGACCAACAGCACTAAGCATAGGGTCGACGTAGATGGGTACGAAATACATTAAATTGAGCCAGTCAGTTTCTTTCGAAAACCTACCTGGAAAGGGAAATCGATCACCGAATCGAAAACGCATGAAATTTGCAATCTCATCAAGGTGTCATATATATGTAACCCGCCCATCCTAACCTACGGTGCTCAGACCAGGGGTGGCAATAACGTCACATTTGGTGAAACATATTTCATTTCATATTC
The DNA here is from genome assembly GCA_905220435.1 of Amphipyra tragopoginis. NCBI lineage: Eukaryota > Metazoa > Arthropoda > Insecta > Lepidoptera > Noctuidae > Amphipyra > Amphipyra tragopoginis. Next base: position 5,878,733 of record HG991999.1, on the reverse strand, counting down.
GGAATCATAGCTGCAAGTAGACTGCACATCCAGCCGAAACTTAGATAGACAGAATACGCTTTATTGTAAACCATGACAATAGCAATAAACAATAAGAAACAGTGTTATCGCTAATGGCGATATCTTCTAGAAAACCTTTGGTTTGACCAGGAAGATGTGAAAAATAGATCATGATGGGGACAGTCCATCGTGTACTATGCACAATTTCAATTTAATAAAAATAAATAGGTAAATACCAGAAAAATGTACTACACATATAATTATCGAGATCGTAATAAAAATCAAATATTATTTGTCTAAAAATATGTCCAGTTGTCACGCAGTTGCACTGACTACGTCCTAATTGCCTTCAAGCTGCATTTGGTAGTTTCGTAGTTTACAGTTGCTACTGGGTGTGGAGTGTACTTGCAGTTATGATAACAAATATGAAATAAAATATAATTCACCAAATGAGACGTTATTAGCCCCTCTGGTCGCTCACCGTGTTACATAATATAGCAAAGAGCAATGTAATATAATAATAGCGCAGCATTCTAGGCGTAAAAGAACAGACAGAATACGGAACACCATTTTGCGCTCCAAAACGGGGGTAATAGATGTAAGCAGAAAGACTACCAGGCTCAAATGGAATCGGGCGGGTCACGTCACGTCAGTCGCATGCATAACGACCACTGGACACTATGGGTGCCTGAAGATGGACGGCGCCGCTAAAACCAGCCCAGAAAAAGGTGACTAGTTGACCTGAACGCGTACCTCGAGCGCTGGTTTGAGGTGGCGCAGGAAAAGAGTGCCTGGAAGAACTTGTTAGAACACGGGGCAGATAATCATGAATAGCATTCGACATAGGACAATTACACAAGTTGTGACGGTCGGAGGCGGGGAGAAGTCCTTTCCTTAATCCCCTATCAGGCCACGATAAAAATTAACTTGCTCGCGGACAGTAGATATGTATTCTAAGTAGGCGCGGATTTGTTACGTTGGCTGCCCTAAGCCTATGAAATTTTGCCTCCCCCTACATTTTGACGCCCCAGGCCCAGGGCATACCTGGCCTATAGGGAAATCCGCCCCTGATTCTAAGCGGACTTACTAGGCAAGCTTTAGCTAGTTTCATCCAAAATACATAGATATTATGGATTATAGGTATTTTCGGAACCAGATTTACTGCCCGAGAGTGAAACAAACCACCTCAATAGAAATCCTGTCAATTAAGTATTTTATTTACCCAATAGTTGGTTAAGTATGATGTTAGCCGAAGTAGCTATGAACTTATTCATTATAATTATTTCACATTAATATTAACTAAAATATATATAATTCTTATCCATTACTGTGTTATGTGTTATGTCCGTTACATAGTTCTTTTTTGGCGGGACTATGCTAATCGTGTCACACCTGCACAACCGTAAAGCGAATGCTACTCACTCAATATTTATCACGATATTTGGATCGCCATCCTGGATGGCTATTTATTGAGCGCTTAAACAATAAATACATTGCTCTAATCTCCCAAAAAATATCACAATCCAGGATCCCGATTAAAATATCGTGATAAATATTGAGCGTATAGCATGCCCCTATAGGTTCTTCGCCGACGAGCGTTTGTCTAAAGCGAGCGCAGAAAACTGCTTTTTTGTTTAGCAAAGCTAGCCAACTGCCTTTTAGCTTAGAAACTGTCAGAAAAATCAAAAATCATAAAGGGGGTGACTGCTTTTTAGACAAGTTTTTATGTGAATTCGTTAACAGCGAATACTTTTTCAGAAAGCAGCTAACCGTCCATAATTGCCTTTAAGTGTAGTATTTTCGTTAAACTGCCTTTGAGATAAGTAATTATATACTCCTAGCAATATGACAGAATTCATAAAAAAGACGTTAAAGTCCATTTACTGCATTTTTGTCTATTTTATTTAAGAACGTCTTTTTAGATAAGTATAATAACAATGTTTGATATTTGGTGCGGGCAGTTAAAGGTGGTTAACCTCTATTTTGCGTAGTTTTGCTGCTTAGCTGCTGTTTAGCGTATGAAGGCAAGTAAAAATGTGTATTTAACTGCCTTTTTGTTATGTGTAACTTCGCAACTACAACAGATATAAAAACAATTCCAAGACAGGACGATAGAGAATTTTCAACTCTATAAAATGGCATCAAAACCTCAAATTCGACCAACTGTGGCTTAACTGCCTTTTAGTTAACGTACGGCAGTGGTGGCGTTGTGCTTCGGGTCGTTGAGCTCCCTAAAATAAGATTGAGCTATACGATGGCTGATGCATGCGTGCCATCAGTTGTGACAGGTCAACTCAAACCTGCTATGGCTCTTTCCTCAAAAGGCCATTCCAAACGTTGCCCTACATTGTTACACTCGCATAGTTTTATACCACAATGTCTGGACTTTAAAAGAGACGTTGAACTCTGAGTTTGTTTCGGCTTTTCTTCTCAGAGCTAGTCAGATAGGAAATGACGGCGCCATTTGGTTTTAAAAAAAACATTACATTGACTTGTAAAAGTCCCTGTAACAGATTTATTTACAGAAATAAATATCATTTATGACCCCAACGTAGTTGAAAAAAGGCTAAGCAGAACAGTTAGTGCATTCACACTAAAAATAAGGATAATAGATAATTTTGCTTTCGTCATTATTCCACACGCATTTATCGTTTTAATCTGTTAATACACAATCATAATTATCTGTAGTGAACAGTGGCTGTTGGCTGATTATAGAAAGGTCAGAACACTTGATAACAGTAAATAATGATTATTTGAACATTTGGAAATCAAGTGGTGTAGATTATAATTTTGCGTGATGAGAATATCATGATGTCATCCGAATAACCAAGGATCAATAGAGTGTTTGATGATTCTTCTTTTGTTACTAAGTCTCAGAAGTATTATAAAAAGATATAAATACAAAGTGTAACTTAAATAACCCACAACCTCTTAAAGGATCACTGTACTCATCATTATGAACAACTTTTACTATGGGACCAAAAATGAAATCGCGAAAAAAAAATCTGCTGTTCCCTACATTTTGACGAGTCATGCGAACATAAATACTAGCTGTGCCCGCGACTCCTTCCGCGTGGAAGTCGGAAATCAGTATTGTGCAATAACTAAACTTTCTTTTTGATAACTTTTAATGCAAAATACCTTTTCATTGGACAAACCGTTTACGATGAAACAATACCTAAATGTTACTCCGAGATACGCACAATGATTGTCTATAAAATTCAACCACATTGAGTCAGTACTTTTTAAGTGATGCGTGCACAAACAAACCGACAAACAAACAAACAGATAAACAGGCTAAAATTACAAAAATGATCGAAATGAATTCTATTAGTTATCCTTTATCGAATGGTTTTTTTTTTATAATTTCCTATGTTCAGCAGACACGTCACTTCAGATCTTTAGATAACCGTTTCATTCACGAGTGACGATATTTAAGTACATCCGGCTCACCCTGGGCAGTCAGCCCCGCTATCAATCTTGCTGACTAGCTAATCTTTTTACCACGACATTAACAATTCTCATTATTATCTGATGTTTATTTTTACTTTTTATTGGTCTTTCGTAATGATTATATCACAGACCCCTTTTATGACAATTATCTTCAATCTCCTAAGGATTAATTAAAAAATGTTCGGAAAGACTGGTATGTGAGGGCCTACAATTTTATAATCATTATTCTGATTTCGGAGGAAATGAGTACTTTGTATACACGCCAGCACATCAAGCTACTACAATCTGTCAAATTTCTTTAATAAATTTTCATCTTTATCGCAAAAGCACTACGTTCAAGGTTGATTGGGAAAATTTGTCAGTTTCTGGTTGCTTGACCTGCTGGCATCTGTCCAACCATATTTCAGCAATGAGATCGATGGAACCCACGTACAGCACTTGTAACTTAAGTGTGCGCTCTAAAACCAGGTTTTCAGCGTTCTGTTCCTCACTTCAGAGGGGCAAAGTTATTTGGTAAGCGTAAAGTAACTTTGCCGCTCTGAAACCAGGATTTTATCGTTCTGTTCCTCACTTCAGAGAAGCAAAATTATTTTATTCGTACAAAAGTGTACGAATAAAATAATTTTTAACAATGCCTGTTACGTACAAAATCAATTGCAATCATTCGACAATTTTATCAGCAGTTTTTAATGGAGCGTGACATAGATCGTAAACTCGTGTAATTTCTTTAGATTTAGATAATATTGCAAATCAAACTCCAAAATAAGTACACCCGTACTTTGAAAAGCTATCAGATTTGATATTTTATTGTGAAGGTCAAATGACTGAAGAACTTGATCGTGTCGTGTAAGAAGAAGCGCGTTTTCTTACAACCAAAGTTAACACTGATAATAGACTCAAAGACTACAAAAATAACAGAAACTGGGTTGCAAGCTTTGATATCGAACCAAATATTGAAATATCTACTCACTTGTAATATTCTTCAGAAGCTAAAGTCCTTGTAACATTTGTATACCAGGCAATAGGTTCAGTTCCATCCATGCAGTGAGTACCATTGTACGGCTGGAAGCCAGTATCGATGCAGATCTGTCCGATGCTAACGCATCGTCTTAGGTAGTACGTCAAGTCTGATGCTTCTCCTGTATTGTTAACTCTACACCTTCGATCGTATTCGCCACTGTAACAAGCTGATAAAAAATCTTATCTGTTACTAAAATACATTAAGCCTTTGATATTATTGGCAATACTTGAATTTCAACAACTATTTTGCATGATGTAACAATTTCAGAGAAGGTAAAAAACACTGTAACTGTATTCTGTTGTATTCTTTTATCGTTTTCCGATGTTTTAAAAAGTAGTTTTAAAGCCAACCGTCCTAATGGTATGTCTACACCAGTGCACTTTCCTGTTTATCTTGCGCTTTCGTCTGACGCATGCCTGAAGCGCATGCTCTAATACTAGTTCGAATCTTATGACAATCAATATTGCATGCGCTTGACGCAAGAGGAATTGAAAGCGCAAGATGAACATGAAAGCGCATGGGTGTAGACATACCATAAAGATGAAATAGTTTTGTTAATAAAGAACTCCTTACCATCAGTGTTAAATTCATTTTCACATGATCCCCAGTCAAGGAATCCGGCGATAGACACAATAGTGTAGAATAGTGTCCAAGCAACGATGATCATGTAGTATATCGATATAATGGAGATGACCACAAGGGTACAATACCCCAAGCCACTGAAGAAGGGGGATATCGCACTGAAGGCCTGTAAGGGTCCGATGCCAGTAAACTGGCCTATATAGAGTTCAAGGTAGAAAATTGGAAGACCGATTAAAATTAACATGAGAAAGAATGGAATGAGGAAGGCACCTGAAACAAAAAGAAATAGATTTAAAGCACTAATGAAAACTCATTATAAACTTGTCACCTCAAATTAAATTAAATTAATTAAAATCTCAAATTCTCAATATAACCTCAAGTGTAGAAGTTTCTACTACGTTTTGATTTAAAGGATCCAAAAAAGAAAATTATCATACTGCAAAATTTGAAATCTAACTACCAACAATTTAGCGGCTGTTGATACTAATGTTAGTTCCTGACCTTTTTATTTATGTGAATCGAACCTTCGTTAATCTGATAAAATGTTTTGATCAATGTTGTACAAGTAACTAAAAATAAACAATATTTTTGTGCAAAATTCCGGTCAAGCACGTGTTTGCCCGACGGGTGGTCCTTATTGGTCGATAGGGATTCAATAAATAATTCATACTGATCCACAGCGATATGTTTTTTGTTTGGCTCGTCGTTTTTATCATCCCCTCCGTGTCCTTTCGTTGACATGCTATCAAATAAGGGATTAACTATTTATTTATAGTTAAATCATTTATTACTCATTGCTTATCACTTACATCATAAAATTCAATATCGTTTGCATTCTGTGCTTAAAGATTTTTGTTATATTTAATTTTATCGCTACCTGTTTAATTATCTTTTTCGCATTTGTGGACTAATTATCGACCTGTTAATGCTTATTTGGCATTAATTAAGAAGATTATAATTATGGTTTGTCACCATCTAGATCTATATTTTATTATTATTTTGTCTGTCCCTTTTGTTGTTTATTTATTTTTCTAAGTTAAATTTAGAGACAGTGTTTTTTTTCTAATAAATATTTACAATAATAATATAACATTAACATCACGCCTGTATTTCCCGAGGGGTTGGGCAGAGTTGTATAGTACACCCACATTTCGCCGTTATGTTTTAAGTCCCATGTAGTAGGGGGCGAGCCTATTGCCATCAACCGGGCACAAATCCAGACTCCGGACTGCTACTAAGAAATTCCACACGGAAAAACCCAATAACACTTTGCCTAACCCGGGGATCGAACCCAAGACCTCACGCTCAGCAGTCGTGCTTGCGACCACTAGACCAACGAAGCAGTCAGTCAGATATTTATAATAAAATCTTATTAAATAAAAAATAAAACATTTTTGTTCCATAGAATAATAATAATATCATTGGACCGGAAGAAACAGAATTTTGTTTTATGGCAGATTCGGTCTAAAAAAGCGCTTTTAATATTCTAAAAGGTCTATTGTCAGCATTAGGTAACGTGTTAACGAATTGTTTAATACAAATAACCCATTATGGACTAATTTACGAATTTAAGCTTGTATCATAATCTGAATTGACTTTAATAACTAAATTGCACAAATCTTATTTTAGCTTGAACTTAAAACTATGATGATTTAATGACTCACCACCGCCATTCCTGTAGCAGAGGTAGGGGAACCTCCAGACATTTCCCAAACCCACGGCATATCCAAGACAGGCTAATATGAACTCCAAAGGCCGTCCCCAAGACGCCCTTTTAGGAGCACCATCATCATCGTCTGCTACACTTACTGGCTTCCCGTTTGGTTCAGCCTGTAACAAAAAGAAAGATTGTAAATATGTAGTTTTACCCAGAATAAGCATGATTAGTAGTCCATTACCGTCCCACTGCTGGGCACCTCTTCTCAGAATGAAAAGGGGTGAGGCCTTAGTCTCCACCATGCTAGCTTGGTATGAGTTGGCAGACTAGTGGTATAATACCTATATTAAGTTTGTCTTACTATTTTCTTCGTTTTTTTACGCTTACCTATTAAAATATTTTAGTTTTGTTAAAATAGTAACGCTTGAGAAGGCTGTCAATCAACCTTGACAATCGAAGACGTGTTTTTTTGGTCGAACCGAATTAAATAAAGAAATATCAAGTTTCAAATCATTTCACTCGCTAGCATTCATACCATACAGAACTTTATAGAGCGGTTACGCACTGCATCCGATCCGAATCCGTGAAAATACGTTCCGAAGTAGCCATAGAACTATTTTTATGGTAGTTTACGCACTACATCTGGCATCCGTCATCCGATTTCTTTCCGTCATCCGTGAGTTTCTAATTCGGAAGAACAATTGACGGACCGAAGTAGCCGTAGTACTGTTTGTATGAACGCTTTCGCATTACCTCGGATTCAAATCAGACGCCAAACGGATATGCCAAATACGTCCCCTGAATTGTTTGAATTTGAATCAGAGATCGGAACAGTGCGTAAGTAACATCCGAATTCGGTCCAAGATTTTTACTCTAGATCGGTATTTTCACGGATTCGGATCGGATGCAGTGCGTAAAGCAATATCCAAATTCGGTCCAAGTTTTTTATATCCGTATTTTCATGGATTCGGATCGGATGCAGTGCGTAATCGCTCTTACGGAGCCCTCTCAGGTGTGCAGGTTTCTTCAAGATGTTTTCCTGATCGGTAAAGCAAGTGATAATCAAACTATGATCCACACATGGATTCGAAAAGTCTGAAATGCTGCCCAGGATCAATCGTGGACCTACCTGCGTGAAAGACTAGCGTTTAACTGCTAGACTAGCTTAGGTAGTTAGCACATCAGAAAACACCATAGTAATTATACAGAGTGTAAACGAATTCGAGTAATTCCTTCAAACCGCGCGATCTACTGGTGACAGTGATGGACCCTGCATAGGTTTTCTACAGAATAAAAAAAAATGTTTTTAAGAAATGAACCATTGTATTCTGTAACTGAGTAATTTTTGCATCCCAAGTTAACTGACTGCATGGAGCGATATCGCGCTGGTCGTGCTCGTCAGCTGTGTCGCCGTGCCTTCATTCATTTATGCATGGCATAAAATTTCTGTCACATAAAAATTTTATTTGGGAAAAAAAAAAAGTTTATTTTTAATCAATCTAAATCCCGATCATGTGGTTTGAGGTTTGAAGGAATTACACGAATTCGTTTACGGGTGTACAGAGGTTTTATATGTTTATAGGGTTGTTTATATATACAAATTCAGCTTCTGTATGTTTGTATTCGCAAAACTCGAAAATTAATCGATGGATTGAGTTAAAACTTTGTACAGTTGTTGTTGGCATTTGCGCATGTTTCTGTCATAATAAAAACAACTTCTACGACTAGTATGTTATAATAGGCATGTTGACAGCATCAACAAATTGCAAATCTAATTAGTCCGCCAGTTAAGAGTTTTGAAAAATAATAAAATAGAAAATAATGGATACGTATTTTTTTCTTTTGTTAAATCTATGAATATTTGGAACGATAAAACGCATCAAAACTCGAGAGTGGGGGCTTGTGACGTCAGAAGCAGTAAAAATTGTACTTGCTTGTGACGTTTTGCCAATTTTAAAAGTGTCGTAACTTCGTCAATTTTGGTTTACGTAACAAAAGAAAAAATACGGTTCAAATATTTTTTGATAATCTAACTGACGGACTTATTACATTTTTTCAGTCAAATACCCTATTATATTGAACCCTAATCTTTATCAACAATCATCAAACATGTGCGGTAACAGTTTTTAACTGTATTTAATCAAAATAAATCAATGCAGTATTTTAATAATGCGGTCCCCAAAATTCTCATTATTCTTCCAAATTGTTCGTCTAACAAATACCTTAGCATTATCACTTGAGTACCCTTAATTATTTTTAAAACCGTAACCAAAAATTAATGAACAAGAAACTGCTTTGAAACATTTTCGATTAGACATCAATAGGTCCCCATTTATCCGCGGAGCAACTTTCAACCTGTTCAATCGGTAATCCAATAATGCTTCTCGAACAGCTTTTCTTGTAAACTCTCGGTTAATGTATTCCAAAACCGGTGTCTTAGTTTTGTAATCACCAATAAAGTGATTACGCAAACTTTGTGCGGACGCGAAAATCGGGAAGTGTTCCGAAACTTAATCCCTTCAAACAAGGGAATAATCGTTCTCATTTAAATGTAAATTCGTTGGATTGTGACGAGAGCTTGAATAGAGTCGCACGAGTTTTCGTTCGATACGCTTTTCCGCTATTCAAATAATATTATGCAGGAGTTCGTATAACAGGAACTAACGGCCAACTTTCTTACCCACATACTTTGTGTTTATTACAAGGAACTGGGAAATGTTTGGAGTCGGTGTGCTCGTTTCTTGTTACGGGAGGATCTTTGTTTTGTAATGGAGAAACTCAATCGAATATAAGGCTTCATAGACGACTTGGTTTCACATGTTTTTGGTCACAATACAAAGAAGAATTCTCGCTAAATCTTTTAATTTATTATGACCGGGTTGTGTTTCACGTAGTAAAGCTTTTTCCACCCTGTATAACGGGAGCAATGAATCCGGGTCACCAAAATAAATCTTAATATCTCAGAAACTAAGAATGATATTTTATTCAAATAAAAGTAAATTATAGATTTTTTTTATATTATTCAAATAAAATTAATAAAACAATGATTATTTTCTTTATTATATGCGTACCGTTTAGCACTTCGAAAGCCCGTAGTAGTATCTTGGACAATTAATCTAAAATAATGCTATTAATCTTTTGTATTTTCTGCAGCCAAGAATTCCGTGTACTATAAAAAAGAGTTTAGAGTGAAATTCACAATTTTGGCTACATTTAATTTATTTTTAATTTTTAAGCAGCAAGTGTTTAGATAAGGATGTTATGATAAATTAAGATATTGTAGGATTTCATGAAAATTATAAACCTTATAGATACTAACCGAGACTCGAGAGATGTGAGTGATTTTATTTCTCAAAAGCTATGTCTACACCAGTGCGCTTTCATGTTCATCTTGCGTCTTCGTTTGAAGCATGCGTGAAGCGCCATAGCGCATGCCTTAATGCTAGTTCGACAAAAGCGCATGCCTCTAGCGCATGCTAATCCGTCTATTGTATGTCGACTGACGACTGACGGAGGCGCACCGGTGTAGACGATAAGCTGCATGCGTCTTATGGCAATCAATATTGCATGCGCTTGACGCAAGCGGAATTGAAAGTTGAAAGCGCAAGATGAACATGAAAGCGCACTGGTGTAGACATACCATATGAATGATTAAGCGTCATGTAGTAACCAGTTTAAGATTCAAAAGATGCGAGTGGTTTTTTTTCTCAATAGACTTTATCTATCAATAATGTCAATCAATTACAATTTAATGCGAACCGACGACTCTACTCCAAAAATGTTCTAACTGTAAAAGATCTTAAGCATTGACACCGGACGAAGTTCAGAAAACTCCGCCTTTTCAACATACGTAAAGCACACCTTACAACTGCTTTAAAACGATTGTTAAAAATGCTGCTTTTTTAAATCTTAGTGAGCACGTCAAATCCATAAATAACTTTTTTACTAAATTTAACACCTGTAAAAAATGAGTTTTTATACATCCTCTTAAACAAAATGACTTATTCAGACCACATAACCGGTCACCGGCATCGGTATCCACCGAGCTCTCCCGTCGTAGAGCCGGTCGTCTCTTCAGACTCTGCAGTCACACCGACAATTCAGCCCTCATCAAACTGTCTCTCCCCTTCCCCAAGCCCCCCGCCAGCAACGCCCTAAGCCAAGATCCGAGTCCCACTAGGGGTAGCCCTTAGTGCTGTTGTTGCAGGTAGTCATGATTTTAGTGTAGTACAAGTAGTTAACTTAGGTTACTTCCCCACCATTGCCTGAAGACCCTTCAGGTCTCGCCAAAAACTGCCCGATTACGTAGAAACGGTCCCCTAGGACCACCTTCAGCAGTCCAATAGAAAAAAAAAACACTTGCATACACTGTCAGTTCTGATGACAATACAATATTACTCTTTAGTTTTGTTCGATTGATTAGTAAAAAATAAAAACGAACAATCAATAAAATAAAACTAAAAAGTAAAAAATAAAAATGAACAATCAAATAAAATAAAATTGTAATAAAAATTTTAAAAAAATTACATTACAAACGAAAAGCTCTGGGTGCGAACATTTAATAATTGCAACAACCACACTCAAAACATTTAGTTACCAGATGTTTCCAATTAAAGTTTCACTGTTTATTACATTTTTTATTTTATTTTAACAATTGTTGTTACTTTCTGTTGGATTTGGTCATGTTAGTTAGTGTAACTGGTTGTTGTGGTATCATTGCTTAGTTTGGGCACCTGAACTTTGGTTGTTATGACTTTGATGTCGCACAGTTTGTACGACCATTGTTGTAAGTACCACGGAATGTTGAATGTGTATTTGGAGAGTTTTGAACTGAAATTGTGGCTGTGAATTGTCGTTAGAAATTCTGAGTGTTGTTTTGGATATCTTGTTACCTATACGAACTTTAAAACATGTTTTTTAAAAAAATATAAGTAATTGTTTATAACTTGCTCATTACAGAAATTATTAGAATAGAATAGAAATCATTTATTTGGCAATAATGTAGGTTTGAGAAGAGTCCCGATACATTTTACCTTACGGCATGCAAAATTATTTAATATAATACATTAACATGCAAACATTATTTGTAACAACAAAGATGTAAACATTATTTCTTGCCAGCATTTAATTATTTTGAGACGCTTAATGATAATAAACACTCTGAAGACTATAAATTAAAAATAGACAAAAAAAATCATAAACAGACATGAAAAAGGCTAAGATAAGAGATAAGCAACATTACAATCATTATTAAAAATACTCATATTACTCATATTATTCAAAAATCTTCGGAATTAGGTCCTATGCTATATTATTATCTGGCTAGTTACCTCGCATAAAAGTCTGGCCCCAAGGAGTTTACTGTGCTGCCGTACGTGCAATAAATGCAGTAAGTGCAATTTTAGAGTATAGCAAATTAAACCTTATTAGTTAGGCATATCATATAAAGTAAATTATTTAAAAAAAAATCTTTCTGCGTTTATTGCTCGTACGGCAGTGTGGGGTATCCTTCTATATCTCTGTGACTTGGATTCATGTGTACCTTAGACCTTGTCTGAGCTTGCCATCAGGTGCGACTAGATTCGAACGCGACCAAGACAAAGAATAATAAAAATATAAAAAATCCCGGTGGGCTACTATTATACAGGGTGGTTCAAAAGTCGTGGATCAAACGAAACAGGGCGATAGTTGGGGTTATTTGCAGTAAAAAATATCTTCGTGGCAGAGCCCTAACTTGATCTCCTTAAAAGTTATGACACTAAGAGTGTATTTAAAAAAAATATCAAAATTTGTAATAAATAGGCAATTAGAGTAAAATGGGTACCTATTTTAAAACAATAAATGGTGTTTAGTTGCTTGAAAGTGTTTTTATGACAGTGGGTACCATGATTTATGAGTATTGGCACTTTTTTCAATATCTTTTAAGTCTCATGAAAAAATATTTATAACTTTAGAACCTTACTAAAAAAAAAAATTCTACCATAAAATGCTGCAAATAACCCCAACTATCGCCCTGTTTCGTTAGATCCACGACTTTTGAACCACCCTGTATATATTTTTAAATATAAATTGATTTTTTAAGATATTATGTATTTAATAATATAATTTATGTATGACGACTAAACGAGATAAAAAATATAATATAATAATAAATTCCTTTTATTCAGATAACTAAGATCCAGTGTGTTAGTAATTACAATAATGACTTATAACTATTATTTATATTATATATAATTAGTTAAGTAAAATATTATACACCGCGGGCCCGAGGTACCCGAAAAATTTTAACCACACCTTTCTGATGATATTAAGAGTCAAATGTTATACCAACGAAAGTGTAATACAGTTTTTTTTTTGTTTTTTTTTTCTTTCAATTACAAAAAAACAAAACAAGAAAACAAAAATTTTTAAAAAAAAAAAATCAATTAACTTTAGTACTTCCTCATAAACAATAATAATATTGGGTTGAACTGGCAACATTTATAAATTTTCGTGTGAGTGGATAAGAAACTTCTCACTTCACAACCCTCCCCGACAAATAAGACGTACGGCGAGAGGGGTATGGTATGACAAAAGTCGCAACGCCGCGTTCATAGGACTTGTTACCATAGATATTTTTCGATTTGTGAATTTCCGTAAATAATGAATATTTCGAAAATTAAGCTTTTTTCAAGAAACTCTACCCTTGCTTTTCATCTCCAATTAGGCATCAGAATCGAAGGTTAAATAAAATCTTTCGGGTACCTCGAGCCCACGGTGTAGATACCTACATGTTTTATTGTTTTATGTTTCTATTAAAAAAGTAAAAACTAAATATTTTAAAATATTAAAAATTACAGCCCACTGGCATCGGGAACAGGGTATAAGCTACCGATAGCTAGGACCCCAGAGATACTAACTTCCTAATAAGCGCAGGAGTACCGCTTTCTGTATCTAGTCCTTGAACCAGACGCCTAACGAGGGCCTCTTATTATCATTATCGTCGTATGATTTATCAATGTCACGGTATAATAATTTGTAGCCAATTACCCTGATAAAATCACTTCACGTTGTGTCTATGGCGACAGATTACCAAGACATCTTTCTGCTTAAATTTATATTTACTATCAATTTTATCTGCTCTGATAAGATTATAATAATATGATTTTTTTGGTATAATTGCACACGGAGTCTACACAATTTTATAATTCCTTCTGACAGACATAAAACATATAAAATGTATTTATCGCTGAATTGGATAACAATCCAAATATATCCTAAGTTTTTGAATGATATATCTATGGACTACTTATGATACCACGCACAGCCGGTGCGCGCTACCACGCATCGTGGGAAGCCAGCTTATCGTATATTTTTAATCCCAGATAGAAATTTGTCAGGCACAAATGTCGAACTTGTCAAATAATGTTCCTACATATTTTCAAATCTTTACCTGTCAAATTACTATCTGGAATAAAAAAATAGACGTTACTACGAAACCAATCAGGTTATCATTTATTATCATGCAAAATTATCTCCAAATGTAAACTGATTTTGTACAATCGATCATCATTATTATGTTTTATATCGATAAACACGAGAATACGTCACTGTGGGATATATAAATTAGATCAAGACTCATAAGAACAACACTAAATTTCGTCATAACATAAACAGTTAAATAGGTCAACAGCTTAAAATATCAATTGATTTCAACAACACAAAAATCTAGTAAATCCATTTTTGTTTTGATTTACGTCCTTAAATAACTATCAATAATTTCCTAAATAAATAAAAGAGTGACAGAAATGACATGAGAATAGACTAATATTTTATACAAAGCCAATTCTCGTAATTAATGTACACTATGACTGAATTGTGACCGAAATGGGATTAAATTATGAATTGGCATAAAGTTGGTATTCTGCTCCCCTTAAAGCTCAGTCCGATTCCAGTATGATCTCAGTCTAGTCTACTTATAGACTAATTTTAACCTCAGTTTTGACGTTCATTTAAGGACTAGTGTCAATTCAGACTGTTAGCAACATACCGTTTTGGCTTCGATCAACTAACGGAGCTACATTTTGAATATTTTTAATTTCAATAATTGACCCTGAAGAATGACATCTTTTTGGGTAGTAAACATTGATTTATCTTTTGAACATTTTACTTTTAAATCCATTGTTTGTTGTTGCAGTCAATTGCCGTTGATATTTAAAGCTGTTGTCTAGTGAATAATTTATGTTATAACTTGCTGATTTAGTAATCCGTTGATAACTTATTGATCTGAGTAACTATTGGTCTTGTAAATCACTATTAATGCTACATAATTATTTATTTTTATTTGTTATCTCGATTAGATAGATTGATTCTAGGTAAAATTTCATTTGCATAATTTATAAATGTGTTGATTAATAGCTCAGCTAGTACATGTATAAAATAGGAACATTTGTAAGAATTAATCCAAGCTTATTTATCAAGGCTAAAGATTAATTTCCTCGAAATACAAGAAATCGTAGTAGGCTACTACTAGAGTTAAAACCAAGGACTACATTGTATCAAAAAAATTGTTACGCCATAAGTATCCAGATATTTCATAAAATACCAGAACCAATTAAGGTACTTCCACTAGTACAGTTTAAGAAAAGCCTTAAAAACTGGGTACTAGGCAAAGCATATTATACAGTAAATGAATTATTCTGAGATTATTTGTTGACATAATTTGTTTCATTGTATTTGTAATTGACATTAATTGACACATTTTTAAATTTTCACACGTCACTTTGTGATAAAATAGAAGAACTATTGTAAACCACCCAACACCATAATGTACTCTATTCTAAGTGGAATAAAATTCATTTCATTTCATAACTGAAGCGTCACTGCAACTTGATCGGCGCGTCATAAAGTTACGTGAACTAGCCTACAGGTCGGTCCAAAGTGTTATTGGGTTTATGGAATTTCTATATAGAATTTCTCAGTAGCAGCCCGAAGTTTCACCCTTATGTGGGATTTACACGGGTCGATTTTAGCCGTGCGGTAAGTCACCAGTCGCATCGCTTGTAAAAATCGAATCTCCACACACAAAATCGCATGCGACTTGTTCATTTCTAGCGGAACAACACAGCGCAAAACACAACTCATGCGGCGGGCGATCGCCTGCAACTGACCATTTACACGGTCGATTTTATTCACCCGCCGCATGCGGCTTGTCGAAGCATGGCAAAAGTCGCATGGCACCCAGCTTTCGGGCTTGCGATTTTAGTCACTTCCGGCCTAGTCGAATTGTCATTTAGACGGTCGATTTCGTAATTCGTTTTCTTAATTCGATTTAAATCGATTTCGGAAATCGACCCGTGTAAATCCCCTATTACCTATTGTATTGGAACAACTTATCATTACCTATGTTTTGACCAATAAATAAATTGAATTGAATTTATGGGAATTTTATTAGAAAACTGAACGGTTATTGCCAACAATATAGGCATAATATCAATCATTGTTCGATAAAAGTGGGCAAGGGAAGTCAAGTTATTATTAGCGTATTTTATAGTTCGTTTTACAAAAAAAGGGCCGGGGTCCCGCTTTGATTTGATTAATTTTAAGATAATTATGTTGCAGAACATTGAAAAATAACCGACACATAGGTATTTTTTATCACTTAAATTACTTGGCCCTAATTCTCCTAAAATAAATCTTGATAAATCACAACCGAACCAAGGCCAAACCGTTCATTCAGACAGTTCTCAATTTCAAAAGCTATCAAATTGTTTGACACAAAAAACAAAATCAATCATTTTGAAAGTTTTCGAAAACAAAAACTGACTGACGGTTGTGGTTGGCAACAATTTATTTTAGGAGAATTGGGCCCCTTAGTATAATTTAAATCGATTCAAATCGAAGCCGGACACCTGCGAACATTTCGTTGTTAAAATTTTCTTCACGCCAAAATGGCAGCGGCTGCCCGAGTCGCTGCAATCAGTAGCTCGCCGCCGCGCCATTTTAACTGGTTGCGTGTGGCCGCTGGACGGCTCGCGGCGGCGCGAGCATTCGCGCGACCCTTTTCGTGCCACTCAAGCGAAACTATGTATTTTAGTCTTCTCTGTCTTCTTCTTTTACTGTCCAGGCTATACGCTTGTGGAATGCACTGCCTGTGTCTGTGAGGCGTGCTCAGTCGCTAGTCTCTTTCAAAGGAATGGTGAAGGAACATTATTTGGCTCTATAGTAGTTTTTAAATTATCTATATATGTAATTAAATATGTATGTATCTTATTTGAGTATGTAAGTAGGTATATATGTATATATATTTAAGATACGTATTTAATTGTGTTATATTATTTATTTATACCTAGTTATTTTGTTGATTCCCGATTTTTCATTAGATTATAAATTTGTACGCTGCAAATTGCCCTTTATATTTTTCTTAACAATTCTTTCCATCCAATGGTTGTCTGTAAGAAATTGCTTTATGCGATAAAACCGCCATTTGTACTATTCTTGATTACCTGTATTCCTTCTGTTTTATTTCTTTTAGTATACAATAAAGTATATCTATCTATCTTTTCCCGTTACTCGGGGTCGCCTTTCCTAATCATACAGCACCATCTATCAGGTAGACATCATCTTCACTAAGACCTAGCACCTTCATAGCATTTAGGATCAAAGTCAACCAGTTTGTTTGAAGTCTTCCTTTCCCTCTTTTCTTTGTAACTATGTATGTATCTAATAGGTATTTTAGTAATAAAGATTAAGTTTCACTGCGTAATTTTTGGCACTAAAACTGCCAGCCGTTGCCATCTCGGTGTAAAAGCCTGATGCTGAAAGTCAGCATCATGAGCCACTCTGGGCAAATGGTTATGTCGTGGTTATGTTAAAACAAACTTTTTTTATAATTTTTCCTAATGTAAATTTTGTGGACCCACGGAAGTGGGTCTGTCAAGTTCGACAGGAAGGAGGAAAAACATAATCAATTTTACAAATAAATAAAAAATCGGTATTTACGATAACGATAGAATCCCTAAAAATATTTAATCAAGTCCCTTTGCAACCGAATTGTCGATAAAATTCCTTAGATATTATTCACGTAGTTTGTAAATCACTTTACTATGATTACTGATAAATAATCGATTATCCCATAAAGTTAATATAGGGTATCGTACGATCTTTTTAACTTCAGACTTTACTTTTTAAATCTTATCTCGTTTGATCAGGTACTTTAGAATCGCCTCGGATTAGTAGTTGATATCGAATGGTATCGATATCTCCACGCTTGGCGAAAGAATTGTTGCTTGCAGTATGTTTTATAATGTGTATTGTTATGTAGGTAACTGCTCTCTTTGTGTTTGGGTTACCAGGTTAATATGTTTTTGTTTATGTAGTAATAAGTATCTGATTTTAAGAAATAATTTATTTTGTATTTTTTTTTGCCTAAAAAAATTCGGGTGAAAAAATAAATACTTTGTCTTTCTTTGTTTTTTTCACTCTGGTCAAAACCGAAGCGTAGACAAAAGGTTGTTAAATTTTTAAATGTTTACTTTTCTTCTGTTATAATTAGGTATATAATTGAATAAACAATTTGTTTTTGTGTTTGCAAAAGTGATGACAGGCTGTTGACCCGTTATTTCCGAATACCGCAGTGAACCATTGGTGTCAGATGGCTTTAACAATTTAGCCGAAACGAGGAACAGCTGATGCGTTATATTTTGGTTAGTTTTGCTACGTATTTTATAGTAATAAAACTTTGCGAGTATTTTTGAACATTCCTGTTGAAAATATTCTTAAAATTTACTAACAAATGAAAACGTAATGTAATGAGATTTATAGTCAGACTTAAACAACAATTGTGCTGATTGTATTTTAAAAAGAAAACATTTTGGAAAACAATGTACCACAATACCGATATCACAATTACAAAAAAAAAGTTTAAAAAAAACTTTGCTTCAAAGATGCACAAAATGCACATCTTTTGGAAAATCGTAAGTTTGCCGTGGGTGTGAAGACACGTTACCTAGTATCAAGAACTTGCCTTGCCTTGGACGCTTTGTAGTCTTTTTCTTTTAATAAATTATATAAGTAGGTACCTATTAAAATCTGGATATCTGGACTTGAATTTTCGATGAGATATTATCTAAAAGTCACTTTTTGTTTATTACAACGATGCATTAATAAAGGGGATTGTCCATTTAGTACGAGACTTTGGCCTGGCATGAACAAGCATTGAGAAATATATTTTTGCAATAATCAATTACTTAGCAGTCCTAAGAAAAAGAATATGAATATGATTTAGTATCAAAAGTATTTAAATAGGATTTATTACATGTGACAAATAAGGTTATAAATGTGAAATAAAAGACATTTTTATGAATTATTTTATTTTATTCTGATTCATACGTTAATAATATGTTATCTAGAAACTGGGCAGGTGGAGATATATGTTCTTAGTACCTTGCCCAGCTCAAATACCATATAATAGTCATGACATGAGCGCAGCAACCCATGTTCTCCGGCCAGCCATGCAATTACAACAATATTCTTTAATTGCTTCCCTACCACTGTTATTTTCATAAATAAATTCGAAATATATTTTTCGGCTTATGTGCACGCTGTGTATTTTACCTCGTAATAATCTGCAGGTGGCCGAAGGGGTCAGAGAGTCGTCTTAGTTACTGCTTCCACTACCCATCTACATACCGTGACAGATCTTGACATAGTTGACATGACATTTTGTTTCAGTTTTTTGTGTTGCTATACATGATAAAATCAAAAATCGATATAAAAATCTTTAATAATTTAATTAATACGTTTCTCATTAGTTTTAGTACATTTCTGCTGCTGCATTGCTGCTATTAAACATTTGAAAATAATTTTATTTATAAAATATAAACATAATACGACTGATAAAATCAGTAAACAAAAAAAATAATAATTAAAGTACACTTATATCACATTTAGTAATCGATAAATAATGGATAAAAATGGCCACTAAGATTTTGGCAACCCTGACTCTAAAAAAGCGAATGACAACTGTCATTGACTGTCATTTGCCTTGTTTCATAGATGACCGGTAGTCATAAAATCAAATAAAATACTGGTAAAATTCATATTCATAAAAGTGTTGATTGATGCAAAGATATAATCAGAAAGATGTGAAAAAAATATGATATTATTATTGTTATAATTATTATTTTTGTAGCATTATGTTCACGCGTAGCCTAAAATGGACATTGCCCTTTATGCATAGATATTTAGAGTAGAATACGTTTAAACGCACAAGAAACATTAAAAAAAACTTCAATACAAAAAACGTTAAAGTGTGTTGCAAGATTGCTATAGACTTCCCGAAAAAAATTGGGAACATTTCAAAATTTTACAAGATTCGATTTACTCGTGAAATAATATAATATTCAACGTAACAGTAATAAAAACCTTTGTTTTAAACATTTCAATTAATATCGATTTTTAAACTTGCAACCCTACACCAAATTCAAATGTTCCGATAACAATGAACAAATAAATACACTTTAAATTCCAAAAACAAAACACAATTAATTTTTACGATACACACGTTCACAAAATGGAACTTGCCTTATTCATGGTGTAGTCGCCACCGGTCATTTTGAATTTAACGCAACAATTTTAGCTATATAAAAACATAGGCACTACACGCGCGATCATCACACCACACGAAACGAGCTATTAGACGATTATGTCGCAACGTATCACAAACACCGACTGAAATGTGGACAAAATCGTGGATTTTATCACAAGATTGATATCGGACTAAACAGCGATAAAGTTGGCAATAAAAGAATTGTATAGAGGAATCAGTATTTGACAGAAGCTTGATAGTGTTCGGTTATTTAATAATTTTAATTGAATGATATTGTTCGTTTTCTTGTAACTAGGGTTACGCATGAAAAATATTAAAACTAAACTCTAAAGCCGAGTATAGTACGCTTAAAATAAGTTTCCATCTTTGAAGTTAGGTACTCAAAGCCTGTTTTCAGATCGGCAAAGTTATTTTACGAGTACCAAATAACTTTGTCCCTCTGAAGTGATGAGCAGAGCGCTCAAAGCCTGGTTTCAGAGAGACAAAGTTGTTTTACGCGTACTGTACGCATGAAAAAACACGAAAATCACAAACGCGAATATCGAACACCGTGTTTGCATGTGCGTACCTACTATTACCAAACAGTGTGTTCGGTTAACACGTTTATAGAGATTCGTTTTCGATGTTCGTGTTCATGCATGCCAGTTTACCTTTGCAAATTAATACATCATGCATACAATGCTAACGACAGTTGCTTGCTTACTATTAAATCTTTATCTTTTAAATAAATCACTCGTTAATACAATAAATACTATATTAAACATAAGAAATATATTTTTTACATAGACAATGTAATATATTTTGCTGTAGGTGTTTGAAGAACTTAATTTGAACTTGACACCCTCTTAGTCAATTCTTTTGTCAGCGAAGCTGAAAAATTCACTTGTTCTTTGTACCGAACTTGGCCCCTTTTTACACATTTATGTTTTTGGTGGGATATTTACTTAAATCGTACTTGGAGACGCTAGGTTGGCAAATGGTAGCAAGCAGGCTGTAAAAATGGTACGATTGAAATTATTGGTAGCGACACAGCCCCCTGATTCAGAATAATGCAATTAGTCAGTTGGCGTACGATTTGGTTTGCTATTGCTATCTCTTTTTCTCTTGTTAAGAGCATCATAAATGGAACGAGACAACAAACCGAATTGGTGGACAACTACTTATCAAAAAGATTCTGAATCGGGGGAAAGTATCCACTACCCAGTCGTGTATGGAAAAGAAAGATTTTTTGTTTCTTTTTTTATTTGAATCTCTATACTGAACCATTTAGATCCTAGAATCTCAATCTTACCTTTTTGCACCCTGTATAATGTGACTTAAATCAATTTCAATAACCATTGTTATCGTATTACGTCAATCAAACTTTGTTTCAGAAGTACCGTTCAGAATCGGAATAATTTGGATGATACCATCATCATCCTTTATCCCAACTTATTTGTCGTCGGCATGCTTTTTTCTTCCATACATCTCTAATAGCAGTTATCTCAGTAGTCACCCCCTTTCTAGTCATATCATCTTTCACACTATCCATCCATCGTTTCTTTGGTCTTCCTCAACTCTTATAACCACCCACATTCATAATCAAAACTTTCCTCACAACATGTTTCTCATTCCTCCGCATCACATGCCCGTACTATGACAACCGGTTTCCACAGAATTTCTCAGTCATAGGTGCTACTTTCAGATTTACTCTTACATTCTTATTTCTGATACTACTATTCTATTTATCTCTTAAAGGTCACCGCTCATTAGAGCCACCCGACCCGCATCGCTTCGTCGCTCAGCGTCCACTCGTTGTCAGCAGGTGGTTCACGAGTGGACGCCGCGTTATCACCAGTAAACGTTACGTGGTCAACCAGAGGAGTCGTCGGAGGAGTCCATTCGATCGCAGCGCGCGGTTCACTTGGGACTTGTGCGTTGGCAATGCGCCGCAACGCAAGACAGGCATGCGAGAAGCGAGTTGTCACCGAGTGGTCATCTCGTCGTCCGCGCGTGGACGGCATACTCCCGAGGCTATCCGGTGACGCTACGGAGTTGAACTCCGTATTACGTCAGTACGGAGTTGAACTCCGTAGCGTAGTGAGCGCACATCCATACAATTTCATATAAAGAATAATCACCGCACGAAGCAAGGCGATGCGGATCGAATGCCGGGTGGCTCTAATGAGCTGTAACCTTAATGCCTGGTTCCTATGGCCAAAAATAGATCATTTTGCTTACCAATGGTAGGATCTTTAATTGCCAAACTGGGCATTTAAATAGACTCGTAAGCTAATTTTACCTGTGATAGCTACTAACTTGTGGAAGGGTCATGCAAAGGTATGGAGACTGCTTGATTATTGGTAATGTTTTTTTGCTATTGTACTTCTGTAGATGGTCCTTGGGGACCCCTTCTACGTAACCGGGCAGTTATTGGCGAGACCTGAAGGGTCTCCAGCCAATAGCCAGGGAGTAAAATACTTAACCTAAGCTAACTACTTGTACTACACTAACATCATGACTACCTGCAACAACAGCAACCCCTAGTGGGACCCAAGGGCGACCCCTAGTGGGACTCGGACCTCGGCTTAGGGCGTTGCTGGCGGGGGCTTGTGGGGGGAAGACAGCTTGATGAGTGTTGAGTGTGACTGCGGAGTCTGAAGAGAAGACCGGCTCTACGACGGGAGAGCTCGGTGGATCGTGATATTGGTACAGATACAAGAGTCTTAAATTTAACTAATAACGTTCGGTAATGTATAGGGATCGGCCATAAATGGATTGGATAAAATAACATGATTTATTGGTTAACATTAAGATTCTTGTATTTTTACTAATAATGAAGCAAAGACTCCATATCACCACTTGCATAGTAGACACTTCTATTCGTTAGTGGCTACCGCACTTAAAATATGCTTTAAAACCTAGTTATATGCCAAGTTTGGCAATGAAAAACGGTACCGTTGATTTTGATTGGCTGTCACAAATTAAAAGCACTTTTATATCTTTTGTAGTTATTTTTATAGTTTATCACAATATAGGTATGCATTATTTTTTTTCTGCCTAGCCTTTTCCCAACTATGTTGGGGTCGGCTTCCAGTCGAACTGGATGCAGCTGAATACCAGTATTTTACATGGAGCGACTGCCTATCAGACCTCCACAACCCAGTAACTGGGTAATACGATACTCTTGGTAAGACTGGTTGTCAGACTTTCTGGCTTCTGACCAACAGTAACGACGGTCAAAGATCTACAAATGACAGCCGGGACCAACGGCTTTACGTACTTTCCGAGGCACGGAGGAAACTCGCTATGGTAAATGGTCACCCATCCACAGACCAACCTCGGCAAGCGTGGCATAAATTATTTATCATAGCATTATTTATCGACACATATTTGAAATTACCTTCGTCCGTGTGTAACTGAAAATCAACGCTGTGTGTTTGACGCCCAGCATATGCTGAGTTGGTGACCCTTTCGGCATGGGCATGCTCGACAGCATAAATGTGTGTTTGATTCTTTTATGTTTTAATTTTTTATTGTTTGTGCTGTTATTGTGTCCTTATCTGAATCAATATATTTTCTTTGTTTCTTTCTTCTTTTACGATTGCTATGCAAAAAAACCCGTTTTTGGCCATACGAACCGGGCATACATTTTTATTTTATCGGCGAAAAAAACTTCTCCAAAAAATCGTCCCCTCTAAACATATTTCGTACATCATTTTGTCCGCTATCGGATATCGAATAATCGCTGATAAAAACATAATACATGTTGCAATGAATCAATATTCCAACATTATCTTATCTATAAACTCACAAATCCTGCGCGGATATTTTTACTAATTCTTTCGGACATTTTGGACTAATTATGATATTCCTCCTTGTCTACGCAATATCCGCTAATAATGTCGTCATTGTCGATAATATCTGGAGCCCAATACTTAAAATAAATCTTGATAAATCGCAACTGAACCAAGGCCGACCCATTCATTCAGACATTCAGAGAAAAAACAAAACCAATAATTGTGACAGTTTTCGTAAACAATAAAATAACTTAAAAAAAAGTAAAAACCGACTTAAAAAAAAAACTAAAAAGAACAAAATAATTACGATATTATTATAAAACTAACAGTTTCAGAAGTCGGTGCCTTCAATTTGGTTCAGTGTAAAATTGCACTGACTTCTGAAACTGTTAGTTTTATAACATAGTAATTATTTTACCTACTCTTTTTAGTTTTTTTGAAGTCGGTTTTTACTTTTTTTTAAAGTTATTTTATTGTTTACGAAAATGTACCTCTTGTCCGCCAGAATATCTCCAGGAGATATTTGTCAAAATACGCTCGTCTGGCGGAAGACTCCTGGAGATATCGTGGACATTCGTGGATCGGGTCGGATTAAATGCGTAATATTGCCTGTCTAGAGTATACCTTTCCTATTCTAACTTATACAGACTGTAGGTGAAAGAATAAGAAAGGCATAAAACATCACATGTTAAACATTCAACAACATTTTGTTATCGGAATATTTTTTTGTTGTGACGGCTTCATTTCGTTTAAGTCAACGGACGCGGCGGCTAAGTTTATAGTATATTTTATGTGTTATTATCGAGTTTTAGTGTGGTGTGGTGAGATTAATCGTGAACAAGTAAGTACTAAACAGTTTTTAATTGCTGCATTGTGTATTTGTTAAATATTTTGGACAGAATTTGTTATTTCACCAAACATTGTATCGAAATTCGCGCGCCATGCCGGCACATTTCTACTTTTGTGAGTAGAAAATACACTAGAGACGACAAAATGTTGTTAGAAACATGATTTAGATACGTTACTACGTATGTATTAGGCATTGTATTAGTGAAATTCGTAAAAAAATTGTGTAAATATTTAAATTAAAAAACGTAATCGAAAATCGAATCTCCAGGAGATTTTTTGGCAGACAGGACATTTGACGTTTAAGACCTCCAAGCAATCAAAACCCATCATCCCCTTCGTGTTAGGTTACTTTAAACCCCATTGTCGAAGTTCCGTAATTGTCGGAGAAGCGTAATGTCGGAGTTCCATAGTATCGAAGTAAAATCTTGTCGTAGAACGATTTGTCGAAATTCAGTTTGGGAGTCCTAGCCATAATTTATTATTTTCTTCAATTATTGTAAACGATATTCATATTTTATGTTGATCGGAAAATCCTGTTTCGTTTTTTCTGGTCTGATTATTTTGATCGGACGATTACCCCGCCTCGTCCCGCTGACCGCACTTTAGTTACCTACGTTTTGAATTTAAGTCTAGGTAAATGGCACACGTGCTTTGTGTTAATTAAGAAAAGAGACAAGGATAAATCGTTTTTTGAAAAAAATTACCTTCCTTAATAAAATGTTGAATCGATTCTTCTCTCGATACCGAACAAACCGCTGGGTTTTGCGTTAATTCAATGTCACGTTTATCTATATAGCTATGTCTACACCGGTGCGCTTTCATGTTCATCTTGCGTCTTCGTCTGAAGCATGCGTGAAGCGCCATAGCGCACGCAATAGCACATGCCTCAATACTAGTTCGACAACAGCGCATGCCTCTAACGCACGCTAATCCGTCTATTGTGTGTCGACTGACGACTGACCGAAGCGCACCGGTGTAGACGGTAAGCTGCATGCGTCTTATGGCAATCAATATTGCATGCGCTTGACGCAAGAGGAATTGAATGTTGAAAGCGCAAGATGAACATAAAAGCGCACGGGTGTAGAGATACCATATCTTCATTAAAATAATATTAAATTATTCTACGTTTTTAGCATGAGTCAAACGCGTCAGAACGTCCGTAGCTGAACATGGACGGTCATGAGGGTTAATATCATAACCGCCACGATTGGCAGGCGGACTAATGATCGCAGAGCACACAAAAATGCTACTGCGCATGCTCTTGACATGAATCCTTAGTCAACCTCATGGTATAATAATATGTTTCACTGGTATTCTCTTCCCGTGACAGCTAGGTCACGTGATTGGCCTAAGACTACGTCATCAGCTGGGGGTGCTTCCACTATGTATAAATAAATTACCCGAGCAAGATGCATTTTTTCACATGCTATTGCTTCTTTAGAGAAGCAATTTTGAACTAGTAATTTTATACAGTTTACTTTTTAACTAAATAGATGAATAACACGAAATAGAAAGTAGTTAGGCTAGTTAGCAATTTATTTTATATTTATTATGAATTAAAAATCTCCTTTATTGTATTGGAGATGTTAATCAATGGCAGCACTGATCGTGACATTCATGGTCAACCTGTACTGCACCCGAGGATTGAGATAAAGACAACACGTTTTTTTTTTTTATCTCAAACTAGAGGTCACCAGCATTTTCGCCCGCGTGGCTGTCGTTTATCGCGTATTCAGCGTTTTTCTCTACTATAATGCGCATGTATTATACATATAAACCTTCATCTTGAATCACTCTATCTATTAAAAAAAACTGCATCAAAATCCGTTGCGTAGTTTTAAAGATCTAAGCATACATAGGGACAGACAGACAGCGGGAAGCGACTTTGTTTTATAATATGTAGTGACTAATCATAACAAAATTGTATTTAAATGATATCATCACATTATTATAATATCCGTATTTGAAAAGCAAAACAAAATATTTTTTTGGAGTAAGTGAAAATGCCAAGGCTCGACTATATTTATTGATGATTTCATTTGAAAAGGTCAGATGCATATTGCTCGTTCCGAACAAATATGTATATATGCAAATATGGATGAATATGAAAGATGTGCAAATTAAGATGAAGGATCGTTGCACGTGGGTTCCTGTTGTTTTTAAGCTGCTTTTGAAATGTTAGGCCTCTTGTTCACGGCACGGTTTTTTTAACCATATAGTGTATTAGCCGCGCCGTAGAAAAACCGTGTGAGCTTGTACACGACACGGCAAACTACCAGCCGAAACTGATTTATACATCCATTTTGTTACACAAAATCAGCGTTGGAAAGATGTCATGCAATAATTTCCCGTCGCAAAAATGTTCTGTGCCGTTAACAAACTCTCATAGACTATCATACAACACTAATGTAAATCAAACCGTGCGCAAAAGAGGAGTAGCCACGGTGTATATGGCGGCGCAGGCATGGCGTTGGGCCGCCATGTTTGTCAACAAACTTCTATAGCAGTCCATACATCACTGATGACCGTGCCTACACACGGCTAATTAGCCGTAGGTTTTTACGGCGAAAAAACGTGTGTGAACAAGAGGTATACTCGTATAAAATAAAATTTGATTTAGAATTAACTTGATCGAATTTTGTTTTGTTAACTAGAAGGAAAGGTACAAGCAGTGATAGCTTAGCAAGCAGGAGGATCTAAGTTTGACCCCAGCCTGCATTACAGATTTTTCGGATTCTAGTATCGAGCAGAATTCGAATATCACTCGCGTTAACTGTGAAGGAAAACATCATAATAAATCTAAATGCTTGAGAGGGCTCCAAAAAATTCTTGATGGTATCAGACCAGAGTAGTGGACTGAGGCTTAAACCCTTCTCGTTCTGAGAAGCAGCCCGAGTCCAGCATTGGGACAGTGTAAGGCTAATTAAGTAGAGCAAGAGGTAACCAGAGAGAATTTACACCACTCGTGCTGGTAACTGGTGATAGTGTATTGTTCCCCCTAGCCTTTTCCCCAACTATGTTGGGGTCAGCTACTGTCTTGCCAGATGCGGCTGAATACCACTATTTTACACGGAGCTACCATCAGACCTCCGCAACACAGTTACTGGGCAATGCCGATATCCTAAGGTTAGACCGGTTGTCAGACTTTCGGGCTTCTGACTACCCGTAACAACTGTGATAGATATTCGTATGACACCCAAGGCCGACAGGTGAACGTGCTCTTTGAAGCACGGGGGGGTCTCAACGTGTCACGAGCGGTCACCCATCCACGAACTGACCGCGGCCAACGCAGCATTATCTCGCAAATCGTGTATTCCACACGTTGTCAATTAGCCACGCGCTCATGATGGTTTATTGTTCCAATTTAGTGATAGGCGATTGTTGCAAAAAAAACAATCGACTGAATCGAAAATTGTACTGTTGCGCATTCGATTGTCGATTTAGTAGTTCCTCACCATTATTATTCGAATAACAGTCGACGAACTACTAAATATAAACTGAGACAATAGAGGACATTAAATAATCTATTAGCGCCAATCGCATAATAACTGCAGTTGTAAGTAGTGGCGCACGGACTTTTAACTATTGAATTGTGGCGCTGCGGCAGCGCACGCACCACCTTTTAGTAATTACTTATTTAGTACGAGTATAGTAATATGAGAGCTGCGCCACAATTCAATACAAATTAGTAGTTAAAGTTGATACGGTAACCGTATCAGTGATTGTCGCCTGCTGCGTGCCGTTAGTCGATAACAATCGACTAACATTAATTGTTATCAACTTTTATCGAC
The DNA here is from genome assembly GCA_905220435.1 of Amphipyra tragopoginis. NCBI lineage: Eukaryota > Metazoa > Arthropoda > Insecta > Lepidoptera > Noctuidae > Amphipyra > Amphipyra tragopoginis. Next base: position 5,850,013 of record HG991999.1, on the reverse strand, counting down.
TGGACTGAACAATCGACTAAGTCGATTAGTTTTAGTAATAATCGCCAATCGCTATTCCAAAACAAAACCATTAAAACTTGATACGTCAAATCTCATTACAAAAACAAAAGCAAACGTCATGTCAATAACGAGAAATAAAATAGGTATACGAGGAATATGATACGACGCTTTTAGATATATTGTCAGTGAAACAATAATTGACATTGCCATAATGTTATACTGTGTAATGCATTGTATTTTTCTCGCTCCCCTTTTAATCCGAGTCGAGGGGTGATTGACGTATCACGTTATAACATGGTGTCGTTTCAATATGAACAGCTAGGCAATTTAAATAAATGGAAGAACTAAGTAATGATAGGGTTACAGTGTCAGTTTCAATTTATTTTATTGTTCTTGAGTAGAAAAATTGGAAGTGCCTGTAATAAATTTTTCTTTATTGGAAAAAAGAAAATATTACGTTGATGTCAACTAATCTAAAACCAAGTAATATTAAATTGATCAGTGAACACTAAAGCGCAGTTCAGACTACGCTATACTATTTCGCTATACCTATAGTAAAGCATATTTCATCATAAGCTATAAATATATAGCTTAATGTTCACACTATACGATATATCAAGCAAGCCAAGCAAGCAAGCCTTTCTATGGTATATAGCAAGTTATTTGACGGCGATCCGTCGGGCGAAAGACGGCGTAGAAGTGAGGCGGGGCTAGGACCGGAAAATCATGCGATATAGCTCTGAGAATCGCTCAAGTTTATCGCGTACAGCAAGCCAATACTTTATAGCATAGCGTAGTGTGAACGTGTCCATATAAAATGATGCTGAGCGATATCGTTGTGCTATACAATATTTGCTATATGCTATTTATTATAGCGTAGTCTGAGCTGCGCTTAACGTCTAACTAGGCCAAGCCTGTATCTTAGACGTTAATTTCTTCCTGTGTTACAATACAAAATACATCTAAATCTGGCTTCCCACGGTGCGTGGTAGCGCACACCGGCTATGCGTGGTATCATCTGAAAAATCACGCACCGTGGGAAGCCACATTATGAAGGTGTGTGATATGGATACGGCGCACCGCTCCACACGCGTCCGCGTTACCACGGACGAGTCTCTTCCCATAGTGCGTCGGTGCGAGCTCGTGCGTCGCGGTGCGCGCTATCACGCACCGTGTGAAGCCGGTATAACAGTAAACATAATATACAGCCCTTATCCTTCCGTAGTACGGGAACCAGTGTCGCTAAACTTACATAACACTTACATTGAAAGATATCAAAGTTTTATACTTTATACACCTCTGTGAGATACATTTTTCGTTCTGCTATCATTTTTACAAGTTAAAACTGCAGCTAATCGCGTGAACCAGTGTTGTGGATCTCTGAATACCACGCGCGATAGCTGCGTGGACACTTCCACTTGTTTTTCATGCTTGCACATGTAGAAGAAATAGTATTTTTTTTTATTAAAATAATGTTATTTATAATGTATTATTTTTACAAGTTTTTATTTAAGTATTATCATATATTTTTTTTTATTTTTTTCAACTGGCTTACCATCCGTGGGCCACTAGGGTCTGATTGAAAACCAGCGCCAGGCATTCCGTCTGGCATATGCTGAACCAGCGCCTTTTCAGCACAATTTATACTATAAATAGGTAGTAGGTAGTGTTTAATTATGTTATTATTAAATATTATTAATTTGTGCTAAATCAAATATTTTTCTTTCTTTTTTCTTTTAAATCTCCTTGTGAATGAGTTTGTCCGGAGAAGTACTAACCCTATACCCATTTCTACCTCTAAGTAGCATTGCTGTATTCTGGTTTGAAAGGTATGTGTGCCGGTGAAATTACAGGCACATGAGACTTTTCATCTTTACCTCAGGGTTGGCAATGCATCAGAAATCCTCTTGGGGTTTTAGGCAGTTGTCACTTACGATCCGGTGAGCCGTCGGCTTGTTTGCCAACTTAAATAAAGCAGTTGGAATTTTAAGCATTCTCAACTTTACGATGATGATGATGGCGATCTTAATTTTTCACCCAGCTGCAAAACTGTCGATCACCGACGCGACGTTTAAAGTTTTTTAGAAAAGTATAGTGTCTTCGGTGGTCCTAAACCTAGGCACACACTAAGCGACACGCGACAAGCTGTGGCCAACAATTTTCAAATATTTTGTTCAAAGCTCCGCACACTTGGCGTCAGAGTCGCGGAGTCGCGACGACAAGCTAGGGGAGTCGCGGAGTCGCGACGACAAGCTAGGGGAGTCGCGGGCGCTTGCTACTTGTCGCCGCGTCTAGTCGCGCTGTGCACGCGCACACACGACGAAAGTCGCGCGACAGCGCAGCGTCAGTCTCGCTGTGAAACAACACGGCCGTCTCTCTCGAATACTCTACTACTAATGATCGCTTCCTGCACGACGTCTGTCGTAACGACGAGTCGCCGACGCAAGTGACAGCTCCGCGTCTAGTCGCGGCGAAAAGACGCCAGATGCAAACGACAACGCCGCGTCTTGTCGTCGCGTCTAGTCGCGGCGACAAGTCGCCCAGTTTGCGATGGCGCCAAATGTCTCATTATAATTATTCAAACCGTATTTAATTTTGTTACAAATGTTTGTTCTTCGCTTTAATTTTAAAGATAATATTTTCTTTAACCCAAAATGTGTTATCTTCAAATCAACTTCAAAACTTTCTATCTAATCGTGATGTTAATAATCTTTGAGAGTTACAACCGATTTGTTGATTTTAAGCCAACTTTACAACCAATATAACGAGGGCAAAAATTGGTATAACACATTAGTATAATAATGTAATACTTCTGCTTATTAAACACATACAATTTAGACGTGAAAGCAATCCCATCTTTATTGAAAACAAGAGTGGTTCTGCACAAAAAAATTAACTAGCCATTTAGTTATTTATTTACTTTAATTAAAACTGTCTTAGACCAATTACAATAATTAAAGATAGGAATAGAAGAAATACATAAAATACAAAAGAAAGTAAAATAAAAATTAATTAGAGACACCTCTTTCATAAATCCCTTATAATGCTTCTGACAGTATATTCTTTCACTCATTCATGATGCATTCCTCTCGCAGGACTCCAGACATTCCGACAAAATCACCCTACATTCATCCGCAAACATATCAAAATGTTTCTGTAAGTGCAGTTATTGCAGTCTTGATGTATTTTTTAAAGATACACGTAACATAATCAATTAATCAGCCTATTACAGGTACAGGTACAGCCAGGTACAGACCTGGGAACGGGCCTTTTCAGAATGCGAAGGGTTTAGTCGTTATTCCATCACGCTGATCTAGTGCGGGTTAGTGGACTATACACAACATTGAGAACATTTTGGAGCCCTCTCTTGTATGCAGGTTTCTTTGCGTTAATGCAAGTGGTAATTACATTCTGATCCGCACATGAATTCGAAAAGTCAGAGGTGTGGGCTGGAATTGAACTCAGACCCTTAAAAAGCACGAGTTCTACTGCTAAAATTATATTATTAGAGATTTAATGATGTCATGTGGGTAGCCGCACATATTTACTTCACGACCTGTCAAAACTGTCTATAAAAGAGTATGCGGTGCGGTACTCGTGCCCTCCGTCCCGTCCTCATGTTCGGCAAACAGATCCCTTGGGAGATGAAACCCAAATACCTGGGGGTTATCCTCGACCACCATCTGAGCTTCCGAGACCACATCAAAGCGGTGCGCGCTCGCGCCGCTTTCGCTGTCGGTCGCCTCCACCCCATCCTTAGAACGCGCAGTAAATTGTCACTTAGAAATAAGCTGAGAATCTACGTGACGTGCATCCGCCCCATCTTGACTTACGCTAGCGTCGTGTTCGCACACGTTAAGCCTTGTCGCTTTAAATCCTTCCAAACCCTCCAGAATCGAGTGTTGCGCAGAGCCGCGGCTGCCCCGTGGTTCATGCGTAACGTCCAACTCCATCTCGATCTAAAAATGCCAACCATCAGGCAATACCTCAAACGCATTTCCAAGCGTTACTTCGACTCTGCCCCCCGCCATCCGAACCCCCTAGTCGCCGCAGCGGCCGACTACAGTCCCTCTCTCATAAGTAAAGTTCGCCGTCCCAGGCACACACTTTTAGAACCCGATGACGAAATTACCCTCCTCCAGGAGGCGAGTAAATCGACCAGCACACTACACAACAAACGCCGCCGCCCGGCATACCGTCCTCGCCGACAAGGCCCGTCGCGTCGCCCCAACGCCGCCGGTCACGATCCACCGAGCTCTCCCGTCGTAGAGCCGGTCGTCTCTTCAGACTCCGCAGTCACCCCGATAATTCAGCCCTCATCAAGCTGTCTCCCCCCCCCTATGTCCACGCCAGCAACGCCCTAAGCCGAGGTCCGAGTCCCACTAGGGGTCGCCCTTAGTGCTGTTGTTGCAGGTAGTCATGATGTTAGTGTAGTACAAGTAGTTAGCTTAGGTTAAGTATTTTACTTCCCCCCATTGGCTGGAGACCCTTCAGGTCTCGCCAATAACTGCCCGGTTACGTAGAAACCGTCCCCTAGGACGACCTACTGCAGTCCAATAGAAAAAAAAAAAAAAAAAAAAAAGTACTCGTGCCCTCACTTTTGCTGCGACCTTTGGGTCGGACGGACGCTCACAATTGTTTTTATTGTTCTGTTTTATTTAAAGATTGTAATTATGACTGTGTTTGATATTCCTTCATTGGAATAATAACTGATCGTAATAAAGTATTCAGTTCATATGTACCATCCTGTTTTTAATCAATAACGCCCCTGAAATCTAAAAGGCCTATTAGTAAATTCTGTTATTTTATTAGCTATCCTTCGGGGTACGCTTTTAATATTATACTATTTTGGAGGCAACAAGATAAATTTTTGCCCATAAATGGAAGATTTTTTACTAACTACATTTGCCCGCGGCTGTGTAGTCTGTGTAGTGCCGGACTTAAAGAATAGCACTACCCCATCTCTTCCCGTGGGTGTCGTAGAAGGCGACTAAGGGAGCGTGAGGCCTTGTGTAGACCACTAAGCACCTTTGGCCAACCGCCCAGTGGCGGGTAAACCACCAGCTAGCATTCCCAAAGAGGGTTGGTGTCAGGCAGGCGGCCGGCTATAAAACATTTGCCAAATCATTCTGCAACATGACAAGTCTAAATGGAATGCGCGATAGGGTTAGGGCGTACCCCACAGGCGACGCGCAGGGGCAGCACCCGGCTCCTGTGGGAAGTGGACTAGGGTTGTTGCACCACCCCGGGCGGGGGCAACGTAAGAAGCGAGCTCGGGAAGTGAGATTGAGGTATGCAAGTTGGAATGTTGGAACGATGACTGGAAGAGCCAGAGAGTTAGCAGAGGTACTCAAAAGAAGACGAATAAATGTGGCGTGTTTGCAAGAAACAAAATGGAAGGGAACAAAAGCGAGGGAAATAGGTGAAGGATACAAGTTTGTCTACTGTGGAAGTGATGGGAAAAAAAATGGCGTGGGAATAGTGTTAGATAGTAACCTGAAAGAAAGCGTGATGGAAGTGAAAAGGATTAATGATAGATTGATAGTTGTGAAAGTTATGTTAGAGAATGTGATGTTGAATGTAGTTAGTGTATATGCACCGCAGGTAGGATGTGATGAAAGCGTGAAAGAGAAGTTTTGGGAGGATTTTGATTCAATTCTGATGACCATCCCGGTCCAGGAGGAATTGATAGTCGGAGGCGACTTTAACGGACATGTGGGAAGAATGAAAGGGGCTTATGGAAGAGTACATGGGGGATGGGGGTTTGGAAATCCCAACAACGAGGGAGAAACGCTGTTGCAATCCGCTACTGCATTTGACCTGGCAGTAGCCAACACCTGGTTTCAGAAGAACGACAGTCATCTGATAACATATAAAAGTGGCAACCACAAAACCCAAATAGACTACTTCCTTGTCAGACGCCACAATATAAAACATGTCAGAGACTGCAAAGTAATACCAGGAGAAGATTTGGTCTCACAGCACAGACTCCTGGTATTGACGGTAGTTTTAACACTACAGTGGTCAAAAAACAAAGAGCGTCCCCCCCCTAAAATTAAATGGCATATGTTAGAGAAGACTGATTGTGCGAAGAAATTCAGAGAGCGAGTGGTAGATAAAATGATAGAGATGGGAGATATGAATGATAAGAGTGTGAATGAATGCTGGAATGAAATGGCTGGGTGTATTCGGTGTGCAGCGAAGGATATTTTGGGAGAGACGAGAGGAAGGGGCACGATAGATAGGGATACATGGTGGTGGTCGACAGAAGTACAGAATGTATTGAAGGAGAAAAAGAGAAAATTCAAGGAATGGCAGAGTGTTGAAGAAAATAGTGTTTGGTTGAAAGCCGAAAAGAAGAATGAGTATGATGCTTTAAAGAAAAAAGCCAAGAAAGCTGTAGCCACAGCGAGAGCGAAAGCTCAGAATAAGATGTATGACGCACTAGATAGTCTACCAGGCCAAAAAGACCTGTACCGGCTGGCTAGAGCTAGAGAAAAAAAGGCGAGGGATGTTTGTCAGATTAGATGTATTAGAGATGAAGCGGGAATGGTTCTTTCAGATGATGAGAAAATTAGGAATAGGTGGAAGGGTTATTTTGAAAGACTGATGAATGAGGAGAATGACTGGAGTGGTGTGCTTGAGAATAAACCAATGAATGAGGGGTTAGTGAGAAAGGTAAGTATGGATGAAGTGAGAACAGCAGTAAGTGGAATGAAGAATGGTAAGGCAATAGGTCCAGATGAAATACCAGTTGAAGTGTGGAAGGTATTACGGGTTGATGGATGGACGTGGTTAGCTTCATTCTTCAATAAGTTGTTGCTGGAAGAAGCCATACCTGATGAATGGTGCAACAGTTCGCTGGTGCCCATCTTTAAAAACAAAGGTGATGTGCTGGAGTGCAACAACTATAGAGGAATAAAGCTAATGTCACATAGTATGAAAGCTTGGGAGAAAGTTATTGAAAGGCGGCTGAGAGAAGAGAGTGAAATTTCACAAAACCAATTCGGTTTTATGCCAGGTCGGGGTACAACAGATGCCATTTTCGCTATCCGCCAGATATGCGAAAAATACAAAAGTGCGCATAAAAACTTGCACATGGTGTTTGTTGACCTCGAAAAGGCATACGACCGGGTGCCTCGTGAGGTTTTGTGGTGGGCCCTTAAGGAGAAAGGTGTGCCTGGGAAGTATGTGCAGTTGATTCGGGCAATGTACAGTCGATGCAGTACCCAAGTCCGGTCTACAGTGGGCACTACTGGCAGCTTCAATGTGGTTGTCGGCTTGCATCAGGGGTCGGCCCTCAGCCCTTACCTCTTCCTGGTAATAATGGACGCTTTGACGGCGGACATCCAAGAAGAGGCCCCCTGGTGCATGCTGTTTGCCGATGACATTGTGCTGGTTGCCGAGAGTGGCTTAGAGGTCCAGAGCAGATTAGAGGTGTGGTGGCAAAGACTGGAGAGTGTTGGTCTGAGATTGAGCAGAACCAAAACAGAGTACCTGTTTTGCGATTTTGGCGGTCTCTCTAGTTCTGTGCCAATATCTCTCGCCGGAACGCCTATACCGACCTGCTCCGACTTTCGGTACCTCGGGTCGCTTGTCCAAGGGGATGGCGGAGTAGACCGAGACGTTACACACCGGATCAACTCAGGATGGATGAAATGGCGACAGGTCACTGGAATTACTTGCGACCCACGGATGCCTCTCAAGTTAAAGGGGAAAATCTATAAGTCCGTGATAAGACCTGTCGTACTGTATGGATCGGAATGTTGGGCCGTGAAGAAGACGGATGAGAAAAGATTGCATGTAGCGGAGATGAGAATGTTGAGATGGATGTGTGGAGTGACCAGAATGGATAAGGTCAGGAATGAGTACATTAGAGGAAGTTTGAAAGTAGCGCCAGTGACAGAAAAGTTGAAAGGGAACCGTTTGTCTTGGTATGGACATGTGAAGAGGAGGGATGAAACGCATGTGACCAAAAGAGTTATGAATATAAATGTGGATGGATGGAGAGGAAGAGGGAGGCCAAAGAAAAGATGGATGGATTGTGTGAAGAATGATATGAAAGAGAAGGGAGTCAGTGATACCATGACGGGTGACAGGACGGAATGGCAGAAGAAAACATGTTGCGCCGACCCCAAGTAACATGGGATAAGGGCAGGAAGATGATGATGATTTGCCCGCGGCTTCGCTCTCGTTAATTTAGAATTTGACAATCAACTTTTAACACACTACTAATATTTCTATAATAATACAATTCAATCATGATTCGAAAGACACGTGGCGCCATCTATTACGGTTATTGTTGTTTTCCTCGAGAACAGTACTTTTTTTCGGGATGAAAGGTACCTTATGTCCATTTCTGTATACCTGTATATCTGTATACCTGATAACGTATATGAAAAATTTCAGGATGATCGGTTCAGTGGTTTAGGCGTGAAAAGGTAACAAACAAACAAACTTACTTGCGCATTTATAATATTAGTTAGGATAGGATTAAAGTTAGGAAGTTAGAATTAGGATGACAGCATAATGATTGAGGAATGTTCATCTAAAGAAGATTAGTTTTGTCTGGTTGCAAAAGAAATGACAAGAAGATGCATTCATATAACAAACAAACAGCTGCGATCAGCAATAAAATAAATTATAAGCAAAGCTTACAAGCATTCCGCCGTATCATCCCGTCTCGCCGTTTTTGTTTCAAACTTACAAAATGGCCGCCATTTCTCAGGCGACCTTAGAAACAACGGACGAACGTAATGCAAAAATATATCCAGCCATTAGTATGGAAAAACAGCAGTAGTGGAGGATCTCTAGACAAATTGGAAAATATCCTGTTTGCAAATTACAAATAATTCTCTACACAAACGGCTAATGGGCTATGGATAAAAGATGTTTTAATTTACATAACGAGGGGCACTTTTGCCGTCTTCTTTTTTTTTCAATGACTTTCTTTGAGGGTTGTGTTGATCCTCGTGCTCAATGGGCATCTCCTCTGGGATAATCGTAAAAATTGCTAGCTTGTCGCTCTCATCGTTCATAAACGCTTTTGTTTTGTTATTTAGTTGAACAGTGATTTAGGTATTTCGATAGGTTTTTGGGTCGAGAGATTTTATGATTTTTTGTTTTATATTTATAGGTGTTTTGTTTGCGCTGTCTAAATGAATGATGTACACAGATAAATTAGCATTGGTGGCCTAAATCTCAGATTTATTCTATCTCATATTTAAGGTAGGTTACTCATTCGTAATTCCGGCTGTGTATGTAGGATTTAGCATCATGATTTAAACAGACGGCTTAAGAATAGAATTTGTCGTCTATATTTGTAAAACGTTTTATCTATTCATTTGAATAGTCGAAAGTGACTTGGCATCTTTAGAGCATGCAGGCAAGACTGATATAAAAATATGTTTTCTTCTTCTCTCATACAAGCACTAGCTATAAGAGAATATCTCATGGCGTGGAAAAGATTAGCCCGTCAGCAAGGTTGGTCGTAGGGCTCATCATCGAGTATCATCACTCGTGGAGACTCTTTTCATACACTCCAAACCCCGAACGCTAGATAATAATCGTAGACAATCGCATTAAATAGTAAATTCATCCCAACAAACAATGCAAAACATCGTTTAGCTATCGTGTAAACATGGCTAAACAACTCTCATCACTTAGGGCGCGTAAAAAATTTATGGCGTGTAGTTGTCGGATTAACAGTGTAATACAAATAGGCCTGTCTGTCATGTGGCCTGCGGGCGAGTGGCCTGCGGGCGACGGGTTAGGGGACCCGTCGCCCGACCAGTAACAGGCCCGAGAAGGCGGCGCGCATGTGTTCCGTGCGCGCCTCTCAGGAGGACGTGGGGCAAGGCCCCACAGAAGGAGAGGTCCGCCAGGGGATGGCGGACCGAGGCCTGCCGGGGTTGCGGTGCATGCAGCTGCGAATCCCGTGACCCCGGCCAAGGGTCAGGAGTAGGAACACCGTGGGTTTTTAGCCGGTAAGAGTCCGGCATAACCCTTCGCCTTCCCCAGGCGAAGGGTATCCATGAGGATTTTCCCACGAAAAAAAAAAAAAAAAAAAAAAAAAAAAAGGCCTGTCTGTCATGCGGACAACGCGTATAGTGTTAGACGTGGAAGTGGAATTAAACGTATAGTTTGGCTGGTATTTGGTAGGTATAAAAGGTAAACAAAACTGTGATCGTGAAACACTCATGTTACTTTAAGAACTAAATCGCAAAAACATTTTGAGGACCTAAACACAAACTTTATTAAATAAGATTCGTTTTCTAAAAATTGTTTTGCTTCACCGTTAATGCAAGAGAACATTAACTTATGATCGGCAAACAAATTCGAAAAGTCAGAGTCCGGATCTAAATCAGACCCTCTAGTGTGGAAAGACAGCATTTAATCACTAGGGTATCACTGCGTTTTAAATATTAAAAAATAGATTTTTGTGGGTTAGACTCATACGAATTACCGAGATTTCTTATATTTAGAATCTGTGGGTTAAACTTATACCAATTACCAAGATTTCTTTGAACAAATCCTGTTATTCTTCTGCAGTATTATTTGGGTTAATGAATCAGCGCTTACATCGCTAAGCCTTATCCATCCAGTGCGTCATCGCACGACTAATATCACGCGCACACCTAGCTACAAAGCCTCGACTATTGCTTTTAATTGGGAGTTAGCGTCACGCCCACTGCCACGCGGATTATACCTCACGTGACTGCGATTTGACTGTAGCTACGGTAATTCCCCTTAAAAATCGTTGCCACTAGTTGCCTTGTCTGCGGGAGCGCTTAGTTGTACTAAAAGACAGCTATTTGAATTTTAGATATTTTATTAGATATTTGAATGCACCCTAGTACTTCTAGGTTCTAGGTCCTAGAAGTACCTACTAGGGTGCATTAAAATATATCTCCTAGAATCTAGGAGATATATTTTTTGTGTGGGTATTCATATAGAGGCCTACGTTATTCCCTACTATATTCATAAAACTATAAGTGCAAAACGGCGGAAGGCGCAGCGTAAAGATCACGGCGCACTATACCGGCACCGCAATGGCACCGCTCCAATGCAGCAATTAACTTGTCATTCAAATTATAGCATTAAATCGTGTGTCGTATAATATATTTCATAATGTCAATATGAAAAAGTCAACGGCGAGCAGTCAGCGCGCTTGCCGCTACCATACAACTCAACTCAACTCAAACAAAATTCTCTCATCTTGATATATTTAATACCAAAAAAAGGTATTTTCAGGAAACAATTAATAACGTCAGTATGTGACGAACTGACAAATAAATCTAAATCTCTCAATCACCGTAATTATAATTATAGACACGATAGATAAACAATGGTGGTGTCGTCCTCGGACGAGACGCGGGATTAAATAGATATAATTGATTAGAAGGTATACAGACTATCACCACACACCACTATAGTACATTCACACACCCATTTGCAACTCCTCGTGCACTCTTACACACTCACCCACACTGTACACTTAGCAATGCTTAGATGGTTCTAGCAGTTCACTTCACTCTGTATGTTTGTTTCTGCTGCATGTATTATATAGATATTAAATTGTAAATCCGTAATTGGCTGTAAGACTAGTTATATATTATAGAATAAGATTTCAGAGAGCTGTGGATTTTGTGAACAATAAATAAATAAACTCGGAGCCCGCGCGCTGTGAGCGAGCGGACCGCGTGCTTACCCATATAACTACTGTGTTCGCGGTTACAGCAAGCTTGCACCTCGCGGCCGGCGCGCGGACTTCGAGCTTGCACCTCGCGGACGACGCGTAGTTAGCGCGCTGCCGGCTAGCCGTAGCCTAAATTTGAGGCAACGCCGTAGGTATAACGTGCCATGAGCTTAAGTAGGCCCCCCACAAGATAGTTCACGCAAGCGTGAGGAACACTGGCAAACCCATGGTATAATAAAACAAAGTAGTTTCTTCCCGTGACAGCTAGATCATGTGACTGTACGTTACTACGTCATAGCTACTGATGAAACAATAAGCTTTGGCTTCTGTTGTTAAACATTGTCATCATTGTGACGTAATACGGTTCATCGTAGAAGAAAATACCTTGCTTTTTAGGGTTCCATATCCAAAGGATAAAACGGGACCTTATTACTAGGACTCCGCTGTCTGTCTGTCTGTCCGTCTGTCACCAGGCGTATCTCATGAACCGTGATAGTTACACAGTTTTTCACAGATGATGTATTTCTGTTGCAGCTATAACAACAAATACTAAAAAATAGAATAAAATAAATATTTAAGGGGGCTCCCATAAAACAAACGTGATTTTTTTGCTCGTTTTTGCTTGATATTGATAACGGTAACAGGTAGACGCTTGAAATATTCAACGAATATTTATATTCACTTTAAAAATTAAATTAAAATAAAACAAATATTTAAGGGGGGCTCCCATACAACAGACATGATTTTTTTGCCGTTTTTATAGATAATGCTACATTCGTGCGCAAGTCCGACTCGCACTTGGCCGGTTTTTATTTATACAATGGGCATGCCTGCTCCTCGCAGACACCCCGCAACACTACACTCTGTACCCTTGTTGCGTTATAGACGAGGTCTCCCTCGTTTATTTCGCCCTTGTTAGCAATTTGTTACTAGGATTACATCGGACACTGCACAGCGTGTTATCAAACGACATCATCTTTACAACGACGCGTTGTAACATAACACCATAATACGCCTGTATTCCCCGACAGCCTGGGTAGAGGTGTACACCCTCATTTCGCCGTTATGTTTAAATCCCATGTAATAGGAGGCGAGCCTATTGCCAATTGCCAATCAACACGGCACAAAACCGGATGGGCTGCTACTGAGAAATTCCACACAGAAAAAACTAATAACACTTTTTTTTTTATTATTTGACTTGGTCGCGCTTGACCCTCGTCGCACCTGATGGTAAGCGCAGATAGGATCTAAGATGGAGCACACGAATCCAAGTAACACAGACATAGAGAGATTTCCCTATACCCGTCTGGCTCTCACATACACACGATGGAACACAGTAAACTGCTTGGCGCCGAACTTTAATGTGAGGGTGGTAGCTAGCCAGGCGGACCGTATAGATCCTACTACCAAACAAAAAACAAGACAAGCAAAATCACTTGGCCTACCTGGGGATCGAACCCAGGATTTCACGCTCAGCAGTCAACGAGGCACTCAACGACGTGTTATACAAGGTTAGTCGGAAAGGGGGTACTAATCCGAAAGGGTATTAAAGTACGCGTAATAACGAATAACTTTTGTTCCAGAAGTTTCCTCAAAAATCAATAGTTTAAGAGAAATAGCTGTTCAAAGATTTCATAAAAAATACGCTAAAATCTATCTATTCTCAACTATGCCAAGGTCATATTTGGGGTCACAGATTAGAAGCTTCATATTCTGAATTCGTAACTAAAGCAGGGATGAAGAGTTTATGAAAAAAACTAAATTTAAAATCGTTTTGTGTTGAATAAATAATGATCGAATTTTGAATTTTAACACTTGCTTTAAAACAGTCATCAGGTGGCTCGCGGATTTGTACCTCCTTTTTGACTAACCTTGGATAATTTACAAAGAACACATGTAGGCTGAATGCGCACGCGGCACTGTTTGATATCACGTGATGTCACGCACTGATCAGGTAGAACTCAGACGCATGATAAGAACCCAAATATAATACTAAACTCATTTTAAATTCTCACATCATTGTGGAAATTCACAGTAATACATGTAATACAATAATTTTTATCACAGTCAGATAATAATAGTCTGTCAGACCACCTGTAAAGCAAACGTAATCTTTGTAAATTTCCATATATTTAGGCCTCTGTATAATATAGTCATAAAACGGGATTATATTGCGATTAGTGACAAATCAAAATCATGTTTTGTCAAGTAGGTGTAGAATGATAAAGTACACTATTCGATTTCTGACTAAGGCCCGAACTCCACCAAAGTGGAGACGAGACGAGCGGAGCGGAGATGTGTTTTAAAAAACCAATAGAATTTCGTTATTCACACATCTCGTCTCCACTCAGCTTAAGTGGATATCTCTGAGCGGCGATGTATTATATTTGTATGGCGCGATGGAAGCGCAGATGTGAGCTGTTCCTCGCTGAGATTGAGCTGGGCCGCGGTACAAGGCGGAGATGTGAGCTTTGCCTCGCAAGCTGATGACGGCGCGCAGCGGAGACGAGATGTGTGCGGCGTGAAGTGAGCGGTTTCGTGTCATGTGCGTTCACATCCAGCGCTCGCCGCACGCAGCTCAATTCCGCTCTAGTCAGCGTACATCTCTACCCTAACCAGCACACATCACCGCTACAGTCTAGCCAGTACGCATCTCCGTACAGATTCGGTGGATACACCTTAGCTGAAAAACATCTCTTCTCGTCCCTGCTTCGGACATCTAGTATGACAGACAGGGCCGTATTTAAGAATAGGCAACATAGGCCGAAAACTGTAGGAACCGGCACCCAAAAACAAGGACTAAAATTACAAATAACTTTTTATAAATAGACTCGTCATACACCAACATTATTTCAGTAAAAAATAGCTAAAATTTTACGATAGCTACCTACATACCAGCACATTTAAATAATGTTATCGCTAGCGGGTAACACTGGGCAATGTTGACAAAGGAAGGCAGTCGTCGATATGGATCAACTCACCCGAGGTTATAAAGGCGGTGGTCATTCGACGAACGAAACAGAAGCATTCCGTGTTGATCAGCTGAAGAAGTCTGACATTTTATATCTGACTAGTATTATATTGTGATCTAGTTCATGTTACTAACACTAACCCAAATACAAGTACTCTCAGTGGTGGAGAGTCTATGTTGGTTTTATTTACTATATTTACCTTGGTTATAATCCTGACATACTGCTATTAGCTGTAACTGTAATGATAGAATCACCCCTAAGGGACCATCTCCACGAGCGAGTGAATCGCGGCGATATTCTCGCCGTGCCATCAAATTCAATACAAACTAACGCCGCGATAAAATCGCCGTGTGGAGACACGTTCTAAGAGAGTGTATGGAAATGCGTGGCACGACGATAATATCGCCGCGATTCCCTCGCTCGTGGAGATGGTCCCTTAGGGGTGATTCTATGGAGGAGAGGAGACGGCCCCTAAGCGATTATGTTGTTGTCTCTTACAATAATCAGTGCAAATTATAAAAATGAAGTATACAGTATAATTAACATTGTCTGTAAACACAAAATGTCTTTTTTTTGACAAAATGTTGCAAGATTGACACTTTATAGGGACGTATAGCCGCGACACTAGTTGATGCCTGGCTGAGTGAATGCCGGACAATACCATGCTTTAATATAGGCAATATTGAGCGCGGGCAATGCATCAATAGTTTATAATATAATTGGAAATTACTATAAATTCCTCTCAAATGTATTACCTTATCAATTCACAGCCTCCACGAGTGACGATATTTAAGCACGTCCGGCGCAACGTTTTTTTTTTCTTGGGTTTTTTTCTTGCCGGACTCTTACCGACTAAAAACCCACGGTGCTCCTTCTCCTGATCCTTGGCCGGGGTCGCGGGATTCGCAGCTGCATGCACCGCAACCCCAGCAGGCCTCAATCCACCAGCTCTTGGCGGACCTCACCTTCTGTGGGGCCTTGCCACGTCTTCCCGAGAGGCGCGCACGGAACACTGCGCGCCGCCTTTCCGGGCCTATTACTGCTCGGGCGACGGGTCCCCTAACCCGCCGCTCGCTGGCCACACGTCCGGCGCACCCTGGGTAGTCAGCCCCGCCAACAACCTTGCCAGTCAGGCTAATCTTTTCACCACGGCATGAGCTATTCTTGTATAGCTCGTGCCGATACGATAGAAGAAGATCTTATCAATTCACGAATTAGCATAAGGGACTACAATACCTAAATGCGTCCCTGAGAGTAGATAAGTAGTAGTTGATTCACAACAACGGTATCTTAAATAGAACGACTTTAATTTGCGAAATGCCTTTAGTGCAGATCTATTTATGTATATCTTTATATATAATGTATAAAAAATATAAAAATGAATCCCTATTTCCCTTGGTCACGGCATCACGCGTGAGCGGCTGGACCGATTTCGCTAACGCGACGTCTTACGTAGGCGGTTTAAAGTGACGCGAATTGCGCAGCGATGCGATGCGGTGACACGCGATGCGGTGCGAAGCGGCGGCTTTGTCCTACGAGCTCGCGGACCGCTCGCCGCGCGCCGCCGTCATTCAGTAGCACTGTACGGCACCGCATCCAGTTCGCGTGAAAATATCAAGCCAACTGACAGCGTTCGCTTCGCGCCGCGCCGCGCCGCACCGCACTCCACGTGCGTTTGGTCACGTAGGCCACTTCAATAGGTATCGACTGTTTGTTGTTTTCGCGTCGCGCCGCGCCGCTTCGCGTCATTTGTAGATCGCTCACGTAGGATGACGCGTAATTTTTTTTTTGTTGTGTTGGTAATTGTCAGGAGAAGGTTCTTATGAAAGAAAATTTTGATATTTAAAACAAAAACGAAATTATCTCAGTATGTCCATATTCTTCATTGGCTTACCGCATGCATGAAAATGGTTTTAACTTTTTGTTACTATTTTGATTTTGTTTCTGAAGGTAGGTACCTAGTAGGTAAGTAGTATGTAGGTAGTAAGTAGGAAAAAGTGCATTGCAACGCATGCCGTACAGCTAGTAAGTTTATAAAAATAAACAACAGGTAATATCAACCGTTTCATATCACAGTTGTCAACTAAGAGTATGAACAGTCGCACTCAACTGTTTACACAAGGGGAGTCAGGAAGCTGCACGTGTGTACCGCGGAGATATTAATTAATGAAACCAACTCTATGTTGGAAATGTAGGTGCAAGTTAGTCGCGGTAAGCGATAATGTGATGTTAACTTTGATAGCATATTGTCTTATCGCTTCTACTGCTTTTGTAGGAGATTTTGTTCAATTCCAGACAATGGCTTGACAGGAAAAATAAAGTTTTTTTTTTTATTAGTGAGTTGGTCGCATTTGTCGCCCGTGATGGTAAACTCAGAAAGGGTCTATGATGGAGCACACGAATCTAGGTAAGAGAGATATAGAGGGATTCCCCTATACCCCTTTGACTCCCACATACACACGACGGAACACAGTAAACTGCTTGGCTGTGATGACTGTAATGTGAGGGTGTTAGCAAGCCAGTTGGACCGTATAGATCCTACTACCACGCGTGCTGGGTTTTGTTGAATCTTACAACACGTGTCTATTTCCAGCGAGCGGTGAGGAAGTTTTATATTCTAGCCCGTCCCCACACGGGATTATTATAATAATAAAAAAAAAAGATTAGTGCATAAAGAGATCGAGAATGCATGGCAGAGCGTACCAGAGTGTGCCAGGTCATGGCACACTATACCGGCACCGCAACGGCACCGCTCCAACTCAGCAATTAACTTGTCATTCAAATTAGAGCATTAAATCGTGTGTCGTATAATATATTTCATAATGTCAATACGAAAGAGCCAACGACGAGTTGTCAGCGCGCTTGCCGCTACCATACAACTCAACTCGGAGCCCGCGCGCTGGGAGCGAGCGGACCGCGTGCTTACCGCGCGCCGACTCCGAGTCACCAGCGAAACAACGTCGTTGCGCCATCGCCCGCGCTCCTTTCACAAATGCCATATAACTACTGTGTTCGCGGTGACAGCAAGCTGTTTTCAGTTTTTTTTTCGAAGTCTGTTTTTGTTTTTACGTTCTATAAACGCTTGAAGCTTGTCACTTGTCCTGACAGTCCTCCACGCTGGGCGGGTACACAACGCATAAATCTTCGCCGCAGCTCTTTCGCAGCTTCCGGCCGCGCCACGTTCGCGCCCTAGCACCTCCAGCGACGGTGAAATTAACAATTCTTTAACATTTAATTAAAATATTATTATATTATACTTATCTAACTACCACATTCATCTAGAGGTCGCAAGCGCGACTGCTGAGCGTGAGATCTTCGGTTCTATCCCTGCCCCCTGATTTAAAATAAGTCATATTGTCAGTTGTCAAATTCGATTCTATAAGCTATCTCTTTTTTCTCTCGTTACGAAAATCGTAGACAGAACGAGATATTTATCCCGTGTGGGGACGGGCTAAAAATAAAACTTCCTCACCGCACGCTGGGAAGAGATGCGTGTTGTAAGATTCACCAAAACCCAGCATGCTTGGTGGTAGTACCTATACGGTCCGCCTGGCTAGCTACCACCCTCACATTAAAGTCCGGCGCCAAGCAGTTTACTGTATTCCATCGTGTATATGTGAGAGCCAGAGGGGTATAGGGGAATCTCTCTATATCTCTGTTACTTGGATTCGTGTGCTCCATCTTGGAATAATAAAAATATAAAAAAGATAACAAACCTAACAGGTTATTGGGTTTGCAAATGTCACGAGTCCCTCCAAAAAGTCTTAAAAAATCCACCTCATCATTCAACCGAAAGACGTCCACTGCTGGACATAGGCCTCCCCCAAAAGGAGGGGGGGGGGGGGGGGGGTTGCCGTAATCACCATGCTTGGCAGGCGGATCGGCGATCGCAGTATGGTTGTTAAAGTACTCAGAGAACGCTGCTGCCCATCCTCTAGTGAATCCCTTAGTCGCCTTTTACGACACCCAAGAGATGGGGTAGTGCTATTCTTTAATTCCGGCACTACACGAGACAAAAATCCACCTATTATTAGCAAAAAACTATACTAAATGTTTTAACAAACGTTAAATATAATTAATTAACTAAACATTAAAGAAGAAATAAAACTATAATAGTTATTAAAAAACTTGTGTAATAATGATAACCCTCTAAAGTGAGAGAAACTCGCTCACGGCAATTTTCGGGTGGAAAGAGGTTTTAAACTAACTTTATAAGGACCTACGGGAATAAATATATTAATTAGCTTGTTGCCTAACAAAGTTAAGGTCTCGGTTAGATTAATATTTAGGGAGAATTAAAATTTTAATAATGATTTTACAAAGTTTTGCGTAGATAACGTGTTAAAGAGTAGATGTGTTTTCTCCTTAGGTAATCTAGTTTTAATTCGGTTTAGCAATTCTATCGATTCAGGACAGGACAGTACTTAGCATATAGCAGTCAGTATGGCCATTGTACACGGGCTCAAATTGAGTAGTGTTTAGGACTTAGTCTACTACACACGTCTGATGTAGGTAGAAGCCTCATGGAATTATATCAGTCCATTACTGTAAGAAATGTGGGGCACGGACCGCTTCTCAAAATGAGTAGCTTTTAGGCCTTAGTCTACCACGCTCGTATGATGTAGGTTGAAGCCTCATTGAATTATATCCGTCCATTACTATAAGAAATGTGGATACGGGCTGCTTCTCAAAATGAGAAGCGAGTAGGCCTTAGTCTACCACGCACGTCTGATGTAGGTTGAAGCCTCATTGAATTTCAGTCCATTACTGTAATAAATGTGGGTACGGGCTGCTTCTCAAAATGAGAAGCGAGTAGGCCTTGGTCTACCACGCACGTCTGATGTAGGTTGAAGCCTCATGGAATTATATTAGTCAATTACTATACGAAATGTGGGCACGGGCCGCTTCTCAAAATGAGTAGCGTTTACGCCTTAGTCTACCATGCTCGTCTGATGTAGGTTGAAGCCTCATGGAATTATATCAGTCTATTACTGTAAGAAATGTGGGTACGGACCGCTTCTCAAAATGGGTAGCTTTTAGGCCTTAGTCTATCACGCACGTCTAATGTAGGTTGAATCTTCATGGAATTATATCAGTCCATTACTGTATGAAATGTGGGCACGGGTCGCTTCTCAAATTGAGTAGCGTTTAGGCCTTAGTCTACCACGCTGGTCTGGTGCGGGTTGAAGCCTCATGTAATTATAGAGATTGAAATATCTACAAAATTTGTGAGCATGTGGCGGCATCTATCTCGCCACATGCGAACTATCCTAAATCGCGCAAGCAAGATTTAACACGCAGATAGTATATGTATATAGGGTGTTAACGAATTCGTGTAATTCCTTCAAACCGCGTGACCTACTGGTGACACTGATTGACCCTGCATAGGTTTTTTTCAGAATCAACAAAAAAAGTTTTCAAAAAATGAACCATGGTATTCTGTATCCGAGTAATTTTAGTGTCCCAAGTTAACTACGTAACTGTATGGAGAGATATCGAACTAGTCGTGCCCGTCAGCTGTGTCTCCGTGCCTTCATTCATTTATGCATGGCATCGAAAATACCAATCACTTAAAAAAAAATGGGAAAAAAGAAACTTTTTTTATTTTTAATCAATCTAAATCCCGTGCGAGGTTAATCTATACAATTAATAGATCATGTGGTTTGAAGGAATTACACGAATTCGTTAACACCCTGTATATAAACCTCCCAACATCAACCGTTGGGCAGTAGCCAAGTAGTAAGTTTGATTTGAAACCAGAAGATAAATAAAACAAAAGTTAAGAAGAAAAGTGAGTGATCTCCTTCATACAACTCTGACTACTCCTTCCATGAATTGCGTGAAGTTATACAGAAAAAGCACATTTTAACAATCCCAGAAAAACATTCACTTTTCAAAACAGCAGCCATTGATTCAACAATGACGTGGCAAGCTACTCTGTAATCCCCTGCAACTCGACTCTCGTGGAGTGCCCTCGAGTTGATTACACACATTTGCTCAACTGATCGACTGTGAGCCAGTGTCCTCTCGATGGGTGAAACTACATGTCGATAATGGGTGGTAGTAGAGCTAACTATGCTATAGTTATATTTGTTGTGTCGACTGTAATGTCTACCTATTTATTCCCTCAGAATACTTTCGTATTCCAGTTGTTGAAATAAAAAACAAGAAATAAAGAAAGAAAATCAAATTATTCAGCATGCAAATCGACACAGTGCATACTATAATGCCAACAGGTGTAACAGTACCTTAAATGAAAATACTAAATAATCACCATATTTATTACACCATAACCTATTAGTAGACTAAAAAATAGAGAAATGTGTCGCATTCGCATGTAAATGTGTACTGTTCAACCAAAATATTGATCGGCATAAATAATTAACGGTAAAAGAAAACATTATGAGGGAAAGAGGTGTTTCTAAATGTTTTTTTTTTATTTAATTGTATGTCTTTATTTTTAATTATTGTAATTGGTCCTTGGTCCTACATCGTTTTAATTAAAGTAATAAAATTACTATTTATGACTAGTTACGTGAATTTTTCGGGATTACTAGTCGGGTAATTGCATGTTTATGTAGGTATTGTTTAAGCAACTTAAAATGGTGAAAATAAAATAAAAGCGTTCTATTTGGTTCAGTGTGGATTAGCACCGACTTCTGAAACTGATTTTATATGGTAATTATTTTACTCCTTTTGAATGTTCTTTATCAAATCTTCACCAAAATTAAATGGGACCACCTCAAGAGAATACTCTTTCAAACAAAAAATCGCTTAAGTGTACCTATAAAATTTGAAGAGTTCCCTCGATTTCTCCAGGATCCTATCATCAAATCCGGACCTGATGACCATGGGACTACCTGTGAAACCCTTTGAAACAAAAGAAGAGTTTTCCAAATCGGTCCAGGCGTCTTTTAGTAATCGTGGAATATACATAAAAATGGATTCCGAAGAATTGCGAACCTCCTCCTTTTTTTAAGTCGGTTAAAAATAAATAAATAAATAGTGAAGCAACCTGTTTTTTTTTTTTAATCGTTGCCCCACACTAAAATTTCTCTTGTATCGTGGGTGCGTTTACAGACACAAATCTCACAAACAAACACCCAGCCCCGAAACAACCATCTGTAGGCCATACAAATTTTTGTTCCGTGTGGGAATCGAACCCACGACTCGTGGCGCAGAAGCCAATCGCTTAGCCACTGCACCAAACGTGTCGTCGAGAGGCTCCTGGCCTAAGAGGGCTCCATAAAGTTCTCAATGGTGAGCGTAGTCCGTGGACCTGCACTAGGCCAGCATGGTGTTCTAAGGCCTTAGGCCTCTTGTCATTCTGAAAAGAAGCCCGTGCCCAGACAGTAATTTTTTTTGGGCTTCTTTTGGGTGATGTTTGCGGACCGTTTCTACGTAACCGAGTAGTTATTGGCGAGGCCTGAAGAGTCTCCAGCCAACGAGGGGATAGTCAAATACTTAACCTAAGCTACCTACTTAGACTACACTAACATTATGGCAACTAGCAACAACAGCACCAAGAGCGACTCCAAAATTATAGCTGCAGTCTGGGCCTACAGTTAAATCAATTATGTAATAAAAAACCTACAACTAAAGTACTTAACGTCAAGTCTTAAAACATTTGTCTCGTCTAATGCAATAGGACTTTCATTGCTATCGCCATTATTTTCTCTTATCATTGTCTGCGAGTATCGACTAGCGAACTCCGATGGTCCGTTTCATTAATAGTGATGTTGGAACTATCGATAAGCGGTGTACATTTTTCGATTTAATAACGAATTTTGTTACGGAAACATCACTACATAGTATAAAACAAAGTCGCTTCCCACTGCTTGTCTGTCCCTATGTATGCTTAGATCTTTAAACCTACGCAACGGTTTTTGATCCGGTTTTTTTTTAAAGATTTAGATAGAGTGATTCAAGAGGAAGGTTTATATGTATAATACATGCATACGCGATAAATGACAAACACACGGGCTACGCAACGGTATTTGATCCGTTTTTTTTTAAAAGATTTAGATAGAGTGATTCAAGAGGAAGGTTTATATGTATAATACATGCATACGCGATAAATGACAAACACACGGGCGAAGCCGCGAGCGACCTCTAGTTGATTTATAATATGACAGTTCTAGGTGTTTTTTTTTTCTATATTTGGAGTTTTAATAATAAAGATAAGGTGATTCAGTTTTTTTTTCAGTAGATAATTTAAATAAAATATTATAGTATTTTTCAGGAGTAAAAATCGTTACAACATAGAATGTTATTTTTTTTTTCTAGTTATACTAAAAATATTAAGTTAATAAAACAACTGCTAGACAAAACCTCACAACCGAGACTTTACTTATTAAAAAGTTCAGATGGCAAGCGGTTTCTATTTTTTTTCATGGCTTCTTATTCCGCTTGGAGTAAGACAAGCTAAGTAAGTAAAATACCAAACTAATGAATATGTAAAAAACATCAAAAGATCTCTCAGGCAAGCTAACACCAAACTTGACGAAATAAAACAAAATTTAAAATTAATAATAGTCTTATCGATAGAATTTTTCCCAACACCATCAAGTGGTACAGCTGAAATAATTCAAGAGCACAACAAAAGGGATCGGAACTATGTCGCATTTGAAGATAAGTATCGGAATCAGGCTTGTTATTTCCCTTGTCACATTGTATTGTTACCAACTATGATACCGGATGATAGTACAGTCAGCATCAAATATATCGGGACGAACAGAATGTTCAAACGATTTGAACAAGTAAAGCTGGCTTCCCACGGTACGTGGTAGCGCTTACCGGCTGTGCGTGGTATCATCCGTAAAATCACGCACCGTGTGAAGCCGCATTATGAAGGTGCGTGATGTGGATACGGTGCACCGCTCCGAATGCGTCCGCGTTACCACGGACGAGTCTTTTCCCATGGTGCGTCGGTGCGAGCTCGTGCGTCGCGGTGCGCGATATCACGCACCGTGGGAAACAAGCATATGAAAATCAAACTAGATCTCAACGATACAAGGAGTGTTTTAGAATGAACACAGTACACGACAACTGTGATTCTGCCAAGAGTTATAACCCATTGAGATAAAGTTTAGGGAGTTCCTCCGCTACCGGCGCCGGTTGCCATTACGAGTGCCGGCCTGTTGCCAAACTGGCTGCCGGCGCTGCGCCGACTACTTACACTGTTTTTACCCGACTGCGCGATAGCAAGGACAGGGTTATGTTATTCACGCATATCTGTGTATATTTGTATCTTTGTATCTATGTGGGTGGGATTCTTTATACCCTCGAAGCAGCCCAATGGCTGGATGGATTGTAATGAATGAGGTGTCCATCGACTTGTCTAAGCAGTGCGATGGTTATAGGCTAGGTTTTCAAAAAATCATGCTATCTAATCGTCACATGCAGTAGGAGGCTACCTAAGCCTTATGTAATTCACAAACTGACTGACCAAAAAAACATACGTAGCCTGCGACTGCATGTGACGATTTGATAGCAGGATTTTTTGAAAACCTACTTAAGTTTGACGTTATGTTATGTATGTTATGATTAGAAGTACGTCTTGTTTACATCTTTTTAGTTCGCCTTTTATGCAGGCGGGTTTTTTGATTTTTTAATTAACTTTTTTTAATATGCATCTTGAAGGCTTCTTCAAACTCTTCATGAGACGATTATTCGTCACCCACTTTCATATTCACAATAAAAACAAATGAAAAACATAAGTGGATGTTTGGTTAATGTTAAGGTTGTTTGGGTTTCCAAAGCAAGTCGATGTCTCTTCTGTCTGCAGGGTTAAAGTAACCTAACACGAAGGGGATGACGGGGGCTTCGCTCGCTATTGAAATTAGTCAGTTGGAAGACAAGTTACAGTGTTTAGCCCTGCAGGTGTCCATTTCGGGTTCCGGCAGCCGATGATTTTAATCTCGGCTGCCGGCAGTATTCCCAATGGCGTTAGTTTTGGGTGCCGGCACCGGCAGCGGAGGCACTCCCTAAAGTTTAATTTCTTTAGTTGGTTAGGTAATTATGAACAGACTGTTCATTCCGATATGTTTGATGCTGACTGTATAACGTTTGAGCAGAGAGAAGAACTCCTTGCAAAAGAGATCGTCCGGGGAACTACCATCATATCTATTTCTGCCGCAAAGCAGCATTGCTGTGTGTTTAGGTTTGTTCTGCCTCAGGGTCGGACTGGGCCTTAGGGGCCCGGGTGGCATTATGACTGGGCCCGCCGCCCGCCTAGAATAAACGCAGATCATACCAGCTTCATGTCAATCAACAAACTAAATAAAAAAAATAAAAAACTCCAACCATAATTACAAAAATAACTGTTGGAGCCTACCTTTAAGTGCTTTTTAATGCCAGTGTTGGGAGACTCCGCTCTTCCATACCGATATTATAAATAAGTGACAATTATATAATATAATCAAATAGGCAAGAGTTTTTCGAAGTGTTTATTTTCAAAGACTTTAAGATAAAAAGTTCCAATTAGCTAATTTTTTATTATGACTAAAACTAGCCAGTATTTTTTTTCACTTCACCTACGCGGCCTTCCAGCTGGCAGGGGGGCCCGTACACTCTGGGACCCGGGTGGCAAACGCCACCAACTCTATGGCCAGTCCGACACTGTTCTGCCTAACCTTTTTATAACTAGGTTGGGGTTGGCTTCCAGTCTAACCACATGCGGGTGAATATCAGTATTTTACACGGAGCAACTGCCATCAGACCTCCGCAACCCAGTTACTGGGCAATGCCGATATCTTGAAGTTATACCGGTTGTCCGACTTTCGGTCTTCTGACTATCCGTAACAACTGTCATAGGTATTCGTATGAAATCTGGAACCGACGGTTTAACGTGCTCTCTAAAGCATGGAGGTAGTTTGATGTGTAACAAATGGTCACCCATCCACGGACTGACCGCGGCAAGCACAGGTTAACCTTGCGAATCGTCGCAAATCTGGGGGTCTACTCCCTAAGCACAAAGTCCGTGGTTTCGGCCTTAGTTACGAACGTTTTCTACTCCCTATCACCTACGGAACTAAGATTATTTCGTGGCCCGAACTAAGAATGAATGACAACACGATTTGACAGCTGTCCCTACTACCGATGTGTTTTTGCTCATCCGAAAAGTTGAACTTGACACTTGTTTTGTTCACTCCTACGTATCGGGCTACTTTCGGACGGGCGAATAACTTCGTTGAGTAGGCCCCCTGTTGTAAATTACAGTCACATGAGATTACAACTTTGTGTTGTGTCTAAGGTTGGTAATGCATCAGCAATCTTGCCCCTTGGTGTTGTAGGCGTATTTGTTTGTTACTTTTATGCTTAACTGTTGTCGCCCATTAATCCAATCAGACAGCATTGGGCATTAAAAGAACCTCCACGAGTGATGGTACTTATGTACGTCCGGCGCACCCTGGGCAGTCAGCCCCGCTATCAACCTTGCTGACTGGTTAATCTTTTCACCAAGACATGAGCTATTTTCATATAACTCGTGCCAACACAAAGGAAGGAAGGATCATATTTATGATAGGTTTACTCACGTGGATTTTTTAGGATTGCCCAACTAGTTTCCGACCCCAACGAAACCCTTAATCATGAGCTGAACACGCGGCAAGGTCGCGAGTCGAACTTAAAGGGAATAAACCGTAACTAATCATAAATATGAATGTGTCTCACGAAAGTCTCACAAAATAAAGGAAGGATCAGACAGCTTTTAAGCGCAGTTCAAACTAAGCTTTACTATTTCGCTATATAGTAAAACATATTGCGTCATAAGCTGTAAGTATATAGCATGACACGCTGACGTATTCCACATTGGGCACCCGCTTTTACGGCACCCAAGTTAATGGCACCTGAGGTATTCCATATTCGGCACCTATCGGTATTTTCCGCAGGTGCCATTAGTGGAACAGTTTATTATTTAAAATTTTATTCCACTTTCGGCACCTACGAACCAGTAGGTACTAGTGATGGGACGTTTACTTTTTATAGGACGTTAAAATTAAAAATTCGATTAAAATCAGTAGAGTTTAATGACATGATAAAAATATAACTTCTTTATGTATTTTAATATCACAATCGGTTTCCTTAATCACATATATTGCAAAATCAGCCTTGAGTTACAATAGTTTTTTTTTTTTATGTTTTGAGGCTTTTTATCAAACATGATCATGCCAGCCTCATCGTACACAATAGAATTTAAAAACAAATACTTTTTAGGTTTACATACAATTATTTCTCTTCTTGATTAACCTTGTAGTTAAAATTCAACTGTCTTTATTTATTAAAACTACCCGGAAAGCAGAAATGAACTAGAACTAGGTGCTTAAGCGACTTAACATACATAGCTCAATAATGGTAAAAATACAGGTTTTGAAATTGAATCATTTGTTGTTTTCAAAAGTACCAGGGCGACAGATATGAACAGAAAATAGGCGCTTAAACGATATCACTAAGTGACAGTTATAGGTAAGATATAGGACAGTTTTAAGATTTCTATCGATATAGTGAATAATAAGGAATACTTTATATTCCTTATTGTGTTTAATCATTGGTGCACATCTTAGTGACATCGTTTAGGCTGTCACCCTGGTACTTTTCAAAACAACAATTGATTCAATGTCAAAACTTCTAATTTTAGCATTATTAAGCTAAGTAGTAAAGTCGCTTAAGCACTTAGTTCCAGATCATTTCTGCTTTCCTGGTAGTTTTAATAAATAAAGACAGTTGAATTTTAATTACAAAGTTAATCAAGAAGAGAAATAATTGTATGTAAACTAAAAAGTATTTGTTTTTAAATTCTATTGTGTACGATGAGGCTGGCATGATCATGTTTGATAAAAAGCCTCAAAAGATTAAAAAAAAAAAAAACTATTGTAACTCAAGGCTGATTTTGCAATATATGTGATTAAGGAAACCGATTGTGATATTAAAATACATAAAGAAGTTATATTTTATCATGTTATTAAACTCTACTGATTTTAATCGAATTTTTAATTTTAACGTCCTATAAAAAGTAAACGTCCCATCACTAGTACCTACTGGTTCGTAGGTGCCGAAAGTGGAATAAAATTTTAAATAATAAACTGTTCCACTAATGGCACCTGCGGAAAATACCGATAGGTGCCGAATATGGAATACCTCAGGTGCCATTAACTTGGGTGCCGTAAAAGCGGGTGCCTAATGTGGAATACGTCGACACGCTATACCTACGCCCGACTCACACTATACCTACGCTATATCTCAAGCCGGTCTACTATGTATAGCAAGTTATTTGACAGCGTTCCGTCGGACGACGGACACGATAGAAGTGAGATGGTTCGGACACCGGAGAATCGTACGATATAGCTCTGAGAAACGCTCAAGTTTATCGTGTACAGCAAATCAATACTTTATAGCATAGCGTTGTGTGAACGTGTTCATATAAAATGTATGCTAAGCAATATTGTTGTGCTAAACAATATTTGCTATACGCCATACATTGTAGCGTAGTCTGGATTGCGCTTTATGATATTTCCATAACCCATCCACAAATGAGTGACGTCATCAGCCCAGTCCCTTAAGATGAAACAGTAACACCACATCCATAGTACACACAGCGTTATTCAGAGGACACTAAACCAATGTTTTCCTTCTAATGTTATTTTAGGCTGTGGATACATAGCCCGGGTCGTCATTTGATTTTCTCTAATTACTAGCTTTGTTCGACCGCAATCCTGTGCCGATCCTTGGCAGTGTTCGCCGGTAATTGAGTCCTGGGTATATAGACGTAGCTTTTTTCTTCTTAGTTTTCCTTAAGTAAGGCGCTGTGTAGGTATTTTTATGTATAGAGCCTGAATCGTCGGTTAGCTTTTAATTGAGAGATAAATGTTATCTCGTGTTAGAGTATAAAAATCTGCACCGCACGCTAGGAATAGACGCGTGTTGTAAGATTCAACAAAACTAGCATGTTTGGTGGTAGGATCTATACGGTCCGCCTGGCTAGCTACCACCCTCACATTAAAGTCCGGCGCCAAACAGTTTACTGTGTTCCGTGGTGCATATGTGAGAGCCAGAGGCGTATAGAGGAATCCCTCTATATCTCTGTTCCTTGGATTCGTGTGCTCCATCTTAGACCCTGTCTACGCTTACCATCAGGTCCGACTAGCGTCAATCCTCAAGCCTCGAAGATACGGCGCTGCACACGCTGCAGGCGTGCCCTGCGTGGGCAACGCGGCTCCGTGAACTAGTCGCAGCAGTCGGTGGTGACCTCTCACTTCCGGCCGTGGTTCTGTCCATGGTCGGGAGCGAGAGTGCGTGGGAAGCCGTCGCTTCCTTTTGCGAGGAGGTGATGGCGACCAAGGAGGGAGCGGAGAGGGAGAGAGAGGCGACTGCCGCTCTCCCCTTCCGCGCCAGACGCACCGGGCGCCGCCGGAGGGTGCGAGAAGACCTCCGGACACCCTAGTGTGTAGCCTGCGGGCGGGGGGTAGGGGACCCGTCACCCGACCAGTAACAGGCCCGAGAAGGCGGCGCGCCATGTTCCACGCGCGTCTCTCAGGAGGACGTGGGGCGAAGCCCCACAGAAGGAGTGGTCCGCCAGGGGCTGGCGGACCGAAGCCTGCCGGGGTTGCGGTGCATGTAGCTGCGAATCCCGCGATCCCGGCCATAGGTTAGGAGAAGGAACACCGTGGGTTCTTCGCCTTTCCGGGCGGAGGGTATTCATGAGGATTATCGCACGATAAAAAATAAATAAAGAAAGGGTCAATCTTCAAAGACAAATAAGGAAAAAAAACAGACAGTTTCTTTGTAGAATATCTGTTAAAGTATAATATTTATCTCTTGGGTTCACACCTAGCCTACGAAGACTAACGAACGTTCGTCAGTTGTTAAATTTGATCAAAATTTGTATAGAACGATCCGGTTTCAATCTGACAACAGTAGAAACGCTGC
The DNA here is from genome assembly GCA_905220435.1 of Amphipyra tragopoginis. NCBI lineage: Eukaryota > Metazoa > Arthropoda > Insecta > Lepidoptera > Noctuidae > Amphipyra > Amphipyra tragopoginis. Next base: position 5,820,418 of record HG991999.1, on the reverse strand, counting down.
CATTTTTTAATCCCATTCTTTAAGTCATTGGATTGTATAAATAAATAAATAAATAAATATTTTTGGGACATTTTCTACACAGCACCATCTAGTCCCAAACTAAGCAGAGCTTGTATTATGGGTACTAGACAATGGATATAATACTTATATACTTTTTTTTTGTAAATACATACTTATAATACATAAGAAACACCCAGACCAACACAAACACTTATGTTCATCACATAAATATTTGTGTTGTGTGGGAATCGAACCCACGACCTCGTGACCAGCAGTCCGACACTCGAACCACTAGACCACAGACGTCGCATAATGCACTTTATGCAGAAATTATGAATTAGGATAAACTTATAGGATTACCTCGTCGAATAGAGCACTATTGGTCGCAAGCGTAAGGTCCTGGTTTCGATTCCCAGGTCGGGCAAAGTGTTATTGGGTTTTTCCCTGTAGAATTTCTTAGTAGCAGCCGGGAGTCTGGATTTATGCAATACGTTCGCCCCTTGTTACATGGGACTTCTTCTTCTCTTGTGTCAGCACAAGCTATACGAAAATAGCTCTTACTGTGGTGAAAAGATTAGCCAGTCAGCAAGGTTGGTAGCGGGGCTGACTGCCCAGGGTGTGCCGGACGTACTTAAGTATCGTCACCTGTGGAGGTTACGTAGGACTGACAGATAACGGCAAATGTGGGTGTACTTCACCGCTGCCCAACCCTTCAGGTAATACAGTCGTGGTGTTATATTATAATTTTGGTAACACTTAATTTCATCACGAAATACTCTGCACAACCGCTTTCCTCCCAAATCCCTTAAGAAACTTATCAACACAGCAAAATTATTAACAACAATGGGCCCACGGGATTGGCACGGGTGTACATTTAAATAATTAATGTGGCAAATAGCCGGGGTCGGTGGCCGCGGTCAACGGCTAATAGCCATTCAGAGACCAAGGACTTAGTTTATTGAGCCAATTTCGGTACATTTGTTACTCTGGCGGCTACAAATCGAGACGGCTAGGCGACGCCTGGTGATTTCTTCTTGTTAACTTAGAAATACGATGTTTTATTAAAACCTTTGTGGTTGTGTGTTTTTGTTAGGGATAAGTCTGGTGCGTGTTTGTGCTGTTATGGTGTATCCCCAATTGCGTACGTGCACGGAGCAAACATACGGTACTGCAAACACTGTTGATGCGTTTGCGAGGAGTTCGCGTGGTGTTTGCGCAAACAACACTATCATTATGTGTCTCAAAATAATTAAATGCTGGGTAGAAATAATGTTTGCATCTTTGGGTAAATGTATTACACCGGTTGCGTACCGCCCGTAGTCCCAGGACGACACTTAATTTTGTCTTATCTATTGTGTCTCTCTTCAAATCACGGCGCATTTTCCGTGTGGAAGATGTCCGGTCCTTTGGAAGGCATACGGGGGACACAAGTCCAACGCGCAGAAGCCCCTTTGAGAACTTTAATCTAAAATGGGGTGGGGCACCAACCGGGGACTGTCCATGGCTGCACTATTGGAGTACAGTCATGGACCGTCCCAAGTGGGTGCAAGACTATTGTAAAATATGGTGAAAAATATCTGGTCTATGGGAAGGGGTGTTAAGTGGATTGGATAACTTCTATTTCCGGAAAAAAACGGCGTCTGCCTTTCAAATTTAAAATTGAATTGTGTTGGCAGACGGTGACTCGCCAGCTCACTAACTGGGCCCCCTGAAATGCCGCCAGTATATAGGCGAAGGGGGCAACAAACGTGTGAGCGGCTATTGTGTCTATAATTACCGTGCTTGAGGTTTTAAATAACTTCGCATACCGTAAGGTAAAATTTATTGGGACTCTCTTCAAAACAACCATCATATCTTTATACTTACATTATTGGCAAATGATTTCTATTTCTACCACGCGCCCTGGGGCCTGATTTACCTAACTAAAGGCGTTCAGTTGCAGTTACGTTTCGATCATAACAACGATTTTCATATTCTATTAATAGGCGATTGCTGTCAGATACGCTCGCGTGAACTTAACTGCAGCGTCATTGCAACTTGATCGGTGCGTCTTGAAATTATTTGAATTAACCTACTGGGGCCTAATTCTCCTAAAATAAATCTTGATAAATCACAACCGAACCAAGGCCGAACCGTTCATTCAGACAGTTCTCAATTTCAAAAGCTGTCGAATTGTTTGACAAAAAAAACAAAATCAATCATTTTGAAAGTTTTCGAAAACAAAAACTGACTGACGGTTGTGGTTCGATTGCGTTTGGCAACAATTTTTTTATGGGCCCCTGCTCGCGAATAGTTCGCAGTATGTATGCTTCATGCACATAAGATATCAACATAATGTATCTGGACATAGGCATTATAATAAAAAACACTACATGGTGTAAAGGAATTCATGTAATTCCTTCAAACCGCGTGATGTGTGACACAAATTGACCAAGCATTGGTTTTGTTCAGTTTCAGCAAAAATATTTTTTCATAAAAATATCCTGATTTTCTGTTTCTGAGTTCTGAGCAATATCGCTCTGTGCAGTCAGTTAACACGGGGCGCTTTAAATGTAAAGCGCCCCGTGTTAACTGACTGCACAGAGCGATATTGCGCTAGTCGTGCCTGCCAGCAGTGTCGTCGTGCTGTCATTCATTTATGCGTAGCATCGAAATGTTCTATCACATACAATGACTTTTTTGCAAAAAATATTTTTGCTTATTTTTTTTATTGAAACTTTATTAGATGGTTTAAATACGATGACTTACCCGTACCGCAAGAAAAAAAAAGTTTTTATTTTTAATCAAGCTAAATCTAGTGCGTGGTTAATCTATTATTAACCACGCACACGTTTTATAACAAAAACTTACTATTCATCAAATTTAGAAACTAAGCTACTCAAAATAGAATTAGTGATCTATTGTCAACCTGTTAGTTAATTATTTATTTTATAAGTCTATTTAAGCTCTTCTCGCCTGAAACACAGGATTACCTAGTTCAGGCACGTAAGTCTTAGGAACATAATTTACATTTAAGCAAAACTGTACTAATTTTTATACCTTGTAATTTTTGAATAAAACATTATTATTTGTATCTCTCTAGAGTCACGGCTCATCTTCCGTGCGGAAGATGTCCGGTCCTTTGGAAGGCATACACGGGGACACAGGTCCAACGCGCAGAGGCCCCTTTGAGAACTTTAATCTAAAATGGGGTGGGGCACCAACCGGGGACTATCCACGGCCGCACTATTGGAGTACAGTCATGGACCGTCTCAGGTGGATGCAAGACTATTGTAAAATATGGTGAAAAATATCTGGTCTATGGGAAGAGGTGTTAAATGGAATGGATAACTTTTATTGCCGGAAGAAAACGGCGTCTGCCTTTCAAGCTTAAATTTGAAATGTGTTGGCAGACGGTGACTCGCCAGCTCACTAGCTGGGCCCCCTGAAAAGCCGCCAGTATATAGGCGAAGAGGGCAACAAACGTGTGAGCGGTTATTATTATTATTTATTATCATTAAGGGCTCTTACACACCACGTTTTTTTCACGCGCTGTCGACGCGCATCGCACGCAACTATAACGCGCTGCAAACGCGATGTTATCGCAACCAATTTACCTATTCACACGTTCATAAAATTGTAGTATGCAGACGATGACTTTTTCGTGAGCTGTCGACGCACTCGTAGCGCGGAGTTACATCGATACAGACGCGCTGGCACAGCGCGTCTCTTTAGCTGCAAACACATACGTACAGCGCGTTTTAATCCAAGGAGAGTTGCTCACGCGCGTCTGTAACGCGATACACGCTCCTTCGCGCGCGTGCTACACGCGTTTTACTTTGCACGGAGAGTTGCTCACGCGCGTCTGTAGCGCGTTTTTCGTGAGTTTGCAGCGATGCAATCGCAAGTAATCTGCCTATTTCAAGTTTAGCAGCGCCGACAACGCGCGATAGCGAAACGCGCGTCGACGGCGCCTGAAAAAAACGTGATGTGTAAGAACTCTAATAAATCGTGTGGTTTGAAGGAATTACATGAATTAGTTTGCACCCGTTTCGTTTACGTTCGTGCAAGGAGTACTGCTCGCACCTTTGGGATGGCTCAGCCAAATACCAGCTTGAGGCGTTGGGGTCCATTGAGAAGCGTGCCAAGAAGCTCATCAGCAACGACTCCCTTGTTCAGACCAAGCTCCAAAGTCTTGAGCATCGGCGCGAAGTTGCTAGTCTATCGGTTTTTTATCGGATACATTTCGGAGAGTGTGCTTCAGATCTGCATGATCTAATTCCCTCCTGCCCTTTTTTCTATCGGACTGCCAGAAACACGAAAAAGCGCCATCAGTTCATGGTAGATATACTAAAAACCCGAACGAAGCGCTTTGATTCCACTTTCATTGTGAAAACCGCCAAACAGTGGAATGCGCTGCCCGAGTGGGTGTTCCCCGATAGCTACAATTTGAGTGTCTTCAAGTTGCGAGTGTATCGGTTTCTTCTGAGCAAGCGTGCTCCATCGTAGACCGCATCATCGCTTAATATCAGGTGAGATGGGGTCAAACGCAAGCCTAAAATCAAATATAAAAAAAACCCTGTTTATTTTAATCATTCACCATTTCATAATAATAATTAATTATTCAGTTCTGCAGATACATATTATCTTGATATACATTTATAGATGGAATATATGGATATTTTGACATAATCTGTTGATATCGGTAGGCATCTAAATAAATAATTGCTCGTTTAATTTCGTGTGGCCCGAAATTCAACGTGCAAGCGCAAGCTGGGAACAAATGATAGAGCAGTTTACGACAGACCAGTTGTTTTTTTCTTTTTTTTAAAACGCTTTCATAGATTTCATCATCATTCAGCTGAAAGAGGTCCACTGCTGGACATAGGACTCCCCCAAAAGGGGGAGTTTGCTGTAATCGCCACGCTTGGCAGGCGGGTTGGCGATCGCAGTATAGTTGTTATAGTACTCAGAGAAAGCTGCTGCCCATCCTCTAGTGAATCCTTTAGTCGCCTTTTACGACACCCACGGGAAGAGATGGGGTAGTGCTATTCTTTGAGTTCGGCACTACACGAGACATCATTCATAGATTTATCAAACTCGAAAACAATTTACCATTTTTCGGGATTGCCCGACTAGTTTCGGACCCAAACGGAGTCCTGAATCATGAGCTGATCACGCGGCGAGGTCGCGAGTCGAAATCCCGAAAAATGCACGTGAGTAAACCGTAACTAATCATAAATATGAATGTGTCTCACGAAAGTTATAATAATAAAATTTACCATTATTTTTATTTATTTTCTGATCCCTCAAACTGCTCCATCATTGTTCCCGGCTTGACATTGAGTTTCGAGACACGCTGTATATTATCTGCACCGTGTGTTAGGCCATTGATTTAGGTGCCCGTGTTTTTGCCGAAGTATTTTATATCGAATTTCATTACGCCGACAACGATTCGCCGACGTAATGTTTGCCAAAGCAATATTTTCCCTGATTTGATTTTGCCTAATGATTTTAGCCACCATAATTCGGCTATCCCATTTCAAAACCTAGTAAGGGCTTAAAACGAAATTTTACAGGAGAGCGCATAAGCGTAAAATCGGTCAGCCTTTGAAAAGTATTTATGTTAGATAAAACCATGTGGTTAAAGTGACTTACTAGGTTTTTAAATGATCAGAGGCAGTGAATGGCACTTACTAGGTATCGATGCTGAAATATATCTGCTTATTATGTGAGTTTTAACGCTGGTGTTTTTGTATTTGGTAGAGACTTTCTAGGTTAGCAAGATTATGCAATAAAACGATTTTTGTAAAAAGCATCCCTTACTAGGTTTTGAAATGGGACAGCTGAATTGTTTGGCCAAAAACTCATTGACTGTTTTAGTCGAATACTTATTTGGCTATTGTTTAATTTGCCAAATAAGTATTCGCACAACATTATTTTTACACAGCGGAATGTAATGTTAATCTGACTCAGCGCACCCCGACTACACGTGGTCAGAGTCTGTCCTACCCCTAGAGTGTTATTTAAAAGCGTGGAGCCAGAAACTCGACCTCCCGAGCGTAGCGCTGGTCGAGTGTGCGAGCGAAGCGAAGGGGTGACACAGCGAGTCTTCTGGTGGAGAAAACCCAGAAACACTTGCATGCTTTCTTGCTTTCTTGCTTGCATGATGGGAAAATGAGCCATCTAATAAGTGTAAAGTGGCCAATAATATAGTTGACTAATGAAACAGTGGCCAACAGACTAGTCGACGTAACAAAAAATTACAAAAGAGAGGACTTTAATCATTCGGCGTTTTAATTATTCGGCGAATTGAAAAGTCGCGAAAGATAGTCGGCCAGATAAGAATCGGCTAATAATATTTCGATATTCCAACAGAGAACTCATTGATTTCTATTAAGAGCGATATTGTAAGATATGCGCTCAGTTGTAGATATCTTAAAGTATCTGCACCGTCTGTAACAGACATAATGAAAATAGCCAATTTTAATTCAAAGGAGACGCTATTTTATTTTGAAAGACGAAAACTGCATTCATTTTTTTTTTAAACAAAACGTTGCCCCACTCTAAGATTTCTCTTCTATCGTGGGTGCGTTTACAGACACAAATCTCACATACACAAACGCCCAGATCCGAAACAATCATCTGTAGGCCATACAAATTTTTGTTCCGTGTGGGAATCGAACCCACGACCCGTAGCGCAGAATGCCAATCGCTTAGCCACTGCACCAAACGTGTCGTCTGTTTTTGAAATGAAATGAAATGAAATTTATTCCACTTAAAATAGAGTACATTATGGTGTTGGGTGGTTTCAATAGTTCTTCTATTTTGCCACAAAGTGGCATGTGAAAATTTTAAAATGTATCAACATTAATGATTAATATCAACAACATTAATGTTAATTACAATACACAATAAAAATACAATGAAAAAAACAATAATGTCACAAATAATGTCAGAATAATTCATTTACCGCATAATATGATTTATCTAGAAGCCAGTTTTTAAGGTTTTTCTTAAACTGTACTAGTGGAAGTTGCTTAATTTTTTCATTGATTTTAAAGAAATCGATAGTAATGTCAGTTTTTTTTTTAATTTAACAGGATTTATTTTACTTGCCCCCCAGACACTGTCACAATAATCTTTGATATCAGTGGAATGTCTGGCATCCATTAAATTTCCGGCCGATTAGAAAGAAAATACGTCTGGTGCATGACGTGCGTATAAAAATACGAAAATATGTTAATTAGTATGTCGCAATTATTGTCGTCTATCTCGTTGCCAAGGTTTTGGATAATGGATGATGGATGATGTTGATAATCATTCACAAACATAAAATCACGTCTGTATTCCCCGAAGGGTTGGGCAGAGGTGTATTAGTATGTCATTTCACAGTTATCTTTCAGTCCCATGTAATAGGAGGAGAGCATTACACATCAACCGGGCATAAATCCAGACTCCGGGATGTGACTGAGGAATCCAACATGGTAAAACCCAATATCACTGCCCAACCTAGAGATCGAACACTGGACCTCACGCTCAGCAGTCGCGCTTGCGACCATTATACTAACAAGGCAGTCAAAAATATACAGGGTGTAAACGAATTCGTGTAATTCCTTCAAACCACATGATCTATTAATGGTATAGATTGACCTCGCACGGGATTTAGATTGATTAAAAATAAAAATTAACTATTTTTTTTTCCAAATTCAATTTTTATGTGATAGAAAATTTGGATGCCATGCATAAATGAATGAAGGCATGGCGACACAGCTGACGGGCACGACTAGCGCGATATCGCTCCATGCAGTCAGTTTACTTAGGGCGCTAAAATTACTCAGATACAGAAAATCTGGTTATTTTTATGAAAAAAGTATTTCTGCTGAAACTGAAAAAAAATATGGTTCATTTTTGAAAACTTTTTTTTGTTGATGATGAAAAAAACCTATGCAGGGTCAATCAGTGTCACCAGTAAGTAGATCACGCGGTTTGAAGGAATTACACGAATTCGTTTTCACCCTGTATATTTCATGTATTTTGTTTTTATTTATCGGTCACCCGGCCTACAGCGCCTAAGGCACGGAAAAGGCAGTACTACACAATAATTTAACATTATTAGACCATGGACAGTACCCATCAGTAGGTTATGATTGGTTAGGATGAGTGGGCCCAGGAAATTACTACCGTCGGAAGCCGTCGCATCTTTCTGCGAGGAGGTGATGGCGACCAAAGACGGAGCGGGGAGGGAGAGAGAGGCAGCTGCCACTCTCCCTTCACGCGTCAGACGCACCAGGCGCCGGCCACCGTAGTGTGTGGCCTGCGGGTGGCGGGTTAGGGGACCCATCACCCGATCAGTAACAGGCCCGAGAAGGCGGCGCGCAGTGTTCCGTGCGCGCTTCTCAGGAGGACGTGGGGCTAGGCCCCACAGTAGGAGAAGTCCGCCAGGGGCTGGCGGACCGTGGCCTGCCGGGGTCGCGGTGTATGCAGCTGCGAATCCTGCAACCCCGGCCAAGGGTCAGGAGAAGAAACACCGTGGGTTTTCATCCGGTAAGAGTCCGGCATACCCCTTCGCCTTCACCGGGCGAAGGGTATACATGAGGATTTTCGAAGCATTAAAAAAAAAGGATATGCATCTCTTAGAAGAACAAAACCTTCTCAAAAATGCACACCCTACAAAATCATAAACAACTATCGAATTTGAATGAGAAGAGATAATTTGGGAAACATACATAACAATATTAGCTGTAATACTGGAGACCGACCCTTAACATCTGTGAAAAAGACGAATCTGATGGCGACAATAAATAATGCCATTATTCGTTAAAAGATGAGTAGCACAACTTATTAATTTCGCTAATAAATTAGCCCCTTTCAGGCAACACCTGTTCTTAATTGCACCAAGAAGTTTCTTAAATGAAACATCATTGAACGTTATTATATTCCTGGATTGTGAGACTGGCGTAGTAGACAGACTTTTCTCTTCCTTTGTTGCAGAAAGTGGAGTTCATTGTGCGTACAGCTAAGGAGTGGAACTCCCTACCAGAGTCTGTTTCCCGATAGCTATAAAATAAAAATAATAAAATAAAATATGTTTATTTCAGGCATTATTGCCCATATTTTGTTAGTAAAATTAAAAACTTATATCTATGTTAATATACATTAATTGAGATATTTGCCGGGACTGCTCGATGCACCGTTTACATGCACATGAGTATGCACCCAGTGCTGCATTATTGGACAGTCCGGCTTATCACCAATAACCTTGAGAATGGTGTTGGTGCTCCCACGGACTCTGCGCATCAGTGACGCGACACGTTTGCGTATCACCGTGAGGAACCCGTCAGTGTGCGCTAGAGCAAACATGTAACCTTGGAGTTTTCAAATCTCGAGTGTTTGGACAAGACAACGATTGTCGGCTAGTTAGTTTATAAAAATGTGTTGGTTTTACACACAACATCATACCTTCTGTTTATGAGGGTAAGGATTAGCTACGCCCTATTGACGTAGAAACATACGGACCAAGGGTCTAGTACAAAATTCAAAAAATTTTTTTGTTCTCCATTTCTACGTTACCAGGCAGTTGTTTGGGGAAGTAAAATTATAACCTAAGCTAACTCAAAGTCAAATATTTTTTATTTCAAGTAGACCAGATCACTGGTCCTTTCAAAAGGTCAAAACTAGGTGTTCTACTAATACTACACCTATACCTACTACACTAACATCATGAGATTAGCAACAACAGAACTAAGGATGACCCCTAGTGGGACTCGGACCTCGGCTTAGAGCGTTGCTGGCGGCAAGTTGGGGGGAGACAGCTTGATGAGGGCTGAATTATCGGTGTGACTGTAAAATTCACGTGAAAAGTGTCCTGAGTTTACATACATTACAGAGCGCGCGGCAAGGCACATAATAACGCTATTACAATAAATTACGCATATCTATCGTTCGAATCGTGAATTCATTCAAAAACCCCATAGAAAAAAGAACTTTTAGTTTTTCCGGAATTTGCTAATTTTCTTGGCAACTTTTCCAATTTTGCTTTCCATAAAAAGCTAATTCGGACTATGACGAACATTAAAAAAGAAAACAAATCTGTCAAGCCGTTCTCAAGTGATACGCTCACCAACCAACAGCATCTAATTCTTATTTAGGTATATAGAAAGATAGATAATCATCTTATTTGCAACAAAACCCATTCTACAACAGACTTTAAACTGCCAAACCTTTTATGAACAAGGTCTCGTTAGAAACGACAGAAATCGCCTCGTTCCGCATACATTGCACGTTTCTACTGCTTAACCATAGCAAATTTATGAAACAATTCGCGTAATGTATATAAAATATCAGAGATCACTATCACGTACCCACTTTATTAGGCCTATAACGTACTCAGAGCGGTTTTTATTGTAGCAACATGTAAAATAGGTCTGTACGTAATAGCACCAATGCTTTTTCAACTGAATCTGTTTCGAGTTCATAGGGATGTTGGGTATATTATTTAAAAGGAAAATTGCGATTGCTGAATTTTATATTCGTGATAGCCTTGACCTTGCCTTCATCCAGGAGGGTTTGAGATCGACCCGGCCTGCACCTCTGACATTTCGAATTCATGTGCGGATCAGAATTTGATAATGATTTGCGTTATCGGTGAAGGAAAACATCGTAAGGAAACCTGCACACCTCCACCACTTTATGGAACCCTCTCGGCTCCATAAAATTCTCGATAATAAACCGGCTCAGAGCAACGTGCCTTCAGTCCAGAGGAAAGAGCAAGCAGACAAGGAGGGCTTCGTAACAGTGGAGAAGAAGCCAAGGAAGCCAACTTGCCGCAATCAATGTGGTACCGGACTGACAGGACCGAATATGCTGCTGCGTCCTGCAATACCGTCGACGAAGCTGTACGTTTCCCATCTGCATTACTCCACGAAGGTTGAGGAGATTGTGGAGTATATCAGAATAAAGACGAAGTGGAACTTGCGAGTAGAAATGTTGGAGTCGCATCATAACGTTAACTTCAAGTCGTTTGTGGTGCGGTTTCCAACTCAACACCAAGATTATCTTCATGAAGGAAGATTTTTGGCCGAAAGGTGTCGTATACCGACGTTTTCGCGGAAGGTTACGTGAAACCACGCAGCGCAACACGACGCCGTCATCACTTCGTGTATAATAGTTTTTAATATATATTAGTAGTCGTTTTAAATGTAAGTTTATGTAAGTTTAATAGTAGTAATATTGTATATGTATATCTATTAGTTTCGCCTAGCTTCCACGACACAGGGAATCCTAGTGTGGGAGCTAGTGCCAAATGTAAAATTGTTATTATGTAAGTTTATTGAATAAAAAAGTTATTAAAGTATTATTAAAGACGGTGAGTGTAGTCGGCTAATTAAGGCCGGTATGAAAGGAGACGAACGTGGTGATATCCTGGCGGTGATTGGCAGCTGTAATCAATGATCTTTGAAAATTATGGACCTTCACAACACACATCCAAATAGGAACACAACAATGCTGCTTGTAGGCAAAAATAGGTATGATGGTCGTTCCCGGACGAGCTCCTTCGTAAGCAGCTCCACTACTACTGACGTGGTCATAATACGGACACCAGAGATTGTAACGAAACGTTACATGACTAATCATGTTTTATTAATTGATGTAGTTCAAAAACCTTAAAACTATTAATTAATTAAAATCTATTCTTAAAACTAAATCTAAATAATAACAATTTTAACTAAACCAATATTTAAAAATAAAGGAACACATTTACAATAAATTAATGTTCGTTCTTTGAGTATAGTAGGTATGCATTTCCGAACGCGCGGCGCATCTAGTCGTGTGGGGAGTTTTTTCATAGCCTTATAAGGTGATACGTTTGCGCAGCTCGGCGCAGTCGCTACTAAGCTGAACCTGAGTGCACGTATCAATTATCACTAAATCGCGTCCCGTTGAAGCGCCCTAGCCGAGACGGACGTAATAAGTTAAATTAGTACATATTAAGTAGTACTTAATTAAAAGTGAAAGTTTTAAATTCCCGATTCTGGGTAAGTTTTGAATAGCACACAAATAATTACTAACATAATATCATCTCATGTTTACTAATTACTTTTCTGTGTTTTTTTATGTGTAATTCTATTTGTTCACATTGTGTTTTTTAACAGCATTTAAATCATTCAGTTCAATATGGAACCGCTATTTAGATGCAATAATTTACGAAGTTGCTAATAATGCTTCATCATGCAATTCGGTTTTCTTCTACCTTCTTATAAAAAAAAAAAATTAATATAGTAGTAATTTTTAAATTCTTAACGTTGCTTATGTTTAACTTAAATTTCAAATTTAGTTTTTTTTAACCGACTGCGGCAAACCCAAAGGAGGGTAATGTTTTGCGGCTTTCATTTCTTTTTTTCTCAAGCTTGCTTTTTCTCAAGCTTGCTTCGCTTTATTCTTGTAAACTCCGTTCTGATAAGTACCACCGCGACAAAGCTACTACATTAAATTGGGTACTTTCCTGTTGTCGTCGGTGCTACCTACCCCAGAACGGAATATTAATATAAAAGATTCTAATGAACTGGAACGGTGGTTTCCAGGAACTACGGCCAGGTTAATACTGCCCAATTAACCTTCATCGTACAAGATTACGGCATACGGCGAAGAAACAACATCCGTGGCGCGCTGAGCAAGTCGCCCGCTGCACCTTCCCGCCAATCTCGCCGCGCCATCGTGCATCATCGGCCACCCACCATCTCCGGCCTGGGAGGACTGCTGCCGAATTTCTGCAGGGAAGTCCCTTTCACTGCAGGTGTGACAACAGACGGCCGTAAACCCACGACCTTACAAATTTGTGTGCCTCCGCATAGTCAATCTTATTTTTATTATACGTTTTTTTTATTATTGGACTCACTCGTTTTTTTTTTATTTATTTAAACACCGTCCTAAATGACGATAAAACGGGTGGAGGTTACAAGATTCTTCGTCAGCAAAGAAAATATTATTTCAGGCTGCACAGCAGCACTTTAAAGGTACCCTTAAATGTTTGTGCAAACGGCTTGTGCAAACGTTTGCACAAATACACACATCAAAAGTGTCTAGGGATCAACATATATTTTTGCAATAACTTTTCTCCTGATTGATATTAATTAAAATTTTCTTTAAGGATTCATCAAATAAAGTGTTTTCGTTTGTCACAGTAACGATAAACCAAGTCACCTTTGCATTAATAAAGAAATTTGCCATTTTCCTAATAAAGGGATTTTTGACATTTGAACCACTAACACAAAAGTTCGAAAAAAAGACTGAAATAACAGTTTTCTTTAAAATTTTATTGGGTAACTTAAACAATTAATAATCCGTGTTTCTACCGCGAACACTAACAACACAAGAACATCGGTTTGGCATACTCAAAATGAGTTCATCCAAATCACGCTGTGGAATGGCCGCCCATGTTCGTTGCAACAACAAAAAAAGGTCTTCTTGCGACTGGATACCCTCCATATTCGGCAGAGCTCTTCTCTGTAGCATATCCCATGCATGCTCAATCGGGTTCAAGTCTGGCGACTGAGCAGGCCAGGGCAGGACATTGATGTTAGCTGCGGCGAGAGTCTGTCTTACAACTCTTGCGGTGTGCGGTCGTGCATTATCATGCATTAACTGAAATAAGGGACCGATTTGCGCTTGTAGAGGAACGATGACGTCTGATACAATCGTCTCAGCATAAATTTGAGCGTTGAGGTTGCCTCTGATCCAAATCAACTCAGTTCTTCCGCCGATCCAAATACCCGCCCATACCATGATGGTTCCACCACTATAAGGATGGACTTCCTGGCAGGATTTTAATCGCTGTTGGCGTCCAGGGGTTCTCCAGTGTCGTATACGTCTTGTATCCGGTCTCATACCAAAACGAGACTCATCAGAAAAGCACACGAAACGCCATTGTTCTTCTGCCCAATTTCTGTGTCCAAGAGCCCATTGATATCGAATCCTACGATTGTGCATTGCTATAGGTGGTACCCGTAGCGGTCTTCGGGAATGAAGGTTCACTTCATGCAAGCGGTTTCTGACTGTTTGGTCGCTAATTAAGTTCCCTGAAGAGTGATGAAGCCTCACGGCTAACATCATGGCGGTTATTGTTGGAGCTCTTCGAGTTAAGATTTGAATGTATCGGTCTTGTCTCCGTGTGGTGCAGCGATACCGTCCTCCATGGCGCTCAGCCACGGTACCAGTGCTTCGGTAACGTGTCCAAAGTCGACTGATAACACTCTGACTTGTATTCAGAGCTAAAGCCACAGTACGTTGCCGGGAACCAGCTTCTATCATTCCCACGGCTCTGAGCATTTCTTCCCTGCTTAAATGACGTCGCCGCTCCATAATAACGTTGGTTTTAATCAGTAGTAGGGAAACAGTAGCACTAATAATGTCTTCAATGCGTTGTATGTTTTTATAGGGAAAATATTGACAGCTGATTTTCATCTTTTACTCGAATTTGATTCACAGTTCCTGATTCAAATTATGAAATGCACCAAAAAGGATCCATATAAATTTATAAAATCATAAATTTATTACAAAGCCACATCTCAATCTCAAGAAATCCGCATAAAAATGCTTGATCCCTAGACACTTTTGATGTGTGTAGTAAAGTCGCAATGTTTTTTGCTTCACTCTAGGATTGCTCCTGTACCTGGTTGCGTTTACTGACACATATCTTCACATGCATAAACTCCCAGACCCGGATCAATTAACAGTAAGCCATAGAAATATTTTTTCCGTGCGGGAAGCAAACCCACGGCTCGTAGCGCAGAAGCCAATCGCTCAGGCACTGCACTAAACGTGTCGTCAAATAATTGTACCGCGGGGTTTTGCCATCTTAACGTACCTACGTGCTTATTTGTGCAAATTATAATTTGTGCAAATTACTTTTGTGCAAATTATCATTTGTGCAAATAAGATGGCGCTTGAAGCCAGACTATAACATCCAAGTTTCATTGTAATAGAGTCTGTAGAATACCAGCACTATTCTAATTTGATATATGAACGCATTATTACCACTTGTATAGTATCTACTGATGATAAAAGATTCAGTTAAGTTGTGATGTTAATTCCTTTGCAGAGCTAGCATCTTTAATACAAGCTGCAAGACTTAATTAAGTGAAACAATTTCTACAACTCATATAGACGGTGAAACAAATAAGAAGCGGTAATTGTTTCTTATCTTTAATTAAATTCAAAGCGTTATTTGTATACGTGGTTTTATTTAGTGATACGGACTTTGTTCATAGGTAATATGAACAAAATGCACTACCTAAGGTCCGTTTTATTTTTATCATAATTTAGTAGAGTAGATACTATGAGAATGTGTACCGATAACCTGTTGAAGATCGTGGAAGTCCGCTGGATGCGAAAAGCACAAGGCCGGTCGATGTGGCCATGCTTGAGGGAGGTCTATGACCAGCAGTGGACGTCTTTCGGCCAAATAAAGATGATGATAGTATAATTTTTGTAGTGTTGTATACAGGGACGTGTAATGTGTAGTATATCCACCATCTCAAAAAAATAAAACTCATAAATAAAAAAAGCTTTCTAGCGCTCAAATAAGTAAAACCTGATGAGATGATTCATTACTGCTACTCTTATTGTAGTCGGTTTAGCCCACTTACACACACACACCAGACTACGGGGCAAGAACTATAAGCAAGGTTGGATTTAGGGGGGGGGGGGGCACTGGTCCCCTCATGACGGTCGAAATCGACCATTCAATAACACAAGTTTCTATACAAGTGACAAGGATAATCCTTGTCAGTCCGTGCACAATGCTCCCAGAATTAAACCTGTAGGTATCCTCCCTTGACTGTAATTGCAAACTTTTGCACTACTGTCATCTGGCTGACCTATTTCTAAAAATCCCTACATATATCTACTCGATTTTTGGGATCGATTAAAAATCGAGAATAGTCGGGCTATTCATTTTTTTATAAAAGGTAAACAGCCGTTTGATCGTGAAACTCACACCGATAATTCAGCCCTCATCAAGCTGTCTCTAAGCCCCCGCCAGCAAAGCCCTAAGCCGAGGTCCGAGTCTCACTAGGGGTCGCCCTTAGTGCTGTTGTTGCAGGTAGGCATGATGTTAGTGTAGTATAAGTAGTTAGCTTAGGTTAAGTATTTTACTTCCCCACCATTGGCTGGAGACCCTTCACAGGCCTCACCAATAGTACCCGGTTAAGTAGACAGGGTCCGCAAGGACCTTCTACAGCAGTCCAATAGAAAAAAAAAACTTAAAATAAAAGTAAAAACCGACTTCAAAAAAAAACTAAAAAAAAAAGAGTGAAACAATTAGCTTGATATAAAATTTACAGATTCAGAAGTCAGTGGCATTTATTTGACTTAGGGCCGATTTTTCAATCGTCAGATAACTTTTACCTGAGGAATAAATATCATGCTTTGGCAGCTTTTATAAAGAAAATCTGTCAAAACGTCAAAAATATTCATCGAATACAAGTTATCTGACGATTGAAAAATCAGCCCTTAGTGTAGAATTGCACCGACTTCTGAAACTGTTAATTTTATATCTAAACATCAAACAAAGTTTTTTTATATTATTGATTTTTTCAACAAGCGCTAAATCAATTTCGATAAAATTTATATGGGACCATCTCTAAAGTATGGCCTACCAAACAAAAAAGAATCATCAAAATGCATTCATAATTGGCGGAGATATCGCGTAACAAACAAAAAAAAAACGTTCAGACGAATTTAAGAACCTCCTTCTTTTCGAAGTCGGTTATAAAGATCGTGAATCGTTCATCTTGCTTTAAAATACATTAAAAACACATTTTTAAAAGAAATTTAAGAATAAGTGTTAATAAGAATTCTAAAATAAAACAAAATAAACGTTTCGCGATACCCTTTTAAAGTTTTGTTTACCTTTTATACAAAATTTAAATTGCTGGGCTATAGATAGAGGCACTTTTATTTATTTGTGCTCGCTATCTTTTTAATGAGTTTTCACCTCTAGTGACATGGCAATACACCTCTAAATACCTTTACATGTTCTAGTTTCATCTTATTATAATTTATTACTATAAATAAATCATTCTGTAAGGTGATTTATAGTAGTTCTCAAAGTCACACGTGTAATATTTTTGTTAGTGAAGACGAATTGCGTTTAGTTACAAATTTTGGTGTAGCTAAACTATTTAATTGAAATTATATTACACTTTGCCACCTGGGTTGTACAAAAATTGTAGAATAACATTTCTTTCTTTAAGTTCTTCTATATTTTTCGAAAATATGAAAGTTTACTTGTATTATTATGATTAGTTTTTTTAAAGTAGGTACTGCACAAAAGAGTAAAAAAATGGCGGCGCCGCTAATCATACATTGTTAAAGGCAACTTAACTTTAAAAAAACTTTGGATAGACTTATTCATTTTAAATCAATTTGAGTGTCTTAATTCACATTCATCGCCTGATAAAACACTGATTGGCAGAGCTCTTACAAATATAAAAAAAACGATTATATACCTTTATGTCGACCTGTCGGGCTAACATACGCAGCGCGCGATAATTTTGTCGACGCATTATCTCATACCGAAACAAGATAAACCATACATTAACCCGTCTTGGTACACACGGCTACAGATCAAGCTACTTTTACCAGTATAAGCTGATCTCGCATTGTATAGGATTTCCTTACAGTGAGAGTTCAGTGTAAACTGGAATTGTATAGCTTGATGTGTAGCCGTGTGTACGAGATAATTCGAAAGTTATCTCATGTTAGGCTAGTATGTTCCACTTTGTTCACCCGGGTGAATAAAATCCACAAAATTAATAAAAAAAGTCGCCACTGTTCACCTGGGTGATTTATTTCGAAGGTGAACAAAGGACACCAAATATGTCGTATTACTTCACCTCCATGATATTACCTACGTGAAATGAATCCGAGGTGATATGAGGACTCATAAAATTCCACTTTGTTCACGCAGATGAACAAAGTGGAATAAACCGTTAGGCTGTTAGGCTAGCTGTGTATGTTGACATGATTAAAGGTACAAGTCCGAAACGGGCTTCAAACTGCAACCGCATCGCCATCGGAATAGCGCCTTTAAGGTGTGCACTTTAAAGGTGCTATTCCGACAGCGACTGCAAAACTGCAACCGCAGACCGCAGCCGCAGATCGCACCGCAAGCGATACTACTTTTGCAGTTTGCGGTCTGCAGCTCGTCTCGGGTACCTTTAATAGTCGGAAATCGCCAACAAACAGTGAGTGAGCAAATAATTTTATGCTCGATCCTTCTGTGTATTGAGAAAAGCCCTTTACATTATTACATCCTAGTAATGAAACGTAAAGAAAACCTACATAAACACAAGGTTTTATATCGAAGTACCTTTCAAAAACAAAACCGTAACTAATACGTATATAGCACATATTTTCGGGCACACAACACAAAACAATTGACAGAGCGTACTAAACCAATCGTAAAATGTTTATTTCTGACGCTTGTTAAGGGTCCCATGTGTGAGCGAATTCCTCACGGCTTTTCCTGTACATGGTAACTGGACTTTTAATACAGAATTGGATGTTGTTACGACACTTTTGTGATGTAAGTGTCACATAATACGGCTTGATATCGAGTGCTGCTATACCTTTTTCAGCGTAAGGAGATTTTCTACAAAAAGTTTCTATACAAAAAATATAAAATATAAAAAACTTGCATATTAAAGGCTGTAAACGAATTCGTGTTATTCCTTCAAACTGCGTGTTCTACTGGTGACCCTGCTTAGGTTTTTTTTTAGAGTCAACAAAAAAGTTTTCATAAAACGAAACATGGTATTCTCCGAGTAATTTTAGCGTCCCCAGTTAACTGACTGCGTGGAGCGATATCGCGCTAGTCGTGCTCGTCAGCTGTGTCGCCGTGTTTTCAATCATTAATGCACGGCATGGAAATTTTCAATTACATAAAAAAATGCGAAAAAAAGTTTATTTTTATTTTTAATCAATCTAAATCCCGTGCGGGGTTAATCTATCAATACCATTAATAGATCATGTGGTTTGAAGGAATTACACGAATTCGTTTTCACCCTGTATAGCTAGTTTACGGTTTTTAACGATGTCGTTTACGTATTTTCGATAGCAGTCTCCTTGCTGCTAAAATTTACAAAATTACCGATATATCAGGATTCATATTACGATGAACAGAGTATAGTGAACTGGTGGTGGTTTTAGAAGAAAAAAGAAAGAAAATCAATTTATTCATCATGGAAATTGACACAGTAAATATTATAATACCAACAGGTATACTTCCGCGCTAACGAAGAACACAATAACTATTTTAAATATTTTACTCCTTTTAGTATTTCTTTGAAGTCGGTTTTTACTTTTTTTAAAGTTTATTTTTTATTAAATACGTTTTAGTGTCATAATTTTAACCCCCTCCTTCATAACCCTTCTTTTTGGCTTTGACGTAGTCGGGCATAAAAGGTCCTTTCAAATGATACCTTACACGATATAATGAAAACATTCCAAAGGGGGGGAGGGGGGGATACGCACCCCCTCCTCTTTTCAAGTAGTCAGTTCCCAACAACAAATATAAACAAAGCAATATTAGTAATTTGAGAATTTTGCTTTGATCTGATGAGGAGTTCCGTTCCATATCTCTGAAGTTCATGGTCTGATTATAACAAAATTTTAATGGGACCAATCGGGAAGTATACCCTTTCGAACAAAAAAAGAATTTTTCAAATCGGTTCATAAATGACGGAGATATGAGGTAACAAACATAAAAAAAAAAAACAACTGAATTGAGAACCTCCTCCCCAAGTAGGAAAAAAGTTGTATAATATTAGAATTATACAACTAACAGACATGTAAAGGCTTTATAACAGTTTTGCAGCAACTAAACAGTTGTAAAGTAGTATTCACTTCGAC
Source organism: Amphipyra tragopoginis (assembly GCA_905220435.1). Classification (NCBI taxonomy): domain Eukaryota; kingdom Metazoa; phylum Arthropoda; class Insecta; order Lepidoptera; family Noctuidae; genus Amphipyra; species Amphipyra tragopoginis. Next base: position 5,800,525 of record HG991999.1, on the reverse strand, counting down.
GCATTAGTTATATACAATTTAAGTCATGTTAATGTGTCTGGTAAACGTCATCTCAATGATTTTATGTGACGGTTTTATAACGTTAAGTCGAGTAAACGTTTCAGTCAGAAAATAGTGATGAGTCGCCATGTTTTGTAAATTTAGAACCTTTTATTCAACACTTAAATAACAAACTGTGAAGTAATTATTTTATAGTTAACTATTATAAAACCGTCATACTAGGTCGTATACTTTCACCTTTAAGTAACTTTTAGGTTGAAACGTTATTCTAATACAACTTATTTAAGTCAATTGATTATTTAAACAACAATTAGCAACTTTTATATAACTCAGTCGCCATTTTATATTAATATGGATTTCAAAAAGTGAAAAAAAATTAAACGAAGTGGTGGTTTTAGAAGAAAAGTAAATAAAAATCATCAATTTTTATTGTTAAATAAAGCAACAATACGTACATTTAATCTGGAAGAAACTGTGCCTAGCCAAGAAGAAAGTGGTAAAAATGAAAGTGGTTCCTTACATTTTTATCTTGGCACCGCTGATAAAACTAACTTTCCCCTTTCTAAAGTTTGGCGTATAAATATATCACCATGATATCCCTGTAAAAATACAGAAGTTTTCCCATGACTATACACAAACGTTTTTCTATTTTCCAACAGAACCCTAATTGCAACCGTCATGGCGGACGCCATAAGTCGTATAAAAACCTGTATAAGACCAACAGTTATATACATGTCTAAATGCAGTCGCCCAATGTCTATTGGCAATATGGCGGAAACTATTGATGACAATTAATGTATTTTATTTTTATAAACAACTAGCTGTACCCGCATGCGTTGCAATGCACTTTTTCCTACTTACTACCTACCTACTACCTACCTACTACCTACCTACTACCTACCTACTACCTACCTACTACCTACCTACTACCTACCTACTACCTACCTACTACCTACCTACTACCTACCTACTACCTACCTACTACCTACCTACTACCTACCTACTACCTACCTACTACCTACCTACTACCTACCTACTACCTACCTACTACCTACCTACTACCTACCTACTACCTACCTACTACCTACCTACTACCTACCTACTACCTACCTACTACCTACCTACTACCTACCTACTACCTACCTACTACCTACCTACTACCTACCTACTACCTACCTACTACCTACCTACTACCTACCTACTACCTACCTACTACCTACCTACTACCTACCTACTACCTACCTACTACCTACCTACTACCTACCTACTACCTACCTACTACCTACCTACTACCTACCTACTACCTACCTACTACCTACCTACTACCTACCTACTACCTACCTACTACCTACCTACTACCTACCTACTACCTACCTACTACCTACCTACTACCTACCTACTACCTACCTACTACCTACCTACTACCTACCTACTACCTACCTACTACCTACCTACTACCTACCTACTACCTACCTACTACCTACCTACTACCTACCTACTACCTACCTACTACCTACCTACTACCTACCTACTACCTACCTACTACCTACCTACTACCTACCTACTACCTACCTACTACCTACCTACTACCTACCTACTACCTACCTACTACCTACCTACTACCTACCTACTACCTACCTACTACCTACCTACTACCTACCTACTACCTACCTACATGATGTCGAACGGGATAAAAAGTATCCTATGTCCTTCTCCTGGCTCTAAACTACCTCCCTGCCAATTTTCATCTAAATCGGTTCAGCCGTTCTTGAGTTATAAGTGAAGTAACTAACACGACTTTCTTTTATATATATAGATATTGAAACATCAATATTATGAAGGCCCATTAAAATATTTACAAAGATAACCATACATATCATCGAAAAATTTTAATTCCCAAGTATAAGTCACAGCTGTTCATCTTCCACCACAAGAAGCTTTCTTTACAATAAATTAATAAATAATAATGGTTATTAAAACGTTTGACTTATTTTTTACAAGTTTTATCACAACATTATAAATTGTCACAAAAGTTGTCTTATAACCACTGATCGACCACCAGCATAAAAATGTCTATACGATGATATAGTTATGTAAGAGTATTATTAGAAACTATTACAAAACTTACCAGTTACACTTACAACGTCTACGTGATTTTTACTCAACGTTATTGTCGCTGACGCGACTGCAAAACGACCCACCCTTACACGATTTAAATGTTATATAATCTGCGCCCAAACCCGCGTTATATTAAAGTGTATAAAACTATTATAAAACTATTTCAAAAGGCTGAAAGTTAAATAAAAAACGTTATTGTACCATTTATATGACATTATTTTCCTACTTGGGTCCTTTTTGAAGTCGGTTAAAAATAGTAGCCCACCGTCATCGGGAACAGGGTCCAAGCTACCGGCGCGGCGGCGGTCAGAGCTCCAGAGAGAGAAACTACCTAACAATACGCGCCGTGTCCAGAAGTACCGATTTCTGTACCGAGCCCTTGATCCAGCCGCCTAACGAGAGCCTCACCAGATGTTGGTCGAGGCTATTGGCTATTCAGGCTTTCACGCCCTACCGCCGGCCTCGCCACCGTCGGGGCAGTCCGGCCGGTGCTCGAGCGCTGGCTCGGGAGGAGGCACGGCTCCCTGTCGTTTCGGGCGACGCAGGTGCTCTCGGGGCACGGTTGCTTCGGGAAGTACCTGTGTCGCATAAACAGGGAGCCAGACGCCCGGTGTCACCACTGCGGCGATTGCCGGGAGGACACGGCGTGGCACACGCTGGCAGAGTGTGCCGCTTGGGAGGAGCCGCGCCGTGCCCTCATCTCAGGAGTAGGCGGTAACCTGTCGCTGTCGGCCGTGGTCGAGTCCATGGTCGACAGCGAGGAGTCCTGGGACGCGGTGGTGTCCTTCTGCGACACGGTCATGTCGCAGAAGGAGGATGCGGAAAGGGTGAGGGAGATCACCTCCACTCACCCGGCCCGCAGCAGACGCACCGGGCGTCGGCGGAGGGCGGACAACGCCCTCTTCCAGCCCCCCTAAATGGGTCCAGGGGCGACGGACTTGGGGAAGTCTGTCGCCCCCCACTCATCAGGACCCGAGGCGGCGGCGCGAAGTGTTCCAAGCGCGCCCCTCTTAGACGGCGCGGGGGGAGTCTAACACCTCACTCCCCCCGCTAACCCGAGGAGGCCCGCTGCGGCGGGCCGGCACCAGCCGGGGGTTGCGGAAGTGTCGTAAGTTCCCGCGACCCTCGGCGCAGGTGTGAGATGGAACACCGGGGTGGTTTTAGTCAGTAAGAGTCTGACAGACCCCTCCGCCCACCGCAGGGCGGAGGACATCCATGAGGATTTCCACCCCGAAAAAAAAAAAAAAAAAAAAAAGGCTATTGGCTATTAAGCTATTGGCAACAATGACTGCTGAGTCAATCTCCCACATGTCTACAACCTCGCGTACCAAGTCAATTTACATTTACCTACTAATATTTTAATGATCTTTTCTGCTACTAGAATAATAATTTCAGCAACCAATTCCATCAGTTTCATATCTGACACCTGTGTTAAGAACCCCAGTGACTCATTTATGGCGTTGGCATAAAATAAAATATTCTCCTCTATCTGGGGAGTTGAATCACAACGAAACAAATGACAGTGTCAACATAGCGACTCCTGTTCATTTTGTGTTGTGCACCTTTTATTTTTCATTGCATCCCGCCACCGAGCCGCGGAGGGAAGCGGGAGGCTGAGGCTGCGAAAACAGCGGGTTTGAAAGTTACACCTAAAGTTACTAAACATGAATCGCTTTGCAATTTGGCATATGGATCGTAGGAAGGCTACAACCACAGTCTACCTATATCTTACTCCTTAAAGTCGGTCAACGTAGAACATTGTCGCTGAGCAATCGTGCGGGGGGTTGCGGAGTGAAGGGGCGGAGGTTATGTCCCAAGTAGCCATACTGCATACTTGGGACATAACCTCCGCCCCTCATAATTTTGACATTTCATAGGACCTGTCAAATGTATGGGCGTTAACCCACTGTATGTAGGTAGTAAGTAGGTACACTGTGCTACAACTATGCTACGTTATGAAGACAAGGATTTATTTTTAGTAAGAAATGCACGAGTCATAATTATTTAAAACAATAGGGGTCGCGGTAACTTAGACGGAATTAAAGGACACAGGGGTCCACAATGACCAACCACAGCAGTCGAAAAAAAAAAGTTTGCCGGTCTGTCTCAGAAGTACAATCACGAAGAGAGGACGCGCGTGTGCAACTGGACGCTACGGCCGTGTGAAATAATGGTACAGCGCACCGACGCCGGCTGCCCGGCAACTGGAACGTGTGAAAAGGCGCTTTCGGTGAGATTGCGGTGTCTGTCCGTCGATTTGTTCGTCAGTGATTAACTACTATTGCTATCGACTTGAAATTTGGCATAGTTGCAGAAATAATTTGTCCGCACCAAAAATTGGTGTTAAAATTTTGGGTTTTTCAACTCCTTCAGTCACACAGCGCAATGATACCTACCTTATACCGTGTCCTTTAATTCCCTCTAAGTTACTGCGACCGCTATTGTTTTAAATAATTATGACTCGTGCATTTCTTACTAAAAATAAATCCTTGTCTTCATATCGTAGCATAGTTGTAGCACAGTCTACCTATATCTTACTCCTTACAGTCGGTCAACGTAGAACATTGTTGCAGAGCAACCGTGCGGGGGGTTGCGGGGTGAAGGGGCGGAGGTTATGTCCCAAGTAGCCATACTGCTTACTTGGGACATAACCTCCGCCTCTACATAATTTTGACATTTCATAGGACCTGTCAAATGTATGGGCGTTGACCCACTGTATTTGTAGTAAGTAGGTACACTGTGGTTGTAGCCTTCCTACCATCCATAGGTCAAATTTCAACATTGTAGAGAAATTGTAGATGACCCTTGGGGACCCCTTCTACGTAACCGTGCAGTTATTGACGAGTCCTGAAGGGTCTCCAGCCAATAGACCAGCTGGCGCAGAAAGCTTGCGTTTTACTCCATACACCACTATCAGTCCAGCTGCCGGCTAACCGGGAAACGGGGACCGTACAAACAGTGGTAGTTCCGGCGCGCACCCGGCGACCGCTTGCCGGGTTAATTAAGCTGGTGCGTGTGAAAGCGAGCCTACATACCAATACACTTCGCCACCGGGGATCCGGCGCCGACTACTGGCAGCCAGAATGCGTGAAAAGACACTAAGTGTTTTGGCTATTTAAGTGCGGAACCCTAATAGGAATCTTCTATCTTCTATATCTATAAAAGGAGAAGCTGACTGACTGACTGACTGATCTATCAATACACAGCCTAAACCGCTGGGGTTAGAAACTTAAAATTTTGACAGTAGGTTCCTTTTGTAACGTAGGCATCCACTAAGAAGGGATTTTTCGAAATTCAACCTCTAAGGGGGTGAAATATAGGATTTAAGTTTGTATGTAAATCCGTAATTTTTGTGATAAGAAACATGAAATTAAATATTATGGTTTCTGGTTAGAAATAAATGTACACATGTTTAAGCGTTTTTGGAAAATCTACCCCTAAAGGGGTGAAATAAGTGTTGAAAGTTTGTATGAGAAATCTGGTATTTTTGAAGTAAGAAGCATGAAATTAAAATATTTAGGCTTTTGGTGAGAAATAAACATATACGTGTTTGAGCGTTTTTGGAAAATTTACCCCTAACGGGGTGAAATGGGTTGTTAACATTTGAATGAAAATCCTTATTTCAGGGGTAAGTAATTAACTTGTTGGCAAAAACAGTTAAACACTCTTCAAAATAAATAATAAAAGCCGAACTTTTTGGAATTTATAACTAGGTAGGTACTACACTTAAAAAGGGGGTGAACGCGGGTTTAGAATTACACGCAAGCGAAGCTGCGGGCAAAAGCTAGTTAGCACATAACCATACTATACGTTACGTAAGTCACTACGATGTTTATCTTTGTTCCTAAAAACCCATATCTTAAACAAAATATGACTCTGAAATAATATCTCGGAGTAACACTACTACTTTATAGGTTCCTATTTCATCTTATTTATTAACTTGTTTGGGACTGCAAGGACTATTTGTTAGTAAAATATATGACAAGCAATTTCCATATCTTCTGAATATATAACGATGGTGCCAATTCTGTTGTGCACGACCTAAACTTAATTTAGGCTATTGCCGTCTTTTTCACTCAGATAAAACAAAATAGAGATTGATGTAAACAAGAGCTGTCAAAATTTACCATTTACACGGGTCGATTTTAGCCGTATGGCAAATCACCAGTCGCATCGTTTGTAAAAATCCAATCGCCACACCATTTACACCGGTCGACAAAAATGGCATGCGACTTGTTCATTTCTAGCGGAACACCAACAGAGTGCAAAACAGACTTCATGCGGCGGGCGATCGCCTGCAACTGACCATTTACACGGCCGATTTTAGTCACCCGCCGCATGCAGCTTGTCGGCACACAGCAAAAGTCGGATGGCACCCAACTTTGGTGCTTGCGATTTTAGTCACTTGCGGCCTAATCGAATTATCATTTACATTTAGACGGTCGATTTTCGCCGTGCGGCCTAGCCGTGCGGCGAAAATCGACCCGTGTAAATCCCATATTAGACTAGCACTGCTTCTTAAGTACCTATCCCGGTTTGAAATTATTGCTGATGAATAGCTCTCCTTTCACATTGAATATACCCACTACGGCCCCTGTGAGACATGTCGTGACATTATAGACAGAGATAAACAAATAATTCCAACAATAACAAAAGCATAAATATTACCCGTCACTCTCATAGCCCCATCCAAAGAAATGGCCGTCGCGTTGACGATACTCGTTCCCGGGGCAATGATAAGCGAAATAAATGAGATATCTCCGTGCCGGGACAGCGTCGATACTGGCCAGAATGAATTCCTCGTCGCGAGTAATTGTACCTACGCTGCGTTGTAAACGTATAACAGTAATTTCACTCGGGTACATCATATTTTACGCGTCTCAGGTATTATGTTTAGGCTGGACATCCACCAGAGCTGTGCGAGGAATGTGTAATGTGTTAATGTGTACAAATGATCATCTACCTCTTCCAAACACCATATATTGACTGACTGGTAGGCGCATATTTTCAAATCTTCGCACACATTCCTAGCAACACATTCCTCGTAACACATCCCATATGAACAAAAACCTCGCTCCGCTAAGCCCATATCCACCAGAGCTGCGCAGAGCGAAACTAGGTAAATGAAGTGATTCTATTGGTGCTTACAAAACTCATTCCTCGCTACGCAGCTTAGCACAGCTCTGGTGGATGCTCAGTCTCTGCTCACACTGAAATTTGACGCCAACATACTTAAAGGCTTGGGTGATGATTTGTTATGCCTAACCTTTTTCCATGTGAGCAACTACTATCAGACTTCCGCAACCCAGAATACTCAATTCATAAACTGTAATAACTAACATAGGTATTTAATAAATTGCAGAGTAGTCGCGTCGTGTAAAAAAATATCTTAATAATCAATAGCGATTCATTTCAATCATGCAAACAATATATTTGGTTTTATTGTATTGGAACTGTCTGGACCTACTGATCTCAAGATAAGGATTGTAAATAACCAACAATTTCGTCATTTTACTAATGAAGGCTATCAGCGTTGACATAATACCAAATTGCTTTGCAGAATGTTTTCCAAAATAAGTTACTGTGAGCTGATCGCCACCGATGGCTATGTAAAACCTCGCCCTCCGTCCCCTTCAAATTACTCGTAGATGTAGGTAATAATAGGATGGACTTTGTCGGACTGCGTGTCGCGGCGAGTTGCAGCATGCACGCACTATTTGCGCCAAACATTTGATTTTTAACCGACTTCAAAAAGAATGAGGTTCTCAATTCGACAGAAGGTTTTTTTTTTGTTTTTTTTTTTATATTTTAACGCGATATTTCCGCCAATTATGAATGGATTTTGATAATACTTTTTTGTTTGGTAGGCCATACTTCAGAGGTGGTCCAATATTTTATCGAAATTGATTCAGCGCTTTTTGAAAAAATCAACAAAAACGAAAAAACTTACTTAGATGACGTTTTGGTTTTTTCCCTTCAGCAAAAGTGATCACAGAAACATTAGCCAAGAACCAAGAAGATTGCATGCATTTGTAAGGATCCGTCATGATAAATTATACATTAATACCTATTCTTAAAGAAAACTACCTAGTTGCTGGAAATATTACGCAACCGTGTCATTTAAATTTGTAGTCTAAACCTAAATTTATGGCACTAAACGTATTTAATAAAAAACTTTAAATAAAGGTAAAAACCGACTTAAAAAAACTAAAAAAAGAGTGAAATAAATAGCATGATATAAAATTAACAGTTTCAGAAAAAAGTCGGTGCAATTCTACACTGAAACAAATGAAAGCCTGAAACTGTTAATTTTTTATCATGCTAATTATTTATATTTTTTTTAGTTTTTTTTAAGTCGGTTTTCACTTTTATTTAAAGTTTTCTTATTTAAAGTTTTTTGGGCCAAGCATTTGATTTTCTTTTTACACTATTGTTACAGGTTTGAGTGTTGTATGTTTTTAAGGGCTTGAAGCATCCTTTACAAGGTCAGAATCACATAGTAAGATTAGATAGTAAGATTTTTAATATTAACAATCTATGACAGGATGTCAGATTACCTATCGTTGGTAGCCTAATGTGATTGTGATTATAAAGAATCAAATATGAGCATTGATTAAATTCGCTTGTATTATTCCTAACTAACAACAACAACATTATACAAGGTTACTCGGAAAAGGGCCACTAATCCGCGAGCTATTTCTTTAAGCGTAAGTTAATCAGTGATGACTATTTTTGCAGTGCCCGACAGGGTCCATGATGATCAAATATCTTTTGTAAAATCTTGTAGTACATTATGTATAGCAATAAAATATTGAGCATTGAGTAAATATTGAGTATTGACTGTTTTTAAACAAGTGTTACAAAATTCGGTATTTTTAATTTCTCCGAAAAATTGTTATGATTTTAGTTTTTCAACAATTCTTCATTGCTTTAGGCCCTGCGCAGACGGCACACTTTTTGTGCGATCGAGTCTGCGGCGCACAAAAAGTCTGCATGGCGCGCAAAAAGTCGGTCGCGGATTTTTCACAGACTCAACGCACACGACGCACATCTTCGATCATTTTGTCGGCAGAGCTGTAGGGACGCAGACGCTATGGAAATCGTGCAGAGATCGCGAAGTATTATTTTGTACGTGAAGTACAGAAAAAGAAGAAGAAATAGAGAATTTTGGGTACATCCTTTAATTTCGGAAAGATTACTGAAGGGACAGTTCCATACTAAACATTCAATTCTGAAACAACATCCGGCAATTTTTTTCAAATTTTATAAATTGTCTGTTACTACATTTGATGAGTTGCTATTTATTTTGAGACCTGCTTTGACTCATTCAGAAACAACAATGAGGAGGTGCCTTCTGCCTTAGAAGTATCATAAATTGCTGGTCTGTTTTGTATTTCTTGAATTAACATAGTTACATCGACCTCTGGCGCCATGATAATAGATCGCGTGCGTTACGTCCACCCCTAGCAAATGCAGATTGCCGACTAAAGTGTGCGCCGTCTGCGTTAGCGCGCGTTGAAGCAAACGTTCAATTTTTTTCACACACTTTTTGTGCGGAGCGGCGCGCCGCGGCGCGGTGCGGTCTGCCCGAATTACACGGATTTTTTGTGCGCCGGACTTTTTGCGCGTCGTGTGCGTTACTGCATATAATTGCATAGGTTCTATTTTCACAGACTAAAAAGTGCGTCACGGATAGTCTGTCGTCTGCGCAGGGCCTTAGTTACGAATTTAGTAAATAGAGCTTATAATTCGTGACCCCAATATATTACCTAAAATGTAAACACAACTGATCAAAACTGAGGATAGATAGATTTAGCGTGTTTTTATCAGCAGCTTCGCTTGCGTGAAATTTTGAACCCGTTAAGTGACGATTTTCCACACAAACTTTCATCCCCTATTAAGATAGGGGATGAAAGTTTGTGTGGAAATCGTCACTTAAAGGATTTTTCGAAATTCAACCTCTAAGGGTAAGCCCTTAGAGGTTGAATTTCGAAAAATCCTTCCTTCCTTATTCCTTATCTGCATTATAAAGGGAACCTCTGTGCACAATGTCAGCTTTCTAGGTCCAAGGGTTTGGGCTGGGCGTTGATGAGTCAGTCAGTCAGGACTTTTCTTTTTATTTATATAGATTTGGAACGCTATTTTTCATAAACTGTTGACTATTGTGGAAAGTTGTAGAACAAAGGTTATTTTGGGTACTTTAATACGTTCAGTGTCGGGTGCTCTCCAGGAGGGCGCCCTGTAGTCGCATTCGCCATGCAGGATGCCCTCGTGGAGGGCTCATTTTAATGTAAGTTATTCTTGGAAAATGCACCGTCATGAAAGAAGCAAACACCTATTTTACGACGTAGTAGTGTATTTTTACGGTTTTTGGTAAAAAACCCTCAAGGAGAGTTCACTCTTAGCGCAAAAGTAATGCCCTGAACCATCCTGGAAGGTCCACTAGCAATATGTATGGTGGCATGTCGTATGAGCTCTATGAAAAGTATGGTGGACTCGAATGTGTTAACACGTATAGTAAATTATCTCTGGTCCTGTAGTTTATAATCCTGAAAAATTGTAATATTATAAAACAGACGACTCTCAAACATAAAGCTGCTTTAGTTTTCTGAACATTGTCTGTCGTTGTACGGAGTTTTGTTTAAAACAAAGATTTACGACAACATTGTTTTGAAGACTGTCTGCATTACTTTATTCATGTAGCGATGAGACAAACAGATAGCTTAATATTTTCTCGTGTGGAAATAAGCTAGAATATAAAATTTTCTCACCGCACGCTGGGAATTGACTGGTGTTGTAAGGTTCAACAAAACCCAGCACGCGACGTGGTAGAATTTTTGTACGGTCCGCCTGGCTAGCTGGCTCTCTCATATTAAAGTCCAGCGCAAAATAGTTTACTGTGTTCCGTCATGTGTATTGTGAGAGCCAGAGCTGTACCTAGTGTACCTACTACCTACCTACGGTGTAGGAGAGTGCACCTCGTTTTGACGTTTTAAAAGTGCCTGTAATCTGGTCTGTTTGAAATAAAACTTTGACTTTGACTAAGAGGAGTATAGAGGAATCCCTCTATGTCTCTGTTAAGATCATGGCACATTATACCGGCACCGCAACTGCACAGCTGCAGCACGGCGTCGCCTCGAATTTAGGCTACGGCTAGCCGCCAGCGCGCTAACTACGCGTCGTCCGCGAGGTGTAAGCTACACTCCGCGCGAAGGCCGCAAGGTGCAAGCTTGCTGTCACCGCGATTTTTTTTTTCTCTTAGGCTGCTGTAGGTCGTCCTAGGAGACCACTTCTACGTAACCGGGCAGTTATTGGCGAGACCTGAAGGGTCTCCAGCCAATGGGGGGGGGGGGGGGGAGTAAAATACTTAACCTAAGCTACTTGTACTTTTTTTTTTTTTTTTTTTTCGGGGTGGAAATCCTCATGGATGTCCTTCGCCCTGGGGTGGGCGGAGGGGTCTGTCAGACTCTTACTGACTAAAACCACCCCGGTGTTCCATCTCACACCTGCGCCGAGGGTCGCGGGAACTTACGACACTTCCGCAACCCCCGGCTAGTGCCGGCCCGCCGCAGCGGGCCTCCTCGGGTTAGCGGGGGGAGTGAGGTGTTAGACTACCCCCGCGCCGTCTAAGAGGGGCGCGCTTGGAACACTTCGCGCCGCCGCCTCGGGTCCTGATGTGTGGGGGGCGACAGACTTCCCCAAGTCCGTCGCCCCTGGACCCATTTAGGGGGGCTGGAAGAGGGCGTTGTCCGCCCTCCGCCGACGCCCGGTGCGTCTGCTGCGGGCCGGGTGAGTGGAGGTGATCTCCCTCACCCTTTCCGCATCCTCCTTCTGCGACATGACCGTGTCGCAGAAGGACACCACCGCGTCCCAGGACTCCTCGCTGTCGACCATGGACTCGACCACGGCCGACAGCGACAGGTCACCGCCTACTCCTGAGATGAGGGCACGGCGCGGCTCCTCCCAAGCGGCACACTCTGCCAGCGTGTGCCACGCCGTGTCCTCCCGGCAAAAGCTACTTGTACTACACTAACATCATGACTACCTGCAACAACAGCACTAAGGACGACCCCTAGTGGGACTCGGACCTTGACTTAGGGCGTTGCTGGCGGGGGCTTAGGGGGGGGGAGAAAGCTTGATGAGAGCTGAATAATCGGTGTGAACTGTCACCGCAAATACAGTAGTTATAGCTTATAGCGCATTTTTGTAAAAGGGGCGCGGGCGACGTTGTTTCGCTCGCGACTCGGAGTCGGCGCGCAGTAAGCATGCGGTCCGCTCGCTCACACCGCGCGGGTTCCGAGTTGAGTTGTATGGTAGCGGCAATCGCACTGACTGTTTGCCGTTGGCTTTTTCATATTGATATTATGAACTATACGACACACGATTTAATAATCTAATTTGAATGACAAGTCAATTGCTGGGTTGGAGCGGTGCCGTTGCGGTGCCGGTATAGTATGCCATAACCTTTACTTGGATTCGTGTGCTCCATCTTAGACACCGTCTGCCGACATCAGCCTCCCGATTCAGAACCTTTTCGATAAGCAGTTGTCTACCGATTCGGTTTGTTATCTCGTTCTGTCTACGATTCTCGTAACCAGAGAAAAAGAGATAGCTTACCGAATTGTTCGACAACTAACTAATCGAATCGTTCTGAATCAGGGGGCTGGTGCTACCATGGTCAAACGCGACCTCCTTTCCGACTAGCCTTGTATAACAACCAAACTCGAGGTTCATATGGCTACCCGGAAACATTAGGCCACTAGACCTATCAATGTAAAAATAATTAAAGGGAAAACCAAATAGACAGACAGGTCATTAATCACAAGATATTCTATTATGATAATTTGTTGATACAGTCAACAAAAGAGTTAGGTATACAAGCAAACAACAGATATCAGTGTACTACGCAGGCAATTGTCTAAAACTACTAACTTGTCGTTGAAAAAACTGTTTTGTTATAAGTAACACAATATTACGATATTAGTTACATAAAAAAAAAAAAAAAAAAAATTGTAAGTACTTAGCTATAAAAATTATATTTGAATATTTGTACACCACATGTTGTGGTAGAATGTATTGAACTCAACAAAATATTAACACCATACTATGTAAAACTACATTCTTACAAATAAATAAAATTCTAATTCTAATTCTAAAAGTGACAACGTAACTTGAGTTACCGGTAAACGAATTAATAAACTATCTGTAAACAAGCGGTTCGCTAATTTAAATAAACATTTTGTTTACTAGTAAGCACAATTTGGCTAAATATGTAATTACTATACTAGTTTTACTGTTCATTTATTCAATGTAACTTTTTATACACAAGGCACGGTCAGACAAGCGATGGCAAAGACTTGGCCACTCAACACACACATAATTTTGTTAAAATACAAATGTAATTAGTTGCCTGTATACTTACTTTTTTTTGTTAACTGTACTTACGTTACGTCAATAATCACACGTTTGTTGATGGGCGTTCTAGCGAGTTCTATCTAAAGATTGGAGACTCGGAAAAACCTTGGATTACATTATTAGTATCGGTCAAAAGTGTGTCGGCAAGGGTACAACTCACGACGGTACAGTATGAAATCTCGAATAAGAAATGTACACTCGTTCAATGTATTTAAAACTCAGCTCAGCCAGTATGTTACATCTGGAAAAATAAATGCGTTGGGCGGGTCGGGTTTCCGATCTTTTAATTAGTCTGTAACTGGTGATATCGAACTTTTGTAAATTGAATAATTATGATTAGTATTATTCTCAAGTAAGCATGATAAGTTTTCATTGAGAATAACGTTTCTTTAAACCTATCTAAACCAATAAATCCTTAATTATGCATTAGACATGTATTAATAGTGTCTATTCGTTATAAATCGAGACCCCTACATGTCTCGCAGAGCACGTTAGACCGTCGGTATTGGGCGTCATGAGAATACCTATGACAGTCGTTACGTCTGCCGTCAGACTCCTGAAAGTCTGACAACCGGTCTAACCATAGTATATCGGTATTGCCCAGTAACTGGGTTGCGGAGGTCTGATGGCAGTTGCTCTGTGTAAAATACTGGTAGTCAGTAGACTGGAAGCTGGGGGCCTTGTCCCTAAGTCCGTCAACGAAGTAAGTCGCTCATCCGAAAGTAGTCCGAAACGTAGAAGTGAACAAAACAACAAAAAGTGGCAAAAACACATCGGTAGTAGGGACAACAGTCAAATCGTGTTTTCATTCATTTTTAGTTCGGGCCTCGAAATAATCGTGTGTCCGCAGGTGATAGGGAGTAGGAAACGCTCGTAACTAAGGCCGAAACCACGGACTTCGTGCTTCGGGAGTAGACCCCCTGACCCCAACATAGTTGGAAAAAGGCTAGTAGGAAGAAGAGCGTTTATGCTCTGCGTCCGATCCAAATCCGAGAAAATACGACCCGGGGAGTTTCAGATGCAAATCTATGAAATTCGGATTAAATACAGTGCATAACCGTTCATACAAATAACCCAGCTTGTTCGTATCGTATTTTCTCGGATTTAGGAAGAAGCCTCACGATGCGGTGATGCTCCGGCGCGGCGCCTGAGCGGTGCCTGCGTAATACATACAAACCATGGTACACCCACCACACGGTGCGGCGCGGCTCGCTGGACCAAGACGAGTGGGGAGGGTGTATGCGACGCAGCAGCACCGCTCCGGCGTCGTAGACCGCAGATGTATTGACGGAGAGCCGGTCCATACGGTGCGGTGGGGCGCCGCACCACACCGCATGGTTCTTGCGACGCCGCGTACTACGTGTGCACGCTGATGCGGCCAAATGGTTGCCTTACGGTGGCGCACCGCACCGCATCGTGTGGTTTAGGTCATATACAGTGCACAAACGCTCTAACGGCGGATTTCTTTATCCAAAAAGAGATCTTATTTTGAAGAAAATTACACACATTTTCATGGAACTGACAAACATAACATTACGCCTGTATTCCCTTAAGGTTTGAGCAGATGTGTATGTACAGTACACCCTCATTTCGCTGTATGCTTAAGTCCCAAGTAATTGGGGGCGAGCCTATTGCCATCAACCGGGCACAAATCCAGACTCCGGGCTGCTTGAGAAACTCCACACGATAAAACCCAATAGCACTTTGCCCGGCCGGGGATCGAACCCAGGATCTCTCGCTTAGCAGTCGTGCTTGCTACCTCTAAACCAAAGAGGTATTCAACTGCCACTGCAACTGTGACGAAGGTATAAAACTACATTAAACCTTAATTTTAATATAAATTGATTGCTAATAAAAATCAGTAGGTTATCAGCCCGATGTCCTTGACATAGCGCTTCTAAAGAACGTAAACCTCGGTCTACGCTCTATAGAGACGCATGAAGAGCTAGACTCCGATCACCGCCCCGTAGTCCTTCACCTAGGTCCCCGGGGTGGTCCCCCGGATCCTGGACAACCCGCCCCGACCAAAACTGTCACGGACTGGGGTAAACTAGAGGAGCGCCTCAAGTCTTCCTCGTCCGTTCACTTAGATTCCATCCCCGACGATATCGTTACGATTGCCGACACGCTGGGCGCGATCGACTCCCTTACCAGTCACGTACAGTCCGTGGTGAACGAGTGTTCACGGCAGGTTCCAGCGGTGGACGAACACCGCTGGAAGCTGCCGGACGATGTGCGTGAACTGCTGACGGAGAAGAACGCGTCCATCCGTGCCTATGACACTTTTCCCTGCGAAGCTAACCGCGCCCATATGCGTTCTCTACAGCGTGCTGTAAAGAAACGTGTACGGGAGGTTCGGGATGCCCGCTGGGACAAGATGTTGAGCGACTTAGAGCCATCCCATCTGGCCTTCTGGCAATTGCAACGTAATCTGAAATCCGATTGTGTAGCTTCAACTCCCCCTCTCAATCGTCCGAACCAAAGGCCGGCCTTTGAAGATGACGAAAAGTCCGAATGTCTAGCCGACAGTCTAGAAGCCCAATGTACTCCCAGCACCCAACCCGCAGACCCGGTCCATCTTTCCAAGGTGGATCGCGAGGTCGAATGTAGGGCCTCCCTCCCTCCCGATGAAGACCCCGACGATCCCTTACCCCCGATCACCGTAGACGAGGTCCACACGATAGTGAGGAATCTCAAACCTAGGAAAGCCCCCGGCTCAGACGGTATCACCAATAAGGTGATCAAACACTTTTCCGCCCCGCTCATAGTTCTCATGGCCGCCATCTTCAATGGCGCTCTGAGTAATAACATCTTTCCGCAAGCTTGGAAACAAGCCACCGTTATCGGTATCCCCAAACCCGGCAAACCCAAGAGTGAGCCCACTAGTTATCGCCCCATTAGTCTTCTCAATGTAATTGGGAAAATCTATGAGCGTCTCATTTATATCCGTTTAAAGGATTTCGCTGACTCCCGTAAACTCATCCCCGACGAACAGTTCGGTTTTCGAACCCAGCACTGTTGCATTCGACAATTGCACCGCATTGTCGAACACATTAGCTCCCGTTTTATGCGCTCGTACAAAACGGGCATGCT
The DNA here is from genome assembly GCA_905220435.1 of Amphipyra tragopoginis. NCBI lineage: Eukaryota > Metazoa > Arthropoda > Insecta > Lepidoptera > Noctuidae > Amphipyra > Amphipyra tragopoginis. The sequence continues at coordinate 5,783,899 of HG991999.1, read as the reverse complement.
CTTCTTCGACGTAGCGAAAGCCTTCGACAAGGTCTGGCACAACGGTTTATTATACAAACTGTACCAATTCAACGTGCCGGACCGTCTCGTGCTCATCATTCGAGACTTTCTGTCGGATCGCTCCTTCCGCTATCGCATAGAAGGCACCCTCTCGTCCCCTCACCCCATTCGCGCAGGAGTCCCTCAGGGCTCCGTGCTATCGCCCCTTCTGTTCACGCTGTACACCAGCGACATTCCCAAACGTGGCTTGGCCAAGTTGGCTCTCTTCGCCGACGACACGGCTATCTACTATTCCGGTAGGAGTCTCGATAGCATCTCTCGAACCCTTCAAACCGCAGCCGACGCCCTCGGGGTCTGGTTCCGGAAATGGAGAATAGAGGTGAATCCCGAAAAGAGCGCAGCCGTTCTTTTCGAGAGACACGGTGATTCCCACACCCACATCCGTCCCGTCCTCATGTTCGGCAAACAGATCCCTTGGGAGATGAAAGCCAAATACCTGGGGGTTATCCTCGACCACCATCTGAGTTTCCGAGACCACATCAAAGCGGTGCGCGCTCGCGCCGCTTTCGCTGTCGGTCGCCTCCACCCCATCCTTAGAACGCGCAGTAAATTGTCACTTAGAAATAAGCTGAGAATCTACGTGACGTGCATCCGCCCCATCTTGACTTACGCTAGCGTCGTGTTCGCACACGTTAAGCCTTGTCGCTTTAAATCCTTCCAAACCCTCCAGAATCGAGTGTTGCGCAGAGCCGCGGCTGCCCCGTGGTTCATGCGTAACGTCCAACTCCATCTCGATCTAAAAATGCCAACCATCAGGCAATACCTCAAACGCATTTCCAAGCGTTACTTCGACTCTGCCCCCCGCCATCCGAACCCCCTAGTCGCCGCAGCGGCCGACTACAGTCCCTCTCTCATAAGTAAAGTTCGCCGTCCCAGGCACACACTTTTAGAACCCGATGACGAAATTACCCTCCTCCAGGAGGCGAGTAAATCGACCAGCACACTACACAATAAACGCCGCCGCCCGGCATACCGTCCTCGCCGACGAGGCCCGTCGCGACGCCCCACCGCCGCCGGTCACGATCCACCGAGCTCTCCCGTCGTAGAGCCGGTCGTCTCTTCAGACTCCGCAGTCACCCCGATAATTCAGCCCTCATCAAGCTGTCTCCCCCCCCCCCTATGTCCACGCCAGCAACGCCCTAAGCCGAGGTCCGAGTCCCACTAGGGGTCGCCCTTAGTGCTGTTGTTGCAGGTAGTCATGATGTTAGTGTAGTACAAGTAGTTAGCTTAGGTTAAGTATTTTACTTCCCCCCATTGGCTGGAGACCCTTCAGGTCTCGCCAATAACTGCCCGGTTACGTAGAAACCGTCCCCTAGGACGACCTACTGCAGTCCAATAGAAAAAAAAAAAAAAAAAAAAAAAATCAGTAGGTATTATCTTCAAAACTAATAAACGTGGACTAACCCAAAACAATTGTTTATCGATATTACCTACAACAGGATAATGATATAAGATTTAATGATTATCACTGTTACCAACTAGCTGATGGGTTGTATGATAAGTACCTAATTTAGGCATAATGAAATCAGAAATGTTGACTGTAGGTATACTATTAATATCTTAGCAACGCGCAATGCAAAACGTAAAATTCTAACACACTTTTGCTTAAAGGTACAAGTCCGAGACGGGATGCAAGACTGCAACCGCAGACCGCAAGTCGCCATCGGAATAGCGTCTTTAACGTGTGCACTTTAAAGGTGCTATTCCGACAGCGACTGCAAAACTGCAACCGCAGACCGCAGCCGCAGATCGCACCGCAAGCGATACTACTTTTGCATTTTGCGGTCTGCAGCCCGTCTCGGACTTGTACCTTTAACAGTTCACTGCCGTATACTGCCTCTCCCAGGAGGCCCCTCCATAGGAGGGTCTGCTATGCAAAGCTATGGTCTTTGCTTAATTATTGGTAAAGATACAAGAATCTTAATTTCAACCAATAACGCGCACGGCGACGGTAACCACATTCCATCAAAAAGACCGCCCAGGGGGCTTACTGTGACCTCTTATGAAAACGTTCAAATGCCAGCCAGTCAATTTCCGTTCAAAAGCAGGCCTGCTTCTGAATCGCTAAAAATCGTACCATGACAGTACTAAAGGCGAACGACTATTGAACCAAGTTGAACGGTAATGCTTGTTCATGGTACCTACGAAAAAACTATACAAAAAAAGGTGTACGAATTTCGTAAACGTCAACGTAGCAGGCCTGCCGCAGGCCAGTAGGCATAACACGAATATTTTGACGTATAGTAACGTAAACGTAACGTTAATGTGCGTGAATTTTAAATCGAAAATACAACTATTCTATAGCATTTTAGTTTAAATGTATGCGACAAGTACAAGTTGTATCATACATAGATACGAATAAAGTTTTCAATTCAATTAAATATTATGTGCGAAACGAGTATTTCTAATTCAAAATTCACTCGCATTAACGTTACGTATACGTTACCATACGTCACAACATTCGTGCCAGGCCTACTGCTCTAACGATATTATAGTACAAAAAAGCAGGCAGTTCAACTTCTAGGCAACATCTGTCCTGCTTTAAGAGGTCATAGTAAGCCCCCTGGTCGACTTGTATACCAACATAAAAGAAATGATGCTCTGTCGCGTATACGGGACAAATGTCCCGTGACACGTGTCGCCAGACATGTCCGGTGACGTCGCCAGCTGTTTCCGCGACATTTTCATGCTATGACTTGTCGCCAGATATGTCACGCGATGTTACCTACAAGATTAATGTTTGGTGAGATCCTATCCGGAGCGGAAACTTCTGACCTTCCTCTTGCGCTGCCAATTTATTTTTCAGATTCCAATACTGTAATAAATAAAGTTGTATTTCCTTTTAATCACGGTGCAAGATAAAGAACCTAGTCAAATAAAAGATGGAATCAGGCGTTACTTTGCGGAAATCCATGACATATAAATATGCAAATACAATATTTAGTTTTAAAGTTTAACACATTCGAGTCCACCACACGTTTCATGGAGCTCATACGCCATGCCGTCATACATGTTGCTAGTGGACCTTCCAGGAGGGTCCTCGGCATTACGTTTGCGCTAAGACTGAACCCTCCAGGGGGGTTCTTGGCATTATATTGTTTTCACGATAAGAAGATTAAAATGACACATGTCAATAGGAGTTGCTAGACATGTGACTGTAGTCGATTCAACTATCGATAAAATTTGTAAAATTTCAGCGAGAATTTGACAAATTATTGTAACGTGATTTTTTGTACATTTCAAATACTTGTGATTTAAGTAATTAGGATTAAGTCAATTAGCATGCATATCTTCAACAACAGACGATTACGTGCTGATGTGATAATGAATCCAGCAGGTATGGGATGAGTGAAAATAAATGTTTATTTATCACCAATAATAAGCCCAGTAGCCGGGTCGCGAAAAAGAGGTTTATCTTGCGAAAGGTTCGTCGGTCCTGAATTTTGGATGTGTTATGTTAGGTGTTTTTATGAAAAGCCCACAAACAGACACACAGACAGAGAGAGAAATAGACAGCCAAACATAAAGACAGACATGGGCTTCAAACCTATAAAATACCTCTGATTTTGAGTCGGGAATGAAAAATAAGAATTTAATTTTCTACAAAATTGATGTGAATAATTTTTGGCATTAAACCCATAAGGAGTTATTTAATAAAAACTCATTTTTGGGTTCTTTAACCCAAGATGGCAGAGCGCGCCGAGGTCACTCAAGGTACAAGATTTGTAATTTTTATAAGAACACATATCCATAACACATATCCAAAATTTAGGACTGACCGACCTTTTGCAAGGCAACTGGGCTATAATGAGCCTTATTTTAATTATTCAAACAACTGAGCCTACCGTCTATAATTATTACGATAGTCAAAATATTCATTCTGTTAATATAAATTTATCGAAATTATTTTATCGATACGCACGTCTCTGGCAACTGGTACCATCTGACGCAAGTTTGAAAACGCGTCGGGGTTTTTTCAAAATCATTTATTTAATATATAATTATGGCGTTAAACACATATAACTATATTGTTTCAATGTTTCTGATTTCAAAACAACCTTTTGGGTAACGCTTTACTAACATTTTAAATTGATATAAACTTGTTGAATTAAATTGTCATACACAAGCGCCATTACAATTTATTTTCATGTCATGAACTGACATCTGCCAAATTAATCAACTTACCGTGAAAGCAATATAGGTGAAACCGTAAGAAATACGCTTCTACATCGTTAAATAGGTGTTTGCTTGTTTTATGACGAAGAATTTTCCAAGAAAAACCTACATTTAATATGAGCCCTCCACGAGGGCACTCCGCATCCCAAATGCAACTACAGGGTGCCCTCCTGGACCACCCGGCACTGAACGTGTTCCCCCTTATTACAAAAGATGGTCTAAGAAAAACCTAGGTTTTAAAATAGCCCCGTCTCTTTTTGTTAAATGACATAAGAAAGTGATGGATATATCTTAAACCTGGGTTTACCCTAGTCTTGGTTTAAACCATCTTTTGTAATAAGACAGGTTAAGTTTAGCGGAATTAAAACTAAACATTGTATTTGTATATTTGTAGAACATTGTAAGTTTTAAGTGAACAAAGCTGAAGGGTTAAAGTTTGACCCAGCTCGCACCTCTGTCCGAATTCGTGAGCAGATCAGAATTTGATTATCACTTGCGTTAATAGTAAAGGAAAACATCGCGAGGAAACATGAAATCCTGAGAAGACTCCATAAAAACTCGATGGTGTGTGTAGTCGGTCAACCCGCACCAGGCTATCATGGTAGACTAAGGCCTAAACCATTCTCATTCTGTAAAGAGGCCTTGCCCAGCAGTGGGACAGTAATGGGCTGATTGTGCCTATTAGGTAACGCAAAACAAAACTTTAAATAAAAGTAAAAACAGAACAGAATAAAATTACCGTATCATAAAATTAACAGTTTCAGAAGTCGACGGCTTTTATTTGTTTCAGTGTAGAATTGCACCGACTTCTGAAACTGTTAATTTTATATTATGGTAATTATTTAACGCTTTTTCGGTTTTTTTGAAGACGGTTTTTACTTTTATTTAAAGTTTTTTGTTAAATACGTTTAGTGTCATAAATTACACGGTTTAAGACTGCAAATTTAAATGACACGGTTGCGTAATCTTTCCAGCAACTAGGTAGTTTTCTTTAAGAATAGGTATTAATGTATAATTATCAAGACGAATTTTCTTTGTTCTTGGCTAGTGTTTCTGTGATGAGGGTTAAAACAGAGATTTAAAGTCCTCATCAAAACTTTTGCTGACGAGAACCACAAACCAAAAGGTCATTTAAGTACATATTTTTTGATTTTGTTCATTTTTCAATAAGCGCTGTATCAATTTCAGTAAAATTTATATGGGACCACCTGTAAAGTATGGCCTACTAAAAAAATCTATTCATAATTGGCGCAGATATCGCGTAACAAACATACAAAAAAAAAACATTCAGACGAATTGAGAACCTCCTTCTTTTTGAAGTCGGTTAAAAAGGTGAAATGATTATCGCATATCTCCCTTTTAAAACAATCTAATCTCCTCAAAAATGCTTCTAAAAACTCTTCCCAACCTCTTTTCAAAGTTCAGAACTATTCCGTTCTAGCAGCATCACAAAAAAGGTATCAGGCCCCAACTCAAGCGATAAGGTCAGTACGTTTGTTGAACAAGTTGAAAAGTTTGCCGAACTTAATTTCCCTTCGGCTAACTTCGGGGAATCTCGGCTGTAAATCTCATCAATTTGTTGGGTATGACTGTCGGCCGATCGGGCCCGCGGGGAGTGTGGCCAGGCCTTTCTTATTGAATTACGTTCGAATTTGGAACCCTTCGCTTGGCGGGAGATTTTTTTTGCTGTACGTGACCTCTCCCCTAGGATGGGAGAAGCTAAAGTATTTATGACCCCTTATTTACGTAGCCTAGAGGCTTGGTTTTTTGGTCAAGTTTGAACGTTTTTATTGGGAAGTGAACAGTTGCAGTCTTTACGTAAAGGTATGGATGTGACAAGAATGCCTGTCTCGATTTCATGCCTGTGCAGGGCACGTCTCACAGGGTTCCTGCAAATTAGAAAAGATAAAAAAGTTTAATTGTGCAGTTGCTTTTATGAAAGATAAACGAATACCAAGAGATTGATCCGTTGTCCAGTATATCACTATTTATGGCCATTTCCTATGGCAAAAAAAAGAATCGTTAACTTTCCAATGGTAGCATTTTTTATTTCCTAACTGGGCATGTTAATACACGAATGGGAAGTTTAATATGCAAAACTATGAGGTCTGTGCTTTGCTTGCTTGCTTTGCTTAGAATCTTAATTATAACTATTTAAGCTCGGTAAATCGGAATAGCACTACCCTATCTCTTCACATGGGTGTCGTAAAAGGCGACTAAGAGATTCTCTAGAGGATGGGCAGCAGCGTTCTCTGAGTACTTTAACAACCATACTGCGATCGCCAATCCGCCTGCCAAGCGTGGCGATTATGGAAAACCCCCACAACATTGTTTGGGGGAGGCCTATGTCCAGCAGTGGACGTCATTTGGCTGAATGATGATGATGATGAAATCATAGAAATCAGCCATTAGTGGTGTCGAAAAAATCTCCTAGAAAAGATGAATTAAAAATAACTTTAGACCTAAAATTAATACCGAATAAAGTAACAAGTATAAGCATAATTAGCCCATTACTGTCCCACTGCTAGGCACGGGCTACATCTCACAACAAGAAGGGTTTAGCCCTTAGTCCACCATGCTAGCCTAGTGCGCGTTGTCGGACTAGGTACACACACCATCGAGAACTTTATAGAGCAGTCTCAGGTGTGCAGGTTTCCTCATAATGAGTTCCTTCACCTTTAACGCAAGTGATGATCAAATTCTGATCCGCACAAGAATCTGAAAAGTCTGAAGTGATGGTGACAGCTCTCAGGTTACGATCTGGCCAGATTCCGTCAAATAAATTCGCATATTTAATGCAAAAAGTAGCTTCTGCTAACTGCGAGGACTGTGGACGGATAGAGGATGTTTTACACATTCTATGGGAGTGTATACGTAACGAAGCTTACAGATTTATGCATTTGGGTGTAGCCAGAGAAATGGATATTGATCTTTGCAATAGTATCTTAGCAAAACCTATGTCAGACGAGGCCAAAATTCTTTATAAATTAGCAGAACTAGGTCTTACTAAGCAATAACCCCATTTACTCTGTATTTGTTTTTTGTTATTTTGTCTTACAGGGCGATGTGGTCGCTCAGCGACAAAGCCCATAATAAATAAAAAATAAAAAAAGTCTGAAGTGGGGGCCGCGATCGAACTCAGATCCTCCTGCATTGAAGGCGAGCTTGAAACTACTAGATTATCACTGCACTGTCAAGTAACAAGAAAATTCAAAAAAGCCGTAAACCAAAATAATTTCTTCATCAACAAATACGTCCATGTTCATTTTAATTACAAACATTAAGTTACTCGTTCCATTTAAGAACGTAATTGAGAAGACTCTCAAGAAAATAATCCCCTTAGGTGATCCAACTTACAGATTTATATATATGATTAGAGACACAAGCGTCTCTCCCTAAAGACCCACCGTCCATTCTTAACCAATTTACCGAATTCCGAGAAATATTCCTAATTCCATTGGTTCATCTAAAATTCCAATGACTTTGAACTCTGAAATATTGTAAGAAATTAGCTAAGTAAATATCGTTTATAATTAAAGGCTTTTGTTTGTTAAGATAATTGACAACGATAATAAGACATGAAAGGCGAAAATTGATATAAATTAGCAAAATTTCTTGTAATATTCGACGAGGTCTGGTATAAAGGGTTTGTACTTTGTATTAAGTTTACATTTTGGACTAAACTTTAGGGTATTTAAGTTACGATGAAAAGGTTATTTTTAACTTGCATACACGAGTCTTGTCTTAGAGATGGATCGTATTTACGTGAGCAAGTATTTTATTTATACTAGGTATTTTCTTCACACACAACCCTAGTAAAAAATACTTGCAAGGCGCCCAAGAATACTTTAAGGCGGTTCGCACGGTAGGCACTTGCTTCGTGTCACGAGCCACATTCAGTCGCAATAAGTCGGGGCTCGGAAAAAAAATTAAACACGTAAGTTTTTGGGTTAATAGAGCTACCTTTGTTTTTGAACCTGAAACGTTGCGCTTAGCATCAAAAAAACATTTTACTTATATAATTTTTAAATCCTAACTTGTAATATTATAAATGCGAAAGTAAGTTTGTTTGTTTGTTACCTTTTCACGCCTAAACCACTGAACCGATCATCCTGAAATTTTGCATATACGTTGTCAGGTATACAGAAACCGACATAATGTACCTTTCATTCCGAAAAAAAGTACTGTTCCCGAGGAATACAACAATAACGTTAATAGATGGCGCCACGTGTCTTTCGAATCATGATTTAATTATATTATTATAGAAACTTTAGTATTTTGTTGTGTTTTTTTTTTAAATGTAAAGTCGCGGGCAATTTCAAGTACATTATAATTTTCTGTCGGTAGCTGATAGTCCTAAGTCAGACAGAAAATATTTCATTTAAATCCGCGCAGAACTACCTAACATTAATCGTGAGGCAATACTTAATTTAGGGTGCGTAGGTACTATTACTTTACTGAGGCGAAATAGATACTTACAAGTATTTTGAACCCTAGTATTTCCTACTCGTACCTACTCGGAAGCCCTAGTATTATACTTTGCTAGTATAACCCATGCCTTCTTGTCTAACAAGAAACGTTGAGACGCCACTTCTAAACGTTTATTCGCGTTGTTTTTAATTAATTAACTGCCATATACCTACTTGACTCTCGTGAAGCCCAGCGCTTAATGACGACTTTAATAAATGTATTTCGATGCCTAATAGCCAAGAAGGGATAAGCGCCATTTTTGACTTATATATCGTTGGAATCGTCTTCTTTTTCTGCGTCGATTGTTCTAAGTCTCATGACTCTACGCAATACTTTTTGTCGCTTAGGCGGTATTTAACTTCTTAGTGGATTACATGGTCCTTAGTCCAAAGATATTATAAACTGCTTTGCCCACGCTCAAAAAAAAAAGTTTGTTATTTTTCATTGAATTTTTCGTTCTATAAATGAAACCAAACCACTGGTTTCAAGGATAACGGTGTTTACACTTACAGCCTGTATAGGTATTGTACGTAAAAAAACGTTCGTTACTAAGCTTCGCTTGAACAAGTTGTGGTTTCGTTAAATGTATTTGGAATACAAGAATTTTGTCATTGTTTCCAAGGAAATACTTTCGTATTTTATTACATTCGGGAGTAATGAATCCAGGTCACCAACATAAACCTTAATATCTCGGAAATTAAGAATGCTAGCTTATTCAAATAAAAAATATTTTATAGACTATTTAACACTACTCAAATAAAATTAATAAAACTTCTTAGATAGCCTATAAAATACTTTTTATTTGAATAAACTATCATTATAATTTGACAACACGTTTGGTGCTGAGCGATTGACTTTTGCGCTACAGGTCATGGGTTCGATTCCCATACGGAACAAAAATTTGTATGGCCTACAGATAGTTGTTTCGGGTTTGGGTGTTTGTGTATGTGAGATTTGTGTTTGTAAACGCACCCACGATACAGGAGAAATTCTAAAGAGGGGCAAGGTTTTTTTAAAAAAATATAGTTTTCCGAATTTATGGTACTCCGGGTATTGTGTGCAGTATACCTACAGTCAACATCTAAAGTGATGATTATTCAAAGTTTCAAGTTTTTGAATGAAAAGTTGCTAATAATTATTTCTATTTTATTGTAAAAATAATAATAGGGTAGGCAATATCTACTGTAAAGACTGTTATCAATTTTGAACAATGATTGGTTTCAACATTAATTAATTTCAAATACCGAAATATTCATTGACTTGTGTCCTTAACAACTCGTCAGGGATTATAATTAAAAGGCACACCTACACAGGTGTCCCATTTAATTATTTTCACAAGTATTTATTAGAATATTTTCTCAGACAATCTAGAATTTTCTTTTCTTTCTTATTGACTTTGATGTAAACAACTTTACGGATTATTACCGCGTTGCCTTTTTATTTTAAATAGCTACGTACAGTATTCTAGCGTGCAATAAAACATACTTGCACGTACAAGACATTGCAACATAAAATATTAAAAAAAAAGTTTCTACTCTATCTTACGTGAACGTGCAATCCCTACTAACAAAGTGTAACATAACGCCAAAGTCGGATTTATCCGACAAAAAAAATGTGTCCATTTCGCCCATGTTGGATAAATATGACAAAAAATCTGTATTTAAAATGTATTCATTTATTGACATAACATGTTTATAATTATTACTCTTTTCATAGTCGTTATTTTTTTGCCGATTTATGAGCTGGGCGCTTGGGACACGGCAACTGATAAAAAATCAAGCGGTCATAGGGTTAAAGTAGTTTGTTAAAAATCGGCTACTGATGGATTAAAGCCATTTTTAATATGTGTATTTTTTTAAAGGTACTTGTTATAAAGCGGTATTTTAATTGAGAACAAATAAATTCAGCCTTATGTCAAGGACATAAAACTAATTTTTTAATACATTTAACACGGAAAAAGTAATACTATTTTCGTATTAAAGCACATAAAAGTAAAATTTCTGTGAATGTATAATGATTATACGTTCACTGAAAGTCTCGTGTAGTGCCGGACTTAAAGAATAGCACTAGGTACTCTATCTCTTCCCGTGGGTGTCGTAAAAGGCGACTAAGGGATTCACTAGAGGATGGGCAGCAGCGTTCTCTGAGTACTTTAACAACCATACTGCGATCGCCAACCCGCCTGCCAAGCGTGGCGATTACGGCAAACCCCCCTTTTTGGGGGAGCCCTATGTCCAGCATTGGACGTCGTTCGGCTGAATGATGATGATGATAATGATTATAGCTTAATACTGTAATTGGGATATTTGAGTCCTTGCGTTATTCTTGTTACATGTTGTACACGGCAGAAATAAATACCTACATGCAAATAATGTACAAAATTAAATAACTAAACTACTTTTAAGAGCTCACGACATTGTTTCCCTGTTCTTAATTATAGGAGCCTAATAGATACTTTCTAAAATGTCGACATCAGGGAACCGCAACAAAGATTATCATTATAAGTTAATAAAAAAACCGGCCAAGTGCGGCAAAAAAATCACGTTTGTTGTATGGTGTACCCTTTAAATATTTGTTTTATTTTAATTTCATTATTTATTTTTAAAGTGAATATAAAACTAAATATTCTGTGAATATTTCAAACATGTTGCCGTTATCAATATCGAGCAAAAACGAGCAAAAAAATCACGTTTGTTGTATGGGAGCCCCCTTAAATATTTATTTTATTCTATTTTTTAGTATTTGTTGTTATAGCGGCAACAGAAATACATCATCTGTGAAAATTTCAACTGTCTAACTATCACGGTTCATGAGATACAGACGGACAGACGGACGGACAGCGGAGTCTTAGTAATAGTGTCCCGTTTTACCCTTTGGGTACGGAACCCTAAAAACCGTTTACTCAAAAACCTAGTACATTTTTCGAATAAACGGTTGCTTAAACCTTAAGCACGTTAATTATAGACACAATAGATAAGACAATTAAGTGTCGTCCTGGGACGACGGGCGGTACGCAACCGGTTAACCAGAGAATTTATTTTGGTGAACACCGTCCTTAAAGTTAGAAGAACAAAAATAGTAAAAACAAAACGTCTCCACGTAGGTACTAGTAAAAATCTTGACAAGCTCACGTCCCTTTTTTATTTCGCGACAGAAGAGAAATGATCTAAAGGTATTCCCTCAAGTTGATAACTCAATTTGTCGTTTCTTGCTGGAGGCGGTAAACTTAGGTGGGATTTATCTTTGGTCCAAGTTTAGACTAAGACCACTAAGACAGATCCCAGGTGCAATCTCTGTAACTATTGTAAGGAATAGAAATTTATAGTCTGTCTTGTAACTGCGAGTGGCGTTCACACCGTGTTGTGATTGGCGAATTTTATTTGATTTGAGAGGAAATATATTTTACTTTTGTTATTTTGTTTAGCCTGTGTGGTAATTATAAGCTTTGGTCACTTAATCGGAACGCACAACGCTACGGTATGCGGTACCGAACACATAATCGTATGAAAAAATCTACACATTTATATTTATTCTTATTATTTATTTCATCGTCATCATTCAGCTGAATGACGTCCACTGCTGGACATAGGCCTCGCCAAACAATGTTGGGGGGGTTTGCCATAATCGCCACGCTTGGCAGGCGGGTTGGCGATCTCAGTTTGGTTGTTAAAGTACTCAGAGAACGCTGCTGCCCATCCTCTAGTGAATCTCTTCGTCGCCTTTTACGACACCCACGGAAAGAGATGGGGTAGTGCTATTTTTTACGTCTGGCAACACACGGACGTATTATTAACCGACTTCAAAAAGGAGGAGGTTCTTTATTTATATATATTTTATTCTTTAGTCTCATTTCAGGGTTAGCTAACAGCAGTGTTTTGAAAGCATAGCTGGGGCCTAATACTTCTAAAATAAATCTTATTAATCACAACCGAACCAAGGCCGAACCGTTCATTCAGACAGTTCTCAATTTCAAAAGCTATCAAATTGTTTGACACAAAAAACAAAATCAATAATTTTGAAAGTTTTCGAAAACAAAAACTGACTGACGGCTGTGGTTCGATTGCGTTTGACAACAATTTATTTTAGGAGAATTAGGCCCCTGATCTTGATGTGGTTATTGCGGTCTACAACAAAAACAAAATGTGTTCTTTTAGTTTAAACTAGCTGTGCCCGCGACTTCGTCCGCGTGGAAACCAATATTTGTCGCAATAACTAAACTTTCTTCTTGATAAATTTAAACTCTAATATCTTTTAATTGAGCGATCCGATTACGATGAAACAAAAACTAAATGTTAATCCAATATACGCACAATGTTTATTTATAAAACTCAACCGCATTGGATCAGTGCTTTTTACGTGATGCGTGCACAAACAAACCGACAAACAAATAAACAGACAAAAAATTCAAAATTGATCGAAATAGTTTCTTTTAGTTATTCCGTAAAACCCCACATGACCACTGACCAGGGCTATCCTCTGAACATCACTATGAATATGTATTAAATACATTAAAATAGTCTCGTGTAGTGCCGGACTTAAAGAATAGCACTACCCCATCTCTTCCCGTCGGTGTCGTAAAAGGCGACTGAGGAATTCTCTAGAGGATGGGTAGCAGCGTTCTCTGAGTACTTTAACAACCATACTGCGATCGCGAACCCGCCTGCGAAGCGTAGCGATTACGGCAAACCCCTCCTTTTGGGGGAGGCCTATGTTCAGCAGTGGACGTCTTTCGGCTGAATGATGATGATGATGACATTAAAATATATTACGTGTAAGTTGTTTATTTAAGAGACGATAAATATTGAATAGTTTGCACGTAACTATTTCAGATGGTAATATTTTCTTGTTTCATTAATTTTTCAGTAGTCGGGTTTTAGTTTTTGAACTAACTTTTTTTTTACGCACAGTATCGTTAGCCTTTTCCCAACCATGTCGGATTCAGCTTCGAGTCTAACCATATGCAGCTGAATACCAGTATTTTACACGGAGCAACTGCCATCAGACCTCCGCAACCCAGTTACTGGGCAATACCGATATACTAAGGATAGAACGGGTGACTATCGTAGGTATTCTTATGACACAGGGGACTGACCGTTTAGCGTGCTCTTAGAGGCACGCAGGAGTCTCGATGTGTAACGAATGGTCACCCATCCACGGACTTACCGCGACAAGCGCAGCTTAACTCGCAAATCGTATAATCCGTGCGGTTGTTAATTTGCCACGAGCCCACACACAGCATCAACCACGCCTATTTTATTGTTCAAACTGTAGGTTGCCAGCGGCTTCGCCCACATGGATGTCATTTATCGCGTATTCCGCGTTTATCTCTACTATAATATGCATGTATTAACATATAAACCTTCCTCTTGAATCACTCTATATATTAAAAAAAACCGCATCAAAATCCGTTGCGTAGTTTTACAGATCTAAGCATACATAGGGACAGACAGACAGCGGGAAGCGACTTTGACTTTTTATACTATGTAGTGATTAAACACAAAATATAGGTGCATACATAGACTCCACACCTTCCCTGTCCCATTATAACATCAGTTCTAATGATTAAACAACTGCGAACGTTAATTCCATTACAGTACGGTGTAAGTTGGCGGTCCGTGGCGCCGTACTCAGTCAATTGCTGAATTTGGAATGCAAATTCGAGACTTGATGTCGGGTCCATTCCTTAGGTATACGTACAGACTTACAGACGGACGCCGACCGATACAAAATAGATTGCTTGCTTCACGTCTATCGTGTTTGGTTGCATTGGCTATGGGGTGTTTAGGATTCTTGGCATATTTGACTGTACGTTGAGCAGAAAATTACAGGATGACACTTGGCAATAAATGTTTTTAAACTTTCGCGATTTCGAACGTCGGGATAAAAAAGGTATTTCGTGTTTTTTTAAGTTTTTACGTGACTAGACCCGAATCTGTATTTTTATAATGGACACTTGGCAAGTTAATGATTGCCATCCCGAAAAAGTAACGGTCTTATCTCAATAAATCGTAACCCAGTGATTAGCTTCTGGGCTACGGGTCGCAGATACGATTCACGAACGGAACAAATATTTTTATCACCAACACATGGTTTGGGTGTGGGTGTTTGTGCATGTGAGATTTGTGACAACACAATAGGCATATTGACAGCATCAATAAATTGCAAATCGAATTACTCCACCAGAGAGTTTTGAAAAAGAATGCACACGTATTTTTTCTTTTGTTAAATCTATGAATATTTGGAAAGATAAAACGCATCAAAACTCGAGAGTGGAGCTTGTGACGTCAGAAGCAAGTAAAAATTGTACTTGCTTGTGACGTTTTGCCAATTTTAAAAGTGGCGTATCTTCGTCTATTTTGGTTTACGTAACAAAAGAAAAAATACGGTACAAATATTTTTTGATAATCTAACTGACGGACTAATTAGATTTTTTCAGTCAAATACCCTATTAAGTATGTGTAAACACACATAAAGAAAAAATCTTATATGTAAAGAGACTGGTACTGACTGACATTTGATTCATCAACGCAGAGCCTAAACCACTAAAGCTGGAAATATGAAATTTGGACAGTAGGTTCCTTACGTGACAAAAACATCCACTAAGAAGGGATTTCTCGAAATTCAACCCCTAAGGGGGTGAAAAGGGTGATTAACCATTTAAGTATTAATTAAGTATGCAAGTCCGTCATTTTTGAAGTAAGAAGCATGAAATTAAGTATTAAGGTTTCTGGTTAGGAGTAAATGTACACATGTTTAAGCATTTTTGGAAATTCAACCCCTAAGGGGGTGAAATAAGTGTTGTAAGTTTGTATGAGAAATCTGATACTTTTGAAGTAAGAAGCATGGAATTCAATATTTAGGTTACTGGTCAGAAATAAACATACCTACATTTAAAAAGGCCTTAACGAGCGTTTAAAATTTCATGCAAGCGAAGCTGCGGGCAACAGCTAGTTACAAATATGGAGAAAGTAAAAATTATTTTGTATAATATTCAGTTTGGTCAATGTAATGACATTCAAAAGAAAAAATGTGATTCCAACGTGTAACAGAAGTCCGAAAAAACACCATAAAGCCATATAAAGTACGCTATAATCGATGCTTGGATGTTGCAACCGAACCCCTTAAAGTAGTTGTATAAAGCACAGCGATGGTTCTCACCAAAAACATTCATACACAGCCTTAAAGGTGAATAAACTCTATTAAATAGGGTACAGATAGAAAATTTAATTTTTACTTACTAATTAGTTTAAAATTATTATTGACTTGTGATTCTTGTTGATCAACTTAGTTTTGAAAAAAAATACGCTTTTTTGTATTCAATATTTTTACAGGTGATACAACTATCTTGGGGTCAACTTCCAGTCTAACCAGATGTGGCTGGATACCAGTATTTTACACGAAGCGACTGCCATCAGACCTCCGCAACTCAGTTACTGAGCAATGCTGATATCCTAAGGTTAGACCAGTAATCAGATTTTCGAGCTTCTGACTACCTGTAACGACTGTCATAGGTATTCGTATGACATCCGGAACCGAAGCTTTATCTTGCTCCTCGAGGCATGGAGGGGTCTCCATATGTAAAGAATGGTCACCTATCCACGGACTGACCGCAGCAAGCGTAGCTTAACCTTGCTAATCACATGATCCGCACAGTTATTGAATAGAAATGGGGTCCTCCTTCAGGTGATTCTCTACTTGATATAAATTCATAGGCTTATTATTTTCCAGGTGACTAATAACTTAAAAGGCGACTAAGTGTTTGCAACTAATAAAATGAGGCGAGGAGCTATAAATAATGACTTGGCGACTAATAATGTTAGCAGGGTGGTTAAGGGGAATCCAGACATGGATAGGTTAGGTTCGAAGGGGATGACGGGGGCTAGAGTGAGCGAGCGAAGCGAGCGAACGAAGCCCCCGTCATCCCCTTCGTGTTAGGTTACTTTAAACCCTGCAGACAGAAATAGGAGCCCCGCACAGCGGGGCTCCGTCGACTTAAGCTCCTTCACTGTAGCTGCCAACCTATTATTTTTGCTACCCATTTTAATTATTTTTAAAACCCCCTGCCTGCTTAAAATGCTACTTCACTGTAGCTGCCAACCTATTATTTTTGCTACTCATTTTAATTATTTTTAAAACCCTAAATCAGATTAGTTTGTTGCCGCGTTAAATACATGCCATATTTTTCTGGGGGCTTACTATGACCTCTTAAAGCAGGACAGAAGTTGCGTGGAAGTTGAACTGCCCTGCTTTTTTGTACTATGACATTGTTAGAGCAGGCCTGCGGCAGGCCTGCTACGTTGACGTTTACGAAATCCGTTCACCTTTTTTTTTGTATAGACTTTATAAAGTTGAACAAGCATTACCGTTCAACTTGGTTCAATAGTCGTTCCCCTTTAGTACTGTCATGGTACGATTTATAGCGATTCAGAAGCAGGCCTACTTTTGAACGGAAGTTGACTGACTGGCATTTGTAAGCCCCATGGACTTTTGTTACACGTTGTATGGAAGTAAACTGCTTGTATATTTAGTACACGCAGTTGAAAACAACTAAAAAGTCAAACTGTATAATGTCGGCTTCATACAAACGCGTGCCTGTATCTGTACCAATGTTTATGCAGTTCGCTACCGTGTATCTCTAATGCATTAGTTACATACAAATTGAGCGGAGTACAGTTAAGCTCAGCCCGTATATTGGAGTTAAAATATAGTTGAATTAATTGAAGCTTTTAAATAAGTGTATTTAATTAATTGAATGAAACATTGAATGGAATTAGCACTGTTTATTTTTCTATTGTAGTTTTCAAAGCGTTGATGGTGAAGGAAAACATGACGACGAAACCGGCATATCTAAGAGGGCTACAAAAAGTTAACGATGGTTTATATAGTCCACCAACCCGTACCAGGCCATCGTGATGGACTTGATAACTACCTAAATACAAAAATATATAATCACTAGCTTTTGCCCGCACCTTCGCTTGCGTAAAATTTTGAACTCTGTTAAGTGACGATTTTCCATACAAACTTTCGTCCCCTATTTAACTGCCTTAGGGGTTGAATTTCGAAACATCCTTCCTTAATCCTTGTCTACATTATAAAGGAAACCTCTGTGCAAAATTTCAGCTTTCTATGTCCAAGGTTTTGGGCTGGGCGTTGATGAGTCAGTCAATCAGTCGGCTAGTTAGTCAGGACTTTTCTTTTTATTTATATAGATAATCAGCCTATTATTATCCTACTTCTAGCACGGGCTTTTTCTCAGAACGAAAAGGCCCTAAATTATGATTATAAATTTTTGTGTTTAGGTACTTATCAAGCAAGATGAAGCAAGTTAAGTTGTCAGTATTGGGTGTTCAAGATTATCTAATGGAGCTAGAGAGGCCTAAAAATTCTCAAAAATGGTCTATCGGACATCAACGACCGAACTACTTTAGTTGGGATGGTCTTATGGCCGTTACTTCAATTATAATTCTTAGTTTCTAGTTAAAATGGAAGCTACACCCAGACTTCTACGGGAAAAAGCAAGCAGCTCGCTTCTTATGAATGAGGTCGTCCTACCGCCATTCCCATTTCTGCCGCTGGTCTGCAGGATATGGGTGCTTGTAATTTTTGCTAGTTACTCTTTTTTTTAGGATATGTCGTACCTTGCTATTGTTTATTTTGCCATACCCTGCGGCTTTTAACACGTTCACTGTGGCAAAACACACATAGTACGTTTGCGCAATGCTATGCGCAGGCGGCGGGCACACACCGTGTGTTTGCATACTTTTTATATGAAAACGCACTTAAACAACGACGCGTGAGCAAAGGCTGGCTGAAAAAAAAATGTATGTGCAGTTGTCAAAGTGTTAAGTAAGTGATTTTAATCATCATCTGCCTAGCCTTTTTCCCAACTATGTTGGGGTCGGCTTCCAGTCGAACCGGATGCAGCTGAATATCAGTATTTTACATGGAGCGACTGCCTATCAGACCTCCACAACCCAGTAACTGGGTAATACGATACTCTTGGTAAGACTGGTTGTCAGACTTTCTGGCTTCTGACCAACAGTAACGACTGTCAAAGATCTACAAATGACAGCCGGGACCAACGGCTTTACGTGCTTTCCGAGGCACGGAGGAAACTCGCTATGGTAAATGGTCACCCATCCACAGACCAACCTTTTTTTTTTTTTTTTTTTCGTGGGAAAATCCTCATGGATGCCCTTCGCCCGGGGAAGGCGGAGGGGTATGCCGGACTCTTACCGGCTAAAAACCCACGGTGTTCCTTCTCCTGACCCTTGGCCGAGGTCGCGGGATTCGCAGCTGCATGCACCGCGACCCCGGCAGGCCTCGGTCCGCCAACCCCTGGCGGACCTCTTCTTCTGTGGGGCCTTGCCCCACGTCCTCTTGAGAGGCGCGCACGGAACACAGCGCGCCGCCTTCTCGGGCCTGTTACTGGTCGGGCGACGGGTCCCCTAACCCGCCGCCCGCAGGCCACACACTACGGTGGCCGGAGATCGTCGCGCGCCCTCCGGCGCCCGGTGCGTCTAGCGCGGGAAGGGAGAGTGGCAGCTGCCTCTCTCTCCCTCTCCGCTCCCTCCTTGGTCGCCATCACCTCCTCGCAGAAGGAGGCGACGGCTTCCCACGCACTCTCGCTCCCGACCATGGACAGAACCACGGCCGGAAGCGAGAGGTCACCACCGACCGCCGCGACTAGTTCGCGGCGCTGCGTCGCCCACGCAGGACACGCCTGCAGCGTGTGCAGCGCCGTGTCCTCGGGGCAGTCGACGCAGTGGTGACAACCGGGCGTCTGCTCCCGGCCTATGCGACACAGGTACTTCCCGAAACAACCATGTCCCGAGAGTACCTGCGTCAGCCGGAAGCTGAGGGCGCCGTGACGCCTCTCTAGCCACTCCTCCATTACGGGCCTTACCGCCGCTATTGCGGCGTGCCCTGCGCTGGGTCGCGCAAGTCGCTCCTTCCATTCCGCCACTAGGATCTGGCGGAGTTCGCTCCGCTCAGGCGCCTCCTCGCGCTGACGATATCTCAGCGCGAGGGCCCTCGCCTCATCCACAGACCAACCTAGGCTAACGTGGCTTAACCCGGAAGATCGGTCTATGCGGCTGTAATTATTTAGCCACGAGCTAAAATTGGCAAGCGAATAAAAACTAAAAACTTGATAAACAATGACAAGTGCCAAGGACTAATGGTCCGCCTCTGTACTAATTTGGTGCATAAAGAATAAAAATAAATAATATTCGTCACGAGTTTCAAGATTTTGGACTAGCATTCCGTGTGCGACTGTACGCTAACGCGTAGTTGTTCAGTTTAGCAGATTAGTAGCTGAGCGTTTGTTTGTTGTTATGCATCCACAAATACGCGCTGTTTGTTCACGACATTACTACTTTGTAACGATAACCAGAAACAATAGCTTGTTTGAAATGTAGGACTTTGTTTATGTCCGCTTTCCAAAGGACTGTCGGTGACTGTGCAACACTGGGCAACGTTTAGAAGATAGAGAAGGGTAGTCGTCGAAATGGATCAACGTACCGTCCGCTCGGCCTCGCGCTGAACTTTGCATTTGTGTGAGAATGAATGCAGACACGTCCTTTGCTTGGTTTAGAGTACGTTCACATGACAAGCGTTCAACGCGCGGTGAACGCGCGTTGAATTTTTGTATAGTGTTCACATGGTACGCGCTTGTCAGGCGTTGAACGCGCGTTGACGTGGCAGCCGTGGTTCATTTTCTACAGAGTGAATTCTACATTTGCCGAAGATGGACGTAGAAACAGTTTTAACGGTGATTTTATACCGACGGGAAAAACGACGCAACAGAAGACGGAAATATTGGGTTTGGTTGATCATGTCCCTTAACGCAGGACGTTTCTCTATTTCATCTATAAATAATTCGGTATTAAAAGATTCCGTTTCCATTTCGGACGATTTCTGGATGAACCAAGCGAACCCTAAAATACGTACTATACGCGTCAAAAGCGCACGCTCATCTGAACGGTAACATAGAAAATCAATGATCTGAAAGCGCGCGTTGACGCGCGCTGACAACAGTCGAGCGTTGGCGCAGCGTTCAACGCGCGCTTTATTAAAACGCGCGTTAGCATGTGTAGCGTTGAAGGCTTGTCATGTGAACGTACCCTTAAAACGGTTGATACTGCTTTTTGGCAATCGATTCTATGTGCACTCACACAAATGCAAAGCTCAGTTTACGCCTCGCCAGTTGGACCCGACAATATAAATGATGATATCGGTTAAAAACAAAACAGAATAATTTCAAATCAAATTCCCATTCTTCAAGTTTCAGTTCCTCGAACAATATTGATTCAAAACTTGTAAACAAACTTTGAGAAACACATGCAATCCGTAGCCCGTATGAATACGATACAGCAATCACAGCTCAAAAGCGCAACAAACACTAACTTTGTGTTCAACACGAATATGTAGGTACTGTACATTGGAACTTGTCCAACAGTGGGAATGATTTTGCTATCTTGCGTAGTTATTAGCGGTTTTATGAACATTCGTATCGAAATGCACGTAACGTGCCCAAAAAGGATATTCTATTGCCACTGCATAAACCGTAAAATGTATAATGAGGAAGACATTCTCATGGCATGTACGGGTGTCTGTTTCCTTTTCTTCTTTTTATATTCCTGTTTAGTATATTCTATCACTTATAAATTAAATAATAATATTCATCTATTTTTAATAATAATTGTTTGCTGCACTGAACGACGTCATTACGTCGGCGCCGGCTGTCGCTGAAAACCAGCGCTGGGGCTCTGTCTTGCATAGGATCGCAGCATAATGCTGAGCGATAGCCGTTTTGCGTGGATATGACGCATGTTTCCCTCAACCTGACGACACGTTTGGTGCAGTGGCTAAGTGATTGGCTTCTGCGCCACGGGTCGTGGGTTCGATTCCCACACGGAACAAAAATTTGTATGGCCTACAAATGGTTGTTTCGGGTCTGGGCGTTTGTTTGTGAGATTTGTGTCTGTAAACGCACCCACGATACAAGAGAAATCTTAGTGTGGGGCAACGTTATATAAAAAAAAAAAAAAAAAAAAAAAAAAAACCTTCTTATTTTTTTGGTTTTTGTGTTTATTTTCTTTTTGCGTCATGTTTACCGCAAATAAACGTATTTACTTTATTTCTTTCTTTCTATTGCGTATACAGGATGTATCTGAATTTTTGTAATTCCTTCAAACCTCGCGCTAGATATTATTGCAGTTATACACGGCCCGAGGTACCCGAAAGATTTCAAGCATCGATTCAGATGCCTAATTGGAGAAAATAAACTCAGCTATAGTTTGTTGAATAAAGCTTAATTTTCGAAATACTCGTTATTTACGGAAATTGACAAATCCAAAAATACCTATGGTAGCAAGTCCTATGAACGCGGTATTGCGACTTTTGTCATACCATACCCCACTCGCCGTATGTCTTATTTGTCGGGGAGGGTTGTGAACTGAGAAGTTTCTTATCCACTCACACGATAATTTATAAATGTTGCCATTTCCAACTAAAATATTGTTTACAAGGACGTACTAAAGTTAATTGATTTATTATGTTCAGAAAAAACAAATGGATGAATTGGACTTTTGTTGATATAACATTTGACTCAAAATACCATCAGAAAGGCGTGGTTAAAATATTTCGGGTACCTCGGGCCCACGGCGTATGTTTAATATATATATGTATGTTTGTCACAATGCGTTGCATCAAAATGTTATAAAAATATTTTTGTTTCCGTAAAATATTTTTGTTTTTTTTTTACTTAAGCCTTATCGGGTGGTTTTGATTTCATTAGTTACCACGACAGCGGATCATACGATTTGCAAGGTTAAGCTGCACTTGTAAGGTCATTCCATGGATAAGTGACCATTCGGATATACAAGGTTAGTCGGAAAGGGGGTACTAATCCGAAACCCACTTATAGTATCGCTGATGGCTGTTTGAAAGCAAGTGTTAAAATTTCAAAATTCCATAATTTTTTTTTCCAAATAAAATGATTTTTATTTTAGTTTTTTCAAAAATTCTTCATCCCTGCTTTAGTTACAATATCAAAAAATGGTGCTTCTAATTCATGACCCCAAATATGACCTAAAATGTAAACACAGCTGATCATAACTGGAGATAGATAGATTTTAGAGTTTTTTTTTTTGAGATTTTTGAACAACTGTTTCTCTTAAACTATTGACTTTTGGGAAAAGTTGTAGAACAAAAGTTATTCATTATTATGTGTACTTTAACACCCTTTCGGATTAGTACCCCCTTTCTGACTAACCTTGTATACAAGGTTAGTCGGAAAGGGGGTACTAATCCGAAGCCCACTTATAGTATTGCTGAAGACTGTTTGAAAGCAAGTGTTAAAATTTCAAAATTCGATATTTTTTTTCCAAATAAAATGATTTTTATAATTTTTATTTTAGTTTTTGCAAAAATTCTTCATCCCTGCTTTAGTTACAAATTCAGAAAATGGTGTTTCTAATTCATGACCCCAAATATGACCTAAAATGTAAATACAGCTGATCATAACTGGGAATTGATAGATTTTAGAGTTATTTTTTTTTTGAGATTTTTGAACAACTGTTTCTCTTAAACTATTGACTTTTGGGAAAAGTTGTAGAACAAAAGTTATTCATTATTATGTGTACTTTAACACCCTTTTGGGACTAGTACCCCCTTTCTGACTAACCTTGTATAGGGATTCGTTTTACATCGAGACCCCTCCGTGCCTCGAAGAGCACGTTAAACATTCGGTCCCGAGTGTCATACGAATATCTATGACAGTCGTTACTGGTAGTCAGAAGCCTGAAAGTCTGACAACCGGTAGGTGGGTTGCGGAGGTCTGATAGCAGTTGCTCCGTGTAAAATACTAGTATTCAACCGCATCTTTTTAGACTAGAAACTGACCCCAACACACAACATACCCAACAATAGAACATGGTGAACGTACACATCTGTACCCCAAGTGTGAGTTTTTTACGCAGGAGTAGCGTCACGCTAAAAATGTCAAACAAATTTTTATTTACGCTATTTGCCGCTAGAGGCTCTGCCTAAATTTTCATACATTTTTGACGTGACGCAACTACAGTAGTAACGTAAAAAAACTCACACTTGGGGTACTGTTTATCCTTCAAAAGATACATGCTTTATATTTAATATCACATTATCATGACAAATATTATTAGCTCCTGATAATGAGACTCTGAAGAGGTTTAATAGTAATTTCATAAAGCCGCAAGCATCCTTACTTTGACAACGCGTCAACGTTTGAGCGATCCCAATGCATTATTGCATCAACTAGATATGTACGCCACACTATCTTTGCGAAACTTTGAAACGGATACAGTATCTGTATGACTTCGAAGTGGAACACGGCTTAGCTTGATTGGAATGCGTTTTAGATATTTACAGAATATAGTATCACGCTTGTATTTCCCGAAGGGATTGGCAGTGTTGTATAAGTACACCCTCATTTCAATACTCAATAAGTTTATTGCATTCCACAATGTAGACCTAGGTGGTAACTTAAAAAAATATGAGATCATTATGGACCCTGTCGGAGGAGCTCGTGGCTAAATAATTACAGCCGCATAGACCAATCTTCCGGGTTGAGCCACGCTTGCCGAGGTTGGTCTGTGGATGGGTGACCATTTACCATAGCGAGTTTCCTCCGTGCCTCGGAAAGCACGTAAAGCCGTTGGTCCCGGCTGTCATTTGTAGATCTTTGACAGTCGTTACTGTTGGTCAGAAGCCAGAAAGTCTGACAACCAGTCTTACCAAGAGTATCGTATTACCCAGTTACTGGGTTGTGGAGGTCTGATAGGCAGTCGCTCCATGTAAAATACTGATATTCAGCTGCATCCGGTTCGACTGGAAGCCGACCCCAACATAGTTGGGAAAAGGCTAGGCAGATGATGATATGGACCCTGTCGGGCACAGCAAAAATAGTAGGAGAGAGGATGCTTATTATACAAATTATTAATATCAATATATCTATCTAATTTAATTTCCTTGCAAGGAATTTCGCGGTTATGTTTAAATCCTATGTAATAAAGGGCGTGCCTATTGACATCAACCGGATACAAATCCAGACTTCGGGCTGCTACTGAGAAATTGCACACGGAAAACCCAATAACACTTTGCCTGACCTTGGGATCGAACCTAGGACCTCATGCTCAAAAGTCTCGCTTGCGCCCACTAAACCAACGAGACAGTCTTTGAGATATTTTTTGTTTGAGATTTTTCGGATCAAGAGGAAGATATTAAAGCAGATACATTACCCAACAGTTTCTCACCAGCCCCTTCTAGCAGACATTGCAATCCATCTTGTTTCAACAGATTTTGTCACGTTACTAAACTAGTTTAGTAATTTTATATGATAACACTAGACTCAGCACGTTAATTGGTTAAAAAAATATTCATTTCTAATGCCGGGGCCACACTTATGCCTAAACTAAATGCAAAAGTAAGTTTGTTTGTTTGTTACCTTTTTACGCCTAAACCACTGAACCGATCGCTCTGAAATTTTGCATATACGTTGTCAGGTGTACAGAAACAGACAGATTACCTTTCATCCCGAAAAATAGTACTGTTCCCCAAACAACAATAACGTTCTTATAATAAAAGATGGCGCCACGTGTCTTTCGAATCATGATGAATTATATTATTATAGAAACTTTAGTAGTGTGTTAAGAGTTGATTGTCAAATTCTAAATTAACGCGAGCGAAGCCGCGGGCAAAAGCTAGTAGATTATAAGATGCATTTTATCCCAATAAAGTAAAATAAAACAATACTTCATTGTTAATTATTTATACTAAAGCCAATATGGAAAGAGAACTAAACGTTATTACTAATTACGCAATTATCAACTTTGACAACATGTGTTTAAGTTCATTTTAGAATGACAAAAAATACCGAAAAGGGCTTAAATGTAATTTGAATGTGATGGAAACTGAACTATTAGTCGTTGAATTAAGGTTCATAATCCCAAAGCACGTTAATTATCACTTTAAAGTGACTAAATGTATAGGTAGTTTCCGAATTCCAGTTCTATTAATTGTTGATTTTCTACAAAACAACAACGTATGTCAGCAAACGTACGGACTGTTTGCAATTGTAATTATTGAAATTAAATGTTGCGTGGAATCAGCTATGTATGTTTTGTTTTAAATCACTGTTTGATTCGTACCGTTAGTTTTCATATTCATATTGATAAAAATAAAATAAGTTTAACAATCACCGCGAAGTGTTTTCATGTGACATTTTGCTTTTATTATGGTGGATCCACACAGCTCGGCACTGCTGGCGGTTTGACCATAAGCCGCCAGAGAAGCTGCGACCAAGTGCCGCCGCTAGGCAAACGCGGCTTTGATTCGATTAGCAGTTATCAAAAACAAACAACACTAGCATAATTGAAAGCCGCAAACGAACTGTTTCCCCGCTGCCGGCGGCCTCGGCGGCAATATGGCCGCCGGCTTCATTGCGACTGCCGCTCACAAAGCTAAGGCTAGACCGGCGGCACGCCCGCCGGGCTGTGTGGATCCACCTTTAAGTTATCGGCTGCCTCGTTGGTCTAGTGGTCGCAAGCGCGACCTAAGCATTATTGGGTTTTTCCGTGTGGAATTTCTCAGCAACAGCTCGGAGTCTGGATTTGTGCCAGGTTGATGGCAATAGGATCACCGCCTATCATATGGGACTTAAATATAACGGCGAAATGAGGGTTTACTATACACCTCTGTCCAACCCTTTGGGGAATACAGGCGTGATGTTATGAATCTATACATATAAAAGGAGAAGCTGACTGACTGATCTATCAACGCACAGCCTAAACCGCTGGGGTTAGAAAGTTGAAATTTTGACAGTAGGTTCCTTTTGTGACGTAGGCATCCACTAAGAAGGGATTTTTCGAAATTCAACCCCTAAGGGAGTTAAATAGGGGATGAAAGTTTGTATGGAAAATCGTCATTTAACGGGTTCAAAATTTCACGCAAGCGAACCTGCGGGCGAAAGCTAGTGTATTATAAAGTAAATGCAAGTCTAGTTGCTAGATCTTTGGTTGCATATCACGTGATGACGTATATCATAATAGTGATGCTGAGGAGGAACGAGGTATTCTGTAAAGGAGGATCCTCCAACCAGGCGGGTCCTATGCCTGACGGGCTACTGCCCAAAGATTGATAAAGGGGTATACAAGGTGTAACTTAAATAACGCACAACCTCTTAAGGAGTCACTGTACTCATCATTATGAACAACTTTTACTGTGGGACCTAAAACGAAATCGCGAAAAAAAATCTGCTGTTCCCTACATTTTGACGAGTTATGCGAATATAAATGCAGGCAACAGCTGTTTTTTTTTCGCGATTTCTGGTCAGGCCAGCAACGCCCTAAGCCGAGGTCCGAATCCCACTAGAGATCGCCCTTAGTGCTATTGTTGCTAGTAGTCATGATGTTAGTGTAGTACAAGTAGTTAGCTTAGGTTAAGCATTTTACTTCCCCACCCTTGGCTAGAGATAGAGACCCTTCAGGACTCGCCAATAACTGCCCAGTCACGTAGAAGGGGTCCGCAAGGACAATATACAGCAGAACAATAGAAAATAAATAAAAATAATTGCCAAACATTAACCCTAAATTAGTTTATTGACCTTAAAAGCGTACGAACGTCCTTGACCAAACTCAGTCCAAAGAACTTTCGGTCGATTTATAATGAAAATGGTCTCAAATCTAATTAAACATTTACAATGCTTTTGTTGTCGTAACAACAAAGGCCATTTTCTTAAAAGACGAGGCTGAGTTGAAACAAAGCTAATGTTATTAAGGAGTTAGACTAATGATATTTATACGTTTATCGTCTCACTAGGGACTAAAGACACATTGGCATTAATTTGCATTTTACTGATAGAGAATGGGCATTTTGTTCATGAACATGTGGTATGGTATGTCTACACCAGTGCGCTTTCATGTTCATCTTGCGCTTTCAACTTTCAATTCCTCTTGCGTCAAGCGCATGCAATATTGATTGCCATAAGACGCATGCAGCTTATCGTCTACACCGGTGCGCCTCGGTCAGTCGTCAGTCGACGGATTAGCGTGCGCTAGGGGCATGCGCTTTTGTCAAACTAGTATTAAAGCATGCGCTATTTCCTGCGCTATGGCGCTTCACGCATGCTTCAGACGAAGACGCAAGATGAACATGAAAGCGCACTGGTGTAGACATAACTATCCGCACGCTTTCGCATTTTCAAATCGATTCAGCTTTTGCATGCTTCAGCGCGCTTACGCATTCTATAGAATGCGTTTGTAGCTTACACATGATGTCACAAGTGATGAAAGTTCTTGTTCTGCCTAGCCTTTTTTTAACTATACCTATTGGGGTCAGTTTATTGATGTGACTGAATACTAGTTTTTTACGCAGAGCGATTGCCATCAGACGCCGTTGCATTGCCTAGCAACTGGGTTGCGAAGACCGGTTGTCAGACATTCGGGCTTCCGTCAACCCATAATAAATATCATAGGTATTCGTATGAAACCCTGGACCGACGGCTTACGTGCTTTCCGAGGCACGGAGGGGTCTCGATTGCAGCAAGCGCAGCTTAACCTTGCAAATAGTATGATCCGGGCGATTATTATGTAGCCACGAGCCCCTCTGGTGATGTGATGGAGCGTATCTAAAACCATCTACCATTTTTCAGACTAAACCTTGCAAGTTTTGTCTAAAGAATTGTTCAATATTGAGACCTCTGAACATTCTGTCCTGTTACATAATTATCTAGCTTCAGAAATAGAAGGGGTCTAATGAGCTCGAGATGGGTTGCGTTAATATTGCACAATGCGCGCGTGGTTAGTTCCACCGAACTGGGCCTCGTGCACTCTGTGCACTTTAATCAACTTAGTAAACAAAGTGTTGACAAAGTTTTACGCGTCCTCCTTCACACGTGGGGACCTACTCCCTAAATCCGTCAACGAAGTTAGTTACCCGTCCGAAAGTTGCCCGAAACGTAGGAGTGAACAAAACAAGTGTCAAGTTCAAATTTGACAACTGTCAAATCGTGTTGTCATTCATTCTTAGTTCGGGCCCCGAAATAATCGTATGTCCGTAAGTGATAGGGAGTAGGAAACGCTCGTAACTAAGGCCGTAACCACGGACTTCGTGCTTAGGGAGTAGAACCCCTGCTCACGTCAAGCACCGGCTAAACCAATCACAAGGCTAAACCAATTCTAGCTCGTCAAGACCTATAATCAAAACTGTTACGAGTTACATTTGGCAGCGAAATCTAATTGCAGAGGCAAACAATATCTGCCAAGTGCTTATTAAGTAGAAAACCGTTCTTTATTTCTGTTTATCGCGTTAAACACGGGGCGTAGTTGGAATTTATCCAATTGTGCACGCGATATCGCCAATATAGCACCCTTGTGCATGCAAGGAGTTAACATTAATAATTGTTCAGGCAATGTTCCAAATATGACGGTTTAAACTAGCAGGATTTTCTTCGCTTCAGCAATTGGATTTGTTCAGGGGTGGGAAAATTTCAGAGGCCAGAAAACGCAACAAAAAATTAAGGGTACCAGAATTTAAAAAAAATGCTAGTTGTTGTAAAATAATTTACTGTAAACGCAATTAATTATCTGTATTTTTTTTTCTAGCCTATTGACTGTCCCACTGCTGAGTTTGTCTTCCAAACATCTCTATTTTGTGCCGTTTCTGACCATGCTAGCCCCGCAAACACGTTTAGATCGTCACGCTACCTACGTCGAGTTCTTAATTATGAAATAAACTTTAACTGCTGTTTGAAGTTTGTTTGGTTTGGGCCAGAAGTGTGTATGGAACTGCTTTTGATGGACCTTTGATGGAACAAGTGTCGATGAGGCGGCAAAAATATATTTCCGAGGGCCAAACACATGCGCTAAAAGGGAGAGTTGGCGGGCCAGATGAAATCCCTTCGCAGGCCGGCGTTGGCCCGCGGGCCATAGATTGCTCACCCCTGTTCTAGCTCTAAGGGAACACCATCAACGTTAGTATTGATGGAAAGTTAAGTAGAGCAAGTAAAGGATTTGGATATGTTGGTAAATGTTATGAACATATTGAAAGTCGAGTGAAAAGGGTAAATCAGTGAAAAGCGCTATATAAAAATTGAGGGTGAGTTGGCAGGCCACCCGTCGCCCGACCAGTAACAGGCCCGAGAAGGCGGCGCACCATATTCCGTGCGTGCCTCTCTGGAGGACGTGGAGCAAGGCCCCACAGAAGGAGAAGTCTGCCTGGAGCTGACGGATCGACGCCTGCCGGGGTTGCGGTGCATGCAGCTGCGAATCCCGCGACCCCGGCCATATGTCAGGAGGAGGAACACCGTGGGTTTTAGCCGGTAAGAGTCCGGCTTAACCCTCCGCCTTCCCCGGGCGGAGGATACCAATGAGGAAAGGCCAAGGATAAAAAAATGTTTGGCGGGCCGGATTAATACCAATACCCTTCGCGGGCCGGAGTTGGCCCGCGGGCCATGGTTTGCCAACCCCTGTTCTAGCTCTTGGCTCATTTCTTATTCCCATCATATGCTGGATTACGTTTCGGTGATTTTTAGACAGTTTTTTAAGTGTTGGAGTGTGTCCAAGAAATGTTTGTAAGAGAAATCGGAGTGTGAACTTATGTTAACTTTACTGTTGTGGTTATAGATGGCGGATTAGTTGGCAACTTGTCTCTTGGTGCAATGTTGTTGAGTTTTAAGATTTAAAATTCACTTAAGAAAATGTTTTGGATTTAGCAAGCAGGTTTTGAAACACCACGTAATGTTTTCTGGGAACGATGATTCGAAAAGTTTATTGTCGCTGTAAACACGTAGTCATTTATCAATGCTACTAATGGTCCGTTCCTATGGCGAAAAAACAATCGTTTTGCTTACCAATAGTAGCATTTTTCATTGCCATACTTGGCATATAAATAGACTCGTAAGGTAAATTCACCTTTTTTAACCGACTTCAAAAAGGAGGAGGTTCTCAATTCGGTTGTATTTTTTTTTTTATTTTTATTTTTTTATTTTTTATGTGTGTTACCTCATATCTCCGTCATTTATGAACCGATTTGAAAAATTCTTTTTTTGTTCGAAAGGGTATACTTTCCGATTGGTCCCATTTAAATTTTGTTATGATCAGACCATGAACTTCAGAGATATGGAACGGAACTCCTCGTCGGATCAAAGCAAAATTCTCAAATCACTAATATTGCTTTGTTTATATTTGTTGTTGGGAACTGACTACTTGAAAAGAGGAGGGGGTGCGTGTCCCCCCCTCCCCCGCTTTAGAATGTTTTCATTATATCGTGTAAGGTATCATTTGAAAGGACTTTTTATGCCCGACTACGTCAAAGCCAAAAAGAAGGGTTATGAAGGAGGGTGTTAAAATTATGACACTAAAACGTTTTTAATAAAAAATAAACTTTAAAAAAAAGTAAAAACCGACTTCAAAGAAATACTAAAAGGAGTAAAATAATTACCATAATATAAAATTAACAGTTTCAGAAGTCGGTGCAACTCTACACTGAAGCAAATAGAAGCCACCGACTTCTGAAACTGTTAATTTTATATTATGGTAATTATTTTACTCCTTTTAGTATTTCTTTGAAGTCGGTTTTTACTTTTTTTTAAAGTTTATTTTTTATTTATTACCTAGCGGTTTTCTCGCCATTGACCACTATCTCGCCTGATGGTAAGCGATGATGTGGTCGATGGTGAAGCACGTTTGCCTAAAAGTAACCTATTCACTCTTGACTTAAAGACCCCAAGGTTGTAACTATCATAGCTGCTAACGTATGAGAGGATCTTCTATGCAAAGCTATGGTGTCTTTGCTAACATTATTTGTAAAGATACAAGAGTCTTAATTTTAACCAATAACGCTCAGTAAATCATAGAAATCGGCCATAAATCAATTTATGTATTTGCTCGAATATGGTATTGTTACAGATGTCTTAAAAGTTACAGCACATTCTGCTCCCTGGCGCGTGCAATTAATATTCATACAATAAAAAAGTGGATGCATAAGGTAGGTAGCTTCTTCTTCTTCGTAGTGAGAGAAGTGGTGAAAAGTTAAGCCAATCAGCAAGGTTGGTAGCGGGGCTGACTGCACAGGATGCATTGGACGTACTTAAGTATCGTCACTCGTGGAAGTTCTTTTCACGCACCCTATTTATACAAGGTGTAACATAAATAACGCACAACCTCTTAAGAAGTCACTGTACTTATCATTATGAACAACTTTTACTATGGGACGAAACGTGAAATCGCGAAAAAAAAACAGCTGTTCCCTACTTTTTGACAAGTTATGCGAACATAAATAAATGTAGGGAACAGCTAATTTTTTTTTTCGCGATTTCATATTTGGTACCATATCCCATTGGTGGGTAGGCCTCCCACAAGGTGGACCGATGACCCGCTGGATGCGAGAAGCCAGGACGCCCAGGACTGATCGATTGGCGATGCTTGCTTGTGCTGGTCATGTCCAGCAGTGGACATCTTTTGGCTGAATGATGATGATGAGTGTTTATACATAAATGTTTACTATTGAAAACAGGGTCTAAACCACAATGCTAATGACAAAGCTGGTTTTCACTAAACAGCGCTTTTTAGATTGCTTTTGCATCTCTGTGCTATGTTTTATTATTTCCGTCTCTTCTGTTTTAATTTTTAGTTCCCGCATTTTATTTCTCTACCCAAATCTGTAGTAACAAAAAGTTATCACACTTTTTGGCAGAAAGTTCCACTAAGCTCGTCACATTGTAAACTTTTCAACTCCAACTGCCTGCAGAGAACGGGGCGCTGTAAAAAAGTGCTGACAACCTAGGACGGTGATAAAGTGCGGGAGAGTTATGACTTATTATGATAGTACCGTAGCTCTGTGGGTGATACAATTGTAAAAGTACTAACAAAGGTACGGCTGTAACTGACTCGGTTATGTGTTTGTGTTGAATTACTGTCCCTTTGTGTTAAATATGTTGTATTTTTGTTGAATACCTCCCTATACAAGCTTAGTTTTAGTATATACTAAACCTGAAACTAGTTTGTTCAGAATCACTAGGAGAATCGATTGACATATTTTTTACACCACATTTTATTTTTTTCATAAATTTCAATTTTGTTTCAGTAGTTTTCTACCCATAACAGTTGACGGGAATAGACACCTTGAGGCTTGAGACGGTCCTCTCGGTCAGTTTCCGTGTATTAAACAACCCCTGCATAACACATCTCAGGCGTTTCACACTTTTTTAGGGAACTCTACGCGACATACTTCGACAACTTAGATGGAGAACTTGGAGATTTACTAAAAAAAACACATATTCAGGCAGTTCTGATGAAAATCTTGTTGGCGCGTCTCGGTTTTCGTATAAAGTAAAAATAAGGTTGTATAAGTACCTGTATAACCTACACGAGTGACGATACTGTATTCCGTCCGGTGCACCCTGGGCAGTTAGCCCCGCAACTTTAATCTTGAAGTGCTAATCCACCATGGCAAGAACTTCTCGTATAGCTCGTGCCGACACTAGAGAGATAAGTCGCATCGGCAAACTTCGGAAAACCGATCGCGTCCGAACCGAGTGAGACTTCAAACCACGAATGTTTGTTAGTACTGCACTAAAAAAAAATCTTTATGCTGACGCAATAAGTGAGAGTCAAGAATGAGTGAATACCATTCGTTGTTCGGCGAGGTTCATCGATGTAACTTAATTAATTGTGTTGTACTGTACCAGACATTTGTCACTATACGGTTTAGGTATGAAAATATTTCTACACAACTTTGCAAATTAGCTGGAGCTCTAACATAAAACTACAGGGTGTTAACGAATTCGTGTAATTCCTTCAAACCGCGTGATCAACGGGTGACACAGATTAACCCTAAATGGAAATTTTCGAAAATAAAACAAAAAAAAAATGAAAAAAAAAATTTTGGTTTTCAATTTCTGAGTCTTTTTAGAGCCTTGAATTATCTGACTGCAAAGAGCGATATCGCGTTAGTCGTTCCTGTCAGCCGTGTCGCCGTACTTACATTAAATTATGTGTGGCATCGAATTGTTCACACAAATAAAATGAAATTTCTGAATCCTTATTAGATGGTTTATTAGATATGACCGGTAACAAAGCCGCATGAAAAAAAAAGAATTTTATTTTTTTATTTTAAATCAAGCTAAATCCCGTGCGTGGCCTGTCTACACCAGTCATCATGTGGTTTTAAGGAATTACAAGAATTCGTTAACACCCTGTATGCCTATTGGTTTGTCTACACCAGTGCGCTTTCATGTTCATCTTGCGCTTTCGTCTGACGCATGCCTGAAGCACCATAGTGCATGCAATAGCGCATGCCCTAATACTAGTTCGAGTCTTATGGCAATCAATATTGCATGCGCTTGACGCAAGAGGAATTGAAAGTCGAAAGCGCATGATGAACATGAAAGCGCACGGTTGTTAGGTACGCGAGCGCACGGTATTAGAATGATCCTAAAACAATATCCTCCGAAATTTTAGTTTTTAAGTTATTCGATTGTATTTTGTTGTCATGAAAACGTTACAAGGTGTTTAAAGTATCACTCAATATCTAGTTTTAACTTCTAGACATATTCTCATCAAAATCCACTCCAAAAATCACTTCCTCCGAACTAGAAATCAAAATCGCTGATGGTCAGCTGTGAACAATTTCCGGGCTGACATCACATAAACTTTCAGATAGACTCGGATTTATTTCCAGTTCGAATCAAAATGCAGACTCGTATCCGGACTAACTAAATAGCCGCCAGCTGGCTCGGTATAGGAAAAACGAGACTAAATACGGAAGCTGAAAGATTTTCAGCGCTTTATAGTGACACAAAACGATTGTGGGAACGTTTGAATCCAGATTTTGTCTGGAATGTCCTAACTGAACGTATTTTTCTTGTTCTTTTTGTGTGTCTGCAATTATGTATGGTCATTTTAGAATTGGAACAGCATCGCAAAACACTCGTAATAGGGAATATGCATGTAATTCAAAACTCTTTCATTATTTAAATATACATTATACAGGAGTCAAGAAACAAATAGCATTTTTTTTTTTACATTTTCTATCGCATTGCTTATTTTACAGTTCAGTATTTTATGTTACGTTTTTTTTTGTGGAACGGAACGCAACCTCGAAACGCCTCGTCTTCGAAAATGTCGGATGTGACATCAAAATCCATGTGAATAAATCTTTAAATAATCTTTTCTTAGCAAACTGTTTGATTTCTCACTGAGGTAAGTTAGTCAGTGCGATTTTTGCTTCAATAAAGCACAAGAAATAATTTAATTTAAGATTTGTGGATTATGACGTCACATTATGGCCGCGACATTATACGATGTTTGAACTGTAGAAGAAAATTGTTGAAGTTTAATAATTGTTTTGAGCAAGAAACAATAGTAACATTTGACTTTTAATACTTTTCTTAGGTTTATATTACTGTGCTTTAATAACAAAAAAAAAATTACATGCATATTCCCTATTGCTTTGGCTTTGATTTTGACACGTCAACGTATCTTTAACTATCCGACTTCTCCACAACTATGTATAACGCAATGAATATTGTTGTATTGTCAAAATGTAAGCTATTGAAATTGCGAATGTGATACGCAATTCGAATGTTGGTCTACCGTATTATGTTTATAGTTCTACCTAGTTAATTACGTAGTATGTAATCTGTCCATTACGACAAAGGAGAATGGGCAAATTCCATACGTACAATCGCGGATTTGTAATGTTTACCACCCTAAAGTCTATAATTGCTTGCACATTACTTTTTCATAAGGTCGATATGACTTAAGTTGATGCGACATCTTGAACCTTATTGCGCACAGTGTGAGAAGGAATCGACTTTGAAATCTGATAAACATTTCGAGTCCGCAACCATACCTATATCAAAAATGTGGAACTAAAACGAAATGCATTAGTATTTGTTACACTTTGTCCAAAATATTCTGCATTGTTTTTCTTAGAGTCCTGGATAATCCAGCAAAACGAGCTCAAATTTTGAAGTAGTCTGTTCATCTAGTAAATAAAACAACAGTTTATAGATTGAAGTCTCAAGTACTGTAATTATAGACACAACAGATAAACAATGGCATTGACGAACCGGTTCGTCGGTCGGGCCGCTAGCGGTTAATACTAAGTAACTTTTTTCGTGTAGAAAATCTAGCATACGTGGCAAGGCGTGACATATATCGGACACTTAGGAATATCACACATAGGCACATAAGCAGGGCTCCAGGAAATTTCATAAGAATACCTACATCACTTTCTGTTTTTATTGTGACTGAATGATGCTTAAGGACATAGTTTTCACGTGAACAAAGCCGCGGACACAGCTAGTAATTAAATAACATAATAACAATACATCACGCCTGTATTCGCCGAAGGGTTGGGCAGAGGTATATAGTACACCCACATTTCGCCGTTATGTTTAAGTCCCAATGTAATAGGGAGCGAGTCTGTTGCCATCAACCAGGCATAAACCCAGACTCCGGGCTACTTTTGAGAAAGTCTACACTGAAAAACTCAATAAAACTTTATCCGACCTGAGAATTGAACCCAAGACCTCAAGCTCAGCAGTCGCGCTTGCGACCACTAGACCAACGAAGCAGTCTTGAAACTCTGGAGTCGAAATAATTAAATATTTATTCAATACAGGGTGTTAACGAATTCGTGTAATTCCTACAAACCACGTGATCTACTGGTGACGAAGATGAACCCTAAATGGGAATTTTTGAAAATCAACTAAAAAAAATCAAAAAGAAATCTTGGTTTTCTATTTCTGAGTCATTTTAGAACCTTGAGTTATCTGACTGCAAAGAGCGATATCGCGTTAGTCGTGCTTGCCAGCCGTGTCGCCGTGCTTTCATTAATTTATGCGTGGCATGGAAATGTTCACAAAAACAAAACATTTTTTTTTTGCAAAAAAAAACTCGTTTTTTTACTGAATCCTTATTACTTAGATGGTTTAGATACGATCGGTAACAAAGCCGTATGAAAAAATAATAATTTTATTTTTTTTATTTTTAATCAAGCTAAATCCAGTGCGAGGCCTGTCTACATCAGTAGTAGATCATATGGTTGTAAGGAATTACACGAATTCGTTAACACCCTGTATACTAATAACCATATCGCAGTGTACCGCTAGGTATAGACACCTCCCATAAATCGTTACCACAGAATGTGCCGCTCAGACAACTGATTAAAACATATGCTGTTATAAAAAGGGGATAGTCGAGCATGCTGCATAACAACCTCCTTCCTCACCCACGTGTAGAAAGAAATACATAATCTCAGCAAGGGTACGTAATCTCCTAAAATGCAAACAAAATAAACAAGTTAAATAAGTTTGCATCTCTTCAAGACAGTCGTCGCTAATTGCCAGCTGTACCAAGAGGTTGCCTTAAGCAGTTCTAATTATGCACGTACAGTATTGAAGCTGTATTGTGTCTCGAAACTGCTGAGCATACGTAAGCATGTGCAGATTGTAAACGCAAAAGTTTTGGAGGTACTAAACAGTGTAGAGAATTGTCGCCTTGAAATAGGATGTGTTTTGTGGACTAAGTATGAAGATATAACTTTCGTGAAACACATTCATATTTATACTTGTTAAGTTCACTCACGTGCATTTTTCGGGATTGTTTGACTAGTTTTAGAATTAAGTGAAACTCTTAATCGTGAGGTGAGCACGCAGCGAGGTCGTGACACCGTCGTCGCGCAATCTAGTCGGGCAATCCAGAAAAATGCACATAAGTAAACCGTTAACAATTATAAACTATGAATATGTCGCAGAATCAACACAGAAGCACAACTATTAGAATGGCTATTGATTATTGTTAATGTAGTAGGACGCCATCTATTATCGTTTGTCGGAAACGTCAAGCAGTGTGCTTGGGTAAGGTCGGTGCGGGGCGTGGCATGTCTTGTTTGACGGTTGTCAGTAAGCTGTCGGCTGTCAGCTGTCAGCTGTCATTCTTTTTGACATTGGATGCATTTGATTTGAGTGAAGTCACTTTGGAGTGAGACACGAAAGCGAGAGGTCGTTTTGCCAGCCTGCACCGAACACTTACCGCGTTTCCGTACTATAATCTATTTCCATCGGTTTGATCATTTGAGATTTTATTATTTTGTTATCGAGAGTGAATAAATATAGGACTATAATCAATGTTGTGACTATTATTTCCTGCCTACACCAAGTCGAACTTGGACTCTGATGACGAGGTACCCCCAATGAGTGAACTGCCCTCGTTAAATATTTAAATAAGAAATGGACTAGTCCTTCGAACCAAACTTTATAATTATGCTTCTTTTTCGAGCCACAGAGTCATTATGTAATATACTAAATGCACTGTATGGTCGCGGACTCGAGATTTTTATCAGATTTCAAAGTCGATTCCTTCTCACACTATGCGCATTATCGTTTAAGATGTCATATCAACTTATGTCATATGGACCTTATGAAAAAGTAATGTGCAAGCAATTATAGACTTTAGGGTGGTAAACATTTCAATTCCCCGACTGTATCTCATATTTATAAGCAAACAGTATTGTTCTTTATGAAAAATATCTTTAAACTGAAACCAACCATCGTTGAGGTCAAAGAGATTAAATATTGAATGTCTTTTATTGAATTTTTGACTTTAGACTTGAGGTCTTAAATTCACAAAATAATGTTGCTAGCAAAATAAGACCCGTTTGGACGGACAGCGGAATTCTAAAAGTACTATACCTACTTTCCCCTCTTTTTAACCGACTTCAAAAAGGAGGAGGTTCTCAATTCGGTTGTATTTTTTTTTTTTATGTTTGTTACCTCATATCTCCGTCATTTATGAACCGATTTGAAAAATTCTTTTTTTGTTCGAAAGGGTATACTTTCCAATTGGTCCCATATAAATTTTGTTATGATTGGACCATGAACTTCAAAGTTATGGAACGGAACTCCTCATCGGATCAAAGCAAAATTCCCAAATTACTAACATTGCTTTGTTTATATTTGCTGTCGGAAACTGACTACTGGAAAAGAGGAGGAGGTGCGTGTCCCCCCCTCCCCCCCTTTGGAATGTTTTCATTATATCGGGTAAGGTATCATTTGAAAGGACTTTTTATGCCCGACTACGTCAAAGCCAAAAAGAAGGGTTATGAAGGAGGGGGTTAAAATGATGACACTAAAACGTATGTACTTAATAAAAAATAAACTTTAAAAAAAAGTAAAAACCGACTTCAAAGAAAAACTAAAAGGAGTAAAATAATTACCATAAAATAAAATTAACAGTTTCAGAAGTCGGTGCAACTCTACACTGAAGCAAATAGAAGCCACCGACTTCTGAAACTGTTAATTTTATTTTATGGTAATTATTTTACTCCTTTTAGTTTTTCTTTGAAGTCGGTTTTTACTTTTTTTTTAAGTTTATTTTTACGACTTTGAAAGTAGTGATAAGTCGTAATAACTAAACCGATTTTGATGAAACTTCACACACATAAGCAGGATACTTAGGTCTAAAAAGTTAGTAGAAAACATTTTCGAAATGTCTTACTTAAAAAAATATAGTTGGTAATTTCTGTTTGTATGGAAAATTTAAAATCGGTCTAATTTAACTGTAACGCTATTTTTCGAAAATGTTTTTAACTTTTTAGTCCTACGTATCCTGGTGATGAGTATGAAGTTTCATTAAAATCGGTTCAGTTATATCGAAATATAAGAACTTGTCAATTTGTATGAAATGCCGAACAGCTGATACGCTCTTAAGGAATAATGTTTCAGACCTCATCATCAGCCTATGACTGTCCTATTACAGGGCACGGGCTTCTTCACAGAATAAGATGGTTTTAGGCTTATCTACGCTGGCCTGATGCGGGTTAGCGGACTACAGTACGTGTATATCTATTAACTAACCTCGTTACGATTAGCTTTCTTTTTTATTATCGTTACTCTCAATATATATTTATCTTATTATACGTACAGTGATTTTCTTTGTAATGTATTTTGATGACAACTAACCATGTCAATTGTTTTATATAGTTTAGCTTCCTTTTACCTTTTGTAAATGTGAGAGCTTTGTAGTTTGCTAGATGCCTGGATACCTATTTCATTTGTGACCATATTTTTCATATTTTTTTTTTGTTTGGTTCCTGCTCTTATGTCTATAATGCTCTCTAATAACTATTCTAAGTCATAACTGTACCCACTCAAATTGTTAAAGATATGGATTTTATAAGAGTAACCATGGAGTTTCTTGCCAGCTCTTCTCCATAGGAAACGACGAATTGGAACCGTGCACCTAAATTCGACTTTTCATAAGCGCCTGTAATGTTGTTTATGTAAAATAAAAACTTTTGATGTTTTTGACACACACCATCGAGAACTGTTTGGAGCCCTCAGGTGTGCAGGTTTCCGCACAATGTTTTCCTTCACCGTTACCGCAAGTGATAGTCCAATAATCATCCGCACATGAACTCGAACAACCGCGCTCAACCGCTGGGCTAACATTGTTTTTTTTACCTAAAGGTACGAGTTGGTAGCCGACTACATACAGCAGCAGCATACGACGTGTCGCTACAACACTACTGGTGTCTATGTATTTCTATGAAATACCTTACGCACCTAGCGACACGTCGCTCGACTACACGTCGTACGACCGCAGACGACGTGTCGTCCGACCGCAGATCAATAGTGCCACCGACGTTGGAGCGACGACACGTTGAATCTTTCTCAAAAAATTAGTTTTTCCAATTCCGAGGAAGAAAAAGTGATAAACCAGGTGGCCCAATATCCTGCACTGTACGATGCATCTAACAAAAACAAAATATACGAAAGTAAATCGCGATAATAACTGGAATACGACGTGTTGTCTGCTGCAGCCATCTGCTGTTGGGTTCGAAATCATGACTCTGCAAACAGCAGCAGCAGACGACGTGTCGTAACGAGACGTCGCGCGTCGTCTGCTGCTGCTTTATGCAATCGGCTACGAAATTGTATCTTTAGGCAGACCTCAACAGATCTACAATTCTTCAATGACGTCACCAAAAATCACGCGCTCCTCGTCAGATCAATTCAACGTATTACAAAATGAATTCCTTATCATTTTCGTAACAATTACACAGTTAAACCCACCACACTATTTACTGAACAAACAAATCCTAGTTTTGTTTATTCCGATATTAAATTAATATCAGATTCACTGTCAGTACAATATTGTTGGTGTCAGAGTAATATTTTAATTTTACATCCAATTTAATCGGTATTTGTGTAGGTTTATCGATATTAAATCTGTGTTGAAATTGTGGATAATGTTTTGTGTACATGACATAATTATTGTTTGGTTGCTGCTATGTGGTACGGATTATTTGGTCCTAAATGTTTTAGATCAATTTGTTGCCATTGCAAAAAGTACCCGCCATGCCCCTGACAAAAATATTGAAGGATTGAAAAGCCGCCATATTGAAGTAAATCGGATAAATCTTAGAAGATCACAGATGAGCCACTAAGACCCGGACTCCACCAAAGCAGAGATGTGCGGAGATCGGGTTAAAGATTATTTATTTATCCAAAAGAACAAGTTCACTTACGAATAAATATAAAAATAAGTTACAATGATAGCTGTAGTAATCAAATACAGAGGTGTTTTGTATTCATTAGGAAAATGAGTCTCTAATTATACATGCCAATCAACAGAACCAGCAATGGAAAAGTTGGTTTTTTACAAGAAATTGTCACTCCCCGCAATGTACAATCTAAGCCTAGTTTTAAAAGTATTTATAGAAGATGCGTTCCTGATGCTAATTGGGAGAGCATTGTACAATTGCACGCCTTTACATCTGATATTCCTTTCACCGTATTGTGTTCTTGGCTGCTGCGTACATAGTTGATTGGGGTTTCTTTCGCTGCGTTTGGTATTTTTTTTGGGAAAAGTAATTTGCGAATGAACTGTGCCATCAATAATTTTACGTATAAGGAGGCAAGTATTGAAAGTGTACAACTGCTTAACGCTCATTAATTTGGTTTCCCTATATAATTGTGATGTGGAAGTGAGGAAGTTGTAGTTAAGGAGTATCTTGATTATTTTGTTTTGGGCAATTTGTAAGTGTTTTAGTGTGGAGTTACTTGCACAACCCCAGATTCCAGATGTCTCGATCAACCAATAGGATTGAGATATTTTCAAATCTTGCTAGATTGCCTAGATTGCCGTGATAGAATAAAGTTACATTAATACCATACGAGGTGCGTTTTTTATAAATGCAGTTTTTGTTTTATCTCTATATAGACATTACTTAGTGTAATTGAATTCTTTAGGTACCTATTTTAGTTTTGGAAAATTTTAAGCATTTCATCTTAGTTATAGGTATTTGTTTTGTTTTTATTTAATTCTACTTTTTTTTTATTTAATTCTACTTTTGTTTTTTTTTTATTTTAAAAGATTTGATAAGTACCTAGATATTGATATTGGTTGTAGGGAATTAATAAAAGCTTTTTTTTTAAATTTATTTCATTCATTTTAGTTTTGGGAGCACTTCATTGTTTATGAATATCTGTAATATTGACGATATAAACGCCTATTTACAATTACCGTTTCCATGTTTCATTTATAAAGAAAACATCGAGTTATTGTAATACCTA
This sequence comes from Amphipyra tragopoginis, assembly GCA_905220435.1. Lineage (NCBI taxonomy): Eukaryota > Metazoa > Arthropoda > Insecta > Lepidoptera > Noctuidae > Amphipyra > Amphipyra tragopoginis. The sequence goes on along the minus strand of HG991999.1, from coordinate 5,741,571 downwards.
AATAGAACTTACCACAACGTCAAAATAGCTACAATGTTGTAACATCTACTGCAGTCGTCATGATGAAAATAAAAACTTTTCACACCATTTCGCGTTTATTTTTCTCACGTTTGGAACATTTTCAAGCGGAAAGTCACGGATAGTCGACTTATACGACCCACGAGAAGCATCGCATTTAGTTTTCGTGGGAACGTCAAAAATACATATACTTATAGAATGAATTTTGAAAGAAAATTTTAAACATGCACAAGCAGATTACACTAAAATCCTCTAGTCTCAGCAGTTCGGTTGTTTTGTTTGGGACCGGACTACTGAGACTAATTTTGTCTCATTAGTTCGGTTATGACGTCAAACAGAACTGTTGAGACTAAAAAAGATACCAGTAGTCCGGTTAGGGATGTAAACATAAAATGCTTTTATTATAAATTAAAGAATCAAACATATTCTCTGAAATCATGGTTTGGTACCGAGTTATTAATTAATAGGCACTTTCGTAAGAATACTGACCAGAGAATACTGAAATCATTAACCGAACTACAGAACACAAGTCTCAACAGTTGGGTTTGACGTCATAACCGAATTAATGAGACAAAATCAGTCTCAGTAGTTCGGCCCCAAACAAAACAACCGAACTACTGAGACTAGAGGACTAAAATAATATGACGTCACATAAATCCAATAGACACACTCAATTATAATATACACAGGACATAAATAAACACGCACTCACATACACATACCTAAATTGCTTTTTCCTTTTTTTAATAAAATTTTATGATAGTGTCTAGGGAAATTAAAAGAAATCTAAAATTCAATCTTTAGAGATTAAAACGGGATATTTACCATGTTTATTATTTGATGTGAGTTTCCGATATTTCGGCACCGTTACAAGCGCCATGGTCACGGATGAACTAAGAACGGATGAACGGATGAAAGATTGTGTTAGTGACCATGTCAGTTTAAAAACTTATAAATCTAAAATTGTTAAAAATATGATCAAATTGAAATATTTCGTTTCATAATTTCGCTATACTTATTGAAATATTGCGGATTTGAAAATACCGCTGTGTACCAGTCGTACAGACGCCAGCTACTACAATCTGTCAAATTTCTTCAATAGATTTTCATCTTTATCGCAAAAGCATTAGGTTCAAGGTTGATTGGGAAAATTTGACAATTTCGGGTAGTTTGGTGTGCTGGCGTCTGTACATTTTTGTATACATAGCAGATTTCTATACTCATGTAACCTATATTAAATAACTTATAATATTGATAGTTAGGCGGTCTGTATATACGTGCTATGAAAATGATAATGTTTTTGGCTACCAGTGACGAAGGGTGAATTTTCTTAAAAGGGAAACCGGACCAGTTATTTGTTTAAATGATACTTAAAAATAATAGATACTAGTATTTGCCATATTTCACAATTGCCAAATTGCCATTTTGCACAAAGATTTGACAACTATCTCGGTCCTAGTTTATACATATAACAAAGTAAGCAAAAAGTTAAAGTTAAAAGATCTCAATAACCAAACATGCAAATTAGCTATAGATAAATTCCTAAAATCGTTAGACTACAATAATACCGAAAACCTTCTGAAAGTAGACACATAAGCAACCACAAACACATAAATCGTTACACACACAGAAACACATACCCACCTAACCGTACACATACAAATACATAATTATATGTCTAATACAAATACACAAATTAATATAATAATAACAGAACATAGCAAACACTGCATTCGTTAAAGCTGTTTTTTTTTTATCAATATCTAAGCATTTACTGTAATTAGACCATTTACAGGCACTTTTGAATTAATTTTTGTAACTCGGATCTGTTCACATCTGAAATGAGGACTTGTAAGTTTTGTGCTGCTCTGAGGACAAGGAACACTAACCGCTCGTGATACAGTTTTTACTAGTACGAGGGGTTAGGGCGAATTAATCTTATGACAGCCGACCTACAATCCATCTCGTAGCTACATGTTGACCTTGTATAAAGTAAAATGCATCTTAGCTATATCAAAGATTATAAATTCTAAATGTAATTGTATGGTTGTCACTTGGTTATGCAATAAAGATCTCTTTTCAGTCACGGCTCATCTTCCTTGCGGAAGATGTCTAATAAATATAATGCGGAATAATAAAGATTATTATTATTATATTATATATTTCGAAAGGGAAGCCGATAGGAATCTAGTTATATGGAGCCTTCGCTACTGGTGGCTACAAAGATTGCCATTTTCATAGCATTAAACAAATCATATATTTTTAGTGTATCAAGCGCACTCAAGCAGCATGGTTGTTTTTATTCTATCACACCAGTTAGAACACAAAGCATATCATCAGGCACCAGCAGTCGCTAACTCATATCAAACATTTCAGTTGTTTTAACAACAACAGTTAACACAGAGTTTATCAAACATAATCATCACTAACAAATGCAGGAAAACATTCCTACACGCTGCGACATTTAAATCCTAACTTCCTAACTGATATTATATTAGTAAATGTGAAAGTAAGTCTGTTTGTAACCTTTTCATGCCTAAACCACTGAACTGATCATTCTGAAATTTTGCATATACGTTGTCAGGTGTACAGAAACGGACATAGGCGGTACCCTAACAGTACTTTTTTTCGGGATGAAAGGTATTTCAACCCGAAAAAAAGTACTGTTCCCGAGGAAAACAACAATAACGTTAATAGATGGCGCCACGTGTCTTTCGAATCACGATTGAATTATATTATTATGGAAACTTTAGTAGTGTGCTAAGAGTTTTTTTTGTGCTTAATTAACTCGAGCGAAGCCGCGGACAAAAACTAGTGCGTAATAATTTGAAAAAGAAGAAAGTTTTTGATGCATGAAACAATGAGGCTTTTTTATTTAATTCCATTTATATACAATGTGTCCGGTTATGGAGTAGCGATATTCTAGGAACTTATAGAGCAACTATTCTAGTACACAAATACACTACACACTAGGGTCCAATCCACTTCCCCGCTATTTGGCAGCTATTTTGCTTTTTTGTTGAGATATTCTCTATCTTAAAGTTATAAAAATGTGAACCCATTGTATCGTAATATAAACGATAGAATATTGTTGCCCTCCGAATAAGCCTACTTTAATCTCAGTAGGGCCAAAACTTTGAGAGATATGACTTTTTTTGTACACACGTACGACGACGTACGTTTGACGACACGTTTGGTGCAGTGGCTAAGCGATTGGCTGCTGCGCTACGGGTCGTGGGTTCGATTCCCACACGGAACAAAAATTTGTATGGCCTACAGATGGTTGTTTCGGGTCTGGGCGTTTGTTTGTGAGATTTGTGTCTGTAAACGCACCCACGATACAAGAGAAATCTTAGTGTGGGGCAACGTTTTTAAAAAAAAAATCTCAACAACAAAATGTAAGTGAATTGGACCCTAGTGTATAGTGTATAATATTTGTGTACTAGAATAGTTGTTATATAAGTACCTAGAATATCGCTAGTCCATAACCGGACACATTGTATAATTGGAATCTAAGCATTGACTTGTTACCAGTTAACTTAGCGTGTTAAAAAACTATTGTACTGAACCACACTATAAAGTCGTCTTAGCATTGATCTCTCTCCGTTCAAAACAACGTAGACGAATAAAAAGTCAAGAAAATAAGCGAATAAATCCTGTAAAAATCCCAAGGTCTGGAACTGCGTCACAATATAACAAAAGTGCGACATATCCCGGTCGTTGACGTCGGTTATCTGATGTTCGTCTCGCAGGTGGCACGTCTCTATACCGACGATCATCTAACTTGAGCTAGTAGCTATCACTAGCGGTTTTTTGTTATTCAGTTACATTATCTCTGCAACCATTTTACTTGTATGTTTCGTGATTTAGAGTGAAAACTTTAACGTAATTGGATTGGGCTGATTTAAATAAAATACATTTTGCAACCCATCGAAGATTTTATTAGTACAGGTACAGTTAACCAAAGAGATAAGTATACAGGCAATTAATTACATTCGTTTTTTAACAGAGTTATGCGTGTGTTGAGTGGCAGAGGTTTTGCAATCGCTTGTCTGAACGAGTATTGCGCATGAAGATATTACGCTTACAACGGCAGTTACCTGCGTAGTGCAATGAAATCCGTTGTTTGCCTGTACACCTTACTCTTTTGTTAACTGTACAAGTACTTGACCGTCATAAGTGTCAACAACCGCAGTTACCGGCAATTACTAAACCAACGAGGCAGTCCTGGGTCCTGAATGGAATATTGGATATAAACCCAAGTAATAAGTGATTTAAAATTGTTCAATAGACAAAGACAGCACTACGAGGCCATGATGTTACACCTTATGAACTTCAGATCACTCCGTACAATTTCAGCTTAGCGCGACAAGGATAGAAACACCCCCTTCAATAACTGTGACAGAAAGCCACTGCCAATCAATCCAACACCAGAACACACGCATTTGTATTTATTGTATATGTTACGGCTAATAGCCGAAGTGCGGCTACACCTAGTTTTAGCCGGGTACAACTAGGTGCAGCCGGCCACATGCGGTTAAACTTAAATCTATCCTACTTATCTTCGGTTAGAACTAGGTTTAGCCTTCATCATAGCGGCTAGAACTAGGTGCAGCCGCACACCGACGGTTAAGGGTAACCCCGACACGGATAGGTTAGGTTCGAACGAAGCCCCCGTCATCCCCTTCGTGTTAGGTTACTTTAAACCCTGCAGACAGAAATAGGAGCCCCGCCCAGCGGGGCTCCGTCGACTTAAGCTCCACCTAGTTCTAACCAACTGCTACTGGTTGCACCTAGTTGTACCCGGCTAAACCTAGGTGTAACCGCCATTCGGCTTTTAACCGTAACATCCATTCAGGCCAGGTGTACACAGACAACAGTAAATTGCTCCATAACAACACTGACCAACAGTATGATGGAACAGTTAGCGACTATTGTCTATCACATACGCTAAATTGAACTGTCCCGGTGGGTATGTCCTGTTGATGTCGGTGAGTTAGATACTGTAAGCTGAGTCTTCTAATACCCCTTTACACCCGGCCTGAAATGAGAGCGAGTTTGACTTTTAAAAAATTCTGGCTCCAAATCGTTTATTTTCTGCAATGCAACCGGCATGGATAGATCGGTCGATGTTGGTTGCGTTCGCAGAAAGTAAACGGTTTGGCGCCAGAATTTTTTTAAAGTGAAACACACTCTTTTTAGTTCGGGTGTGAAGGGATAAAGGGAGGACATCGATTTTGAAGAGTGTTCTAGACTTGAAGACTTTTACTGTATTCCTCGAAGAAGTAGACAAACGAAGAATTCGAAGAAGTATACAGCATTTAAGGGTAAACACCGTTATCACTCAAACCATGGGTAGTTGACTTAAATATAAAAATATAGGACCGAGTATAAAATAAATAAAAAAGTATACGCTCGAGAAATGAGCGGCGCGGCGCGGCGGCGCTATGACGCGGCGTACACACACTCGTTAACGAGACAGCTGACTGACTGGGGTAGCACACTGTGTGGGGCCGTGCGTCAGGCCACGCGGCGAGTTCCCCGCGCCCCCTCCCGTATCCTGTTGCCCCCGCGCATAGGGTGAAATGCTTTTGAGGAAAAATAAAAAATTTATAAAAAAAAAGTTTGTTATTTTTCATTGATTTTACGTTCTATAAATGAAACCAAATCACTGGTTTCAAGGATAACGGTGTTCACCCTTACAGCTGCCTGTACAAAGAACGGGTGTGAGCGAGAAGCAAAAAAGGCAACCGTAGTACCACCGCCATTTTCAATCCCATTCTAAACACGGTGTAAACTCTCAAAAAATAAAGTTAAAAAAACGATAACCCGACTACGTAAAAAAAGGGGTCTAAAAAGGACGAAACAAGAAAATAATTCAAATAGAAATCCAAAAATGCATAGGTACAAAAATGGTCAAGGTAGAGCCGTGGTCGCACTTACTGTGTAACTACAATGATTATGTGGGTGCCAAGAATACTTCCATAAAACAGACATGGTATGTATAGTATACAGTGGGTGCGACCACGACTCTAACTTGACCATTTTTGTACCTATGCATTCCTAGATTTCTATTTTGAATTATTTTCTTGTTTCGTTCTTTTTAGACCCCTTTTTTACGTAGTCGGGTTACAATTTTTTTAACTTTATTTTTTGAGAGTATAATCCTTTACAATAACGCGAGTCGGAATAAATGGCTCTCGCGCCTCTAACGACCAATCAACGCTGCACGTGGAAGGTTACACCGGTAACCTAGTCGTGTTCACTACAACAGGGTACTGGGGCGATCTTTTTTGTAAAATACCGAGTGTAAGGGATGGTGTGCCAAAAAGTAAACCAGCTAATTCAGCCCCTTAGTCTGAATCCTTACTATCCTTACTAATATTATAAATGCGAAAGTAAGTTTGTTTGTTTCTTACCTTTTCACGCCTAAACCACTGAACCGATCATCCTGAAATTTTGCGTATACGTTACCAGGTGTACAGAAACGTATCTAGGGCACCTTTCATTCCCATAAAAAGTACTGTTCCCGAGGAAAACAACAATAACGTTCATAGATGCGCCACGTGTCTTTCGAATCACGAGATATACTTGGGAGCAAATAAATCGAGCCACTTCTATTTTTCACGCATAATTGTTATTATTATTGCTACCTATTATGGAACAGATCAATTCGAAACATATATCGTCTTAAAGGTTACAATGAGGGTAGTTTTTTGTCAACTTATATGTATATTCCATGAAACCAAAACTAATAACCAGGACACGTGAAAAAAGGAGTGGCTCCCCCCCCCCCCCCCCCAAGTGTAGTTTTTTTTAATGTTAATATACACCAGCGAAGCCGCGGGCAAAAGCTAGTAGAACATAAGTGGTTTTTTTTTTTCTCGGAATTTTCAGGTGATTCTGATACCTAGGTATTTGATGATGCTTTCATAACCAGCTTATTACTGTCACACAGTTGGATACGGGCATTTTCTACGAACTAAAATCCCCTTATTACAAAAAATTGTTTAAATCGAGACTAAGATATACCCATTACTTTCTAACATAATACAACAAAAAGAGACGGGGCTATTTCAAAACCAGGGTTTTTCTTAGACCATCTTTTGTAATAAGGGGGTAAGGGTTTAGGCCTTAGTCTACGCTGGCCTGGTGCAGGTTGGACTACATGCACTATTGAGAACTTTATGGAGCCCCCTCAGGTTGGCGAGTTTCCTCACGATGTTTTTCCTTCGACGGTTAACGCAAGTGCTAATCAAATTCTGATCTGCACATGAATTCGAAAGCCTAGTTCCTTAGTTACTACCCTTTTACTAGACCAACAGCAAGATGGTGACGTATACTTTGCCACACATTCATCAAAAGTATTGAAATTTGAGTGAAGCATGTCTTAGGCGTGAATTACACAGAAGCGGCGTACGGTGCCGACACGGCGCAGGCGCGTCGCTTTCATACATTTTTTGCGAAAAAGATTTGAAGCGGCACGACAAAACGTATGAAAGCGACGCGCCTGCGCCGTATCTGCACCTTATGCCTTTTCTGTGTAATTCACGTTTTAGACGACGTCTGTGGTCTAGTGGTTCGAGTGTCAGACTGCTGATCACGAGGTTGTGGGTTCGATTCCCACAGGACACAAATATTTATGTGATAAACATAAGTGTTTGTGTTGGTCTGGGTGTTTCTTATGTATTATAAGTATGTATTTACAAAACAAAAGTATATAAGTATTATATCCATTGTCCCATACCCATAGTACAAGCTCTGCTTAGTTTGGGACTAGATGGTGTTGTGTAAAAAAATGTGCCAAATATTTATTTATTTATTAGAAACATGAACTGCAAAAATCGGTGCAGTACCTACAACAGAACTAATAAGTTACATCGATGTACCTGATGGAACAACCAATGGCAGTCGCTCATTTTCGCGTCACTCACACTTCTTGCGTCAGCGTAAAGATCATTTTTACTGCAGTACTAATAAACATTCATGGTCTTGAAGTCGCACTTAGCTCGGAAATGATCGGTTTTACGAAGTTTCCCGATGCCACTTCTTAGTTGTGTCGTACAGAAACGCAATTAATTAATATTATTGGAATTGTACTTACAGTTGGCCATGTTTGTATGTCTATGAATGTCGACTGTAATTTATCATCAACTGCAGCTGCTGTTAAAATTAAGTACAATTATACGAATAACAGGCAAAGCTGCGTAAAATCTGTGTATGAATGTGGATTACGAGGGCCAGTCAGCGCTTTTATCTCGACAGAGGAAAAATATTGAATTGTGTGTTTGTGTTCGGGTGATTTAATAACACATAGTGGCTCCTATAACATTGACGTAGAAACAAATGGACTTCAGGTAAGCATTCAAAAATTTCAGAAACGCAGGTAGACTAAAACGCGAAAATGAAGACTAATTTACGTCAATGGGTGCAGTTGAATCCACGTATGGTGAGAAGCTAAATTAGTCATTGTTATGACGACATAGGATTTATATTAGTTTGTTGGTATTTCTAAATGTATATGGCAGTGTTCCTTGGCAAACGCCCTGGGGCCCAATTCTCCTAAAATAAATCTTGATACATCGCAACCGAACCAGACACTTTTTCGTGAATTTTGTACTAGACTCTTGATCCATATGTTTCTACGTCAATCTATATAAATAAAAAGAAAAGTCCTGACTGACTGACTGACTGATTGACTGACTCATCAACGCCCAGCCCAAACCCTTGGACCTAGAAAGCTGAAATTTTGCACAGAGGTTCCCTTTATAATGTAGACAAACATTAAGGAAGGATTTTTCGAAATTCAATCCCAAAGGGAGTTTAATAGGGGATGAAAGTTTGTATGGAAAATGGTCACTTAACGGGTTCAAAATTTCACGCAAGCGAAGCTGCGGGCAAAAGCGAGTGTCCTTTAATAGAAAAACACCCCTGCTCACCCCTGTGCATAAGCCTGTGTATACCTATACATCAGCCACTTTAAAGTGATATTTAACGTGCTTTGGGATTATGAACCTTAATTCAATGAATAATAGTTCAGTTTCCATCACATTCAAATTACTTTTAAGCCCTTTTCGGTAATTTTTGACATGCTAAAATTGACTTAAAAACATGTTGTCAAAGTTGATAATTGTGTAATTAGTAATAACGTTTATTTCTCTTTCCATATTGGCTTTAGTATAGTAGGAGTTTAGTATTGAAATGTAATCTGCAAACGAATAACGATGTAGATGCTTCAAGACCTGTTTACCGTAAAGTAATCCGATAATAAATAATACATGTACATGAAACACACCAATATCCATACATTTGCTTGTAAATAACAAAATTTAGAAGTACATAGTACAGAGAGCCACCTAAGTTCTTTTTGAATAACAAATTACACATTATCTAAAATGTTCCGTAGAATGGCAACAAGGATTTAAAGAAAAATAACTTTTCGAACTCAACGGAATTATGTATTCAAATATGGAATTTGAAATTCATAAGAAGTCCCTATTTCGAGAGAAACATGGTTATTTATCGAAACATCTTGTGCTGACAACTCGCGCTAAAAATGTTTTTTTTCTTTTTTCGTCTATTTTTTCATTTCCCCTTTGAATATTCACGTTCACAATGGCAACAAGGGAATTTTAAAATGTTTAGCTACTTTCATGCAGTTTTTCGAGCGAAATAATATTTGTCGAGATTGTGTATGTAGTCTACATTTTTTTTTTAGTTTCTCTTTCATTTTTGTAAGGCAAATAAAATAAAGAACAAAGAAAATCAAATATAAAAAAAAAACATGGATAGTACAAGGTGTAACATAAATAACGCACAACCTCTTAAGAGGTCATTGTACTCATCATTATGAACAACTTTTACTATGGGACCAAACATGAAATCACGAAAAAAAAATCAGCTGTTCCCTACATTTTGACGAGTTATGCGAACATAAATGTAGGGAACAGCTGTTTTTTTTCGCGATTTCATGTTTGGTTCCGTAGTAAAAGTTGTTCATAATGATGAGTACCCCTAAAGAGGTTGCGCGTTATTTATGTTACACCTTGTATATCTGTTTTACGGTTTTTAGTGATGTCGTAAACGTTTTTTCGATATCAGTTTCCTTACGGCTACAATTTACAAAATGACCGAGCTGTCAGGGGACGAAAAGAATATAATTACGGTTTAGCAATATCAAATTCAACTATTATTAAACAAAAATAATACTTTTTGTTTAAAGCAACCGGGCATTAATCGCCTTCCAATACATTTTTCAATATCGCATCTCAATCAGTGTGGGGTACATTTGGCAGTTATCGGTTTGTCGATATAAGTATCGATAAACGTCAACATGGAATGACACTGCGTTGTTTACGAGCGTATCGATAAAATCTGACACGTTATCCAGCTGTTCGTATCGGTAATTTTAGAAGCTGTCTTTTATTCGTTTGTATTTCAATTTGGACAGGATAACGATAAAATGTTTATAGCGAGATGATTTATTTTTGGATTTTGGTGTTTTGATTCCTGATTGGACTTAGAGCCTATGCACACGACGTCTTTTTAACACGTTGACGGACAGGACTGCCATGACATTCGCTTTTGGACTATAACAACTGACAGAGCGGCTATAGCAGTCCAAGTTGGCCGTCGCTCTCACGGCAGAGCTGCTAAGACAGATGTTTGATTCATACAAAATAATGAAAAACGTTCCTTAGTATCACTTGTCAACTTTTCCTAATCCTCTGTGTCCATTTGAGCAGTTTTTATACTCCAAAAACTTTTTATACAAAAACGAGTGTCAAAGTGGTGTGCGTCAGTGTCCGTCAACGTGTTAACGCACCGTCGACGCGCGTTTCTGCCATACTTAAAAAACGTCATTGTGATTTTTTATGTATGGAGTTTGACAGAAACGCGCGTCAACGGCGCGTAGAAAAGACGCCGTGTGCATGGGCCCTTAGGGCACTCAACACTAAGTAACTTTCCTGTCGCAGTTAATTTTAAAATATGTGAGTGAGAGAACTTCTGCTACTGGTTATCCTAATTCAGGGTAAAGATGTGCAAGAAAAGAGCCTCCACGAGTGACGATACTTAAGTACGTCCGGCGCACCCTGGGCAGTCAGTCCCGCTACCAACCTCGCTGACTGGCTAATCTTAACCACAGCATGAGCTATTTTCGTATAGCTCGTGCTGACACGAGAGAAGAGAAGAAGAAGGGTAAAGATGGGTCCATCATTATGTTTATGGACTCTTACTTCTCTTACTTATTCTTGAACTATTTTAATTGTTTTCTGCACAGATCATCACTCACATCTTCTCTGGAGTTAGAATGTTGGCCACAGTTCTGGCTGCATATAACGACCATGACCAGAAAAAATAAAGTGTGGCGCTTATGGAGACGCAGGATTCACCGTGCACTCAGCCGCAACACATACAACTATAAAGGTACTATTCCAAACCGAGCTGCCAACTGGAACTGGCGACAGCACGTGCAGCGGCTAGAGGTGACGCTGGTGTGGCGAGTGTCGTGCGTGGTGCGACTTCATGCAGTCGCTGCACGTGCTGTCGGCAGTTGCAGTTCAGTTCGGAATAGTACCTTTACTCAATCAATACGCGTGGAATTACGCGTGTCCATAAAAGCTAATATAGCATAGCATCGTCATGTTTGAATTGTCTGCTTTTCGCTCCGCATCACACTCTAAGCTAAGCTTCGCGTCGTAACCGAGGCCTAACCCGATTTCGCCTCTCACTCCCTGATTCAGAAAGATTTGACGAATCAGTTATCGAACGATTCAATTTGTGTATATTTTTCTCTTTTATACGAGAATCGGAGAAGAAACGGGATAAGCGTGAAGCCACACTGCTCCGCTGCATTGCGTTGGGACGTCGCAGCGCTAGATTTGGACCAATGAGACGTCTCAGCTCTACATTTGGAATCTATGGATAGATCCAAATTTAGCGCTGCGACGTCGTAAAGCAACGCAACGGAGCAGTGTGGGTGGCTTCACTCTAACAAACCGAATAGGGTGTTTGACTGAAAAAACTAATTAGTCCGTCAGTTAGATAATCGAAAAATATTTGACCCGTATTTTTTCTTTTGTTACGTAAACCAAAATTGACGAAGATACTACACTTTTAAAATTGGCAAAATGTCACAAGTTAGTACAATTTTTACTTACTTCTGACGTCACAAACCTCCACTCTTGAGTTTTGATGCGTTTTATCTTTCCAAGTATTCATAGATTTAACAAAAGAAAAAGTATGTGTTCATTATTTTTCAAAACTCTAACTGGCGGACTAATTAGATTTGCAATTTATTGATGCTGTCAACATGCGTATTGGTCGACAACTGCATCGAAAAGTTTCTGAATCGGGGGGCTAGTCTCTACCTAAATATATCCACTTGTCCCAAATATTCATGTCATTCGAGGTGCCTAAAAGATTAAAAGCCTATTACTAATTAATCTTTAAATAAAAAGTATAAAAATAAAACACTCATCCCCTCTTCATGACGAACGAGTTTATAAACAAACATCAAGCCGAGTCATAACCCAAAACTGTCACAGAAAAGCCGCTCCACGTCTCACGACACGACACGACAAAATGTCGTGACGACTCGAGCACCATATTTTTCTAAAAACAGTTCACTACGATAGTAAACAGTGCCTGGTGTGGGTTGCAAAAAAATATTAGAATTACTTCAACATCACGTTAATCGAGTTAACGTTAAACACATCGATACCGGAAGTATCACTTAGCGTAAGGGACATTTTGGCCAAAATGAGTTATATACATCGTTGGATTCGGAATTTTTTGCTCTATCGACTGGCGTACTCAGAATTTGGATTATCGTGAAAAAATGTCTCTTACGTTACTCATTTTTGAACAGCCAAGAACAATTTGTGTCTAAAAAAAGAATGTAAAAGACCTTTACAAATATTTCTTATACGAAAAGTAAAGTAAGTCGCTGCAGTCAAATATTTTGGTCCCTTACATTAAACTTTATTCCAAAATATTTTAACAAAATGTATAGAATTGTCTCTTACGTTAATTTTACATGTCTATTAATGTTGCATTTTGTTGTAAGTAAGACTTTCCTATTAAAGGTAATGGTAATATGGAACCGTATTACTATGGAGTTAAGGTCTATGACTTGTGAGACTTATTTTTCATTAGAAAGAAATAAATCCGTTCATTTTTATCAACACTTTTATTTTAGACTCATCGTAAATCAACAACTTAAGTAATAAAATCAATCCAGAAAAACAGTAAATATTGTATAAATTGTATATGTGTGTATATGTGCATAACCCTTAAGGTTAATACAAAAATTGATAATTAAGTGAACAATTATTACTAAAGAGTTTATATCTTCCAATTCAAGTTGAAAAAACTTTGTTAATACCAAGATTTTAACGCCATTTAACCGTGAGACAAAACATATTTAAAACATGATTTAAACTAAATGAACAATCTTAGGCTTACCCGTAAAACCGAAACTAAACTAACACAAACTTCTCAAACCAAATTAACAGTCTTTTTGATCAAAGAAAACCCTTATTGCACTAGACTGCACATAGTTTAACTTAGTTGAGAAGTTTGTGTTAGTTTACTTTCGGTTTTACGGGTAAGTCTGACTCTCTTTAGTAATAATTGTTCACTTTCTTTATAATTTTTCTATTAACCTTAGGTTTATGCAATGTTTACTGTTTTCTGGTTAATTTTCGTTTAAGAAGTTTATTTTCGTTTTACGAGTAAATTATGTTCTCATCATAAAGTGTTCTTTGATTGGTATAGTAAAAATAGATAAAGTAGTCTCAATTACAGGGTTAGAAGACTGTTAATTTAGCTTGAATTATTTGTTTTAAATCAAAGTATTGATTAATATAGATGGTTTTATTTATTTCTTTAAAAAAAATAAGTCTCACAAGTCATACACCTTAACTCCATAGTAATACGGTTCCATATCACCATTAGCTACAATAGGAAGGTCTTCTTACATCAAAATGCAACACTAATAGAGACCTTTACACTAAAATAACACACAATTTTCTTATCCTTCTTGTTACATACATCATTCACGTCGGTTTACATCTAAAATTAGTGTATAGGGCACAACTAAACATGATTTTTTAACGTAAGGGACATGCTATTTTCGAAACCACTAGGTTTTCTTGAATTTTGTATTTTTAGTATTAAAGAGGCAAAAAATCTAAGAAACTTTGTCCTAGACCCCATCAAAATCGAACCATAAAATAAAAAGATACAGACAGTTTTCGAAAATAAAAACTGTTTTTTGGCTCTCCTGAAAAGTCGTGTTTTGTCCCTTACGCTAAGTGATACTTCCGGTATCGACATCGAAAATCACAGACAGGCGAGTGTGAGTTACTGTCAAAATTGCAACTCGCACTCTCGAAATGCTTGAAACAACCAATCACGTGGGCTAACATTCTCACTTGCGAATGCTCATCAATGCTCGAGCACCGATGACCATAATATAGTAGTTGGCGCTGTTTAGATTCCATACAAATCCTAGTTAACGTCAACGTGATCAAATATTTTTAAAAACTCGCACTATACACTCAGTAGTATCGTGTCGTAGTGACATGATTTTATCGAATTGTGTCGTGAGCTGAGGTAAACAACCTAAAGGTGACCGGTGTGCTACCGCGTGTCGTCCGAGGACGACACCGCTATTGTTTATATTGTGTCTACATTTACGGTGATTTAGAGATTTAGAACAGTTTACTACGACAGTACGGTAGTGCCGTGTCGTGCCAACATTGTGTCGTGTCGTAAGCCATGGTAAACAACCTAAAGGTCAAGGTATTAACAAACTTTTTAAATACGTTAATAAACTCTACTGCTTAACTCTAACTGCCAAAAGTTGCTAGCAATATGGTGTACTACTGCGAACTTAGCGCCGTGTCTAAATTAAACACGCACACAGACATAGCAACACATACAAACATCGGTAAAACACACACACAAACACAGATGCTGCTCACACTGAAACTAAAATACCTGTTAGAACTACGGTGAATGTGTCCTCTTAATAAGATGCAACTTTGGTTTACTTGTAACAAGGACACCCTCCGTTCATTTTAGCCGTATATGGTTTAGAAACCTATTTATACAACTCTATTTTAGTATCACTGAAACCCAGACACCTCAATAAGTTTTTCAATTATGGAGTAAATGAATTCGTGCGGGGGTGTATGAAAAGAGCCTCCACGAGTGACGATACTTCAGTACGTCCGGCGTACCCTGGGCAGTCAGCCTCGCTACCATCCTTGCTGACTGGCTAATCTTTTCACCACGGCATGAGCTTGTATATCTCGTCCCGACACGATAGAAGAAGAAGAACGAATTCGTGTAATTCCTTCAAATCGCGTGATCTAATGGTGACACAGATTACTCCTAAATGGGTATTTTTGAAAGTCAAGTTTTAAAAAAATCAAAATAAAAACTTGGTTTTCCATTCCTCAATCATTTAGATCCCCGAGTTAACTGTCTACAAAGATCGATATCGCGTTTGTTCGCCAGCCGCGTCGCCGTGCTTTCATTCATTTATGCGTGGCATCGAAATATACCTACACTAAAATAAAATATATATTTTGCAAAAAAAATGTTTCTTATTTTTTACTGAATCCTTGTAAGGTGGTTAAGATATGATCAATTACCCTTACCGCATGAAAAAAAAAAGAATTTAATTTTTTTATTTTTATTCAAGCTAATTCCCGTGCGGGGTCAATCTACACCAGTAGTAGATCATGTGGTTTTAAGGAATTACACAAATTCGTTTACACCCTGTATTTATGATTTTTAAATAATTTAATTTGAAAAATCCAACTTTGGATTTGGTCTCGTGGTCGCAAGTGCGACTGCTAAGCGTGAGGTCCTGGGTTCGATCCCCAGATCGGGCAAGATGTTATTGGGTTTTTCCGTGTAGAATTTCTCAGTAGCAACCCGGAGTCTGGATTTGTGGCTCAATCGATATTAAATGGGACTTAAAAATAACGGCCGAATGAGGGCGTACAGTACATCTCTGCCCAACCCTTCGCAGGATACAGGCTTGATGTTATGTAATCTCCAAGCTACATGTTAGTTTATCTTACGTTAAGGCGCTTCCCCGCAGAAAGTGGCGCCACTTCAGAAAAAAAACATTATTTCTGTCAACACACAACATAATGAAATTTCGTACGTACAACATTTTAGTCAAGTGTTGCAGAAATTTTCGAACACCAAAAAACAACACTTGACCTAGGATAGGTTAGAAGTTTTAGTATTTAATGCAAAAAACGGCCGTTTTAGGTACTTATCGCTAAAACTTCGAATCCAGAAGCTCTATAGTCGGACTATTAGTTCGATGCAGTGACTTGACAGTTCAAAGCAAAATAATGATACCATACTAAAACTAATAGTGTTGGGGTAGTGAATGATTTTACGAAAAGAACGAATACGAAAA
The DNA here is from genome assembly GCA_905220435.1 of Amphipyra tragopoginis. Classification (NCBI taxonomy): domain Eukaryota; kingdom Metazoa; phylum Arthropoda; class Insecta; order Lepidoptera; family Noctuidae; genus Amphipyra; species Amphipyra tragopoginis. Next base: position 5,725,103 of record HG991999.1, on the reverse strand, counting down.
ATAGTTCAATTTAAACAAATCTCTACAAATTCGTTTGCAATAAAAGGTTAAAAAGGAGAAGGAACTTAAATACTCTCTGTACTTAAGTTTAAAATAATGAAAATAAATAATTAACGAGTATTTATATTTGTATTGGTGTAAGATGATTTAATCCAAAGCCGAATTCCCAAGTTTATTGTGCTTGGTGATGTTTACGTAATATATTTGTGTTTAATGTTAAGGTATTTTTTTACGTAAGCTATTAACGACAGACATAAATTAATTAATTAACTTATTTATTTATATTCTAGACTTTCTGTAACTCTAAAGATTGGTATGTTTGTTATTGTTACTTACATTTAGTAACTATTGTTTGGTTTAGTTGTGTGCGTCTTTTTTGCAAGAATGAATAATTTTCTATTTTCTATTCTTACTTCTAATAGCAATAAAATAAAAAAATATAATCATTTCATGTAACGTTTTCTTGGTTGACTGATGGAGATTCATGCGTTATGGCATTAAGTCCGCATTATGTATCACAATTGTGCATTGAAGTATAGAATAAATAAATAAGCTTATTTCAGTTACTTGTCGCATCAAAAACGTCATATCAGTAGTTACTTGTGGTTAAGACTATGTTTAATGTTGATATATCGTGTTTTGATCATCAAGTTATTAAATTCAAGAAAAAGTATCCATATAAGTACATTATTAAGTTCATTCGATTTCATTCATTCTATTTTTCCCCTCACTACCTTTTTTTTGTCAAAAACTGGTATCCCTCCAACTGTCAAGTTACTGCATGGAATTAATGGTCAGACTATAGTGTTGAATTTGGTGTTCGAAAATTTCTACAACATTTGACTAATATGTTGTACGTAGGACAATATGTTGTGTGTTGACAGATATAATGTTTTTTTTTTCTGAAGTGTTGGTGGGGCAGCGCCTTAAGTTCCCCGGTAGAATACAAAATGAATGAGGCAGTGCCATGCAGGAGTTGTCTAATTCACGGAAAATTACCGAGCCGACCGTTCGCGCTTCATATGCGTAGAAGCTTATTGAATCCAGGTTGAAATATAAACTTATTTGTGGGAAAAAAATATATCGGGATATAAAAACTATACCAATTGATTCTCCTGGTGATTCTAAATAATTTAGTTTCAGGTTTAATGTATACTTAAAATAAACTTTGTACAAAGTTAGTCGTAAAGAAAGGACTAATGCGAAAGGATGTTAAAGTAGGTACCCATAATAATGAATATCTTTTGTTTACGACTTTCCCCAAAAGTCAATAGCTGTTCAAAAATTTCATAATAAAATAGCTAAGTCAAAGTCAAAGTTTTTTTATTTCAAATAGACCAGATTACAGGCACTTTTAAAACGTCAAAACTAGGTGCACGGTTCCAAAAGGTAGGTTCTATGGAGAAGAGCCGGCAAGAAACTCCATGAATACTCTTTTTAAAATAGTAGATCATGACTATTCATGACAATTCCTACGCTAAAATCTATCAATATTCCACTATGATCAGCTGTGTTTACATTTTAGATCGTATTTAGGGTTACGGATTAGAAGCTCCATTCTCCGAATTCGTAAATTAAGCAATAGGAGGGATGTTTTTTTTAATAGGAGGGGATGTTATAAATAATATTTTTCTCCGGGAAACAAAAATGATCGATCACTTTCTTTGACACAGTCATCAGTGATACTTTAACTGGCCCGCGGATGAGTTCTCCCTTTCCAACTTATCTTGTAAACGATGATAGATTTTCACAATGACGTAATACGGTTATTAGCCAACTATTCGTTACTCTAGAAACTGATTAAAAGACCTATCCCACAAAATAGCAGAACGCCTCGTTTTATACATGTGTGTGTAAGGAAAACAGCACACACACACACACCTTAGTGTGAGTTGCTTACGTCAAAGTCTTCCATGTGTGCGAACACAAATTAACTTTTAATATTTCACGGAGCTCTCTGAGCATAACACAAAAGCGTTGTACCATTCTTGTAGATGTAATTTTCGCGCCTAATAATAGAATAACGGTCTGTTTCTGAGACCTAATTTAAACGAAATATTTTGTTTTAAGCCCTGTAAGCCGGGCTAAGAAAGCTGCCATGTGTATAGCCCGGCCATTAAAATGTTGTATCAAAGGTAAACAAAAGTTTTTATCGTGAAACATTCACTTTCTTTTGAGAATCCATAAAACGAACACATTTTTATAAAACCTTAACACTCAGTCTTTAAGAGCGTGAACGTCGTATGGCATTTCATACAAATTCAAGTCTTTGTTTTTCGTAATGACTGAACCGATTTGAAACTTCACACAGATAAGCAAGATACTTAGGTCTAAAAATTTAGTAGAAAACATTTTCGAAATGTCTTACTGAAAAAAAGATAATCGGAAATTTATGTTTGTATGGAAAATTTAAAATCGGTCTGATTTAACTGTAACACTATTTTTCGAAAATGTTTTCGACTTACTTTTTAGTCCTATGTATCCTGCTGATGGGTATGAACTTTCATTAAAATCGGTTCAGTCATATCGAAAAATAAGGACTTGAAAATTTGTATGAAATGCCGAACGGCGTAAACGCTCTTAATACATGCAATATTAATACAACCGTAATACTATAAAAAAACCCTCAACGATGTATGCTCACTGTTGTATGGTCCCTGCAGATTGCCTGCTCACGTGTCCTAATATTAATATAACTAATCAAATAAAATATCTAGGAATTATAATAGATGAAAACTTATCTTTTAAACAACACATAGAAGCTTTAAATGGTAGAATGCGTAAGCTAATTTTCGTTTTCAAAAAACTACGTCATATTGCAGACTCAAAATTAATTAGGCGAGTTTACCTTGCTCTCTGTCAGTCGATTTTGACATACTGCATTACCTCTTGGGGTGGAGCAGGTAAATGTTTGCTCCTAACTATCGAGAGAGCTCAAAGAGCGATTCTCAAGGTGTCTACTTGCCGCCCTTTCCTGTTTCCCACTAACCTACTCTATAAATCCTGTGAAGTACTAACAGCACGACAGTTATTTATAATGAGCATCGTATTAAAACAACACGCAGCCCTCCCGTACAGCAATGAATTCACTAAAAAGAGACGGAAAGACATAGTTTGCCCTACAAAAAGTACAAAACATGCTTTCGCAGCAAAATTTTTTGTCTTCTTAGGACCATTACTTTATAACAGACTAAATGCGAGAGCCAAAATTTATTCTCTAAATTATAAAAATTGCAAAAGAACTCTCAAGGAAGCTCTTCAAAGTATGTCCTATGAAGATACAGAGAAATTATTAGTTGTACTTAAATAAAAGTGTACTTGTACTAATTAAGTTAAGCTAAGTTAGGATAGTTACTAAGATTTTAGCAAGTAGGATTTATTGTACTATTTACACCTTTTTACATACCTATTAGATGATTAGATTATTTTATAAGTAATGTGATTATTTAGAAATATTATACCTTGCCACGCCTGAAACACAGGATGACCTAGTTCAGGCACATAACACAAGTGATTTTTTCGTAGATTTAAGCAAATTTGTATTTAGTATTTTACCTTTTTACCTGAATAAACTTTTGATTATTATTTTATTATTATTATTATAATAATAATAAATTTAACATAACATAAGATAACATCACGCCAGTATTCCCCGAAGGGTTGCGCAGAGGTGTATAGTACACCCTCATTTTGACGCTATGTTTAAGTCCCATGTAATAGGGATTGAGCCTATTGACATCAACCGGGCACAAATCCAAACCCCGCGCTGCTATTGAGAAATTTCACACGAAAAAACCCAATAACACTGACCGACCTGAGGATCGAACCCAGGCACACACGTTCAACAGTCTTCCAAAAATGTTAAGCAAAAAAATTTACCACGATCAAAGTTTTGTTTACCTTTTACACAAAATTTAAGCGGCTGGACTATAGGTTGTATTGCTCAGCTGAAGTAGGTCGCCCCATCTGTTTTTGTAAATGTTGTAAAACTAATGAGGTGTTGTGCCTTGTAATATACAAGGTTAGTCAGAAAGGGGGTACTAATGCGCAGGGGTGTTAAAGTACCCATAATAATGAGTAACTTTTGTTCTACCACTTTCCCCAAAACTCAATAGTTTAAGAGAAATTAGCTGTTCAAAAATTACAAAAAAAATATGCTAAAATCTATCTATCCTGAGCTATGATCAGTTGTGTTTACTTTTTAGGTCATATTTGGGGTCACGAATTAGAAGCTCCATTTTTTGAATTCTTCACTAAAGAAGGGACGAAGAATTTTAGAAAATACTAAAATAAATATTATTTTACATGGAAATAAAAATAATCGAATTTTGAAATTTTAACAGTTGCTTTAAAACAGTCATCAGTGATACTTTAAGTGGCCTGCGGATTAGTTCCCCCTTTCCGACTAACCTTGTATAAATAAAACCTAATTTTCTATAGCTAGGTCTTTGCCATGGTTGGTATGGTCGGACGGCTGGTGTTCCTAAATTAAAAGGATGACTTACAGTTCTGCTCAAAAGAGTATAAGAAATAGAGCGCCATATTTTTAACCGTCTTCCGAAAAAGTATAATTAATTTATTATAAAATACTAGCTTTCGCCCGCAGCTTCGCTTGCGTGAAATTTTGAACCCGTTAAGTGACGATTTTCCATACAAACTTTCATCCCCTATTTAACTCCTTTAGGGGTTTAATTTCGAAAAATCGCTTCTTAGTAGATGCCTACGTTACAAAAGGAACCTACTGTCAAAATTTCAAGTTCCTAACCCCAGCGGTTTAGGCTGTGCGTTGATAGATTAGTCAGTCAGTCAGTCAGCTTCTCCTTTTATATGTATAGATTATAATTTATTACAAATTATAAATATTATTTTTTTGTATAATTGTTCATCGATATCGTCGCCGATAGTGTGTAGTGTCGCCAATAGTGAACCAATTATGTGTTTTTTTTTGTTACAGAATTCTGTCGTGTTGTTCCGATTAAATTTGGTGAAGGTCTGTTGAAGACCTTCGGAGATTGACAATGGAACTCTTTAATGGATAATCACTCGCCATTGCTGTAATAGGCTGTAATATCATGTTATTGTATTGTTTATGCCACTCAAAACAAAAAAAAAACAAATAACAAAAAAATCAATTAAAAAAAAGTAAACTGTTTCAGAAGTCCGTGCCTTCAATTTGGTTCAGCGTGCATTAGCTGAAGCTGCTAATTTTATAATATGTTATAATTATTTTACTCTTTTCTGTTTTTATTAAAAGTCGATTTTTTTGTTTCACCCGACTGCGCGACAGCAAAGACAGGGTTATGTTTTTGTTTAATTATCTTTTAAAACTTCTCTGTGAGAACTGTGTATAGTGTGTTATTTATTTTAAATCGATTTGAGCGTCTTAATACACATTTATCTTAAGATATAGTCTACAAAAGTTATTATTAGGATTTCGGAGAGACTGTTTTGGTAGTAAAGTGAAACATCAAATTGACTTTTGCAAAAACTACATTTATATTTTAATAACGAATAACTTATTTTCGTAAATAGTTCGAACCATCACGGAAATACTCCAAAACTCATTAAAAATAATTTCAGCCTTTGAAGTTTAAAAACATTTAATTGAACACGTTGTTTGTACACGAAATGTTAAACTACACATAATTAAGCGAACCAGAAATGAGTTTAAACGAACGCCAATTAAGTTTAAATATGGCGGTTAAATTATTAAAGAATTAAATGTGCACGACCGTACCAGTTAGCTCATTTGACTAAATGACGTTATGTAGAAAATGTTTAATGTAAAACTTTTTGCATAAATCATATTTAGCCTATTACCGTCCCAAAGATGGGCACGAGCCTCTTCTTATAATCAGAAGGGTTTAAGCTGCCTTGCTGCCGGGTTTAGGGTGCCTTTCCACCAGAGATTTGCTATGCAGCTATGCTGCGAGAATGTTAAAGCTAAGCTACGAACCTATGTGACCGTTTCCACTGATGCTAAGCTATGTAGCTGTGCGAGGAAGATGCGCAGTTCGCGCTATTCGACGTATGGACAATAGGGAAAGCACAGGAAGCGGCGGCGCGGTGCTCTGCACATAGCTACACCACTCGCAACCATCCATAGCACGCATCCATAGCTCGCATCCGTAGCACGCATCCATAGCACGCATCCACAGCACGCATCCTTCCATATAAAAAACGTAGCTTAGTTGAATCAGTTTCCACCAGTACTAAGCTATGTGGACCAATGAATATGATTGGTGGATATCAAACGCATCCATAGCAACGTTGCATAGCACATCTCAGGTGGAAAAGCACCCTTGTGCTTGTTTCCCACGGTGTGTGATATCGCGCACCGCGACGCACGAGCTCGCACCGACGCACCATGGGAAGTGACTCGTCCGTGGTAACGCGGACGCGTGCGGAGCGGTGCCCCGTATCCGCCACGAGTCGGTAACTTCACAGGTGCGGTGAGAGTTCTGTTTCACTTGATATTTTGGAATGAAAAAATTGCTTCGAATCACGCACCCTCATAATGTATCTTCCCACGCCACGGTGCGAGATTTTACGGATGATACTACGCACAGCCGGTGCGCGCTACCACGCACCGTCGGAAGCCAGCTTTAGTCCAACATGCTGGCATACTATCGATAACTTTTTGGGGCCCTCTCGAGTGTGCAGGTTTCCTCACGATGTTTTACTTCATCGTTAACGCAACTTGTACTCAAATTCTGATCCGCCCATAAATTGAAAAGTCAGAGGTGAGGGCCGGGGTGGAATTTGTGTAATTCCTTCGTGCCGTGTGGTGCCGGACATAAAGAATAGCACTACTCCAACTCTTCCCATGGGTCAAGCGTGGCGATTATGGCAAACCCCCCCAACATGGAGCACAAGACAGGTGGATGCGGCGATGCTTGGGGGAGGCCTGTTTCCAGCAGTGGACGTCTTTCGGCTGAATGATGATGATGATGAATTCCTTCAAACCGCGTGATCTACTGGTAATACAGATTAACCCTGCATGAAATTTCTCTCGATTAAAAAAACAAGACATGGCGTTCTGTACTCGAGTAATTTTAGCGACCCAAGTTAACTGATTTCTCGGAGCGATATCGTACTGATTGTGCCCGCCACTTATGTCGTGCTTATAAGCGTGGCATCGAAATGTTCAGTCACACAAAAAAATAATCAAATTTTATCATAATTTTTTTTTTTACCTCTCGTTCACTTAACCGTATTTCGTCGTTGCGACTTTAAGACCTCTTGTGTCACTTTTGGCAAAATCACTTTTTAAATTGTTTTACTATGACATTACTTTTCATTTCAACCAACAATAGCAAAGTAAAAGCTGGAAATCTTGTGGCTGATCTGATACCTTTATTTTTTGGTTTCATTGTATTTTTTTCAGTAGGTAGACGGTTTTTATCGATTTTCTCATAAAAGTGATTTTTACACGTAAGAGGTCTTAAAGTCGCAACGACGATATACCGCAAGTTTTTTTTTTAATCTGCCTTTGTCCCGTGCTTGGTTTTGGTTTATTTAAGTATCTATATCAATATAGTATAAATAAAAATGAATCGTCGAAATGTAGGTATGTACGCGCATAACTTCCGAACGACTGCGCTAAACTGGATATTTTTTTTGTGTGTTTGTTACTGTCAGGACAGGTATGTAATTTTTTTTTGTTTGAAAATCGTCCCAAAAATTGCAAAAAAAATGGCGGTAAGAAGTTCGCAGGGTCAGCTAGTCAGTAATAAATCATGCGGTTTCATGGAATTACACGATTCGTTTACACCGTGTATTAAATTTCCGGCCCTTATCGTTCCACGCCGTAATAAAAACAAATGCCTATGGCAATAAATACGAGCTATGGACATGATCAATTTCCAGTGCTTTTACCATACTGAAATAGCATACTATCCAATGAGTACATTGCGCTTTGATAGCATACAGAACGACCACCATGCTTTTATAGTCCGCTCGATAACACGGAATGCTTTTTGAATGCATAATCGAACCCCCACAGTAATAAAAAGTCTAGCTTAAATTTCAAACACGTAGATACCTATATAATAAGCTATTTATTTATTTAAAAGGTACTAAAACGACTTTTCCACTATTTAACAGACAGTAATTATTATAATAATATAAATTATAGCTTACTAACTTTTGCCTGTGGCTTCGCTCGCGTTAATTTAGAAATTGACAATCAACTCTCAATACACTACTAAAGTTTCTATAATAATATAATTCAGTCATGATTCGACAGACACGTGGCTCCATCTATTAACGTTATTGTTGTTTTCCTCAGGAACAGTACTTTTTTCCGAGATGAAAGGTACCCTATGTCCGTTTCTGTACACCTGATAACGTGTATGCAAAATTTCAGGATGATCGGTTCAGTGGTTTAGGCGTGAAAAGGTAACAAACAAACTTACTTTCGCATTTACAATATTAGTAAGGATAAGGAAGTGATAGCTTATGGAGAATTTGTCACTTACAGAAGTACACAGGGCTTACAAGAAAAACGCTTAATGCAAGTTATTAGGATAAATTAAAATGAGATTTGACAAAAACTATAATACCCGGTTTCTATGGCCAAAAACGAATCGTTTTGCTTACCAATAGTAGCATTTTTCATTGCCAAACTTAGCATATAATAGACATGTGGCGGCATCTATCTCGCCACATGCGAACTATCCTACATCGCGCAATCAAGATTTAACACGCAGATAGTATATATACAACCTCCCAACATCAACCGTTGGGCAGTAGCCCGCCAGGCACAAGACTCCGCCTGGTTGGAGGATCCTCCCTTTGGTTGGAGGAACACCACACCTTGTTCCTCCACAGACTCGTAAGCTAATTTTAATTGCGTTAATTAGTAACGGATGGGAGGGTATTCTATGCAAAGATATGTGGTCTGCTTCATTATGCTGGACCTCTCTCGCGCCTCAGCAGCCGCTAGTTAAGTACTACATCTACACCGAAAGGCCCTGGACTCCTCGTATCGTATTGTCATAGAACCACGCCCTGTAAACTAGTCTAATTTTGTAACTATTATTAAAATATATAAAGGCATTTGGTTGTCCTTATCAGAAGCAGCCATCGTACTATGCGTGGGTTTGCGGGCGAGGAGAAGCAAATTAAAGTCTTTGATATCAATTACAAGTCATACTTTGACAAACACAAATAAAATGATGCACAAAGATAGACGACGTTCCACCGAGTACGTGGGGCGCGAGCGCACATGCATCCAATCCCAATCACTTTAGTTATCTTAATAATGATCACCATTAATAATCAACACCGGGGTTTTGATCGATAGCTCTGACGTTATCCGTCTAGCTTTTTGCGGGCCACCTCCCCAGTCCCCGGTGTTACGTCAAGTTGACATTGACCGCTATCATCTGGTAGATGTCATTCGTCCAGGAATCATTTAAGTTTGGCGTTGTCAAGCCAATTCTCTCGACGCGTCGTCATGTATATTGTATGGTTAAAAGTGTTTTCATTGTTCTTATGTAAGTACACTCCTGCTAAACTGCTTCTTGCTAGATTCTGATTTTATGTGCACATGCTCGTTAAGGGTTGACTCCTCAAGCCACCCTTAACCCGCTAAGCGTGACAAGCTGACCCCAAAATAATTGGGATAAGGCTAGGAGGAAATGATTGTGATAAGGCTAGGAGGCAGTGAATAAAGCGACGTTAAAGTTTTTTGAAAACATTACAAACCATTGTAACACGTATACAACCAAAAGATACTACTACTTCCCAACAAAAAAGAATTACACATGACCCCAACAAAAAAGAATTACACATTACCCCAAAAAATTAACCCGTAACACGTTAATAGTCGAAATAAAACAGGTTAATACGGAAATTCAAAAAAGCTACCGTGATTAACTCAGAAGGCTGTAAAGCGGCAGGCGGCGTTAAATTCCCGCATCAGCATTATACGGGCTTTTAAAAAAATATATGTAACCAACAGGAATCCGGGAACATTCGAGATTTACTATTATAGGCACTTGTTTAACGCACGTAAATGGCAAATAAGTCCATCAAAAGTTGAATAATTTTGTACCTATGTGAACTTTATGGTTGTGTTAACTTTGTACAATGTTTTTACTGTACACATTGTTACTAAAGTACTTACTTTAATACTCGTTTTTACGCGATTACGTGAACTCTCAACCGGCTGAATATCTTTTAAAATTAAGCCATAATGTTTTAGAGGGTATTGTTCAAAAATTTGCCGGGCTGGTAGGTATATACACTCGAGAGCAATGAATCCGGGTCACTAACATAAACCTTAATATCTCGGAAACTAGGAATACTAACTTATTTAAATAAAAAATATTTTAGTGCTCATTCACACGAAGACGATTCGTTTTTTTTGAAGACTCTTTTTTTTTTTTTGAATGCGTCTTTTCTTTTGAAATGCCCGTTTTCACACGCATCACGAATCGTGAAAAATGTCGGACACGTCTTAAATCACGTAACGTCTTAAAAAAACACGAATCGTGATTTTTTTGTGACGGATCCATCGTGTTCGATAGTTCATCCAAGACTAAGAAACGAAATGAACGTGAACATCAATTCGTATATTTTGCCGCATCGTGATAAAACACGATTCCGTATGCAATGTGAACGTCCATCTGTCATGACGTATCGTGTTTTATGACGAATCGTCAATGACGGAACCCGTGTGAATGAGCCCTTATAGACTATTTAAAAAGTTTTATTAATTTTATTTGAGTAGTATTATAGCAGTAGTAGTATAAAATACTTTTAACTTGAATAATAATCATTCTTAGTTTCCGAGATGTTAGTTGGTTGGTGGTGGTGGTAGTGGTGGTGATGGTTTATGTTGGTGACCCAGACTAATTGCTCTCGACTTTATTAATCCTATCGTTCATGGGAAATCAAAGCTTGATTCAAACGTGTCAATGTCGATGTTAATTAAACAGAAGAGTAACTGAAGAGTATAATTCGACGAAGGTTTTTCTGTAAATTCACGGCTCATCTTCCGTGTGGAAGATGTCCGGTCCTTTGGAAGGCATACGGGGGACACAGGTCCAACGCGCAGAGGCCTCTTTGAGAACTTTAATCTAAAATGGGGTGGGGCACCAACCGGGGTCTATCCACGTCTGCACTATTGAAATACAGTCATGGACCGTTCCAGGTGGGTGCAAGACTATTGTAAAATGTGGTGAAAAATATCTGGTCTATGGGAATGGGTGTTAAGTGGACTGGATAACTTCTATTGCCGGAAGAAAACGGCGTCTGCCTTTCAATTCAACGAAGGTATTTTATTATTAATGCATTGGCACGGGAATTTTAGGGTAAAAGTCGGCAGAAACTGTTCATCTTCAACTTCCGTCTAAGGTATCTTCAAGGATCTTCTATCTCACGCTATTCTTCTTCATCTTCCTCCAGCTGTTTTAGCAACGTCATTCGTTCATATATGGAGTAGTCACCCAACGAAGACTATTCGGAATCCTAGAATTCGAAACAATATTTTTACCGTGAAATAACGCATAAATCAAAAACGACGATAAAAACATTTTTCACTAGCTTAACAGAATAAAACTGGCGTTAAATCATTGAAACAATATCCCAACGATAATAAAGTGAAGAAAAACAAACTATAATGTTCGTGCCTATCAAAACAATTTACACGAACGAATGGACCATAGTTATGAGTAACGGCTTACCCTAACCATAATGTATTCTACTCACAGTAGTCTAACAAAAATATGACGCCAATATCATACGTCTTTTGCCGTATTTATAATTTTATATGGTACGACACGATGACGACACGACACGATGACGACACAACACGACATGATGACACGATTGATAGTATACCTATTAAAGTAAGGGTGTCAGTATTCGTGTAATTCCTTCAAGCCTCGAGGTCTTCAAGTGACACAGATTGATTTCGCATAGGATTTTTAGGATACAACAAAAATAAATAATTTCAAGAAGAAAACATGGTGTTCTTAACGTGAGGCATTAATTTATGCTCTATTACATTTTCTAATTCCATAACGTTTTTTTTTTCACTTCCTGCGTAAATGAGACGCTGTGTATGCTGCGTCTGTTTTAGTTACTTGGAACGAAAAGTCTCTGAAAGCGCCTTAAGCGCATGAGCAATGCATGCTGCCGGAAGAGAGGGTCGCTGGGGCCGCTGTACTACGCCGCGCGATGCGCCGGCCCAGCCGCCGCCGCCCGCCGAGAACCCCGAAAACCCCGAAAATCGAGAACATTCCATCCATTCTGCAAGACGCCGCGGTAGCGAACGCACATATCTATTATTGTCATCGTAGCGATCGCGTGCTAGCAAAAACTTTATAAATGTAAAGTGCAGTCTCAATTTTATATTAATATTATTATACAAGTTGAAGAGAGAAGTTTCATTTCAATCCTCAACAGTCCCCTACGTACCTTCTTTTCTGGTATTCAAGACACTATAACTAACTTACAAATTGGTTTGCCTTTACCATGAGTATTTCATATGGTCTACACAAATGGCTTTTAGTTACGCTAGGTTGATTGGCGGAATCATGCGTCGGGTCGTTGAGCTTCCTGTAATGGGGTTGAGATACACGAGGACTGATGCATGTGGACCGTCAGTTGAAACAGGTGAACGCTCAGCTGCTATGGCTCCCCTCAAAAAGCCATTCCAAATGTTATATAAACGTCCAGACATTACCTTAATATTACATCATAATGCCAGACATTATGATGTAAAATTAAGGGAATTTAAAATAGACCTTGACTTCTGGGTTTATTTTTAAGTGTTTCTTCACAGAGATAAAAAAAAAACGCAGCGCCATCTAGACTAAAAGAAAACCTTATAATATTCACTTATAAAAGTGTATTTGCGTACTTATACACCGTGGGCCCAAGGTATCCGAAAGATTTTAACCACGCCTTTCTGATGGTATTATGAGTCAAATGTTATATCAACGAAAGCCCAAATCAGTTTTTTTTTCGGTACTCCCTAAATCAATTAAGTTTAGTACTTCCTTGTAAACAATACCTTAGGTTGAACTGGCAACGTTTATAAATTATCGTGTGAGTGGATAAGAAACTTCTCACTTCACAACCCTCCCCGACAAATAAAACATACAACGAGAGGGGTATGGTATGACAAAAGTCGCAACACCGCGTTCATAGGACTTGTTACCATAGATATTTTGCGATTTGTGAATTTCCGTAAATAATGAATATTTAGAAAATTAAGCTTTATTCAACAAACTATACCCTAACTTTTCTTCTCCAACTAGGCTTCGGAATCGAAGGTTAAAATCTTTCGGGTACCTCGAGCCTACGGTGTAGAAATATAATAATTTATGATTTATCACGGATTGTATGAAGATGCTTTTACTTTTTGAACAATTGCATCCGAATTGCATATCACATTCGTAATTTCAACAGTTTTCATTTTGACAAACAACAATGTTCACTGTGTGCTACACATTTGTGGAAATGTCGAATTCTTAATACATACTTTGCTATGAAAATTTTTGACCTGACAAAATCAAAGCCATAGGCGGTTACGAGTGTTTGCGCAATAAGGATGCTAGTCACATCGTGAACGATAATCACAAACTCAAATCAATTGACCCATATAATGTTGTTTTATCATGCGTATCATTTCCAACCTATCTATCTGCCTAGCCTTTTCCCAACTACGTTGGGGTCGGCTTCCAGTCGAACCGGATGCAGCTGAATTTCAGTATTCTACATGGAGCGACTGCCTATCAGACCTCCACAACCCAGTAACTGGGCAATACGTATCATTTCCAACCCATTGTCTTTTAATTTTAACCAATTAAATAAATAACCCATTGTTTTTATTTTAATATTTCCATGTTCAAGTATTATGTTTTATGTAATTGTGCTTTTGTGTGTTGTGTTTTCTGTATGTGCCAAATAAATGTCTTATCTATCTATCTATCATGCCATATTGTAAAACTGTACGATGCTAAATCGTGACGTGTCGTTGTCGTATCGTAGCTTACAAAATTATAAAGGTGCTTTCTCTTAACAAATACGAGTAATGTAATAAAAATAAAATAGAAGAGAGTTAAGGGGTAAGCATCCATGTTTCCGGCCCTGAATTATTTATCACTGTAATTCCTTTTGAGATATCAGTTTTGTCCTGTTTCCTTAGGTTTTTATAAGGAAAATCCCTGAGGATCGGGCTGGGACTCAGTTTTTTGGACGAAAAAAGCTAGACACAGCGCCGCCTTTGTAAGGAGCATTTTGTCTTTATAATGTAGCATTTTCCTATCTTTATATATGACCATGTTTTACATACATTCAACATTCATGTCCCAAGCATTCTATGTGTATCTTATTACCATTTTTCTTTTTTATCTGGTTTTCGAACGATAGTTATTTTCTTTGAAAAGTTTTACTAAGTTACGGCCAAAAATTGATAGAAATTGGTCATTATTATATTTATTTATTTATTTATTTACATACATTTACCATTACAGGATAACCCAATGCGATAAATGCGAACTATTTAATCCTAACTTACTTATTACTTATAAGAAATCACAAATAAAGCATTCCTTGTGAATTCACTCAGAGAACAGTAGAATAAGTCCGTCTCACTCGCTATGAGGTTGAGCGTGCGGAGCGTACGCGTCAGCGGGGCCTCCTTTAGAAGGTTAGTCCGAGAACGCGGTTCCAGTATTATATATATATATTATTTATATATGGCGCGGTTATAGTAACAATCATTATGCACGACCGTTTCCTAGTAATCTTGAGACAATTTTAATCGTTATTTTTATGTAGTCAAAACAATGGTCGACGTAAAATAAGATTTAGGGAGAATTCACACGTACCACAACCACACCACATCGCAGCGACAAAAAGTGGTCAAGCAGTGGTTACATGTGAAAAGTGTTGCTGCAGCTTCTCGTAGTTGCGTTGTGGTAATTACAAAATGTCGATGTAGTTGCGTTGTCGCTAGTAGTTGTGATGTGGTTATGTTGTGGCTAGTGTTTGCAGATAGATAGATCGAATCCGGCTTTCCGCGTGCGCCCGGTTTCGTTGCGTCAACGCAACATTGTC
Organism: Amphipyra tragopoginis; assembly: GCA_905220435.1. Taxonomy (NCBI): domain Eukaryota; kingdom Metazoa; phylum Arthropoda; class Insecta; order Lepidoptera; family Noctuidae; genus Amphipyra; species Amphipyra tragopoginis. The sequence continues at coordinate 5,710,025 of HG991999.1, read as the reverse complement.
TTTGCGAGGTGGCGGGCGCTAGTGCACGGTGTCGCTAGTGGTTGCGTTGTGGTTGCGATGTGGTTGGTATCACCCACACGGTTGAATTTGGCGGCAAAATGTGGTCCGTGCGAATTAAAATATTCATTTTCATGCAAATTAGTGCCCGCCCACATGTTGTTGTTGTGGTGTGGTCGTAGTTGTGGTGTATGGAGTGCATGAAAAGAGCCTCCACGAGTGACGATACTTAAGTACGTCTGACGCACCCTGGGCAGTCAGCCCCGCTACCAACCTTGCTGACTGACTAATCTCTTCACCACAGTATGAGATATTTTCGTATAGCTCGTGCTGACACGAGAGAAGAAGAAGAAGAAGAAGTTGTGGTGTAGCTGTGGTACGTGTGTAACTATCCTTAAAAGCTTTATGACCTCATCATTCTCCTAGATTACGCAGAAACGCTATACTCTATTTCACATTAGACAAATAAGACCCATTTGGCTTTCGATTAACAGCATTTAGCAATGAATGTATAGAAATAAACAACGTGTTTGCTTCCAACAGAGATTCAGCACAGTGTAATGTTTTTATGAACCTAACGGTCAACCAAGATGAGCTGAAACCTTACTTGAAGAAAATGGTTCAATTGATATGCGTGCTTCGGTGAGCAAATTTTGTCTAATGTTATTTATTTAAGAACCAAAGCGAACAAAGGCACTGCTTATTTCTTAGAGAAATCTTCCAGCAGACATGGTGACAAGAGAATGGTGTTTAGAATATATCCTAAACTTTTGATCTAAGAACAAAGGAATTGAGAAAATTATGCTTTTCACTTTTCACCATCCCTATATTGTTTTCACGATAAGAAGATTAAAATGACACATGTCAATAGGAGTTGCTAGACATGTGACTGTAGTCGATTCAACTATCGATAAAATTTGTAAAATTTCAGCGAGAATTTGACAAATTATTGTAATGTGATTTTATGTACATTTCAAATACTTGTGATTTAAGTAATTAGGATTAAGTCAATTAGCATGCATATCTTCAACAATAGACGATTACGTGCTGCTGTGATAATGAATCCAGCAGGTATGGGATGAGTGAACATAAATGTTTATTTATCACCAATAATAAGCCCAGTAGCCGGGTCGCGAAAAAGAGGTTTATCTTGCGAAAGGTTCGTCGTTCCTGAATTTTGGATGTATTATGTTAGGTGTTTTTTTTTATGAAAAGCCCACAAACAGACACACAGACAGAGAGAGAAATAGACAGCCAAACAGAAAGACAGACATGGGCTTCAAACCTATAAAATACCTCTGATTTTGAGTCTGGAATGAAAAATAAGAATTTAATTTTCTACAAAATTGATGTGAATAATTTTTGGCATAATACCCATAAGGAGTTATTTAATAAAAACTCATTTTTGGGTTCTTTAACCCAAGATGGCAGAGCGCGCCGAGGTCACTCAAGGTACAAATTTTTTAATTTTTATAAGAACACATATCCGTATCACGTATCCAAAATTCTGACTGACCGACCTTTTGCAAGGCAACTGGGCTATAATGAGCCTTATTTTAATTATTCAATCAACTGAGCCTATCGACGATAGGCTCAGTTGATTGAATAATATAATTATTACGACAGTCAAAATATTCATTCTGTTAATATAAATTTATCGAAATTATTTTATCGATACGCACGTCTCTGGCAACTGGTACCATCTGACGCAAGTTTGAAAACGCGTCGGGGTTTTTTCAAAATCATTTATGTTATATAATAATTATGGCGTTAAACACATATAACTATATTGTTTCTATGTTTCTGATTTTAAAACAACCTTTTGGGTAAGGCTTTATTAATATTTTAAATTGATTTAATACTTTTTGAATTAAATTGTCATACACAAGCGCCATTACAATTTATTTTCATGTCATGAACTGACATCTGCCAAATTAATCAACTTACCGTGAAAGCAATATACTAAGTAATATTATAAATCTGAAAGTAACCCTGTCTGTCTGTGACGCTTTCACGCCTAAACCGCTGAACCGATTTGGATGAAACTTGGTACAGAGATAGTCTGGAACCTGGAGAAGGACATAGGCTAATTTTATCCCAAAAAATACGGAATACGCGATAAACGACATTCAAGCGAGCGAGGCCGCAAACGACCTCTAGTAGTACATAAAACTGGAATCGAAAACATTATGAAAGTCCACAAACCCGAAAAAAACGTTACCAACAATAAGTCTTGCCAACAAAACTTCTGGATGAGCAATAAAAAAGTATAGAAACTATCCACCAATCCCCTAAGGGCAGTTTTAACTTTAATCTATGTGGATGACGACCCGCAACGATCTACCGATTGGAAAGAAATTGCTCGATGTGAGCCATCGACCAAAACGCCGCGGGGAATACTTTATTTAATTACCTCGTATCATACAGGATTTTTATTTCGAAACGATTTGTGGTGTATTGGCTGGAGTTTCGTTGTTCGGTTGTTTGGGGTTATTGCCAAACCTCCGGTTTCTGAATTAAGAATTCTAGGATAAGCAGTGCTTAAGGAATATTTGAGTACGGAGTTGTTAATAAAAACCGGCCAAGTGCGAGTCAGACTCGCGCATGAAGGGAAAAACTATACATATTTTTGCTATTTTTATATAGGTATTTAGAACAGATAATAATACATAAAATTAGACACTTTTACGTGAAAAACACGAAAATGCTATTTGTGGCTTACAACAACTTACGTGGGAGGCATCGATTTGTTGTTAAAGCGGCAACAGATATAAATCATCTGTGAAAATTTCAAATGTCTAACTATCACGGTTCATGAGATACAGCCTGGTGACAGACGGACGGACAGCGGAGTCTTAGTAATAGGGTCCCGTTTTACCCTTTGGGTACGGAACCCTAAAACTGTTTTACAACTCCGTACTTAAATATAACTTAAGTATTGCTTATCCCGAATTCTCAACTCAGAAACCGGAGGTAACAGTCATTAACACTTATGGTCAAATTCTCAAATGCTACTCAATTTTAAGTTCTCGTTATGGGAGAATTCACACGTGCAACAACCAAACCACATCGCAGTGACAAAAAGTGGTCAAGCAGTGGTTACGTGTGAATAGTGTCGCTGCAGCTTCTTGCAGTTGCGTTGTAGTAACTACAAAATATTGATGTGGTTGCGTTGTCGCTAGAAGTTGCGATGTGGTTACATTGTGGTTAGTCTTGGTAGATAGATTGATTGATTGATAGATCGATTCCGGATTTCCGCGTGCACGCGGTGTCGTTGCGTCGACGCAACTTTGTGTTTGCGAGGTGGCCGGCCGCTAGTGCATGGTGTCGCTGGTGGTTGCGATGTGGTCGGTATCGCCCACACGGTTGAATTTGGCTGCAAAAGGAAAAGGTCCAAAATGTACGAATCAAAAACCCAGAAATCAATACGAACTAACTGTATGCGGATCGATTGCTTATATCGAGCGAAATAAACCTATCTAAGTCGCAGACCCCAAATCCATGGGGTATTGGAGATATAGGCTGACAAAGTATGCATGAAAAATCATCATCTACTATGGATTTTCTCAATTCTAGTACATTAGTATATTATTTTAGTGTCTTTACTATCGATAGCTACTATACTATGACTGATTTTGGTACTAGAGTTGAGAAAATTCTTAGTAGATGATAATGATTTTTTATGCATACTTCGTCAGCTCTGATACCCCATGGATTTGGGGTATGTGACTTGGGTACAGTTATTTTATTCGTTCTAAGCAATCAATCGGCATACAGTTTGTTACTAACGATTTCTGGGTCAATTGTGATACCGTCTCCTTTGTTCGTGTGAATTAAACTATTCGTTTTCATACAAATTAGTGCCCGAGAACGTTTTGTTGTTGTGGTGTGGTTGTGGCATATTGAAGTACGTATGAAACAAGCCTAAGTCTCGTGTTATCACTGTAACTTTGAGGCGAAGTGACTTTGACAGCACGAGACTTAACGGCAACTTAAATTGTGTAGCGTTTGAGAATTTGGCCATTAGAGCGATTGTGCTCTGCATCTGATATGATTTCGAGACAATACGATCCGAGGGAACTCGGCTGGAAATCTATGAAATTCAGATCCAATGTAGTGCACAACCGTTTATACAAATAGTACTACAGCTTGTTCCTTCCGTTGTCAGAGATAATCTGATTCAGATCAAACGCAGTCCACCAGTGCTTTGAGTATTTATATCACTCCAATTGAAATAAGATATCGGATTTAACAAAGAGGTATCTACTTTGACTGCCTCGTTGGTCTAGCGTAATTGAGTGTAAGGTCCTAGGTTCTTCTTCTTCTTAACGTTTCGATGACAAACTAATTAAAACTTAATTATATTGTTGCAACCTAGAACTTGACCACTTGGACTGCGTTGTCATTGGCAACCATTAAGTCTTCCTGCGTGCAGCTGTTAGGGCACGCACGGCATGATGTGAGATGGGCCATCTTATGTATGGGTTGTACCGCAAAAACAGCTCAAATCGGCACCATCACTGAATCCCCACCTAAACATGTTGTCTTGCTCCGACCGACCTGAGTTCGAAGTCTATTTAATGACTTCCAGATCGGCCATGGCAGTTCATGTCCATGTCTCTCCGCAGGTGGCACGAATGGGTTTGGTAGGGAGACCCCATCTCTCCAAAGGTTGCACCTCGCTCTTGGCAACTCCGAGGCCAGAGGTTCGACACAATTATAAAAGTTCAAGCCCCAGGTCGGGCAAAGTGTTATTGTGTTTTTTCGTGTGGATTTTCTCAGTAGCAGTCTGAAGTCTAGATTGTTGCCTGGTTGATGGCAATAGGTTCGCATTCGCACCCACATGCGGCTTAAACATAACGGCGAAAGGAGGGTGTACTATACACCTCTGCCCTACCCTTTGGGGAATACAAGCATTATTTTATGTATCTACTTTTTGGTCTGTCAAAATTCTCACAATACAAAAGCATATACAAAGTGTAACTTAAATAACACACAACCTTTTAAGGGGTCACTGTACTCACCATTACGAACAACTTTTACTATGGGAACAAATATGAAATAGCGAAAAAAAATCAGCTGTTCCCTACATTTTAGCGAGTTATGCGACCATAAATTAATGTAGGGAACAGCTGGTTTTTTTTTCGCGATTTTACTTTTATTCCCATAGTAAAAGTTGTTCATAATGATAAGTACAGTGACCCCGTAAGACGTTGTGCGTTATTTATGTATATATTCACAACCTGAGTCTACGCACTCCTGGAAAAGGCCCTCGATGAGTGCTACTTTCCCCAGTCTTACACGAATAACATCTAATAGATGACATATTTACACACACGCACGATCAATACCAAAACCGATACAATTCACCGGAAAAGTACGACATGAATGGAAGACAAAGTGGCACTAGCATTAAAACAAAAATTAAAAACCAACTAGAATTTTCCACAACTATTTATTACGACAATTTAATTGGAACACGACCCCTCCTAATTACCTAGAACAGATGAAACTAAAATTGAATTAAAATATCCATTATTACACCAAAGAAAAACAATAAAGAACAATCTGCTAATTTGTTTGTTTGTCCCCGATTCCTAGAAGTTAGCTGCACCAATATACTAGAACTTTCCACCGAGAGACTCTTGCAAACGGGGTTAACTTGAGCACCAGCCACCTAAGAGTAGGAATAATACGACGTATGAATTACTAATTAATATTTTTAGTAAATTTTTGATATTTATTATGAATTTTATTATTTTATTCTATTTTTTTATCTCTTTGGGAATCACGGCTCATCTTCCTTGCGGAAGATGTCCGGTCCTTTGGAAGGCATACACGGGGACACAGGTCCAACGCGCAGAGAACTTTAATCTAAAATGGGATGGGGCACCTATTATTTTAGTGTAATATGTTTTGTAAATTGTCTTCTATGGGCCTAGTTACACGAAATAAATGAATTGTTATTATTATCATAAACGTTCTCTCGTGTCGCTATTCTCATAAAGCACGAAAATAGCTCGAGCCATGATGAAAAGATTTGCCGGTCAGCAAGCAAGCGGGGCCCGGCTGTCCAGGGTGCGCCGGACGTTCTTAAGTATCGTCAGTCGCGGAGGCTCCTTTCATCCACCCTAATGATATGAAACGCTACGAAATATAATACAGATACGGAAATACCCAGTAGTTTGAGTGCAAAGGTTAGATGGTAGTCATGTTGTGTGAAATACTACAGCCATATCAGATAACACAGAGAGATAGATAACAGATTTCCAATGTCATATTTAGTTGTGGTTTTATATGTAAACTTACGACACTGTAATATTAAAGAGTACATTATTATATTAATATAATAGCTCTGTAACACCTGATCACCACGACAAATGGATTGGTGATCGCAATATATTTCATTAACGCAGATAAGGCTGCTACTGCCCAGGAAGTGATTATACACTGTGTAATTCCTTAAAACCACGTGAGCTTGATTAAAAATAAAATAAAAAAATCATTTTTTTCTTGCGGTTGGGTTATGTGATCGTATCTAAACCACCTAAAAAGGTTTAAAAAAGAGCTAAAAAATATTAAGAACAATTTTTTTTTCTGTCCCCTTCATAAATAAATGAAAGCACGGTGACATAGCTAGCAGGCATGACTAAGGCGATATCGCTTCGTGCAGTCAGGTAACTTGGAGCGCTAAAATGACGCAGAAACAGAAAATAAGAATACCAGAAAAAAAAATGCGGAATCTGATAAAAACTAGTGCTAGGTCAATCTATGTCACCAGTAGATAACGAGATTTGAAGGAATTACTCGAATTCGTTTACATCCTGTATAATCACTACCTCTGTGTTGTCGTCCAACACGTACCTACAGAAAAGGCGCGCCTATTCTTTACGGCTCTATAGCTTGTCTAATTAATACTCTTTGCTGGCCACACTTTGTGTCTACCGACTTACATAAATACGAGCTTTAGTTCAAAGTAGACGTGTCATGATTAGTTCCTTTGTTTTGTTCAACTTCCATATTGCTTTTATGACGCATATATTTACGTTGGTACATCTGGTTTAAACCGCTTACTTTCCGGAGTTAATTAGTTCAAATAAGGTATTTAATAATATAGGAATAATCGCCAAATAATCGATAAAACATAAAAGATAAAGATAATTTATTTGTATAAAACATGAGTGTACAGTATCGATGTTTTTCTAATGTGTGTGATGAAGTTAGTTCTTATAAGGTCAGGCCGGGATTTTGAGCCTTAGGGCGGTGCCTTACCACCAGGGCGTTTGTCCACCGCCGCCGTCACCGAAAACAAGATGACGTTGCCGTAGCAATTTCAATTTCAAAGTCATTTATTCTCTCTTCACATTGGTTGCCTTAAAATGAATATAGTTTAAAACTAATGTGAATAACCATATTTCACCGCTGTAAGAGACTGGTGCCTGAAATAGGTTTTGGAACAAAACCTGTGGTACAGGTCACCAGGGCCCCTCCGCAGTAATAAAAATAGTTTAGTATCCAAGAACGACGTTACGCGAGTAGGAAAATGCATCGTGAGAGGTAGGTAATGATACAGGACTTGAAACAAAACTACAGAAAAAAAAAGGAAAAACAAGAAAAAAAAGAAAATAATAAACTAATAGCAGAGATGAGTTATTTGTGGTGCCATGTAAGACGTGTATGTTGATGAAAGAGTGTAATAGAGTGTAAAAAGAGTGTGTAGTGTGTGTAGCAGCGATACATATATTACTATGGCTGGGTTTCCACACATGTCCGTCATCCGAGCACCGACATCTCGGCCGCCAAGATTGTGAGTAGTTCGCTACCGCTAATTGTCGATCTGAAATCGGCCAAAATGCCGGCAACACAAAACACGTATGAACTTGTCCACTACACCTGAGATTGCCGGCGCCAGTGCACCAATTTGTGAGAGCATAACTGAACCACCGAGATCGGTCGCAATGGACACACGATCCCTGCCGTCACGTCGCCGCGTCGTTCCGAACTCGGTCCGAATCTCGGTCGATGACGACGGTGGTGGACAAACGCTGTCAATAAACTGATCTATACCAAGATATGAATATTCTAGAACTGTCACTGTGTTATCTATACCCTAAATTCCTAACTCAGATAATTTATGTAAACAAAGGCAAAAAATAACAGATCAAAAAAAATATCTTATTAATGGTAATTCACTAAAAATGCAGGAAAAAAAGGTTAGATTCTCTTTTATGTATTGATTTTAGAAATAATAATTTAAAAAGTATCATGCCGTAATTATTTTTATAAATTGTCAGTTTTAAACAAAGTTATTAAAAAAGGAGATTTTCTGATATAAAGTATTTTATGATACTGGTAACACTGTAGGAGTACCAAACATTTTCAAATTTCGTTTGACAAAATTTCAAAGTTGTTTTCTTAGCGTCATAACAATACATTCGTTTTTTTCCCGTTTTCGCTGCGTGTTTGTTAATTTTGTTATTGTGCTATATTATCATCGTGTTAAGTTTTTCATTATGTTGTTGTCATTGTTTCATCTGATTCTGAAAGTGATAGTTATTCAGATTCAGACACATCATGAAAAAATATTTCATAATAGTTCATTCTAATCGAAGCTACTGATTTGAAATCAGATCTTGAATCAGGTGTTTTATTTAACTACTTACATCTTCAACAACACACATAACTCTCATTCATAGATTAATTTTGTAAGTAGCAAGTCTTGCCACATGTTGGATGAAAACGACTGTAAACTGTTCCAAGTGGAAATTTGGTCCGATTTTGAGAAGTCTAATATTGGACTTAAAAGGACTGATTAAAATGATTATAAGGCGCGTCTCCGACACACTACACAAGACATTGTTTGGCTACGGTATTTTGTTTGCATTGTTTTTATAATTAACTTTAATTTTTTAAATGATTACTTAGTAAAAATTTAATGATAAAATGTTTTGTACCACTAACCTGTCATTTTGACAATGACATTTCTTTGTTTACATAAATTATCTGAGTTATGGAAATATGGTATAGAACAAAAGGCCTCACACTTGACAGCCGAGCTTGCGACCAATAGTCTGCATTTTGGCGATTTTAGACTATTAAGTCCAGGTTTCCTCGTAAAGCTTTCTTTTACCGTAAGTCAGTGGGGTTTTAGATTAACCTAGAAAACACACTCGGGAGCAACGAATCCGGATCATCAACATAAATAATAATATCTCGGAAAATATGAATGCAAAATTCAAATGAAGAGTATTTTTACAAATTATTTAAAAAAAAATTGATTGTGTGGAGAAACCAGGTGTGGTGTTCCTCCAACCAAAGGGAGGATCCTCCAACCAGGCGGAGTCTTGTGCCTGGCGGGCTACTGCCCAACGGTTGATGTTGGGAGGTTGTATACGTACTATCTGCGTGTTAAATCTTGATTGCGCGATGTAGGATAGTTCGCTAGTTCGCATGTGGCGAGATAGATGCCGCCACATCACTCCCCTCCTGAGACCGGAGGTCGATCGTCTTGATAAGTCAGCGGTCGTTGAGTCTTGAGAACTTGCCAGGGCCAGTGAAGGGTTCCTTTGAGTCGAAACTGTGAGTGGTGGCTGTGGACTGCGTCGACCAGGAGAGAAGTGCCTCTGCTAGTTGACCGGCCGAAGTGCAGTATGATGCGCCATGATGCTGGAGTGGGCTGAGGGTCGTGACCAGGCTTGCGCGTTCGCTGCAAGCTAGTGGTCACATCACCCGTTGAAGCCGAGGATGCTGGCTGGCTGTGGGACTCGCTGCTTGCTGCTCGATTGAATGCTGAGCTGCTGAGGGAGTGATGATGTGGCTGCCGAGGCTGCGAAGGTTGTGTGTGACGTCACCAGTGTGGAAACACTGTCTGTGACGATCACGTCGGGGTCACCAATGTGGAGAAACCAGGTGTGGTGTTCCTCCAACCAAAGGGAGGATCCTCCAACCAGGCGGAGTCTTGTGCCTGGCTGGCTACTGCCCAACGGTTGATGTTGGGAGGTTGTATACGTACTATCTGCGTGTTAAATCTTGATTGCGCGATGTAGGATAGTTCGCTAGTTCGCATGTGGCGAGATAGATGCCGCCACAATTGTATTAAAGTAGAATTAAATGGTCTATGAAATACTTATTATTTGGATAAACTATCTTTTAGTTTCCGAAATATTAAGGTTTATGTTGGTGACACGGACTCATTGCTCCCGAGTGTACATAAAAATGTCTCATTGGTGCATGTCAAGTTCTGAACCCACAGAAGCAAATCCATAAACTCCAAGCGACTAGCATCTTGCCTAGACATTCAAAACGAAAACGTCAAAAAACCGGAGAACCCTCAAAATATCCTTGCCTTGTAGCTACCCAATAACATTTCCAAAAGTAACGCTGTACCCATTAGCGGAATTAACCCACTCAGCCAACAGTCTTCATTTAAAAACTAACAGCTTATTTCTGGCTAAATTGAAAATGTTGAAGAACTAGTTTAAAATCTTCTGAAGGAAATAGGTTACAGTTAGCGAGTTCGGAAGTGTAATTAGTGTAAGTTATTATTTGGAAGAACTGGGGGAGAATGGTTTTCTTGCTGTATGATTGCCGGTTTAAGTTGGAACTGTCTTGTCCGGTTGGTGTCAAAATATCCCAGGGAATAAATCTATCTAAATACTGGATAACTTTTTTACCATCAGGAAAAAAATTAGGTATGATAAATAGTTGAACGGCTTTGGCATAGTTATTTTTTATTTTTCATATTCTAAGTATGAAATTGATCTATCCATAGTTACCTACTTTCGAAATTCAAATCATACGCAGGCGTTATGCGTATGATTTGAATTTAGATATTATTTAATCGATTTAATTCTTTCAAAATTTCTGTTTTTATTGTTTTGGTATGAAAGTTTACTTTTAATTAGTAATATTTATTGACAGATAAATTGATAAAAGTTAATGAAAAAAAATAAAAACTATGCCATAGGGTTCTACTCCGTTCACCAATTACACACATTTTTTTCCCAGATGGTAAAAAGTCATCCGGTATAATCTATTTTAATAAAAATTAAATGTTGTTCGTTGGTAAGCGCATCACTTAAGAACGGCTGGACCGATGTGGATGTTTTTTTTAAATGTTCGTTATCATTCGAATTATGTTTTTCTGGAAAGAACTATAGGAAAAGTTGCTCGGAAAATTGATAAATTCAGGAAAAACTGAAAGTTCTTTTCTACGTGATTTTTCTGTGACAAGACAACGTCTGTCGGGTCAGCTAGTTTTAAATGAAAAGTGGAACTACCAACTGCGGTTTCCCACTTTTTTCAGATCAAAACAACGTGTAACATAATATACGTAAACCCTGAAAGTAGTTTGTTAGGAATCGGCAACTGAATCAATTTAAGCATTTTTTGTTTTTAAATAAATGCCTTGTCCATGTCCATCGTTTAATTGAGAAAAAAAAATGAACCTTATATCAACGCCATGAGACTGAGTTTTAAATGCAGTTAACAATGAAAAGTAATATTATTTTCTTAAATAAACAATATGTTTAAGCACATAGAAGTAAAATTTCAGTGTATGTATTATGATTACAACTGAATATTCTAATTAGTGTTTTGAGTGTTTACGTTATTCTTGTTAAATGCTGTTGTAATAAGAGCCCAATACCATTAAAAGAATAATAAAGGAAAAAAAAAGATACCTGTATGTATGTTTCTAATCACTGAGCTTTTATTTACGTTCGAATATTTTTATTTTTTAAAAGAAAGAAAATATTATACGTTTTACTACCAAACTTGAACAACCAAAATTTCACAGTATAGACCAGGTCTATAGACAAAACCATGATTAGAAATTAGGTTTCCCTAATGTACTTAGTTTAACGGTGACCGCTCCGCTCTGTATACAGTAGATCTGTGACTAATCCATGCACGAGCCGAGCAAGCGAAGCGAGCGGTGTTGCTGCAGCAGCCGGCGTGTAACAGAAACGATTCGCCTCGCCGATCACTTCTCACCATTCGTTTTATGGGTGCGTTCAGACACAAATGGTTTTTGATTAATTATAGTATAAACCATTAATTTTGTACTGGAAAGCATTGTTTTTGAAGTGTACTTAATTTTTTTTTCTTTGTATTTTTATTACTTTTATAGTAATTTTAAATACATCCCCTTAAAATAACACTCTGTGTGAGCCCGAGGGAGAAGAGAAAAAGAGACGAAAGTGTCTTGCCCTCTCATTAACGGTGTAGTATACCTTAATTTACAGAATAACTAGGTAAAGTGCAGATATCTGCTATTTTAAGTGAAATTTCGTACTTTAACGCATCGTACCCGGTAATCTGCAGATTACTTAGTTAATGTGTATGTTAACGTATTCCGCATTCTAACGGTAGCCTATATGTAAATAAGAAGAAAGACAAAGAAATAAAATCAAGTTATTCAGCATACAAATCGACCCAATCAAAATTAGTGCCAAAACGCTTGGTGCTTCAAGCACACCAACAAGCACCGTGTATAGTATATGAAGACATTTGGTTATCCTTATCAAAAGCAGCCACCGTACTATACGTGGGTTTGCGGGCGAGGAGAAGCAAATTAAAGTCTTTGATATCAATTACAAGTCGTACTTTGACAAACACAAATAAAATGATGCACAAAGATAGACGACGTTCCACCGAGTACGTGGGGCGCGAGCGCACATGCATCCAATCCCAATCACTTTAGTTATCTTAATAATGATCACCATTAATAATCAACACCGGGGTTTTGCTCGATAGCTCTGACGTTATCTGTCTAGCTTTTTGCGGGCCGCCTCCCCAGTCCTCGGTGTTACGTCAAATCGACATTGACCGCTGTCATCTGGTAGATGTCATTCGTCCAGGAATCAATTAAGTTTGGCGTCGTCAAGCCAATTCTCTCGACGCGCCGTCACGGCCACCCTGACTATCGCACGTCCTCGTGCGCTTGGTCGTCCTGATATTGCCCATCTGAAGTTCCACAGGAAACAACATTTCATTACAGTCAGCTCGTCCATCCCTGACATGCAGGAGTAACGTTTAAAATTTAGAGATCCCTCGCGATGCACTACATTGTAGCTCAGTTTGGGCTGGGCGTACTAAGTTTACACTGCGCGGCGTAGACCGGGCATTCGAGGCCTCTACGACTAGCCACCGACTCATAACATTACCACAACCACTTACTGTGTGATGTGGGCCGTGCGTCCTAGGCCTCTTCGACCAGTCACTAACTCACCATGCGGCCTAGACCGGGCGTACTGGGCCCTTCCGACCAGCCACCATCTCAACATGCGGCGTGGACCGGGCATACTGGGCCTCTTCGACCAGCCACCGTATCACCATACGATGTGGACCGGGCGTACTGGGCCCCTTCATCCAACTTACTATGCGGTGTGGACCGGGCGCACTGGGCCCCTTCGACCAACCATCAACTCACCATGCGGTGTGGACCGGGCGCGCTGGGCCCTTTCGACCAACCACCAACTCACCATGCGGTGTGGACCGGGCGCACTGGGCCCCTTCGACCAACCACCAACTCACCATGCGGTGTGGACCGGGCGCACTGGGCCCCTTCGACCAACCACCAACTCACCATGCGGTGTGGACCGGGCGCACTGGGCCCCTTCAACCAACCACCAACTCACCATGCGGTGTGGACCGGGCGCACTGGGCCCCTTCAACCAACCACCAACTCACCATGCGGTGTGGACCGGGCGCACTGGGCTCCTCCGACCAACCACAAATTTACCATGCGGTGTGGACCGGGCGTACTGGGCCCGTTCGACCAACGCTTAGCAATTCCTATTATCATGAGTAATTATCTATAAAAAAAAGTTAAAACCGACTTCAAAGAAATACTAAAAGGAGTAAAATAATTACCATAATATAAAATTAACAGTTTCAGAAGTCGGTGCAACTCTACACTGAAGCAAATAGAAGCCACCGACTTCTGAAACTGTTAATTTTATATTATGGTAATTATTTTACTCCTTTTAGTATTTCTTTGAAGTCGGTTTTAACTTTTTTTTAAAGTTTATTTTTTATTGAATACGTTTTAGTGTTTAATTTTAACCCCCTCCTTCATAACCCTTCTTTTTGTCTTTGACGTAGTCGGGCATAAAAAGTCTTATCAAATGATACCTTACACGATATAATGAAAACATTCCAAAGGGGGGGAGGGGGGGATAAGCACCCCCTCCTCTTTTCAAGTAGTCAGTTCCCAACAACAAATATAAACAAAGCAATATTAGTAATTTGAGAATTTTGCTTTGATCCGATGAAGAGTTCCGTTCCATATCTCTGAAGTTCATGGTCTAATCATAACAAAATTTAAAAGGGGCCAATCGGAAAGTATACCCTTTCGAACAAAACAAGAATTTTTCAAATCGGTTCATAAATGACGGAGATATGAAGTAACAAACATAAAAAATAAAAAAAAAAATAAAAAAAAAAATACAACCGAATTGAGAACCTCCTCCTTTTTGAAGTCGGTTAAAAATGGGACTGGCGAAGGGTGAAGAGCTTTCGCGAATGATGCCAGCATCTAAAAGAGTCTGCACTTTATTTCTGACGATTTCTTTTTCAGCAGGCGATAACCGATAAGGGCGCCTCTGAACAGTTTTACATGGGTCTATAAGATCAATTTTTAACTCACCTGTGGTCTACTGTTTACAATTATTTCAGTCATTCTGCACCAATGATGTGTTAGTGCTCATCAACATCAGTAAGCTCATTAACACGTTCAACACTGACGGACAATGGTGGTGACACTACAAAAACATTGATTTTGCCAAATTTCATCGATTACTATAAACTCCTCTGATTTGCGGTCACCCGTGGGCGACGCGGCCAAAGTGTTGAACGGACAAATGCTTCCAATTTTATTTGCGCTCAGCTTCGCCTGAACATGACTGATCGTGCGCTCCAAGTATATTCAATTTCTTTTGCAAGAAATCAAGCCTCTCAAATAATTGCCTTTACGCGCCCAACACATATTGAACACACATATTACGGATTAGAGGATATCTCGTCCGCATCCTTCAAAATTACACACATGATCTACCTCACTACAAGTTAAAATCATTATAAGAGGGATCAGAAGAATTAGGTACAAATGGTTCAATCTTACCAGGGTTATGACATTGGTTGCAATCATAAGCTTGTCCGTTACCTCGCTCGCACTTCAGTACCTGACGGCAATACACATGGTGGCATGACGCAATCACATTTGTAGCACATCATGTCTCACTGGGCAGCACCACCGAAGAGTCCATGCGAGGTTTGACGTGTTGCAACAGATCGGCAGATTCTCTATCTCGTGTTGAGAGTCCTAGAATCAACTTTCAACCCATTTAAACTAACAATTACGATTAGACAGATTCGTAAACAGGAGGAACGTTCACAATTTTTTTTTTATTGTACTGCGTAGGTAGGTACTCGTATTTTTTTTTCAAGATAGCAATAGCGATTTATCAAGAAACAATTGTATACTGTCTACAAATCAACACAGAAAATAAGATAGGCGATGGAGCCTATCCCACTTCTGATGAAGACATTTGGTTATCCTTATCAAAAGCAGCCACCGTACTATACGTGGGTTTGCGGGCGAGGAGAAGCAAATTAAAGTCTTTGATATCAATTACAAGTCGTACTTTGACAAACACAAATAAAATGATGCACAAAGATAGACGACGTTCCACCGAGTACGTGGGGCGCGAGCGCACATGCATCCAATCCCAATCACTTTAGTTATCTTAATAATGATCACCATTAATAATCAACACGCGCTGTCATCTGGTAGATGTCATTCGTCCAGGAATCAATTAAGTTTGGCGTCGTCAAGCCAATTCTCTCGACGCGCCGTCATATACTTTAATAAGTAAACATTACTTACTTACACTGTATTGAAACCTACACTAATAATTACAAACACGAGATCCGAAGAACAAAATTCCTGTTATTACCTACATCTGCCGAAGTTCGGGCATATTTTTTTAAGATCCCGGCTCGTTTATCCAAAGCGATCACGTAGATACAGTTCGTCTGAAATACATAATGCTGTAGGCAGGCACTTTCTATTACAGTAAGACTCACTTTATCACGTGAATACTAGAACATTTGTGTTAAACCACTACTTTTCCTTGTGGAGTAAGCAAAAGTTTAGGTACTTGTAATAATGTGTTGGAAAGTAATAGCCCAGTGTCTAGGTAGTTTGACCTTGTATTATGTCCGTTAGTTCTGAATTTTGAATGTGTTATGTTTAAGTTTTCTTATGAAAATTTAAAATATTCGACCTTGAGTGATTCCCGCGCGCTCTGTCATCTTGGATTAAAAACCCAAAAAATGAGTTTTTGTTAATAACTCCTTACCTATAGATTTTACGCCAAAAATAGCTCAGACCAATTTTTGTAGAAAGTTTAATTCCTTACAATTCCTATCTTAATCATTTTTTTTCTATAGCTAATAGTTAAGGCCTCTACACACCAAGGCCCGGCCGGCGGTTATTGCGACCAAATAAGCGAGCGAACATGACGCAAAACAATTAGTGAGGTCCGCCAGGCTTGTTTTGCGTCATGTTCGCTCGCTTAGTTGGCCGCAATAACCCGCTGGCAATAACCCGCCGGGTGAAGCCGCCGCCACCAGTCCGGCGGCTTTGGTGTGTAGAGGCCCTTAAGACACATTATTAGCTATACAAAAAAATGTTTTTGCAAGGTAAACGCCTTTTTGAGACCTGGCAACTGGGCTGTAATACAGTTTTACTTACGTAAGAAGCAAGTTAAAGATAAAAACTTACAACATTATAAGTAAAAACTTGTGGTGTAAGTGCTGTTAATAAATAAATAAAATAAATAACGTGCTGTACAAGAAACACTAACAATGTAATGTAAATAAACTTGTCGCACTGGATTTTGAATGCAGAACCGTCACCCATTTGTGTAACACTAGCAATTGGAATCGATTCAACATAAATTTTCTGAAATTCAATATCAAACTTTTACCTAGAGGCTGAGCAGGGATCAGTGTATAGCCATGCGTCCATGTTGCAACTGCTTGTGCAGGCAGCAACTGCAATAGCAACCTGCAAGCAGGTTTTGATGATAGTGGATGATAGTAAAGAATAATATTCTGCCAGAACTGGAATATAAAGCAGTTAGAAAAGACCACAGTTCAGAAAACAGCGAACAACCCAGTCATTTACATTCCACCCATATATTTAGAGCTCTCACAAAAACTATTCGCTATTGGCACCGAAAGGGTCGAAACTTGCTAAACTATTAACTTTTGTTTAGTCCCGAACGGAAGGGCATCACTTTATCATTTCGATGGGGCCTACAAATTCAGTTGGCCTGCAATAAATCTGTTGAAGCAAGAGTCGCCAAGCTGTAGATGTTTTGAGGATTTTGCATGATAACATTTTTTCATCTTTACGTGGAACAATCAAATCGAAGTTCTCGACGGGTATGACTTAAGGCTAGATGCGAACACTACTCAAGGAGTATCAGCCACAATTTTAAAAATATTAGAAGACATCTGGTCGGCATTGCATTTTCTGTCTAAATCTGGTACATGATTACAAATAAAACTTTGAACTTGAGCTTCAATCTTTATGAAAGCCAAAGCCGCTGTAAAATTTATAACATAAGAGGTGTATAGTACATCCTCATTTCGTCGTTATGTTTAAGTCCCATGTAATATAGGGCGAGCCTATAGCCATCAACTGGGCGCAAATCCAGACTCCAGGATGCTACTGAAAAAATCCACACGGATAAACCTTTGCCCGACCTAGCAATCTGCGGCTACTAGACCAACAAGGCAGTCTTTATAAACTTAGATTATGTTTAGTATAAATACTGTAATGCTCAAAGTAAATGCTCAAAGTAAGAAAAGATGGATGGATGGTGTGAAGAATGATATGAAAGAGAAGGGTGTCAGTGATATAATATCATGACGGGTGACAGGACGGAATGGAAGAAGAAAACGTGTTGCACCGACCCCAAGTAACATGGGATAAGGGCAGGAAGAAGAAGAAGAATGCTCAAAGTAACACACTCTGTGATTCCACTTTGTAGTGTTCTTTGAAGTCCGCCAACATGCGGATTCTGTTGGTCAGTGTTCCTGTTCACCGACGATCAAGTGATCGTTCTTATTATTTGTTAATATTATTACAAATTTAACAAACCAAATATGTTTTACTTAAAGTGAGTCACCACAGTCATAAAAATAATCGGATTTGAAAATCGTTGTCACCCTATTCGCAACGGAACTCAAGATTTTTCTGCTCGACTGTGTTGAAACAGAGCAGCGAGAACGCACTTTCCTTTATCTGCTACGATTGTCCCGAGAATTTATTCTCATGGACACAACTAGAGATGAAAATAATTCATATTGTTGTTTTTGCGCCTTGTACCCGACTACCCGAGTCGGACGCTGCCGCGTTGGCGATGTTTCGGTCGGACGCACACAGCCGTCTTGACGCTCGGGCGGCTTGCCGAGAACGAAACCATACAACGGATAAATTTTTAAAGAAGTATTGTAAGTCTTGCTACAGGAAATATCGTAGATGTGGAGATGTGTGGGGGAATACTTTAAAAATTTTATGATAAAAAAAACGTATTGTTGCTTTTACGCCTTGTGCTCGTGTCGGACGCTGTTGGTTGGCGCTGTTTTGGTCGGACGCACACGGACGTCTTGACGCTCGCATGGCTTGTTGAGAACGAAACGGTTGGATATAAAAATATGTGAAGAAGTATATTGTAACTATTGTTGAAGGAAATACTGTGGAAATAGTGGGAAGCATAAACACTAGGAAGCGGTAAAGCGAGGAATTTTTGGGAGCTGTTTTTGTAACATTGGCGTTCAAAAAAAGCTAAGTAATTCTAGTCTATTTTGAATTTAATAAATGAGTTTTGAGTTGAGTTTGAGTTTGAATGTAAAGGTGTGTGTTTGCTTCCAATATTTTACGAATTAGTTTAAAATTAGGATTTGAAGAAGAATTTTATGTAGAGTCGGTTCCTTTATTCATCACTGTACATATAAATTTACATTTTTAAACATTTCTATAAAAGACAAAAAATATTTAAAATATAAAAATTAGTAGCCCACCGACATCGGGAACAAGGTCCAAGCTGCCAGCAGTCAGGGTTCCAGAGAAAGGAACCTATTCACTACGCGTGCCTTGTCAAGGAGTACTGATTTTTGTATACAGCCCCGTGTTGGTTTATTATTATGTCAATGTAAGTACTTGTAATTTATAATGGGCCAATAAATAATAAGCTTGACATAATTGTTGATGAATTAAGTTGCAGTTTCTACTGACACCCTGCCCGCATATTTGTATGATGACATACTAATAATTAATTATTCACGACTAAATAAAATTAAGCGTCACTCATCTGTTTAATCTACCGTTAAAACACGGCTAGTTCATCAGAACAATTCTAACAGCTGCTTTCCTGCCTAGGGCGTAGTCTATCTAAATTACAAAGAAGAATTTTGCTAAAAAATATTTTATACTAGCTAAATTTTGGACTCGGACAAATTGGATTAAAAATAGTTTTCTTACAAATTGCGTTGGATTATTTTGGACTTTATTCTTATTTTTGTATTTTAAATACAAAAGCGTGTCTTTTGTTCCAGTTTTTGGGGTTGTTTTCATGAAATATGTTATAATAGATTTTCGAAATCATCGAAAGTCATTTCCATGGCATTAAATAAAAATAAACCTAGGATGGTTTAATTCCTGTAGATGGCCTATGACAGTCGTTACGGGTAGTAAGAAGCCCGAAAGTCTGACGGCCGGTCGAACCTTAGGATATCGGCATTGCCCAGTAGGTACCTAACTCTGTTGCGGGAGGTCTGCTGGCGGTCGCTCCGTGTAAAATACTGGTATTCAGCCGCATCTAATTAGACTGGAAGCTGTCCCCAACATAGTTGGGGAAAGGCTAGGCAGATAGCTACAAGCATCTATCTATTTTTCTTAAAAAACAAAGGGGAGAGCGTCGTTTTAAAATATACAAATAAATAAATAAAAAAATATATACAACGTGTTTTTTTATATCCCATAACTCTAGGGTTATGTTATTTAAGTAAAAAGAACTCAAAATCTCCTATAATAGGTGGTTCAAAAATGCATCGTTTCGAAGATATAATCAATCATAATTCATATACCTTTACCATATACCATTATGGTTGTCTGGAAGAAATTGCTTTAAGCGATAAGACCGCCATTTGTACTGTTTTAATTAAGTGTATTCCTTCTGTTTTATTTCTTTTAGTGTACAATAAAGTATATCTATCTACCTATCTATATACCAGTTGGTTCTTTGATATGGTCTCAATCATACCCTAGAGTTATGGGATATCAAAAAACAAACCTTGTATAAATAGGGGGCGGGACTGGTAAAATTCCACTTTCATTGTTAAAACCGCCAAACAGTAGAATGCGCTGCCCGAGTGGGTGTTCCTCGACAGCTACAATGTGGGTGTCTTCAAGTCACGAGTGAATCGGTTTCTTCTGGGCAAGCGCGCTCCATCGTAGACCGCATCATCGCTTAGCATCAGGCGAGATGGCGGTCAAACGCAGGCATTAAATATAAAAAAAACCCGTTGAAGACCAAGTAGATTTCTTAACGTTAGAAGGATGGGAAGAAGCATCTTCAACTAACAACAAACTACGAACATCAATCGTATCACAAATGGCGATTTCCCAAATAACCGTACACTATGATGTTTGGGAATCCGCTAGATGCGAGAAGGACAAGAGCAGTCGATGTGGCGATGCTTGGCCTATGTCTTTTGGCCGAATGAAGATGATGATATTGAAGCATATTAGACATTGAACGCTATGTACAGTAATAATTGGACTTCAGATTTATGTAGGTATTGTATATTGTCGTAGCTGTGCTGAATTGTATTAGTCTGCAGTCTGTCTCTGTACTTATTGAAATAAAATAAAAAAATGGTGACGTTCATTATGGCGATCACTGAGAAAACCATATCAAACAATAAACGTTTGAATAAAAACTTTTTAAACTAAACAGTCAAAGCCACAAACACAAGCTAGTGCTTACAACTCTGACACTTTTTAAGTCAATATATAAAATTACAACATCACGTAAGTACAGTTAACAGCAAAAGTCGATAAATATTTCAATGTTGTCGGTACCTAGCAACACTGGACGACGTTTAGAAGATAAAGAAGGGTAGTCGTCGTCATGGATCAATGCACCCGACGTTATAAAAACTGTTGTCATTGGACGAAGCTCGCTTTCTCTGTCGATCAGCCGAAGAAATCTGACCTTAATTATCTGACTAGCTTGTGCTTATTATTTTTCTGTTTTTGTGTAAATTAATATATTGTGACCTAGCTCTTGTTACTAACTATTAATGCAAATATAAATACTAATAGTGGTGGAGAGTCTATGTTGGTTTTATTTCCCACATTTACCATGCTCGCGTACAGATATTAGCTATAACTGTAATGATAGATTCACTCATAGACGATCCTGTAACCTTTGTACGACAATATTTTAATTATCATCATAATAATATTAGTCTTTAATGTATTCTATTCAATCTTGTTTTCAACAAAATTTTAATAATTTGCAAATTTTTACTTTTATGAAACATATTGGAAACTTTGGACAGTCATCATTTACTTTTGATATTGACTGTACCTATAAAAGTATTGCCGACGCAATTAGCAAGCCATATTAAATACACTTTTAAATTGCTTACTCATAATACATCATTACACTCTTCTGAATTATTTATTTTTAATTAAATTTAACTAGTTTTCACGCGAGTTAAGCCATTGTTATAACATTAAACTAATTATACTCATTAATGTTTTATACTTTTTCTAGAGGATTAAATTCGCGTGTATAAAATGTATTTTACAAAAGTTGTTTGAAGAAAATAGCAGGTTTTATTAATTGTGTTTTTAATTCTAACCTACCCTTTTCAACGAAGGTGAGTCCGACTACAACGGAGGTGAACTAGTTGTCTGGCATTTTTGTCTTTTGGGCGCAGCCGTGAGGCACACTTTTCTACTAATTTCTTTTTTTTTGTTTCTGTTTTGTGTGCCTTTTAGTCTGTGCTAAATAAATGTATTTTCTTTCTTTCTTTCTAGTCCTAAGAGGCGCGCGCGCGCGGAACACTACGCGCTACCTTTTGGGCCTGTTACTGGTCGGGCGTCGGTTCCCCTACCTCGCCGCCCGCAGGCCACACACTACGGAAAGCTTCTGACTACCTGTAACGACTATCATAGGTATTTGTGTGACATCGGGTACCAACGGCTCCTAAGTTGTTATTACGGTATAATAGGACATAATGCAACAAAGCCTCAGTATCGGAAAACTAAGACATCATCATTCTCATTCAGAATTAATCGAATGTCCGTCACAGTGGCGATGATTGGCGTTCACCCTATACACAATAAGCTGAGTCCAACACGACATGTGGCCTCATTAATTCATTCATTTGACTGTTCTTGTTAATGTGTTTGGACGTCATTGGCTTATCGCTATGTGAAAAGCATTTGTGAGTTTAATTATTATGTGTCCTAGACACTTGGCCATACTGAATTAAGCACGTGAATTTTTGTAGCATACATGCACCACCCTAGTGTGACACCTCGTATGCAATCTCTCTCCCTCTTTAGTCAGTAAGGTTTGTAGCGGGATTGGCTGCCCAGGGAGGTACTTAAGTGGGTTTTGTTTGGTGGTAGGATATTTACGGTCCGCCTGACTAGCTACCATCCGGCGCCAAGCAGTTTACTGTGTTCCGTCGTGTGTATGTGAGTTCAGTTGCGTCATGTTGCGCGTGATCTGGCAACGTCGCGCGCTGTTGTGCAACCTTGCCAAACATATTGAGCATCACGTGTTGCCCGTAATTCTTTAGCCTAATGAATACACGGCTTTATACTCCATTTCATATTACCTTATAAAAGAGTGGCCACCTAAACACGAATATCTTTTGAGCATTTCTAAAAGTAGAGTTTCAGCTCATCTTGATCGACCGCTAAGGTTCATAAAAGCATAAACCGTGTTGAATATCTGATGAAAGCAAACATGGTATTTATTTCTTTACATTTCCTTGCTAAAATGGGTCATATTTGTCTAATGGTCTATAAAATATAGGTACTGTACAGAACTACCGTCATATTAACTGGCGCAAGTTCTATTTGTAGGAAAGCAATATGGCCGCACAATTAAAACACATTTAAAACATGAGACGTTAAACTTAAAACAAGTTCCTTAATTACGTTTTCGCGTTTCGCGAATGTTTTCACAAACTATTTTCTGTTATTGCTTTACTTCTACTCGTATTTTAGTTTTGTTTATATTTCTAATGTGTTTGTAAATTCTTTTTTAATGTTCATAATCACTCTTCTAGTAGCCGTGTAGGTTCCGGCAAAATATAGGCCAGGGACTATCTTCCAGCAGGTGTCGGAAAAGGCAACTAACTCCTAATTCCTATACAAAGGGAGTATAACGGAATTACAATTAATAATACCACGTGTCATTCTCTCGTAAGCGTTAGGGTGTTTTCCACCAGAGATGTGCTATGCAACGTCGCTATGGATGCGTTTGATATCCACCAATCATATTCAACATAGCATAGCACTGGTGGAAACTGATTCAACTACGTTACATTTTTTATATGGAAGGATGCGTGCTATGGATGCGTGCTAAGGCTGGTCGCGATTGGTGTAGCTATGTACAGAGCACCGCGCCGCCGCTCCCCGTGCCTTACCTATAGTCGATACGTCGCATAGCTCGAGCTGCGCAATTTCCTCGCACAGCTACCTTGCGGCGGCGCATTTTCATAGTACATCTTACTCGCTCCGCTACATAGCTTAGCATTAGTGGAAACAGTCACATAGTTTCGTAGCTTAGCATTAACATTCTTACACACGTACATAATACAGTCTGCGATATAAGTTGGTAAACAAGTAATAGAGAAGGAATAAATTGAGGAGAAAAAAAAATTGTTTCAATTTGTAAAAGAGTATTCAACTCTTAAGTATTTTTTTAAAGTTTTTTTTTTGATTATCAATTAGTTCTCCAAGTTTAAAAATACAAATGTTTTGCTACTTTTGTCGCTGCAATCGATCTTCAAAAGATTCATTTAACCTTTAACCTATCATTTACTACTCGTTAATCAGTTTTACGACTAATATCTTTAGTCTGGTCCATCAACTTTTAGAAATGGATGATCTTGCCAGTTTTGTGCTAGGCTGGACTTTTTTACAGTAGATTAAGTTCGGCTAAGATCACAATTTAATGGCCACACAGACGTTTGATTATAAAGTTATCAAATTAGAGAGATGAATGATGCTATGAGCAGATTCATAGCAAATTCACTCGGGATTCAAGCAACAATGAGGCCTTACACATAAGGCCTCATTTACGGAGACGCGGAGCGTCGCGCGTCGCGTTTTGCGGCGCGGCCCGCACTGAATTCAAACATATGGCGTTGTATGAGAGCGTTTACGGAGAAGCGATTATACACGCGTTTGCTTGAAATGCAGGCGGAGCCCGCGGATGGCATCGCCACGTCGCACGCAGCTTTGCGGCCAGCTATTCCTGCAATTCTCCGTCCACTGTAAAACGTAGCGTTAACCGCGGCGGGGCACGCGGCGTCGCACGCGCCGCATTTTCATAAACAAAATCGTACATAGCCATATGATTGTGTTTGCGCGTGTGATGATGCGGGCCGCAGCACGCGCCGCCGCTCCGTAAGCAGAAAAATCGTACGACGCGCCGCGAGACGCCACGCCGCATGCGACGCGCGACGCCCCGCATCCCCTTAAATGAGGCCTTATAGGGTTTTTCCGTGCGGAATTTCTCAGTAGCAGCCCGAAGTCTGCATTTGTGCCCGGTTAATGGCAATAGACTTGCCTCCTATTGGGACTTAAACATAACGGTGAAATGAGGGTGTACCATACCCCTCTGCCCAACCCTTTGGGGTATACAAGCGTGATGTTATGTTATGTTTACTCAGCATCTATTAACTCCATTCCAATTACAAGCACTCGAATAAAATATTCGATGCATTCCAGCATAAATTTAACGGGAGCCGATGACCCGCCAGTGCTTCCGCGAATGAAAAAATAAATTAAAATGAATCAACATACAAGATAAACTTTTCACGTTACAAATGTAAAAAACACAACAACATGATCGTGTAAAATACAATTTCCACCAACCGGGCCACGCAGGAGCGCAACGCAGCGCATCGCAGCGGATGCTCGAGCACGCGCCAGTAGCCGACCGCGTCCGCCCGACGGCTACAATCTGCTGGAACCCGGGCGCATGCGCGCGCGTTTTCGTGTATCCGCTATCGCAGTCAGTTTCTACCTGCGGTGTGCCCGAGCGGAGCCGACCGGACACGACGACCGCCGAGCGCCGCTGTCCACGTACTCGAGCAGCCGACCGGCTGCCGCGGCGTCCGAGCGCAGCCGATCGGCTGCCTTGGCATACGCGCAGATCTAACACGAGTTCTAAACAGTGTAAATTCCACGCAAACATGAAACTTAACTACTGCATAGAAGCCTGAATTTCCTTTAGCACAGTGTGAAATGGACTCCGGCGCGGTCCGTCACGGCCCGTTTGGTGGAAATCGTACATAAGGGTGTTTCTATCATTACAGATACAGCTAATATCGGTATGTCAGGATTTTGAGCAAGGTAAATATAGTAAATAAAACCAACATAGACTCTCGACCACTGAGAGTACATAAGTACTTGCGTTAGTATTAGTAACATGAACTAGATCACAATGTATTAATTTACACAAGTATACATGATCATAAAATAAGGACTAGCAAGTCAGATATAAAAGGTCAGACTTCTTCAACTGATGAACACAGAATGCTCCGCTTCATCAAATGACCACCGCCTTTATAAGATCGGGTGCGTTCATCCATATCGTGGACAACCTTCCTTTGTCAATATTGCCCAGTGTTACTCGCTGTTAACACAAATGCGTCTCATCATCATTCAGCCGAAAGACGTCCACTGCTGGACATAGGCCTCCCCCAAGCATCGCCACTCCTGTCCTATGCTTCTCGCATCCAGCGGCTTCCCGCGATCATCACCAGATCATCGGTCCACCTTGTGGGAGGCCTACCCACGCTGCGTCTTCCGGTACGCGGTCGCCACTCCAGAACCTTTCGGCCCCATCGGCCATCCGTTCTGCGAGCAATATGCCCGCCCACTGCCACTAAGTTTGGCAATTCTTCAAGCTATGTCGGTTACCTTGGTTCTCCTGCGGATCTCATCATTTCTGATATGATCACGCAGGGTAACTCCGAGCATAGCCCTCTCCATTGCCCTCTGGGTGACCTTGAGCCTTCTTATGAGGCCCATTGTGAGCGACCTCAATAGCCCTCAAAACCATCAAACACTCAACAACTATCAACTTCATTCCAATTTAAAGCACTCGAAACAAAATATTCAACGCACTCCAGCATAAATTTAATCCGTTAAATTCACCAGCTAAAGATTCCAAGATTTAAGAGGAATATTTTATCTCACTTAATGTTCGTAGAGCATAAATAAAGGCTTTATCGCCGGCTGGAGTGGCATCGAGTACCCTTAGTTGTGCTAATAGAAATAGCTGCTAATAAACTGTTCTGGATTCTTGTCTGTGCAAGCCAATATCTTGGATGTTTACTTTGTGGTTATTTAACTTGTATTTACTTAGTGACTAATAATTATCTATGCACTGGGATAGAGTTTCTGAGGCATTTTTTTCACTTTCTTTGCATTAAAGCCGATGACGGAAATGTGTTTCGCGTAAACAGATTATAGGTATTTTACAGATGTCATAACAAATTCTCATGTATAAGGGATACAGTCGAGGGATTCCCCGTAAAACATTAACGAAAAGGGTTGCCAACTTGGGAGACTTTAACTCCCTAGTTGTTTATTTAAATAAAAAAACAACGTTACGTAACGCGTTGTTCGACCCCCCCCCCCCCTCCCACCCCTGTAACGTTTTACAAGACCCCCCATCCCCCCAAATTGCGTTACGTAATACTTGAACGCTCCCCCATCCACAGACTGACTGCGACAAGCATAGCTTAACTTTGCAAATCGAATGATGAGCGAGTTTGTTAAAATGTACGAGTTTCCCATTATTACGAGCCAGACAAGTCTTTTTTGTATCTTTTTTAAAATTATATTAAATTCTTGGTAATTGTTAACAATGGGTTTTTCCTTGTAGAATTTCTCAGTTAACAGCCCGGAGTAGGTATGGATTTGTGACCGGTTGATGGCAATAGCCTCGCCCCCTGTTACATAAGACATAACCGCGAAATGAGGGTGTACTAATACACCTCTGCCCTACCCTTCGGGGGAAAGAAGCGTGATGTTGTGTTATGTAGATTCAACAGACAACAGTCATCAACAACAGTCGTCATGAGAATGAATTCAGTAATAAATCAGATCAGAATCAAATTAGGTACTTCAAAATGAATCCAAGCCAACGTTCCCTCAGTTCAAAGCCCTCCGCTACCCAGAAGCTACATTTTATCACACTTCATAGCCTACTCTATATACCGCGAAGATTTGTGATGTGATCAAACTATAAATCAGTGTCGGACACTGTCCCCAAGGAATGCTCATAAAGGCGTCATCTGTCACCTCCACTGAGATATTAACGGTGACGATGTACTGCGGACACACTTTATTGTCTTGGAAGATCACGTTTTGGGGTAGGCAGAGAATGAAGTGATTTATAAAATAAAATAAGAAATATTTTTAATACAGTAAGGCCTCATTTACGGAGACGCGGGGCGTCGCACGTCGCGTTTGGCGTGGCGTCTCGCGGCGTGTCGTACGATTTTTCCCGCCCGCATCATCACACGTGCAAACACAAACATATGGCAATGAACGATGTTGTTTATGAAGATGCAGCGCGTGCAACGCCGCGGGCCCCGCCGCGGTTGACGTTACGTTTTACAGTGGACGGAGAATAGCAGGAATAGCTGGTCGCAACGCTGCGTGCGCCGCCGCGATAAACGTCGCGTGCGACGCGGCGATGTAAAATCGCTTCTCCGTAAACGCTCTCATACAACGCCATATGTTTGAATTCAGTGCGGGCCGCGCCGCACAACGCGACGCGCGACGCCCCGCGTCTCCGTAAATGAGGCCCTAAGGGTAATTATGCGCTTTGCGGTTAGCCGGAACGCGGCCGGTTGGCCGCAATCAAAAATATGTACGGGAATAGTAGATTGTATCACAAGGGAGCAAAATAATATTTTTACGGCGAGGGCGCTTTTTTGAATCCAGAGCGAAGTGAGGGATTCTAGAGTTGAATCCCGAGCGTAGCGAGGGATTCTTTAGTAGAATCCTGAACGTAGCGAGGGATTCAAAGTATATCGCCCGAGCCAAAAATAATTTTGCGCCCGAGTGATACACTCTACTTTTCATCACCCACTATGAGAAAATAAAAGGCGCCTCATATTTTATTGTAATATTATTATTTAATAAAACAGAGTAACAACTAAATTGAAATTAAATAGTATCTAATAATAAAACAACTAAAAACTTATATTTACATTTGAGACGTTTTCGCAATTATGAAAATAATTTAACGCGCGCCAGCGCTACGTTCTCATTCTTTATTATTAATTTATTTTTATAATCAGCATTCAGCAGGCGCGCGGTGCCGGCGGCGCGACTATGGGCCATCGTACCAGCCAGTCTTCAAACAATATTTGCGTTCGATTTCTTTGGCGCTGAACACTAAAATGTTCCAAATTCAAAAAGTGCGCGGCAAAGATAATTGCGGCGCACTTATTTAATAAAGAGGATTAAAAACTCATTCCTGCCCGCTAAAAGTGCGCGGCAAAGATATTTGCGGCGCACTTTTTGAATTGAATTTGAAAAGTGCGCGGCAAAGATATTTGCGGCGCACTTTTTGAATTGAATTTGAAAATAAAGAGGATTAAAAACTCATTCCTGCCCGCTAAAAGTTTCTTATAGAAAACACCACCTTTGGGCGCACTTAAAGGCGAACCAAGTCGTCCTTTTCGAATAGGTGGGATGAAAAATAGTTTTTATAAGCACTGCGACGCGGCTGCCGACGTAGTACAAGTAGTACATATTTTTGATTGCGGCCAACCGGACGGCTGACCGCGTTCCGGCTACCCGCAAAGTGCGTAGGTACCCTTAGTGGTGATTTATGGTATAAGCTGATTGAAAACAACGCTGATCATACGATTTGCAAGGTTAAGCGACGCCTGCCGCTGTCAGTCCGTGGATGGGTGACCGTTCGTTATACATTGAGACCTCTCCGTGTCTCGGAGAGCACGTTAAACAGTCTGTATCGGGAGTTATAAGAATACCTATATCAGTCGCTACGACTGACGACAGTCGTAGCGACTGATATGGGTATTCTAAGGTAAAGGAAAGCATCATGAGGCAACAGGCTCATCAGAGACAGAGAAAAGTTCTCAAAGATATGTGTATTTTGGTGGATCTGGATCTGATTTCCACAAAGTTTCGATGAAGAATGGAAAGATAACGAAGATTTTGATGAAGGAAAACATCGTGAGGAAACTTGCTAACAAAACCATTCTCATTCGTAGAAGAGGCCTATCAGTGGTACAGAAATAGCCTGATTAAACAACATTGGGCTCAAAAGAAGCTCAATATTCGTTTACAAATACAGAATACAAACTTAAATCAAGTCAACTACCATTACATCACAAGCACAATACACAGCCGAGCGTAATCGTAGCCCATACACTGCAGGCCGAATTAATAGCCCGCTTGAATTATATGAAGCGCGATAATCAACACAGTGAGACGCGTAATAGCTTATTATTACCTTTTCGTTGGGCAAAGAGCTGTTGTTAATAATGAAGGCGTATAAATTAGGAGTTGGATAGTGAGTTACGAGTGCCCGTTGCTGCTTCTGTAGATGATTTTATATAAAGCTGTTGTCTTAATTTGCACTCATCTGTACATAAATTATTACTATCATTATTGTAACCGATTCAGCTGCTAGGCACAGTTCTACGAGGAAATCTATGTTTATGTGAAGACTATTTGGGACAGTAGACAATCTAATGTCACATGGACGAAGGGTCTAGTACAAAAAAAAAAAGTATCACGTGTTTACACACACCACCAGAGCGCGCGCCAAGGCGGTGTTTGAACGTGCATTGTCATGCATAAGCTGAAATGAAGCACCCAATTGGGTCCGCAAAGGAACGACAACATCCAAAAGATTCATTTCAGCGTAAACCTGTGCATTGAGATTGCCTCTGATCCAAATCAACTCAGTTCTTCCACCGATCCAAATAAACGCCCATATCATTATTGATCCACCACTATATGCATGGACTTTCTGGCATGATCTTAACCGTTTTTGGCGTCCAGCAGGGGCCTAATTCTCCTAAAATAAATCTTGATAAATCACAACCGAACCAAGGCCGAACCGTTCATTCAGACAGTTTTCAATTTCAAAAGCTATCAAATTGTTTGACACAAAAAACAAAATCAATCAATTTTGAAAGTTTTCTAAAACAAAAACTGACTGACGGTTGTGGTTCGCGAACCCCTATGTTTTCTCCCTAAGTCCCTACTAAAAATCGCTCAACGCAACTAAGGGGCCATCCATTAATTACGTCACACGAATTTCATGATTTTGATGACCCCCCCCCGTCCTTGTCATAGCTGGTCACATTTATGAGATTCCCCCCTCCCTAGTGTGACGTAACATATTTTGCAATTTTACATCTAGAAATTATTAAATTAAAACAGCAAATCAAACATTAGTTTCATTTCCATTTCATTCTTAGATATATATATATAGATTTTGAAATGTGACGTCACAAAATTTAGGACTCTTGACGTATGACGTAATTTATGGATGGCCCCTAAAGATATTTTCACTTCAAAAACTATTCCGCCAACTCAAGGTAACTTTTGTTGTGCCTATTGTTATTATTTGTCCTTGAGCGCACGGGTGATGTATATGTAGGTACCTAGAGAACCTATTATATCAACGCCATCTAGTAGTATCAATGCCACCTAGTATCGATGTCACGTAATATCCAGGCCGACTGTTAGATGGCGTTGTAAAACTATAGTATCTGGCAATTAACGAGCCGCTGTTAAAAAAATGGAGGAAGACATATAGCCAGACTTAGGGAGGTGTCATTTCCTTGTATGGGATTGAGTATCTGTACGTAGTATTATATGATCTGTGCTTTAGGGCAAAGTGGAATATGACCACAGACCGCGGCTATCCTCTGAACATCACTATGAATATGTATTAAATATATTAAAATATAATACGTGTAAGTTGTTTATTTAATAAAATATAAGTATTCAATAGTTTGCTCGTAACAATTTCAGATGATAATATTTTCTTGTTTCATACTTTTTAGAGCGTGATTTTTTCAGTATTCAGGTTTTCTACGATGTACAATAAAGCATACTCTGTCTATCTATCAAAAAAATATCGAAATCGGTACTTGCAGAAACATAAGACAATTTCCTAGCCTAGAAATGGAAAGTAAATGTGTCAACCGACTGGTGTCTGGTACTCGAATTAACTCGACATCTTGTCAGACATTCTGGGCCTTGTGAGACGTTTGGGCCGCTACAAGCACTCAAACGTACACGCCTCTCAATTTGCACGAGGGCCAAGACATTCGTATTAGTCAAGTTCGTGGACCCTAAAAGCCGCTTGAACCAGACAAGGTATCTGATTAGTTTAGATTCTCAATCACATAACATCAGGCCTGTATTCCCCGAAGGGTTGGGCTGAGGTCAACACCCTCATTTCTCCGTTTTGTTCAAGTCCCATAAAGCCGCGTTTCCACAGCAAATGTTTTCTGTTTTGCCAGTGCTCCCTAAAAGCAACTAGTACTTGTTTTCGCTATGATAGCCAAACGGATATGTGTACTGAACAAAATCTTGTACGTTCGCACAGGTACCATGTTCGTCCGCACAGTTGGGTTTTCACTGTTGTGTCACTCACTCAAGAAACGGACGATCATCATGGACGTTTATTTGCTTTTAGCTAGTGCAGGGTTTCTACTAATTGCCACATTACAATTTTTTTATAGTATTATTTTTGTATTGACTACTTTGTGAATCCCATAGGCACGAATGGGCCCTACAAATATCAATAAATTGCAATGTTTTATTTTTGGTTCCACTCCACGTTCGCTAAAAAGATCCGACGACCACCCAGCACGTCAAAGACCGAGTGAATGCTCAAAGCAAGTGTTCGTTCGTCGTTGCGTCGT
Organism: Amphipyra tragopoginis; assembly: GCA_905220435.1. Classification (NCBI taxonomy): domain Eukaryota; kingdom Metazoa; phylum Arthropoda; class Insecta; order Lepidoptera; family Noctuidae; genus Amphipyra; species Amphipyra tragopoginis. The sequence continues at coordinate 5,677,757 of HG991999.1, read as the reverse complement.
TTTCATTGAATGATAGAGCGAGCGAGCATTCGTTCACTGAGTTCAGCTAAACATCGTCGAACGAACTCGTTCGCTCGCTCTGATGTTTCTATTTAGAGGGCAAACACACGGTTGCTCGCTCAGAACTGTTCCGAGCGCTAAGTAGAAACGCGGCTTAACAGGGAGCGAGCCTACTGCCACCAACCAGGCACAAATTCATACTCCATGCTACAGGCCAAATCAATTAGATTACAGATCTCGAAAAGATAAGTCAAAGTTGTATATAAAACATTGACACAATATTAAAGATAAACTAATATCCGAAAATCTTGTCGCAAATACGAAGAAGAAAGGAAATAATTACAATAATTAAGTCAACATTCCTGAACAAATATCGTATCTTTTACTTGGTTTTCCTCCCCGAAATCAATTTTCCTTGTAAATGGATGAAAGAACGACGACAATATTAGGAGAAAATGAACCTTCTAACTTGGAGTATTTAGTCCCTTATTAGTGACAATTGACCAACACTGGTATTCAACCGCATCTGGGAGCCAATTCTACTAACAGAAACGTTTATCAATGGCAATTGAATCGTTCATTCAGACAATTTTCGTCTACGAAAACTGTCAAAATGTTTGGTTTTCTTTATCTCGCTTCCGGCCGTGGTTCTGTCCATGGTCGGGAGCGAGAGTGCGTGGGAAGCCGTCGCCTCCTTCTGCGAGGAGGTGATGGCGACCAAGGAGGGAGCGGAGAGGGAGAGAGAGGCAGCTGCCACTCTCCCTTCCCGCGCCAGACACACCGGGCGCCGGAGGGCGCGCGACGATCTCCGGCCACCGTAGTATGTGGCCTGCGGGCAGCGGGTTAGGGGACCCGTCGCCCGACCAGTAACAGGCCCGAGAAGGCGGTGCGCAGTGTTCCGTGCGCGCCTCTCAAGAGAATGTGGGGCCAGGCCCCACAGAAGCAGAGGTCCGCCAGGGGTTGGCGGACCGAGGCCTGTGGGGGTCGCGGTGCATGCAGCTGCGAATCCCGTGACCCCGGCCAAGGGTCAGCCGTGGGTTTTTAGCCGGTAAGAGTCCGGCATACCCCTTCGCTTTCCCCGGGCGAAGGGCATCCATGAGGATATTCCCACGAACAAAAAAAAAAAAAAAACATGAGGCGCAGTTCAGAGACTACGCTATTGAAATATTGTATAGCAATTTTTCAAAAGCGTAGTCTGAATATTGAATAGCACAATAATTATATGCAATGCGAATATTGTGCTATACAATATTGTGCTATGCAAACATTGTATAGCACAACGATATCGCTCAGCATACATTTTATTTGGTCACGTTCACCCTACGCTATGCTATAAAGTATTAGGTTGCTGTACGCGATATACTTGAGCGATTCTCAAAGCTAAATATCGTACGATTCTCCGGACCCCGCCCCATCTCACTTCTACCCCGCCCATTGCCCTACGGATAGTGTGAACGTCATGCTATATAGTTATAGCTTATGACGCAATATGCTTTACTATATAGCGAAATAGTATAGCATAGTCTGAACTGCGCTTTAGTGACAGTGACCTGCTTTCGCCACAGAGACATCCTCATTTCAAGACATTCTAGATTCAAGTTTAAAACGTCAAAGAGCACAAAATATTTAGCCGTTCACGATCCACCAAGCTCTCCCGTCGTAGAGCCGGTCGTCTTTTCAGACTCTACAGTTACACCGATAATTCAGCCATCATCAAACTGTCTCCCTTCCAATCTCCCGCCAACGGCCAGAACAACCAGATTGGCCAGATTTTGGGTTTTGAACACGATTACCAAGCGCATTGCAATAGAAGGATTTTATATTAGATATTAGGAGTTTGTTGCTCCTACAAAAACGCCATCTTTTTGGGCATATTTATAGCTAACTTCATTTCTTATTATAGCAAGTATGATTTGCCTGTAACAGAAAAATCCTAATCCTAACTAATATTATAAATGCGAAAGTAAGTTTGTTACCTTTTCACGCCTAGACTACTGAACTGATCATCCTGAAATTTTGCATATACGTTGTCAGGTGTGCAAAAACGGTCAAAGGTTACCTTTCATACCGAAAAAAAGTACTGCTCCCGAGGAAAACAACAACAATCACGTTCATAGATGGCGCCACGTATCTTTCGAATCACGATTGAATTATATTATTATAGAAACTTTAGTAGTGTGTTAAGAGTTTTTTTGGGCTTAATTAGCGAAGCCGCGGGCAAAAGCGTTTATACGAATAAACAAAAAAACAATGCCTTGCAAGAACCTAGGAAGAAAAAAACATAAGAGCATATGACAATTCCACAGGAAAGAGGAAGGTATACTGCAAGCACATTGCGACGCTAGGTGACCGCCAGGCTCCGTCGATTTCCCATAGGACAGCCATTTAATTACGTTCACAGACGTTCAGCCAGGCTTTTATTTAAAGAACCATTTAATTTTTCTTACCGACGGTCGGGGATAGGGACAACGATATTGTTTTGTTAGTTTTTAACTGAGAAATGTAATGCGCAATGTTGTTTTGTCTTGCGAGCAAGTTTGTATGAATGAATGTTTTGAAAGAAATGTATTGTTGGTGTTCAAGTTTTGCAGTTATATTGTTGGAATAAAAACGAGCTATTTTTGCCCTGAAGTATTAAAGCTATTTAACGAAAAGTTACAAGATGATGTTGTGACGAAAATTGGAAAGAGTATGCTTAGGTGGTTTGGTACTACGCACCTGTCCTTTTTGAAGAACATCACCAATAACCAATAATTCTAGGGCGTTCTCTACTGGCGTTTCACTGGCATCCGCTTTATAAATTCCTTTTGTTAATCGCCGTTCACTCATTCTCTCAACAATACCAAACCACCTAAGCATACTCTTTCCAATTTTTGCCCTGAAGTATTAAAGCTATTTAACGAAAAGTCACAAGATGATGTTGTGACAAAAATTGGAAGGAGTATGCTTAGGTGGTTTGGTATTGTTGAGAGAATGAGTGAACGGCGATTAACAAAAGGAATTTATAAAGCGGATGTCAGTGAAACGCCAGTAGAGAACGCCCTAGAATTATTGGTTATTGGTGATGTTCTTCAAAAAAGACAGGTGCGTAGTACTCTCAACCAGCGTGCATGTATGACAAGATGTATGAACGTGGACGAAGCAAAAGGAGTATGTAATGATCATAGCATGTGGCGTTCTGCAGTTACTGCCTACCCCCCATGATACAAAGGCGAAAGTTTATGCATGTATGTAGCCATAGCTTACCGGTTAAACGGTTGCCTTCCACGCATGGGGGTCCGAATCCGAATCTGGCCGGCAACTCTTTTCGTATTCATGTAGGTACAGATCAGAATTTGATTATGACTTGCGTTAACTGTGAAGGAAAACAACGTGGTGAAACTTGCACATCTGAGAGGGCTCCATAATGTAATTGCCAACCCACACCACACCATCGCGGTGGATTGAGGCCTAAACCCTTCTTATTTTGAGAAGAGGCCCAACAGTGGTACATTAATAGGTGGATTATGTAACAAAAAGTAAAAAACAATACTTACCTTACATCATCATCATCATCTGCCTAGCCTTTTCCCAACTATGTTGGGGTCGGCTTCCAGTCGAACCGGATGCAGCTGAATATCAGTATTTTACATGGAGCGACTGCCTATCAGATCTCCACAACCCAGTAACTGGGTAATACGATACTCTTGGTAAGACTGGTTGTCAGACTTTCTGGCTTCTGACCAACAGTAACGACTGTCAAAGATCTACAAATGACAGCCGGGACCAACGGCTTTACGTGCTTTCCGAGGCACGGTGGAAACTCGCTATGGTAAATGGTCACCCATCCACAGACCAACCTCGGCAAGCGTGGCTTAACCCGGAAGATCGGTCTATGCGGCTGTAATTATTTAGCCACGAGCTCCTCTTACCTTACAATGGGCATAAAATAATTGGGTTCAAAGTTTAAACTTTAACTCAGTCAGAGTTAAACTTAATTTAATTCTTTCCATCTAGTCACAAGTTGGCAGCCAGCTTTAAGTGCAGTGACCCTACCTAAGTGGACTACGACATCCCACGGGATATTAAGCAGCTGATACATTATTATGTTTTATCTTTTACTCTGAGCAAAGGAAATCAAATCAGAATCACGTTTACGAGCTAAATGATGAATGGTATTAAATTCAACAATCTTTAAAGCGCAGTTCAGACTACGCTATACTATTTCGCTATATAGTAAAGCATATTTTGCGTCATAAGCTGTAACTATATAGCATGACGTTCACACTATACGCTATGTCGTAAGGCGGTCTGCTATGTATAACAAGTTATTTGAAGGCGATCTATCGGGCGACGGACGGGGTAGAATTGAGGCGGGGCGGGGACCAGAGAATCGTACGATATAGCTCTGAGAATCGCTCAAGTATATCTCGTACAGCAGGCCAAGCATTATTGTGTTGTGTGAACGTGTCCATATTAAATGTGTGCTGAGCGATATTGTTTTGCTGTACAACATTTGCTAATATTACATATATTATAGCGTAGTCTGAACTGCGCTTAACAGTACCTACGGCTTCATATCAAACTAAATCAATAAAAACAGAAATGAAGTAAATAAACTGATTAAATAAGTATGATTTGAGTCTCGATATATCTATAGAAATAGAGTATCTATAGAAATATCAATTTTATTATAAAATAATGAAATAAAAAACTATGCCAAAGCCTTCTACTCCGTTCCCCTATTATACCCAATTTTTTTTCATACGATAAAAAAGTCATCCGTTATATGCGTTTGCATTCAATATCACAAAAATAAATATTTCAATTTATTTAATATCGTCGTTTCCCCACATGATGCGGAGTTAATGAAAATTGGTAGGATTACCACAAAACGTGGTCAGGACTGGTTAGCATTTCCGTAATACGATCCAGTTCGTGCAACGAATTATAATTAATTAATCAATCAGTACAAACGTTTGGTATTCAATAAATAATATGAGTGATCGATTAATGATTAGTTACGGTTAACTCACGTGCATTCTTCGGGATTATCCGACTAGTTTCGGACCCAAACGGAGCCTTTAATCATGCGCTGAATAAGCGGCGAGGTCGCAAGTCGAACTAGTCGGGAAATCCCGACTAGTTCGACTCGCGACCTAGTCTTATTGTCAATTGTTATTAACAACATGAATGTTTTTAAAATTTCGCGATTTGTACACATTATAAAAGTATAGAACGAAAATAAATAAAGGAGATGTTTCAGAAATGTATGGAGCCTGGGCTAGCACCATGTACACTAATCTAAATATAGTTATACATTAAAGTAACCGTTTTTTAATGTTAATTTTCTATAATTTTACTTCGTTTAATTGTACATTCAAGTTATCTTGGTCAAGGAGAGCAACACAACACATGAAAATATGGCGGATCGAAATTATGTGATTTGTCATTTTGACAACTGTTGACATGTCAATGACCCCATTGTGTTTATTTCTTGTGTACTTACTTATCGTATGTACTTTGTTTATAGACGAAAATACTTCGATTACGTTATATTTATAAAAAAATAGAACTACAGGCGTTGTACACGAAACCTAGGACTGTCAAAGTTGTCAAACTCATGTCAATGTCAAACACAACTGTCACGGCTACCAGAAAAAAGGGATAACATATTAAAAAACGTCACAAAATAATAATTCCAGTACAAGAGTACTCTTCTTCAAATTAATTTATTTGTTTTTTTATGGAAATCTCCTATTTTTTTCCTATTTTTCTATATACTGTACATAGTGGTGGCCCAAAATCATACATCTCCTACGTGCCTCTTAAAGTTTTTACGCGAGTAGACCCGGTCTATACTTTTATAATTAACAAAATGGTTTAAATGGAATTTAAACCATATTGTTTAGTTTATGTGACTTGTTTTTATTGGAAACTACGGTGAACGTCGTACCGCCATTTTTTCTACGTGACGATTTTTTTTTTAAATTTCCTTCTTTACCAACCTTGTCCTGACAATAAAAAATACACAAAAAAAAAGAATTATCCAATTTGGTGCATTCGTTCGGAAGTTATGCGCGTACATACCTACATTTCGGCGATTCACTTTTATACTATAGAGATATAGATAGATTTAATTAAAATGACAATACTTACCATCGGAACCTCGGTCCTAAATCTAGTAATTTAACTTCGCTCCCTACTTTTTACACGTATCATTAAAAATATTCTTCTTCTGCCTGGCGTTATAAGAAGCTTTTGCCAGAACCCACCTAAAAGTACCCCTAAAAGTATTTCAAAATAAAACACAATACGACAGTAAGCTCCCCTTCTTCCAAGTAAGGCCTTGTTTATGGAGACGCGGGTACGACACGCACGCCGCTGCGTTTTCCACCGCGTACTGTCATACATGGTTGCCAGAAGTGATTTTTGATTTCTCCCCAACTTCTCATTTTTATTTCTCCAAAACGATGCAATATTTTATAAATTTTACCCAAAGGCAAAAAAAAAATTGTTGTGCACGTAACCAGTATGAGTTTATTATTTTAAAGAAAAAATATAATGTATGAAAAAGAGGAAAGTAATGTGGCATTTAAATGTTCATTTCAAACTTGTATCGTTTACCTATTAAATTAAACTAAAAACCATTTATCAATTAGTGTCAATGACTTCTTGCTTATATAAACACAACTACAAATTAAATAATACGCACAGAAAAACGCATCTCCATAACCGCTCAAACATATCGTGATATTATATTTGAATTGACCGCTTTACGCCCCGCATCGCGCTCCGCGTCTCTATACTCGAGGCCTAAGCCCTCACCCCCAAGTGCTGGCCGAAGCGTGCAGCGGGGCCGGCCATCAGCGTTTACCTACATTTATTAGGAAGACGCTCTTTTGTGTTCTGATACAGATCGGAGCGGGTAGGCTAGCTGGGCCGCAAGACGCTCCCGCTGCCCGCTCCGCTACACGCTCCCGCCGGCACCTGAGCCACACACTAAGGCTTCGTTTATATTACGGCAGAATTTTCCCACCAACGTACTATTTTACATGAGCGCTAAGTGTGTTATTTAATTTATATATTTGTAGCACGCACCTTTTTAGGCGAATGAATTAAAGCGCGCCATTCTTTGCCAGACATAATGAAATGGAATGTAGAGTGACAACTCTCAAGCTCGTAGGTTTATTAAAATTCTTTGCTGTTCTTGTAAATTGCTTTTGTATTAGTTAAAATATAAATAAATTACATTTTTGTCTCAAGAGGCTACAACGTTAGAATATACTATGGTATAATTATGTAGAGTTATTTCGAAAAACCTGACGAAACTTCACGGAATTACTGACTAACATTTAGGTATTATTTTTAATTTCAATATTTTCTGTTTATGGTAATAGTATCCCTGTGAAATTTTGCCAGATAATTTGAAGTAACTAACCGTGTTTGTACTTGTGAGCATAATAATCTATATTTATTCAAATATACATAAAAAAAACAATTCGATGTGATGAAAAATCGATATCGTAACCTTTCGATAGGGAAACATTCACTATGTTAACAAATGGGTATCGTGACCTCTCGATGTCGAGACTTTCGATGTGGAGCACCATTAATGTAGCATACCATCAATTATTTGACTCATCGATGCACCATTTTTGATGTATTGACTTTCGATATTACATAGGGAACCCCTTCCCATAGCTAATTGTACTTAATTCGAATATTTATGAGTGTCTTACACATCTAACAGAATTTTCAACTCAAAAAAAAACGATCATACAAATCTCTTTGTCGTACCGTCCATGCCATCTTTAAACCAATCAAAATACACCATTTACTAAAATAAGGAAATTTCCGCCTTAGATCCACTCATTTCATGTTAATAAGCTGTCTTACCTTCGTTGGGAAAAACTCCCATCGTTTCGACCTATCTGATTGCATTAAGGAACCCCAATGTTTATGTATTATTACCCCTTAAGAGGTAGGGTAATGATACATAAACATGAAGCTTGTATCGACCTCATTGCCTCAAAGGTGATGAGCTGCCAATAATCTTTAAGTTCTTTTAGCAATTTCTGTTATACGAGACTACTATCCTCTGTTCACCCAAAGATGAGAACTGACAGCTCGGTCATTTCGTAAATTATATCCGAAGACTGCTATCGAAAAAACGTAAACGACGTCATTAAAAACCGTAACATTGCTATATTACCCATGTTTTGTTTTTTTTTAATATTTGATACTAGCTTTTGCCCGCGGCTTCGCTCGCGTTAATTTATAATTTAAAAAAAACTCTTAACACACTACTAAAGTTTCTACAGTAATAATTCAATCATGATTCGAAAGACACGTGGCGCCATGTATTATCATTATTGTTGTTTTCTTCAGGAACAGTACTTTTTTTCGGGATGAACAGTACCCTATGTCCGTTTCTGTACCTACACCTGACAACATATATGCAAAATTTCAGGATGATCGGTTCAGTAGTTTAGGCATGAAAGGGTAACAAACAAACAAACTTACTGTCACTATAATATTAAAGTTAGGAATTTAGGATTGGGATTCTTTAGATATGGTAACGTTTTGTACAAAAAACTCAGGAAACAACTTACGGTTAAAAGGGTATAGTGTATACAAATTAAAAATGACATTAAATAATACCATGTATTCTATGATACGTGAGTATGTATGTGAGAGCCAGAGGAGTATACGGAATCCCTTTATAACTCTCTTAATTAGATTCGTGCGCTCCATCTTAGACCCTGTCTGCAAATAGGTAAGACAAAATAAACTTTTTTTTTCTTTTCGTATTGTATCCTTCCAAAGGTGCCCGGTCCTTGGGGGTAAGACCGGGGAGTGTGCGATTCTTACCTCGCTAAAACCTCCCCAGTGGTCATCATCAGCACATGGAAAGGGTTCCGTTTCCCCTTAAGAGACCGCACCAGAACCCTTCCTGTGCAGCGTCCGCTATGGTACATCCCGCGAGAGACTGTAAAGAGGTCTCTCCTAAGCTTCGCTGTTCATGGTAGAACGTAACCACTGTGCTACCGCCTACTCTAGGGTCACTTTGATGGGCGGCCAGAGTCCCCGTTCTGGGCGGCCAGAGTCCCCGTTCTGGACGCCCGTGACCTCAAAGGCACCCCTGCCATGAAAGTGGTAGGTGGGGAGAACATAAATATATACATTTAAACACTAACATTCCTTAGCAAGACTTTCTAAGTAATAGCGGCTTAAAAAAACAATAACATAGAAAGGACTCCAATATGTTATTCCAAATGAAAATTTTACTTATCCATACACATTACCATATCCTAAGAAAATATGAAGGCAATAACTTCTCAGATCCATTTCTATTCAGTGCTTGCAGTATTAATAAGACGAGCACTTTACGATCAGCTGGCTATATCCGTTTAAAGGATTTCGCTGACTCCCGTAAACTCATCCCCGACGAACAGTTCGGTTTTCGAACCCAGCACTGTTGCATTCGGCACTTGCACCGCATAGTCGAACACATTAGCTCCCATTTTATGCGCTCGTACAAAACGGGCATGCTCTTCTTCGACGTAGCGAAAGCCTTCGACAAGGTCTGGCACAACGGTTTATTATACAAACTGTACCAATTCAACGTGCCGGACCGTCTCGTGCTCATCATTCGAGACTTTCTGTCGGATCGCTCCTTCCGCTATCGCCTAGAAGGCACTCTCTCGTCCCCTCACCCCATTCGCGCCGGAGTCCCTCAGGGCTCCGTGCTATCGCCCCTTCTGTTCACGCTGTACACCAGCGACATTCCCAAACGTGGATTGGCCAAGTTGGCTCTCTTCGCCGACGACACGGCTATCTACTATTCCGGTAGGAGTCTCGATAGCATCTCTCGAACCCTTCAAACCGCAGCCGACGCCCTCGGGGTCTGGTTCCGGAAATGGAGAATAGAGGTGAATCCCGAAAAGAGCGCAGCCGTTCTTTTCGAGAGACACGGTGATTCCCACACCCACATCCGTCCCGTCTTCATGTTCGGCAAACAGATCCCTTGGGAGATGAAAGCCAAATACCTGGGGGTTATCCTCGACCACCATCTGAGTTTCCGAGACCACATCAAAGCGGTGCGCGCTCGCGCCGCTTTCGCTGTCGGTCGCCTCCACCCCATCCTTAGAACGCGCAGTAAATTGTCACTTAGAAATAAGCTGAGAATCTACGTGACGTGCATCCGCCCCATCTTGACTTACGCTAGCGTCGTGTTCGCACACGTTAAGCCTTGTCGCTTTAAATCCTTCCAAACCCTCCAGAATCGAGTGTTGCGCAGAGCCGCGGCTGCCCCGTGGTTCATGCGTAACGTCCAACTCCATCTCGATCTAAAAATGCCAACCATCAGGCAATACCTCAAACGCATTTCCAAGCGTTACTTCGACACTGCCCCCCGCCATCCGAACCCCCTAGTCGCCGCAGCGGCCGACTACAGTCCCTCTCTCATAAGTAAAGTTCGCCGTCCCAGGCACACACTTTTAGAACCCGATGACGAAATTACCCTCCTCCAGGAGGCGAGTAAATCGACCAGCACATTACACAACAAACGCCGCCGTCCGGCATACCGTCCTCGCCGACGAGGCCCGTCGCGACGTCCCACCGCCGCCGGTCACGATCCACCGAGCTCTCCCGTCGTAGAGCCGGTCGTCTCTTCAGACTCCGCAGTCACCCCGATAATTCAGCCCTCATCAAGCTGTCTCCCCCCCCCATGTCCACGCTGCAACGCCCTAAGCCGAGGTCCGAGTCCCACTAGGGGTCGCCCTTAGTGCTGTTGTTGCAGGTAGTCATGATGTTAGTGTAGTACAAGTAATTAGCTTAGGTTAAGTATTTTACTTCCCCCCCATTGGCTGGAGACCCTTCAGGTCTCGCCAATAACTGCCCGGTTACGTAGAAACCGTCCCCTAGGACGACCTACTGCAGTCCAATAGAAAAACAAAAAAAACAACACGATCAGCTGGCAACGGTGAATCCAGCTACACAACTAATAAGTTACATCGATGTACCTGATCGAACAACCTACGGCAGTCACTCATTTTCGCGCCACTTACACTTATTGCGTCAGCGTATAGGTACGAGTTGGTAGCCGATTGCATACAGCAGCAGCATACGACGTGTCGCTCCGACACTACTGGTGATGTATTTCTATGATATACCATCCGCAGCTAGCGACACGTCCCTCGACTACACGTCATACGACCGCAGACGACGTGTCGTCCGACCGCAATCAGTAGTGCCACCGACGCTGGAGCGACGACACGTTGAATCTTTCTCAAAAAATATTTTTTTCCTATTTCGAGGAAGAAAAACTGATAAACTAGGTGGCCCAATATCCTGCACTGGACGATGCATCTAACAAAAACAAAAGATACGAAATTAAATCGCGATCGCTAATCCCAAACAGGTCACACATCTTGCCTCACGGAACATTCAGAACTAACTGGAATACGACGTGTCGTCTGCTGCAGCCATCTGCTGTTGGGTTCGAAATCATGACTGCAGTGACATGACGCTGCGACGTGTCGCTACGACGTGTAGCAACGACACGTCGTCTGCTGCTGTATGCAGTCGGCTGCGAACTTGTACCTTTAAGATATTTTTTCACTGCAAAACTAATAAACATTCGCAGTTTTGAAGTCACACTCAGTTCGGAAGTGATCGGTTCTACGAAGTTTGCCGAAGCTACTTCTTAGTTGTGTCATACTGTACCCCGGTAGATAGTTAAAATGAGCATAGGGGAATACTGTCATAAGCACCATACTTAACAAAGAGGCTGGTGATTTCCGCATTCTAACTAGAGTGAAAAGTATGAACATTCGATATTCGTTCTTAATTTAGTGGAGAAAACTGCAACAATTCATGCTGTTGGTGCCGATTCTTTTGTGCAGAAACTAAACTTTATTTAGTCTATTGCCATCTTTTTTACTCTCATCAAATAAGAAAGAGACAGACGTAAATAAGAGCTGGCAAATTTAGTTGAACTAAAACTTCCAAAACTAAAATTTTAAACGTATATCAGCGCTCTATAAATGTACTGATACTCAAAATGTGCTCTGTACGTCCAGTGTGCGGCTTAGTCGAAAGGTAAGCAAGTCCGAACAGATATTTTATTTCAGGGCCTTTTATATGAGTTTTATTTCACTAAGGCTGGACCAAAGTAGAAATGTAAATGAAAATATGTATGGATGATGAGGACTTAGAAAAACATGGGAGTAGGCTGTGGAAGACTTACTATGTTCACATGAAGTGTACAGGCAAAGACCAGGAAATGTCCTAATGAATAGATTTTGAGAAAAACGCAATTAAAAGTTTAGAAGGATATAATTTTCATTGAGATCACTGTATGAAGGAACTTTTACTTATTTTTTTTTATTTTTTTATAATTTTCTCGTTGACGTCCAGTGTCTTTAGTTACTAAAAATATTAAAAAAAAAAAAATCAAACAGCAAAAATAAAAATTGTGACATTCCCTGTTCTTTGCCTGTATACAGTGAAACACCCTAAGGGCCTATTCACACGATGTCTGTTTTACGCACCGTCAACGCGCGTTTCCGTCAAACTCTATATTTTAAAAACGTGATCATGATTTTTTATTATGTCTGGAGTTTGACGGATACGCTCTTCGACGGCGCGTAGAAAAGACACCGTGTGCATAAGCCCTAACTTAATGGTTGTCACTCAAAATCGGGACGCGATGGACAATTTGAACGACTCTCCGAGGTTTTTTAAGCCAAGACGTTTTAGCCGTGAATCTTTTCAAAAAGATGTTATTTTCAAGAGTTTTTAATGTCATAGGGCGTATACCTATACATAAAGGAAGCAGGTAACCAGCGCCGACCTACCAGCGCTTATCAGTACTGGTCCGTGCAGGTAACCTCTACATAAAAGAAGCAGGTAGAAGCCTCTGCTGGCATTTTTAAACAAAAATACGCCTTGTTCCCTTGCAAATGCAGCAACAAATGACGGATTACCGATGGAGCAGGTCGGAACTTGTCGGCGAAGTTCGGAGCTTGTCGGCGGTTCGCCACACAGTATAGAGACTACCTGCGCTGACTAACTGCGCGGACCAGCACCGACAAGCGCTGGCAGATCGGCGCCGGCAACCTACTTTCTACGTGTATACGCACTTATAATTACTATATAAGTACGCTATGCCCAATTTAATGGATTTGGAACATATTTTGCAGACACGTCGAAAATGTACGTCTGTATACTCTGCGGTAAAAATAATATAATTGGTATGGAGTGTTTCAAGTAGTGCTTGTAATAGGCATGTTGACAGCATCAATAAATTGCAAATCTAATTAGTCCGCCAGTTAGAGTTTTAAAAAATAATGGACACGTATTTTTTCTTTTGTTAAATCTATGAATATTTGGAAAGATAGAACGCATCAAAACTCGAGAGTGGGGGCTTGTGACGTCAGAAGCAAGTAAAATTGTACTGGCTTGTGACGTTATGCCAATTTTAAAAGTGTCATATCTTCGTCGATTTTGGTTTACGTAATAAAAGATAAAATTCGGGTCAAGTATTTTTTGATAATCTAACTGACGGACTAATTAGATTTTTTCAGTCAAATACCCTATTGTAACCTACTTGCTTCGTTGTGAACTTCGTTTAGATAAAACACATTGTGATGAAATTATATAATTATATTTAAAAGTTCTAAATAAACGAAAACACTAATTAACACATTCCAAATTATTTTATAATACCTTCCACGCGTTAGTAATGTAACAACAAAACATTTTTTGTAACACCAACTCACAAGATAACATTAATTTAATTACGCTCATTGTAAAGGACAGGAAGAGTGGCTGATGTGATACATGTCATGTTTTTCTTACCCAAATTGTGGGAATAATTATGTTTTCAGGAATAATGATGCTGCTGTTTTTTGTCACAAAATAATTGGGGCACAGAAGGCTTAGTAGTAACAATATGATCATCATCTGCCTAGCCTTTTCCCAACTATGTTGGGGTCGGCTTCCAGTCGAACCGGATGCAGCTGAATATCAGTATTTTACATGGAGCGACTGCCTATCAGACCCCCACAACCCAGTAACTGGGCAATACGATACTCTTGGTAAGACTGGTTGTCAGACTTTCTGGCTTCTGACCAACAGTAAAGACTGTCAAAGATCTACAAATGACAGCCGGGACCAACGGCTTTACGTGCTTTCCGAGGCACGGAAACAATATGTAGTAGTAACAATGTGATTAAATTATAAAATACAGGGTTACTGGTTATTAGTCACGACCCCGTGACAGGATTGGAGGACGAGTAATCCACTATCTAATAACCCAGTAAGTGTTCATTCACACGAAGACGATTCGTTTTTTTGACGTATCGTCTTTTTTCACTATTAATTTTTTTTTTGACGGCGGCTATTTTTTTTAAATGCCCGTGTTCAGACGCATCACGTATCGCGAAAAATGTCGGACACGTCTTAAATCACGTATCGTCTTTAAAAAAAACACGTTCGTCAAAAAACACGAATCGTGATTTTTTTGTGACGGATCCATCGTGTTCGATAGTTCACTCAAGACTAATGGCCGTAGCACACTTATAACACCCGACGCCACCCCACGAGTGTTCATTGGTCAAATGACGAAACTTGGCTTTACGAGATGAAATGTGGCCTATGAGCAGGCTACATTGACGTCGCGTGGCATGGCGTGTTGTAAGTATGTCCGGTCCTTAAGAAGCACGAAACGAATCTGAACATCAATTCGAATATTTCGAATCGTGATAAAACACGATTCCGTATGCAATATGATCGTCCATCCGTCATGACGTATCGTGTTTTATGACGAATCGTCAATGACGGAACCCGTGTGAATGAGACCTAATGCTTTATGCAAAAGTGAACCGTTTTCATGATATTATTTAAAAGTTGCCAATTTTCAGAGGGAGGAGCTCCCTCTGAAAATAATATTTAAAAAACTCGAAAATGGTTCACTTTTGAATCAAGATCTGTATAACTTCAAATTAACTGGCGAAACTTTACAGGATTACTGGCTATCGTTAAAAATAAATGTTTATGCTAGTCGCTAGAATCGCTACTTTGTAGCGTACCGGGTTTCTAAAATAAATTATATTTTTATTCAATTACTTTTAATACGATATCTGTTATCGTTGCCAGGATGTGTAATTTCGCCAGTTATTTTGAAGTAACCCTACATAGTCTTGCGGTTATTTACCATGTTCCCGGGTAAACGTTAGTTAGAATTTCTTCAAAGAAAGCTCTAATTTAACATAATTATTATCCCATTTATTACCGTCATGGTAATTAATAAATTTGCGATAAGAGGCGTTAAAGGCTAATCAGTTGGTATTACACGATAACAAGTTAATGATTACGAAGTGATATTCTAGTATGTAATATTTTAGTTTCATTCAGCGCCTATTTATCCATACAGTCCAAAGAATTGCATAATCTACTACTTTCTATAAATTATTATGTCAATAACACTTACCGTTTAAGAGATATTTACGAAAAACCGTTTTTTTTTGACGTTTGATATTGAATAACTTTTTTTTTGCAAAATTGGGGTCGATGGGGACTTTTGACATTTCATTTGTAATGACGTATTTAAAATCTGTATAGAATTTTCAGATCTATGCGAATTCTACCAAAATTTAAGGGTTTTTTTGTCTATTTTGATTGAACTCCGACATTTATTACACTTCGTACGGAATGGTACTTCTGTTTTATTATTAATTTTTCACTATAAAACGATCCATTATAACTTATTTTAAAAGTAGCTGGAGTCTTTTATGTTATTTTTATATTTATGACAGAAGCGAGGGTCGACTTCAAGTTTTAACAATTAACTCGTAAAAAGGATTAGCTTAAGGAACACGGAAACGGATGGTTGTAGAATTAAAAGATTATTTTAAAAGTGACACGGAAAGAGGTTCTTAAGCTGCGTCTACACTATGCGAGCCGAGCACGAGTGAAGCCGATCTGTTCGCGGTGTCAAGTACAAACAAATTCCTTTGCTCGACGCAAATTCCTTTGTGTTCGTCGAAAAACCTACAATTGAGGAGCGCAGTCGAACGCGAGCCAAACGCTCGAGGCGTGCTCGTTCGAAGCTCCTAAGTAGTCAATCAGACAGCACTAGCGGGTGCGGGGGCGAGCGCGGCGCTTGCGTCTTGGCGTCTGCGTGTTCGCGTACGCGAACGAGCTATCGTACGACGCTTCGGCGGGTGAATCAAAATAGTTTAGAACCACACGTGCAGTCACCTAACAGACGCTATATCACTGTGAACGATACGGGCGGACTTAGCCATTAGGGTCCTTTTCCTTTCGCACGGGTTCGTACCCGAAAAGTCATGTATGAAAAGGTGAAATTCAGTTGCCACGGATGCGGGTGACGCACGCACGCGGGTACGAACCCGCGTGACGGGAAAAAGGCCCGTAGAAAAACGCGCGCCACCCGCGCCCGCGCCAGCCTTATGCAGACGCGCGGCTCGCGGGAGCACTGTGAATGCAACTGGCGTCTACATACATTTGGATTTACACGCGCCCGCGCTAGCACCCGCGCCCGCCTCCACTCAGAAAGAATACTAAGCCCGTCTACGCTATGCGAATTCGTTGCTCCGCTTGTGCTCCGCTCGTGCTCGGCTCGCCTAGCGTAGACGCAGCCTTAGAACTATGGGTATACAACTCGTAACAGAAGTAACCAGAAAAGAGAAACTGCTTTGTACTGAATCAAAAACAGAATCCGTTTTTTATTTTATTTTAATTTATAAAAATAGGGTGTGGGAGCTTGTTGGTTAATTCTGTTAAGCACAATGCGTAAACGAGAATAAGCGGAATTTGCATACAATAACAGCTAACAATTCTAAAATATTGGAAACTAGCTTTCGCCCGCGGCTTCGCTCGCCTTAAAAAAAACTCTCAACACAATACTAAAGTTTCTGTAATAATATAATTCAATCGTGATTCGAACACGTGGCGCCATCTATGAACGATATTGTTGTTTTCCTCGGGAACAGTACTTTTTTTCCGGATGAAAAGTAGCCTATGTCCGTTTCTGTACACCTGACAACGTATATGCATAATTTCAGGATGATCGGTTCAGTGATTTAGGTGTGAAAAGGTAACAAAAAAACAAACTTACTTTCGCATTAAGTGATAAGTAAGTAAATAAGGATATCCTAATTCGCGGAAGTGAAAAGTGAGCGAAGCCGCTCAAAGCATTTATTTTTGTCAAAATATACTACCGCATCTTTGTCCATAAACAAATTAATTTATTTGTTTTAAATTAGCAGTTAAGTATGTAGTTTATTTATTCAAAAACATCAAAGTGTTATTTAATTAAAATAATATTTAAAAGGTACTTTAAGTTATATTAAATCATTCTTAATTAAACATGCACGTCTGCTTACGTTCGTAAAACAAATAAACTTTGTTCACACTAATCAAATAATGACATAAACATAGAAAAGCTTCAGTTATTTCCAAAAGCCAGTTAGTTTAGATACATTATTTGCTTTTGTTTTACAAAGTCATGTTTAGCACATTATAACGAACTTAGGACGTGGATAACATTTCAATACATTTCCAATGATACGTTACGCTATCCACTGCATGCTAAGCTATTTTAAAGTCAAAATATGCTAGTTGAGAGTCAGTTTAGCTTTTGATAACCTAGCGGTTGAACGATTGCCTTTTCATGTGGGAGGATCTGATTTTAATCGACAGTAGTGTTGTGCGTCGGGGCGTTGAGCTCTCTAAGATAGGGTTGAGCTACACGATGGCTGATGCATGCGTGCCGTCTGTTGGGACAGGTCCTCTCAAAAAGCTCTGGAACTTTCCGCAAAAGACCAGTCCAGGCATTGCACTACATTGTCCTCACACAAATATTTGCTACAGAATATATGTCTGGACTTTAAAAGAGACTTTGACCCCTGAGTTTGTTTCGGCCTTTCTTCTTAGAAGTAGTCAAATAGGAAACTCCGACGACATCTAGCTTTAAAAAAAAAAAAACCGACATGTAAAAGTGATTTTTAAACATCCAATTTACAGAATAAATGATTTCATTTCATTTCAATCCCGCTCCGCACGTCCGACTTTTTGAATACATGTGCGGATCAGAATTTTATTATCACTTTCATTAACGGTCAAAGAAATCATCGTGAGGAAATATCAACAAGTTAGAGGGCATAAAAGTTTTCGTCGCATTGCGTATAACACTGACACTCACCTCCGGTTTCTGAGTTTAAGAATTCTGGGATAAGCAATACTTAAGTAATACGTAATAGTACGGAGTTGTCAAAAGCATGCTTTACAACTCCGTACTCAAATGTTACTTAAGTACTACTTATCGCATCTAATGGCGCATCCACACATGCCGCCGGCTTTGTCACCGGCATTGCCGCGCGGCTTGACGGCGGGTGTTTAACCAGGCCGCCGGGTATAACGCCTATTGATTTACACCTGCACGCCAGTAAGCCGGCGGCAAAGCCGGCGGCAAAGCCGGCGGCATGTGTGGATGCGCCATAAAGGCTGGTCATATCGATGATTTCACCTTTACACTTATATCTCCGGCTATAGCTTTGTAAATCTAGGCTTTTGTAGCGTTTCAGGGTTTATTAATTTGACCAAAATCACACACAAAAGAAACTAACTAAACATTTCATACATTACGAAATTGCAGCGTCAACATTGCTTGCATGTTGCAGTCAGTAATGAAAATAGGTACTACTGTCGCGGTTAAAGTAAAAAGACATTACATTTCAGCTTTGTATAGCTTTTCTACAAATGGTCAACAACCCTACGTCCTAACACTGTTTGGACAAAACAATTTATATTCTGATGAACATGTCCAAATGAATAATGCAACATGTTACAAATAAATTAATCAAGGAGAGAGCCTGTACGCAAACGAGCTTTTTATAATAAATCGATTTGGTTTAATAGATTTGTTCTGTTTAGAATGTACGCGAAATAGCCGGTTATTATCCTTAACTGCTTTACGTTGGTAATCAAGTGAAATTGAATATTACAGTAATGATTATATTCTTTGTGTGTACGGAATGTTCAAACAGATTATATTAAATCTTTTTGATTTATTTTTATTTTTCAACTTGGACGCGCCTGAACTTAGTTGCACCTGATGGTATGCGCAGACAAGGTCTAAGATGGAGCACACGAATCTAAGTAGTAAGGGCCTGTCCACATCTCCACATCATGACGTCGTCAACGTGGAACGGTGCGGTAACGTGGAACGGTGCGGTAACGCGGAACGGTGCGGTAACGCGGCACGGTACGTTGACATAACGTGCAAATTTACGTTACCGTATCGTAAAAATGCACGTGGAGGAGCTCGTGGCTAAATAATTACAGCCGCATAAACCGATCTTCCGGGTTAAGCCACGCTTGTCGAGGTTGGTCTGTGGATGGGTGACCATTTACCATAGCGAGTTTCCTCCGTGCCTCGGAAAGCACGTAAAGCCGTTGGTCCCGGCTGTCATTTGTAGATCTTTGACAGTCGTTACTGTTGGTCAGAAGCCAGAAAGTCTGACAACCAGTCTTACCGAGAGTATCGTATTACCCAGTTACTGGGTTGTGGAGGTCTGATAGGCAGTCGCTCCATGTAAAAATACTGATATTCAGCTGCATCCGGTTCGACTGGAAGCCGACCCCAACATAGTTGGGAAAAGGCTAGGCAGATGATGATCGTAAAAATGCACGTCAGTATCATTGTTAGATTTATCGTTGACCATGTAGATCCTGAATTTTAAAAAGAGAAACAGTGAGGTATGGTTTTAAAGCATCGAAGCACATAGACGGCGACTAACTCGCGGGCGTGGAGAGCGCGGGCGGAGCCCATATACGTGTGCGCTTGCGGCTAGAGGCGGAATGTGTTATGATACGGTAAGGTAAATTTATACGTTAGGTCAACGCACCGTGCCGCGTTGACGACGTCTTGACGTGGAGATGTAGACAGGCCCTAAAGACATAGAGGGACTATATTGTGTACCCGTTTGGATCTCACATACACACGACGTACACAGTAAACTGCTAATAATATTTTACGTTTTAAATACACTCGGGAACAATAAATCTAGGTCACCAACATAAACTTTAATATCTCGTTAACTAAGAATGCTCGCTAATTCAAATAAAAACTATTATATAGACGATTTAAGAAATTATATTAATTTTATTTGCGTAGTATTAAATCTATACTAATATTATAAAGAGGTAGAA
This sequence comes from Amphipyra tragopoginis, assembly GCA_905220435.1. Taxonomy (NCBI): domain Eukaryota; kingdom Metazoa; phylum Arthropoda; class Insecta; order Lepidoptera; family Noctuidae; genus Amphipyra; species Amphipyra tragopoginis. Next base: position 5,657,534 of record HG991999.1, on the reverse strand, counting down.
TTTGTTTGTTTGTTTGTTTGTATGTAGGAGGTAATCTCCGAAATTACTCATCCGATTTCAAAAATTCTTTCACCAATAGGAAGCTACGTTATCCCTGAGTGCTATAGGCTATATTTTGGGATCAAAAAATTAGGGATCTGTAAATTAACGGGAGCGAAGCCGCGAGCAAAAGCTAGTAGTCTATAAAATCACGGGTCAAAAAGGAAACGCCGGCGCCATCTAGCTTTAAAAAAACGAACCGACCGTTCGATTTTAAAATAAAATGTTTCAGTTATCTTTGTGTTTATTTTTAACTAGCGACCCGCCCCAGCTTCGCACGTATACGTTTTATAGCTTAAAATCTTCCTCTTGAATCACTCTATCTATTGAAAAAAACCGCATCAAAATCCGTTGCGTAGTTTTAAAGATCTAAGCATACATAGGGACAGACAGACAACGGGAAGCGACTTTGTTTTATACTATGTAGTGATAGCGTATCACATCACATAGCTCTTTTTAGTGTGCCTACCATATTTGCTCTGCATCACCCTGTCGACTGGTAAAAAATGCCTAAGTCGATTCGCACACTGTACCGCATCACAACGCAGTGCAACACACTGAAAACGCATTTACGCGCAGTGTTTTCAGTGTGTTGCACTATGCGTGTTTTCTATACAAATACAGATACTTACAAACAACATAAGAACACGCACTCCCGCGCTACGCTGCGTGATGCGGTGCAGTGTGCGAATCGCCTAAGGCATTAAGTCCGCGTTTGTATTAATTTTGTACGAAAGTATAAACAATAAATATCCAATCTGCAGGAAAAAAAAACATTTCATATCTTCAAAAGATCAGTCGCTAAAGCTATTTTTCAAACTCAAACTCAAAACTCATTTATTCAAAATAGACTAGAATGACTTAGTTCTTTTTGAACGTCGATTTTACAATATAGACATCCCCCAAAAAGCCCTCCCTTCACCGCTTCCTAGTGTTTTTGCTGTGAAGAAGAAACGGCGCAACAAACTCCCCAGCAAAGCAGCAAGCTCCCCAGGAGCGTAGTTTTAATGAGGTAAAGTTTAGCAGTAGACATCTATAATCTATTTTGTATCTCTGTATTGTAGGTCATGTCGCTCTAACCTCTCTGCTGCTCTACTGACCTTCACAGAAATAGTAACTGCTTAATATGGTAACAAATATGTAGGGCACAGATGTCCGACACCGGAGATTAACTGTCCAATACATATGCTATACAGAAGAACATGCCGCGGATTTGCTGTTAAATCTGGAGTATTGAAATAGTTCTAGTTGAATTTAGAACCTGGTGGAATTTGCTTACTTAATTTGTATTTTTAAATTAAAAGTGAGACAAGAGGACAATGCAGAGCAACGCTTGGGTTGCTCTGCATTGTCCACACATATTTTTTTTGCCACTGTATTTTGTCTAGAATTTAAAAAAGACCTTCACCTCTGAGTTTGTTTCGGCCTTTCTTCTCAGAGATCATAAAAAATGCTGATGTCTAAATGGCATTTGGACACGGCTTTAAAAATACACACCGATACGTAAAAGTGATTTTAAAATACTCAAAAAAATATCATTTCAAATCTTCAAAAGACGAGTCGCTAAATCTGTTTATAATTTAGTAAAGTTTTGCAGTAAACATCTAAAAGCTATTTTGTAAATAGTAACTGCTTAATATGTTAACAAATATGTAGGGCACAGATGTCCGACACCGGAGATTAACCGTCCAATACATGCATTCTATAGAGGAATATGTCGCGGATTTGCTGTTAAATCTAGAATATTGAAATAGTTCTAGTTGAATTAAAAACCTAGAAGAATTGACTTACTTATTTTGTACTTTTAAATTGAAAGTGTACTCCTTCACCCTTACTTATAAACGGAGCGTAGTTAAACAGAAAGCGACTATCGACGAAAACGCGTTTTGAGCTATGGCCGCTTTAAGGTATTTTGGCTGTTATTTTTATACAATAATAAATAATAACTTTAATAAATAATGACTATTTGCATCATAAAAGTACAACCATATAATTAAGTATAAAAAATAGGTAGGCGTAAATAAATAAGTTCCTGCACTTAAATACTAACCAAAATGTGATATTTCTCATCTTTCTAACGTCTTTAAATGTTGTTCGTTAAGTACTTACGTCACATGATAATTATTTAGTACGTATTTAAGCACAAATCACTCACTAAAATTACTTACACTGATAATGTTATTTAGATTGTAGCATTCGATTCACACTGTCCTCCGTACTAGTCGAAACTGTATCACGGTAGGACAGTCTTCCTCTTACACAGTTAACCGGTTCTAAATACAAATAGTATTCCACTTTTTCAAACTACAATAATGTGTATCTACTGTACTTTCATATAAATGTGACTTTTCAATCATTTTTTATCGTATAAACAGCCAAAAAACCTTATAAAACCATTTCTCAAAACATATTTTTCGTCGATGATCACTTTCTGCTTAACTACGCTCAACTATGGTTGGTTAACTAAAATAGCTTTTAAGTCTATTCCCATCTCTATTTATTGGCATACCAATGATAAGGACAAGTATAATTTAAACAGTGTTTAAAAATGACAATCTTTTAGAATTAAGGGCAATTTTTTATTATTTTAAACTAGCGACCCGCCCCGGCTTCGCACGTGTACGTTTTATAGCTTAAAACCTTCCAAACCGCATCAAAATCCGTTGCGTATCTAAGCATACATAGGGACAGACAGCGGGAAGCGACTTTGTTTTATACTATGTAGTGATTCATTCACTTTAAATACTACGTCTACTTCATCTGAATACCAATGTATATTTTTCTAAAGTTTTTACGATAAATAAGTTCATTAATTTTAAATTGGCTGAGTTTAATTTATTAAAAAGAGGAAACTAGGAATTTTCCTCTAATTAATAAATTAAACTCAGCCTATCGCACGTCTGGACATAATCGTATATTTTTTTATGCCGATACCTACTATATTTCTAGATTAATTTTAAAAAATCATATTTAACAACACTCCTGCAACATACACAATACTCGTGCGACATTCAATTCATAGAAATAGAAGCGGGCGACGTGTAGTGACGTCACTAAACGCGGATATTGTTAACCTGCAACTGCACTTGTCGATCTGATTGATTCACACAATACTAGTTATCGGTGAGATAGAGATCTGTGTCCGTGTATAAGGAGACGCCTAATTAATTATTAATTTTTTTTTTTTTTTTTAAAAAACGTTGCCCCACTCTAAGATTTATCTTGTATCGTGGGTGCGTTTACAGACACAAATCTCACAAACAAACGCCCAGACCCGGAACAATCACCGGTAGACCATACAAATTTTTGTTCCGTGTGGGAATCGAACCCACGACCCGTAGCGCAGAAGCCAATCGCTTAGCCACTGCACCAAACGTGTCGTCAATCTACTTGCAGAACGTCATTTCCGTGGGTGCTGACCGCCATCTTTGATAAGTATAGTCAGCATCATATAGTAAATAGCAGCCAAGATGACTATATAATAAGAAACATCCAGTGTTCTAACATTTACTCAACCAAAGTCGTCTAATTATTTAGACATAATTTATATTATATTTACAACATAATATATATTACGCCTGTATTCCGGGAAGGGTTGGCAGAGGTGTATAGTAATTCATAATTAATTAATTTATTGTTTGTCACAGGTGAAAAGACAGTTCTTATAATTAGGATTATAGTATCACTGTAACATACCCATGGGGTGTACAATATTTTTAAGTATGTCAATTTTATTGGCTATGATAAAAACAATGAATAATAATAGAATTACATTCTTACTTGCTGGTTTGGTGTTGCAATGGATTGGTTGTTTTAGTCAACCTCATTTTACATTAATTTATACAATTATTACGGACATACAAATTACATCAAATAAGTCAAAAAAAAAGTACGACACCCACATTTCGCCGTTTATGTTTACGTCCCATGTAATAAGGGGCGAGCCTATTGCCATCGACCGGGCACAAATCCAGACTCCGGGCTGCTACTGAGAAATTCCACACGTAAAAACCCAATATCACTTTGTCCGACCTGGGGATCGAACCCAGGACCTCACGCTCAGCAGTCGCGCTTGCGACCGCTAGACCAACGAGGCAGTCACACAAATTATATTTATGTTCACATATAATTAACAAACTTATTATTAGAACAACAATAACTCATCCCTCAATCGACTTACACAAAATCATAAACGGCTTAACCTTATTTTACCTACAACAGACAAACAAGGTCTTCATAATCATAATCATGCCCACACATAATGGCTTATTTAGATAAGAAGAGACAACATCGCTGAAACGAGACAAGTTTGTACCCCACGGGGCCTACTTTATGGACGCGTGAAACATTAACGATATGGACCAAATTGACAACTAGATACTCAAACGTGGCTGTGAAATGAAATGTATTGGAACTTTGTAAGCGTTTTGGGAATTGGATAAATGTTTAAATGTTTGATGTACCTAAATGGCTCAATCTTCTAAATAAAAATTGATCGCTCTGGTCTATAAAATTTCAAACCTAAATATTTCCAAAACTGCTTGGCTAAAATCGAGGACAATATAAAAATAGTCTTATTTAGACACTTTCTTTTCGGAATCAAAATACGGAACACAATTAATATCAATATATGAAATTCACCAGAGAGGTCAAACAAATACGCTGATTTTAGAGGTCATCCCAAATGCTTTATTGCTACTCGATTGTTTTTATAAGTGGTTAGTCGGAAAGGGGGTACTAATCCGCAGGTCACTAAAACTAGAGACAAACTGATCCAACGTATGCAACATAAGCGATGCATTATTACATCTGGGCAATTGACAATGCAAACATTTTCTATGAAAGTACATGACTAAGAAACAGAATGGTTACACGTTGCGTTGCATATGACAAGGGTGTTTCTAAATCATTTAAATTTTCATAGAAAATGTTTGTATTTTCAATTGCCCAGATGTCATAATGCATAGCATACGTTTATCGCTGATGACTGTTCTAAAGCAAGTATTAAAATTTCAAAATTCTGTAATTTTTGTTTCTAACCTTATTTTTTTTTCGCTTTTCCCTGCTTTAGTTACGAATTCGGAAAATGGAGCTTCTAACCCGTGCCCAATTAGACATAAAATGTAAACACCGCTGATCATAGCTGACCGCAAATCAGTTAACAAATATTGGAGACATCGGTGTAAATACATTAAAAAAGGCACGCATCAAATTGAAAACCTTCTCCTTTTTGAAGTAAGTTAAAAATTAAGGTTCCACCTACGTGACCCTTTTTGAATTTTCCGGTATAAAATTTCCAAATTACTTAATTAATTTTACAATTAACCCAAACCACAAAAACCGCCACACATCTCTAGTTATTTACCACGTCTGGCCACCGTCGCAGACAAATTACAACGTCGGGCAATCCGTCCTTTGTCCAGGGCGTGACTAATGTGCGATACGGCTGTAATTCCGCCCGGCCAATAAGCGCACTGACCGGCTACAGCCGTTACTCAGGAGCGAGGGTAGTTTGTGATTTGTGCTGCAGTTTCGGTATCCGATGGTGTTTTTGTTTAAGGTTCACGCCGCTGTAATATACACCGTGTATGTAAGTAAAACTACCCTTTTTCCTCCCATGGGTGCCATAAGAGGCGACACAGATTATAGTCAGGTAGATAAACAGTAGAAGTAAATGTATACAGGATGTTAACGAATTCGTGTAATTCCTTAAAACCACATGTTCTACTACTGGTGTAGACAGGCCCCGCACGGGATTTAGCTTGATTAAAAAAAAATACATTAATTCTTTTTTTTCATGCGGCTTTGTTACCGATCGTATCTAAACCACCTAATAAAGATTCAGTTTTTTGCAAAAAATTTATTTAATTTGTGTAAACATTTCGATGCCACGCATAAATTTATGAAAGTACGGCGACACGGCTGGCAGGAACGACTAACGCGATATCGCTCTTTGCAGTCAGATAACTCAGGGCTCTAAAAATACTCAGAAATTGAAAACGAAAAAAAATGTTTGAATTTTTTTTTTGGTTGATTTTCGAAAATTCCCATTTAGGGTTAATCTGTGTCACCAGTACATCACGTGGTTTGAAGGAATTACACGATTTCGTTAACACGTAACGTACGTTAACGTATATGCTTCTCTCCCCGACCTCTCTTCTCATGTATGGCGTTAAAAGCGCCTAAAGGTAGGCGTCTACTTGTCCGCAGCGTACGCATCGGACGGAACGCATTAAATGAATTCGTAAAGTGTCGTGCGTCCATTGCGTTCGCAGCATTCTGGATGCCGTTGATTAAAGAGCAATCGAAATTTTGACATTGTCATTAGCGTTGAAAATGACACGTAAAATACATATATCTTTCAAATGCCCCTGTATTTTTCAATAAAATACAGAAACTTTCCTTGCGGATCTTCGGTTGTATCTTTCGCAAGTTTAAGTTTTTTACGTGTGTTTACGGTGTATTTTTCGCATTTAAAGAAATGTTACTTTAAACCCTGCAGACAGAAATATGAGTCGACTCTGCTTTGGAAACCCAAACAACACATTTCCAATTGCTGTTTAGGAAATGTATACAATTCCTAGGAAATGTGTCTGATACAATTTATTTCACACATTTCCTGTCGATTTTAGACATTATATACATTTCCTAGGAATTCCATATAATGACGGATTACATACATTTCCGATAACATAAACACAACAACATTTTGTGTACATTACTGTTCAATTAATATTAATAAACAAGATTTTTCCCTTTGATTGTTCAATATGAAAAATACACAGTATAAAACAAGTTATAAACGTGTATGATTGTATTTTTCAGACGAACGAGAATTTTGTTTTTTTCGAAAATTTCATGTATTATACAGGAAAGATTGGGAAAGATACAAAGTTTCGAAAAAAACAAAACGTATCTTTTGCAATTTTCAACGCTAATTGTCTTTCGGTAATCCGAGTAACGTCATCGTTGCTGATAAATAAACGCACTTATATTATCAGCCACACAAAGAATACTAAAATCCGTCCGATGGGTACGATACGGACATATGGACGGGATTTTGACTATCAAAAGAATAGGTCGCTGAATCGCCACTTAACTTAATGACAACATACTGCGATCACCAAACTGTTTGCTAAACATGGTGATTACAGAAATACTTCCGCAACCGACTTTTACCCAGGCGCGGTCCTAGGGAGTCATGGGGGTCATGCCCCCCCAAATCATACAAGCCGGCGACAGCCGAGTACACACACAAATTAAGTGTACATGAGACAATTTGACCCCCCGATCAAAATACTGGGCTGCGACCGCGCCCGTTTTTTCCCACTTGTTCTGCTGAACAGTTCTATAATGGAATTGATGGGTTTTTTTTCTCAATAGTCCTACGATATAAGGTGTTACAAAATAGTAGAACTAATAGGTGATGGATGAGTTCTATCATAGAACTGTTTAGTACAACAAGTGAGAACAAACGACTGCACTTGCTTGCAAGTCGACTTCTGAAAGTTTCACCGGCTTGCCGCAAGCTGCCTGTGAAAGTTTTAACAAAACTTCTTTTCAGTGTAAACAAGTAAGCAAGCACTTGCTTCAATTACTTGCACAATTTAACTTGCAAATATAGATAAAGATCAAGACAAAAAAAATACTTGTTAGGGACTTATATAATAAACAAAGAAGAGAACATTTTAACTAATTGTTTATTTAAAAAGCCACCTCAAAAAAAGACATCAAAAAGAAAACTCCAAAAAAAATTCTAAACGAGCAATGCCACTTAAAAAACGCATTAAACCCAACACTGAGAGACAAAGATATCTTATAATAAATTTAAGAACACCCTCATGGTGCCTCAGGATGTGACGTCAGTAATCGCTTTCACAAAATTATGGTGTCCCCACGCCTAAATTATTAACAGCGAAGGAATAAGGAACAGAATTAACTCTTTTGTTAACATACACGTTTCACAATAAAGATGAATGTAGAAGGTCTATTAAAGCAAATATACAACACGAGGTCATGGATGTCGTTTATCGGGTAGATATTTCGCGGTTTTCGGGATAAAAGTAGCCTATATCCTTCTTCGGGTTCCAGACTATCTCTGTACCAAGTTTCATCAAAATCGGTTCAGCGGTTTAGGCATGAAAGCGTAACAAACAGACAGATATACTTTCGAATTTATATTAAGTAGTAGGGATGTAACGGGAATAACGCAAAGACAAACACCCCAATTAGAATACTTAGTTATTATCATAATATATTTCATTTCATTTCTAGCCTGCATCATCCCTCTGCTGGGCAAAGGCCTCTCCCCATGACTTCCAGTTTCTTCGATCCAGAACCAAAGTGGACCACTGGTCGTTGGTTTTGTCGAGCTCGTCCCGCCATCTTCTTCGAGGTCTGCCGCGTCGTCTTCTGGCTGTGTCAGGGCTCCAAAAAGTGGTTATTTTGGCCCACCGCTAATTAGGCATGCGGCACACGTGGCCGGCCTAGGCCCACTTGAGCTTAGCGGTTTTTTGAGCAACGTCAGCAATTTGTATTTTTCGAGCACAGTGTGGTGTTGCGTACAGAGTCCGTTAGCTTTACGCCTAGAATGCTACGCTCCATAGCACGTTGGCAGACCTTGAGTTTGGACTTTTTAAAGTTTATCAAAGACCAAGTCTGGGATCCATAGGTCAATATAGGTAGAATGCACATATCACATAGAATGCATATCGTAATACATACACGGTTTATTTTTACGTACTTAATTATTGTATATTTAAGTAAATAATACTTTTTATCGTCAATAAAATTCAGTCTGATAGCGTTGACGTAAGGCTCAATTTTCTGTATCGCAAATAAAAAAGATGTACGTTTAAAAAAAACATGTGTTAAAAATGGAAAACCACTCACCAACGCCACAACCTGTGGACAACTTTTCCATACATTGCGCAGGAACTTGAAGCACACGTCGTCGGTTAAAAAGTAAACTAGCCAATCTGAAATTTTGGGAGTTTTGAATTGAACGTTATGTGATAAAAATACCAATCTGCATTAACTTCGTAATTAGTAATAAATGAATTGTTTAAATGGTATAACTTTAAAGAGATTCATTTGTTAATTACTAACATATTTACTTGTTTGAAAAAGTACGTAAAAACCGTGATTTACAGTAATAATTTTGGTATTACATTTCGAGCTCCTCACTAATTTGACATTTGCAGATTGGCTAGTTTACTTTTGAACCGACGACGCGCCGACGTATGCAGGTGCGACAGTTTTTGTATTGAGAAATTTGTAGCTGTGAAGAGTGGTCCGCGTGCCTTAGACAGTTAGCGTTAAAACGCACTAGCGGCCAGCCGCAATGCGGCGTGCCGCTTGCGGTTGGCCGCACATCGATTTTTACATGAAACCGCATGATCTCAACGCACTGATTTCCGGCCAGCCGTCGTACGCCAGTGCGTTTAGATCATGCGATTTCATGTAAAAATCGATGTGCGGCCAACCGCAAGCGGCACGCCGTATTGCGGCTGGCCGCTAGTGCGTTTTAAGACTTATTCTATGTTGTAGCTATATAAGTGAGGGCTGAAAATTACAAAGGTGTTAGATGATCATAACATAAAGCAAAGATAATTCGATAAATCTGTTTATTTAAAACAATCTTTAAATACTTTTTTTTTTATTACTTTCGTTCTTTCGGATTATGAATGCTACTATTTCAATCACACGGAAATAAAATTGCTTACACGTATAAATGAGATACACAGATTTTAATTTTAGTTTCAGTTTTTTGTTTTTGCTTACAGTCATCAATTAATATATTTTTTTTTATTTCATTATATTATTTACTAGCTTTTGCTCGCGGCTTCGCTCCCGTTAATTTACGGATCCCTAATTTTTTGATCCCAAAATATAGCCTATAGCACTCAGGGATAACGTAGCTTCCTATTGGTGAAAGAATTTTTGAAATCGGATGAGTAATTTCGGAGATTACCTCCTACATACAAACAAACAAACAAACAAATTCTACCTCTTTATAATATTAGTATAGATTATAGCTAGCATGGGATTAATATGTCACACATTTTATGAACTTGAAACTTCTGCATCTGTTTTCTGTGTACGCGTACTAACAAAGCCTTATTTATTAAATAAACAGGCAACAGTATAAAGGGAATGTATTCTCATTATAACTTGGGGAGGAAACTAATTAATTTTTTAGAAGGAAATTCTTGGTCGCATTCATTATGATTAATTCGTAGAGATAGAAGTGAATTGCTTCTTAATCTAATAATAATTGATGAAGAGGAGTCTTGAGCATTTTTTTTTGGAGACTCGTGAAATAATTTTATACTTAGCTATGGTTTAATATTTATTTTACAAAGAAAGGGATAATGACTATACCTTTTTAACGTTCTTTCTATCGAGTTGTCTTTTATACGGCAGGTATGTACAACTCAACTTAGAATTCACATCGGCAAACTTCGTAAAACCGATCAGTTCCGAACTAAAAGCGACTTCAAGACCACGAATGTTTATTAGTACTGCAGTAAAAAAAAGTGGTTTCGCGAAAATGAACGACTGCCATTGGTTGTTCAGGTACATCGATGTATCCTCTTAGTTGTGTCGTACTGTACCTGTATTTAATTGACTAATGGCCGATTCTTAAGAATCAGCGAGCGTTATTGGTTAAAATTAAGAGTTGTACACTCGGGAACAATATATCCGGGTCACCAAATAAACCTTAATATCCCCGAAAGTAAGAATGCTAGCTTATTCAAATAAAAAATACTGTATAGGCTATTTAGGATTTTTTATTATTTTAATTTGAGTATTATTAAATAGTCTATTAAATACATTTTATTTGAATGAGCTAGCATTATTAGTTTCCCCGATATTAAGGTTTATGTTGGAGATCGATTGCTCCAGAGTGTATAAGACCATAGCATTTGCATAGTAGATCCTGTCATACGTTAGTAGATATCACAGGTAAAATAAGCCTACGGTATCATTTAAATGCCCAGTTCGGCAATAAAAATCGAAACGACTCGTTTTTGGCCATGGAAACAGGGTAAGTGTTGTTCCATGAAAGCTTTTTTTTACATTAGAAGCTTCGGAAAAACCGCTTTAAAATCACTGGCTTTTTTGTTTGAAAAATAGAATTCAGCCAGATTTTGGGCTCACCTTTTATAGTATGCACTTTAACATAATTATTAACAATCTGCTGATCTGTGATCGTCTTCTGATTGTATTTGAATGTTATTATTATTTATCTATATTTGTTTTGCTTTTTATGGTTTACTGTATACAAGGTTTGTTTGAAAGGGGGTACTAATCCGAAAGTGTGTTAAAAACCCATCATAATGAAATAACTTCTGTTCTACTTTCTCCAAAAGTCGATAGTTTAAGAGAAATAGCTGTTCAAATATTTCATAAAAAATACGCTAAAATTTATCTATCCTCAGCTACGATCAGCTGTGTTTATACTTTAGGTCATATTTGGGGTCACGCATTGGAAGCTCCATTTTCTGAATTCGTAACTAAAGCAGCTATTTTGCACGGAAATAAAATTTATGGAATTTTGAAATTTTAACACTTGCTTTCAAACATTCATCAGCGATACTTTAAGTGACCTGCAGATTAGTACCCCCTTGTCCAACTAACCTTTGTACTATGTCTCCAAATATCTATTTATCATTTCATTTCTCTCTGCCACATTTTCAATCCCACCAAAACTATAAGAAGCCTATGCGATATAAAAACCAAGTAACTCCATTACCACCGCTGACCAAACAAATCTACTCGACTCCAAAACAATCGACCTCACTAATCCACCCAATCAGTTCAACAAAATCGTGTTAAATAACTTACTTAGTCTAGCCCCGAGCCACGAGCCCCGGTTTCGATCCCCAAGCCGGGATCCGACTGGATTGGGACATGGCAATGCCATTCTAAACTTGGCTAATCCCGGCTTTGCACCGAAGTCACCCTGTTGAACCGCTAGATATTAGCAGACAAGTAAATTGGATGTTTATATAGGGTAGGTATTGTTCTGAGAAAATAATGTAATGCCTCCTAAAACTCGCAAACAAATTTTTAAAGGAATGATGAATAGCATTTATTAACATTGATTTGAAGAAACTTTTGTATATCGGGTGTAAAAAGACCCTTAACGATAACGAAATCCACATATTCTACACATCATTGGGGTCATTTTTTCTACCAGACCATACCTGGGAAGTCATTGATTCTGGAGATATTGAAGGTCAAAGTATACATTTCTTTTTTAGTTTTTTCCAAAAACAAATTCTAAGTGATAATACTTAACTTTCTTCCAAACAAACATTGTCAAAATTTTCAATTTTTTCCAACAAATTACGCATTTGAAGTTACAAAAACGCAATGAATATCAAACGCACACGACCGCCTTATCTCAGCTGTGTAACCGCTACACGACACACACAGGCACAGTCGGTTACGTGCGTTACATAGCGCGCTACAAAAAACAGCGTTTTTTTATGCCTAAAACTAAAAGTCATTTCCAAGCAATTATTTTTGGTCAATGTAATCTAGTTTGATGTACTTACAGAGTGCGTAAATTTCGGCTATGTGATGGGTCTTTTTACACCCTCTACTTTACTAGAGATTGCTCGCGGCTTCGCCCGCGTGGGTGTCGTTTATCGCGTATTCCGTATTTTTCGGGATAATATAATTCAATCATGATTCGAAAGACACGTAGCGCCATGTAATATCATAAGAACGTTATTATTGTTTTCCTCAGGAATAGTACTTTTTTTCGGGATGAAAGGTACTCTATGTTCGTTTCTGGACACCTGACAATGTATATGCAAAATTTCAGGACGATCGGTTCAGTGGTTTAGGCGTGAAAAGTTAACAAACAAACAAACTTACTTTCACATTTATAATATTAGTTAGGATAGGAGGACTCATACAAAGTGAGCAGTAAACTGGACAGTCATTTCAAGGTCGATGTTTCATAGATTTTTATTAGGATATTGAACCTTACGAGCATTTACGACCCGCATTGAGCACACTGGCCCGTCTACTGGCCAGCGTCCAAGTTCCACATGATATTCTAAGTTTATGGTAAAAAGAGGGACTTGTTAATAATACAGATACGAAAGAAGAAGAAGAGGACTTTAAAGTTCAAGAGAAGAAAAGACAATGCCAATGCGACTCGACGTTTGAAAAAGAATTCCTAAATGTCAGGAACTAATTGATGACAACGGCATGTGGATGTGAAAGAGTAACTTCATAGTTATATATATCTTCAAACCAGGGTTCGAAGTGATATTTATGAAGATAAATATAGGTTGATAACTATGAATATGGTTGAAAATTATCAATATAAATATAGATTAATAATTATTTCTCATTTAAGTGAAAAGAATTTCCCAATAAATAACGCACAATTTGGTTTCAGAAAGGGCCTGTCTACTGATTTGGCTATCTTTACCTTGAAGAATACAGTGTATAAATACGTACAAAGAAACACTAGTGTGTATGCGTGTTTCCTTGATCTAAGCCGCGCGTTTGATAGTATCAATTATGAATTATTATGGGATAAATTGAGAAATTCTAAAGTGCCATCAGAGATTGTGAACATTTTGGAATACTGGTATGCAAATCAATGCAATCAAGTGAAATGGAATAGTGCTCTATCGTAAACATATAGTTTGACGTGCGGTGTGAGGCAGGGTGGACTCACCTCGCCGATTTTATTTAACATGTATACTAACGAGTTGATTGAGGAACTGAGCAGTACCCGAGCCGGTTGTCGTATTGGTGATGTGAGTTTGAACAATCTTAGCTATGCAGATGACATGGTGCTGCTCAGTCCCTCAGCCAACGGTTTAAGGAGACTTGTTGCGATCTGCGAGAAATATGCAGCTGAACATTATCTCACCTATAATGTTAAGAAATCGGAGGTTATGATATTTAAATGCAGCAAAGGTCCTGAACATATTTTACCGATTAATTTGTGTGGAACTGCCTTAAACATTGTAAGTAAGTTTAAATATCTGGGTCACATAATTAAAGATGATTTAGCAGATGATGCTGATCTGGAACGACAGAGGCGCAGTATCGCTTGTCGAAGCAACATGTTGGCTAGACGCTTTTCTCACTGTTCCGGACAGGTTAAAATAACTCTGTTCAAGGCTTACTGTCAGTCGTTCTACACTAGTCAACTCTAGTACAGGTACACGAGGAGTGCATATAACACTCTTCGTGTCCAATATAATAATGCCTTTAGAGCTATTTTAAAGCTGCCCTGGCGGTGTAGTGCGGCTGGCATGTTCGTTGAGAACAGAGTTTCAGATTTTTACGGACTCATGAGGAAACTTAAGGCTTCTTTCCTGACACGTTTGTGTGCATGTGATAATCAATTAATATCTGTAACATTTCACTGTGTGTACCTGCTAAGGCCTGACCTAATCCTGATGAAGTAATCCTATTAGTTTTTAATCGAATGTAATTTTAATTTTGAATTTGATTTTAATTGTGATTTTAATTTTGATAGATTTTGCTTTTTTGATTTTGATTTTAATTTTTAATTTTGATTGATTATAATTTTAATGGATTATAATTTTAATTTTGATTGATTATAATTTTGATTCTGATTTTTGATTTTGGATTTGATTTTAATTTTAATCTGGATTACAATTTTAATTTTAATTATTTATTGTGATTTAATTTAATTTATGTATTGTTTTATATGGGTTAATACCTGAAATAAACGATTATTATTATTATTATTATCAAGATAAACATAAACTTATTAAGTTGGATTTTCAATTAGGAATCTTCACATACAGAAAATCCACATCCAGTTGATGCAGTTGAGGAGGACGAGTATGTTAATCCAGTTAACAATTTAATTAATTAGTGCGTTGTTGTTTTGTAAGTTTTTAATAAAGAAATGTTGGGCAAAAATAAATAAAAGAATACTCAATTGTATTAAAAGTTAATAGGTACCTACATATTACTAGTTCAGTAAGTATCGGTTATTTGACAATTGTTTGATAATTATCATGACAATTATCGCGATAATTATTACAAGGCATATTAATCTTGATTATTTAATTTTCAAACCCTGCTTCTAACCATGTGACTGATCTCTGGCATAAAATTGGCAAAGGAGACAAAACAATTTAAAAAATACCAGTGGGTCACTATCCGCTTGCATCAGAATATCAAAAAGCTTATTCTAAGCTGTTTCCATCAATTCAGTTTGTCTTCCAATCCTACAAGAGCTTAAAGAGCAGAAAAGCATTAACTCTAACTCGGATTCACTGTTGATCAAAAGTTGTTGAGATTCCTATTTATTAGTTTGCACTAGTTTTGCGAATCCACCTCTAATACAAACAGTGTACAGTCGCGGACTTAAACCCCCTTATTACAAACGATGGTCTAAGAAAAACCCTGGTTTTAAAGTAGCCCCGTCTCTTTTTGTTGTATTATGTTAGAAAGTGATGGGTATATTTTAAATTTGGGTTTATCTTAGTCTCGGTTTAAACCACTTTTTGTAATAAGGAGGTAAATGTTTACCACCCTAAGGTTGCACATTGATGATTCAGCTGCTGGACATAGGCCTCCCCCAATAGGGGGGTTTTGCCATAATCGCTACGCTTGGCAGGCGGGTTGGCGATCGCAGTATGGTTGTTAAAGTACTCAGAGAACGCTGCTGCCCATCCTCTAGTGAATCCCTTAGTCGCTTTTTACTACAACCGTGGGAAGAGAAGGGGTAGTGCTATTCTTTAGGTGCGGCACCACACGGAACATGCATGCACATTACTAGTCGCGCGCAGAAGGTTTGCCGATGACTGCCCCTCCCACTTCACCGACCGCTACCCGCGCTCGTCTGGCCTACCTACTAATTGTACCGACCATCGACGCGTGACGTCATGAGGCTATCGGCAAACCTTCTCCGCGCGACTTATACTTTTTCATAAGGTCGCACGGTCGCTTGCAAAGCATTGACAAGGCAAAGTTTTTTTTTTCTTAATTGATGTAAAAAGGTTAATTTAAAAAAGATATTATACTAGGTGTCATACAAAAAGAAATAACAAAAACTGTCTTGCTGCAGGTGTGCTGGTCGCATAGCACGGCACGCAAACTTAAATGACTTAATCCGTCGCGCTCTTGTCACCGCCGGCGTGCCAGCTGTATTAGAACCTAATGGCTTGGTACGCGACGATGGCAAGAGACCTGACGGTATGTCGTTATTGCCATGAAAGATGGGTAGGCCTCTGGTGTGGGACGCGACTTGTGTCGACACCTTTGCTCCATCACATCTTCCTAGCTTGGCGGGCTGTGCTGGCGCTGCCGCTGCGGCTGCGGAAACCCTCAAACGGCGCAAATATAGCAACATCATAGGAAATGATGACTTTAAGCCGTTTGGGGTGGGAACGCTCGGGTCATGGGGTCCGAGTGCACGTCTCCTTTTTAAAGAAATAGGAAGAAGACTGGTCGACACTTCACGTGACCAGAGGGCTGGCTTGTTTTTCGGCCAGAGAATTAACGTTGCTATACAACGTGGCAACGCTGCCAGCCTTCTGGGCACGTTACCAGTGGACAGCGATGCGGAGGAATACTTTGATGCAATCTTTTAGTTTATATTGATAGTTTAGTCTACGATATAATTTTTCTTTGTTTTTACTTTAGATTTAGGTTAGATTTATATTGTATTAATTTAGGTTAAAAAATGTTACAAAATAATAATTGATGAGAAATAAAAACATTGTAGGACCCCTAAAAGAAATCAATGTATTTAGTAAATTCAATCAAATTCGCTCTATACAACTTTTGACTAGACACAAATATCCAAAAAGGAGTTCATAACATCAATAAGTTGATAATAGCCTTTTTGTCATAACCGACGCTTAACAATTAAAAAAGTAATACTAATGTATGTCCATATGACATCTTCAACCTTAATGCGCACAGTGTGAGAAGGAATCGAATTTGAAATCTAATAAACATTTCAAGTCCGCGACTGTACACTGTATTTAGCTTTAATAAGGAAAATTAGAAGTGTTTTTTTTTTTTCGCGCTCCGACGCTCGCTGAGGACGGACGTGCCGCAACTCGCGCTGCGTACTTTCTCGACGTGCTCGCTCACGAATATCGCTACGCCCCGCCGTAGTGTTCTCCACTTCACGACTATAAGTTCAAAAGCTGCCTTTTTCAAGGCGGTGGCTGAACGTCTATTTCTTTGACAAACGCGTGTGCCCCTTCAGGGAAAATCCACAGTTTCGTGGTCCTCGGCTGATACTTTGCAGTGTTAACGAAACCGAGAGGGTGTTGACCCAATACACCAGCTGCGCCCCTTCAGGGCAAGGCGAAAATTGGAAGGAGCTAGTACCACCGGCCTTGGGGGGTCTCCTAGTCGACGCTAGCTCTAACCCCGTTCTCTCCCATCTAGCACTCTCTAGTATTGCACCTCACTAGAGACTTAGGAACCCGTTCGCACAATAAGACTGGCGAAGGGATTACTAGCTTAGGGCTCACCAATAGGCACTCAACCTCCCTGTCTATACCCGACAGGGAGGGTTTTCACACACCCCCGGGCCCATCCACCCGGGGAATCGCGTTTTTAAAATTAAATTGTTAGGACGTATAGGCCGATACTAAAAATAGTCGCGTACATGTGCGCGCCGCGTTTTTATTAAGCTTATCCTCCTTTTTACACACGGCTCAGGCATCTTTTCCGAGATGTCTGACGCTGCGATATTAGCGTTCTTCCGGGAACTTCTAAAAGACCCCGATTTTATTGCCCA
The DNA here is from genome assembly GCA_905220435.1 of Amphipyra tragopoginis. NCBI lineage: Eukaryota > Metazoa > Arthropoda > Insecta > Lepidoptera > Noctuidae > Amphipyra > Amphipyra tragopoginis. The sequence continues at coordinate 5,639,716 of HG991999.1, read as the reverse complement.
ATACGGCGCTCGAATTCCTCGTAGCGGGCCCATAAGGCACACTACTAATCCCCTGTCACCCACCTGTGATAACGAAACCGATCATTTCGGCGAAGGAGAGCCATTGTTCGACGAGAACAATGGCATTCCGAGCCTTATGTCGCTACCGCCTTTCTCTCCCGGTCCATTGTCTACGGAAACAATGGAAATTTCGCACCTGCACTCCGCAGCTGCGCCTTCCGCGAATTTTCACACCCCTTCCCCGTCCCTCCGACATGCTCCAGAGATGACGTCATCAATGGACACGTCAGAGCCCCTAGTCCCCGATTCCGACATTGAGTCCGAATCATATTCGTCAGCTTCTTCATCCTCTGAAGGCTATACTACCGTAGTCGGAAAGGGAAAGAAGCGTGCCCGCAAAAACAAGGCGGCTTCCTCCAGCCAAGTCCCGGCCAAAACCCCCAAGACAACCGTTGCGACCCCCGCATCGGTTGCCTGCCATAGTCCCGTCCCGACTACCTCCCCGCAGGCCAGTCGTCCTTCCTCCCCCCGCCCCGTCACCGGCTCGAAAACCTCGGCTCCGAGGAAAGAGCCCGCTCCTCCGCCTCTGTACATTCAGGACAAGGCGAGGTGGACCGATGTGTCCAAGTTGTGTGTTGATCGCAAGATCAACTACCTTAGCGCCCGCACCACCCAACAGGGCATCAAAGTCTTAGTCCCCACCTCAAAAGACTTCCGCGATCTCACGCGCATGCTAAGGGAAAAAAGTGTGTCATTCCACACCTTTGCCCTTCCCGATGAGCGACTTATCAGAGTCGTTATCCGCGGCATCCCCAAGGAGATTGACTCCGACGCCATCCTCAGCGACCTTAAGTCGCAAAACATCCCCGCCTTGGAAGTCCACCGCATGCACCGCGGCCGCGGTGGCACCCCCTACGATATGGTCCTCGCAGTATGCGAACCTTCAGACGAGTCTAAGGCCGTCTATAATATTAAGACCTTATGCCACCTGTCTGGCATAAGCGTCGAGCGCCCCAACAAGTCCGGTCCCCCTGGTCAATGTCACCGTTGCCAGCTCTATGGCCACTCGCAGCGTAACTGCTATGCGAAACCCAGGTGCGTCAAGTGCCTGGGCGACCACGGCACTAGCGATTGCGAACGCCCGAAAGATAGGTCCCTATGCCTTGAGCCCCCTAGTTGCGTTCTATGCGGCGAGTCTGGTCACCCGGCGAATTATCGCGGGTGTGCCAAAGCGCCAAAACAGCGCAACCCCAAGCTGGCTAAACGTTCAGCCGCCCGTCACGAAAGAGAGAGTCCCTCCACGGCTCCCCCCCCTCTCTCATCCCAACCCCCCGCCCGACTCAGTCCCCAAAGGCCGTCCCCATGGAATGCGCTGAACCATCAGCAGGCGTTCCCCGCCTTAAGGCCCACTACCCAGTTGCCCCAGCAACAGCAACCAACCACAAGACCCCCAATCCCGGCTATCCCCGCCCTGATGAGCTCCACCATCCCCGCTCCCACTATAGTGCTAGCTGCCTCACAGCCTGCACGTAGTCCCACAACATCACAGGCTCCCCCCGCACCCACCCCCGCACCCGCCCCCGCACTCGCTCCCAGGCCAGCGCCGACAGCGGTTGCTCCCTCCACTTCCCTCTCGTCCACTAAAGTGCTCCTTAGGGACACGATCCCCAGCCTTATCCAAACCCTCTCCTCCTGCAATACGCAGTGGGCGATCAACATAGTCTCCGCTTGGAACGCCTCTCAAGGCGATCCAATCGCTCGCATCAATGTCCTCTGCGAACTAGATGACATAGTCATTTTCCTCATCCAATAAATTCCAATGGATACAGAAAGCTGTAGAATTAAGCCCCGATCCCTTAAATTAGGCTTCTTCAACGCTAACAGCGTTAACGGTCAACGAGATGAGATAGCAATCTTTTTGCGTGATCATCAAATTGACATCTTCTTAGTGCAGGAAACGTTTCTCAAGCCCCACAACAGGAACCCTGGAATTGCTAACTATAAATTAGTTCGCAACGACAGGACCCGTAGTAGGGGCGGTGGTACTCTCATCTACTACAAACGTTCCCTGTACTGCACTCCCTTAGACCCTCCTCCTGGTCTCCAATTCCTGGAAACTTCCATATGCAGACTAGGCATGACAGGACACCAGCCGATCACAATCGTCTCGGTGTATAATCCTCCCTCCAGTAATAAGATCCAACTCCGGAGCGATCTCAAAGCCCTCTTTGACCTCGGCGGAGGTTCCGTTATCATAGCGGGCGACCTCAATGCCAAACATCTCTCGTGGAGCTGCAACTCCAACAACCACGCGGGTCGTAACCTCGAAGAGTTGAGCCCGGAGCTCGAATTCGACGTTATCGCCCCGATGTGTCCCACTCACTACCCCCATAACCCTGACCATCAGCCCGATGTCCTTGACATAGCGCTCCTAAAGAACGTAAACCTCGGTCTACGCTCTATAGAGACGCATGAAGAGCTAGACTCCGATCACCGCCCCGTAGTCCTTCACCTAGGTCCCCGGGGTGGTCCCCCGGATCCTGGTCAACCCGCCCCGACCAAAACTGTCACGGACTGGGGAAAACTAGAGGAGCGCCTCAAGTCTTCCTCATCCGTTCACTTAGATTCCATCCCTGACGATATCGTTACGATTGCCGACACGCTGGGCGCGATCGACTCCCTTACCAGTCACGTACAGTCCGTGGTGAACGAGTGTTCACGGCAGGTTCCAGCGGTGGACGAACACCGCTGGAAGCTGCCGGACGATGTGCGTGAACTGCTGACGGAGAAAAACGCATCCATCCGTGCCTATGACACTTTTCCCTGCGAAGCTAACCGCGCCCATATGCGTTCTCTACAGCGTGCTGTAAAGAAACGTGTACGGGAGGTTCGGGAAGCCCGCTGGGACAAGATGTTGAGCGACTTAGAGCCATCCCATCTGGCCTTCTGGCAATTACAACGAAATCTAAAATCCGATTGTGTAGCTTCAACTCCCCCTCTCAATCGTCCGAACCAAAGGCCGGCCTTTGAAGATGACGAAAAGTCCGAATGTCTAGCCGACAGTCTAGAAGCCCAATGTACTCCCAGCACCCAACCCGCAGACCCGGTCCATCTTTCCAAGGTGGATCGCGAGGTCGAACGTAGGGCCTCCCTCCCTCCCGATGAAGACCCCGACGATCCCTTACCCCCCATCACCGTAGACGAGGTCCACACGATAGTGAGGAATCTCAAACCTAGGAAAGCCCCCGGCTCAGACGGTATCACCAATAAGGTGATCAAACACTTTTCCGCCCCGCTCATAGTTCTCATGACCGCCATCTTCAATGGCGCTCTGAGTAATAACATCTTTCCGCAAGCTTGGAAACAAGCCACCGTTATCGGTATCCCCAAACCCGGCAAACCCAAGAGTGAGCCCACTAGTTACCGCCCCATCAGTCTTCTCAATGTATTTGGGAAAATCTATGAGCGTCTCATTTATATCCGTTTAAAGGATTTCGCTGACTCCCGTAAACTCATCCCCGACGAACAGTTCGGTTTTCGAACCCAGCACTGTTGCATTCGACAATTGCACCGCATAGTCGAACACATTAGCTCCCGTTTTATGCGCTCGTACAAAACGGGCATGCTCTTCTTCGACGTAGCGAAAGCCTTCGACAAGGTCTGGCACAACGGTTTATTATACAAACTGTACCAATTCAACGTGCCGGACCGTCTCGTGCTCATCATTCGAGACTTTCTGTCGGATCGCTCCTTCCGCTATCGCCTAGAAGGCACCCTCTCGTCCCCTCACCCCATTCGCGCAGGAGTCCCTCAGGGCTCCGTGCTATCGCCCCTTCTGTTCACGCTGTACACCAGCGACATTCCCAAACGTGGCTTGGCCAAGTTGGCTCTCTTCGCTGACGACACGGCTATCTACTATTCCGGTAGGAGTCTCGATAGCATCTCTCGAACCCTTCAAACCGCAGCCGACGCCCTCGGGGTCTGGTTCCGGAAGTGGAGAATAGAGGTGAATCCCGAAAAGAGCGCAGCCGTTCTTTTCGAGAGACACGGTGACTCCCACACCCACATCCGTCCCGTCCTCATGTTCGGCAAACAGATCCCTTGGGAGATGAAAGCCAAATACCTGGGGGTTATCCTCGACCACCATCTGAGTTTCCGAGACCACATCAAAGCGGTGCGCGCTCGCGCCGCTTTCGCTGTCGGTCGCCTCCACCCCATCCTTAGAACGCGCAGTAAATTGTCACTTAGAAATAAGCTGAGAATCTACGTGACGTGTATCCGCCCCATCTTGACTTACGCTAGCGTCGTGTTCGCACACGTTAAGCCTTGTCGCTTTAAATCCTTCCAAACCCTCCAGAATCGAGTGTTGCGCAGAGCCGCGGCTGCCCCGTGGTTCATGCGTAACGTCCAACTCCATCTCGATCTAAAAATGCCAACCATCAGGCAATACCTCAAACGCATTTCCAAGCGTTACTTCGACTCTGCCCCCCGCCATCCGAACCCCCTAGTCGCCGCAGCGGCCGACTACAGTCCCTCTCTCATAAGTAAAGTTCGCCGTCCCAGGCACACACTTTTAGAACCCGATGACGAAATTACCCTCCTCCAGGAGGCGAGTAAATCGACCAGCACACTACACAACAAACGCCGCCGCCCTGCATACCGTCCTCGCCGACGAGGCCCGTCGCGACGCCCCACCGCCGCCGGTCACGATCCACCGAGCTCTCCCGTCGTAGAGCCGGTCGTCTCTTCAGACTCCGCAGTCACCCCGATAATTCAGCCCTCATCAAGCTGTCTCCCCCCCCCTATGTCCACGCCAGCAACGCCCTAAGCCGAGGTCCGAGTCCCACTAGGGGTCGCCCTTAGTGCTGTTGTTGCAGGTAGTCATGATGTTAGTGTAGTACAAGTAGTTAGCTTAGGTTAAGTATTTTACTTCCCCCCATTGGCTGGAGACCCTTCAGGTCTCGCCAATAACTGCCCGGTTACGTAGAAACCGTCCCCTAGGACGACCTACTGCAGTCCAATAGAAAAAAAAAAAAAAAAAAAAAAAAAATTAGAAGTGTTGCCACAACTTATTAGCCTTATTCCAGTGTGTTATTAGAGTCCGCATACGGACTAACATACTTAACCAGACAGCACTATCCGGTTTCTCGGTATTATCTTTACTGTATAGAGTACAACTGGCGAGGCGTAAGCTGAGCTTTGTATTTGTGTGAGTGCACATAGAATCGATTACCAAAAAGCAGTATAAACCGGTTTAAACCAAGCAGAGGACGCATCTGCATTCGTTCTCACACAAACGCAAAGCTCAGCTTAGGCCTCATTTACGGAGGCGCGGCCCGAACTGAATTCAACATATGGCGTTGTATGAGAGCGTTTACAGAGAAGCTAGCCATTTTACACGCGTTTGCTTAAATGCAAGCGGAGCCCGCGGATGGCATCGCCGCGTCGCACGCGACGTTTATCGCGGCGTCGCACGCAGCGTTGTGACCAGCTATTCCTGCAATTCTCCGTCCACTGTAAAACGTGGCGTCAACCGCGGCGGGTCCCGCGGCGTCGCACGCGCCGCATCTTCATAAACAACATCGTACATTGCCATATGTTTGTGTTTGCGCGTGTAAACAGAAAAATCGTACGACGCGCCGCGAGCCACAGGCGTCTGGCAATGAACCCAGCATTCGGCGCGAGATATTTAAAGGGGAATGCCAAGATCCGGCCAGTACAAAGTAGTATGAACAGACATACCGTAATTTTGATAATTCGCGTTTATTTTTTGTAAGATTTATGCAATATAAATAAAGTCTGGGGAAGTACACCGTCGGATAGTCATTTTAAATAGTATTTTATTGTTTTGGTTAGTAAGTTTCAACGCTTTTTTTTATCTACAGCTGTAAATAGAAATGTTGCACAGTATAAAAATATAATTATATCGATACTAAAATTACATTTATAAATCGATTACAACCATGAAACGATATGTAATTGTAAATAATTATATCATAATAATATCATGTTATTTAGGTAAATAAGTATTTATTTTTATTCACGTTTTCTTGTTTGAGAAATATGTTAAGTGAATTGTGCTCTTCCATTAATAACTACAAATTATAGTACTAAGCTTTATTAGTAATAAGCTGTTACGAATAATCCTAGTAACCACTAAAAACACAACAGGTTTGTCACTATTCTTGTGATTTAACTTAGGGCTACTTTTCTTATACGAAACACAATAAATAACATAATGTTTTATTAAGCTGAGTATGTATAGGTACCAAAGGCATTCAATAGTGTTAGTTAACATATTTAATTAATCTCTTTGATTTATACTAATTTTAAATTAATCTTTTGTAATATTATGAAATAATTTACAAAGCTAGTAACACTATATTACTATCAACTATTTATTTAGCGAAATAAGTATATTCCTTTTTATTTTATATTCCATTCGATTTTATACATACTTGTTAATCGATTACGTTTAAAATCGAATATTGTTATAATTTTTATTTTAATGGCGACAACACCTTTTTCACAATTAAAATGGCTTCCACTTTTTTCTTACGATTATTGCCAAAATTAAGTACCTAGGTATCTGTATCGAAGTAAGTACCTAACCGTATTATGTATAATATTCCTATCGTGAATACAACATTATGGATTTTTGTAAAATAAAATACTTTGTTTAGTAAAAGTATGATTTTAATGTTATTTGGTATTATAAAATTCATGTTTTATCATCGTTGCCATGGCAACGTCAATATACGACAAATTCCAAATAATATAAGATTTATTTTGCTTTGGTTTTGGTTTGGTTATTTAGGTATTATTCTGACCAAAAATGGTTTAGTTATTTACATAATTGAATGCTGTAATCAAACAATAATATCAAGATTTTTACAAAAATATTGAAGGTCTACCAATACGACAAGGATTAAAAAAATTATTCATGAAAATGTCGACGGAGTATAAAGAAAATGTTAGTTCGACTTTCGAATTACCATTCTTCCCCGGGTTAAAAATCTACTATTAAGGTCAACTTTATCGACCTATAACTTTTCTTGGTGCACTTCCAGCGGAAATGTTGTTATTGTATTACATTCTACAATATTTGCCCTTTTTAATAAGATATTTTTCATCCTTGTTCTATCTGGCCGAGTCGTAAAAGAAATCTTGGCATTCCCCTTTATAATTTAAATCGAGTACGAAACAATTCCCTTCCGTCGCTGGGTTTGTAAGAGAGTCGTAAGAGGCGACGAACCTGGCACTATAATTGTGCACGAAATATGGCAATAGGCTCGCCACCTACTACGTAACACCAGAAGCGAAACGTAGGTGTCCAGCCTTCAGTATTAAGGCGCTTCCCCCACCGAAAGTGGCGCCACTTCGGAAAAAAAGCATTATTTCTGTCAACACACAACATATTGAAATTTCTTACGTACAATATTTTAGTCAAGTGTTGTAGAAATTTTCGAATACCAAAAAACAATACTTGACATCCTAGGTTAGAAGTTTACAATCAACCCTTAACACACTACTAAAGTTTCTATCACAATATAAATCAATCATGATTCGAAAGACACGTGGTGCCATCTATTAACGTTTGTAGAGGACAACCAGTAAAACAATTGATTTTCGAAAGGCACTTGCCGTATTTATTCAAACAAACTTATATTATTTACACTAAAAACTTTGCACTCATTCTAATACGAATCGACTATACGTTCTTCTTTCTTCAGGGCTTCAGGGCTGCAGGGCTTCAGGGTTCAGTTCTTCGTATAGGTTCCTGGAGTGTAGAATGAGTGCCGACCAAAATGCCGGCGGATGCACCTGCTTAGGTACCATTTAGGGTGGCACAAGTAGTGTATGGTGTAACCCCCCGGTAATGTTCATTTACCATTATATTTTCTCAAATTGTTCTGTTTACTGTAGCTAGCTGTGGCTATATGGTCCACTGTCTATAGCTAGTGGTCATCTTGTTCTATACATTGTGACGTATTTTATGATCTTGTTTACGTCTTAGTTGAAGTTAGGCTTGCCGTCCGCAACAGTCTCCCCCCAGCGTAGCCTCGCGAGCTTCTTCTTCTATATGGTCGAGGACGATAAGCCTTCTCACGGGCCTTCTAAATATGCCGCCCCGCGTCCGCACATCCGCACTCCGTACCACGCCATCAGGACCGAATATCGCGCGCACAACAAGGCCCCGCGGCCACACGTTCCGCGGTAGTAAGCCGTCAGCGATTATGACGACATCGCCTTCCGTTATTTGCTCTTCGCGACTATGTCTGACGTCACCGCGCGGTGTCAGTGTAGGTAAATATTCGTTCATCCATCTAGCCCAGAATCGATCTGCCAGCGCTTGTGCTGCTCGCCAAGCGCGCTTATCAGCTACGTCACACGTTCCAGTGACCGGTAGCCCCGATGCTGACCCCAGCAGGAAATGATTGGGGGTTAACGCTTCTGCTTCTTCTGGGTTTACAGACACGTGAGTGAGCGGTCGCGAGTTCAATATATTCTCTACTTCAGCCATAACGGTTGTCAAAGTTTCTTCCTTTGGCATGCGCTCCTTTAGTATTACCGCGAGCGCCGTTTTTACGCTACGTATGAGCCGCTCCCAGGCTCCCCCCTGGTTAGGTGCACCAGGGTCGATAAAACGCCACTCAATTCCTTTATTGAGCGCGTAATCTTTAAGTTCAGACGCCCATTCCTTGTAGGCGTTTTTTAATTCGACGTCAGCACCGCGAAAGTTCGTGCCGTTGTCTGACATTACTGTCTGTGGCCAACCGCGACGCGCGGCCATTCTTCTTAGTGCCATGATCGCACTATCCGTACTGAGGCTAGGCAGCAATTCTATGTGCACGGCTCTAGTCATCAAACACGTGAATAACATGCCCCAACGTTTTTCTCTACGTCTTCCTATGGTTATTGTCATGGAACCGAAACAATCGACACCGCAGCGCGTAAAGGGGCGAGCGTATGCATCAAGCCTTTCACTGGGTAAATTTCCTTTCACCGGTATAGGCGGTTATTTCCGTCACATGCGACACATAATGCATTCATTCAGTACGATGCGCACGCTAGTTCGTAATCTTATTATCCAGTATCGCTGTCGCAGGTTGTTTACTACGTGCTCTCGGCCAGCATGTCCATTTGTTGTGACGTGTTCACGTTTTATAAGTAGGCGCGCAAGCGGATGCCTGCCGTCTAAGATCGGTGGCCTCTTCCTGTACTCTGGTACATTTGCTGCGTCAATTCGCCCGTTCAGTCGAATTACGTTCTCTTCGTATACCGGGTCTAGCTTGCTGAGCCGGCTCGTCTTCTCTACGTTCTTCCCTGACGTTAATCTTTTGATTTCTTCAGAGAAACTGTCGCGTTGCGCCTCTCCTATAAGCGTCAGTTCGGCTTCTTTGAGATGACGCACGTCCATTGTTGTCGCGCGTTTACGACATTTATCTATAAAGAGCAACACGTTCGCCATGGCACGCAACGCTCGATCAAATGAAGAGAATCGTTTTATGTTCATAACGTTCTCCTCTTCTTTAGTATGGGCTACTATTTCGTCTTCACATTGGTTCATTTCTTGTGGCCACTGTTCTTCCGGTTCGCGCAAGAAGGCCGGTCCATTGAACCATCGATCGTGTTGTAAGAGACTCGTTTTTCCGTGTCTAGTCGCGTCGTCAGCTACGTTCTGAGCGGTCGGTACCCAGCGCCATCGTTCAGTGGGGGTTAGTTCACTTATTTCGCTCAGCCGATGCGCAACATACGGTGTATATCTCGCGGAGTCGTTCCTTATCCAGTGTAATGCCGTCTTAGAGTCACTCCAATAGGTCACTTCGGTTTCCCATCTATGTTCTTTACGTATTTCGGAGGAGAGTCGAGCGCCTATCAGGCACGCTTGTAGTTCCATGCGTGGAATACTCTGAGCTTTCATTGGCGCTACTTTAGCTTTTCCCGCGACTAGCACGACGTCTATTGATCCGTCGGGCCGTGTCAATCGCCAATATGCTGCAACGGCGTACGCTTGTTCACTAGCGTCTGTAAATACGTGCAGCGATCGCTCCATGGTCATGTGATTCGCGTAGCATCGGGGGACTCGCAAGCCCGCCACGCTCGTCAGACCGTTTATCCACTCGAGAAACGCAATAGCTTCTTCGGCGGGTAGTTGCTCGTCCCAGCCGATCTTCTTTCGCCATAGCTCCTGTAGAGTGATCTTTGCCGTAATCGTGAAAGGGCTTAACAAGCCCAACGGGTCAAAGATTGACATTACTGCTCCTAACATCTCACGTTTAGTTGGTGTTCTCGTGCCATCACGTACGTCGTTCGGTACGCGAGGCATAGCGGTATTGAATGCAAGTTCATCGGTTTCTGGCAACCACATCATACCCAGCGTCTTGCCGTACGGGTGTGCATTCGCACCTAGTTCCTTCGGGGCGTTAGCCTTATCCTGTTCTAGGATATTCGCGAGCAAGTGTTGTCGATTAGAATTCCACCCGGCAAGCTCAAAGCCGGCTTGCTCGTGAATGCGCTGCACTTCTGCGATCGTGAGTGCAGCGATCTCTTCTGACTCGAAACTGTCGACCCAGTCATCCATATAATGGTTCTTTGTTATTGCATAGAGGGCGCGCGGGTGCGCGTCTTTAAATTTTTCAGCGTTTCTGTTCCTAACGCTGTGAGCTAGGAAAGGAGAACTACGAGCGCCAAATATCATTGAGTTCATTACGTATTTCTGTGGCGGGCCTTTTCGTTCGTCACCACGCCATAGAAATTGTTGCGCTGCTCTGTCCTCGGGTCGAATCTTGATTCTGAGGAACATTTTGCGTATATCGGCCGCTATAGCAATCGGCTTTTCTCTGAATCGAAACAGTATACTTACCGTAAAGCGTGTTTAACATGTCGGGTCCGGCAAGTAATTCGTCGTTCAGACATCTTCCGTTTGTAATTGCAGCTGCGAATACAAGGCGCACTTTTCCTGGCTTGTTCGGATTAGTCACTGCGAAGTGTGGCAGGTACCATGTTATTGCGCTGTCGTCTGTGTGTTCGACTGGAGCGGCGTATCCCTTTTGTAACAGGTTGTCTATTTGCGACGTATATGCTTGACGAAACTTCGTGTCTCGATCCATTTTTCGTTCCATGGTGCGCAACCTTCGTAGCGCCATATCAAAGCTAGGCGGTAGGCGAGTATCGTCCGTACGCCATGGCAAACCAACTTCGTAACGTCCGTCGGTTAGTCGCGCTGTTTTATTAAATATTTCCTTGGCGCGTTCGTCTTCCTTGACGGGTTTATTTTTACTCGAAATTCCTAGCGCATCTATTGCGAAATGCGTCGTGACTAAGTCATGTAGCTCTTCATCATATCTTAATCGTTCTCTATGCTGAGGCGCACGTACGTGTAGCACTGTGGTGCCATCTATTGGGTCTTCCTTCGCCACTATAGTTCGTGGCACCGTACCGTGCACTACCCATCCTAGCTCTGTTAGTGATGCGGCCGGTTCGTTCCTTGCTCCGGTCAGGAGCTTTCGCGATACTATTAATGATGCGGTGCCAATGATCTGCGCCTAATAGGTAGTATGCGCGGGCGTGCTTCTCCATAGCAGACCTCGTTCCGTGGTAGCGGTTGTAGGTGTTTATAGTTCAAACACTCAGCTGCGATCGCTTGACTGGTAATGTTGAGACTTTTGACGGTACTTTTTACGCCTGTATCGGATGGAAGCTAGATCGTGCTCCCCTTATCTCCAATGCCACGCTCTGACTCTCTGGTTCCTGCCGCGTTGCCGTTAATCCGTGCAATCGCAGCGCGCATTTCGTTCCATGCGCGTTCACTTTTCTAGCGATTTCCTCGTCGATCAGAGTAATCGTAGATCCTTCATCGAGTAAGGCGTGAGTCTCCACTTCCAGTCCATCGGGCCCTCGAATTATCACGGGGCATATTTTCAATAGCACCGCGCCAGTTGACATTACGGCGTGAGCCGACGCGGTGACTACGTTATTTTTAACCGACTTCAAAAAGGAGGAGGTTCTCAATTCGGTTGTATTTTTTTTTTTATTTTTTTTTTTTATTTTTTATGTGTGTTACCTCATATCTCCGTCAAATATGAACCGATTTAAAAAAATCTTTTTTTGTTCGAAAGGGTATACTTCCCGATTGGTCCCATTTAAATTTTGTTATGATTAGACCATGAACTTCAGAAATATGGAACGGAACTCCTCATCGGATCAAAGCAAAATTCTCAAATTACTAATATTGCTTTGTTTATATTTGTTGTTGGGAACTAACTACTTGAAAAGAGGAGGGGGTGCATGTCCCCCCCCCCCTCCCCCCCTTTGGAATGTTTTCATTATATCGTGTAAGGTATCATTTGAAAGGACTTTTTATGCCCGACTACGTCAATGCCAAAAAGAAGGGTTATGAAGGAGGGGGTTAAAATTATGACACTAAAACGTATTAAATAAAAAATAAACTTTAAAAAAAAGTAAAAACCGACTTCAAAGAAATACTAAAAGGAGTAAAATAATTACCATAATATAAAATTAACAGTTTCAGAAGTCAGTGCAACTCTACACTGAAGCAAATAGAAGCCACCGACTTCTGAAACTGTTAATTTTATATTATGGTAATTATTTTACTCCTTTTAGTATTTCTTTGAAGTCGGTTTTTACTTTTTTTTAAAGTTTATTTTTTATTATGTTGTTCGCCTCCTAGCGCGGTTTGCTGCGTTCCGTGCAACAACACGTGATGTGGATGGCGACACTCGTTTACACCACACTTCTTGGCAGTGCAATTCATCCGACGATGACGGCTACCCAGGCAACGAAAGCATACGCGCGCTTCCTTTGCCCATTCCCATCTCTGTGGTACCGTCATCGCTTCCAACTTTCTACATTTTACTGTATCGTGTTCGGCCCCGCAACACAGACACATTTTCTCGCTATTGTTTTCAGTTGCAGCGTAAGCAGCTGCCCCTCGCTTCCTACCTTCTAGGCCTTTAGGCGAACCGTAGCTGGGTCTAGCTGCTGGCGCACTACGTGTTGGCTCCTTTGTTCCAGTTGCTGCAGACGAGTAGGAAAAACGTATGGCGCGATCAGCCTCTCTCATGAGGAAGCGAGACAGAGTGACAATCTCTGGCTCGCTCCTGCTTCCGTACTCTTCTGCGTAGTCGCACCATCTCGCTCTAATATGCGGACTTAACTTCTCGGTCACTTGACGAGCCAACATAGGATTCTGTAGGTACCCTTTCTCATCTATACAAGTGAGTACGCTGACTATGTTTTGAAGTCGTATTGCAAACGTATTTAGTTCACTAGCCGTTGGTCCGGGTCGCTGTAACTTCTTTATATCGTTCAACATTTTATCGATAATAATCTCTGGGCGGCCGTAATATTGTTCAAGTGTCTGCATTATGATTGCGGGGTCGGCAGCTGTATACAACAAGGCGGCTACTAATTCTCTTGCTTCGCCTCTTACACATGTTCGTAGACGCGCTAGGTTCTCGGCTTGTGTATAGCCATACATTTTGGTTGAGTCACGCATCGCTGCTCGGAATAGTAGCCACTCGTTCGGAGCACCGCTGAAGATGGGCAGTTCTTGCGCTTGTCTGGGCGGCGGGCGTTTAATAACCATTCGTTCTAACACCTCGGCTAATCTATCTATTCCTCGCTCTCGTGATCGTCCCGGCGTAGGTGATCTATCTCTGCGTCTCGGAGTCTCGATCGTAACTCTTCTTTGTTCTTGCCTCGGCGGCGGTGCATATTTATAAAAAGAGTGGTGTGATCGCTGCCCTTCGTTCTCGCGCTGATATCTTGCTCTGTTGTCGTCATTTTTGCGATGCCGTTCGGTCTGCGGTGCGCGCTCGGTACGTTCCCCCCGTGGTTCGCACAGGGCCGAGGCGCGGACTGCAGATGACATCTCTTCATATGGCGTCATGTGGGGTAGTTCATCCCCTCTGGACTGAGCGTTCTTCAACCAATCAGCGATTCGATTGTCCACTTCTATTGTCTCACGGGCGATGACGCTTTCACGGTCTGTCTCCTCCCGTATAGTGGCTACGTCCAAAGCTAGCCGCTTCTTGATAAGGGCCGCTTCCAATTGCAGCTCCTTCCTTCGAATTTCGGCTAGACGTTCCTGGGCTTCGAATTCTGCTTGTCGTATTCGGGCAACAGCGCTGGCGGTCGATCTCTGAGAGCGCACGGACGGCGCTCTCGATCTCCTCTCTTCTCTTGTGTCAGGCGCGGCGGCAGCGGCTGCGGCGGCGGCGCGTGACGTCATTGCGGCTATGCTGGCGTCTATTCTTGTCTGTGCGGGTAACGCGGGCACGCGGGGGTTCGGTTCGGTTTGCGCGCGCGACGTGGTACCGGTCGGTGCGGACACGGATGCGGACGCGGATGCTTGTGCGGACGGGGATGCGGGGGGATCTTCGTACACTCTTGCTGTCTTGTCCTCGGCTGCTTGGCTCCTTGTGGTCGGCATCTTCGGAATTTGACGCCCCCTAACAGCCCTAACAGCCCTATGAGTCCTCTTGGAGGGTCCGGGGTTAACCGGGATACGCTCCGCCAGGGATGGATACGTGCAGGATTGGACAGGTAGGATCTACCCAGCAGAGGATCGTGCGTACTGTGGGGCGCTCGGGGACCGGTGGGAAATACCCAGCCCCTTCGGCAGTGCCTACAGTCCGGCCCCCACACCACACACGACCTTACCGGCGTAGTGTACTGGTTCGGTTCGCGCCTTGAAAAAGGCGTTCTTGACGAACCGGTGATATCGCACAATACCACACCGCCTTGATCGGCGTTAACTCTGGCCTCTAACCGTTTGACACCGTTAGGTGGTTAGAGACACAGAGCCGCGGTCCACCCGCTTAAAAAAATAGGAATGTTTCTTCAACGACCCGCACGTACACAGGAACAGTCTTGAAACACCCGGCACCTCCACAGGAACAATCTTGTACGCCCGGCACCTCCACAGGAACAATCTTGTACGCCCGGCACGTACACAGGAACAGTTCTTGTACGCCCGGCACCTCCACAGGAACAATCTTGAACCCCTGACACCAACAATCTTGAGCACCTGGCACCCTGTTCTTGCATCTTCAAATCTTCTTAACTGATTCTTCGATCCGGCTTCGTAGGACCGCAACGACTGGCTGTAGAGGACAACCAGTAAAACAATTGATTTTCGAAAGGCACTTGCCGTATTTATTCAAACAAACTTATATTATTTACACTAAAAACTTTGCACTCATTCTAATACGAATCGACTATACGTTCTTCTTTCTTCAGGGCTTCAGGGCTGCAGGGCTTCAGGGGTTCAGGGTTCAGTTCTTCGTATAGGTTCCTGGAGTGTAGAATGAGTGCCGACCAAAATGCCGGCGGATGCACCTGCTTAGGTACCATTTAGGGTGGCACAAGTAGTGTATGGTGTAACCCCCCGGTAATGTTCATTTACCATTATATTTTCTCAAATTGTTCTATTTACTGTAGCTAGCTGTGGCTATATGGTCCACTGTCTATAGCTAGTGGTCATCTTGTTCTATACATTGTGACGTATTTTATGACCTTGTTTACGTCTTAGTTGAAGTTAGGCTTGCCGTCCGCAACAACGTTATTGTTGTTTTCCTCGGGAACAGTACTTTTTTTCGGGATGAAAGGTATCCTATGTCCATTTCTGTACACCTGACAACGTATATGCATAATTTCAAGATGATCGGTTCAGTGGTTTAGGCGTGAAAAGGTAACAAACAAACTTACTTTCGCATTTATAATCTTACTAGTTTTTGCCCACGGCTTCGCTCGCGTTAATTTAAAATTTGACAGTCAACTCTTAACACACTACTAAAGTTTCTATAATAACGTAATTCAATCATGATTCGAAAGACACGTCGCGCCATCTATGAACGTTATTGTTATTTTCCTCGGGAACAGCACTTTTTTTCGGAATGAAAGGTACCCTATGTCCGTTTCTGTACACCTGACAACGTACCTATATGCAAAATTTGAGGACGATCGGTTCAATGGTTTAGGCGTGAAAAGGTAACAAACAGACAAACTTATTTTCGCATTTATAAAATTAGGATGACAATAATATTGATAACCGTTTGACAAAACTTTTCAATTTTAAACTTGAAAGGCAGACGCCATTTTCTTCCGGCAACAGAAGTTATCCAGTCCACTTAACACCCTTTTCCATAGGCCAGATATTTTCACCACATTTTATAATAGTCTTGCACCCACCTGGGACGGTCCATGACTGCACTCTAATGGTGCAGCCGTGGATAGTCCCCGGTTGGTGCCCCACCCCATTTTAGATTAAAGTTCTCAAAGGGACCTATGCGCGTTGGACCTGTGTCCCCCGTATGCCTTCCAAAAGACCGAACATCTTCCGGACGGAAGATGAGCCGTGAATTTACAGAGAGATACATTGTGATAAATGATATTTATTTCTGGAAATAAATCTGTTACAGACACTTTTACAAGTCAAGTAAGTTTTTTTTTTAATAGTAGATGGCGCCGACATTTCCTATCTGACTCGCTCAGAGAAGAAAAGCCGAAACAAACTCAGAGGTCAACGTCTCTTTTAAAGTCCAGACATTGTGGTATAAAACTATGCGAGTGTAACAATGTAGGACAACGTTTGGAATGGCCTTTTGAGGAAAGAGCCATAGCAGGTTTGAGTTGACCTGTCCCAACTGACGGCACGCATGCATCAGCCATCGTGTAGCTCAACCTTATTTTAGGGAGGTCAACGACCCGACACACGACGACACCAATCAGCCGGACATTTGCGTAGGTCACAAAAAAAAAACTCAAACGGCATATCAATGATAAAATATTATCAAATAATAACTGAATCTTCAAATCAAGCTATCCGTGATCTTCATAACTCACCGTCACGCAAAGTACCATCAAACACGTACACAAAAGAAACTCAAAAGATCTTCATCAATTGATCGCTTAACGCCGACAATGGAGCCGGAGTAGCAGAGGTGCTAAGAGCGATTTGTTAGCGCACAATGAATGTGCTGGAGATAGCACAGTCAGTGCCATTAATCCTAATAACGGCCTGCCTGTGTCGAACTTTAGAAAGATAGCTTTTGAAAAAATGTACTACCTAGTGGATATACAGGCTGTAAATGAATTCGTGTAATTGATCCTGCAAGGGATGCCGTAAAATTCAACAAAAAAAAAACAGGAAGAAAACATGGTGTTCCGTTTTTGACTATATTTAACGCCTGAGTTAACTGACTGCGTGAAACGATATCGAGCTAGTCGTGTCCGTCAGCTGTGTCGCCGTGTTTTCATTAATTTATGCGTGGCATTAAAATGTTCTAGCATTTTTTTTATTGATTCCTTGTTATGTCGTTAACATAAAAGCGCGGATCATATGTTGTATAATCCGCGCGGTTGATTATAAGCCACGAGCCCCTCAAATAAAGAATAGTAGTAATTTTAGTTAGGTTTAGTCGGTTTTCAACAGAATCAGGGCTTTTGAAGTGTTACCTTCAATCTAAACAAGTATCAAGATATCTCTAAAACTAAATGATCTCGAATCCTTTTGATTATACAGAATGTTAAGAAATTCATGTAATTACTTAAAACCACATGATCTATTACTGGTATAGATTAACCACGTACGAGATTTCATCATAATCATAATCATTCAGCCGAAAGACTTCCACTGCTGGACATAGGCCTCCCCCAAGCATCGCTACATCGACCGGTCCTGTGCTTCTCGCATCCAGCGGATTCCCGCGACCTTCACCAGATCATCGGTCCACCTTGTGGAAGGCCTACCCACGCTGCGCCTTCCGGTACGCGGTTGCCACTCCAGAACCTTTGGGCCTCTTTGGCCATCCGTTCTGTGAGCAATGTGCACCGCCACTTAAGTTTGTTTTACCTGTTAATAAAAGATAGCGATATTTTAAGATTAGTAGTTGCGCAACAAAATCTGTACCACTATGCGTATAATGAGGTTATCTACTTCACTAAACTACGCATGTGTATCGACCAAAACGGAGAGGAGAGGAGACGAGAGGAGATGTGCTGCGAAGCTGGCAGGTTATTTCCACCAAAGCGAAGAGGAGATGTGAGCTGTGCGTAGCGGAGATGTGAGCTGTGAGAGCTCGAAATCAGTCAGTTCGGGTGTGCGAGGCGCGCGGAGAAGGCATCGGGTAAAGGAACGCGAGAGCGCGGGCTCGCCCGGCCGCCCGACTGCATACATCTCCGCTCTGCCTCTCCGCTTGTTCGTTCGCGACACAAAATTCTATAGAAAAATGAGACATCTCCTCTCCTCTCCGCTTGATCCATTTCCACTGAAGCTAAGCGGAGAGGAGATGTGGAAATAACGAAATCTGATTGGTTATTTAAAACACATCTCCACTCGTCTCCTCTCTCCTCTCCGCTTTGTTGGAAACCGGGCCTTAATGAGCTTAATAAATTTGAGAGATATCTTAGTTATAATAACCAAGATGTCTTGATTATTTGTTGATTGAAGTAGTTAAGATTGTGGCAGCATCATTTGCGTTTGTTCCGCAAACTATACAGGGTTGAAATGTTAAGTATCAACATTTGTGATTTCTACAGATATTGAAAAGCTAATGTCAAAAATAACTTGAGTACGAAATAGAATAACAAAAATATCTTTACGAAATGAATTCGCCATTATGTTCGAAATTTGATTTACAATGCGCACATATATTAAGTATGAAAATATTTAATTATACGTTATATTATAAAACTGTAAACCCATATTGGAACTTGGCATCCAAGAAATAAAACGAAAATCATGTTTAAAAAAAAAGGAAAGAAATAAAATTTCAGTAGAAAAAAATCACGCAACAAATACGGGAGCACAATACATTTCAGTTTGGCAAAAGGTTACATTTTTTTTTAAAAGTCGATTTGTGCAGTAACCTATTCCCCCTTATTACAAAAGATGGTCTAAGAAAAACCTAGGTTTTAAAATAGCCCCGTCTCTTTTTGTTATACGACATAAGAAAGTGATGGGTATATTTTAAACCTGGGTTTACCTTAGTCTTGGTTTAAACCATCTTTTGTAATAAGGCCCAAGTTTTGATACCAGGTTTTTTTCAAATAACTTGTATATATACAGAAAAATCCCATAAAAACCGTATTTTATTCATAACTAGCGACCCGCCCCGGCTTCACACGGGTGCAATTTATACATATAAACCTCCCTCTTGAATCACTCTATCTATTAGACAGACAGTGGGAAGCGACTTTGTTTTATACTATGTAGTGATGTACGGGTAGTTAAAATCAAATTTTGAACGAAAAGCAACTTAATCTAAAAAAACTTATGTCATTCTGTTCCATAGGCAACCTAGTTTTGATGTTAATTAAAAGTTTTTCAATACCTGATTTATAAATGAAACATTCGCCTGTTGACACTTTACGTTTCCACCCTGTATAGCTAGCATAGTTTGAAACTAGCTCCGCTATAAACTGCTACAGGGCGATGGCTAAACCTGAAACGTAAGTTTATTTTAAACTACGAGTACAGTAGCTACGCGCGGTTGCATCCACGTGATTTGTTTTAGTTCGAGACGTAAACTATACTATTTTCTTCGCTGGGTTTCAAATTATCTTTTTGTCCAACACACAGACGTAACAAAAAGACAGCAAAACTTGGTATAAAAATCAATTATACAAGATGTTCTAAAACTCAACGTCAAGCCGGGAACAAACGATAAAGTTTATGACAGGAAAGAAAAAAAAAAGAAAAAAATATTGTTGTATACGTCTTTTTATAATCACGTTTAATAGTTAGATTTATAAGGTGCCATTTTATTCATGGTAACTTTGAAACACGGAAATGTTTTTTTTTGTTTTTTTCTACTCTTTTTATCACTTGTTCTCGGTTTAACGTTGAGTTTTGGAACAACCTGTATACATACATATTGTTTTAAAGTTTATTTAGCAAATACTATTATTTACAATCAAACTGTACAGAAACTTAGCTATTATCTGTTTCTGATTTTGATGGACGTGATTTGAATCTTCAAGTAAGTCGGCTTGAGTTCAATGCAAGTGGAAAGGGAACCGATTGTCTTGTTATGGACATGTGATGAGGAGGGACGAAAAGCATGTGACTAAGAGAGTGATGAATAAAAATGTTGTTGGATGGAGGGGAAGAGTGAGAACAAAAAAAAAGATGGATAATTGTGTGAGAGATGATATGAATGAAAAAACAGGATGAAATAAAATATTTTGCGCCAACCTCATGTAAATTGGTATAAGGGCAGATAGAAGAAGACCAAGTTCAATACAAGTCTCCCGAGATCAATTTAAGATTCAGAATTCCTTTCAATTTTGTAACTCGATTACATAACACTATTTTTAGTATACACAAAAACCGAGACACCCCAACAAGATTTTAATCAGAATTACCGGAGTATGTATTTTTTTAATAAACCTGCATGTTACACCATCCATAGTTTATGTTGCGTTAATTTCCCCAGTAGAGTGTGAAATGTGCTATGCAGGGGTTTTCTAATACACGGAAACTGACTAAGCGGACCGTCTCAAGCCTCAAGGTGTCTATTCCAATATAGAAACCTATTGAAACAAAACTGAAATTTATGAAAAAAAATGCAAGATTTAACGTGGTATAAAAACCATGGCAATCGATTCTCCTAGTGATTCTGAACAAACTAGTTTCAGGTTTAGTGTATACTAAAACTATACTTGTATAAGTAAGTGTTAAACCGCGAACAGATTATGTGCAACAAACAAAGTATTATATTTACAGTGTTGGCGTCAACAAATTAAAATTTATAGGAAAAGTTGCTCGCTACCTTGCATATTGTGATGCACATAATCTGTGCGCAGCTTTATAATATTAAATAGCAAATCCTAAATGCATTAACAAGTTCATAATTTTGTACTCATTAAGGAAAATCCTTTGTCTACCACAATTATTAATAACATTCTCCTCATAAACATGATCCTTCCTCGTCCTAGTGCTTCCAGGCCAAAGCATGGTGCGCTCATTATTCTTGATCCTTTGTTTATCAAAACCAAATTATTTAGCGACAAAATGCACTTCCGATGCTAGACAAAGTTTGAAATAATTACTTTGTACGTAGCAGGTTGGTGCTACGAAATCGTAGCTGCCGTAGCCGGCAACTTAGCTACGCCGTAGCAAAAATGTAATACTTTTATTCTATTTATCAAATCTGGTTTTTAACTCCCGATGCAAAAAGAAGGGTGTTAAATAAGTTTGAAGTCTATGTCTGTCTGTATGTGGCATTGTAGCTCTGATCGGATTAACGGAACCAGGATCGACAGCCATATTATAACGTCGGGGTATTTTTTAATTAAAAATTTAAGAGACATACGAAGCGACTACCATTTAACTTTCAATATATACTTGGGAGCAAATAAATGAAGCCACTTCTATTTTTACGTATAATTGTTATTATTTTTAGTATTATGTAACAGATCAATTCTAAACATATACAAGCTCAGTTTTAGTATACAGGCTGTAAGGGTAAACACCGTTATCCTTGAAACCATGGGTAGTTGACTTCAACATAAAAATATAGGACCGAGTAAAAAAAAATAAAAAAATATACGCGCGAGAAATGAGCGGCGCGGCGGCGCTACGACGCGGCGTACACACATTCGCTAACGAGACAGCTGACTGACTGGGGTAGCAAAATGTGCGGGGCCGTGCATCGGGCCACGCGGCGAGTTCCCCGCGCCCCCTCCCGTAGCTTGTTGCCCCCGCGCATAGGGTGAAACGCTTTTGAGGAAAAATAAAAATTAAAAAAAAAAAGTTTGTTATTTTTCATTGATTTTACGTTCTATAAATGAAACCAAACCACTGGTTTCAAGGATAATGGTGTTTACCCTTACAGCCTGTATACTAAACCTGAAACTAATTTGTTCAGAATCACTAGGAGAATCGATTGACATATTTTTAAACCAGTTTTTTTTTTTCATAAATTTCTGTTTTGTTTCAGTAGGTTTCTATCCATAACAGTTGACGGGAATAGATACCTTGATGCTTGAAATGGCCCGCTCGGTCAGTTTCCGTGTAGACAACCCCTACATAGCACATCTCAAGCATTTCACACTTTACTAGGGAACTTAACGCGACATAAACTACGGTGTAAGTTGGAGATTTATTTAAAAAAAAAACACATATTCAGACAGTTCTGATGAAAATCTTGTTGGGGTGTCTCGGTTTTTGTATATACTAAAAATAACGGTTACGTATTATAATACCTAAGTTTATTCTAACTATTTTCAAGATAACTACGGTTGATTCACATATGTTCATAACGCATATTGGTCGACTCAACTACAGTTTAACTTACATATTCTTGATTAAACTAAAATTAATTCCACTAACGAACGATTAATCTAATGATTTTTTTAAGATATTGGATATTTCAACTATGTATGAAATACCTAATGGACGCTTCAAGTTAATGATCTGGTATATGTAAATAAACTTCAACGATTTTTGTGTTTTCTTAGGGAGTGCCTCCGCTGCCGGCGCCGGTTGGCATTACGAGTGCTGGTGCCGGTTACCAAACTGGCTGCCGGCGCCGCGCCGACTGCATTCACTGTTTTATACACCTTCAAGGCCTCTTCATGAGACAATTATTCGTCACCTACTTTCATTTTCACAATAAAAACTTAAGGGGAAGTTTGTAAGGTTGAGGTTCCAAAGCAGAGTCGACGGAGCCCCGCTGTGCGGGCCTCCTATTTCTGTCTGTAGGGTTTGAAGTAACCTAACACGAAGGGGATGACGGGGGCTTCGTTCGCTCGCTTCGCTCGCTCACTCTAGCCCCCATCATCCCCTTCGAACCTAACCTAGATTATTAGACAATGGTAAAAACATTTCTGCGGCAGATTGTATGATTCGTCATTTTGAACTGAGTGAAATAGGTTAGGTTAGGTTAGAACTGTGACCAACCGCGCGCGAGCCGAGCGAGCGAAGCGAGCGGTGCCGCGGCAGCGGCCGGCGAGCGCTACTTCCAAGTTGCTCGCAGAAATGTATTCACATATACAACATCACCAGTAAATCAAACAAAAGACCACAGATAAATCAACAGTAGGTGAATCGTCCGTTAGTTTAATCAACCTTAGGTGAATTAATTGTAGTTGAATAAACCGTAGATGAATTCTCCTTTATGGATTTCGTCCATTAGTTATTACAAAATTCGGTGAAACGATCTTTAGATATTTTAAACGGTAGGTCTTTTGACCGTAGTTATCTTGAAAATAGTTAGAATAAACTTAGGTATTATGATACGTAACCAAAATACGTTGTATGTCGCCTAAAAGGTTATTTGGTAACCTTTACAATGAGGGAGGTTTTCTGTCAACTTAGAAATAATAATTCATGATAGCAAAACTAATAACCAGGACACGTGAAAAAAGGAATGGCTCGATTTCTTTGCTCCCAAGTGTACTTAGTTACTGTTCATTGAGCTACCTCATCATCATCTGCCTAGCTTTTTCCCAAC
Source organism: Amphipyra tragopoginis (assembly GCA_905220435.1). NCBI lineage: Eukaryota > Metazoa > Arthropoda > Insecta > Lepidoptera > Noctuidae > Amphipyra > Amphipyra tragopoginis. The sequence continues at coordinate 5,616,230 of HG991999.1, read as the reverse complement.
TATGTTGGGGTCGGCTTCCAGTCGAACCGGATGCAGCTGAATATCAGTATTTTACATGGAGCGACTGCCTATCAGACCTCCACAACCCAGTAACTGGGTAATACGATACTCTTGGTAAGACTGGTTGTCAGACTTTCTGGCTTCTGACCAACAGTAACGACTGTCAAAGATCTACAAATGACAGCCGGGACCAACGGCTTTACGTGCTTTCCGAGGCACGGAGGAAACTCGCTATGGTAAATGGTCACCCATCCACAGACCAACCTCGGCAAGCGTGGCTTAACCCGGAAGATCGGTCTATGCGGCTTTAATTATTTAGCCACGAGCTCCTCCAAGAGTTCATTGAGCTACCTAACATCCTAATAAAAGTAAGCTATCTAAGCTGCACATCATATTCTACACACATAATTATGTTCTGCCCAGCCTATTGCCAACTAAATTGGAGTCAGCTCCCAATCTAACCAGATGCGGCTGAATACCAGTATTTTACACGGAGCGACTGCCATCAGACCTCCGCAACCCAGTTACTGGGCGATGCCGATATCCTAAGATCAGACCGGTTGTCAGACTTTCGCTTCTGACTACCCGTAACGACTGTCATATAGTATATCTACACCCGTGAGCTTTCATGTTCATCTCGCGCTTTCAACTTTCAATTACATAAACTCTTGCGTCAAGCGCATGCAATATTGATTGCCATAAGACTCGAACTAGTATTAAGGCATGCGCTATTGCATGCGCTATGGCGCTTCACGCATGCTTCAGACTGGGACGGTGCAGCGGTGGCGACTAGCGGGGTGCGCCTATAAAAGGGCCGGCACGCTGCACTTCGTCCTCTCTCGCGCCTCAGCAGCCGCTAGTTAAGTACTACTGTCTACCTACACCTGAAGACCCTGGACTCCTCGTATCGTATTGTCTAAAGAACCACGCCCTGTAAACTAAACTAATTTGTAACTATTATAAAATATATTATTGTATGGTTAAAAGTGTTTTCCTTAATATTCTGATGTAAGTACCTATACCTACTTCTGCTTCTTGCTAGATTCTGATTTTATGTGCACATGCTCGTTAAGGGTTGACTCCTCAAGCCACCCTTAACCCGCTAAGCGTGACAAGACGAAGACGCAAGATGAACGTAAAAGCGCACTGGTGTAGACATAGCTGTAGGTACACACATAATTATACCTATTTGTTTCCCAATTTAAAAACTTTGATACAAATTACAGAATATCAATTGTCGGTATCTATCGCATTACTAGGTACATCAGTACATATCGCATACATCATTTGCGTTACAGTACTGTTATCAAGGCACATAAGAGCGCGGCATCCGCTAGTGAGAACTCGCCTCTATTGATAGGGCTGCTGGTTTTGTAAAACAATTAATTGTTTGTTGTGTTGAGTACATTATTTGTGATAGAAGTTATATAGAAAAATTCAACTGGCCATCTATTACAGTTAAAAGATACCCTATGATAAACAGAAGGATGGACGGACGGACAGACGACGTAGTCTTAGTAATAAGGTCCTTTTGGCACCCTTTGCGTACGGAACCCTAAAATATAATAATAATAAATATTTGCACGAGACAAATATTTGTATGACCTACAGATAGTTTTCTGAGTCTGGGTGTTTGTGCATGTGAGATTTGTGTATGTAAACTCACCCACGATACAAGAGAAACCAAACGCGGGCAAGGCTTTCTTTAAAAATATTAAGTTATTGATCAACCATATACAGAGTTTAAACGAATTCGTGTTGTTCCTTCAAACCGCGTGATCTACTGGGTGACACAGATTAATCCTAAATGGGTATTTCTGAAAATCAACTGAAAAAAAAAATCGAAAGAAAATCTTGGTTTTCTATTTCTGAGTCATTTTAGAGCTCCGAATTAACTGACTGCAAAGAGCGATATAGCGTTAGTCGTACCCGCTAGCCGTGTTGCCGTACTTTCATTAATAAATGCGTGGCATCGAAATGTTCAATAAATTAAAAGCATTCTTTTTACAAAAAAAATGTTTCTTTATTTTTGCTGTTTCCTTATTAGTTGGTTTAGAAAATAATCAAGCTAAATCCCGTGCGCGGCCAATCTACACCAGTAGTAGATAGATCATGTTGTGTTAAGGAATTACACGAATTCGTTTACACCCTGTATAGCTTTACGAAGCTGATATTATAAGATTTTTTAAACAAATCTGTACCACGTGCATTTTTCGGGATTGCCCGACTAGTTTCGGACCCAAACGGAGCCCTTAATCATGAGCTGATCACGCGGCGAGGTCGCGAGACGAACGTCTCGCGTTCCGTTCAAAGGGCTCCGTTTGGGTCCGAAACTAGTCGGGCAATCCCGAAAAATGCACGTGAGTAAACCGTAAATAATCATAAATATGAATGTGTCTCACGAAAGTTATAATACAAAAATCTGTACCACATGAAATCTAGTAAATCCTTACACTGCGTGATTGCCATGTCTGAAAAATATCATACCTACTAGACTTGGCTCTACATTAGATATCAAATATTTTTTACATAACTGTTTTGATGGGATTCTATGTACACATACTATTTTCCCAATTCCGCCAGCCCTGAGTACAGATCAGGACTTCAACCGCACGACATAAGCCCGGTACACACAAGTATCGTTCCGAAACTTTTCAGGGAGCGGGATTTACAAGGAATCCACATTTATCCGTTTTTCACGGTTGCCGCCTTATGCGCGATAAACCGTCCGAGGTAAGCTTTAATATTTATCGTTCTCTCTTAAAGAAAAGGTATTTCACACTCTGATATTGTAAGCTACTAGCGTTTATGTTTGTTGTGGATGAAATATTGCTTGAATAGAACAATAGAAAATCAGTGAATTGTTGCTGCAGTTGCTGAAATGCTTGATCAGCATCCTAATTGCGCAAAATACTCGTACAAACTATATTCAACGGATACAAGGTTAGTTGAAAAAGGGGTTCTAACCCGAAAGGGTGTTAAAGTACCCATAATGTGCATGAAAAGAGCCTCCACGAGTGACGATACTTAAGTACGTCCGGCGCACCCTGGGCAGTCAGCCCCGCTACCAACCTCGCTGACTGGCTAATCTTTTCACCACAGCTTGAGCTATTTTCGTATAGCTCGTGTTGACACGAAAGAAGAAGAAGAAGAAGTACCCATAATAATTAATAACTTTTGTTCTACAACTTTCCCCAAAATTCAATAGTTTAACAGCCAGTTTCTTCATCAACAACTAAAGTAATCAGTAGAAGTATTAATTTTTACTTGACCTTTAATGATACCACTACAAAGGTGTTTCTTCATTCAAGTAACAGCTAAAGTTAAAGTCAAAGGAGCTGCCATAACACAAACGTCGAAATTTCTCCAAAAAATCGTAGGGAGCTTTTTTTATACATGGCATCAGTGCAATTTTACTGTCAAGTAGTGCCAAATGTCAAAGAGAAAGTTCTTTGTGACGTTACTTTGGCTGTTACTTTTGATGAAGAAACATAGAAATAATATGTACTATGAAGAAACTGGCTGTTAGTAAGGTCTAACCTACAACTTGATAAAATGACGTTTACTTTAGCTTTCACAGTAGCTCAGAACACAGCAGCTTATTGAGCAGTAAAGGTTAGAGGCAAAAGTAACAGTAAAAGCAACAGCTAAAAGTGTAAAAAAACAAATTTTACCGTTACTTTGACTTTGTCACGTTACTTTGGCTGTTACTTTTGATGAAGAAACTGGCCGTAAGAGAAATAGAAGTACAAAGATCTCAAAAAAAAAGCTAAAATCTATCTATTCCTAGTAATGATCAGCTGTGTTTACATTTTAGGTCATGTTTGGGGTCATGAGTTAGAAGCACTATATTCTGAATTTGTAATTAAAGCAGGGATGAAGATTTAAGAAAAAGAACTAAAATAAAAATCATTTTGCACGTTTTTTTTTCTACCGAATTTTGAAATTTTAACGCTTGCTTATACAGTCATTAGTGATACTTTAAGTGGCCTGCGGATTAGTACCCCCTCTCCGACTAACCTTGTATATTAACAATCCGACTTCTCCACAACTATGTATGTACCACGCAATGAATATTGTTTTATCCATACGTTTTCTATACATATAAAAGGAGAAGCTGACTGACTGACTAATCTATCAACGCACAGCCTAAACCGCTGGGGTTAGAAAGTTGAAATTTTGACAGTAGGTTCCTTTTGTAACGTAGGCATCCACTAAGAAGGGATTTTTCGAAATTCAACCCCTAAGAGAGTTAAATAGGGGATGAAAGTTTGTATGGAAAATCGTCACTTAACGGGTTCAAAATTTCACGTAAGCGAAGCTGCGGGCGAAAGCTAGTTTTACAATAAAATACAATAGGTTTATTTGCACAATGTTTCACAGGGTGTTTACAAAGAAAATATAAGTATCATCATGGACCCTGTCGGGCACGGTGAAAAATGGTTAGAGAGAGGAGGAAGGTTTTTATAGATTTTATTTTTCATTAAGGTATTCGTCTATATAGTAATATACTGTATTCATTTTACTGTAATTAACATGGTCTAAGACCAATTACAATAATTATAGATAGCAAAAAGAAGAGGAATAGAAAAAGATACATCCAATAAAAAGGAAAGAAAAAAATATATTTAAAACTAGCTGTACGAAATATTTACAAAAATTATAGACAGTCTCTTAAGAACATTTTCCTCTAGCCACAACGATTAAGGTAGCTGCCCTTATTACTACCTTATCTCAAATAAGTTTTTTGCGATTTCTGACTTTTCTAGTACTCCAACCTCAGTTGGTCCGGAGGAGTATTTTGATCCTTATTGGAAATGGGATCGATTGGCATCATAAAAAAGTTTTGTGAAAACAGCCCTTTTTCTCGCTGACTGTACTTTTTTTTCAAAATCTGTGAATGCCGATTGAATTTATTCCAAAAGTTAAGGGTGGTCTTCTAAAAACGTTTTCCTGTAGATACAATGGTTAAGGTAGTTGCCCTTCATGCCCCATCTCAAATTACCACCCTGTATAACAATTAGAGACATCTCTTTCACACTCACATACACTCCTCACAATGCTTCTAACCGTTTATTCTTCCACTCATCCGCAAACAGATCACAATTCAGACATTTTATTAATTTATTTAAGCACTCACAATTTATTGTTGTATTACCAAAATGAAAGCTATTGAAATTATGAATGTGATATGCAATTCGGATGCAGGAGATAATGCTACTAGCAAAACAGTTGATATATCTCAACAAGCCGTATCCAAACCACGACTTTTGACGGTTTAAGTCTGTTGTTCACCATCACTACATAGTATAAAACAAAGTCGCTTCCCGCTGTCTGCCTGTCCCTATGTATGCTTAGATCTTTAAAACTACGCAACGGATTTTGATGGTTTTTTAGGGTTCCGTACCCAAAGGGTAAAACGGGACCCTATTACTAAGGCTCCGCTGTCCGTCTGTCCGTCTGTCACCAGGCTGTATCTCATGAACCGTGATAGTTAGACAGTTGAAATTTTCACAGGTGATGTATTTCTGTTACCGCTATAACAGCAAATACTAAAAACAGAATAAAATAAATATTTAAGGGGGGCTCCCATACAACAGACATGATTTTTTTGCCGTTTTTATGGATTATGGTAAGGAACCCTTCGTGCGCGAGTCCGACTCGCACTTGGCCGTTTTTTTTAATAGATAGAGTGATTCAAGAGGAAGTTTTATATGTATAATTATTAATACTCTGGTTGAAAAACTGTTTACCTAAAATGCAAGTACATTTTTCGAGTAAAGGGTTGTTTAACCAGATAATTAATGTTGGTGAACTCGTGGCTAAGACTACTAAATCTCCAAGCCTCCAGCCTGATTCAAAACGTTTTAATAAATCAGATGTCGACCGATTTGGTTTTTTATCTCATTTTGTCTACGACTCTCGTAACGAAAGAAAACGAGATATACAAACCGAATCGTTCGGTAACTGACTAATAGAAACATATAGAATCAGAGGGCTGGTTTGTCTTGAGTTTTCTTTTGCATACAAGTACAATCTACAAGGTTAGTCGGAAAGGAGGTACTAATCCGCAGGTCACATAAAGTATCACTGATGACTGTCTTAAAGCAAGTGTTAAAATTTCAAAATTCGGTTATAAAAAAACGTGCAAAATTCAAATTCAAATTCAAATTCAAAAGTTTTTATTTCACATAAACCATTACAGGCGCTTATGAAAAGTCGAATTTAGGTGCACGGTTCCAATTAGTCGTTTCCTATGGAGAAGAGCCGGCAAGAAACTCCATGGTTACTCTTTTAAAGTCCATATCTTTAACAATTTGAGTGGGTACAGTTATGACTTAGAATAGTTATGAGAGAGCAAAGTAGACTTAAGAGCAGGAACCACACATAAAAGCAAAATGAAAAATATGGTCAGAAATTAACTAGGTATCCAGGCATCTAGCAAGTCTACAAAGCTCTCACATTTACAAAAAGTAAAAGGACGCTAAACTATATAAAACAACTGACATGGTTAATTGTCATCAAAACACATTACAAAGAAAATCACTGTAATAAGATAAAGATATCTTGAGAGTAACGTTAGTAATAAAATAAAATAAAGCTAATAGTAATGAGGTTAGTTAATAGACATAGGTACACATACGACGTTAATGAGGTACCAGGGAAGCCGCATGTGCAGAAGGAGTTATTGCCAAACACCTTTATCTTCAACGTAGTCCTTAGTCTTGTAATATGCTTTTTGAATAAGGACACGTTTAATATGGGCTTTAAACTTTCCCTCGGTAAGATCAGTTACAGATTTCGGTAGCTTATTATAAAAACGCACGCCATTTCCTAGAAATGACTTATTAGTTTTACTCAATCTAAATTTGGGAATCACAATTTTATGTTTATTACGTGTATTTTTGTCATGAAAATCGCTTCTAACATTAAACATATGCAAATTTTTCCGAACATACATAATGTTTTCAAAGATATAGTGTGACGGCAAGGTAAGTATATTAATATCTTTGAACACGTTTCTGAGGGACTCGCGGGAACCCATATTGTAGATTGCACGGATTGCTCTCTTTTGTAAAATAAAAACAGAATCTACGTCAGCTGCTGAGCCCCACAACAAAATGCCGTAGGACATAATGCTGTGGAAATATGCGAAGTATACTAACCTAGCTGTAGCTACATCAGTCAGCTGCCTAATTTTCCTAACTGCGTATGCAGCAGAACTTAACCTAGCCGACAGGGCAGTAATATGCGCACCCCACTGCAATTTTGAATCGAGAGTTATACCTAAAAATACGGTGTCATTAATTGTGTTAAGATTATTGCCTTCAAGCATTAAATTTAAACCTACTTGGGGAACATTTGGTAGTGAAAACTTAAGGCATTTTGTTTTGTTTGCATTTAGTAATAGATTATTGGCTGCAAACCATTTAGAAAGAACAGTAAGGCTCTCGTTAACATGTAAAACGTCCCTATCTTTTCTATCTATTTTAAAAATAAGGGAAGTGTCATCGGCAAATAAAATTATGTCTGATAAGTCGGTCATCATATAGGGTAGATCATTTATATAGGTTAGAAACAGGAAAGGTCCAAGAATTGAGCCTTGAGGCACGCCCATCTTAACTAGAGAGCCCGAAGATATCGCACCGTTAGCACCAACTTTTTGCTGTCTATTAGATAAATAGGAGAAAACAAGGTCAGCAGCTCGGCCACGAATTCCGTAGTGGTGTAATTTACAGATGAGGGTGTTGTGGTCAACGCAGTCAAAAGCCTTGGAGAGATCACAGAAGATGCCAATAGCATCCTGAGAGCTCTCCCAGGATTCCAAAATATGAGTGACTAGTTTCACTCCTGCGTCAGTAGTCGACCTACCTTTCGTGAAACCATACTGGCGACCATGCAATATCCCGTTCTGGTCAAAATGAGACATCATCTGATCAAGCATGATTTTCTCAAAGATTTTACTTAGTGCTGGAAGCACCGAAATGGGTCTGTAATTTGAGGGGTTATTCTTGCAACCTGATTTGAAGATTGGTATTACCTTACTATGCTTCATCAAATCAGGAAATGTACCGCTATCTATACATTGGTTAAATATGTCTGTAAGTAAAGGGGTAATGGTGTTAATGATAGCTCCAAGAACCCTAACAGAGATGCCCCATAAGTCTTCAGTATTTTTTATATTAAGACTTTTAAAAGCTTTTATAATCGAGGTAGCAGAAATGTGCTTAAATTCAAAGATAGGTATATCTTTACAGAAATTCTGTTTAAGTAAGGATTCAGCTAGTATAGAGGACGAAGCAAGGGATTTCGTGACCTCTATCGGGATATTCGTGAAAAAGTTTTCGAGTGTCTGAGCGACTTCAGACTTATCTGTAATTAATTTATTATCTGATTTTAAAATTAGTTCGTTATCCCGTTTTTTTGTGTTTCCGGTTTCTTTATTTATTACCTGCCACACAGTTTTTATCTTATTATTAGAGGCACCTATTTTGTTACAAATTAATCTAGATTTAGCTTGAGTACAGACTCTCTTAAATATCTTTGAATAATTTCTTACATAATTATGAAAAGCTTGATCAGATGTCAATGATTTTTCATGATATAGACTGTACAAAGTTTCTCTACTTTTTCTTATACCTAGGGTGGCCCATTCACTAAATTTTGATTTACAATTAATTTTACGTTTCTTGACTGGACATGTGTTGTTAAATTCTTGGCAGACTGTAGCGAACAATGTACAATAATTTATGTTGGGGTCCCTTAAAGTAGAGCAGGATGTAGGAAGATTACTTAATACATTTTCATTAAATTTTTGCAAATTACTTTTAGTTAGTGGTCTTAATTCAATGATTTTGTCTAGCTGAAGCTGCTTATTTAACTGAAAGGACACTAGTTGGCCTGTATGATCAGACCTAACGCCACTAATTAAAGAAGAGTCTTTTATTTCACAGTTTGTAAAAATATTGTCTATACATGAAGCTGAGGTAGCAGTTATTCTAGTTGCTTCATTAAAAATATACTTTAAATTAAAACATTTAAACAATGACACAAGTTTACATTTTTCCGGTGACTCAATTAAAAAATCTATATTCAGGTCACCACAAACAAAAATTAAGTTATTATTCCTAAAAAGTTTTCTCAGTATGTCTTCCATTATGATCAAAAATGATGACAAGTTTGATGCGGGTGGCCTATAAACGCATAATATAGTGTGGCCCTCTACCTCTGCACATGCTACCTCACATAAGCGATCAACAGAACAGGCAGTGATATCTTTTCTTTCCTTATGTCTAAAACAACTATTACAAAGAATTAAAGTACCGCCCCCTAGCGAGGATCTGTTGTACGCACTGGCAACCGTAAAATTATTAACATTGAACAGCATTTTATGTGGTTTCAACCAAGTTTCACAAAAACATAAAATATCCATATGGTACTTATCTATTAACATTTCCACATCTAATATTTTGCCAGAGAAGCGATTAATATTTTGGTGATAAAGTAAACTATTATCACTATGCTTCTCTTTTGTCGGCACTAAAAGTTTAAACAGTCTATGACAGTATTATTAGAATAACTAGTTAATACTGATTCAACACTTAACCTAGTCTCAGTTAAATTACCAATAACTGCGTGTATATTATAAGCTATCAATGTAGCTAATAAATGTCGACATTTCTTCGACAGGAACATAGCTTCCTGAGTTAAAACAAAACCTCTAACAAACTTGTTAGTATCAAAATACAATAAATAGTCACTATGACGACATGTCAACATGTGCATTAAATTATTTAAACTGTAGATGTAGTTATTCTCTTGCTCAGACAGAGAGTCTGAATATGGCAAGGCACACAATATTAATTTACCTATCTTTAGGTTAAGAAGGGCACCGATACCATTAACTATGTCCTTTTTTCTAATGTTTAAGCTGTCACCTATTAGCAGAACCACAGTGCTATGCTCGTCCAGTTTTGAATTTAATATTTTGTTTACAATTTCATTAAAATGTAGGTCATGGTAACAATGGTTAATTATGTTGTGGTTCATACAATTATTTAACAATGATCCAAAGCCTATTCCTAATCTATCTGAGTATAATATGGTCCTACTTGGCTTGATGTTTACATTTTCTGCCGGTTGAGGTACTATGGGTAAGGCTGAAGGAGCAACATACTGGGGCTGGGGAGGTGGTGGGGAGCGGGCACAAGTACAAGAGAGATTATTAGTTAAAGACTCATATCTTTCTGCATTGTACCTCACTAAATCCACCAGCTCACCAGCCGCCTGCAAGCGCTCACTTAACATTTGTTGGCACAATTCATACTTATTGTATATTTCCTTTAAAAAGTTTTCCCTGCGCAATAGCTCTTCCTGCAGGTTTACAGTGTCAACATCATACAATTGCCTACTTAGATCTAATTCATTATTGCAGGACTTTAATTGTTTCAGCAAGTTAAATCGTTCTTTCCTGAGACTAATGTTACATTTGTACATATTATATTTTTGAAATAATTTCTTATATTTTCTAATAGATTTGTTTATCTTAATGTATCTCTTTATGTTCTTGTGACTAGATAGCAACGGACGTCTAGTTATGGTATCATCCCCAGTTAGGTCTATGGTTACCGATGGCTTCACTGACCCCAGACCGGATTCACCGACAACTAGCTCCTCATACATGCTGTGGGTGATAGCATCCTGCTCGCTGCATTTGAGTGAGTCTGTGTGAGATATGATGTTGTGGGCCTCACTCAGTTCGTGTTCCAGTTCCGATATACGTCTCAATGCCAACTCGTGAGTGCCCATGCACTGTTGAAAGTCAGACACTACTTCACGGAGTTGTTGATGCTGGTTGAGTATATCCACGTGTTGGATGTGGAGTTCTGCCAATTCATGCTTGAGCTTGGTGTTTTTGTCGATTATTTGCTTCACTTCAACCTCGCTGTCATCTCGTTCTTGGAGCAGCTGGTTGCAGAGATTTTTTGAGGACTCCAATTCCTTGAGCGTAGCCCTCAGTTTGTCCTCCATGTCACGAGATACAGCTCTGCGGGTCATCATCTTCAGTATTTGCCCCACGTATCACCTGGAATGTGACAGGAAAACAACTAAGTGTACGAAAGGAAAGTAAGTGGGTTGAGAACACAGAAATCCAGATAAATATTTAGATTTCTGTTACTGAGACACAGAAAGTTAGACAAGCAGAAAAGATAAAATAATAGATTACAGTAGTACAGAGTAGAATAGAATAGAATGTACTTTATTATACAACAAATTTGTAAAACAGCTCATAAACAGAGTAGTATATGGATATGAAAATAAGAAATAACATTAGATAGGTAAGTACAACTTAATTAGGACAAAACAGGTCATTAACTTAAAATATTAATAATTGACTTCTATTTAGGAAAAGGGAGGGTAATAATTTTATTAATTATCATTGAATTGAAGTTAATATAATTCTATCTGGGTCCAGCTGTTTATATTAATGTGAAGTTAGTATTAGTACATACGATAAGGTGGAGTAAGTATTGCAGTGTTTTATGCCTGGGCGAATGTTTTCGTCGTCGATTTTGCTTCCACAAATTGTCAAGCAAAAGGAGACATAAACCGAGCCAATATGTATGTAATTGACGTAGCTCAGAGGACTGAGCAGTGTTATGGGGTGTTGTACAGTATGTAAGAATAAGTACTAGAATTAAAATTAAAAGAAATACTCCCCCGGATTGACGATTTCAAATCCGTGATCCGTTCGTTGACAGCCGGTGTAAGATTCCTTTGTTAAACGCAGATTTTGCAACGAAGACACCGCTTATGCACTGGATACATCACTTATTATACAGTTCAGTTAGTTTTGATGATAATATATGAATTTAAACACTATTTATGCACTCAAAAGTAAAAGTATTACCACAAGTAAAATAATTACCATAGTATCCACCATAGTAAAATGATTTTTATTTTAGTTTTTTCACAAATTCTTCATCCCTGCTTTAGTTACAAATTCAGAAAATGGTGTTTCTAATTCATGATCCTAAATATGACCTAAAATGTAACAGCTAATCATAACTGGGGATAGATAGATTTTAGAGCTTTTTTTTTGAGATCTTTGATCATCTATTTCTCTAAAACTAAGGACTTTTGGAAAAAGTTGTAGAACAAAAGTTATTCATTATCATGGGTACTTTGACCCCCTTTCGGATTAATACCCCCTTTCTGACTAACCTTGTATAGAGCCGAACCGCGCCGCTCATACGATTTGCGAGGTTAAGCAGTGCTTGACGCGGTCAGTCCGTGGATGGATGACCGTTTCTTACACATCGAGATCCCCCCTTGCCTCGGAGTGTACGTTAAAACCGTCGGTTCCGGGTATCATAAGAATACCTATGACATTAGTAACGGGTAACCAGAAGGCAAATCTGGCAACCGGTCTAACCTTAGGATGTCGGCATTGCCCAGTAACTGGGTTGCGGAGGTCTGACGTGGCGATGCCCGAAACGTATCGATATTTTGGTGTATCGATACAACGGATTGCGATATATCGATATTTTGTATCGATACACGTCAATGCGATATTTGGCTGTATCGTATCGCTTCGCCTGAATATCGCATCGAAAATATCGTATTGTATTGAGTACTTAGAGTGATGTTTGGTTTGTGAAATATTAAGATAGCTAACAGTAATAAAGGTTACAAAATGTAAACAAACTTATTTATTCTTCTTTTGTAATGCCGCCACACTTGTAGGTGCGGCATTAACCTTTGTAATACGATACGGATAGGTAAGACCTAATGTAAATATTCCTTTTGACTTTGTTGATTTTGTGTGTGATTTTTTATTAAGAGTGATTTGGTTGCGAAATGCAAGTTGTGTTTATTAAACGTTAAAACTAAAGGCAACACTACTTGCAACTCCACTTAAATAACAATACGATATTTCGATACGATTTACAGTATCGATACAAAGACAAACGATATATATCGTGTATCGATACAATCAGTTGCGATACATTACGATACGATATATCGATACACAGCGACATATCGGGCATCGCTAGTCTGACGGCAGTCGCTTCGTGTAAAATACTGGTATTTAACAGCATCTGGTTACACTGGAAGCTGGCTCCAACATAGTTGGGAACAAACTAGGAGAAAGAAGATAACATGGACAATCTAAAATAAATAAAAAGATTTCGTATTTCAGTTCTATTTAACAGTCAGCTCCCCCATACTGAAGAATTAGATACTTTGTTTCTGAATTCCTAGATGCAAACTTCAAGTCGACAATGAGTATTTTTTTGAATTTTGGTAGATAGCCTTAAATTCCCCTCAATTACATTGAAGGGTGGGTATTCGAAAACATTAACAAAAATTAAAAACGTCATTATTTATCATCATCCCAATGGTAAGACTGCAAACCCTTTATTACAAAAGATGGTTTAAACCAAGACTAAGGTAAACCCAGTTTTAAAATATACCCATTACTTTCTTATGTCATATAACAAAAAGAGACGGGGCTATCTTAAAACCTAGGTTTTTCTTAGACACTCTTTTGTAATAAGGGGGCATATGTTTAAAACTCCAATTAAGACAATGAAAACTCAAACTATAATTATAAAGGCTATCAAACAATAAGACAAGAATAAAAACAATCTGAAACTAACTTGGTATCAACCAAGAAGAACAATGATTTGTTAAAACAATGTTAAGGTAATACGAACCCGGAAACCTATAATAAACAAACAAACTCACTAAAAATACGAAACTTTTACTTACTGCAAGCTGGGCGTGTACTACATAAACATACAACATAAGTTATTTTAATAACGTAAATGCTAGTGCACACACTAGACACTTGAGCGATGCGGACGTGGAGACGCGCGTCGTCCGGGCCGTCCGGGTCGTCCGGGCGACTCGCTTCTAATTTTAGATGCTCGAGCGAGTACAGTGCTGAGGGCAACTGAGCCCTTAAAGAAACTAGCCGCGTAAGTGAGTACACTTGTGTGCACTCGCCTTGATGCAGACCCACTTTAGTAGCATTTTGTTTGTTTAATTTTGAGTCATATTATTTTATACACATATTAAAATTGTATTATGTTTTTCTTTGGTGTAGAAGTAGGTCATTGCAACTCTTCGTGAAGTAATTATAAGTCTGTCTTCTCTTACGATTGCTAATCGCGGAGAAAGAGTAAATGATAAAAGAGACACAAGTGTCACCTTGTTCAACATTGACCAACATTTGCTTTTAGTCACAATAAAGGACTTAAACATTAACACCCTTTGTCATATAATATGGTTAAAAGTTGTTTAACTAAAATTCTCTAATGACAAGGACAGATATAATTTAATCAGTGTTTAAAAATAACAATCTTTTTTGAATAAAGGGGTACGTGTATGTATGGATTACACTGTAGCTAAAACATAACAGCATCAAATACATTATTTCATTTCAATGTTGTTCAACCCTTCCGATGATATCTAATACCATCGTTAGAAACACCATCGATATATTATGATTCATAAGGGTATTTTTTTTTCAATTTCCCCTTGTAAACAAACTTCCTTCATATTAAAACACAGAGGCAAAAATTCAGCAGATTTCACTTTGTATTAAGCACCAATTATTGATCGCTTCGATAAAACCTTTGGCTTTTAGCAAATTACTCTTTAAACGTACCTACGTGAAAGTCTTTACATGTTCGTACAATAACAAGGTAAATTATTAAAGGTTTATTTTTAAAAGCACTTAATTGGTTTTACTTCATATCCAAGGATCAAACAGGTAATGGGGTCTCATTAGATTTTAAACCTATTTTCTTTTACTTTGACGACCTTCTGATTTTAGATCAAGTGGTGTTATTATGTTTTGCTATTGCTTTACATAATTTCTTTTGATGCTGCCTACTTTCCAAGTTATTTTTGTATATCGGATTAATAACGTCAGAGGCTTTGTAGTTGGTTTTATTTGTAGCCCGTTTCTATGTATCACGAAAATAGAAGTATGTTTATAAGAACAATTTGCGTAGTCGTCTACTTTTAAACAAATTTAGCTACATCATATAGCATCACGCCTGTGTTCCCTAAAAGATTGGTCAGAGGTGTATAGGACACCCTCATTTCGCCGTTATGTTTAAGTCCCCTGAAATAGGAGGCGAGCCTATTGTCATCCACCAGGTGCTCAAATCCATACTACTGAGAAATTTCACAAGAAAACATCCAATAGATAGATAGATGTACTTTATTGTACACTAAAAGAAATAAAACAGAACGAATACACGTAACTAAGAACAGTACATATGGCGGTCTTTCAAGTCAAGTCAAGAATAATACTTTGCCCGACCTGGGATTCGAACCCAGCACCTCACGCTCAGCAGTGGCACTTACGACCAAAAGCCCAACGAGGCAGTCTACGAATTTGGCTATCATTATATTACGAGTTTCAAATATACTATTCATCATGAGTGTTAAAAAAATTATTATAAACTATTTCAATAGAACATCTACACCAAAAACTCACTAACCAGCAACGTATACCAGCAAAACAATTCAATCCCAACTGCAAACTAATAATCAGATTCGAACAATACGTTTCCGAATGCAAGCCGATCGTAAGCCGGGCTTCGGTATTCATGTCCTTGCTTTCTTTAAGGCTTGCTGAAAGCTGTTTTAAAATTCCATCTAGTACTAACTGAAAGTCTAGCTGTCGCCACCGATGTATTGGAGACAGATGCGATTCGAATCTAGATTTTTAGTACAGATTTCTTCGTAAAATTGTAGCTTTATTCTTGCTAGTGACCTTGGTATAATGTGTTATTGGTAATGGTATGCAAGATTTCTGAAAAGATTGGCGTTCCGTATACTGGAACTTATTCGTGGAAATCCCCTTTGATATCGAATTCATTCGCCATAATAGCATTCCAAGTATTACTGACCAGGTTCTGCGCAGTCAAATATACAGCATATTAACTAACGGAAAGTGTTCCTGTTAACCAGCAACACTATAATTATACAAAAAAATATACTTAAACTTAAACGCAAATTGATTTCATTTTTAATACATAAAATATATTACTCAGTTGAGTTATTTTTAAATGATAAAATTGATAAACTGTGTTTTGTATAATAATATTTCTCTAGTACATTTAATAAATTCACAATTGTTCTGTATAATTTTTCATACTTACAAACTATTTGTATACCAATTTCCATTGGTAGAACATAGAGATACTACATGTATATTCTTAAGACCTTTTTGTATGACCTATGTTCACAAATAAATATTGATTGATTGATTGATTGATTGATTGATACTTAAACAAAACAAAAAAACACAAAAAAAATTCAATTGATACGTAAAAGCAACGCTAACTGGGGCCCAATTCTCCTAAAATAAATCTTGATAAATCACAACCGAACCAAGGCCGAACCGTTCATTCAGACAGTTCTCAATTTCAAAAGCTGTCGAATTGTTTGACACAAAAAACAAAATCAATCATTTTGAAAGTTTTCGAAAACAAAAACTGACTGACGGTTGTGGTTCGATTGCGTTTGGCAACAATTTATTTTAGAAGAATTAGGGCCCTGTACATACGCACTTGTCTATTAATGTGAAAAACACGGCAACATAGCATATAACCTATTCACGCTAATACTTTGGTTTTAAACAGACCGTTTTGAATTGTTTTTCGTTTTTTTTTTCGAATGTTTTGTTGCTTATTTTAATCTATTAATGATGTAGATTAACAGGTTTAAGGGCCCTTCTGTTACGTTACGTACTGTATGTATGAAACAAGGCAAGTACAACATGGAACATATTACAAAAAACTCATCAAGATCCACATTTTACTTTAATTTCCATAACATGGAATCAAGGCCAATATAAACAAAATTTACCCTAACTTCAACAGTAGTATGTATAACAATAAAACAAAAGCCACAATCCACTGCTATACATCCACGTCGCTCCGGTTTTATTTCCATTGCCTATGGAAACGTATCCATTAGAATAAATAGTTTTTTTATTACAGCACGTGTATAAAGTCTCACCATAAAACTGGTCCAATGATGGAACCTTGTGGGAACCCAGGTGATATTTGCATTATGCAGAGATTCATCAGAGAGGAGTGGAGTCTCTTGACATGCATATGTTATGCATGAAGAAGCATTTCGTCGCTTATTTTCATGCAAGGGGCAAAGGGAGTGGTAAATCAAATTGACGGCATAGCGCAGTGATGCACTATAAGACTTTAGTATACAAAAGCACAGGTTCGATTGTTACATCAGAATTTTGAGGCATTTTCACAGGATAACTGCCATTTGCTACTGCTAGTTTTGTGCAGTATTAGTGATGTTTGTAGTTAGAGGTATTTTATCTAAAGAAGACGGGTGAATTATTACAATTTGAACCTTATTTCAAAGACTTAAAAGTTACAACACCCGCCTGCGTGGGATAGAAAGACTATACAACTATAAGAATCGCATATATTTGATGTACAATTTTCATGGTTACAAGCCTAGCAAAGTTACCTACATATCCTGTCATTGCTGTCGCGCAGTCGGGTAAAAATACACGACATTATTACATACTAATCTAATTTATAAAAAAAAAATAAGTTAAAAAAACTATAATCCGACTACGTAAAAAAAGGGTTCTAAAAATTATATTACTATGCATTTCTGGATTTCTATTTGAATTATTCACTTGTTTCGTTCTTTTTAGACCCTGGTGAAACTATAAACCGATTAATAATAATAATATAATAATATTTTTGGGACATTTTGTTTACACAGCACCATCTAGTCCCAAACTAAGCAGAGCTTGTACTATGGGTACTAGACAATGGATATAATACTTATATACTTTTTTTTTTGTAAATACGTACTTATAATACATATGAAAACACCCAGACCAACACAAACACTTACGTTCATCACATAAATATTTGTGCCCTGTGGGAATCGAACCCACGACCTCGTGATCAGCAGTCCGATACTCGAACCACTAGACCACAGACGTCGTCGATTAATATGTAGGTATATACGAGTAGTACAGTATGAGTAGGTGATGTTAAATACCTATGTTTTATTGTAAAAACAACATGTATCCTTAAAACTAAACCAACTAAAAGTAGCACGCATAGTTAACTATTAGAAAAATCTTAGGTTGAAAATCCCGGTGCGTGAGACCGGTGTCACCAATGGTGTAAGTCAAATTGACGTCACCAGTGGCGGGTTACACAATGTGATGCCTATTGCCTTATCCTATGTTACCCGGGCCATTATTAGGAATCTATTGACACCTCATTCATTAAAATCGGTTCAGTAATTTATGCGCTACGGTGGAACATACAAACATACATACATAGACTGCCAAAATCATTACCCTTCCTTTTGGCTTCGCCGTAGTCGGGTAACAAAATCAAAATGAAGTACATTTCATTTCTATTTATAAACTAAAACCCAAAACAAACTCAAAACATGTTGCTGATCAAGAAAAATCTGCGTCCAAACACAGAACCATGTAAAATATAAATTATTCAATATCCTTACCTTCCATAACTTTATGACATTCGCACATTTCACCCTTGTCATGACTACTTACCTTCCTGACTCGTGTAAGGACATGAGAATCTCCCTTCATACTTCTTTGTTTGCCCTCTTCAATATTTGATTTTATGAATGATGGGAAAGGTTCTGCTTTGATGCGGATATGAATATGACTTGCTCTTTTGCGTGTAATTGGGGCAATTTATTTGGGATAAGGAAGTGTCAATTCATACTTAAATGTCAATATTGCTTTGCTATTTTTCTACAATCCTATACCCATCAACCTATATTTCAACAGTCAACAGTATAAATGGAGTATTTGATGGTTCTTTAATTATGTTTTTTGAGGGTTGATAATATTGCGATGCAAGAGTTAGGGTGCCTTTCCACCGGAGATGTGCAATGCAGCTATGCTGCGTGAATGTAACAGCGAAGCTACGAAACTATGTGATCATTTCCACCGATGCTAAGCTATGTAGCTGTGCGAGGAAGATGCGCAGCTCGAGCTATGCGACGTATCAACAATAGGGAAGATACGGGGAGCGGCGGCGCGGTGCTCTGCACATAGTAACACTACTCTCAACCATCCATAGCACGCATCCATAGCTCGCATCCATAGACCGCATCCACATCACGCATCCTTCCATATAAAAAACGTAGCTTAGTTGAATCAGTTTCCACCAGTGCTATGCTATGTAGACCGATGAATATGATTGGTGGATATCAAACGCATCCATAGCAACGTTGCATAGCACATCTTTGGTGGAAAGGCACCCTAAAAATGAATAATACCTGACTTGCTTAAACGCTATCGTGACAAGAGCTGTCCCAAGCTGCAGCAAGCCAGTTTTGCAGTCCTCTAGCCACTTACCCAGCGTACTGACCACGAGCGTGACCCCAAGGAGAGTACTCCAATAGTCGACATCGAAAGACGATTAATTCAAATACAGCTTTAAGTGTTATTTAACTTCAGGAAGCCTCTAAATAAAATAAATAACACAACGACTGCAGAGCGTGAAGTCTTGGGTTCGATCCCCAGGTCGGACAAAGTGTTATTGGGTTTTTCCGTGTGGATATTCTCAGTAGCAGCCCGGAGTCTAGATTCGTGCCTGGTTGATGTCAATAGGCTCGCCCCCCGATACGTGGAACTTAAAAACATAACGGCAAGATGTTTGTGTACTATACACCTCTCCCTAACCCCTCAAGGAATACAGGCGTGAATGTTATGTTGAATAACACAACCTGTAAAATGAAACCAAAAAAATAATAAACAATTTTTACAGCACATCCTAACGATATCCATAGTGAATCAATTAAGTAACAAACAGTTAACTCAGTCGGTAACAAAATTCAAACAAATCGATTCAAATAATTCTCACTACCCACATATGAATATAAATAAATGTTTAAATTGCATTAACTTGGTGGATTTCCCCCGAGGTGCGGTGGTGAGAGGCGAATTTAACTTGAACAATACCTGAGTCCGAACTTGTTTTAATAGAAAAAACTTTGGACAAGTAGAGACGAATAAAGTACGGTGTTTTGTAAGTTGTTTGTCATTATGGAGAATGTAACATTACATAATATTGCGCCTATATTCCCCGAAGGGTTGGGCAGAGCTGTATAATCCTAAAGTTTAATGAAAACTCTGTGATTCGCCCTTGTGTAATCTCCCGGGCGAATGGCATCGTTTAATAAATCATCGAACGTCACTTACAGGTAAGTTTGTTTGACTTTCCATTTCGCTGTTTTGTTTAATACATAAAACTCACGCCTTTTTCCCATGTGGGAAGGCAGAAACTGTAGAGCGACACATGCTACGATCCTTACATACTCCTTTCGCTTCGTCCACGGTCATACATCAAGATGTACATGTATGTATGTGTGATGACAAGTCATATACGTACGCCGGTTGAAAGTACTACGCACCTGTCCTTTTTGAAGAACATCACCAATAACATCGATGTATGTCCTTCTAGGGCGTCCTCAACTGGCGTTTCCACTGATATCTGCCTTATAAATTCCTTTTGTTAATCGCCGTTATCTCAATCTTTCAATATGCCCAAACCACCGAAGCATATTCCGTTTTGTTTAAGTCCCATGTAATAGGAATCTAGCCTATTTCCATCAACCGGTCACAAATCAAGATCCCGGGCTTTTACTGAGAAATTCGACACGGAAAACCTAATAACATTTTGCCTACAGAACTCATAATATTTTGCCCGACCTGGGGATCGAACCCTCCTCACGCTTAGCAGCCGCGCTTGCGACCACTAGACCAACGAGGCAGTCTGGTGAATGTTTGCTATAAAATCTATAAATAAACTCATAACATCACGCCTGAAATTCAGCTTAAGGCTGAGCTTCCACCAGAGCTGTGCGAGGAAAATGTGCGGTGCGAAAATGTGTAGCGAGGATGTGAAACGGTGCGACCCTATCCACCAGAGTTGTGCGAGGAATGTGTTAATGTCTACAAATGAGCGGTGCGAGGATAGGTAGCGGACTCTTTTCGAATATGAGGGAGAATAATACACATTCCTAGCAACACATTCTTCGCAACACATTTTTCGCAACACACCCCTCGCCGACGACGGCCCTCGACGGTTGCACACGTGCTCCTGGAATGCACAGGGGTCACCCAAATACGAGAAGCAACCCTTGGCGCACCGAAATCACTCGCAAATGTTCTGAGCGGACTGAGAGCCCTAATCTGCTTCTGGAAGGAGGTGGACTGGCTGGAATGATGGCCGCCATGGCCCACGTACAATGGTCCACTTAAAGGACTAAGTGCGGAAACCACATCTCCTAACATAGAACCCCTCGCTCGCATTTATTGCTTGTTTTGTATGAAAAAATACCTCGCACCTTTAGAGGTATATGCCCATATCCACCAGAGCTGCGCAGGGCGAAGCTAGGTAAACGAAGTGATTCTATCGGTGCTTACAAAACAATTCCTCGCTACGCAGCTTAGCACAGCTCTGGTGAATGCTCAGCCTAAGGATAAACAGTGGTGGGTGTACTGATGTTGTTCAACGATGATATTGTGGAGAAACCAGGTGTGGTTTTCCTCCAACCAAAGGGAGGATCCTCCAACCAGGCGGAGTCTTGTGCCCGGCGGGCTACTGCCCAACGGTTGATGTTGGGAGGTTGTATATATACTATCTGCGTGTTAAATCTTGATTGCGCGATGTAGGATATAGTTCGCATGTGGCGAGATAGATGCCGCCACATCACTCCCCCCCTGAGACCGGAGGTCGCTCGTCTTGATGAGTCAGCGTTCGTTGCGTCTTGAGAACTTGCCAGGGCCAGTGAGGGGTTCCTTTGAGTCGAAACTGTGAGCGGTGAATGGTGGCTGTGGACTGCGTCGACCAGGAGAGAAGTGCCTCTGCTAGTTGACCGGCCGAAGTGCTGTATGATGCGCCATGATGCTGGAGTGGGCTGAGGGTCGTGACCAGGCTTGCGCGTTCGCTGCAGGCTAGTGGTCACATCACCCGTTGAAGCCGAGGATGCTGGCTGGCTGTGGGACTCGCTGCTTGCTGCTCGATTGAATGCTGAGCTGCTGAGGGAGTGATGATGTGGCTGCCGAGGCTGCGAAGGTTGTGTATGACGTCACCAGTGTGGAAACACTGTCTGTGACGATCACGTCGGGGTCACCAATGTGGAGAAACCAGGTGTGGTGTTCCTCCAACCAAAGAGAGGATCCTCCAACCAGGCGGAGTCTTGTGCCTGGCGGGCTACTGCCCCACGGTTAATGTTGGGAGGTTGCATATATACTATCTGCGTGTTAAATCTTGATTGCGCGATGTAGGATAGTTCGCATGTGATATCTCGCGATAGATGCCGCCACAATATTATTGAATCCCATGCATTATCAGCAAATTACTGACCCACTGCTGGGCACGAGCGTCTCCTCAGAATAAGAAGATTTGAGGCCATAGTCCACTTCGCTGGTCTGGTGCGAGTGGATAAACTTCACACACCATCTAGAACTGTTTGGAGCCCTGGCATGTGTGCTGGGTGTACTGGTTTCCTCATAAAATTCTGAACCACACATGAACCTGAAAAGAGGTCTTCTTCTCTCGTGTCAGCACGAGCTATACGAGAATAGCTCAAGCCGTGGTAAAAGGTTAGCCAATCAGCAAGGTTGGTCGCAAGGCTGAATGCCCAGAGTGCGCCGGACGCACCTACTTAAATAAGTATCGTCACTCGTGGAGGTGCGAACCAGGATCCCGAATACGGATGCTATGATATTACCCAAATTCAGGAAAAATCAAAGGAATTTGGACACCCAAATTGGGGCAAACAACCAAGTGCAATTGCGCCATTCTCTGGTAAAAAACTCTTAATAAACTGTTTATGAGTCAAACGGAGCCCTTAATCATGAGCTGATTAAGGGTTCCGTTTGGGTCCGAAACTATGCGGGCAATCACGAAAAATGCACGTGAATAAACCGTATCTAATCATAAATATGAACGTGTATCACGAAAGTCTTAGTAAAATTATTGCAATCGCTTCATCAGACATTTACCACCTTTACTTCTTTAAACAAATAAGAAGTAACAATAAGGAATATGAATGTATTTGATTTTCTCTTAATCAATAAAGCACATTAATATAAACCCAAGAAAAGTATTAAAAGTCAAATGTTACTATTGTTTGTTGCTCAAAACAATTATTAAACTTCAACAATTTTCTTATACAGTTCAAACATCCTTTATTGTCGCGGCCATAATGTGACGTCATAATCCACGTTACTGCTTTGTTTACATCTCTTTTTTAGCCACAAATCATATAAATTAAATTATTTCTTGTGCTTTATTCAAGCAGAAATCGCACTTACTAACTTACCTCAGTGAGAAATCAAACAGTTTGGTAATAAAAGATTATTTAAAGAATAATTCACATGGATTTTGATGTCACTTCCAGCATTTTTGAAGACGACGATATTTGTTCCACAAAAAAAAACGTAACATAAAGTAATGAATTGTAAAATAAGTAATGCGTTAAAAATGTAAAAAATATGCAATTAATGTCTTGACTCCTGTACAATGTATATTACAGTAATGAAAGAGTTTTGAATTACTAATTTGACGAAACGTTTGGTGCAGTGGCTAAGCGATTGGCTTCTGCGCTACGGGTCGTGGGTTCGATTCCCACACGGAAAAAAAAATTGTATGGCCTACAGATAGTTGTTTCGGGTCTGGGCATTTGTGTATGTGAGATTTGTGTCTGTAAACGCACCCACGATACAAGAGAAATCTTAATGCAGGGCAACGTTTTAAAAAAAAAAACAAAAAAAAACATGCATATTGCGATTCTCACGGCATACCATCGGAATGAGAGCTCTTTTTCTACAAGAGAATAGTAAAGAAACTCGCAATGAAATCTAGTTGTTATCAGTGAACATATAGAAACGGCGTTAAAGAACTTCGCTGTCGGAATAGTAATATATTTTTTCTTATTACAACACTAGACAAGTGTTATTTGCATACTTTTATGCTTATACAGCAAGACTGGTTAGTCGCTTTGCATCCGAAGATCATGAACTCTGAAAAATGATGAAACTCATCATTCCGTACAACTTTTACACACTATACGCTATATCGCATGCAGGTCTACTATGTATGGCAAGTTTTTGACGGCGATCCGTCGGGTGACGGACGGGGTAGAAGTGAGGCGGGCGGGGACCTGAGAATCGTACGATACAGCTCTCAGAATCGCTTAAGTTTGTCGCGTACAGCAAACCAATACTTTATAGCGTTGTCTGAGCGTGTCCATATAAAATGTATGCTGAGCGATATCTTTGTGCTATACAATATTTGCTATAAACTATACAAGTTTAGTTTTAGTATACACTAAACCTAAAACTATTTTGTTCAGAATCACTAGGAAAATCTATTGGCATAGTTTTAATATCACGTTAAATCTTGCATTGATTTTCATAAACAGTTTTGTTTCACTAGGTTTCTATGCATAACAGTGGACGGGAATAGACACCTTGAGGCTTGAGACGGTCCGCTCGGTCAGTTTTCGTGTATTAGACAACCCCTGCATAACACATCTCACACATTTCACACTCTACTGGGGAACTTAACACAACATAAACTAAGGCGTAACTTGGAGATTTATTAAAAAAAACATACTCCGGTAATTCTAACTAAAATCTTGTTGGGGTGTCTCGGTATTTGTATATACTAAAATAGTGTTACATATTATGCACTCTCCTTCGGTTGCCCAACACTCAGATTACATTATAAAATTACATAGCATAATGAACTTTATGTCAATTGTATAAAGTACAAACTAAGTACGAGCCAAAAAAAGGTCGCGTGTTTTCCGGGGAATCCTCGCGCATTCTCGAGTGCGGTGCCAAGCGTCTATGATGATGATTCGCTGGAATGCGCGGGAATTCTCGAGCATTCCCGCGAATTCGTGCGCCTTCTAGCGTCATAAGGCGAAATTGACGCTTCCATTCCATTCCGCGGCGGTGTAAATTGAGTCTAAGGGTAAATAACCAAAGTATGTAGCTAGAACGTCCTGACTTTATCCCAACAGAAAACTAGACTCGTAAACATATCAGAAGATTTCCTATTCCAGTAAAAGATTTCGTTATTACACTTGCTTTCATAACAGCTTTAAAACTTCTAAGTCCGTATGTAAGGTAGTCGTAAGCGCCGTATGTGTGAGAGCACTCGACACAAGCGAGACTTTACTTCAACTCACTACAAACGAACTCGTGCAAGTCGACACTTCACGCCTACGTGACGTCACGGCGTTGTTCTGCTGTTCATTGTGGAGACTTGGGCTTTAATTGTGTTATAATTGTGTGACTTTATTCTACACACTCGGTTTACTATGTTTTATGTAAGAAAATACACATACACACTTGTTTTTCACATCTCTATACAACTTTATTTTTACTTTGTACGACAACCGAGACACCCTAACAAGATTTTCATCGGAACTGCCTGAATATGTGTTTTTTTTAGTAAATCTCCAAGTTACACCTAAGTTTATGTCGCGTTAAGTTCCCTAAAAAAGTGTGAAATGCCTGAGATGTGCTATGCAAGGGTTGTCTAATACACGGAAACTGACCGAGAGAACCGTCTCAAGCCTCAAGGTGTCTATTCCCGTCAACTGTTATGGGTAGAAACCTACTGAAACAAAATTTAAATTAAAGAAAAAAAGTGGTATAAAAACTATGTCAATCAATTCTCCTTGTGATTCTGAACAAACTAGTTTCAGGTTTAGTATGTACTAAAACTAAGCTTGTATATCCCTACAAATACTATAAATGCGAAAGCACCTTTCTTTGTCTGTCTGGTACGCTTTCGCGACTAAACCACTGAACCTATTCTGATGAAACTTGATACAGAGATAGTATAGAATCTGGACAAGGACATGAGCTACTTTTATCCCGAAAAATAGAAGAAAGAAAGCAAGAAAACAAAATTCAGCTAAGGACACAATAACAGCATAAACAATAAAAACATAAAAGAAACACATATATTTTATGCTGTTGAGCATGCCCATGACGAAAGGATCACCAACTCAGCATATGCTGGGCGTCAAACACCCAGCGCTGATTTTCAGTTGGTAAATACGGAACACGATGATCAATAATGACATTAAAGTCAGAGTTTGGTTAAAACATGAAAATAACATCACTCGAAAACTACAAAAAATCGCGGAACATACATGAGGGTGATTCGGGTACCTCTAAAAACCCAAATACACGTCCGATACTTGCCTCCGATAGTCGGTTCCGATAGCCTGATCAGACTATCTGAAGGCCTCCGCGTCATACATTTGTTTGAACATGAATTACTCGTACGATCAGACTATCGGATCGGATGTCAGAATCGTAAGCATCGTCCGGGCGTCGTTGTCGTCCAGAAAAAATCGGACACCAGAATCGTACGTGTATTTCATGAATCCGATCAGATAGTCGGATCCGACTCCCGGAAGCAACTATCGGACGTGTATTTTAGAGCGCTCTACCACTGGACTTCCGCTTGACACTTTTTACTTTACTTTTTGGGACACCTTGTATAACTCCGAGCAATAGAGTTGTATCAGTAGCTGACAACACTGACAACGTTCAGAAGATAAAGAAGGGTAGTCGTCGTCATGGATCAACGCACCCGATGTTATAAAAGCTGTTGTCATTCGATGGAGTTGGCTTTTCTGTGTCTAAAAAGTCTGACCTCTATTATCTAACTATTATTTTTCTGTTTTTGTCTACATTAATATATATTATTATGACCATACTCGTAGCTCATGTTACTAACCACTAACCTATATATAAGTGTACTCTTGGTGGTGGACAGTCTATTTTGGTTTTATTTTATATATAGTTTTTTTTTTTTATCGTTTTAAAATCCTCATGGATACCCTTCGCCCCGGGAAAGCGAAGGGTTATGCTGGACTCTTACCGGCTAAAAAACCCACGGTGTTCCTACTCCTGACCCTTGGCCAGGGTCACGAGATTCGCAGCTGCATGCACCGCAACCCCGGCAGGCCTCGGTCCGCCAGCCCCTGGCAGACCTCTCCTTCTGTGGGGCCTTGCCCCACGTCCTCCTGAGAGGCGCGCACGGAACACATGAGCGCCGCCTTCTCGGGCCTGTTACTGGTCGTCAACGGGTCCCCGTCGGCCGCAGGCCACACACTAGGGTGGCCGGAGATCGTCGCGCGCCCACCGGTGGCGCCCGGTGCGTCTGGCGCGGGAAGGGAGAGTGGCCGTCGCCTCCCGCTCCCTTCTTGGTCGCCATCACCACCTCGCAAAAGGTGCGCACTCTCGCTCCCGACCATGGATTTTATATTTACCCTGCCCGCTTTACCTGACATACCGATATTAGCTATAATTGTAATGATAGATTTACTCCTACATAATTCTGTTAGCACTCTATAACACTCATCCCGTTTACTAAAAAACCGGCCGGGACTCGCGCACGAAGGATTCCGTACCATTACCTATAAAAACGGCAAAAAAATCACGTTTGTTGTATGGTTAAATACTTAATTTAATCTGTTTTTTAGTATTCGTTGTTATAGTGCAACAGAAAATTTCAACTGTCTAACTATCATGGTTCATGAGATACAGCCTGGTGACAGAAGGACAGACGGACGGACAGCGGAGTCTTAGTAATAGGGTCCCGTTTTACCCTTTGGGTACGGAACCCAACAAAAGGCCTTTCTTTTAAACAAATTGAACCTTATTTACTAAACAATACAGCACATATTCTTGTGTAAACTCTAGATTACTAGAATTCACATTTCTACAAAACATAATACGTGCCAACATACTCGAAGCCTAAACTTTTATCTACCCACAATAACACAGTAAATACCGCGACTATTAAGTTTTACAGTCACAACGGCCGTACGTGACGTCTACGACGACGTAACGACCACGAAACGATCTGTTTACGTTCACGTTAACGAACACGTGTCGTGTTGGCAATCGTAAAACGTACCTGGTATAGATTCGGCCGTTCTTCCGCGGTGAAGTACGAAATGATTCGACGAAGTTTATATCGTACTAATGATGCTTATACTATGTAGAAGGAAGTTTTGTTCGTTTGTTTGTCTGTAAGGGGTGATAGTAAAATGGCTTATCTAAATTAGATGCTGTAGGTAGTTGTGTCCAGATTGTTACATGGTTGATAGCCACGGAGACGAAATTGGTGGGGAGGACACACAGAGGAAGTGTATTTTGCTTTTACGAGTTGTAAGTTATGGAAACATATATGAATTACTTTTATTGGTACAGTAAACTGCAACGTTACAAGTCGAAACAAACTTACCTCGGGTTTCTGATTTGAAAACTTGGGATAAGCAAATACGTAAGTAACATTTGAGTATGGAGTTGTCAAAAAAATGACGGATCTTAAAGCATTTTTTTGACAACTTAGTACTCAAATATTACTTAAGTATTTTCTTATCCCGAATTCTCAAATCAGAAACCGGACGATAATACTGTTTAAAGAATCAGCAACGGAACTGAGGGCCAATTCTACCAACAGAAACGTTGATCAATCGCAACTGAACCGAAGGGAGTTTGTTCAGAGAGTTTCCATTTACAAAATTTAACTAAATGTTTGACAACAAAAACAAAATTAAACATTTTGACAGTTTTTATATGAAAACTGACTGTCACGTCGGAAACTGTTTACAAGCGCGTTGGAGGACATTTTCAAGACGCTTAACTGGAAAGGACGGGGTATAAACATCAACGGTCAGTACATATATCTCGCACCTACGATTTGAGGATGACATTGTCATCATGGCAGAGTCTCTGCAGGATCTGGAGGTGATGCTAAATGGCCTAGGCGATTCTTCAAGACAGGTGGGCCTCGGGATGAACCTGGATAAGACCAAAGTCATGTACAATGGTCATGTCTTCCCGAGACCCGTAGTCGTAAATGGCGATATTCTCGAGGTTGTGCAAGAGTACATATATCTTGGCCAAACCATACAACTGGGGCGGCACGACTTCGAGAAGGAGGCGAGCAGAAGAATACGCTTGGGCTGGGCGGCATTTGGGAAGTTACGTGATATCTTTAAATCGTCAATCCCACAATCCCTTAAGACCAGGGTCTCTAAGCAGTGCGTCCTACCCGTAATGGCTTACGGAGCCGAAACGTGGACATTCACCGTGGGCCTGGTCCACAAATTTAAGGTTGCTCAGCGTGCTATGGAGAGAGCGATGCTCGGGGTTTCTCTGGTGGATAGAATTCGCAATGAAGTCATTCGCCAGAGAACTAAAGTCACCGACATTGCGCGTAGAATTAGCACGCTGAAGTGGAAGTGGGCCGGCCATGTCTGCAGACGAACAGATGGTAGATGGAGCAGACACGTGTTAGAGTGGAGACCGCGTTTGGGCAAACGTAGTGTGGGACGCCCTGCGGCACGATGGACCGACGATTTGAAAAAGGTAGCTGGCAGCGGATGGATGCTGGCTGCCCAAGACCGGGATGGTTGGCGATCTTTGGGGGAGGCCTACGTTCAGCAGTGGACGGCAATAGGCTGATATGATGATGATGACCGTCGGTGCGCTTGCCAAAACCCATATTATGTGCACGTCGTAAAAAATCTGCCGTGTGCACGAAAAATATAAAAAAGTATATTTTAAGGTAATGAAATATCACTAAAAAAAAAATTATTACAGTATAAAACGAGATCTTTTGCTAGCGTTTTGAAATTTTAAATTTCTCTTATAAACTTACTAATTATCAGGTAAAACATCCTGCTGCCCGTAAAGTTGATAAAATCCAGATATGGGTTTTGGCAAGCGCAACGACGCAATGTTGCTTAGCAAAATGTATGGGACAGCTGATTTCTTTTCACAAATTCAGAGTTTGTCTCACAGTAAAACTTGTACAGAATGATGAGCAGAGTCCACGGTTTTTGGATGTAAAGTGACTTACCAGTCATGCTGTATAGCTTTATTTTATCATTGTTATTTGTTCACATTTTATCACTTATTTATTTACTGTGTGTGTTTTAACTGTGCAAGTGTTCACGTCAAAATAACGTTATTTTTTTCTTTTATTTTTTCTTTTCATAAATTAGTATTTTATTACCGCATCCACACTAACAGTCTTTCACGCTCTGCACACCTCGTTGTTAGGTTTGAATCCGGTGAACAGTTTTTATGTCTCATTTACGAGCCGATGTCGTCTGATCATCGACTCAGCAGCTCCACACTCCATAAACGTTTGTGATTACCTTTTTATTACATTACAAAGGAATTATGGGAGTTTTAGTTCGTAGTAGATTTTGATGGCGGTGGATCTAGATAGAGGAGTAGTAACTGTAGGTTAATGTACCGTCTTGTTAATTTTTTTGTCAGGAATAGGTATTTGGGTTGTTATTGATCAATAAGTCTGAAGACAATAGATTAACGTGACAATTTTTATTATCTCGAAATTACATAAATAATTTGGCTATTGACGACACGTTTGGTGCAGTGGCTAAGCGATTGGCTTCTGCGCTACGGGTCGTGGGTTCGATTCCCACATGGAACAATTTGTATGGCCTACAGGTGGTTGTTTCGGGTCTGGGCGTTTGTTTGTGCGATTTGTGTCAGTAAACGCACCCACGATACAAGAGAAATCTTAGTGTGAGGCAAAGTTATAAAAAAAAGAGTTCTTAAAAAATGTATATTTAGTAAGTTATGAGCGATTTATAATTCATACCAGTTCTTTCTCCAAAAAAAACATATTAACTTCACATCGCTCCGTGAAATGTCCATTTTTTTAATCTTGAAAAGCGTTTCCTTTTACTATGGGACCAAATGTAGGGAACAGCTGTTTTTTTTTCGCGATTTCAGATTTAGTCTCATAGTAAAAGTTGTTCATAATGATGAGTTCAATGACCCCTTAAGACGTTGTTAGACCCAATTTCACCATACAATGTTAGTTGTTAATGGTCTGTTAAGCTGTCAATGTCAATTTCAATGTATTGCTAATCAGTCTGTTAAAATGTTTAACAGGACATTAATAACTAACAGAGTATGGTGAAAATGGGTCTAAGACCCAATTTCACCATACAATGTTAGTTGTTAATGGTCTGTTAAGCTGTCAATGTCAATTTCAATGTATTGCTAATCAGTCTGTTAAAATATTTAACAGGACATTAATAACTAACAGAGTATGGTGAAAATGGGTCTAAGACCCAATTTCACCATACAATGTTAGTTGTTAATCTTCTGTTAAGCAGTCAATGTCAGTTTCAATGTACTTATTGCTAAACAGTCTGTTAAAATGTTTAACAGGACATTAATAACTAACAGAGTATGGTGAAATTGGGTCTTAGTTTTTTACCATTAACCCTGTACACTCACGGCCAGCGAAGGAAAATCTATTCTCGAGAAATGCAACCACTGATATATCATTATAATGTCGAATCCAATTTGACAAATGGTCTTACCACATAATGGCTACCTTGTTTGATGCGTCATGTCGTGCATTATTCAGTTGCGTGCGGTGGGCTATTGCCGCAGAAATCACTCTGCGTGCAATGTGGGAAATACATAATAGGTATATGTATTGTACATAATGTATGGTGGATTTACTTAGGTGTTTAAAATGCTTGTTCTCAGTGCTAAAAGAAGTCGATACGTAATAAGTCCGCAGATCTGGTTTAAGACTTTATTTTCTCAAAAAAAGAATACAATTCACTTATTATTGAGAAAACACGGTAAACTTAATAGTAAGTACTAAAATATGAGCATGCGGGCGGTACACTAATATAATATAAACTCATCTTCTAGATTAAAATCAACAATGTGGGTAACATGAAAAATAAGATGCAGTATTACGTATTGGTTTGCTGATAGCAACTCAATAGCAACTGATGATGTATAAAACATAAAGAAGTGCATGCAAATTAATTAATCACTAGATTGTTATGATTATAATAAAAACAATAAAAACAATTACAAAAAATAAATAAAAACATTGTTTTTTTAACGTTTTAGCAGAATAAAATCTACGAGTATTTTAAGTTACTGTTTAGGGTTACAATGGTTATTAATAATATATATAAGTCCGCAGATTTTGTGAATAAACGCATTTAATTTTTAGGTGCCTGTGTTTTTGCTGAAGTATTTTATATCGAATTTTATTGCGCCGAAAACGATTCGCAGACGTAATCTTTGCCGAAGCAATATTTACCTTTATTTGATTACGCCGAATGATTATTAGCCACTATAATTATTTGGCCAAAAAATCATTCAGTAATTTTGTTTTAGTCGAATACTTAATTGGCAATTGTTTAATTTGCCAAATAAGTATTCGCACATCATTATTTTCACACAGCGGAATGTAATGTTAATCCGACTCAGCGCACCCCGACTACACGTGGTCAGACTCTGTCCTACCCCTAGAGTGTTACAAAACATAATTAGGGATTTTAATCATTCGGCGTTATAATTATTAGAAAAGTGGCGAAAGGTTGTTGGCTAGATAAGAATCAGCTGATAATATTTCGATATTCTAACAAAGAACCATAATTTTTACTTTAATAAAAAGTTAAGTTATAACAATAATTTTGTTAATAGCGTCCGTCTTTTACAATGCAGTATACTCTGTTAAACGAAATGAGTCCTGACATAACGGTAATTTCGTAAATTGTAGCCGGAAGAAGACCGCTATCGAAAAAATGAAACGACATTATCATAAACCGTAAAATATGTAGCTATGTTATCCATGTTTTGTTCTTTTATAAACAAAATGTAAAAACCGACTTAAAAAAATAGTAAAGTAATTACCATAATGTAAAATTAACAGTTTCAGAAGTCGGTGGCTACTATTTGTTTCAGTGTAGAATTGCACCGACTTCTGAAACTGTTAATTTTATATTAAGTATGGTATTTATTTTATTCCTTTTAGTTTTTTTTTTTGTCGGTTTTTACTTTTTTTAAAGTTTATTTTTATTAAATACGTTTTAGTACCATAAATTAAACCGCCTCTGTACTAAAGGCGTTGTCTTACAACGGGTTGTACACATCATTACTATGGATAGTGCCATTATTAAAAAATATGCTTTTCATCCGTCTGGAATAATCCTGTAATAGATTCTTAAGACACCCTCTTATTTTAAATTGGTCTTATGAAACTCCCTTATGATTTAAATACACGCATAACAACTATCATATTTTACAAACTAACGATCAGGAGTTCTAAGGATGGGTTCCTTAAATGCCTCTAAAATCCAGTTAACAGTAGTTTAAGGTTTATTAAGATCCGTTTAAAATAACGATACTGTTATAAACGATAGTTATAGGAAACGATATCTTGGTCAAAATCGGTTATTCGATAGAAGTGTTTAAGTTTGGTTGAGATTTGCAATATCAATACATTATTATTCTAATAAAAAATTATAGCTTTCAGTTTAACCTGGGGGCCTACTCCCTAAGTCCGTCAACGAAGTTAGTCGCCCGTCCGAAAGTAGCCCGAAACGTAGGAGTGAACAAAACAAGTGTCTAGTTCAACTTTTCGGACGGCCAAAAACACATCGGTAGTAGGGACAACTGTCAAATCGTGTTGTCATTCATTCTTAGTTCGGGCCCCGAAATAATCATGTGTGCGTAGGTGATAGGGAGTAGGAAACGCTCGTAACTAACGCCGAAACCACGGACTTCGTGCTTAGGGAGTAGACCCCCAGATGCGGCTAAAACCAGTATTTTTCACGGAGCGACTGCCATCAGACCTCCGCAACCTAGTCACTGGGCAATGTCGATATCTTGAGGTTAGACCGATTGTCACACTTTCGGGGTTCTGATTACCCGTAACAACTGTCATACTATAGGTATTCGTATGACACCCGAGTGCGACGGCTTAACGTGCTCTACGAGACACGGAGGGGTCTCGATGTGTAACGAAATGTCGCCCATCCACAGACAGACCGTGGCAAGCGTAGCTTAACCTTGCAAATCGTATGATCCGCGCGTTTGTTAATTAGCCACGAGCCCCTTATGGCCTTCTGTCAGTATTCACCTTAATCCCAGAAGCCTCGTCCCCAATAGGAACATTTGTCGAGCGACATGTGTCCCCGGTGACATCGGGCGACGTGGGGCGATGTAGGGCGACATCGTCCGATGTCTCCGGGGACACATGTTGCTCGACAAATGTTTCTAGTGGGGACGAGGCTTCTATCACTACTCTTCATCGACTGTGCGACAAGGAACAGTTTCAACAATGTCGCGGCGATGTCGTCCGACGTCGCCCGACATCGCCCGATGTCACCGGGGACACATGTCGCTCGACAAATTAATGTTCCTAGTGGGGACGAGGCTTAATCCTTACTTCCTTACTAATATTATGAATGCGAAAGTAAGTTTGTTTGTTTGTTACCTTTTCACGCCTAAACCACTGAACCGATAATCCTGAAATTTTGCATATACGTTGTCAGGTGTACAAAAACGGACATACAGTACATTTAATCGCGCAAAAAAGTACTGTTCCCGAGGAAACCAACAATTACGATAATAGATAGCGCCACGTGCGTTTCAAATCATGATTGAATTATAGTATTATTAGTAGGTAGTGTGTTAAGAGTTGATTGTCAAATTCTAAATTAACGCGAGCGAAGAGGCGGGCAAAAGCTAGTAATATTATAAATGCGAAAGTAACTGTCTGTCTGTGACGCTTTCACACCTAAACCGCTTGTTATCGGTAGCGGGTAGCACTGGGCAATGTTGACGAAAGAAGGTAGTCGTCGATATGGATCAACGCACCCGAGGTTATAAAGGCGGTGGTCATTCGACGAAGCGGGAGCATTCCGTGTTGATCAGCTGAAGAAGTCTGACCTTTTATATCTGATTAGCTTGTCCTTATTTTATGATCTTGTAATAATTGTGTAAAGTAATATATTGTGATCTAGTTTATGTTACTAATACTAACCCAAATACAAGTACTCTCAGTGGTGGAGAGTCTATGTTGGTTTTATTTACTGTGTTTACCTTGCTCGCAATCCTGACATACCGATATCAGCTAAAACTGTAATGTCACCCCTAAAAAAATCACCCCTAAACGATTATGTTGTCGTTTTACACGCTGAACCGATTTTGATGAAACTTGATACAGAGATAGTCTGGAACCTGGAGAAGAACATAGGCTACTTTTATCCCAAAAACCGAAAAATATCTTTGCGATAAACAATATACAGGGCGTCCCACGACTTTGCCACATGGAGGGGAAGTACCTTAAATACTGTGGATAGAAAAATTTACTGAATGAAGACTTCATTTTTATTTTAAAAACAATACGAACTGCATTCAAAGAATTTTAAATAATCACCTGTCTGAACCGGGAACCGAACCCGGTAAACGTGAAAACAAAAAAAAACTGTAATTTTATTATACTAATCGAAAGGTTTGATCAGATACATTTATTTCTTCGAAATAACATAGCATCTAAAATAAAAGGAACACCATGAAATTTAACATTTAATTTAAAATTTTGTTCAGAATAAAGACTAGCATTCTCTTTAAGTCGTGCTTATAACAACCGACTTTACGTACTACTTTCTGCTTTATTACTATTTCAAAGTATTATTTCAAATATTCACTATGAAAAAATAAATAAATCAACGGTAAGCGAGATTATTAAAAGAGTTACAATTTGCATACACGGAAGAGACACATTTTGAGCATTTAATAAATTAAATTGTTTGTAAGTTGCACAGTTAAACGTGTCTTATTATTTCAATTAAATGTTAAATTTCATGGTGTTCCTTTTATTTTAGATGCTATGTTACTTAGAAGAAATAAATGTATCTGATCGAGCCTTTCGATTGGTACAATAAAATTACAGTTTTTTTTTGTTTTCACATTTACCGGGTTCGGTTCCCGGTTCAGACAGGTGATTATTTAAAATTCTTTGAATGCAGTTCGTATTGTTTTTAAAATAAAAATGAAGTCTTCATTCAGTAAATTTTTCTATCTACATTATTTAAGGTACTTCCCCTCCATGTGGCAAAGTCGTGGGACGCCCTGTATATCCACGCGGCCGAAGCTGCGGAAGATCTCTAGTTTGATATAAATAAAATGACCGCAAACATGCAACTTCATGCAAGTACCTATAGTGGTAATAATCCAATAACTAGATGTCGACTAGAGGACAGAAGGTCGCAGATTCAAATTCCAGTGGGTAGAACTATTTCGTTAATAAATAAAATATAATAATATTGTGGTAAGAGTTTTTAGTTCAAAGAATACTTTACTGAGTTCAAAGGGTTACAAGTTAAAAGGGTTCTAATTATAAATTGTGTTTGTTTGATAAACGATAAATTTTCATTCATATCTTATAGCTAAGAGCTGTGCAAATCACGGCCCAAGAGTAGAATGCGGCCCGCGTTTTTTATTTTTTTTTTATTTTTCTTATATTGGAAACTGATAATATTTAGTTTCTGCGGCCCGCCAAATCATGTGGCAACTTGTGTCAGCCCATAAACATCTCCGACCTGGACAACTCAATTATAGCTGGTACTAATTTTACGCGAAGCCGCGTGGCAACCGCCGCCTGATCTCCGCAACTCCAAAAGAAAACCATTCGTACACAATTTATCAAAATGAAATAAATAAAAATCTCTCAGAAACTAACTTGCAATTATTAGAAATCGTACGAGTTACCTACACCTACCACAACATTATTTCTATACAACGGAATGTAATGTTAATCCGACTCAGCGCACCCCGACTACACGTGGTCAGACTCTGTCCTACCCCTCGAGTGTTATTTAAAAGCGTGGAGCCAGAAACTCGCGAAGGAGATCTTGAGTGGAACGAGTGCACGAGGCCGAAGCGCAGCGAGTGAGGGGAGGTGGCGAGCGAAGCGAGTCGGTGACCTGCCGAGCGTAGCGCTGGTCGAGTGTGCGACCGAAGCGAAGGGGCGACAAAGCGAGTCTTCTGGCTGAACAAACCCAGAAACACATGCATGCTCGCTTGCTTTCTTGCTTGCATGATGGGAAAATGAGCCATCTAACAAGTGTAAAGTGGCCAATAATACAGTTGACTAATGAAACAGTGGCCAGCAGACTAGTCGGCGTAACAAAAAGTTACAAAACACAATTAGGAGCTTTAATCATTCGGCGTTTTAATTATTCGGCGAAATTAAAAGTGGTGAAAGGTGGTCGGCCAGATAAGAATCTGCTATACCAACAGAAAACCGTTTGAGAGCATTACGCACCTGTCCTTTTAGAAGAACATCACCAATAACATCAATGTATGTCTTTCTAGGGCGTCCTCTACTGGCGTTTCCACTGATATCCACCTTAATTCCTTTTGATAACCGCCGTTTACTCATTCTTTCAACACGACCATACCACCTAACACCATAACGCACGCACGATCGAAGTCAGTCCCTCCTAAATGGAATCCAAGCATTTAACGGCAGACTATCACTGCTTGTTACATAATATCAATATAATTAAACCCTCACACAATAAACAATTACATTGCCGTCATAAAACAAAAACAATACATTGTCCACAATACAGCTAAAATGTCACCCTGTGATTGGACAGAAATCGTAAACACTTAACGACGCTGACCCGCTATAACTATCGGTTCCACAGTTAACAGGGCTTAACTGTAGTTTAACTGCCTCACAGTTAACCCTTATTGGTGGACTGATACAATGTTATCGTTGTAGGATTAAGATGGTGATCTCTATTGATACAAGTTACTGTTGCTAGTTGGGCTTTATGATGTAGAAGTTAACAAATAAAGTTCGTTTATGGAGGTTTAGTTAGTTGAAGCTTTATATTAATAAAGTTGTAAAGTGATCGGGTAGAAGCTACCTAAAATAAAAATAGTTGCTTTACGTTAGAATAACTACTAAATGTAGTGCAGGCCTCGCGAAAAGACATGAGTTTTACGGTTGAATACTTGCCTAACGTGTCCATACGTCCCGCTTTGAGCGGGACAGTCCCGCTTTTGACCTATGTGTCCCGCTATCCCCAAAAACACGTAAATATCCCGCTTTGAAAAAAGGCATTCCGTGGAAATGAATTCAGTATAAAACGGGCGCGTATTTAATTTTGTTGATTCGGGAAACATTTTGCTAACCAAGTAACATCAACAAGTCATGCTAATGTTATCACATAAACAC
The DNA here is from genome assembly GCA_905220435.1 of Amphipyra tragopoginis. Classification (NCBI taxonomy): domain Eukaryota; kingdom Metazoa; phylum Arthropoda; class Insecta; order Lepidoptera; family Noctuidae; genus Amphipyra; species Amphipyra tragopoginis. The sequence goes on along the minus strand of HG991999.1, from coordinate 5,578,065 downwards.
ATTCACTGTACAAACTAAAGCTGATAATTATTTTAAAGCAAATTGCTCTTCTGTAAAATATCGGACCAGCCCACGAGACGAACAGCACAAGAATAGTTCTTTTTTTTGTAAATATTCATAATAAACATGTGTTTTATTCTTAAACAAAAATATTATTGCAGGCGTCCCAGCTCTGAGGGAAAAACAAAATGGTCACGTTATACTTGCCATCTTATTTTTTTATTTGTATCTCTTTGGAATTCACGGCTCATCTTCCGTGCGGAAGATGTCCGGTCCTTTGGGAGGCATACACGGGGACACAGCTCCAACGCGCAGAGGCCCCTTTGAGAACTTTAATCTTTTTTATTTTATTATTAGACTTCTTCGCGTTAGACCCTAGTCGCATTTGATGGTAAGTGCAGACAGGGTCTAACATGGAACACACGAATCCAAGTAACAGAGATATGGAGGGATTCCTCTATACCCTCTGGCTCTCTCATACATACGACGGAACACAGTAAACTGCTTGGCGCCGGACTTTAGTGTTAGGGTGTTAGCTGGGTGGATCGTATAGATCCTACCACAAAGCGTGCTAGGTTTTGTTGAATCTTATAACATCTTTCTATTCCTAGCGTGCGGTGAGGAAGTTTTATATTCTAGACCGTCCCCACACGGAGGTTAGGTAGTGGGACGTACAGAAAGGTTCGAGTTCAGCGCTTTATGTTGCGATTGTGCTTGAAAACTTGCCCGCCATGCTGCAGGGCTCGATTTCGATCCGGGCCCGCATTTCTGACTTCTTGAATTCATGTGCGGATCAGAATTTGATTATCACTTGCGTTAACGGTAACGGAAAACCTGGTGAGGACATTTGCACACCTGAGAGGTCTCCATGAAGTTTTCGATGGTGTGGGTAGTCTGCCAACTCGCACAAGGCCAGCCTGGCATAGTTAAGGCCTATTTACACGAGGATAGTTTCTCGAAGCGAGACTCGTTCTGTCGTTGTCTTTTTCTACGTACTTGTTCACGTTAACTCGCGGGCGCGGTGGCGGGCGCGGTCGCGAAATATCAAACATATGGCACAATATGCAAGTGTTCACGCACAAAACGCAGGTGCGGGCTATGTAGCGGGCGAACTCGCGACGGGAGCGTGCGGCGCGCTCGCGATAGTATCAAACGTGTGAGGTTGTTTGCGAATGTTCACGTCGAACTATCGGCGGAGCGCGCGATTCACTCGCGTCGTCAGGTAAGGTCAAACCGTTTGAACTTATCGCAGGAAACGACAGCACGTTTTTCATCATGTCCTTTAGTACAGAAGAATTTAACAGTGCTATTCAGGCAAGAACTCCAATTTGGCAAAGCAAACATCGTTACTATTGAACAGAAACGTTCTTATGGAAAGAAATTGCTGAATTATTTCCTGATATGGAGGGTAAATAAAAAGTAGGTATTCATATTTACAGATATTTTAAACTGCTTTACTTTTGTAACTACAGTAGAAGGCATGAAATCCCATTTCAGGAATGAATTTTCGATTAAAAATACAGGATCGTCGTCCATGTTTACAACCTCTGATAACACGTCACACTCGCGCAAACGCCTGGCGGGTAATATGTGAACACGAACTCGCCAAGTCCACCGCGCCCGCCACCGCGCTCGCAGCCGCGAGTTGTACGTGAACAAGCACTAAGATGAAAATAGAGATAGCATGAGACTCGCTTCGAGAAACTATCTCCGTGTAAATGAGCCTTTAGGCCTGAGCCCTTCTCATTCCAAGAAGAGACCAGTGCCCAACAGCTACTAGCTAGCTATCAATTACAGAACAGATACAAAATACTCGAGAGCAATGAATCCGGGTAACCAACGTAAACCGTGATATCTCGAAAATTAAGAATGCTAGCTTATTTAAATAAAAAATAATTTATAGATTATTTAAGAAATTTTATTAATTATATTTGAATAAGATGATAGCTTATAGAGAGAGATATTGAGGTTTATGTTGGTGACCCGGATTCATTGCCCCTAAGATTAGATACCTAACTAATACCACAGTATACCTGCTTACTAGATAGAGTGGGTCAACGCCCATACATTTGACAGGTCATAAGAAATGTCAAAATTATGTAGGGGCGGAGGTTATGTCCCAAGTTTGCAGTATGGCTACTCGGGACATAACCTCCGCTCCTTCACCCCGCAACCCGCCGCACGATTGCTCTGCGACAATGTTCTACGTTGACCGACTGTAAGGAGTAAGATATAGGTAGACTGTGCTAATACAATAGCGAAAAGCGCGCACGTAGTAGATATTGCTATCTAATTAACGAAATTTTAAGTATTTTTTCATTGAATGTGTTCTATTACCGATACCTCGTAACCCTGTTAAGTTTCACCAGTTAATTTAAAGTAACCCTATAGATAAATGTGCAGGTATATACACGCCGTAATGGAGAACTCTGAAGCTGAAATGTATGGCGTACTGATGCTATAATCAAACTACGCTTAGGAACTTTGTTGTGTATAATATGTTAAACAAAGTCTTAGACATCGAAGCCATCTAAGACTTAGACGCGGGAACTTTGCCGGTGGCTTTATTTGTAAGTTACAGCGACTAAATAATACTGAACGAGAATTAATTTTACGGACTATTTTGTTGATAATTTAAGTTTTTCTTTTCAAGCGTCAAATCACTAGTAGGTATAGGTACCTACTACGGGGTGTAAACGAATTTGTGTAATTCCTTCAAACCACATGATCTAACTGGTGTAGATTGGCCCTGCACGGGATTTAGATTGATTAAAAAAAAAAAAGTATTCTTTGTTTTTCATGCGGTTGGGGTAAGTGGTCATATCTAAACCACCTATTACGGATTCAGTAAAAAAACACTAAACATTTTTTTGCTAAAAAAATCTTTTATGGGAGTGAACATTTCGATGCCACTCATAAATAAATTGAAGCACGGCGACACGGCTGTAGCGCACGACTAACGCGATATCGCTCTTTGCAGTCAGTTAACTGGGGGCTCTAAAATGACTCAGAAGTAGAAAAGCAAGATTTCATTTTGATCTTTTCTTTAGTTGATTTTCAAAAATACCCATTTAGGGTTAATCTGTGTCACCAGTAGATCACGCGGTTTGAAGGAATTACACGAATTCGTTTACACCCTGTATACATAACATCACGCCTGTATTCTCCGTAGGGTTAGGCAGAGGTGTATAGTTATAGTACCCCTTTTATTTTTAAGTCCCATGTAATAGGTGGCGAGCCTATTGCCATTCACCAGGCACAAATCCAGGCTCCGGGCTGCTACTGAGAAATTCTACGAAAAAAATCAGCTCTTCCCTAGATTTTGACGAGTTATGCGAACATAAATGTAGGGAACAGCTGTTTTTTTTAGCGATTTCCGATTTGGTCCCATAGTAAATGTTGTTCATAATGAATGTGCAGTAACCCCTTAAGAGGTTGTGCGTATTTTATGTTACACCTTGTATATGTTATTAAATAATACTAGTATTCAGTGTTGAATAAAAAACAATTACATTCATAAAACACTTTTGGAACTTTGTACAATCATCATTTAGTTTTGATGTTGATTGTACACATTTAGCCGACGAAAGTCAACGAACGTTCTTCATTTGTTAAATTTTACCAAACTTTGTATAAAATTAATCTGGTTTCATTCGGTTTTCAGCGGTATCGAGCCCCATTCGTTGATGGAGTGATGTTATGTTTTGCTACCCTTAAACCATTTCAAGATGCGAGTTATTAACGTAAGGATACAATCAAAATAAACCTTTGAACCAGACACGACAGGACTTTGAACAGTCTCTATAACTATTGTGAACTATCTTGTAGATACGGCTACATATCAAGTTATACATTCCCAGTATAAACTGACCTCTCATTGTATACAAAGCCTATACAATGCGAGATCAGATTATACTGGATAAGTAGCGTACAGTCCCCAACTACATCAGGGATACGGAAAGTAAAGGAAACGTTCTTCGCTACCGTAGTTCCTGGAACACGGTTTTCTTTGTACAGGTCAGTGAAATACTAGTGTTCGGATACCTACGTTATTCATCTGTAGTCAAGGTGGAATCAAATACTGGGTGTAAGGTACGGTGTTACAAAAAGTGAAACAGCGAATTCTGGACATTATTTTGAATTAAAAATAAGTGGTTGTTTCGAAATTTTCAATAGTTTCTCCAACGTCTTAAACCAAAACTACTATTAGGACAAATAGGATTTTACAAAAAAGAAAAAAAAAAAATTAGTACAAAAATCTGAAATCTTCTGGAATATACCGGGTGTAAGGGACGTTATACCAAAACTGAACCAGTGAATTCAGCCCATTATTCTGATTTGAAAATAAGTGAAAACTTTTATCGATTTTTTCCGAATTTTCTAATTTGCCTATATTTTATCGTATTTCAATTAATGTTTTGGAAGATAAATAATTTCGTGTATAAGACAGGTTACCAAAAATTGACACAGTGAATTCCGCTCATTATTTTGAATTGTAAATCCGTGGAAAATATCTTCCGAATTTTTCGATTAATAAAAAATAAAACATTTTGTTTTAGTAACATGATATGGGTCCTAAAACAATAAGCTATTTTCCACCAGAGAAATGTAAAATTTGTGAGAAGAATAATCAAAAAAGTCGGAAAATTTCGAGCAAACCACTTATTCAGAATAATAGGCTGAATTTATTGTTTCAGTTTTCCGTACACCGTCCTTACACTTGGTATACATCATTATTCTGCGACGACGTTAGTTCCAGTTGGGTCACTGGGTCCGATATGTTTTAAGAACTTCAAAACAGTAGCTAACTACATAGTATGTGACTTCTGTAAAACTCTCTTTATTTACAAATTAGTGAAAATATTAAAAGTAGAAAAAAAAACGCATGCACGCAACGCACACTGCATTAAGGGTCGCAGGTTAAATTCCCGCACAGTACAAAAAAATTATGCCCTAGTTGTTCGCGCCGTATTGTTCGCAGTAAAATTTATAGTTGCTACCTCCATGGGCACATGTACGAATCATTGAGCTAGGCCGATGACTTCGCCTTTAAGTGCCCAGGAAGAAGAAAACAACGCTCTCATCATCTGCCTAGCCTTTTCCCAACTATGTTGGGGTCGGCTTCCAGTCGAACCGGATGCAGCTGAATATCAGTATTTTACATGGAGCGACTGCCTATCAGACCTCCACAACCCAGTAACTGGGTAATACGATACTCTTGGTAAGACTGGTTGTCAGACTATCTGGCTTCTGACCAACAGTAACGACTGTCAAAGATCTACAAATGACAGCCGGGACCAACAGTTTTACGTGCTTTCCGAGGCACGGAGGAAACTCGTTATGGTAAATGGTCACCCATCCACAGACCAACCTCGGCAAGCGTGGCTTAACCCGGAAGATCGGTCTATGCGGCTGTAATTATTTGGCCACGAGCTCCTCAAAAAAACAACGCTCTCTTTTCAAATAATTTAAATTGGGTGCTAATTAAACAGACTTCTTTTTAATAGCATTATTCGCCTCTAAAAATCTACATTGGCTTCTAAATTACTAAGTCAGCCACAATTAACGAGCGTCTGAATGATACTATCTTAGCCACTAGTTATCTTCTATATAAGCCACTGTTCGTCACCCACTTTCATTTTCACAATAAAAACAAATGAAAAACAAAAAGAGTCGACGGAGCCCCGCTGCGCGCAGCTCCTATTTCTGTCTGCAGGGTTTAAAGTAACCTAACACGAAGAGGATGACGGGGGCTTCGTTCGCTCGCTTTGCTCGCTCACTCTACCCCCCGTCATCCCCTTCGAACCTAACCTATCCGTGTCGGGGTGCCCAAAAATTTAGTTGGCGTTATAAAAAAGTTGAATTAGTTTATTAGAGGTTATCTCATTTTCCCGTTGCTTAGTTATAAAATGAGAAGTTTGGTCACGTGGCCAAAAATAAATTTGTGGTTTGATTTATTATTTCTCATTTAAATTCAGCTGTCACTAGAACTTTTCTCCGCTTTATGTCTGCTTGACGCGCTGTCAGCTCTCCATCATTTTTTCTTATATAATCCGCTACTGAGTCTCAGAATTACCAGGGATTCAGGTATTACCGCTCGCAAGTGCAAACCTACATCGGGAGGCGCGCCTTTTCCGTCGCGTAATTCGCTGTGGTCGTGTAAAGATCTTTCAGTGCAAAGACTTTTCGCCACCAAGAAAAGCTGCCGTCTGCAGCATATAAAGGCGTTGCGAGTTGGCTGGTTTGCTGGTAAGTGCATGTGCTTGCTAAGGCTTCTATAGCATTTACTGCGAACACGGCCCTTTTCCTTCGCATCCGCTCCGTACTTCGCCGCATCATATATTTCCGTCCGCTTGCTCCACCACTAGTTGTTCTGGGTCTGGGTTTTTGTGCATGTGAGTGTAAACGCAACCACGAAACAATACACGCCCCGAGTTGGGCAAAGATATAGACGTAAAAAATATCCATGAAATTGTTTTTGCATTAGTTACCCAATTAGACCAGTGAAACCTGGCTGGAAAGTTATTTGCCATAAACAGTTATCTAGCAAACACAAATGTTCCCATAAATACATTTTTTTCTCTGGCTACACGAGGGGGTTGTTGATTTCATCGGGGTAGGTATATAAATTATATTAAAATACACGTCCTTTTGTTTTCAAGCGTTTTCCAAATCCGGAACGAAGCGTATATCGCTAAATTCAATTAAGTCGCTTACTCTGGCCCAAGTTATAAGAGGACAGCGAAAACTAATGTTAGTTTTATACTCCTTCGTAAATTGGTAGCTTTATACCGTTTAGAATTTTGTTGTCACTTGCGTTAACGGTAAGGGAAAAGCATGGAGAAGAAGCCTGCTCACCTGGGAAGGTTCCATAAAGTTGTGGATAACGTGAGTAGTTTTTTTTATTCTTTGACTAAGTCATTTTTACCCGACTGCGTGACAGCAAGTTATGTTTTTCATGCGTATCTATGTATCTTTTTATGTATGTGGCATTTTTTATACCTTCGAAGCATCCAAACGTTTGGGTGGATTTTAATAAATGAGATGTTTAGGGATTTGTCTATGCCGTGCGATACTTATAGGCTAAGTTTTATTTTTATAAAATCAAAATGGTGGTCGTGAATTACGAAACAGAGGGAAAAACAAAAAAAAAATGTCGCCTTACATATTGTGTGGGGTATCGCTGAATAGGTCTTTTAAAAATCAATATGATGTTTTCTTGATCATTTTACAGCCATAAGCTCTGTTTAAGAATTACACAACCTGAAAGTTGTGCAGGACCTACTTTGGGACTAGAGCGAGTAATGGTATATTAAATAAGGCGTCTATAGACAGATTTGTTTAGGCCTCGTTACAACGGTAGGTACTTATAAATAGGTACAAAACCTTGATAAAATATAACGAAAAAAAGTCAATAAAAAAAAGTAAATTAAAAAATCTAAAAACCCGACTGCATAGAAAGCAAACAATAAAAATAAGAACTGAAAAGGTGTATTGTAAACTAGACGTACTTCTAATCATAACATTCATGACATAACGTTTTTACGTAGGTTTTCAAAGAATCATGCTATCAAATCATAACATGCAGTCGGAGGCTACGTATGTTTTTGGTCAGTGAGTTTGCGAATTACATAAATTGTAGATAGCCTCCGACTGCATGTTAAGAATGTTATGATTAGAAGTACGTTTTGCTTACATCTTTTCAGTTCTTATTTTTAGAGTTTGCTTTTAATGCAGTCATGTTTTTAGATTTTTTTCTTTACCCCTCCGGTTCTCACATACAAACGACTGTGTACTGTGGACTTTATGAGAGGGTGGTAGCTAGCCAGGCGGACCGTATAGATCCTACCACCAAGCATGTTGGGTTTTGTTGAATCTTACAACATGGGACTAGCTTCTGCGCTACAGATCGCGGGTTTCATTCCCGCACTGGACAAGTATGGCCTAGCAATTTTTTTTCTGATCTGGTTGTTTGTAGAAGCAGGAGTATTTCTAGTGATGGAATTAAGATGGCATGAACGTTTTTTTTTTAAATCAAAAACAAAAAGTACCCGTTATTAGACTATTTAGCTTCTAACTACAAATTACAAGTATTAATTACATTAGATTTTGGTATTTCTCTTTGGAAATTAAAGGAGAGGCTTTTATCTAGCAGTGGTATGTTACAGGCTAAGCGCAGGCCAAATTGTGTGGCACTTTCAGAGTCAAAACAGACCCATCAATCTCTCCCGCTTACACCTTCTACCATACCCCCATAGGCGCCTCTAGCGTGCCCTCGAAACATAAATCGAACCCCGTTAAATCAGGCCTGGCCAATTCTCACGGGGCTTCTCTTTAAAATTTACTTAACGAACAATAAGGCGTTTTATATAATTTCAAATTAATTGTACCCTCTATTATGCTCTGCCTTTGAATTTGTCTTTTGAACAAGTTAATGAAACTGTTTTAAGATTTTGTCTGAGGATTTAATTAAAGTTCTGGGTGTGATAGGTTGGTACTTTTTTTGTGTGGGATGGAGCAAGAATATAAAACTTCCTCACCATACATACATACATACAGGTAGTACATACATAAGCAGACCATTAGGGCGTATACATAAAAGAAGCAAGTAACCTGCGCCGACCTACCAGCGCTTATCGGTACTGGTCCGTGCAGGTAACCGCTACATAAAGGAAGCGGGTAGAAGCAGGGGCTGACATTATTTTATAAACAAAAATACGCCTTGTTCCAATTACAAATACAGCAACAAATGACGGCTTAAGCTGGCTTCCCACGGTGCGTGGTAGCGCGCATCGGCTGTGCGTGGTATCATCCGTAAAATCACGCACCGGGGGAAGCCACATTATGAGGGAGTGAGATGTGGATACGGCGCACCGCTCCGCACGCGTCCACGTTACCACGGACGAGTCTCTTCCCATTGTGCGTGCGTGTGAGCTCGTGCGTCGCGGTGCGCGCTATCACGCACCGTGGGAAGCCGGTATTTCCAGCGCTGATCGGAGCAGGTCGGAGCTTGTCGGCGCAGTTCGTAGCTTGTCGGCACTCGTTCGCCACACAGTATAGAGACTACGAGTATCTGCACTGACTAACTGCGCGGACCAGCACCGACAAGCGTTGACAGATCGGCGCCGGCATCCCGCTTTCTTCGTGTATATGCACTTACTGTCCCACTGCTGGGCACGGGCCTCTTCTCAGAATGAGAAGGTTTTAGGCCTTAGTCCACCACGCTGGCCTGGTGCGGGTTGGCAGAATACACACACTATCGAAAACTTTATGGAGCCCCCTCAGGTGTGCACGATTCCTCACGATGTTTTCCTTCACCGTTAAAGGTGTTTTTCCACCAGGGATGTGCTTTGCAAAGTTGCTATGGATGCGTTTGATATCCACCAATCATATGGTGGAAACTGTTTCAACTAAGCTACGTTTTTATATAGAAGGATGCGTGCTCTGGATGCTTGCTACGGATGCGAGCTATGGATGCGTGTTATGGATGGTCGCGAGTAGTGTAGCCAAGTGCAGAGCACCACACCGCCACTCCCCGTGCCTTCCCTATTGTCGATACGTGTCGCATAGCTCGAGCTGCGTATCTTCCTCACACAGCTACATTGCGGCGGCGCATTTTCATAGCACATCTTACTCACTCCGCTACATAGCTTAGCATCAGACGAAACGGTCACATAGTTTCGTATTCAGCTTTTAAATTCTCGCTGCATAGCATATCTCTGGTGGAAAGGCATTAACGCAAGTAATAATCAAATCTGATGCGCACATGAATTCGAAAAGTCAGAAGTGTGGGCTGGGTTCGAACTAGGACCTATACAGGAGCATGGATGGCAACAATTCAACTGCTAGGCTATCACTGCTTTTCTTTTACTTTCTCCCCGCTAGGAATAGACGCGTGTTGTAATATTCAACAAAATTCAGCACGCTTGGTGTAGAATCTACAAGGTTAGTCGGAAAGGGGGTACTAACCCGAAAAGGTGTTAAAGTACCCATAATAATGAATAACTTTTGTTCTACAACTTTCCCCAAAAGTCTAATAGTTTAAGAGAAATAGATGATCAAAGATTTAAAAAAATACGCCAAAGTCTATCTATCCTCAGCTATGATCAACTGTGTTTACATTTCAGACCATATTTGGGGTCGCGGATTAGGAGCTCCATTTTCTGAATTCGTAACTAAAGTAAGGATAATTTGATATTTTTATGGAAATAAAAAATATCGAATTTTGAATTTTTAACACTTGCTTTAAAACAGTCATCAGGGATACTGGATTAGTTCCCTTTCAGACTAACTTTGTATACGGCCCGACAGGCTAGCTAGCCTACCTAGCTAGGTACACTCTGACCAAACAGTTTAGCGTGTTCCGTCGTGTATATGTGAGAGCCAGAAAGGTATACTAGACTCCCCGTCTTTGCTTCTTGGATTCGTGTGCCATCTTTGACCTAGGTGAGCCTAGGGAAACGCGAAAAAGAAAAAAAGAAAAATAGGATTAGATTCTTTCTTAATTCCAAGGTGGCATTGTGATGATGTCATCAAAGCATTCTTGGCTTCCTATGGTGATGGTAGAAGGCTTCAATGTAATGTATAACTGGGACAAAGTGTCTTTTAATTGTCCTCCTAACCTTTTCCTAACTATGTTGTAGTCCAGTCTAACCAGATGCGGTTGAATACCAGTATTTTACACGGAGCGACTGAAATCAGACCTTCGCAACCTATGCCCGCGTTACGGAATCCAGAATTTCGGGCTTCTGACTACCCGTAATGACTGTCATGGGTATTCGTATGACACCCGTGACCGACAGTGTAACGTACTCTCCGAAGCACGGAGGGGTCTCAAGGTGCACCGAACGGTCACCCATCTACCGACTAACCGCGGTAAGCGCAGCTTAACCTCGCAAATCCTCGCGTTTCCGTCTTTTAATGCAAAATAAAAACACCACGTTACACTCATAAATTAAAGTATTTAAACCATAATAAAAATATTATTCTACCCAACAAATCGTCGTAACAGAATATAAATACAACCCAACACCCCGGGGCTTCGCCACCTAATAAATTACTACAGTAAATAGAAAAATAAAGGTCCCGCCACACTGGATGAGCAATAAACACGTAGATTCTACAGTAATGCGAAATAATGTTGTTATAATAGGCGCAAACAATGATTTATGTGCACTCGCCCACGTAAAAAGCGGTCGACGGTGTTACAAATTACCCCTAATCGGTTTGTTTACCTGGGAGGTAGTGTAGATACGACTTCATGCAGGACTTCATTAAGACCGTTTTATTGAAGTTGGAAGAAGTACAAGTGTGGGGACAATGGATTATTGTGAATCGTTAGTTTAGGACACGTACAGAAAGGCCAATTTATCTTGATTTCCCTGAACATAGATAGATCTTTAACCGCTAAGTTTTATGATAGATTTTCCTAATGTGACCGCGTGGATGTGTACCTACAGACGCCAATACATCAAGCTAGAAACTGTAAAATTTTCCCAATCAACCTTGAACCTAACGTTTTTGCGATAAAGATGAAAATCTATTAAAGAAATTTGACAGATTGTAGTACCTTTATGTGTGTGTCTTGGTAGTATTGGCAACATTCAAAAAAGCGCATATCTACAGTAACACTATTCCTTCAAACCACGTGATCTACTGGTGACACAGATTAACACTAAAGGGGAATTTTTGAAAATCAAAATGTGTGAAAAAAAAAATGTGTGAAAGACCTATCCAACAACACCCCACACGATGGGGTAAACCAGAAAAAAAAACATCCCCACTTTAAATGAACAGGAGGCACCCTCAAAAAATATATTTTTCATGATTTTATTTTACCACTTTGTCGGCGTAATTTATATGTATAACTGTGCCAAGCTTTCTAGTACTAAGAGTCTCTGAGCTAAGCTGCGGACGGACGGACGGACATGGCGAAACTATAAGAGTTCCTTGTTGACTACGGAACTCTAAAAATGGGGATTTTACGGTATCAATTCTCAAAGGTACTCAACTAGTATTGCACTTGAAAGAAACCCCTTATACCATGTGCAGTGCATAAGCTTTCTACCTTTTCGAATTAAGTTTGGTACTCTTCAACAAAGGAGATGTTTGATTTTGGGCCACAGTATATAGGAAAATAGGAAAAAAATAGGGGATTTCTATAAAAATACAAATAAATTAATTTGAAGAAGAGTAACGTAAACCCACCGAATACCGACCTCTTTTTGTTTTATTCAGACATAGCGACTGATAAGGGAAACTCTGGTGCTGTAGGTCTCGTATTAAAGTAAAATTCATATATTTATTAAATCTAGCAAGGAATATAAAATTCACATTTAATTCGTTTTGATATGAAGTAAAAAGTGACAAGTAGTTTCAAATCTGCTGCCCGCCTTAATTCCGTCCGGGAAATAACTGTCAGCCGTAATCCGACCACTGACATACCTAATACCGTCCACCAAATTTGCCCTTTGCAAACTTGCTGAAACCAGGGTCTCACTTCTCGATCTCGATACCCTTAACAGCTCACAGTGGTATTGCCCCCTTTTGCCTGTTTGCCCAGCTAGCGAGTTAGTGGGCCACCGTCTGCCAAACCAAATTTCCACCAGAAAAAGAAGTTGGACTTGTCCATTAAACACCCGTATCAATAGACCAATAATTTAAGGTTCTATATTTTGCAATACACATTATTGTGCTTGTCTTACATCCCCCGGGGACAGTCCTTGACTGCACTCTCATAGAGCACCAGTGGGCAGTCCCCGGTTGATGCCCCATTCCATTTTAGATTAAAGTAAAAAACGGTGTGTGTACTTATGTATGCGCGGTAGAAGTTCACTTCGACTTTCTACCAGAGCGCTTATTGTTAGTGGCACCCCCATTTTTCGTACTCTTTTTTGCAGAGCTTTAGACACCTTGTGGTCTATGTAAACAACTAACTTCATGGTGTCATATAGAAAAGAGGTTTTTTATATAGTACAGAAACGTTACATTAATTAAGATCAAAGCCCCACAAAACCATTTCCACGGTTTGTCTGTAAGAACTGAATATAAATAAATAAATAAGAATCAACGTTTAAATCTTTTTCGTGACGGTGTGCGCGCGCTGCTCCCTTAGAGCTTATACCGCTGGTCCCAATTTTACTCGCAATCTCAACCTCGCCAAAAAATGTTAAACTACTGAAGTTTTAATAAATGATTTACCTTTTTTTTGACTACTTTAACCGGTTGCGTACTGCCCGTCGTCCCAGGACGACACTTAATTGTCTTATCTATTGTGTCTATAATTACGGTGATTGAGAGTTTAATCTAGTTGTAACAAATGCGTTTATTATAACAAAACTCTTATTTACATGGGTTATTCGGGTGCACATGCTAAAAAATTGGTCGAGATCGGAAAACAAGATGACGGCTGTACAAAATACTGATTATTCGTCACGGGACTCACGGGTGTCAATTCCATGGTTTTCGGGCCTGCTGATGCCGAAAATGTGGCCAAAACCAAAATCCAAAATGGCGGCTATAAAAATTGAAAATTATTCATCATGGGTGTCAATTCCATGGGTTTCGAGGCTGCTGATGCCAAAAATGTGGAAAAACCCAGAGTCCAAGATGGCAGCCATGAAAATTTAAAAGTTAGTCGTCATGGTGTTAATTCCATGGCATTCGGGTGTGCTGATGAAGAAAACGAGGACAACTTCAAAATCCAAGATGGTCGCCATAAAAATTTGGAAATGATTCGCCATGGGTGACAATTCCATAATTTTCGGCGGTGCTGATGCCGTGGGTGAGTTAAAATTCAAAAAGTTATTTTCATGAGTATAGTTTTTTTTATGGTTTCTTGTCTATGGTTTTTGGGTATGACAATTCTGGAAATGAGGTCAGTATTCAAATACAACATGACTGTCACAGAAAAAATCTGTCTACTCCACAATGTATTAATGTAAGCCCTTCGAGTAGTTTTGTTTTATCAATGGTTTCGGCTCGTTTGATTTGTCTCGATGGGCACTCTTTTCCTACTTGATTGATATCCAAGGTCAGATAAAGGAGCCGAAAGGTGGTAACATAAAGTCTACAATGTAGTCATATGAACTTTGAGTTTCAGCTAAAAAGTTTAAGCTCTTCGAAATGAGTACAAATCACGATAAGCTTTGAGGGTGGACGGTATTATGAAATGATGTAAAACGGTTACCTAACAACCGACCGCTTTTCAACTACTTCAATTATTGAAAAGTTTAATATTTTTAGAGAAATAAACAATGTCGATAGATGGTAAACATGTTTTAGAAATAAATTACATTAGAATAAAACCAATAACAAGTACAGTTAATTGAAAATCATGTAAGTATTATACTGGTTTTCTCCATAAACGACGGTGCTAATAATGAATTTTCATGAAATTAAAATACAGTTATCGAAATAAATAAACAATTTATAGTAGGTCGTATTTCGGTCACAAGATTCTTTATCAAACAGGCAAATATTAAAAAATATTTCTAGGTTTGATTTATTATAACTCAAATATAATTTTATCAGTTAAAGTGAACACGGTAATTGCCCCTTTACCGACCTCCGGTCGGTATTCGATCAGTACTGTAGTGTTACTAGCTATAATACCGTCCACTTTATTTTCATAAGTTTTGCATACTAATTATAAACTAAATCACCTATTTGTAACTCAAGTCTATCAATTATACTATACCACAAAAACATTATACTTACTAAATTCAGTTTAAATCTTTACAGAACTCTCTAATTGTCTCATGTCTGGTTTTGACGTTTTGACTATTAAAAACACGCATAATGCACCATTTCGTTATGAATTGTAATATTATCGCGAAACAAAACAAATATCTATAAAATCTCTTTTAGTGGTAAACAAAGTTAAAAGTGTAGTTTCAAATTCCAATAAGACCTAGCTTAATAATACACTGTATTAATAAAAAAATGCAGTAACAATTAGTGGTCGGATTATGGTGGGCGGACCAATTTGGGTAGGTTTACGTTACTCTTGTACTGGAATTATGATTTGGGGACGTTTTTTAATATTTTAACCCTTTTTTTCTGGTAGCCATGACAGTTGTGTTTGACATTGACATGAGTTTGACAACTTTGACAGACCTAAGTTTTGTGATGAGTTCTATTTTTAACCGACTTAAAAAGAAGGAGGTTCTCAATTCGTCTGAATGTTGTTTTATTATAATTATAACGAAATCCAAGTATTTTCGTCTATAAACAACGTAGATAGGTTATGGAAGTACACAAGAAATAAACACTATGTGATCATTGACGTGTCAACAGTTGTCAAAATGACATTTCACATAATTTCGATCCACCACATTTTTATGTGTTGTGTTGCTCTCCTTGACACATATCTTGAATGTACAATTAAACGAAGTGAAAATATAGAAAATTAACATTAAACTTTAGTTACTTTATTGTATAGCTATATTTACATACAGTGTACATGGTGCTAGCCCAGTCTCCATACATTTCTGAAACATCTTCTTTATAATTTACACCATTCAATAAAATATTTCTTACAACACCAAAAGACATTTCACCGTTACAAACCCAAAAAAACTACAGCCTCTACACAAAAACTTAAGAGCACCCTTTACAGCGCAGTCTCTATCAGGTTATCTAGTAACACATTTTACCACAAATTCCATTTGTCGCGTCAAACTGACAGACAATTTAGCGCGAGCCCACCATGCTCCTCATTGCGTATGCGCTACACTTAAGTAAAAGACACCCTTAGCTTATGTCACGTTACTAGGAGAACATTCGCTTTGACTAATAATAGACTAAGGGGGTGTTTCACCGACATATCAATGAGTAGTCCGTAACTATCCACCAAATAAGTTAAATATATATTAAGGATATTTGTTTAGTTGCTAGTTGAGGTGACACCGTAAATTCAAACACAACTGAGTTTCTCTGTAATTAAAGTTTTATGTTTATTATTTACATTGTTTTACACTAATTATGAAATATAACCTTCTATTTATTATAAAAATCTTACCTGTAATTAAAGAAACGACATTTAATGTTTATAATTTACAATATCAATTTCCTTTAGAATAGAATATACTTTATTGTACACCAAAATTGTAACATAGCTCTTATACAATATAATTTAGTGAAGGGTACAATGGCGGTCTTATCGCTGATAGCGATATCTACCAGACAACCTTTATATCAAGAAGCTAACTTTAATAGTTTATCGATGGGTACCATTCGACCACAGATTAAATAAAGGCTGACTACATTGCGGTCTGCCACCGTACTGGTGCTAGTAGCGCGGCCTTTATATGAAATAAAGAAAATATATTTTCTTTATATATATACAAGTATACATTTTTGTGTTATCTTGTAATTATCACTATTGATATGTGAACAATGAACGGTGAACGATACAGAGATACAGAACGGTGGTCGAACAAGTGAAAAAAAACCTCAGTTGTTCGATGATGGACCTCAATAATTGAAGCCAAGCCAAAATAGCCTAGTATTTCTCAATATTGTAGTAATATTCACGGTGCATATTACTGCCCCTGAACGAATTTCCATAACATTTTTTTTATCTGTTAGACTGTAAGGATGGCGTTCGGAGGCATGCCATCTTTTTATACTCAATTTTATCATTTTTTTTTGAGATTCTTCTCTTTGCTGTAAGGACGTGGGTTGATTTTGTATGGACCGTGCCCCTTCTTTTTATCTTATCGGAATCGGAATGCACATTATAATTGTTTAACTTTATCAGAATCCAGAAACTTTTAGTAAGGCCCAAAATTCATACTTTTGCAAAATATTTTTCAACTGCAACGAGACGTGGCATAAGCTAAACATGTTACCTCTATATTCTAAAGACATTTTCCGTCACACCAGAGTATTCATACTACGTGCCCAGTTTGCGTGGACGAAGTAAGACTCCGTAATATCCGGGCATGTCTGCTATTACAGGATATAGACTTACTATTAATAGTGGAACTGAAATAAAATGGTGGAAATTACTATTAAAAATGGAAAATAGAAAGATAATTTAATGGCGCAAACAATACAATGCAATGGTACGTAAATAAACAGGAATAAAAACAATTAAATATGCAGAATGACTGGTGAGACACTAACGATATCTTAAGGAGTCTTTGTTCTCATTCATTATGAACAACTTTTACTATGGGGTAAACCTGAAATCGAAAAAAAAACTGCTATTCCCTACATTTTGACGAGTAATGCGAACGTAAGTGTAGGGAACAGCTGTTTTTTTTTCGCGATTTCAGGTTTGGTCCCATAGTAAAATTTGTTCATAATGATGAGTACAGTGACCCCTTTAGAGATCGTTAGTGTCTCACCAGTCATCTATACGAGTATAAATAAAAAGAAAAGTCATGACTGACTGAGTAACTCGTCAACGCCCAGCCCGAACCCTTGGACCTAGAAAGCTGAAATTTTGCACAGAGGTTCCCTTTATAATTTACACAAGGAATAAGGAAGGATTTTTCGAAATTCAACCCCTAAGGGAGTTCCCTACATTAATGTTCGCATAACTCGTCAAAATATAGGGAACAGCAGATTTTTCAGATTTCAGTTTTTATCCCATAGTAAAAGTTGTTCATAATGATGAGTAGTGACTTCTTAAGAGGTTGTGCGATAATTATGTTACATCTTGTATTAGGTACGCATTGCAGCTTTGTGACGTGACGTAAGCTAACCTTACTATTTGGCTTATTTACTTCATGACACACGACAGGCCTTGTCCAAAAGAGCTTAGTGCCCAAAGTGGCTACACTGAGCAAATGAATGGGTGACTGTTACCCAGTCCATTATATTCTCTACTTTATTCACTTGATTTATGATGGCCATCCGTTCTATGGGTTTGATCCCAGCACCTCTGACTTTTCAAAATCATGTGCGAGTCAGAATTTAATTTTCATTTGCGTTACTGGTGAATAAAAAACATGAGAAAACTTGCATACCTGCGAGGACTCCAAATGAACCCTTATAGTTTCGCCATGTCCGTCCGTCCGTCTGTCCGTCCGTCCGCAGCTTAGCTCAGAGACTCTTCGTATCAGAAAGCTATAATTTGGCGTGGATATACATATAAACCACGCTGACAAAGTGGTAATATAAAATTATAAAAAATATACTTTTTTATGGTGCCACCATATATAATCAATCTGAATCCCGTGCGGGGTTAATCTATACCATTAATAGATCATGTGGTTTAAAGGAATTACACGAATTCGTTTACACCCTGTATATATTTGATTTTGAGATTTGAGATGTCGTGGTGGCCCGGAGGTTACAGACCCGCTTGTTAAGCATCGGGTTGCGGGTTCAAACCCAGGCATGTACCAATGTGACTTTTTCAATTTCATATGTACAGTAAACGCTCAAAAGTCCATAGGCACGCTAAGGACTGCATTGCTATAAACTCGCGCACGATGCAGCGAATGCGTATGCATGTGCGTGTACGAGTGATGTCTCAACATTCCACAGATAACACACACTAATGAACTGTCGTCGCGCTACGCGAAATAACATTATATTTCTGTTGCATTTAGAATACGCGTCATAGTGAAGCGTCATTTTTAACATTGCATTGCTAAAATTCGCATTGAACTAATATGTCCTGATAGCTGTTTGGGCTAAGCATTGATCCACAATCAATGACGTCTGAGTTCGAGTCTTACAATGCGTAACTCGTTTTTGTTTCTTTGAAACTATTATTATATTTGTATTAAAGCAAAAAAATTATTCGTTATTGATGTTTATTTATAATGTTAGTTATTGTATTATTATTTCATTATTTATGTGATTATGTATTCAATTTATCTTTTTTTGGTGTAGGAAGGTGGAAATAAAAAAGTTGTGCTAAATGATAACAAAAATGTTTATTCGTTTTATTTACTTATATTACTAACAAACTTTTATGAGAATTGTGACGTCACATTCCTACCTAGATAAAAGAAATTATCTTGTAACCGTTCACAAGATTTTTTGTTGTATACCTACTTAGTCAATTCATAATAACATAACAAGGAAGGGATATTCTAATGACACAAATATAATTGTTGACATCCACTTATCTAAGTATCGGTATTCAGCAGAGTTTATTGAAAACTAATATGTGATTTAGACTTTATGAATATGTTTTTTATGTAACGTCACAATTAATGTATTGAGGTTATAGCTTAAGTATTCATTTTCTTGACGAAAAGAAGATTGAAACTAAACCTCAATTTAAGATCATTAAATAATTACGGACATGTTAATATTACTAAATATTTAGTTACACCGTCTAATTATTAAAACCAATAAGTAGAACTGTTGGTGCGTGGAGGAATAAAAGCCAGTTCTCCTGCCTGCTGCACTCATCCATCCCCACATATTAATTGTAATGCGACCTGAGTCTGTATTAGGGATTACGTTTTTATCACACAAGCGAGTGTTATTCCTGCGCCATAAGTGAAGCCTACCCTTTTGACTAGATTTAAACGTCTTTTCATCTGAGAATATGGTAGTATTCCAGTCAAAATCTAAGTAATCCCGTGCGAAATGTAATTGTTCTTGTTTAAGTCATTATTTCAAGAAAGGCTTTTTAGCGGGTCTTCTGTGATGCAATCCTTCAGCGTGGAGGGCACGGCGAACAGTTTGCAGCGAGGTGTCAAATAATTCCGTAAAGTCCCTCGTAGGTGTGAAACCATTTGTTTCATAATAGTCCACCATATGTTGTCGCTGCGTCTCACCAATAAGCAACGGCCTTCCACTTCGCTATCGACTAGCAAGGCTTCCCTCTTCCTCATATCTTTTGATCCAAAGACTTACAGTATTCCTCTAAAACAAAAAAAAGTAATATTAGGCGGCTATATCATTATACTGAAGTGACTTCATTTTCATATAATATAATAATGTTAATTTAATATAATAATATAATATTATAACTCTGCATTTTAAATCCAATAATAAACACTAATTATTTATCTTTTAGGCCTCATGATGGCGGATTTAAAAAAGAATTTGGAGACATGGCCAAATAATCTGAGGTGATTATAAATTTGAAGTAAATGATCAAGTTATGAATTGTTTATTTATGATACTCACATTCAGTCCGGTTTTATCAGATATTTGTGTTCTATTTAAGACCACTTTTATGCAGCGCAATAATAGTCGCCCTCGTCTCAATATTATAGTTTGCCTGCATTTTGAGAATAAATACAATACCGCTATCTATTGAACCACACGTCACTAACTAACATTTACAACCAATCGACAACGTTCGTTCCGACCAAGTTAAATATTCATAAAACTCATGTCTATCTACCCCACAAAAATCTAAATTCTTTATTTAGTTTTCTATGATCTACCTCCCTAACGTTACGAAATGTGAACAAGATAATTGAATATTATATCTGTCTCATTACTTACAAATACTTACAATCGAGTAAAAACTTACAAAAAGTCTGCATTGCGTGAGATTTGAACGCACGCCTCCATGACCCAGACATGTTGTTGGACGCGTGTAACCACTAAGCCATCATAACATATAGATTTAAGTTGAAATTATGAACTACAACGATGATGCATGTGTCTCTTAAAAATAGAAGGTCGTAAGTCAAACTAAACGCCAAGCTATTGCTTTGTGAGATTGCCTATGGACTTTTGGTCCCTACTGTACTTTCTTAGTTAATCTAAGACGCCACTGACATACGGTGAAGGAACACATCGTGAGGAAACCTGGACTTTAATGGTCTGAAATCGCCAACCCGCAGTGAGCAAGCGTGGCGATCGATGCTCGTTCCTTCTCTGTACGAGAAGAGGCCTTTGCCCAGCAGTGGGACAGTTACAGGCTAATATTTTTATTTATACCTATATTTAAATATACAACTTCTACAATATCAAAGCTTCTATATAACGTGCAGAAGTATTCCAATAACCGGATCTGAATCAATATACCAGTTCTCCCTGAAGGCATCGCAACTCCCACACTCGTATGACGTCACTACACATGTTCTGGCCGGATATTGCAGCGCTGCGCTCTCAAACTTAACGCGGAGTTTGAACACTGTGACGTCAGAATATGTCTTTAGAATAAAGTGAACTTGGATCATGTTACACTGTTAAGCCATGTACGCACGATTAAACTTGAACATTGTAGTATCACCTTTTTCATCATCATCGTCATTTCACCGTGAGTAAAGTGTACTACATTCAATGTGATGAATGTAGTACTATTCAATGTTAGTAGTAGTAGTAAGTATTAGTAGTAATACTACTACTACACTAATACTACTACACTACTACTACTACACTACTACTACTACACTACTACTACTACACTACTACTACTTACTACTACTACTACTTACTACTAACATTGAATAGTACTACATTCATCACATTGAACGTAGTACACTTTACTCACGGTGAAATGACGATGATGATGAAAAAGGTGATACTACAACATGGTGAACAGGAACATCGAAAACTTTGTTCGCATCTGTGTACCACTAACAAACAACGAAACTGTGTTCATCAAAAATGTTCGTGGTGATCCAATTTCGTTGTGCTGTGTGGACGGTGTTCGGAAAAATTTGATGCAACACTGTTCGTGAATCACTAGAAATAGTAAAAAAAATTGGCTACTTCACTGCCCACCACTTTCAACGGCGAATTCATGGCTACTAAAGAGAGCGGGGCGGTTGAGCGCGAACACAACTCGAACTGTGTTCGTATGGTGTTCGTGTTTGCTTTGTCAAGTACTAATAGTGCTTGACATTAAGCTGATCGGGACACCTTTTTGGTCCAGCCGTGAGACACATACCCAGGACTTTTTTTGTTTATGTCACACTTTTTATCTGTTGTGTCTTTGTGCTGTGTCCAAATAAATAATTCTTTATCTTTGCTGATTTACGCCCACACGTACGAAACAAATATTCCGTGTTCGATATTCGTATTCAACATGTTTCGTTCGTTCGTCCGTACACGCCTTTACGTAGCAATATGGCGGAGAAGATCAACAAGAGAGGTGTGAGAAAATACACTTTTTAATTCTTGCTCTTCTTCGCCTTTGGCCCTCTCTTCTAGAGGGAGCACACAAATCCAAGTAACAAAGCTATAGAGGAATTCCCCTATACCCCTCTGGCTCTCATATACACACGACGGAACACAGTAAACTGCTTGGTGGCAGACTTTAATATGAGGGTGGTAGCTAGCCAGGCGGACCGTATAGATCCTACCACCAAGCGTGCTGGGTTTTGTCGAATCTTACAACACGCATCTATTCCAAACGTGCGGTGAGGAAATCCCCAGCTTATTATGGACCTCTGTGGACGGAGATGAATACACTTTTTAAGGTAAGTAGATAAAAAGTTTTCACCAAAAAGATCCTTCCCCGGAACGAACCCCATCGTTGTCGCAACACATAATGTATAATATGAGCTGATATAAATCGAAAAGGTACTGAATTAGCATGGTGCGACGTTGCCCATCGTTTGCATTAAGGTCTGCCGGCGACCTTAGATTAATGGACCTGGACGCGTATGAGCAAAATCTACTGATCGCAGCGTTGAAAACGTATATTGTTTCAGCGCACATAATTTTGCAGTTTTCACGTATTTGTCAGAATTTGTACAGTCAGCATCAAATGTATCGGGACGAATAGAATGTTCATAATTACCTAAACAATTAAAGAAAGTATACCCTATTCGAGGAATGATGAGACAAAATGTAAACAACATTAGGAATACTCTTTATAAAAAGATTTTCTGTAAAATATTTCAAAACATTAATTTCCAACAAAAAGAAATTATGTGATGTTAATTTACTTAAAACACTTCTTCCTGTAGTAAGTTTTAAATTTTTCATTGCCTAATTTCATATTTCACTAAAAAAGGACGTGGTAAGATGGTTTACATCATGTATCTTACCTACTTGAATACGGTATAAATTTTATCCAATGCCATAAAATTCTTGTCAAAATGACAGTTGTCGTAAACTTTGTTCATTCTGAAACACCCCTTGTATCATTGAGATATTATTTAACTTTCTTAGTTAGTGAAGTAAACGTACACAAAATTATCAAATTCAAGTAAAACAAATATACAGGTTGAAATTGTAAACACTCGACAAACCGAAATGGGAGATTGTACTCATCACTATGAACAACTTTAACTATGCGACCAAAAGGAAATCGCGAAAAAAAAAAACAGATGTTCCCTACATTTATGTTCGCATAACTTGTCAAAATGTAGGGAACAGCCGATTTTTATTTCGCGATTTCCGGTTTGGTCCCATAGTAAAAGTTGTTCATAGTGACGAGTACAATCTCCCATTTCGATTTGTCGAGTGTTTACAATTTCACCCTGTATATTTTCCATTATAATCACTTAACCTCGAAATTAGAACGAAGAAAAGTAATAAGGAGCTTTTAATGACATCGCATCGTCAATACCTTTTGAATAAATTATGTGACCTGACGACAAATTATTTATTAATTGAAGAGAATTTCCAATAAAATGTTCGTCAACAATTTCGTGAACAATTTGTTCACGATAAATAAATATGTAGCGTCATAACATGAGGCGTATTGTTACGTCATAGAATCCCCTTCGTGCAAGTGGAATTAAACCATTCGACATATTGTATACATAATGCCCCAACATTAATTTCAGTCTTGCCCGTTTTGCTAGAGCAACATCACACCTCGTGCACCTCAATGCATTTTAATTGAGACGAGAGACCATACTCTTTGTAAAATTCTCTAGTTAAACTAGTTCTTCAATTTCGTATTTAATTTTATCTTCTTCTTTTTCTAACAGGAATTTAATTGAATCTGATATGCTTTGTCTTAGACAACGCTAGATACATTCAACAATATATAAAAAACACAATTTCTTTTTAAAAACAACTATGTAGTTCTACTCTCTTTTGGACATACTTTATTATTTATTTTACATTTTAGTTCAGTCGAACTAAATAAAATGCTACTTTCAACCGTTATTCAGACATACGCGTCCCAAAAAACCGGTGAGTGTCCATTTTTCCCTTCTCCACTTCACGTCCCTTGCTCGAGGGTGGAAAAATAACCCTCTTGCACCGTCCACACTGGGTAGCGTCGGACATTTATAAGATATGACTCGTATACAAATGTGTGAAAAAGGTCCGACAAATTATGTTTATCATGAATAGCTTTTTGTATGGCACTCATCGTATTCAGGTTCTTTAGAAAATCATTTTTCATATTTTTCGTGAAATTGCTGGAAAGAGACGTGTCGGTTGCAGGAAAGTCGTGTTTATGTAACCTCCGTGAGTTCACGGGCATCAGCCTTTTCCCAACTATGTTGGGATCAGGTTCCAGTCTGATTTTGGTGACTTCTTGAATACTTTGCAGCTAAATATCACGTCTCACTTACCTCGAAAAAATGCATACCAACTATTTCACATTCCTTACCCTAAAACAAATCTTAGATATAACGCTGCTGTGCCTAGAATGTGTATGTACTATAATGTCTTGGTTAAATCTAGAGATATTGATATCACTTTCTCTTTAACCAAGTTCAAATAATGGGTCTATGAGGCCCTATGTAACTAATTAAAAATAATTAGCATTATATATAATTTAATTTTAAGTCATTCTACATAACGAAAACATATTGTATACCTCTAATTTTATTGCCTATTTGCCAGTAACATTAGTAGTAATTAATATTAGTTTTAATTGCTTTCTATAATTTTTGCATGCTGTGATCTCTCATAATTGAAGGAGTACACTGGCTATATAATGTAAGCGAATTATTACCGTTATCTTTTTGTGTATGTCCTTTGTCAGAGATCCTTAAGTAAATTAAATAAATAACCAGATGCGGCTGAATATCAGTATTTTACACGGAGTGATTGTCATCAGACCTCCGCAACACAGTTACTAGGCAATGCCAATATCCTTAAGTTAGACCGGTTGTCAGACTTTCGGGCTTCCGACTACCCGTAATGACTGTCTATAGGCATTCGTATGACACCCGGGACCGACGGCGACGGCTTAACATGCTATCCGAGGCACGAAGGTGTCTCGATGTGTAACGAATGGTCACCCATACGCGGACTAACCGCGGTAAGCGCAGCTTAACCTGGCAAATCAAGCAAAGCTCCTATAGCTATCAAGCGAAATTCCAAACTAAACTTCATTAACAATAATAATTAAACATCAACCACAAAACCACGTTCATTTGACAAAATACTATTAACTAAAACGCAACCTACTAAAAATACTCTAAATCTACATAAAATTAACTAGAAACAATATCGCAACGTTCGTGCTGAAGCCCAATTTCTCTTTAAACCACAAAATTGGCCGCGTTCAAATATCTAAAATATGATAATTCTGCGTTCATAGAATGTGGGGAGCTAAGAAGTTAGACCGTAGGGTTGGTTCGTACGCTTACAGAATATTAAATAAGAAATAGAATGGTTAATACGTGGCGGATCTAGGGTTGAGAGAAAAACATGTATGAAAGTCAATTAGGCGGGTAGAGACGGGCTAGAATATAAAAATTCATCATTGCACGCTGGGAATAGACGCGTGGTCTAAGTCTAACGTTCAACAAAACCCAACACGCTTGGTGATAGTATCTATGATGATGATGATGTGATCCGACCGATTTTGGCCATGGCGATTGCTTCAGATCCGCTGTAGTTGTCGTTCGTGAGCTCGCATTTGGCTTATGTAACTAATCTTCTTTGTGAAGATCCTCGCACATTGCGGGCACGTGAGCACACCATCTATGTAATTATACCTCCGGTTTCTGAATTGAGAATTCGGGATAAGCAATATTTATGTAGTATATAGGGTGACTGGTAATTAGTGACCGACCCTTTAACACATGATTGTACTCATGATAACAAACAACTTTCCCAAAGGAACATTATTTTTATTTTATTTTTTTAATTTAAAATTTATTAGTAAATTGTTACGGAATGGACGCTGCTCGTAATATGGAAATATTGTTTTTTTTTTGTTTTATAAATAATGCTTCTTTGGGAAAGTTGTTTGTTATCATGAGTACAATCATGTGTTAAAGGATCGGTCACTAATTACCAGTCACCCTGTATATACCAAATACTTATAAAAATACCTAGGTATATAAAATATAAATACCGTAAAAGCAAATGATACTATTTTAATTTAATATTTGACTTTTTCTTAACAAAAAGCGCCTTCATCCTCTGTCCTATTAAAAAATTAACTTTGCTGTGCCCGACAGGGTCCATAATCGATTCAATGTTTTAACATATCAACTGTTATAAGTACACATTATGGAATGCAATAAAGTATTGAGTATTTGAGTACGGAGTTGTCAAAAAAATGCTTTACAATCCGTATTTTTTTTGACAACTCCGTACTCAAACGTTACTTAAGTATTGATTATTCTAGAATTCTCAATTCAGAAACCGAAGGATAGTTAATTGCCGCAGGTGGTTGGGCTTTCGAGTGGTCACGCTTAGCATCAAGCTCAAGAAGCAATAGTATCTATACGGTCCACCCTGGCTAGCTACCACCTTCACATTAAAATCCGGCCGCCAAGCAGCATACTGTGTTCCCTCTTGTGTCCATGAGAGCCAGAAGCATAGGGTGCCTTTCCACCGGAGATGTGCTATGCAGCTGTGCTGTGAGAATGTAAAAGCTAAACTACGAAACTATACATATCCACTGATGCTAAGCTATGTAGTGGAGCGAGTAAGATGTGCTATGAAAATGCGCCGCCGCAAGGTAGCTGTACGAGGAAGATGCGCAGCTCGAGCTATGCGACGTATTGACAGTAGGGAAGGCACAGGAAGCGGCGGCGCGG
Organism: Amphipyra tragopoginis; assembly: GCA_905220435.1. Classification (NCBI taxonomy): domain Eukaryota; kingdom Metazoa; phylum Arthropoda; class Insecta; order Lepidoptera; family Noctuidae; genus Amphipyra; species Amphipyra tragopoginis. Next base: position 5,551,219 of record HG991999.1, on the reverse strand, counting down.
TACTCTGCACATAGCTACACCACTCGCGACCATCCATAGCACGCATCCTTCCATATAAAAAATATAGCTTAGTTGAATCAGTTTCCACCAGTGCTATACTATGTGGACAAATAAATATGATTGGTGGATATCAAACGTATCCATAGCAACGTTGCATAGCACATCTCTGGTGAAAAAGCAGCCGTATCGTATAGGGAAATCCCGGTTCCCTACGTGACATCGAAACGCAATACATCGAATGTTGCAGCATCGAAAACGGTGCATCGAAGGGTCACATAATCGATGGTACGCCACATCGAATGTCGTGAAATCGAATGGTCACATAATCGATGGCACGCTACATCGAATGTCGTGAAATCGAATGTTTACAGTATTGTATGGTTAGTTACAACATGGACTGGTTGCAACATTAACTGGTTGCAAAATCGTTGGGTTATTGCATCTCAAGATTGCTGTATCCAGTAGTTACTGCACAGAGTAAAAATAAATTAAACACACAAGTATTTTTGTTAATAAAAAAAAATAATTAACTGATATGCAATTCGCTGTGATGAGAAATCGATACTGTAACCATTCGATTTAACGACATTCGATGTAGCGTACCATCGATATCGTAACCTTTCGATGTCGAGACTTTCGATGTGGCGTACCATCGATGTAGAGTACCATCGATTATGTGACCCTTCGATGTACCGTTTTCGATGCTGCGACATTCGATGTATTGAGTTTCGATGTTACTTAGGGAACCCGGGAAATCCCTCTATACCGTGGGCCCGAGATACCCGAAAGATTTTAACCACGCCTTGCTGATCTATTAAGTGTCAAATGTTATATCAAAAAAACTTCAAAAAAGAAAAAAAAAAAATTTTTTTCTTTTCCTTATGAATAAATTAACTTTAGTGCTTCCTTATAAACAATACCATAAGTTGAACTAGCAACATTTATAAATTATCGTGTGAGTGGATAGAAACTTCTCACTTCACAACCCTCCCCGACAAATAAGACCTACGGCGAGAGGGGTATGGTATGACAAAAGTCGCAACGCCACGTTCCTGGGACTTGTTACCATAGATATTTTTCGAGTTGTGAATTTCATTAAATAATGAATATTTCGAAAATTAAGCTTTTTACAACAAATTATGTATACAGGGTGTTAACGAATTCGTGTAACTCCTTAAAACCACATGATCTACTATTGGTGTAGACAGGCCCCGCACGCGATTTAGCATGATTAAAAATAAAAAAACTAAATTCTTTTTTTTCATGCGGCTTTAGTACCGATCGTATCTAAACCATCTAATAAGGATACAGTAAAAAAATAACTTTTTTTTTTCTGCAAAAATATGATTTTATTTGTGTGAACATTTCGATGCCACGTATAAATTAATGAAAGTACGGCGACACGGCTGGCAGGAACGACTAACGCGGTATCACTCTTTGCATTCAGATAACTCAAGGCTCTAAAAAGACCCAGAAACTGAAAAGCAAAAAAAAAATTAGTTTTTTTTTTTTGGTTTTCGAAAATTCCCATTTAGGGTTAATCTGTGTCACCAGTAGATCACGCGGTTTGATGGAATTACACGATTTCGTCAACACCCTGTGTATAGCTTTTCTTCTCCAATTAGGCATCGGAATCGGAGGTTAAAATCTTTCGGGTACCTCGGGCCCACGGTGTATATCTTTGTTGCTTGGATTCGTGTGCTCCATCTTAGACCCTGTTTCCGTTTACTATCAGGTGCGGCTAGGCGACCTAATCAAAGAATAAAAAGAAAACTAATTCTCTAAATATTATTGTTCACAAAATCACTTTACAATCATAATACAATTCACGACTTTTTTATTCTTTTACTGCCCCATACGGGCCATCAAACGATTTTTTTAATTAACCCTACCAATACCTTTGAGTGTAACAAATAAAATTCCCCATGAACACTCAAAAGCAAATCACTGAAAGGTTTTAAGCGAAAAAATTCAAACGGATACATCGCCGGAGGCCCCATTAATCGTTCGACATTCCGGGCCCCAAGGGCGAAGGGCACAAATCCGCTAATATACTTGACGTAATTAAGGGACACAATGTGATCGCAATTTCTGAACTGACACCTAAATTGAAGGGACAATTGGTTATTGTGCTTAATCTGTTTCATTTAAGAGAATTTTTGATTCTTGTACCGTAGAGAGCTAAAAGAATCGTGTAGGAGTGAATCTATCATTACAGTTATAGCTAACTTGTTTTTGCCCGCATCTTCGCTTGCGTGAAATTTTGAACCCGTTATGTGACGATTTTCGATACAAACTTTCATCCCCTATTTAACTCCCTTACAGCGATTACGCACTGCATCCGATCCGAATCCGTGAAAATACGGATATAAAAAACTCGAATCGAATTTGGATATTGTTTTACGCACTGCATCCGATCCGAATTCGTGAAAATACCGATCTAGAGTAAAAATATCGGACCGAATTCGGATGTTGCTTACGCACTATTCCGATCTCTGATTCAAATTCAAACAATTTGTCCGTCAATTGTTCTTTCGAATTAGAAACTCACGGATGACGGATAGAAATCGGATGACGGATGCCGGATGTAGTGCGTAAACTACCATAAAATAGTTCTATGGCTACTTCGGTCCGTCAATTGTTCTTCTGAATTAGAAACTCACGGATGACGGATAGAAATCGGATGACGGATGCCAGATGTAGTGCGTAAACTACCATACAAATAGTTCTATGGCTACTTCGGAACGTATTTTCACGGATTCGGATCGGATGCAGTGCGTAACCGCTGTTAGGGGTTGAATTTCGAAAAATCTTTCCTTATTCCTTGTCTACATTATAAAGGAAATCTCTGTGCAAAATTTCAGCTTTCTAGGTCCAAGGGTTTGGGCTGGGCGTTGATGAAGTCAGTCAATGAGTCGCTCAGGACTTTCCTCTTTATATAAATAGATATCTGTATGTCAGGTATATTGTGGGCATTGTAATTAAAGAAAATAAAACCAACATTGACTCCCCACCACTAAAACTATTTATATTTGGTTTAGTGGTTAGTAACATAAGCTAGGTCACAATACCTATACTAATTTGCACAACAACAGAAAAATTATAAGGACAAGCTAGTCAGATAATAAAGGTCAGACTTCTTCGTCTGATCGACAGAGAAAACAAGCTCCGTCGAATGACAACAGCTTTTATATCGGGGTGTACTACGCCATATCGAACGCCAAAACATCGAATATCAATTGATCGAACACTATAAATCGAATGTTCAAATAGTCGAACGTTCATTTCATCGAATGGTTAATAAATCGAACATTCAATAAATCGAACACTCAATACATCGAGTGTTCAAAATATCGAATGTTTGTTTGATCGAACGTTTAAAATATCGAATATTTGTTTCATTGAACGTTCAATGCATCGCATATTCATTATATCGAAATATTAACATACTGACTGCTTAGTATATTGAATATTAGTATACAAAAATTACAGCTATGTCAAAGAAAAACACAGCTTAATCTTTTTTTTTGTTTGTTAGTTATTAATTAAATTAAATGTCATGTTGGCCATGAGGTTACAGACCCACTTGTTATATGCACCGGGTTGTGGGTTCAAACCCATGCAAGTGTTTTTAAATATTCAATATAATAAGTAATCAGTATGTTAATATTTCGATATAATAAATATGCGATACGATGAACGTTCAATGAAATAAACATTCGATATTTTGAACGTTCGATCAAACAAACATTCGATATTTTGAACACTCGATGTATTGAGTGTTCGATTTATTGAATGTTCGATTTATTAACCATTCGATGAAATGAACGTTCGACTATTTGAACATTCGATTTATAGTGTTCGATCAATTGATATTCGATGTTTTGGCATTCGATATGGCGTAGTACACCCCTACCGACACTTGTAGATTTTTTGTATATTAAGCTTGAGTACGTAAAAGTTTTCTTAATTTCTCTCACTACTAAAATACGCGCTATGACTTCCGGAATAAAACTCAGATATGCAGTAAGGCTTTAGATGTGAAAATAAAACCAATGCTTCAAAACGTAAAATTATTTTATTGTTTAAATTAAACGGCAACAGATAAAATAAACGTCTGATACACATACATTTTCCAAGAATAATTCCTCGTCCTATGGACGCGAGAACTATACTTGGGAGCAAATAAATCGAGCCACTTCTATTTTTCACGTAGGTATAATTTGTTATTATTTTTGGTATTATGGAACAGATCAATTCTAAACATATATCGCCTAAAAGGTTATTTGATAACCTTTACAATGAGAGTATTCTTTTTAGATTTTGAATGATATAATTCATAAAACCAAAACTAATAACCAGGATACGTGAAAAAAGTGGCTCGATTTCTTTGCTCCTAAGTGTAGATACGCTTTTCAGTTGTAGTTGTATAGCATGACAGTAAGCGGCAGAGTCACGGTGGATTGTACGTCTCCAAAAAAAGGCCTTATAGGCCGTGGTCTGTTACAATCGCAGTACACCTGACGCCGCGTCAGGCGTACGAGAGAGACCACTTCAGTGGATTTCCATAATAAGCATTCGTCGGCCGCGTACAGCGTCACGCTGCCCACGGAGTTCGAAACAGACCACGGCATATCGGCGCGTAGCAATTCGGGTTACAGGTACTACGGCGTAGCGCTGACATCACAACGGCTACGTCGTAGCAACAGTTTAATAGAAGAAACAGCTAAAGACATTTATTTTAAAAGCAAGCGGAGCAGAGAGGTAGAATTTTTCTATAACGTCCAAAATAGTGAAGTAAATTCTACTCCTAGTTGTAAAGTGCAAGAACAAAGCGAGCGTAAGCGTAGTTCACATAAATTACAACAAACTTATCTTTCACATTTTTCTCTTGATATGAGGATTTAAAACCTCGTCGCATAAAAGAAAATGTGAGAAATTCTAGCGTTTTTGTATCGCGTTCCATTCAATTCAGGTGAAATACCGTTTCAGATTAGAATGTGCTAGAATAAAATCATTGATAAAATTGTTTCATATGAATAATGTGATTCTATCTACGCTTACTTATAATGTGATGTATAGTTGCCATATAAAAGTATTAATGTCTGTAGAAAGAACAATGACCTCTAAAGGACACGAATTTTCGAGTACAGGTACTGTACCCGAAAAATCGGTAGACCTAGGTACAGTACAATACAACTAATTTTTAATAGAAGATATAGATAAAACGACAACTGTTGTGCAAAATCTGGGCTCGCACCGCAGATTGCACTAAACTGTGCGTTCACATCCAACGCTCACCGCACGCATCTCAGTTCCGCTCTAGTCAGCGCACATCTCCAGTACAGCTACAGTCTAGCCAGTACGCATCTCCGCACAGTTTCGGTGGACACACCCTAGCTGAAAAACATCTCTTCTCTTCTCCGCTTCGGACATCTCTGCACATCTCCGCTTTAGTGGAGTCTGGGCGTTACTGCAGCGTCACTGCAACTTGATCGGTTCGTCATGAAATTATATGAATTAACCTGCTGGTTAAGAGCGTGTACGCCGTTCGGCATTTCATACAAATTTTCAAGTCCTTATTTTTCGATATGACTGAACTGATTTTAATGAAACTTCATACCCATTAGCAGGATACCTAGGACTAAAAAGTTAGTAGAAAACATTTTCGAAAAATTGTGTTACGGTTCAATTAGACCGATTTTAAATTTTCCATACAAACAGAAATTTCCAAGTATCTTTTTTTAAGTAAAATATTTCGAAAATGTTTTCTACTAACTTTTTAGACCTAAGTATCCTGCTTATGTGTGTGAAGTTTCATCGAAATCGGTTCAGTCATATCGAAAAATAAGGACTTGAAAATTTGTATGAAATGCCGAACGGCGTACACGCTCTTAACTACCTACCTATCTACTCTTCTTTCCTCTATCTTTTCCTGTGTATTATCATCATCTGCCTAGCCTTTTCCCAACTATGTTGGGGTCGGCTTCCAGTCGAACCGGATGCAGCTGAATATCAGTACTTTACATGGAGCGACTGCCTATCAGACCTCCACAACCCAGTAACTGGGTAATACGATACTCTTGGTAAGACTGGTTGTCAGACTTTCTGGCTTCTGACCAACAGTAACGACTGTCAAAGATCTACAAATGACAGCCGGGACCAACGGCTTTACGTGCTTTCCGAGGCACGGAGGAAACTCGCTATTAGTGTTGGGTAGGACACGACTTGAAAAAGAGTTTGTAAGAGTAGCCTCTTTTTTGCTCTGTGCCAGTACAATGTACTACTTCAAATGAGGCGAGGCGTACTGAAGCTCGGTGATACGATTGAAGTAACGAGTACGAATATGTCATTTGACGTTACTGCGGCGAGTCGAGTCGCGGTCGCGTAATGTCCACTGATACTGACCTTAGACAAAGTATGTGAACTAGACAGAACCTTTTTAAAATGAATGTCATTCTACTTTTTGTCTCTTTTGTTCAAATGACAATTATGAATTAAGAAAAAAGAGATAACCATAAAATTTTGACTCCGTCTTAAACGTCAAAATTTACAATTGCGAGTCAGCTTGGTATAATGCACTATACCAAGCTCTTACATAGTTTTCATCGAATTATTCTTCTTTTGGTGCCATTGTGACTGAGTGAGTGTGTTCATTGCTTGCCCCATTAAATATGGCTTGTGTTGCAGTCGGCTGTAAGAGCCGTATGAGTGTTTTAAGTGAAAATAATAGCAAGTTATCTTTCCATAGGTAAGTTATCGACACTCATTTTTACGAAAAGACTATTCCCAAATGCCGTTTTAACCCAATTAGGTTTAGTATTAGTAATCACTAAAAGTTTTATCAAGTTTCAGTAAGCATATACAACGTAGTTTATTCAAGAAATAACATTGTTGTATTTTACAAAGAGTTTTTGGCAGATCATCTACCTTTACTCGCACAAGTAGGGAAGCTCCACAATATCGATATTTTTCTCAGTCGCTTTATATGTTCACTTTAAATATTTCTATTTATAAGTGAATGCTTAAGATAATAGTAGAAATATAGTTAGGTATAAGTGCGAACATCATTATACAACATTTATGTAATTTATAATGTAATTATATAATGTTTTTTTTTAGATTTCCTTTGGAACCAAAAATCAGATATAAGTGGGTACGTAATCTTGGAAGACAAAATTGGACTCCTTCACAGTACTCAAAATTATGTTCACTCCATTTTAGAGTGGATTGCTACCGTGAAGGTTACAAAAAAAGAACTCTACGTAGTGATGCCGTACCCACTATATTTCCAGAACAATCAATATCAAAGGTACATAATTATAGTGATCATACGTTTATTTTACATGGAATTCAATTAATATTTAAATGTATAACTATGTATGTACATTTTGTTTTGTAAGCTATGTTATTATTTATTAGGTTTAAGGTTGTAGAATGATTCAATTATATCAATATCTTAAGTTTTAACTTCAATTTAACAAAATAGTTATAAGGCTGCAGACACACTGAACGTATCTGGCGCAGCTCATGATTCGTCGCATAACGCGTATACATATAAATTCTTTCACGCGTTGTACGTTGATAAGCCGAGCCTAATGGGGCCTAGAACGAGTAAAGTTTCGAGCGATGTAAAGTTAACCATGTTCGGCGTATTTTCAGCGGCTACAGCCACACTTACGCGTGTGTCGCGTATCTTGCGCCGCGTACTGCGCAAGATACGCTGAGTATGTTTTGGCCCTAAGATTTCTAAGTTGGTAGAATGATTTGTACAATTTAGTTAATTAATCAGTTAGGATCAGCTAGTTATTGGAGGCCAAAATCAAAAATCAAATAGTTTTTTAAAAACAGTGTCAATCAATCTGCCTAGCCTTTTCCCAACTATGTTGGGGTCGGCTTCCAGTCGAACCGGATGCAGCTGAATATCAGTATTTTACATAGAGCGACTGCCTATCAGACCTCCACAACCCAGTAACTGGGTAATACGATACTCTTGGTAAGACTGGTTGTCAGACTTTCTGGCTTCTGACCAACAGTAACGACTGTCAAAGATCTACAAATGACAGCCGGGACCAACGGCTTTACGTGCTTTCCGAGGCACGGAGGAAACTCGCTATGGTAAATGGTCACCCATCCACAGACCAACCTCGGCAAGCGTGGCTTAAAAACAGTGTAAAAGCCGTAAATTATAAATACGTAATAAAAGTTTTGAGATTATTTCTAACAAAACAAAGGTATAAGACTACAATATTAATGTTATTAAGTACCAACATTAACAAAATCATGGATTTTTGTTTTGTATTGTTTTGTAAATGGTGATCTTTAGATTTTGCGTGATGAATTTACAAACAGGAGACAGACGTACTTATTGATGATGACAGATGAAAGCGGTGGTCAATGGTGCCATATCTTTTTCCCAACCCGACCTGCTTCGGTGGTTGAAATTCATCGAATCTTTGCGCGAAACGATTTATAACAATTCTCGAAAACAACTTTTAGACATGGCTCAGAAGCGAAATTTATAATTCTTCAATAAAGTCTTCGCTCTTCTTGAAGAAGAGAACGACGACGCTTCTGCCCCATGCTTTAGCTCTCCCAGTAAAAAGGGCATAGTTAAACTCGCGCGCGTTTGTGTGACGCGTTTGTTTTAACCTAATCTAACCGATTTGGTCGGGGTGCCTTACATAAGTAATCTACGACCAGTACCCCAAGTGTGAGTTTTTTTCGTTAACTACTGTAGTTGCGTCACGACAAAAATGTATGAAAATTTAGGCTGCGTCTCTAGGCGCACCGTTCAATTAACGCGCGAATATTAGTTAGTGAACGGTGCGCCTAGAGACACAGCCTAAATTTTCATACATTTTTGTCGTGACGCAACTACAGTAGTTAACGAAAAAAACTCACACTTGGGGTACTGGTCGAAACTACCGCTCGCCAGCCACCGCCGACAGCCGAGTCGTCATAATTCTAACTTTACCTAACCGATCTGTCGGAGTAGGTTGCAGTCCGTTAAAATGAGGATAAATTAGTTTAGTTAGCATCCCCCGCCGAGTGATTGGATACGCGTAGGCGCGTGTCTTAAAGCGTTCTTGCGTTCGAATATTACATGGCAAACCATTACTTAAAAAATTCGAATACCTTAGCTCTTACTATTAGAACAGTAAAATGAGGCGAATACTCGAATATTTGAATTGCATGGACAACCACTACATAATGATAGGGTTATTCAAGTATTTGACCACTGTGACTACAATATTATTCCTTGAATTTGACGTTCAATTCTGCCTTTCCCAACTATGTTGGGAGCAGATTTAGCGGCTAACGCTAAGCGTATTTTGCGTCGCGTATCTCGCGCAGTACATGGCGCAAGATACGCTAAGTGTGTTTTGGCCCTTACATGCTCTCCTAGACACGGGTTCCTTGAAGTTGAAGATTGCTCATTGTAATCTAATTTTTATATTTTAAAATGTTTCTTATTATTTTGGAATAAACGTGTTTGATCAAATGCTATCTGTTTTAATTTGTACTCACCTTTGTTATACCCCAGTCCTCTAAATATAGAAGAGTGATTGAGTAAGTAGATACCTAAATACCTATACATATAGCAAATTCCAGTGGTATGTAACCCGCACATAAGCAACATCAAAATGTGAGCTTAAGTGTTACGTCTCACGTCTTCTAAGCATAAGCACAACACTGCGGGGACACAGGCCTCCTCTCTAGAAAGAGGGGATTGGGCTGTAATACACTGCGCAGCCCCAATGTGGATTGATGGATGACACATGTATTCGATTTTTTGGATCTTGGACATGCCGTTTTCCTTTACAGTTTTAAGAGCAGTGACAAAACAAATTACACAGTGCGTGCCTGCCTGGGCTCGAACCCGCGACCTACAACTCGGTAAATTCAAATTCAACGTTTTTTTTTCTTCTAATAAGCAGAGTACATGCATTTAGGAAATGTCTCGACAATTTAGTTGCACGGTTCCAAAAAGTAAGTCCTATGGAGATGAGCCGACAAGAAACTCCATGGTAACCGTGGCGCTGGCGCCGTTACTTCTGGACCACCACTGCTCCAGTCTGCTAAGCGTTAAAACGATAGTCAACTACGATACGCCGTTGGTCAATTATCATCATTCACGTCGTGTGCATTCTTAGTTCTATTGTAAACTGTATTTAGTTTGAGTGGTTCTTTAGTTAAATTAATTACGTATTTTATGAAAGGAATTTTTACATTTTGAAAGGCGTTTTTGAATAGTCACGTCGCTGCAAAAACGTTTCAAATTCGAAAGTCATTAATTATTCAATTTTAAGGAAATAAATATTTAATGTATCGATACCGTCCCTAGATTATTCTGCCTCATCTCTAATCATACATATAAATGCATTCAGGATCTTCAACTCATATAAGCTTCATTTCGTTTGACGTGTACACTCATGACAGCAAGTTCGTCTCTTTTTCCCTCGGATCAATTCTCATTAGAGTGAAGAGATGAACTAGAGCAAATTTTTCATTTTAAAAATGTTCCATCTAGTTACATACTTGATCTTAGATACTGACACACTGACAATGACGTGCTATTGTAGCATGTGCCTCGTTCCCTCTCTTTCTCACCCTACAGTTTACTTACCGAGAGTAACGAGTAATGCGACTACCGCGACATAAAAGTTGAAGTAGTACACTTTTAAACGTCGAGCCGCTCTTACATTTTGACGTCATGTACGGGACAAATGTACTGCCTCTTGTATGTCCTACTCAACACTACTCGCTATGGTAAATGGTCACCCATCCACAGACCAACCTCGGCAAGCGTGGCTTAACCCGGAAGATCGGTCTATGCGGCTGTAATTATTTAGCCACGAGCTCCTCCTCTATCTTTTCCTGTGTATATGATACATAAAATTAGATACACATTGTGTACCGGCAAATATAACATTTAACATGAACTCAAATTACTTATTTAATTTCGTAACATTTTGTCGGTATGAGCTCTCCGTCTCCTTCTCTTGATCTACGTTAGAGTGAGAGAGAGCACTGTAACTTAAAACAAGAGTAAATTTGCAAGTGTTTATGTTCGCAACATGGCTCCGGGCGTTGTGTTTAGACTGCGATCTGGTTTGGACCGGATATTACATACAAGTCGCTTGGCGCCTTAATTTTGTTTTCAATATTGTGTTGCAACTTCGAAGTATTTCATAAAGGTTTTTTTTCGGTGGCTTCACTCTTATAAAAAGCAACCTTAAGGAAGATGCAATAAGTTTTACTATTGGCGGATATTAGTACCTTAAATAGTGCGATAATAAACAGACCCCCCCCCCCCGCATTGTGGGGACAGACTAGAATATAAAACTTCCTCACCACACGCTAAGTATAGACACGTGTTATAGACTAGTTGTCTAGCATTTTTTGCTGAACTGGGCCTTTTTGGCGCAGCCGTGAGGCACACTTTTCTGCTCATTTGTGTTTTTAATTTTTTTTCTGATTTATTTTGCCCTCCAGCCCTGTGGGTCGCACTAAACTGTGCGTTCACATCCTATATATGGCTATAGCCAGCGCACATCTCCACCCTAGCCTGCACACATCTCCGCAACAGTATAGCCTGATACACCCTAGCTGAAAAACATCTCGTCTCCGCTTCGGACATCTCCGCACATCTCCGTTTTGGTGGAGTCCGGGCCTTATAACAAATAAAAGACACGTATGACGTCATTACATTCCTAAAACCTCAACAAAAAATCTAAGCACATAAGAAAACGAATTACAGAAAACAAAAACCATCTCATTTTCAATAACAAAAAACGTTGCGACAACAACACGAGACAAACACTGACATCCAATATCTCTGCCTGGTCCCTTGCGGGACATACCTCGGAATACGGAAACTGAACCCAACAACTCATCCCATACATGCCTCCATACATCCCTCCTCACATTTCCTGCCATCAAAAAATGAGTGACGGCTAAACAAAAACCCTTTTACTGTCACAAATGCCACTAATATAAGGATGTTTTTTTCTCATAGAAATCTCAAAGGACCAGAGCAAAAAGTGATATGAGGCTGCTTCGAGATGGAAGCCATTAATTTGAGGCACGGCGTGACTGTCAGGTCGACGACAAGCCATCTCAAGCGTCCAGTTTGGTTGGAGGTATTTTTTTGTTGCTAACGCGTTATTGTGTGTTTTTAACCGACTTTGAAAAGGAGGAGGTTGTCAATTCTATGCGTATGTTATTAGCTATTAGCTAGTGTTATTAGGTAACAGTTTTTAGGGTTCCGTACCCAAAGCGTAAAACGGGACCCTATTACTAAGACTCCGCTTTCCGTCTGTCCGTCTGTCACCAGGCTGTATCTCATGAACCGTGACAGTTAGACAGTTGAAATTTTCACAGATGATGTATTTCTGTTGCCGCTATAACAACAAATACTAAAAAACTGAATAAAATTATTATTTAAGGTGGCTCCCATATAACAAACGTGATTTTTCTGCTCGTTTTTGCTCGATATTGATAACGGCAACAGGTAGACGCTTGAATTATTCACAGAATATTTAGATATATATTCACTTTAAAAATAAATAATTAAATTTAAAAAAAATTAAGTGGGGCTTCCATACAACAGACATGATTTTTTTTGCCGTTTTTATAGATAATGGTGCGGAACCCTTTTTCCCGGTTTTATAATAAAGTAATGGCCTGTTCATACTTAACGCTTTAAAATTGATTTTTGAAAAAAAAATAGGTATAACAGGTGAACGGAGTATAAAGCTTTGACATAGTATTTTCTTTTTTTTGTGAAATTGATATATGTATCTATAGATACATACTATAGAAGCTCAAATTATACGAATGTGTTTATTCGTGATTGGGGTTTACCTTGTTTCATCAAAAAAAAATTTACAAATTATCACTTCCCAAACAAGTTTCCGTATAATTTCATTTGCCAAATTACTACATAGCAAATAAACTCTTCACAAATAATTGTAACGCAAATCTAATGTTTGGCAAGTGATCTTTTAAACAATAACTTGCTCACCAACTAGTACTTTTACCAATTTTAATGTAGTCAAATAATTCAGTTGGTATAACATACTTTACGCAAAATACAATAAGCCAAATATTTAGTATCGTCTAACTATTTTGGTAGTATTTCTGGTTGTGTGGTCACAGTTCTAACATAATCTCACCTAGCTGTTTCGATTTAAAAAAGATATAAGCGTGTTACAATCATTTGACTAAATGTTTATTGTCTAAAGATTTGTGATCCTTGGCAATATTCTGCCGAGTAAAAATTTGACCAAATGAAAATGTGCGTACTAAAATCATTCCAAATGTTGCATTAGTATAAAAAAAGGTTGCTAAAATGCGTTTGGGTAATGAAATTTTGTTAAAATAATTTTGCCAAAACGGCAGGCTCCCCAGTGATTGAGATGCTCACGCATCTCGAAACAACTGAGCCGATTTGGTTGAAATTTGGCACACAGATAGACCATATCCCGAATCAACACATAGAATACTTTTCATCCGGATATATGAAGTAGTTTCTCTAGAATGCGATCGAAACCGCTGGCAACAGCTAGTATATAAATAAATATCTCTGCAAAAGGTCTATAGATGTAAGAAAAACAACGTAAAAGGTTTTCTCAAGTTCGCAGTTGAGAATAACTAAGCTTATGTGTTTATGTACCATTGCATATTCTGGAAGGGGTAGCACCGCTTTAACTAAAAGCCTTCGTGTTTATGTTTCTGCATGAATATAACAGGAACGAGAGTGGAGGTTGAATATCATTAGGATCTAAAGATATAGGAAATTGACGAGAAATTATTAGATTGAATCATTCGTTCTGCCTAGCCTTTACTCAACTATAAACCGTGGGTCCGAGGTACCCGAAAGATTTTAACCATCGATTCTTACTGCTCATTCACACGAAGACGATTCGTTTTTTTTTGACGTATCGTCTTTTTTCGATATTTTTTGAGGAGCTCGTGGCTAAATAATTACAGACGCATAGACCGATCTTCCGGGTTAAGCCACGCTTGCCGAGGTTGGTCTGTGGATGGGTGACCATTTACCATAGCGAGTTTCCTCCGTGCCTCGGAAAACACGTAAAGCCGTTGGTCCCGGCTGTCATTTGTAGATCTTTGACAGTCGTTACTGTTGGTCAGAAGCCTAAAGTCTGACAACCAGTCTTACCAAGAGTATCGTATTGCCCAGTTACTGGGTTGTGGGGGTCTGATAGGCAGTCGCTCCATGTAAAATACTGATATTCAGCTGCATCCGGTTCGACTGGAAGCCGACCCCAACATAGTTGGGAAAAAGGCTAGGCAGATGATGTCTTTTTTCACGATTCGGTTTTTTTTTACGGCGGCAATTTTTTTAAATGCCCGTGTTCACACGCATCACGAATCGTGAAAAATGTCGGACACGTCTTAAATCACGTATCGTCTTACAAAAAACACGTTCGTCAAAAAACACGGATCGTGATATTATTATGACGGGTCCATCGTGTTCGATAGTTCATCCAAGACTAAGAATCACGAAACGAATGTGAACATCAATTCGGATATTTTGCCGAATCGTGATAAAACACGATTCCGTATGCGATGTGAACGTCCACCCGTCATGACGAATCGTGAATGAGCCCTTATGCCTAATTGGAGAAGAAAAGCTAGGATATAGTTTGTTGAATAAAGCTTAATTTTCGAGATATTCATTATTTAAGGAAATTCACAACTTTTTTTTAGTATCAGCTACCAGTTTAACAGTATAACCAGATGCGGCTGATTACCAGTCAATACTGGTCTGAAACCCATCCACGGACTGACCGCGGCATGTGCAGCTTAACCTTGCAAATCGTATGTTCCGCGCGGTTGGTTACGAACCCCTCATGAATTTCTAAAGTGTTAAAGCAAAATACTATAACTAGAACAGTTGGAACTTTTTGTCGGAATAAGTTCGATCGTTTCGTTCCGAATTTGGAAACAGTTTTTCTAGTCTATTCCTCCATATTGGAGAGAAGTTTCAACTAGTAATATTACGCGACGTTGACTATGCGTAATTTTGTTGAAACTGTAAGAGCGATTACGCACTGCATCCGATCCGAATCCGTGAAAATACGGATATAAAAACTCGGACCGAATTCGAATATTGCTTTACGCACTGCATCCGATCCGAATCCGCGAAAATACCGATCTAGAGTAAAAATCTCGGACCGAATTCGGATATCGCTCACGCACTTATCCAATCTCTGATCCAAATTCAAACAATTCAGAGGCCATCTTTGGCATATCCATTTGGCGATATTTGAATCCGAGGTAATGCAAAAGCGTTCATACAAACATTACTACGGCTACTTCGGTCCGTCAATATTTCTTCCGAATTGGAAACTCACGGATGACGGATAGAAATCGGATGTAGTGCGTAAACTACCATACAAATAGTTCTATGGCTACTTCGGAACGTATTTTCACGGATTCGGATCGGATGCAGTGCGTAACCGCTGTGAGTAGTAGGATAATATTTGCAAATTGACCAAAATTGTATGGTATGGTACCATTTAAACTAAAGCTTTTGTGAAAATACAAGTCGGTAATTAATATTACTTTTAGGGTTCCATACCCAAAGGGTAAAACGGGACCCTATCACTAAGACTCCGTTGTCCGTTTGTCCGTCTGTCACCAGGCTGTATCTCATGAACCGTGATAGCTAGACAGTTGAAATTTTCAGATGATGTATTTCTGTTGCCGCTATAACAACAAAAACTAAAAAACAGAATAAAATATTTAAGGGGAGCTCCCATACAACAGACATGATTTTTTTGCCGTTTTTATAGACAATGGTACGGAACCCTATGTGCGCGAGTCCGACTCGCACTTGGCCGGTTTTTATAAGTTTTTATCGTTAACTACTGTAGTCACGCCAAAAATTTATGAAAAAGGCAACGCCACTAGGCGCGGCGTTCACTAACTAAAATTCGAGCTAGAATTTTACGCCGCGCCTAGAGGTGGGGTACTGGTGGTAAGTGCAGACAAGGTCTAAGATGGGCCGCGATAGCGGCGGTAAGGCCCGTAATGGAGGAGTGGCTGAAGACGTCACGGCGCACTCAGCTTCCGGCTGACGCAGGTACTCTCGGGACATGGTTGTTTCGGGAAGTACCTGTGTCGCATAGGCCGGGAGCAGACGTCCGGTTGTCACCACTGCGTCGACTGCCCCGAGGTCACGCCGCTGCACACGCTGCAGGCGTGTCCTGCGTGGGCGACGCAGCGCCGCGAACTAGTCGCGGCGGTCGGTGGTGACCTCTCGCTTCCGGCCGTGGTTCTGTCCATGATCGGGAGCGAGAGTGCGTGGGAAGCCCTCACCTCCTTCTGCAAGGAGGTGATGGCGACCAAGGAGGGAGCGGAGAGGAAGAGAGAGGCAGCTGCCACTCTCCCTTCCCGCGCAAAACGCACTGGGCGCCGGAGGGCGCGCGACGATCTCCGGCCACCGTAGTGTGTGGCCTGCGGGCGGCGGGTTAAGGGACCCGTCGCCCGACCAGTAACAGGCCCGAGAAGGCGGCGCTCTGTGTTCCGTGCGCGCGTCTCAGGAGGACGTGGGGCAAGGCCCCACGGAGGAAGAGGTCTGCCAGGGGCTGGCGGATCGAGGCCTGCCGGGGTCGCGGTGCATGCAGCTGCGAATCCCGCGACCTCGGCCAAGGGTCAGGAGAAGGAACACCGTGGGTTTTTAGCCGGTAAGAGTCCGGCATACCCCTTTGCCTTTCCGGGCGAAGGGTATCCATGAGGATTTACAAAGGAAAAACAAAAAAAAAAAGGGTCTGAGATGGAGCAGACAAATCCAAGTGACGGAGATATTCGTGATCCATATACTCCTCTGGCTCTCACATACCCACGACAGAACACTAAGCTACAGTAGTAGCTAGCCAGTTGCACCGTAAAGATCCTACCACCAAGCGTGCTGGGTTCTGTTGAATCTTACAACAAGCATCTATTCCCAGCGTACAGTGAGGAAATTTTATATAAAAGTTATAAACCCGTTCATAACTTCCACACATGCTTACTTCAGAAAACAAAACAAGCAAGTATTGCTATGTAAGTAACGTGTTGAACTACTATTTTACATATCTTAGCATTCTACAAGCGCAAACATCCACGTCGGTTGAACAAAACAAATAAACAAAATATCGCTATTACTTACACAACTTAATTGCTTATTTAATTTTCTCCGCCTATATCTTTCATATCTCCATCCCTTTCCAACACCAAAAGGTAGAAAGAGACAGAGCGCTGTAACCCTACCCTTATGTTGAGCCCCTTAGTCTAAAGTCGACGTAACAAAGATATTATAAGTATGTCCGTGGGGCTAAGTAATTAAAGTTAACGAACTTTATATGCAAATGAGACCTCTTTATCGTTTTTGGGTTAAAACATCTATTACGCGAGTTTATAAGGAGTCCCTGTGGTTGGGCGTGGAATATACACGGCAACTTAATTTTGTGGATTAACCATGAGACGTTAATGGTACCTTGTACGCATGGGGAAGCTTACGCAAACTTGTGCAACATCGACGTATTGGTTAGTTAGCCTGGGCTAGTGAAATCGTGTGCTTTTGGCTGAAGGCAGTCTACAGTATGCGTAAACTTAGCTGGAAAAAAGCTGGAAAGGGTGAAAGCATGAAGCATACATGAAAACTCTACAAACGTGCAAACACTTGTGCCTACAAACGGGAAAAATAAATTATTTATTTTATGGGACCACAGTCTTAGAACTAAGCAACTGCTTACCAAGTGTCAAAACAGTAAAACATTAAAGAGAAGGAATGGTAGCATTTCTCCCGCTCTATATCGCTCATTCACTCTTTCATCAGGTAACGTCAAACATAGGAATAACTGTGCGTAATCTAGTTGGTGCAGATGAATTTGATATTTAGGATTCACTTAGTTTAAAAACTTCTTAGTTACGCTCTGACTTAGCAGAGTTTAGTGCAGAAGGGCATAAGTCTCCCATCGACGGACAGGCAAGGTTCAAATACGTGCCAAATACACCCAGCACACTAGAACTGTATCTAAAGCAGGTTTCGCTAAATACAACATCCTATCCTAACTTCCTAACTAATATTATAAATGATAAAGTAAGTAAGTTTGTTCGTTACCTTTTCACGCCTAAACCACTGAACCGATAATCCTGAAATTTTGTAAATACGTTGTCAGGTGTACACAAACGGACATAGGGTACCATTCATCCCGAAAAAAAGTACTGTTCCCGAGAAAAAATAACTATAATAGATGGCACCATGTGTCATTCGAATCATGATTGAATTATATTATTAATTTATTATAGAAACTTTAATAGTGTTTGAAGAGTTGATTGTCAACGACGTCTGTGGTTTAGTGGTTCGAGTCTCGGACTGCTGATCACGAGGTCGTGGGTTCGATTCCCACAGGACACAAATATTTATGTGATGAACATAAGTGTTTGTGTTGGTCTGGGTGTTTCTTATGTATTTATTATAAGTATGTATTTACAAAAAAAAAAGTATATAAGTATTATATTCCATTGTCTAGTACCCATAGTACAAGCTCTGCTTAGTTTGGGACTAGATGGTGCTGTGTAGAAAATGTCCCAAAATATTTATTTATTTATTGTCAAATTCTAAATTAACGCGAGCGAAGCCGCGCGCAAAAGCTAGTCTAAAATAATAAACAAAACGCGCTCGAATTCTCCCGTAAAATACAGAGCACAGTACATAGTTACCATGCAAAACTATCACCAAAAACTTTATTTCATTCGTCCAAGCGTATGGAGCAAGATTTTATTTTTCAGTGTCTGCTAAAAGGCAGTTTTCTCAACTGGCGGTACGGTCAACAGAAGAAATAAGAATGCAAGCTACAAACAAAATTTGCATTTAAACAGAGTTGTGCGCGTGATGAGTGGTTTTCGGGCCTTTTCACTGTCATACGGGTTCGTGCCCGCGTGCGTGCGTCACCCGCATGCGTGGTGCTCGCAGTTCACATTTTCGTGCGTGTTTCACGCATCACAATAAATACATCTTTGGAAAGGTGAAAATCAATCGCCACGGGTGCGGGTGACACACGCATGCGGGCACGAACCTGCATGACAGTGAAAAAGCCCTTCTTCTCTCGCAGCACGAGCTATATGAGAATCGCTTATGCCATGGCGAAAAGATTAGCCAGTCAGGTTGATAGCGGGGCTGACTGCCCAGGGTGCGCCGGACGTACTTTAGTATCATCTCTCGTGGAAACTCTTGTCAATTCGCCCCAATGGTAATGAGTGTTCTTTGTTATTGCTTGCATGAGCGAGTTTTGTCCCTTAACTTTATTACGCAAACAATGGTGGCGACTCTCTTGTTCACCAACTAAACTAAAATTAGAAATATAGTAGTGCATGAAAAGAGCCTCTACGAGTGACGATACTTAAGTACGTCCGGCGCACCCTGGGCAGTCAGCCCCGTTACCAACCTTGCTGACTGGCTAATCTTTACACCACAGCATGAGCTATTTTTGTATAGCTCGTGCTGACACGAGAGAAGAAGAAGAAGACTAAAATTAGAGAATTTCTATCTTTTACTAACAGACAGCGCGAGAAAAGAACGGTGATAAATAAGAACTAAGTTAAAGATGTCAAACTAGTTTACGCTTAGAATTTCACCGTGTTTTTAGTCGACACGTTCTGATGTGTCATCGTTTGTATAAAAATTTTAGTTCAACCGCTCTTATTTACATGCGTTTTTTTCTTATTTTATCCGTGTGACAAAGATGGCAATAACCTAAATTAAGTTCAGTTTGCGCACAAAAAAGTCGCCACCATTATCAATTACATTGTCTGCGTTGATTGATTCCTCTGTTGTCGGAGTCCGTGCCGGTGGAGTTGTAGATCGGTTCTCTGATGTCGACAGCAAGAGCAGGTGGTAGCTATGAGACTTCAATAAAACCGGCCAAGTGCGAGTTGGACTCGCGCACGAAGGGTTCCGTATCATCATCATCTGCCTAGCCTTTTCCCAACTATGTTGGGGTCGGCTTCCAGTCGAACCGGATGCAGCTGAATATCAGTATTTTACATGGAGCGACTGCCTATCAGACCTCCACAACCCAATAACTGGGTAATACGATACTCTTGGTAAGACTGGTTGTCAGACTTTCTGGCTTCTGACCAACAGTAACGACTGTCAAAGATCTACAAATGACAGCCGGGACCAACGGCTTTACGTGCTTTCCGAGCCACGGAGGAAACTCGCTATGGTAAATGGTCACCCATCCACAGACCAACCTCGGCAAGCGCGGCTTAACCTGGAAGATCGGTCTATGCGGCTGTAATTATTTAGCCACGAGCTCCTCGAGAAGGGTTCCGTATCATTCTCTATAAAAACGGCAAAAAAATCACGTTTGTTGTATGGCCCCCTTAAGCCCCCTTAAATATTTATTTTGTTCAGTTTTTTAGTATTTGTTATTAAAGCGGCAACAGAAATACATCATTTGTGAAAATTTCAACTGTCTAACTATCACGGTTCATGAGATACAGCCTGGTGACAGACTGACAAACAGACGGACAGACAGACGGACAGACGGACAGCGGAGCCTTAGTAATAGGGTCCCGTTTTATCCTTTGGGTACGGATCCATAAAAAACAACGAAAAAAAATTTTATTAAATAAAATTAACTGCGTGTTGCATAATGTTCTTCGTTCGTTGTTTGCTTGTATACTTGACTCGTTTGCCGTGTGTACGTGCGGCAGGATTGTTAATATTCCGTTCTCGGACCTACACGAACCAGCAACGTGCTCCGACTCCGAAGCATACCACTTGCCAATGCAATGTCTTTAATAGGCCCCATATATTGAATATACATTAGCATGCGAGGAACTACATGAAAATAGACTGGCGGTATGTATTTGTACAGTGGTTGTACGATTGTATTTGTTTTTTTATTGTTATACTGATCCTTGCTTTACATAGATATGAGATGCGGTTAGGTTTCATCTGGATCTAGCATTAAGGACATTAAGGTTACGTTCACGTTACGTTTATGAAAACACGGAGCTTAGGGCAATTTTCTTGTCATGCGTATTTTCGGCCGCGCGCGGATCTGGTCCGCATGCAGGCTGCCCGCATCCTATAATTTCATACATGTTTTTCCTATCAAGCGGGCAGCACGCATGCGGAACGCGGATTGGCTGCGGCCGTGCAGCCCGCGTGCGTTCTAACCGGATGCGGGCGGCGTTCTTCTGCCTTCAGTGTTGTTTTTACTGTGACGCGGGTCACGCGCATAGCCATAGTACGCATGATTACTTTTTTAACGTTCACCTTTGTGTACGAGTTTAGTCACTGGCGACGCGCACGACACTGCAGCGGTAAACTAAATCTTTGTCCTGCATGTGGCCAGGAGCGTCACCGCATGCGGAGCAGTTCCGCGCGCGGGCGAAAATACGCATGACAGGAAAAGGGCCCTTAGCGCGGCGCGTTGTGCGGGGAGACACCATTGCCCCGTGTGGGGACGGGCTAGAATATAAACTTATTATAACGATGGGCAACGTCGTACCATGCTAATTCAGTACCTTTTCGATTTATATCAGCTCGACTCGACTCGATATGTTGCGACAACGATGGGGTTCGTTCCGGTGAAGGATCTTTTTGGTGAAAACTTTTTATCTACTTACCTTAAAAGTGTATTCATCTGTATGATCCACATAATAGACTGGAAACTTCCTCCCTGGACGCTGGGAATAGACGCGTGTTGTAAGATTCAACAAAACCCAGTCCGCTTGGTGGTAAGATCTATACGGTCCGCCTGGCTAGCTACCACCTTCACATTAAAGTCCAGCGCCAAGCAGTTTACTGTGTTCCATCGTGTGTATGTGACAGCCAGAGGGGTATAGAGTAATCCCTCTATATCTCTGTTACTTGGATTCGTGTGCTCCATCTTAGGCCCTATCTGCGCTCAACATCAGATGCGACGAGGCTCAAACGCCCAAAGTCAGATAATAATAAAAAAACAAAGCTTAGCGCGGCACGTCATGCAGGGCGTAGTGTGCGTCCTGAGTGACGGCGCACGGGCATATTGCGGAGCGGCTTTACCGTCGGTACCCGTCTTTAGTGGACGCGGGAAAGTTGACGCGTACGCGCTTGTTTAGACGCCATCTCCACGAGCGAGTGAATCGCGGCGATATTCTCGCCGTGCCATCAAATTCAATACTAACTATCGCCGCGATAACATCGCCGTGTGTAGACACGTTCTAAGAGAGTGTATAGAAATACGTGGCACGACGATAACATCGCCGCGATTCTCTCGCTCGTGGAGACGGCCCCTTAGTGTTTCGTTTATTTTACTTTGATTTTAATAATGTCGATATCAAAATCAAACGTTTCGAACATTTATTTAATGCGCCGTTCATTCTGGCGGTGCGCCGTCACTCAGGACGCACACGTACAGCTAACAAATTAAACATACATTGACGATGTTTTTGGTAAAGGGCCTAAAGGTACAATTCCGTGCATCGCGGCCGATCGCAGCCACAGATGCGTCAATAGTCGTGTCTATAATATACTGACTAATTTGTCGTTAGCCGCACGCGTCTGTCGTAGACTTCGGAAGCGGTGCCATACATTTTCATACTCTGACTATTGACGCATTAGCCGCGCGCGTCAGCCGCACGCGATCGATCGCACGCGGCTGCGATCGATCGCGCGCGATGCACGGAATTGTACCTTTACGCTAGCTATTCGCTATTTTGTTAAGCAATACTGATTGAATTCCGACTTTGTCCCAGTTTGTCCCATAATAAAATTTGTACAGAATGATGAGCAGACTTCATGGTTTTCGTATGTAAAGTGACTAACCAGTTATGCTGTATGAACAGTTAACGTTGAATATCCGTAAACGTTTCAGTCATTCAACCCTTTAAAAGCTACAGCCTTTATGGTATACGTCATCATTATAAACATAAAACACCTATTGGTATGTCTATACCAGTGCGCTTTCACGTTCATCTTGCGCTTTCAACTTTCAATTCCTCTTGCGTCAAGCGCATGCAACATTGATTGCAATAGACGGATTAGCGTGTGCTAGGGGCATGCGCTTTTGTCGAACTAGAATTAAGGCATGCGCTATGGCTGGCGCTTCAGGCATGCGTCAGACGAAGACGCAAGTTGAACATGAAAGCGCACTGGTGTAGACATAGCTATAATAATAAGACTCGAACACTAGTATTAGGGCATGCGCTATGGGTCGACTACACGCAGAGGGCTTACAGCGCCTTACGTGTCCAATACAATAACGCATATAGGGCACTTTTGAGGCTGCCGCGTCACTGCAGCGCATCAGGAATGTTCGCTGAGGCACGTATAGATGACTTCTATGCTATCATACGAAAGCGTGTCGCATCCCTGATGTGGCGGGTGAGGGGCAGCACCAACAGTCTCTTGATGACTGTAGCGGATAGGACGGATGGCCTCATTTGGAAACACTGGACGAGGACGCAAGTGTTGCCTACAAACCGTGCCCAGAAATAGTATCTGCATTGTCATTGTGTGTGTGGCTATTATGAGCATTGTTGTTATTGTTATTATAGACCTTGACATGTTGTTATTATTTCGGTATATGTATCTACTAACACAAGTTTGTAAGTTTTATGTTTCTACTAACAATAATGGATTGTATTGATCTGGAATTAAATAATAATTTAAATTTATTGCATGCGCTATGGCGCTTCAGGCATGCGTCAGACGAAAGCGCAAGATGAACATGAAAGCGCACTGGTGTAGACATACCATGAGGCATATTTGTCGCCGATTCCCTCCAAAATGTTTCTGCTACATTTTTACAGCAAATTAAGTCTGAATGGTGGACACATGGGTACCCTACCCTTCACGTGTTAAATCTTGTGTAACGCTCGTAACAAATGATCGAAGGGTAATAGAACATGTTTTATTGCATAATTTAATGTTGATCCAATGTTTATGGGAATGGATTCAAGATGGTAATGACGACAGCGTTAACAGAAGTACTGATTGAGACCTTTGTCTTTGAAAAGTTCTTTACACTGTGGAGGAATGAGGTATGGTGTTCCTCCTATGAAAGGGGAGGATCCTCCAACCAGGCGGTTCTTATGCTTGGCGGCAGGTTACGCCCAATATACATATTTATTATGAAT
The DNA here is from genome assembly GCA_905220435.1 of Amphipyra tragopoginis. Taxonomy (NCBI): domain Eukaryota; kingdom Metazoa; phylum Arthropoda; class Insecta; order Lepidoptera; family Noctuidae; genus Amphipyra; species Amphipyra tragopoginis. The sequence continues at coordinate 5,527,066 of HG991999.1, read as the reverse complement.
TGAAAATCTCCTTAACTGTATACAGGGTGTAAACGAATTCGTGCAATTCCTTCAAACCGCGTGATCTACTGGTTACACAGATAAACCCTAAAAGGGAATTTTTGAAAATCAACTGAAAAAAAAATTCAATAAAAAATCTTAGTTTTCTATTTCTGAGTCGTTTTAGAGCCCCGAGTTAACTTACTGCAAAGAACGATATCACCAGCCAGGTGCGTCGCCGTACTTTCATTCATTTATGCGTGGCATCGAAATGTTCAAACTCATACAATTATTTTTTTGCAAAAAAATATTCTTATTTTTTTACTGAATGCTTATTAGGTGGTTTGGATACGATCACTACCGTATGAATTTTTTTTTTTTATCTTTAATCAGTCTAATTCACGTGCGGGGCCAATATACACCATTTTCGTGTCAGATCATGTGGTTTTAAGGAATTACAAGAATTCTTTTACAGCCTGTAGATGTTACAAAATGGTAGCACTAATCGTGACACTCGTGACGTAGGCTTGGGCAATCGCGGGAAGAGAATACCTGGTATTATTATACCATGTCCACAACTATATAGCAAGCAGTGAATAATGTTGTATTGTCCTTAGATCAGTATTGTCAAAATCAAAGCCGAGAGTGTTGCGCAATTAGCAGAAAAAATCTATTCTAAAGGATTTATTTTCACTTCCCGATCTCAGTTGCAACATTGGCCCAACATCATCAACTCACAAACAAATCCATAAGATATCCACATAACCACAAAGTATGGAATGTCCCATGAACAGATTGCGTGCCAACGAAACGTAAATATACTACTTGAAGTGTCCGGGCAGGAGTTACAAGTGGCAGGCACAGGCGACCGACGCTTTATGACAGGAAGCTGGGAATCCATAGTGGAAATGTTAAAGACTAGACCGGTATACATCGTGCTCTGATGTTTATGTGACAGGGGAATGATAGCCCGTCGAGTAGGAATGCAGTGACGTTATTATTACTGCGCATTCGACCTAGTACATTGAAGGCCATGTATTTAAAAAAAAAAATGTCGAGGCTTTAGTGCACTTTACGTGATTGTGGAACCTTCATAGGTCCTTCCTATTTTATACTTTAATATCTTATGTATATAAAAATGAATCCCTATGTCCCTTGGTCACGGCATCACGCGTGAGCGGCTGAACCGATTTCGCATTTTTTTTTGTTTTGTTTGTTATTGTCAGGAGAAAGTTTTTATGAAAGAAAATTTTGATATTAAAAAAACTAAATTATCTCAGTATGTCCATATTCTTCATTTGTTTACCGCATACATGAAAATGATTTTAACTTTTTGTTAGTATTTTGTTTCTGAAGGTAGGTTGTAGGTAGGTAGTAAGTAGGAAAGAGTGCATTGCAACGCGTGCCTGGTACAGCTAGTTACATTATATAAAAATAATTTCAAATTCAGGTTGTCAAGAAACTCAAAGTCAAGCCGAGAACAAATGATAGGAGTTTAAGAAGATAAGGAAAAAAAGTTTAATGTTTTTCGAGTTTCAAAGACAAGAAGATCAAGGAGGAAGTAGAAACGTAATAGCATGATTAGCATTGCACATTCGATCTTGCAACCTGCATGTTGACCAGGGGCCCAATTCTCCTAAAATAAATTGTTGCCAAACGCAATCGAACCACAACCGTCAGTCAGTTTTTGTTTTCAAAAACTTTCAAAATGATTGATTTTGTTTTTTGTGTCAAACAATTTGATAGCTTTTGAAATTGAGAACTGTCTGAATGAACGGTTCGGGGTTGGTTCGGTTGTGATTTATCAAGATTTATTTTAGGAGAATTAGGCCCCAGCTCCTAGACAAAATCCCTTTTCTTCGTAAGCAAATGCAACTTCTAAATATACAATTTGATCTTTCTACAGGCGTTAACGTTTAAGTAAAAGGCATTTTGTCTTGGGGGCCTGGACTCCTAAAGTACTGCAAGGTTTAGCCCCAATTGTAAATCAGACGAGGAGTGAAACGATTAGTTTGACTAAAAACACAGATTATTTAACGTCAGCATTTTCATAGAATGTATCTCTTTTACAACCCTTTATTCGATTTCAGTTTTTAAAACCCAATTCTTCCATTACAGAAACGCCTTCCACATTTTTATTTCTATTTCCTCCCTCTAAAACATTTCCACTAACATTTCTGCCAAATTCACGTCTATTTCCACCGCCCATTGCAGTTTCAAAGCGTGGCCTTTATAAATTAATTAAGCCACGTAACTGCCCACACTTTGTTTGTGCCACAAAGACCCGTTGAGGTTAAACAATTGGTCCATTTTGTCCTCTACGCTGCATAAAGTATGTAAGTCTTCAGAGGCTCCTTTGTTCGTACGGCTGCAGCCTATAACTATCCCACTGCTGGGCACAGAAGGGCAGAGAAGATTAAATAGTCTAGATTCAGTAAATTCAACACCCATGTCTACTAAAATTAGCAGACCAAGCTCGCCTATACTTATTTAGGCCTAAAAATGGATAAAATTGCCCTCGAATTCCTCGATTGCCCCAGCTCATGTCTTCCAGATTAAGTGAAAAGATAAATATTGACTGCTTAATTGAGCTGCTTTGCCCCATCCTGGATAAAATCCTGGCTATCCCCACGCTAAGCATGGCCTTCTTATCAGGGTGAGAAAGGTTTAGGTCTTAATCTAACACGCTAGCCTTGTTCAGATGGAGGACTACGAGTATATACACGACAGAAAACTTTTTTTGAGGTCATTTCTGGTGTGCTAGATTCCTCACAATATTTTCCTTCATCGTTAATGCAAGTGATAGTAAAATTTTGATCCGCATTTGAACTTCAAACTTCAAAACTCATTTATTCAAAATAGACTAGAATTACTGAGTTCTTTTTGAACATTAATGCTGCAAAAGCCAGCCCCCAAAAATGACCTATAATATCATACACGAAGTTACCAACCCCTTTTTTTATCGTTTGAAAATCCTCATGGATACCCTTCGCCTGGGGAAGGCGAAGGGTTATGCCGGACTCTTACCGGCTAAAAACCCACCACGGTGTTCCTTCTCCTGACCCTTGGCCGGGGTCGCGGGATTCGCAGCTGCATGGACCGCAACCCCGGCAGGCCTCGGTCCGCCAGCCCCTGGCGGACCTCTGCTTCTGTGGGGCTTTGCCCCTCGTCCTCCTGAGAGGCGCGCACGGAACGCATGCGCGCCGCCTTCTCGGGCCTGTTACTGGTCGGGCGACAGGTCCCCTAACCCGTCGCCCGCAGGCCACACACTAGGGTGGCCGGAGATTGCCCAGTGCGTCTGGCGCGGGAAGGGAGAGTGGCTGCCGCCTCTCTCCCCCTCTCCGCTCCCTCCTTGGTCGCCATCACCACCTCGCAAAAGGAAGCGACGGCTTCCCACGCACTCTCGCTCCCGACCATGGACAGAACCACGGCCGGAAGCGAGAGGTCACCACTGACTGCCGCGACCAGTTCACAGCGCTGCGTCGCCCACGCAGGGCACGCCTGTAGCGTGTGAAGCGCCGTGTCTTCAGGGCAGTCGACGCAGTGGTGACCAGTAGCGTAGGGTGAAGTTTCTTAAAAGAGAAGCCGGGCCAAAAAATGCTTACCTTGCTCAAGTGTGATGCGTGATTTCCAGTAACTACTCGTTTCGAAAGGGAAGCCGATAGGAATCGAGTTGTATGGAGCCTTCGCCACTGGTGGTGACATCCGGGCGTCTGCTCACGGCCTATACGATACAGGTACTTCCCGAAACATCCATGTCCCGAGAGCACCTGCGTCAGCCGGAAGCTGAAGGCGCCATGCCGCCTCTCCAGCCACTCCTCCATAACGGGACTTACCGCCGCTATTGCGGCGTGCCCTAAGTTACCAACCCCTATATCTCTTACCCCCTTAAGGTACTCACGATTTAACAAGCGGCACAATCCGGTACAAACAGTACAATCGAATGGAAGTCATAAAAAGAATAAATAAAAATGAAAGTTAAAAAAAAACATAACCCGTCTGCGTAAAAAAGGGGTCTAAAAAGGACGATACAAGAAAATAATTTAAATAGAAATCCAGGAATGCACAGGTACAAAAATGGTCAAGGTAGAGCCGTGGTCGCACCCACTGTGTACTATACACACCATGTCTGTTTAATGGAGGTGTTTCTGGCACCCACATAATCATAGTAGGTATACAGTAAGTGTGACCACGGCTCTACCTTGACCATTTTTGACGTGTTTGATATCAAAAGAAAGATCTTGGCGAGCATATTGCAAATTCGTATATATATGATACATGTTTATAATGTGCTCGCCAAGACCTTTTTTTTGATATCAAACACGTGATGATTATCTCAGTTTCATTTTTTGAGGTTAGAATCGTAGGTTTAAATTCCGTCATATAAAATTTTGATATAATTTATATAGCCTATGTTACCCGGGCCATTATTACGAATCTATTGACATCTCATTCATTAAAATCGGTTCAGTAGTTTAGGCGCTACGGTGGAACATACAAACATACATAGACTGCCAAAATCATTACCCTTCCTTTTGGCTTGGCCGTAGTCGGGTAAAAATAATTATTGTATAATCAGTTGCCAACTTCACATAGGTCCAAAAATGCTCTTCCTTTACCGTTTCCTTGTATTGTGTTTATGCCGTGAAGAAGAAACGGCGCAACGATAAATGAATTCGAAAAGTCAGTGGTTCGATCTGAGCTTGATCCTAGACTCTCCTGCATGTAAGGCAAGCGTACAACCGCTTGGCTATCATTTCTAATACTAAGGATCGCCGAATAAGGATGGGCACACATTAATGCAGGAGCACGTTTGAATCGTATTAGGCAATAGTGCAGTTGCTCATGTCCTAATGCGTTGTTTGTGCTAAGGAGAGAAGTGGTGTTAGTATGGTTTGGAGATATGGGGAACAATATTCAGTTGTTATAGTGTTATCGGTAGCGGGTAGCACTGGGCAATGTTGACAAAAGAAGGTAGTCGTCGATATGGATCAACGCACCCGAGGTTATAAAGACGGTGGTCATTCGACGAAGCGGGAGCATTCTGTGTAGATCAGCTGAAGAAGTCTGACCTTTTATATCTGTGTAATTGTGTAAAGTATTATACTGTGATCTAGTTCGTGTTACTAATACTAACCCAAATACAAGTACTCTCAGTGGTGGAGAGTCTATGTTGGTTTTATTTACTATATTTACCTTGCTCGCAATCCTGACATACTGATATTAGCTAAAACTGTAATGAAAGAATCATGTCCGTTTGGATAGAGGAGCCACTTCACGATTTTACTAACTACTCTCAAATGCTACTAAATTATACCAAATTATGATAAATATACATCCATGATGTTCCTAGTTCTGACGTGGCTACTCAATCCAAATATTTAGATTGAGGTGCCACCTTTACGTTCATATAACTATTGAAGTATTTATACTACAAAATCGGGGATCGAACCTACAAAATTTTTAAACTTACTACTAAATAAGTATTTAATTTCATTAAGATACGAAATGTGACACCTCAATCCTTACGGACATAAAGAATCACCCCTGAACGATTATGTTGTTGTGTCGTTTACAATAGATTATGCAATCATATTTGGATGGATAACTACTATAATCTTCAATTCGATAAATACGCTATTGGAGCCGATTCTCTTGTTCACCAAATAAACTAAAATTAGAGAGTTGCCATCTTTTACTAACAGATAGCGCGAGAAAAGGACGGTGATAGATAAGAACTAAGTTAGAGATGTCATATTAATTTACGCCTTGAACTTCACCATGTTTTAGTCGACATGTTTTAAATGTCGTCTAAAGGACATCTGATAAAATGGACCAAAAAGTAAAGTAGCCGGCCAAAGAAAATTATGCATATATTATGATAGTACATGAATATCTAAACATTTTTTAATATGACGTCATTCCTCTAGGTCTGATAGCTGAGTCACTACATAAAGTAAAAATATTCCATTTCAGTCAAACTAAAAAAGAATTTGTATGTGAAAAACATGTGCCAAACGTTACTTGTTATTGTTTTAGAGGCAGATAGCCATGAAGGCTGAAAGATTGGATGCCTGCGTGACTATCCTGCTTTTTTTTATTTATTTTTTTCACCTTATCGTATTATAGTGTGTAAGTGTGTATGTATTTTACTTACAAACATTAAGATGCTATGTAGGTACTGTTAGATAATATAACGCTTAAATTCTTGAATTTTTTCACTAAGATCGAACATTTTAACCTTACTCAGATATCAGTGACTCAGATATCAGACCTAGAGGAATGACGTAATAATAAAAAAATGTTTAGGTAGTCATGTACTATCATAATATGTATGTATTTTTCTTTGGCCGGCTTTAGATTTTGGTCCAAAAATGTATGAAGCTTGTCAGGTCTCCTTTGTAAGGAAATTTTAGTTCAGCTAAAGACAGCTCTTATTGTCGTATGTCTCTTTCTTATTGTATCATAGTGAAAAAGATGGCAATAGCCTATAAATTAAGTTTAGTTTGTCCATAACAGAGTCGGCACCATTGTCCTATTATTTTACAGTTATCCATCATAAGTCCCGACTAAAATGTTTATCGGTTAATGCTTTCTGGGATTTGGTAATACAAATAAGCGCCTCATTAGTTGGGTAATGAACCTAATAATGTTTTTTTTTAATTCTCAGATTCATTTTTTTGTCAATGTATTCTCACCTAACTGCATGATTACCAAATCCGAAAAAAAAACTATAAAAATATCAATATAATGCCAGACTTACTCTACGTTGGATTTCAGAACTTTTTACAGTGAAAGTTATGTATAGTATATAGTTTTTTGATGGGATTGTTTATACCTTTACTAACAACAAATTCAATTTTAATTAAATTTTATTCTGTAACACCAAAAGCTCACCACATCATGTATTATTGTTAAATACAGCAACATCACAGCATTTCGATTTAACACCTAATACATACATCAAATAGACCTGAAAAAATTAATAGCCAAATAACCGAAATAAACAACAGTCGCGCCCAATGAACACATTAATAGCAAATCTAACAAAATATTCAGTGAATTTTATGAATGCACGACTTGCCAACGACCTTCGTGACCTTCATCCATTCGGCCTTCGCAGTCACCCGTGACCATACACAATAAGAATGGAAATTAAGATAATATTCTAAAGTAACGTCTTTCGTGGACATTGGAGCGTTCATGATTAAAATGTGTAAAAGGTGGAATTTTCAATTTGTTCATGCCAATAAACAAAAGAATCTATTTTTGAAATTTTTGGAATCTTGTATGAAATGAATCGTATAAAATGCATAAAAGGGGTGCATGAAAAGAGCCTCCACGAGTGACGATACTTCAGTACGTCCGGCGCACCCTGGGCAATCAGCCCCGCTACCAACCTTGCTGACTGGCTAATCTTTTCACCACAGCATGAGCAATTTTCGTATAGCTCGTGCTGACACGAGAAAAGAAGAAGTAAATATAACCCTCGACAGAAAAACGATCTCATAGGTGCATGCTACAAGTTCAATTTTTATTACGGTATTTGTATCGCGATCCTGGATCGTTATATTTGTGCGCGTCTCAATATTGAGCGCGTATCTTGCACCTTAAAAAGTCTGATAATAGCTGTTTATTAATTGCATTACAATTTTTGACTAGGCGTGGCCGCTAATCATTTTGAAATGGCTGAACCAATTTCCATCGAACATAGCTTATAACCACAACGATTAAACCGACTAACCTCCAGTTTCTGAATTGAGAATTCTAGGATAAGCATATTAAGTAACATTTGAGTACGGAGTTGTCAATAAAATGATATTACTCAAATACTACTTACTACTTAAGTGTTGCTTAACTCGAATTCTCAATTCAGAAACCGGAGGTATAACGATTAAAACGACTGCCTCGTTGGTCTAGTGGTCGCAGGCACGACTGCTGAGGGTGACGTCTTGGGTTCGATCCCCAGGTCGGGCAGTGTTGTTGGGTTTTTCCGTGTGGAATTTCTCAGTAGCAGCTTGGAGTCTGGATTTGTGCCCGGTTGAAGGCAATAGGCTCGCCCCCTATTACATGGGACTTAAACATAACAGCGAAACGTGGGTGTATTATACACCTCTGCCCAACCCTTCAGGGAATACAAGCGTAATGTTATATTATTATTAAACCAACTATCAAACAAAAAAAAACGTAACGCAATCGGTTCATCCGTTTGAGAGCTGCGATGCCACAGACAGACATATGATATGTCTACACCAGTGCGCTTTCATGTTCATCTTGCGCTTTCAACTTTCAATCCCTCTTGCGTCAAGCGCATGCGATATTGATTGCCATAAGACGCATGCAGTTTATCGTCTACACCGGTGCGCATCGGTCAGTCGACAGTCGACATACAATAGACAGATTAGCGTACGCTAGGGGCATGCGCTTTTGTCGTACTAGTATTAAGCCATGCGTTAATGCAGGCGCTATGGCGCTTTAAGACGCAAGATGAACATGAAAGCGTAAAATTTATGGACTTTTAGAAAATTTAAGAATACTGTTTATTTCGTGACGTTTTATGTTTTAACTGCATTAAAATAAACTCTCTCAGAAGCTCATAAAAACCTACATATTTACTTCCAACCCGAGAACCCAAAATGACTTCCCAGCAAAAACGGCCGCACGAAATTACTTCACTTATTTATCCAAAGAAAATTGAATAAAGAATTTTAAAACTTCGTTCCCAACTTCCGAGTGCAAAATTATAAACACAGAAGTGTAAGAAAAAAATAAACCAATAAAAATGTTGCCAGCGCAAATATTACATGTAGAATTAAAATACGAACTAATTAAAGTGCTGGGAAAAGCGGGCAACCGAGGCGGGCAACCATAAAGAATTGGATTGCATTAGGAATTCATCGGGCACGCTACTGCTCATAAATTGTGTATTGGCATTAGCATGCTGTGTATTCAGCATAATGAAGCAGACTGAAAATTATAGTGCATTGTTTAGTATTTTATGTTATTTAAAGTCTTATAAATAAGAAATGTCTTGATGACTATCAATTTGTCGTTACTAAACTTTATTTATTATTACATTACACAAATAAGACCCATTTTAGCAAGGAAATTTATAAAAACTAGCTGTGCCCTCGCGGCTGAGCCCGCGTTATTTCTTTTCCATTTTTTTTTTTTTATTGGTTACCAACTCGCTATGCAAAAGCTAGCAAAAAAAACAGAAAAGAAAATGTTTTTTTTTGTATTATAACTTTCGTGAGACACATTCATATTTATGATTATTTACGGTTTACTCACGTGCATTTTTTCGGGATTGCCCGACTAAAACAAATCCCGAAAAAATGCACGTGAGTAAACCGTAAATAATCATAAAGAAAATGCTGCTTAACTATTTTGTCTTTGTCTATTTATATAATAAAATATTAATAATAAGCAACATGTTTGCTTCCAGAAGAGATTCAATACAGTATTATGCTTTTATGAACCTTACCGGTCAATTAAAATGAGTTAAACTTCTACTAGAAGAAATGGTTCAAAAGATATCCGTGCCTTAATGGGTCACTTTTGTCTATTTTTATATGAAATGGGGTATAGAGGCTCTAATGTATAATGTGTCTTCTGAATGTCAACAAATAAGTACTTGGGATAATCTTCAAAATCAGCGTATTTGATTGGTGCATTTCTGCGTATTTTTTTTTTCGAAAAGATTGTATCTAAATAAATTTTGAAAATATTTAGGTTACAAATTTTAGAGACCAGAGGAATCAATGTTTATTTTGGAGTTTGAGCCACTTCCTAAAAAGTAACGCCTCATACCTACTTAATACTACTTTCTGTTAATTCTAATTTATTTTCATTTGTTGCTTTGGCATAGCTATAGAAATAATGGTGTACTTGCTTTACTTTTTCTGCATGTGATCCAATACTTTGTTATCTATGAGCCTTGTGCACAATTGCACACCCGTAAGTGACAAGTTTACTATAATTTAAAAGCTAATAATATTTTCAGATATGTAAATGTGTCTATTATGTAATGAGTCGTTGGAGTGCCATTAATAAATAAATGCTCAAGGTTGGCGTATCCTCCCCGAAACTGTCAAATTTTCCCAATCAACCTTGAACCTAATGCTTTCGCGATAAAGATGAAAATCTATTCAAGAAATTTGACAGGCTGTAGTAGCTTAATGTGCTGGCGTCTGTACATAATTGAGTACTCACGTCCTAATATAACATGCTTTATAATATAATATGACAACAAATTAAGCGCAGTTCAGACTATGCTATAATATATGGCATATAACAAATATTGTATAGCACAACGATATCGCTCAGCACACATTTTATATGGACACGTTCACACAACGATATGCTATAAAGTATTGGTTTGATGTTCGCTATAAATTTGAAATTGATATTATAAAACGAGCCCGTATGGCCATCAATTATGACGGCGGCCACTTAACCTATGATTTTCTCGACTTGATGGAAAAAAAATCTAATTCATTAAATAAACATAATCCACAAGTAAAACCAAAAATGTTCATTCCTAAAAAAAAATACAGCAAAACAACATCGGTTGACTTTTGCCCCCCCTTATATAGCGAAATAGTATAGCGTAGTCTGAACTACGCTTTAGGACACGATGGACGGACGAAAAAAATGAATTATTTTAAATTCAATGGTGCATTTCAAAATTCTATTCGAAGCAAAATAAAAAACCGTCAACCATTTTGATTACCACTCAATTAATTATTCACTAATCCCTCAAGACTTGAAGATATGCAAAAATAATTACCTACGCACAGTCAAAAGCCTCAATGATTAATTTTCATACATTACTTCTAAAGCCGTGTAGCGAAACCATCGAGTCCGGGCAACAGAGACATCAATCAGCACATCTTGGGCAAACCACAGGGTCTACGGGCAAGATTAAGGCATTTCTGTCGTACATAATCCTGCGGCTTCTCAAACAATGTGACCACACCATTAGATTCTGTTGGGTTATCTAAATGATCGTATATTGTGTTAGGACAATGGAGTTTATTTTTGGAAATGAAATAGGGATTAAATAATGTATTTGCAAATAGATTCAAAAGGACTTGTCATACAGGATGCGTTCTGCGTCCTACGGTCCGGTCAAATCGAACGCAGCCCGCATCCTATGTGAACATCATTTGCGTTTTATATTTTATGTAATTACGATCTGACTATGCGAGCACAAGCAAAGAACGTAAGGAATGCACCGGTCAGGCGGTCGGGGTGGGAAGGTAGCGGACGGGCTGCCCGGTTGCGGGCAGGCGGACGACACGCAATCAAATATAAAATGGCCGCTGTTTGCCCTGCCCGTCAGTTCCCTGACCGTGCCCGGATCGCTGACCGGATGCAGTACCCGGATCGCTGACCGGTTGCCCTGACCATGAAGTTCACATAGGATGCGGGCTGCGTTCGATTTGACCGGACCGGAGGACGCAGAACGCATCCAGTGTGACAAGGCCTAAAAGCTTGACTGCCTCATTGGTCAAGGGCAAGGGTTTCAAGGGCCTTGTACTTTATAAAAAACTATTTACTGCTTTTATTTAGTAGTAGTTTTATTTTAATATTGTACGTAATCTTTTTATTTATTTGTGTCGTTATTGCCCGTGACATTATAATGGTTCTATCTGAAAACCAGCGTTGCGGCATTTTGTTTATTTTTTTAAATATCGCAGTTTTAGGCTGGACATCCACCAGAGCTGTGCGAGAAATGTGTAATGTGTTAATGTGTACAAATGATCACCTACCTCTTCCAAACACCATCTATTGACTGACTGGTAGGCGCATATTTTCAAATCCTCGCACACATTCCTAGCAACACATTTCTCGTAACACATTCCTCGCAACACATTCCTCGCAACACATCCATCGCTCGCATTTCTCGCTTGTTTTGTATGAACACAAACCTCGCTCCGCTAAGCCCATATCCACTGGAACTACGCAGAGTGAAGCTACGTAAATGAAGTGATTCTATTGGTGCTTACAAAACACATTCCTCGCTACGCAGCTTAGCACAGCTCTGGTGGATTCTCAGCCTTATGCTGAGATAGAAGCCTTTTTTGGCCTCGTGCAGGTAGTTTAAATTTTTATCCTTTTTTTTGCACCTATATTATTTTTGTTTCTGTTACTGCCTGTGTGAGTCCAGAATAAATATTTTTTCTTTCTTTCTTTAGTTTCTTCCATTTTTCTTAAACTCGTCTTCAAAAATGACTTTGTTAGTTGATGAAACAATTTTAACACCGCCTTTCTACGGAGCGTTTTCGCTAGTACCATATAACTTAAAATATTAATACCTTCATTATTACATTAAATTCAACATAACATACAAAATTATAAATCCCCACAGAACATTACTTTACCGAATTGCCACTCACAATATTCGCAAGCAATCAATCAACGACTGACAACCCTACACACTTCACACCGACCTCGCCGCGGTAACCCTAATTCAAATTAATACGACACAGCATTAAAATGGGTTCCTTCTATTTGGCAGAATCTTGATACTCCGATTTTTATTTGGCATAACTCACATGGCATAATCTTATTTAATCGAATATTTTTAAGGCATAAAAATTATTTAGCATAACTTTTGTTTGGCAGAATATTTACGTGTCCGAATTTACAATGGCATACTTTTATCTTGGCAGAATTTTGTTTCGCATAATTACCTTTGCCATAATTAATATTATGCATAATTTTGTTTAGCATAACATTTATTTAGAGATACGATTATTTGGTATGGGTGCATACAAGCATACAAATTTGTGTCATAAAAAGTCAATACGTTGTGCTGCAAAATTTTGTGACAGAAACGAATCGCTGCGAAACCGAGTTTACGCAGTCTTGTCTGCCCTACCCCTAGAGTGTAATTTAAACCCGCGTAGGCGCGGAGGGGTAGGGCGGCCCGCGAGCTGAGGAGCAGGTGGTTTGAAGGCCCGCCACCGCGGCTGAGGCTGGCCGGCGAAGCCGGCCAGCAAGCCGAAGCTGCGGTGGTGAGCGTTAAAAGCATCTGTGACGATAAGCTCGCGTGGCGCCGCCCAAACCCCGCAGCGCCGGAGCCGTGACAGAAACAATGCTTGCTGCATGTTGCATGCCTGCTGCATGTTGCATGCCTGCTTGCATGCTGCATGCATGCTGCATGTTGCATGCAGCATGCATGCAGCATAAAGCAGCAAAAAAACAGTTCTGCCTTTTAATGACTATCGATATAAAATGTATGCCAAAAGACGATTCTGACTGTGAATTTTCTGCGATATGATGTTTCTGCTTTTTAATTATTATGGATATAAACATTATGCCTAAAGATGATTCTGACTAACAAAATTATGAGTTTTGAATATATGACAACTGAGTGTATGCGAAATGATTTTCTGCGAAATGAAGTTTATGCTATCCGTTGTTATGCAAAACAATATTATGACGTAAAAAGTTCTGCTATAAAAGGTAGACCCCATTAAAATATTTATTCCGTACCAATACGAAGCAATATCGGTACGACATTAAGAAAACAATCGCTCATTCGTACAGTAATCACGCACGCGTATTCCCAACACGCAACAAGCAATTCTAACGGAAAATACATTTCAATTCTTTATTGAATCCCGCCTCCCCTCCCCATAACTTAACTCTCTAGGGTTTTAGTCGGCCATCGGTTTCGTATCGAGGTACGAGAGGGTGTTATAACACGGTGCTAGATGGAAAGCGAGCGTGCTTCGCCGTGTCTTTGAAATTATTGAGTAGGTTCGGGTTGAGTGGAAGTGGAATTAGGTGGTTGAGAATATTAAATTGATTTGTTTTGATAACTGGCTTTGAGATGTTGGGGAGTGGATTGAAATCAAATGGTGTATTGTTTTTTTAAACCTATGCCCATTATAGCAATGTTCCTACATCGTGGGTGTGTGTTTACAGACACATCTTTACCTAGGTACTTAAGCCGACCAATATTTTTTTAGAAATAACCCCTAAGTAACATGTTTTTCTAACAAAATTGGGGCATGGCCTAAATGTTTGCTTTGTTGTAATTGGTCCGAGTGTTCACTCAACATGTTTTGTAAGGTTTTTGTCACAGCAAACCATACCAAACCATACTTTACACAAATACCCAGACCCGGCACAATTATCTGTAAGCCACACAAATATTTGTTCTGTACGGGGTTAAACCCGCAACCCGTTGAACAGCATAAAAACGCTCAGCCAAAGCGTCAATCGTGTAACAAAAGGGTCTATTATAAAGTCACCTTTTTGATACAAAACTACGTTATCAATAATTTTTCATCCCTCATACTCCGAAAGTGTTTTTTTATCTCAAAAGCGGTGAAAAAGTGCGTCTTTTCTTTCCTAGAGCAGAAAAGTAATTTGAAATTCGAACTAAGTTTTTTTTTATGCTCTGTCGTATTATATTCTTTTTTTTTAAATCTTCCGTATTCGCCCTATGAAATTGATTGTTTTGAAATAAATCGAATAAAGATTGTTATCTACTATTACTACTGTTAAGGTGTCGTAAAAGGCGACTAAGGGATTCACTAGAGGATGGGCAGCAGCGTTCTCTGAGTACTTTAACAACCATACTGCGATCGCCAACCCGCCAAGCGTGGCGATTATGGCAACCATACAAAAGGAAACGGTTCAAAAAAAAATTTTTTTCTTGTTTTTATTTTCATTTTAATCTATTAATTGTGTAGATTAACGGGTTTAAGGGAACGCCCTCTGTTATTTTACTTACTACACAAAAAAATAAAAGTTGCATCTCTGTTTACATTTCTCAGTGATGCTATCCACTTTTCAGGAGTGTCGAAATGCAGGCGAGTCTACCATTCCCACTGACTTAATCCCCTTTTCACTTAAAATCGTGCCTGGGCTCTAATTTTCCTTTTTTCTGAAGGCAAACTTGCAAAACTGTCGCTGTCAGTCGATTTCGTTTGACGTTTATACTTTGTAGCGATATTTTGATAAGAATATTTGGAATATTTTTCATTTTCACAGTGGGCGAGGGTTGCACTTTAGTGCAATGTTTTTTTTGGATATGACAGTCGGATCAAATTTTCCGATTTGTAGCTTTAATGTTATTAGTAACTTCAGGATTTATTAATAAAAAAAATCATTTTTTTTTCTAACATTGTTTTGACTAGGTTGTAGTAACGTTCAAAAGACTGAAACAAAAAAAAAATGTTCTTTGGTCAAAATTAATAAAGCGTAGGCGTTGAATCGACTTAAACGTTGCGTTTTAATTTTTAATGTCTGACGAATTAAAATTAGCCAAGTTAAATAATTGTAAAATGAAGGATAAATAGATACATACTTACATAGTTTTGTTCAGAAACTCTCTAAAATTACGTGATTCTTGATAGATAATTCAAATATGCGAGATTTTCATCAGAACTGCCTGAATATGTGTTTTTTTTTTAATAAATTTGCAAGTTACACCTTGGTATAAGTCGCGTTAAGTTCCCTAGTAAAGTGTGAAATGCCTGAGATGTGCTATGCAGGGGTTGTCTTATACACGGAAACTGACAGAGAGGACCGTCTCAAGCCTCAAGGTGTCTATTCTCGTCAACTGTTATGGGTAGAAACCTACTGAAACAAAACTGAAATTTATGAAAATAAAAAAATAATAATGTGCTGTAAAAAATATGTCAATCGATTCTCCTAGTGATTCTGAACAAACTAGTTTCAGGTTTAGTGTATATTAAAACTATGTTTGTGGAAGAAAAAAAATTTTAAAAGGCACACAATATTTTTCTTACCTATAACGTTTCACAGTAAAGTCCAATAATTACAGCCAACAAGTAAAAATACCTTGCTCATTTCAGCTCATCAATATGAACACAGTACAATTAACCCCATTCTCCTCACAGTATCCGTGAGTCGGCTTGAACCGTGCGCCTCCCAATTTATTCGCGCACACGGCAAACACACGAGTTTTCACTGATTGCGAATGTTTGACCACCGGACTGTACCGACAGCATGTCAAATGGGAATCAAGGTGTTAAAAAAAAAGATAATATTGATTAATTGTTTCGTGAGTACTCTTTGTCAAGGGCAGTTCAGAGTACCTACGCTATACTATTTCGCTAGTAAAGCATATTACGTCATAAGCTATAACTATACAGCATGACGTTCACACTGTACGCTATATCGCATAGCGTTGTGTGAACGTGTTCATATAAAATTTAGGTATACTGAACGATATCGTCATGCTATATAGTTTGGGTCTACCTTTTATAGCAGAACTTTTTACGTCATAATATTGTTTTGCATAACAACGGATAGCATAAACTTCATTTCGCAGAAAATCATTTCGCATACACTCAGTTGTCATACATTCAAAACTCATAATTTTGTTAGTCAGAATCATCTTTAGGCATAATGTTTATATCCATAATAATTAAAAAGCAGAAACATCATATCGCAGAAAATTCACAGTCAGAATCGTCTTTTGGCATACATTTTATATCGATAGTCATTAAAAGGCAGAACTGATTTTTTTCGCCACACACATGCTACTAATATCAAAACGCTAACCTAAATGCTAATTACAAAAATATTGTCGGCTTGGATGCATGTAGCATGCAAACAGGCATACAACATGCAAGCAGGCATGCAACATGCAGCATGCATGTAGCATGCAAGCAGGCATGCAACATGCAGCATGCATGCAGCATGCAACATGCAGCAGGCATGCAGCATGCAAGCAGGCATGCAACATGCAGCAAGCATTGTTTCTGTCACGGCTCCGGCGCTGCGGGGTTTGGGCGGCGCCACGCGAGCTTATCGTCACAGATGGTTTCAACGCTCACCACCGCAGCTTCGGCTTGCTGGCCGGCTTGGCCGGCCAGCCTCAGCCGCGGTGGCGGGCCTTCAAACCACCTGCTCCTCAGCTCGCGGGCCGCCCTACCCCTCCGCGCCTACGCGGGTTTAAATTACACTCTAGGGGTAGGGCAGACAAGACTGCGTAAAGTCGGTTTCGCAGCGATTCGTTTCAGTCACAAAATTTTGCAGCACAACGTATTGACTTTTTATGACACAAATTTAATTTAATATTGAAAATGCTACCAATACATGCTATATTTAGAACATTCTATGTCACTTTTGCAGACCATTCGATTTTAAATATCTCTAAATAAATGTTATGCTAAACAAAATTATGCATAATATTAATTATGGCAAAGGTAATTATGCGAAACAAAATTCTGCCAAGATAAAAGTATGCCATTGTAAATTCGGACACGTAAATATTCTGCCAAACAAAAGTTATGCTAAATAATGTTTATGCCTTAAAAATATTCGATTAAATAAGATTATGCCATGTGAGTTATGCCAAATAAAAATCGGAGTATCAAGATTCTGCCAAATAGAAGGAACCCATATAGTTTATGATGCAATATGCTATACTATTTTTTTTTAAACTTTGCCCCTCACTATGATTTCTCTTGTATCGTGGGTGCGTTTACAGACACAAATCTCACAAACACAAACGCCCAGACCCGAAACAACCATCTGTAGGCCATACAAATTAACCAACGACCCGTAGCGCATAAGCCAATCGCTTAGCCACTGCATCAATCAAACGTGTCGCCAAATACTATATAGCGAAATAGTATAGCGTAGACTGAGCTGAGCTTGACCAATCCCTTACTTTATAACATAGCGTGGTGTGAACGTGTCCATACAAAATGGTATGCTGAGCGATATCGTTGTGCTCTACCTACAATATTTTCTATAAGCTTTACAGGGTGTAAACGAGTTGTGATCTCTTCATACAGAATGTTGAGCGGAGTCCATGGTTTTCGGATATAAAGTAACTATCCAGTCATGCTAAAGATTGCTAACTCATCGCTTATTAATTATACAGGGTGTTAAGGAATTCGTGTAATTCCTTCAAACCACGTGATCTACTGGTGACACAGATTAACCTTAAATGCGAATTTTTGAAAATCAACGAAAAAAAAATTCTGAAAAAAAATCTTGATTTTCTATTTCTGAGTCATTTTAGAGCCTTGAGTTATCTGACTACAAAGAGTGATATCGCGTTAGTCGTGCCTGCCAGCCGTGTCGCCGTGCTTTCATTAATTTATGCGTGGCATCGAAATATTCACACAAATAAAACATTTTTTTTTGCAAAAAAATAAATTCTTTTTTTTTTACCTAATCCTTATTAGGTGGTTTAGATACGATCGGTAACAAAGCCGCATGAAAAAATAATAATTTATTTTTTATTTTTAATCAAGCTAAATCCCGTGCGGGGCTTGTCTACATCAATAGTAGAACATGTGGTTTTAAGGAATTACACGAATTCGTTAACACCCTGTAGTTGTACAAATCTTCAGTAAATATATTTTGAGAATACATAGTGCATAGTGTGTTTTTCTGTTTCTTCCAAGACAGCGTGAGAGAAAGAAGAGACGAAGACTGAATTGGATTTTGATTTTTTTCACTTGATATGACCATACACGGAGTTTCGATGATCTATTTGAAAATTATTACTCAATACAGCAAGAAGACGACATCGTAATAGACCACAAAAAAGACACAACTAATATAAAACATCCATAAAGGCTCTAGACCGACAGATCTGCAAATCATAGACCTCAGTCCAGTAATACTGTTTACAATTGCCTCAAAATACTGTCAAACTTGTTACCAGTACACCGATGAAGCAATTATACAAAAATAAAAAATATTTCCCAATTCATAATCTTTTTTTTCCCATCCATACATACTAACGAACCGATTTCCAAACGACATATGTGAGGATTCATTAATGCACGGAAAAATGTGGAACAAGGATCGTTTGTACTTCAAACACCCGCCATTTTGTTTCTAAATCATTGGAGCACACGCGCAATCGACTATCGAATTAGCTAAAACCTTTTTTGTGTGTAATTTTTATCAGATTTAAAAAAAAAGAACATTGTTATACTGTTCTGGCTGGAAATAATAATTCTAAGCGCCTATGTCACCACCTCCAAGTAAGTTCCCGTTAAATTACTTGGCAGATAATTTCATACAAATTCTGTTCCATTTTTTAATTTATTCGGTGAGTAGTGGCTACTCAGACATCTTGAAACATGCCCTAAACCTCAGAGCAATAACCTAAACATTTGATTTCTTTGTTATCTACCTATCTCCTCTAATATGAACGAGAAAATATCGACGGACATAAATATTCTTAGACAAGGAACACCCTCTTTAAAAAAAGCAATAGGTATGTAAAGTACTTTAATTAACCTGTCACATTCTACTGCAGTACATATGTCTTAATTTTCATACTTTATGGTTAGAGTTGGTGTTGATTGACGAATCATTGTTAGCTATCCAGCTCACCACGCCCTGTCTCGGGGTTTACTACGGAAATAATTTGCTAGGTTAGGACTGTCCTGCGTAAAAATAAATCAAAATTTAACTCTTATTTTCAGGCATCAAGGCCCATAGTATGTTAGTGTTACAACTTAGAAAACTATCTTAGTAGAAGAATAAGGACAATAACACGACATTACAGAAACACAAACCAATATCACAGGAAGGCTTACAAGCTCCGTGTCTAGCATGTAACTTGATAAAACTACCCATTGTCGACACGTCCAGCCTTTCCGTATTATTGATGCGACTTTCTTACGCATGATATGAAAGAAAGAAAGAAAAAAGAAAAAATATTTATTCTTACGCCCAAACAGACGCACAAACATACTTAAAATTAAAAACGTAATTACTCTTAAAATTAACTAGTTTTCCTTAAATTTAAACATGTAATTGCCTGGCAACCCAAACACAAAACAATTAAAAGTAAAAAAATAAAACCATGACTAAAGGGGAATGCCAAGATTTCCTTTACGACTCGGCCAGAAAGAACAAGAATGAAACATATCTTATTAAAAAGGGCAAATATTGTAGAATGTATTACAATAACAACATTTCCGCTGGAAGTACACCAAGAAAAGTTATAGGTCGATAAAGTTGACCTTAATAGTAGATTTTTAACTTAGGGAAGAAAAGTAATTCGAAAATCGAACTAACACTTTCTTTATACTCCGTCTACATTTTCATGACTAATTTTTTTAATCCTTGTCGTATTGATAGACCTTCAATATTTTTGTAAAAATCTTAATATTATTGTTTGATTAAAGCATTTAATTATGTAAATAACAAAATTAAACCATTTTTGGTCAGAATAATACCTAAATAACCAAACCAAGTCAAAATAAATATTATTTTGAATTTGGTGTTTATTGACGTTGCCATGGCAACGATGATAAACCATGCATGTCTTAATACCAAATTATATGAAAATCATACTTTTACTAAACAAAGTATTTTATTTAACAAAAATCTTGCCCAACCGGAATTCATAATATTGTATTCACGATAAGGAATAATTACATTTAATATGGTTTCTTACTTCGATACAGATACTTACTTTGTCGCATAATTAATCGTAAGAAACAAGTGGAAGTTATTTTAATTGTGACAAAGGTGTTGTCGCCATTAAAATAAAATCATAACAATATTCGATTTTAAACGTAATCGATTATCAAGTACCTATGCATATCATCGAATGGAATATAAAATAAAAAAAGAAATATAGGCACTTATTTCGCTACATAAATAGTTGATAGTAATAATAGCATGTTTGTAAATTATTTCATAATATTACAAAATATTAATTTTAAATTAATATACCTAAATCAAAGAGATTAATTAAATATGTTAACTAACACTTGAACGTGTTTGGTGTTATTTATTTTGTTTCGTATAAGAAAAGTAGCCCGTTTAAGATAAATCACAACAATAGTGACAAACGTGTTGTGTTATAGTGGTTGGGTTACTAGGATTATTCGTAACAGCTTATTACTAATAAAGCTTAGTACTATAATTTATAGCTAATAATGGAAGAGCACAATTCACTTAACACATTATTCAAAAAAGAAAACGTGAATAAAAAATAAATACTTGTGTAATTATAATAAATAAATAACATGATATTATTGTGATATAATTATTTACAATTACATTATTGTTTCATAGTTGTAATCGATTTATAAATGTAATTTTAGTATCGATATAATTTTATTTTTAATCTGTGCAACATTTCTATTTGTAGTTGTAGATAAAAAGCGTTGAAACTTACTAACCAAAACATTGAAATACTATTTAAAATGACTATCCGACGGTGTACTTCTCCAGACTTTATTTATATTACATAAATCTTACAAAAAATAAACACGAATTATCAAAATTACGGCATGTCAGTTCATACTACTTTGTAATGGCCGGATCTTGGCATTCCCCTTTGTAATCTATGCAAGTCAAGTTTGCATATTTAGTCTGTGGTTACCTAGGCATCATATTAATAAAAATACATCATTAAAATATTAATCGATTACTTGAATTTGCGCGTCGCATGGCGCATCAGAATGTAGGTCGTTGCTCAGCTTTATGCTGTGACATTAGACGAGCCCAAGCCCAATGCCAACAGCGCTGATTTTCAGCAACAACCTTCGAGTAACGTATGCGCATCAGCGAACATATTTGACGCACTACAATAAGGTGGAAGCCTCAACAATGCTCTGAATGCATTGTTGTATTGAATGCGCATGGTGTTGTCCGCTTCTTTATTGTAATACTAGCTTTTGCTCGCGGCTTCGCTCCCGTTAATTTACGGATCCCTAATTTTTTGATCCCAAAATATAGCCTATAGCACTCAGGGATAACGTAGCTTCCTATTAGTGAAAGAATTTTTGAAATCGGATGAGTAATTTCGGAGATTACCTCCTACATACAAACAAACAAACAAACAAATTCTACCTCTTTATAATATTAGTATAGAAAAATCAAAATAAAGACCCAGTTCTCGAGAATGGTCATGTCACATTGTACTGGGATCGATCTATTATATTATCACTGACAGGACTATTGTTGCCAATAAGCCTGATATAGTGGTAATAGATCGATCAGAGCGCCGCACAATGATTGTTGATATCACCGTGAAAGCTGAGAAAGATAAACAAATAAAATATCTTGATCTAGCACACAAGGTTGTCGGCATGTGGGATAAGGACTCAGCAGTCATTGTTCCAATAGTCGTTACGGCGAATGGCCTAATGGCCAAGAGCCTCGATCAACATCACAAGAGGCTTTCGTTGGGCGGCTGGATCAAGGGCTTGATGCAGAAGGCATCTTTGACACGGCACACGTAATGAGGAGGTTCCTTTCTCTGGAGTCCTAACTGCCGGCAGCTTGGATCCTGTTCCCGATGCCGGTGGGATACTATTTTTTATATTTTTAAATTTATATTGTTTTTTTATTAATGATATGTATTTTAAAACATAATTTATATGTGTTTACTATGAATAAAGGGATCACAATAATAAATTTACAGAAATCTTAATTACCCAAATCCACGAACAATCGGAACGCCATTTTTGTTAATCGAAGCGATACCGCGAAATGCTTCTGTACTCAACGAAAGTATATTACATATTGATAGACCGGCCATTTTAAAATAATGACCAGTGAAACACTCGTAACGTTCTTTCATTTGCGTAAATGACAGTTATAAAATATTCATTGTACGAATAAACATGAACTGCATTGTAGGATAGGGGTGATTAAAATAATACCTTAGTTTCTGTTAAATCAAATTCTTTTTGTAAAATTATTTTTATAATTGTCGCAAAAGGTAAATAAAGATAGATGAGTGAACTAGCAGTGATAGTGTATCGGTACAACGCTTGCTTTACTTTATGCTTGTTTCAAACGGTGCGTGATATCGCGCACCGCGACGCACGAGCTCGCACCGACGCACCACGGGAAGAGCGTCCGTGGTAACGCGGACGCGTGCGGGGCGTTGCGCCGTATCCATATCACGCACCATCATAATGTGGCTTCCCACGGTGCGTGATTTTACGGATGATACCACGCACAGCCGGTGCGCACTACCACACACTGTGGGAAGCCAGCTTTAGCCGTGTACGCACGAGAGAACACGAAAATCGCGAACACGAATATCGAACACATTGTTTGCACGTGCGTACCACTACCGAACAGTGTGTTCGGCGAACACCTTCATAGTAATTCGTGTTCGATGTTCGTGTTTGTTCGTGCGTACAACTTTTCAATGCAGGGGGGTCTGAAGTTTTGTGCGGATCAGAATTTGATTATTACTTGCGTTTCGATATTGCGAATTTAATCATAATAATTTTGATGATTATAATTTTAATGGTACTGCCTAATTTATGTATTTGCATAATTTGTTTAAACAACTTAAGTGTACGCTGAGACACTCCGATTTGTAAACCATGTTCATGGCGAAACATGTCATCTAATATTCACATTTACCTTTCACATAATATGTTGACAAGTTTATTACAAATATACAGGGTGTAAACGAATTCGTGTAATTCCTTCAAGCCACGTGATCTACTGGTGACACTGATTGACCCTGCATAGTTTTTTTTAAAGAATCAACAAAAAAAATAATTCGAAAAATGAATCATGATATTCTGTATCTGAATAATTTTAGCGTCCCAAGTTAACTAACTGCGTGGAGCGATATCGCGCTAGTTGTGCCCGTCAGCTGTGTCGCCATGCCTTCATTCATTTATGCATGGCATCAAAATTTTCTACCACGTAAAAAATTTTTTGGGAAGAAAAAAGTTTATTTTTAATCAATCTAAATCCCGTACGGGGTTAATCTATACCATTAATAGATCATGTAGTTTGAAGGAATTACACGAATTCGTTTACACCCTGCATATTGAGCGGGCTCCAAAAAGTTCTTGATGGAATGTGAAGTCCGCCAAACCGCACCAGGGCAGCATGTTGGATTAAAGCCTAAAACCCTTCTCATTCTGAGAAGCAGCCCGAGTCCAGCACTGGGACAGAAGAAGAAGATGCATGGGTTTTGGAAAAAAGCATATTATAATGTTAGCAATATGATGTACATATGGGTTGGGTTCAGATCATCTGGATTGTAAAACGTCTATACTTATCTGTTGGATACCGAAGGAAGAGGCAGTCACTGTATATGATGAGGAATGAAGTTTCCAGACCCTAGAAAAGTACTACAGGTTCTTTTCTGCTTAGCCTTCTCCCAACTATGTTATGGTCAACTTCCATTCTAACCAGGTGCGGCTGAATACCAGTTTTTTCCACGGAACAACTGCCATCAAACCTCCGCAAGCCAATTACTGGACAATGCCAATATCCTAAGCTTAGACCGGATGCCAGACTATCGGGCTTCTGACTACCCGTAACGACTATCATAGGTATTTGTATGACACCCGGGACCGACGGTTTAACATGCTCTACGAGGCACGGAGGAGTCTCAATATGTAACGAATGGTCACCCATCCAAAGACCGACCGTATCAAGCGCAGCTTAACCTTGCAAATCTCCCGGTTGTTAATTACCCACGAGCCACTTTCGGAAAAGTACTACCAGGTAAGACCTACAAAGTATACAAAGACACGGATTCCATAATGGAATGAAATCACAAAAACATTACTTACACGTTCTGAACAAAAAGAAACGAATTTACCGTTCAAATGAAAAATTCAAAAGATCATACGTTGGAGGCATTATCTAAACTTCACAAACAGCCCGTATTGGCAGTTTGAAACAGATAAGGGCGATAAAAACCCTGTCGATGATCGACATTGAGCCTCTACGGTGAATGGACGAACCACAAAGGAATATCGGAAAATTGGAATCAATTTTGCGAAGTTTTTTATCGTGATTTGGTGAGACAGTTCTAATTGCATTTATGATATAAAGTTCTGCTTTATGTCGCTTTTTGTTTGTAATAGGGTTGCCACCCGTACTCTATTATAGAGTGTTTTACTCTATTGTACTTTATAATCTAAGGAGCTCGTGGCTAAATAATTACAGCCGCATAGACTGATCTTCCGGGTTAAGCCACGCTTGCCGAGGTTGGTCTGTGGATGGGTGACCATTTACCGTAGCGAGTTTCCTCCGTGCCTCGGAAAGCACGAAAAGCCGTTGGTCCCGGCTGTCATTTGTAGATCTTTGACAGTCGTTACTGTTGGTCAGAAGCCAGAAAGTCTGACAACCAGTCTTACCAAGAGTATCGTATCACCCAGTTACTGGATTTTGTGGAGGTCTGATAGGCAGTCGCTCCATGTAAAATACTGATATTCAGCTGCATCCGGTTCGACTGGAAGCCGACCCCAACATAGTTGGGAAAAGGCTAGGCAGATGATGTACTTTATAATCTAAGACAGATATAAAGTACGCTAAAATACTCTTTTTACCTGACACCGTTCTCATTTAATTCTCATCCTACTAGGCAGACTTTTTTTGGCATAACTTACTTACTCTACGGTCCATGGATGTAATTGAAACATTCACACATTTTTTAAATAATCGCAACGTGTTTTCATGAATCTAGAAGCGATGAAAAATAGGTAGGTACATAAATAACAAAAGTACTCTTTTTTTATACATCGTACTTTATTTTTGCTATTCCAAAACACAAATGTACTTTTATTGCTCCAAAAAAAGGTGGCAACCCTATTTGTAACCGACTTCCAAAAAAAGGAAGAGGTTCTCAATTCGACGTGTATATTTTTTGTTTGAAAGAGTAATCTCCTGAGGTTCTTTGGTGAAGATATGATGAAGACCTTCGGAGATAGCCAATGGAACTCTTCAATGGATAACAGCAAATCACTTGCGATTGCTGTAATATCATGTTTATGCCAGGCAAAATAGAAAAATAAAATTACACAAAAAAGAAAAATCGACCTCAAAAAATCTGAAAAGAGATAATATTGATGATAATATTGACTATATTATAAAACTAACAATTTAAAAAATCAGTGCCTTCAATTTGGTTCAGCGTGGATAAGCATCGACTTCTGAAACTGTAATTTTTTTATAATTGTAATTATTTTGTCAGTTTTTTTTTAATCTGTTTTTTTATGTACCTAATTTTATTTATTATTATTTACGGTTTACTCACGTGCATTTTTCGGGATTGCCCGACTAGTAATTTTATTTGTTGCTAGGAATCAAACCGGGCCTGTTTGATTCCTAGCAACCAAACCAAAGATTTAAGGATTTAAGTACTAATTTATTTATTTTTCTTTTCTTTTTTAAAAAACGTTGCCCCACACTAGGATTTTCTCCTGTATCGTGGGTGCGTTTACATACACAAATCTTACGTACACAAACGCCCAGACCCGAAGCCACAATCTGTAGGCCATACAAATTTTTGTTCCGTGTGGGAATTGAACCCACGACCCGTAGCGTAGAAGCCAATCGCTCAGCCACTGCACCAAACGTGTCGTCTATTTAATACGTACTATTAAGTTTCGTGGTCATGGGTAACTTACCGTATGGTGATAGCACATAATAATCACGCCTGTAATCCCCGACGGGATAAGCAGATGTGTTTTCCTACCACAGGAATCTGTACAACCACGTCTCGCTTCTAATATTAAGTCCCACGTAATAGGTGGCGAGCCTATTGCCATTTTTCGGCACCATACTAATCACATTCTGTTCTTAAAGGGCTTACACATCACTGCGCATGATGTTTGGCACTGTATAGCAGTCTACATAGTACCTGCTGGATATTTGCACGACGTGCATTCACGACTGTGTGAAGGTATCCAGCACCGACGTGCATCTGTGACATCCATCATGGACGGTTGTGCGTAAGCCCCATTATGTGACAGATTGATTTATGGACCCGAAAGGCTTGCTGGGCTTTTTTTGTAGGTGCCTGCATCGAGACTGACATTTGTGTGGTCTGTAAATATGTGTTCACTTTATGTGCAAGCTAGTGCTAAATGTAAGTTTATTTATTATAAAAATATTGCATCGGGTCTTCTCGCGTAACAAACTTTAAGAGGCACAAAATACCTTTTATCCCGACGTTTCGGCCGAATTTCACCGGCCGTGGTCACGGGTAGACTGAAGTGGCGGAGCAGTTGTCATCTTCGTGAAGCAAGGGCATTTTCATCTACCCTCACTTGATCTTGATTTTTTATAAAGTTATCGTCGGTACTTCGACACACCACACTAACGACGTCTTTACACTCGCCTAAACCGTCCCGTTGACGATAACACTTGCTGATGACCGGATTCCATGATGTTGATAGTTTGTATCCATCTTCCCGATTGAAATTCTTGTATTTCTTAATTTCAATCGCTTCACGTACAATTCTGGGATAATAGTGACGATCGGTGGAGAGAATTTTTGGACTATGTAATTCTATCCAGTGATTGGAACCGGACTCCAGAAGATGCTCGGCTATTGCGGACTTATTTATCTGGCGGTTTTTGACTGCGGCGATATGTTCCTTAACCCGTTCTGCGATCGTTCTTTTGGTCTGCCCGATATAAGAACTACCGCAACTGCAGTCAATCTTGTAGACGCCAGGTGTCTGAAGAGGAATAACATCCTTTGGAGTACGCAGTTGCCTTGATACCTTGGAGAGAGGACTATATACAGTCTTAATGGCGTATTTCTGTAGTACTGTACCAATTTTATCCGTCACTCCTTTTAAATACGGCATGAACGCTGGCACTCTGTTTACCCCCGGTTTTTTATCTTTCCTCTTCGGACGTCGTAGGTACCCACTGTATCCGTTTATCTTCAATACCTCCTGAACATGAGCGAGCTCCCTATCTAAATGTTCAGCGTCGCACAGATCGTATGCTCTGTTCGTCAGTGAGGTAACAACTGATTGAAGGTGACGCGGATGGTGGTGCGAATGGGCATTAAGGTACCTATCTGTGTGTGTCGGTTTTCGGTATACAGTGTGTCCTAGGGTACCATCATGTCTCACCTTTACCTGTACATCGAGAAAAGCTAACGACCTGCCTGTTTCCATTTCAAAAGTAAAATCGATGTTCGGATGTATGGAATTCAAGCGGCTAGCTAATTGTTCTGCTTCCTGACAACTACCCTTCATGATACAAAAGACATCGTCGACATACCTTTTCCACAGCTTCACTCCTGCTGCCTCTAAGTCGAAGAGTGTCTCGAAATGTTCCATCCAGATATTGGCTATCACCGGCGCCACTGGGCTGCCATAGCCACTCCGTCGATCTGGAGGTAGTGCTGTCCACGGTAGAGGAAGAAGTTACCCTCTAAGCATTTCTTCAACAGAACAATATACTGTAGAGGCAGGTCGTTTTCTCTTAGCTTTCGTTCAATAACATCAAAACTTTCTAAGATTGGAACGTTGGTGAATAAAGATGCCACGTCAAAACTCACCATGATCTCATCTGGTTCCAACTTCATGCTCTTGATGATGTCTACAAAATGGCGTGAGTCTTTCACGAACGATGAGGTTTTACCTACTAATGGCTGCAGTACAGTAGCTACGTGTTTCGCTAACTCGTAAGTGGGAGAGTCAATTTGACTTACGATCGGCCGTAGTGGAACGCTATCTTTGTGAACCTTAGGCAAGCCATATAGTTTAGGCGGCTGTACGATTTTTGGTCTATGTAACCGTTCGTACTCATCATCCGTGAACACATCTTTATGGTCCGCAATTAGTGTTCGTATACGTTTGGTGACTCTGGCTGTAGGGTTATATGACACCGACTTGTAGATGGAGGTGTCACTCAACAGACTACGTATTTTGTCTTCATAGTCACTGGAATTCATCACTACGGTGGCGTTTCCCTTATCGGCCTTAAGCACTAAAATATCTTCGTTCTCACGAAGCGCTCTTAATGCTTGACGCTCTTCCGCCGTGACATTCGACTTTGGTAATGTCGACTTTCGTAAAATAACCGCAACATCCTGTCTAAGCGTGTCCGCATCTTCACCAACCAACTTTCACCAACGTTCCAATCTTAGAAAGTCTTGATGTTATCGAACGAAAGCTAAGAGAAAAAGACCTGCCTCTACAGTATATTGTTCTGTTGAAGAAATGCTTAGAGGGTAACTTCTTCCTCTACCGTGGACAGCACTACCTCCAGATCGACGGAGTGGCTATGGGCAGCCCAGTGGCGCCGGTGATAGCCAATATCTGGATGGAACATTTCGAGACACTCTTCGACTTAGAGGCAGCAGGAGTGAAGCTGTGGAAAAGGTATGTCGACGATGTCTTTTGTATCATGAAGGGTAGTTGTCAGGAAGCAGAACAATTAGCTAGCCGCTTGAATTCCATACATCCGAACATCGATTTTACTTTTGAAATGGAAACAGGCAGGTCGTTAGCTTTTCTCGATGTACAGGTAAAGGTGAGACATGATGGTACCCTAGGACACACTGTATACCGAAAACCGACACACACAGATAGGTACCTTAATGCCCATTCGCACCACCATCCGCGTCACCTTCAATCAGTTGTTACCTCACTGACGAACAGAGCATACGATCTGTGCGACGCTGAACATTTAGATAGGGAGCTCGCTCATGTTCAGGAGGTATTGAAGATAAACGGATACAGTGGGTACCTACGACGTCCGAAGAGGAAAGATAAAAAACCGGGGGTAAACAGAGTGCCAGCGTTCATGCCGTATTTAAAAGGAGTGACGGATAAAATTGGTACAGTACTACAGAAATACGCCATTAAGACTGTATATAGTCCTCTCTCCAAGGTATCAAGGCAACTGCGTACTCCAAAGGATGTTATTCCTCTTCAGACACCTGGCGTCTACAAGATTGACTGCAGTTGCGGTAGTTCTTATATCGGGCAGACCAAAAGAACGATCGCAGAACGGGTTAAGGAACATATCGCCGCAGTCAAAAACCGCCAGATGAATAAGTCCGCAATAGCCGAGCATCTTCTGGAGTCCGGTTCCAATCACTGGATAGAATTACATAGTCCAAAAATTCTCTCCACCGATCGTCACTATTATCCCAGAATTGTACGTGAAGCGATTGAAATTAAGAAATACAAGAATTTCAATCGGGAAGATGGATACAAACTATCAACATCATGGAATCCGGTCATCAGCAAGTGTTATCGTCAACGGAACGGTTTAGGCGAGTGTAAAGACGTCGTTAGTGTGGTGTGTCGAAGTACCGACGATAACTTTATAAAAAATCAAGATCAAGTGAGGGTAGATGAAAATGCCCTTGCTTCACGAAGATGACAACTGCTCCGCCACTTCAGTCTACCCGTGACCACGGCCGGTGAAATTCGGCCGAAACGTCGGGATAAAAGGTATTTTGTGCCTCTTAAAGTTTGTTACGCGAGAAGACCCGATGCAATATTTTTATAATGTGTACAAATCGCGAAAGTTTAAAAACATTTATTGCAAACCGATACGGCCGGAAATTGCTCAAAAAATAAAACACCTGGAATTCCTTCGGATAAAACGTGTGCGTTGTGAAACATCATTGACATTTCTTATGAAATGTCGTGATAGGAACTTATTACCGTCGGCGGTTAAAATCAAGCCACGAAAGGACATTCCACACTCCGAAAGAATCCTAAAAAACGCGAGTGTTCGTCTTCTGGGACAATTAATTAGAAATTGTAGGTACGAAGTAAATAGTGTGCAGTGTAAACTATACGAGTTACATACGGAATGCAGTGTTGTGTTATCGGCAAGTGATTTCGAAGTGTGTGATCGAGTGACGTATTACCAAGCGTGTCGCATTTATGACTTGTGTAGTCAACGACATGAAGGGAAGTTTGCGAAGCTCGTTGCGCGCCACGAACGTATGAATAGTATCAAAAGTTGTGATAGCCAGTTATCACCTAAACATACGGTTATAAATCTGTCCAACATTACCATGGATGACACGACACATAATGTACTGGCAAAGGGGCTAAACTATGCAGTAACACCAAAGCGGATTCCGTATGAAAACGTCATAAGTAGTGTTGAGGAAGTGATAATTCGTAACAAGATACCGTCTACAGATGCGGACACGCTTAGACAGGATGTTGCGGTTATTTTACGAAAGTCGACATTACCAAAGTCGAATGTCACGGCGGAAGAGCGTCAAGCATTAAGAGCGCTTCGTGAGAACGAAGATATTTTAGTGCTTAAGGCCGATAAGGGAAACGCCACCGTAGTGATGAATTCCAGTGACTATGAAGACAAAATACGTAGTCTGTTGAGTGACACCTCCATCTACAAGTCGGTGTCATATAACCCTACAGCCAGAGTCACCAAACGTATACGAACACTAATTGCGGACCATAAAGATGTGTTCACGGATGATGAGTACGAACGGTTACATAGACCAAAAATCGTACAGCCGCCTAAACTATATGGCTTGCCTAAGGTTCACAAAGATAGCGTTCCACTACGGCCGATCGTAAGTCAAATTGACTCTCCCACTTACGAGTTAGCGAAACACGTAGCTACTGTACTGCAGCCATTAGTAGGTAAAACCTCATCGTTCGTGAAAGACTCACGCCATTTTGTAGACATCATCAAGAGCATGAAGTTGGAACCAGATGAGATCATGGTGAGTTTTGACGTGGCATCTTTATTCACCAACGTTCCAATCTTAGAAAGTTTTGATGTTATTGAACGAAAGCTAAGAGAAAACGACCTGCCTCTACAGTATATTGTTCTGTTGAAGAAATGCTTAGAGGGTAACTTCTTCCTCTACCGTGGACAGCACTACCTCCAGATCGACGGAGTGGCTATGGCAGCCCAGTGGCGCCGGTGATAGCCAATATCTGGATGGAACATTTCGAGACACTCTTCGACTTAGAGGCAGCAGGAGTGAAGCTGTGGAAAAGGTATGTCGACGATGTCTTTTGTATCATGAAGGGTAGTTGTCAGGAAGCAGAACAATTAGCTAGCCGCTTGAATTCCATACATCCGAACATCGATTTTACTTTTGAAATGGAAACAGGCAGGTCGTTAGCTTTTCTCGATGTACAGGTAAAGGTGAGACATGATGGTACCCTAGGACACACTGTATACCGAAAACCGACACACACAGATAGGTACCTTAATGCCCATTCGCACCACCATCCGCGTCACCTTCAATCAGTTGTTACCTCACTGACGAACAGAGCATACGATCTGTGCGACGCTGAACATTTAGATAGGGAGCTCGCTCATGTTCAGGAGGTATTGAAGATAAACGGATACAGTGGGTACCTACGACGTCCGAAGAGGAAAGATAAAAAACCGGGGGTAAACAGAGTGCCAGCGTTCATGCCGTATTTAAAAGGAGTGACGGATAAAATTGGTACAGTACTACAGAAATACGCCATTAAGACTGTATATAGTCCTCTCTCCAAGGTATCAAGGCAACTGCGTACTCCAAAGGATGTTATTCCTCTTCAGACACCTGGCGTCTACAAGATTGACTGCAGTTGCGGTAGTTCTTATATCGGGCAGACCAAAAGAACGATCGCAGAACGGGTTAAGGAACATATCGCCGCAGTCAAAAACCGCCAGATAAATAAGTCCGCAATAGCCGAGCATCTTCTGGAGTCCGGTTCCAATCACTGGATAGAATTACATAGTCCAAAAATCCTCTCCACCGATCGTCACTATTATCCCAGAATTGTACGTGAAGCGATTGAAATTAAGAAATACAAGAATTTCAATCGGGAAGATGGATACAAACTATCAACATCATGGAATCCGGTCATCAGCAAGTGTTATCGTCAACGGGACGGTTTAGGCGAGTGTAAAGACGTCGTTAGTGTGGTGTGTCGAAGTACCGACGATAACTTTATAAAAAATCAAGATCAAGTGAGGGTAGATGAAAATGCCCTTGCTTCACGAAGATGACAACTGCTCCGCCACTTCAGTCTACCCGTGATCACGGCCGGTGAAATCCGGCCGAAACGTCGGGATAAAAGGTATTTTGTGCCTCTTAAAGTTTGTTACGCGAGAAGACCCGATGCAATATTTTTATAATGTGTACAAATCGCGAAAGTTTAAAAACGTAAGTTTATTTATTTGAACAATAAAGAATGAAGGATACCTATATTTGTGTGAAAGGTATAAAGCGAATTAAACGTTTCTTTTTCTCAGCAGAAACACTAGGAAGCAGTGAAGGGCGGGCGTTTTTAGGGACTCTCTTTGCAACACGTTTTAAAGGAACTAAGTAATTCTAGTCTGTCTGTAACAGATTTATTTACAGAAATAAATATCATTTCATTTCTAGTCTATTTTGATAAATGAGTTTTGAAGTTGGTCTTCATATCGGCCTAATCTATATACCTATATCTAAAAAGGGAGTGCCTTCGCTGCCGGCGCCGGCACCCAAAAATAACGCCCTTGGGACCGGCGCGGTACATTACTGCTGGTAGCCGAGATTAAATACATCGGCTGCCGGCACC
Organism: Amphipyra tragopoginis; assembly: GCA_905220435.1. Lineage (NCBI taxonomy): Eukaryota > Metazoa > Arthropoda > Insecta > Lepidoptera > Noctuidae > Amphipyra > Amphipyra tragopoginis. The sequence goes on along the minus strand of HG991999.1, from coordinate 5,493,806 downwards.
CAAAATGGACACCGACTGAGGTAATAAGTTGTTTGGTAGGTATTTTAGTTGAAAGGTAGGTTAGATCTTCGGCCAAGCACTGTTACTTGTCTTCCAACTGACTAATTTCAAGAGCGAGTGAAGCGAGCTCTGTAATTTGGGGCACCCCGACACGGATAGGTTAGGTTCGAAGGGGATGATCATCGAAGGGGATCATCAAGGGCACGTCATCCCCTTCGTGTTAGGTTACTTTAAACCCTGCAGACAGAAGCGGGGCTCATATTTCAATTTTTTCATTTGTATTTATTGAAAAAAATAAAGTGGGTGACGAATAATTGTGTCATGAAGGGTTTGAAGAGGACTTGAAGGTGTAAAAAAAACAGTGTATGTAGTCGGCGCGGCGCTGGCAGCTAGTTCGGAAGCCGGCACCGGCACTCGTAATGACAACCGGCGCCGGCAGCGGAGGCACTCCCATATAAAAATGAATCGCCGAAATGTATTTAAGCGCATAACTTCCGAACAACGGCATCAAATTGGATAATTCTTTTTTTTATGTGTTCTTTATTGTCAGGACAAGGTTTTTATAAAAGATTTTTTTTTAAGTTGTCTCTTCATCACAAATATGGCGGTACGAAGTTCGCCGGGTCAGCTAGTATTATATAAACGTAATCATTTTTCCTCCAAAAGTATGTATTAGAGCGTTCTGCCTAGCCTTTTTCCAGCTATGTTGGAGTCAACTTCCAGTCTAGCCAGATGCGGCTGAATACCAATATTTTACACGGAGCGACTGCCATCAGACCTCCGCAACCGAGTTACTGGGCAATGCCGATATCCCAAGGTTAGACCGGTTGTCAGACATTTGGGCTTCTGATGACACCCGTATGACACCCGGCACCGATAGTTTAATGTGCTCTTAGAGACCCGAAGAGGTCTCAATGTGTATCGAACGCTCACCCATCCACGGACCGACCGCGGCAAGCGCAGTTTTACCTTACAAATCATAGTTATTAATTAGCCTCTCACGTAAGAAAAATATGTATTAGATCAAAACAGAAAAATACGTAATTTTCGGTCCTGATTACCTGAAACTCCAACACCAAAGCAAGATACACTCAAAAAATATTTTTCACGAAATCTCAAACTCAATATGAAACACAACAAGAGTCAGTCGTTCAACAACAATTCAATTAGTCGGCAATTGGAGGCTGGAGGGCTTACTGAGCATCTCCACGAAGCTCGAGCTGACAAAATAGTCCCAGTAATGAAGACGGATTACTCCACAAAAACAAGTGAGGAGAAACGAACATTGGATAATAAAAATGGTGGCCAAAGAGGTTTGGAGAGTCTTCAGAGGTGTAGCCGAGTGTTTGGAATGAAAATAGAAAAGGCATTAGAATTTGTTTGTTTGGAGTTAAGTGCGTTTTTTGAGGGACCTTTAAGTTTTTCTGTGTGGTGTAACTCTTAAGCGTGTTGTATAAAGCGCAGTTCAGACCACGGTTTAAGCTATGTCTACATGCGCTTTCGTGTTCATCTTGCGTCTTCGTCTGAAGCATGTGTGAAGCGCCTTAGCGCATGCCTTAATATTACATAGTTCGACAAAAGCGCATGCCCCTAGCGCACGCTAATCCGTCTAGTGTATGTCGACCAACGATTGACCGAGGCGCACCGGTGTAGACGATAAGCTGCATGCGTCTTATGGCAATCATTATTAGGGACTTTTCGAAATTCAATCCCTAAGGGGGTGAAATAAGGGATTTTAGTTTGTATGTAAGTCAGTAATTTTTGAAGTAAGAAGCATGTAATTAAATGTTAAGGTTTCTGGTTACAAATAAATGTAAATATGTTTGAGCGTTTTTTGAAATTCAACCCCTGATGGGGTGAAATAAGTGTTGAAAGTTTATATGAGAAATCTGGTAGTTTTGAAGTAAGAAGCATGGGGAGAAATTGACTGACTGGGCGACTGATCTATCCACGCACTGCCTAAACTGCTGGGGTTAGAAACTTGAAATTTTGACAGTAGGACCTCTAATAACGTAAGAATGCATTAAGGAAGAGTTTTTTTTTAAATTCCACCTCTAAACGGGTGAAATGGGTAGTTAACGGTTATATGAAAATCCTTATTCCATGGGGTTATTGACTTGAAATTAAGCACAAACACTCTTCAAAGTAAATAATAAAAGATGGACCTTTTGGATTTTATAATTTCAATTAGGAGCTTAATGAAGGTTCAAAATGTCACGCAAGCGAAGCTGCGGGCAGAAGCTAGTTGTTGTATATAACGTACAATTTGTTAAGTAATTAGGTGCGTTGGGTTAAGTCTTTATATTGGGTAAGTTCGTTCAAATGGTTTCGCCGCAGAATGTGTCGTAAAAATATTACGACGAGAATTAAAATATGGGGCAGAATAAAACGGAGACGCCCGCTATTCTTGCCAATAATAAAAAATCGCCACATTCTGCGGCAAATTCAATTGAACGAACTTACCCCGTGTCCGGCCTTAAGGAGTCTGCCCCCTATAACGTACCATACTAGGACCATAATAATTGGGCCTACTCCCTAAGTCCGTCAACGAAGTTAGTCGCCCGTCCGAAACTAGCCCGAAACGTAGGAGTGAACAAAACAAGTGTCAAGTTCAACTTTTCGGACGGGCAAAAACACATCGATATTAGGGACAACTGTCAAATCGTGTTGTCATTCATTCTTAGTTCGGGCCCCGAAATAATCGTATGTCCGTAGGTGATAGGGAGTAGGAGACGCTGTAACTAAGGCCGAAACCACGGACTTCGTGCTTAGGGAGTAGACCCCAGGCACGCCAAGAAACGCTCCTTTCTCTACAATGCCCACTGCAATGGATCAACCGCATTCTATACGCATAAACGCGCATGTACCTATGATGACCGTACCGTCCCCGTTCAATCGGTTGTTGTAAGTTTATGTTCTTTAATTATACAATTCGTATTTACAAACACAATCTATTAGATTGCCGTCTTCCCTTTTTTTCCACGTGCATTCGTTCAAAGGCTAGCATAATAATTAATGTCTACAACGGTTGATACGGTGGACTGGGCAGAGTTCTTTAACCGCCCCAGTCGGAACTATCCGACAATTTTATTAACTTTTATATGGATATAAACGGATGTAATACCTATATCAGACGTAGAAATGGCCAAACAATTTTTTGTCGGATTTACCCGACTTAAAGGGTTCATAATTCATCAAAGGTAATAAATAGATACATTTTACTACACGCGTTCTAACGATATGCTCAAAATTATACAAAGTTAACAATAAAACGAATTTACACACAAAAACAATCAACTTATTCCTTTAAATCTAAAGCAAATCAAGACCTGCCCACAATAAAACATTAATAGAACATCCACCTCCTTCCAAGACCTATTAAACTCAAGGCATCCAGTAAAAAATATCCGTCTCACGTTATAAAACGCGGCGGCACCACACCGTGAAATTGCCGGCGCTCCCGCGAGAGGGCGCCACCCGCGCCACGTCTTTTTCGACGCCAAGAGGTGTCCAAGAAGCCTTTATTCATTTCGCTTCCCCTCTAGAGAATTTGGAGTTTGTAGATGTGATTCGTTTTGCGATACGTGAGCGTTATGTTTTGTTCTTCAAGATGGTGGCATGCATGGCAAGAGACTTGTCGCTGAATGTTTTTGTTCTGTGCCAAATATAGCGATAATAGATTTGGCTTGGGAATAGGAGTTGGCAACTTGGTTTTTAATATTCATAACATAGTTTCACTCTATGTATCTTTAGAGTACCTACTTATTTTTAAGCCCCGACGCAAAAATATGCGTGTGTAACATAAATTGTTGTACATTTTTAATAATAAGCAAATAAATACCAGAGGAGCTCGTGGCTAAATAATTACAGCCGCATAGACCGATCTTCCGGATTAAGCCACGCTTGCCGAGGTTGGTCTGTGGATGGGTGACCATTTACCATAGCGAGTTTCCTCCGTGCCTCGGAAAGCACGTAAAGCCGTTGGTCCCGGCTGTCATTTGTAGATCTTTGACAGTCGTTACTGTTGGTCAGAAGCCAGAAAGTCTGACAACCAGTCTTACCAAGAGTATCGTATTACCCAGTTACTGGGTTGTGGAGGTCTGATAGGCAGTCGCTCCATGTAAAATACTGATATTCAGCTGCATCCGGTTCGACTGGAAGCCGACCCCAACATAGTTGGAAAAGGCTAGGCAGATGATGATGAATCAAATAAATACCCTATTATCGAATGCTTTAAACATCAAAAAGAAGAACCAAATTATGAAAATATACCGTGGGCCCGAGGTACCCGAAAGATTTTAACCACGTCTTTCTGATGGTATTATGAGTCAAATGATAAATCAACGAAAGTCCAGTTCAGTCTTTTTTTTTCGTTACTTCTTAAATCAGTTAAAAAAAAAAATAGTACTTCCTTGTAAACAATACCTTAGGTTGAACTGGCAATATTTATAAATTATCGTGTGAGTGGATAAGAAACTCCTCACTTCCCAAGCCTCCCCGACAAATAAGACATACGGCGAAAGTATGGTATGACAAAAGTCGCAACGCCTCGTTGATAGGACTTGTTACCATAGATATTTTACGATTTGTGAATTTCCGTAAATAATGAATATTTCGAAAATTAAGCTTTATTCAACAAACTATATCCTAGCTTTTCTTCTGCAATTAGGCATTAGAAACGAAGGTTAAAATCTTTCGAGTACCTCGGGCCCACGGTGTATAGAATTTCTTTTCAAGTATCTTTAATTATACTAAACTAACAATAGAAACGAATTATACAGGGTGTAAACGAATTCGTGTAATTCCTTTAAACCGCGTGATCTATTGGTGACACTGATTGACCCTGCATAGGTTTCTTTCAGAGAGAACAGTTTTCTTTTTTTCAAAAAATGGCCCTTGGTTTTCTGTATCTGAGTAATTTTAACGTCCCAAGTTAACCGACTGCGTGGAGTGGTATCGCGCTAGCCGTGCCCGTCAGCTATGTCGCCGTGCCTTCATTTATACATTGCATGGAATCGAAATTTTCTATCACATAAAAAAAATATTTGGGAAAAAAGAAGTTTATTTTTATTTTTAATCAATCTAAATCCCGTGCGGGGTTAATCTATACCATTAATAGATCATTTAGTTTGAAGGAATTACACGAATTCGTTAACACCCTGTATGATAATCCGATAACACAATGCATTTGAAACAAAAAAAAAAACCTACATGTTATTTATTATAAGCATAAATTAAAAGCTACGTTCTTAGTAGTCGCAAATAATTCACTATCATTATTTTCTTTGTTCCGTTAAATTTAATTTGCTCGCTACAAATGAAAGCGAACAGCTTTGCGTCTGAATATTTTGATAAAATTATCCTAAGTAGAGCAGAAATAAAGGAATGTTAAAACGAGATCGGCGTTAGAATATAATAATTACTTTCTCAAGGTAGAAGGTGCCTAGTTACAAATTGGACAAGGGTGAGCAATTTGTAACTAGAGTAGGTCCACGGGAATCTATTCTGGGGAATTTTGTAATAGTAGTTCATGAAACTATTGCATAATAAGGGTTTTTAATAGTATCACACGAGTGTTTTAATACCCAGTTTATATAGTAATACACTACTTTACCTAAACTCATGCAATATGATACCTATCTTCTTATATATAAAGAGACTGGTACTGACTGACATTTCATTCATCAACGCAGAGCCTAAACCATTAAAGCTGGAAATATGAAATTTGGACAGTAGGTTCCTTACGTGACGAAAACATCCACTAAGAAGGGATTTCCCGAAATTCAACCCCTAAGGGGGTGAAAAGGGTGATTAACGTTTGTATGCAAGTCCGTCATTTTTGAAGTAAGAAGCATGAAATTAAGTGTTAAGGTTTCTGGTTAGGAGTAAATGAATACGTTTTTAAGCGTTTTTGGAAATTCAACCCCAAAGGGGGTGAAATAAGTGTTGTAAGTTTGTATGAGAAATCTGGTAATTTTGAAGTAAGAAGCATGGAATTCAATATTTACGTTACTGGTCAGAAATAAACGTACACGTGTTTCAGGGTTTTTGGAAATTCAACCCCTAAGTGGGTGAAATCAGTGTTGTAAGTTTGTATGAGAAATCTGGTACTTTTGAAGTAAGAAACATGGAATTCAATATTTAGGTTACTGGTCAGAAATTCTATAATGTATGTGTTCTATAGTGTAAAATTTCATGCAAGCGAAGCTGCGGGCAACAGCTAGTTTTAAATAAAAAACAAAATTATAATGGCGCCCAAACCCCCAAAATTATGATGGCGCCCACCGCGCATGTACGAGTTTGCGCGGAACTCAATAGACAAGGGGCAGCCGTTAAAAAAAAATTAATTGAAAACTTCTTGCTCAGTCCAAAGTGTACTTAGAAAAAAAGTTATTTTATAGCATTATAATTTGCTTAGAGCTTATACCTATTGTTATGAAAACTATTCTATAACAAAACTTTTTTTTTTATTACATTTGTAAAGTATGTCATTATGGTACCATTTTTAACCGACTTCAAAAAGGAGGAGGTTCTCAATTCGGTTGTATTTTTTTTTTATTTTTTTTTTTTATTATTTTTTATGTGTGTTACCTCATATCTCCGTCATTTATGAACCGATTTGAAAAAATCTTTTTTTGTTCGGAAGGGTATACTTTCCGATTGGTCCCATTTAAATTTTGTTATGATCAGACCATGAACTTCAGAGATATGGAACGGAACTCCTCGTCGGATCAAAGCAAAATTCTCAAATCACTAATATTGCTTTGTTTATATTTGTTGTTGGGTACTGACTACTTGAAAAGAGGAGGGGGTGCGTGTCCCCCCCTCCCCCCTTTGGAATGTTTTCATTATATCGTGTAAGGTATCATTTGAAAGGACTTTTTATGCCCGACTACGTCAAAGCCAAAAAGAAGGGTTATGAAGGAGGGTGTTAAAATTATGACACTAAAACGTTTTTAATAAAAAATAAACTTTAAAAAAAAGTAAAAACCGACTTCAAAGAAATACTAAAAGCAGTAAAACAATTACCATAATATAAAAATTAACAGTTTCAGAAGTCGGTGCAACTCTACACTGAAGCAAATAGAAGCCACCGACTTCTGAAACTGTTAATTTTATATTATGGTAATTATTTTACTGCTTTTAGTATTTCTTTGAAGTCGGTTTTTTTTTTTTTTTTTATTGAATTCATAATTCGAACTTTATGATATGATTGTAGATAAAAGATCTTTGTACCATTGTGGCTCTCACATAGGTACACATGATGAAATACAGACTTCAATATGAGGGATCACTACTATTGAAGTCTGTGTTTCATCGCGTGTATTGACCAAGCTAGCCAGGCAGACCGTATAGGTCCTACCACCAAATTAACTAGCTGGCAGCCGGCAGCTGTGGTGATACCTATCATCTTGGGGTCACCACTGTGTAGGAACGAGGTATGGTGTTCCTCCGACGAAAAGAAAGGATCCTCCAACCAAGCGAGTTTTACGTCTGGCGGGTCTTACGTCTGGCGGGCTACTGCCCAACGGTTGATGTTGGGCGTTTGTACAAACCCTATATTGTGGTATCAAAATGTGACACGCAGATAGTACCTATACACGGCTAGTCAGAAAAGGGGGTACTAATCCGAAAAGGTGTTAAAATACTCATAATAATGAATAACTTTTGTTCTAACACTTTCCCCATAGTCAATAGTTTAAGAGAAATAGCTGTTCAAAAATTAGATAAAAATACGCTAAAAACGATCTATCCTCAGCTGCTGTAATTAGCTGTGATTACATTTTAGGTCATATTTGGAGTCCCGAATTAGAAGCTCCATTTTCTGAATTCGTAACTAAAGGAGGGATGAGGAATTATTGAAAAAACTAAAATGACAATAATTTTTCATGGAAATAAAAAATTCATATCGAATTTTGGAATTTTAACACTTGCTTTAAAACCGTTATCAGTGATACTTTAATTAAGTGGTCCGCGGATTAATACCCCCTTTCCGACTAACCTTGTATACAACCGCCCAACCTCAACCGTTGGGTAGTAGCCTGCCAGGCATTAGACCAGGGATGCACAGACCGCGGCCCGCAGGCCGCATGCGGCCCTCCGTCGATGTGCATGCGGCCCGCCAGCGAATTAAACTCTTATGCGTTTGTATTAAAACACTGCATTCTATCAGTAGTGGCCAGCTTTAGCTTCTGAATAAAGATTTTGAATTTTATCAAAAGCCCACACTACGATACTTAATTTTTTTAAGAAATCTAATTTCAACTTTTTTGTTGTTTTTAATTGTGGTGGCCCGCCTTTAGCTCATAGTCCGCTCGAGTGGCCCCAAGTCCTATTAAGTCTGTGCATCCCTGCATTAGACCCACCTGGCTGGAAGATCCTCTCTTTTCGTTGGAGGAACACCATACCGTATACCTCCACACAGCTAAAGAACCACGTATGGACTAACTTCTTCACCTAATCTGCAACGGACGTTTCGCAAGCACATACATAACAATCTCTTAAACATTCCACGGCACATGTACTGAACTACAATGACACTTGTTAGGTTAGTTCGCGATAGCACTGAAATTTGAAGGCACCTCAGTTGAAGCGTCTCTACACGGGCAACTAATTGTCCGCCGACAATCGCCCAGCAGTGGAACAATTATTTGTTAGATGGCCCACCTGGGAAAAAGCTTACCATCCCTTATGGACATCTACAACAACGTGAGGAACGCCGATGCGTTGCCGACCTTAGACGGGATGATCTCCAAAATCAACGTATTTGGTTGACCTCTATGGTGCATTTTATATATTGATATTAATTGTGTTCCGTATTTTTATTTTGAAAAGATCTCTAAATAAACGTATTTTTATACTGGCCTCGATTTTAACCAAGCAGTTTTCCAAAACTGCTTGGTTAAAATCGTATTTAGGGTAGAAATTTTAGAGACCAGTACCCAAAGTGCGAGTTTTTTACGTTACTACTGTAGTTGCGTCACGCCAAAAAGGTCAAACAAATTTTAAGTAACGCTATTCGCCGCTAGAGGCTCTGCCTAAATTTTCATACATTTTTGGCGTGACGCAACTACAGTAGTAACGTAAAAAAACTCACACTTGGGGTACAGAGCGTTCAATTTTTATTTTGGAGATTGAGCGAGACACAAAGTTGGAAAGTCAAATGTGCCTATAACTTTACCAAAACTTAATACACTGCAAAGCGGAACACAGCAAAGCTGCTCGATGGCAACAATAGTTATCGTGGTAGTAGTTCCCGGTACAATCTCTTTATCAAGGAGCTCCTACTCTAACATAACTAAGTTTGTAAATGTCTCCCTATACAATTTCGATTCGATACAATCTAGGTGTTGCCCATACTTGAAAGAAGAAAGAAAGAAAAATAATTTATTCGCGCCAACATGACGCACAAAAAGAAAAACAAAACACTATACCAAAAAATATATACATTTATACACAAAACAAAAAAAACTATTGGGAAATATATGCCATCACATACAGCCATCGCTCAGCATAAACCTATGACTCACGTGCGAGACAGAGCCACAGCGCTGGTTTTCAGCGAAAGCCGGCGTCGACATGATGACGTCCACCGGTGCAGCAATTAATACGTCGGCAACTTTTAATCGCCCGTGTATCGCACTGTTTCTAAAGGACTTCGGAATTTGTTAGATATTTGCACCATCGCTAGTGCTTCTTTGGATTAGAACTAACTAGTGTTAGGTAGGTGCTTTATTTGATACTGTGAACGTGAGCTCGCAGTAGATAACAGTAGTATGGATAACCTTAGCTTTAATCTTTGAAGTAAAGTCTAAGCGAGACTTTGGTAAACAAAATTTCAATTTATTAACATTGTGATTGATATTATTGTCATATTTCCTAGAGAGAACGTGAATAGTTTTGTTATTGTCGTTCTAAAACTGAACCAACTTCTTTTTCCATAGATGTTATTTTTAATTAGTTTTTAGTTCACAAAAATTATTGTACCTACATACAAATGACGATGACAATCCCATCGTACATTATCCTAATTAAAAATAAAATAAAAATGTATTCATTTCAGTAAATTTTTAGAAGTAAGTTGCCGGGGCTTCCCAGAAAGTAATCAAATGATACTTGTGTTGGGAAAACCTCACGTAAACATAAATTTAGATTTACATGACTAACAATTTTGCTGTGTTATAGTGAATACCTTTACAATTAATAAAAGAAAATAAAGAAAGGTAAAGGTAGTTTTCGAGTGGTTGTGTCCGCAGCGGACAATACTTACCAACAAACACTATCAACATTAGCTAATTTTAAAAGAATATAGCATTCTAACTGAATCAGAGTTTGGTTCAGCTACCCATAGATGATGGAAAAGGTCACTAGGAAATTATGCTAAAAGGAGGAAACTGAGTGTGTGAGTAAATTGTCAAAGAGAAGATGTAGGATGTGAGTCATATTATTATGAGGGCACGTAAGAGCACATGCAAGATGCTATTGCCGCGACGGAAATCGGTTACATGAGATCATTATCATGCAAATAATTTGAGCAACATCATTTTCCTGTGTTAAAAATAATATAATACGATCATCAACCCATTTGCCAACGGCGGTGTATCTATCTAATCTATCTTTTAAAAAATAAAAGTCCTGACTGACTGACTCATCAACGCCCAGCCCAAACCCTTGGACCTAGAAAGCTGAAATTTTGCACAGAGGTTCCCTTTATAACGTAGACAAGGAATAAGGAAGGATTTTTCGAAATCCAACCCCTAAGGGAATTAAATAAGGGATCAGAATCAGAATCAGAAATTGTTTATTTTGGGATGAAAGTTTGTATGGAAAATCGTCACTTAACGGGTTCAAAATTTCAGGCAAGCGAAGCTGCGGGCAAAAGCTAGTATTACATAACATATTTACTACTCGACTCGGGCATCTTTTCAGAATGAGGAGGATTCAGGCTTTAGTCCACTACGTTAGCCTAATATCAGTAAGCCCAACTACACACACCATCGAGAAAGGAGACCTGACAAGCTTCATACATTTTTGGACCAAAATCCAAAGTAGCCGACCAAAGAAAAGTATATACCTAGTCTTGCCACAAGATTTTGTCACGAAGAATTTTTGTTTTTTTTTATTGCAAATAATATTTATTAGTTTTACAGTGTGTTAGTTTAATACATAAAGCACCCGTTTCGGCGTCCACAACCGTTGTTAAATTTTCAGTGAAAGCTGATATCAAAATCACTTACAGTTTTTCCGTCTTTCTATAAACAGGTCTCTAAGGCGTGTACCGTACGTGATGTATTGCAATCGCCGTGTACCAGCTATAAATATCAAAGATTTCTTCCAATTTCCGGATCTAGACAGAAAAGCTAACATACATTTTCCAATTTACAACATTTAACAAGTTGTGGAAACCATTTTGTAGTAAACTTCATAATTTTCTGCCCAGATTTTTCTCAGCTATGTGGTGTCAGCTTCCAAACTAACGAGATGCGGCTGAATACCAGTATTTTAAACGGAGCAACTGCCATCAAACCTCCGTAACCCGGTAACTGCCGACACTGCCGATATCCTAAGGTTAAACCGGTTGACAGATTTTCGGGCTTCTGACTATGCGTAACGACTGTCATAGGTATTCGTAAGGCACCCATTACACAAGGAAACCATTTTGTAGTAATCCTCATAAAAAAATTGAAACCCAAAAATTCTAAGGCACCTAATTTAAAAACAGGCGACATTATTCTTATCTTATAGCGTAAACTTCGAAACACCTTAATCAAGAATCACCGAAAACGCCACCTAAATTCTAAACGAGCCGCTCCATCAACGAAATTAATTTCACAAAAACAATTTAAGTGTGCGCAATAAATTATCTAGCTCGGGGCTTAGTAATAATGTAACGTGAGTCCCTTTATAAATAACCGTGCTAAGACCAGAAATGTTTATTTAGCTTTGTAAATGCATCGCTGTGGAGTAATGCAAAATACTTGATTATTCTAAATCCACGGGACAGGGCACCTACTCAGTCCGGCAGCTTCACAATAACGGCTACTGCAATGCAAATTGCTAGAATAATACTTAAATTGAAATATTTCGCTGAGAAACACAAATAATTTTCAACTCTAACACATTGTGGTAAGGATTAAAGTGATGTATGAGTGTGCAGATGAAAACGTTACCATGATATTATTTGATGAGTGGGGAATGAGTGTCCTGAATAAATTTGCAAGTGGTTTACACGATATGGAAAGGTATGCTTTTAATGGGGCTTCCTTGTTTTAAATTAGCAGCTCTGGCACAAATCTGTCACGGCGGCTTGCTAAAGAACTCGCTTTGAAGAGAAATCGTGATGGATTTTTGTTTTACTTTAAGAGTGCTTCTTAATTTTATTCAGAACACCTTAATTTACACTTGTGCAACAAAAATTGCGAAGTTTTTTGAATTCGTTATCTTTTAAATAAATATCGCTGAAAAAGTTCCGGTTACTGAATATTTTGTTTTCCTAAAGTCAGGTGTTCAACAAAATAACAGAGTGCGGAAACAAAATTGTTGAGGTTTTCATTCTTTCCAGTATATAAAAATAATATTGGATGACGGTTTTTTAGGATGAAACTTATTTACCAAAAAAACTGCAAAATTTGCACGATGTGTCGAGTGTTGATGATAATAAAGATAAATACGTACATTCATAAACTCATGCCACCCATGGGGGTAAGCAACGCTTTGTTCATACATCTTGTCATACAGAATGCCTGGTGAGACACTAACGATATCTTAAGGGGTAATTTTACTCATCATTATGAACAACTTTTACTACGGGACCAAACCTGAAATCGAGAAAAAAAAGATCAGCTGTTCCCTACATTTTGACGAGTAATGCGAACATAAATGTAGGGAACAGCTGTTTTTTTTTTCGCGTTTTCAGATTTGGTCCCATAGTAAAAGTTGTTCGTAATGATGACCCCTTAAGAGATCGTTACTGTCAAACGAGTCATTCTGTATTATTATATGAACCATCATTATTTAAACAGCCATTTCGATAGGATAAACCTTGTCGAAGAATGAGCAAAAAAGTTCGCTTCGCTTTACAAAATGACCACGTAAATCAAGTGAGCCGGAAAGTGAGTCCGTCTATCTTTCTTCGCTCGCTCCCACAAAGCGCATTACGTGCAGTTTGGAACGATACAGAGCTGTCTTTCAATCGGATCGATAGTCTGTTATGCCAATTAATGCATTACGGGTGGCGCACTAACGAACGGCTGCGGTCTCTACTAACCGTTGAGATCATTCACGGATGCCAGTGTCAATATTATTCAGGTTTTTGTCAGCTCCTGTTTATATATTTGTGATGTATGTTCGTATGGTAAAGGTTTCTTTTGTAGTGCTTTTTCCGGATAACTTCAATTTGAAATAGTTAATGCTAATCGCATTACGAACGAAGATGGACGCCGCCGAAGTCGGTCCAGAAAGAGGTGGGGAGATGCGAAGCGTACCGCGAGGACTGGTTTGAGGAGGTGCAGGAAAAGGCTTTTCCCCAGCTAGCAGCAGATAGTACAGGCCGACAAAAAAAGTGCTTGTTTAAAGAAAACCATGGTTAAGAAATGTTATGGGTTGTGGTATCAATCATTAATCGGTGGGTAATCATCTTGTAAAGTTTAAGCGATAGTAACTTAACTAATCCCCATAAGAGGGACAGCGAATCAATGGCATGCGTTCCATAAATTACACGCGACATGAAATTGTGGGCACAACATTAATTGAGGTACCATACCTAATCAAAGTAATTGAAAATGCGTTAGATGTTATAAAGATTAAATAAAAGTAAAAAATGACTTAAAAAAATAAAAAGATTAAAATAATTACCATAATATAAAATTAACAGTTTCAGAAGTCGGTGGCTTTTATTTGTTTCAGTGTAGAATTGCACCGACTTCTGAAACTGTTAATTTTATATGGTAATTATTTTACTCTTCTTAGTTTCTTTGAAGTCGGTTTTTACGTTAATTTATAGTAGATTGTTGCACCGAGCGCAAAGTGAGTCATTAATGCACGAGTGTTATGTTGGTGCCCGAGCGCAAGCGAGGGCACTAAATTAGTACGAGTGCATTAATCACTCACTTCAGCAAGGTGCGTAATCTACTTTTCTTTCAACTACCAATTTACCTACCGTGATAAAATATACCTACTCAAAATAAAAACTCAAGTTAATGAAAACAAGGTTATCCTGCGACTTTTGCGGCAAAAGGTTATTAACAATTTCATTTGCAGCTGTTTTTATACTTTCTGGACTTGAATTCTTATCGCTATCTATTTCCATTTTTTAAAACTTTTCTTGCTAATATGAAGTATCAAAGTTTTACAATGGTACAAAATGCGCGCCATTTGTTTTTTTTTTCACCAATTCGGTTTTATTCAGCCGATTTTTATTTTCAGCCAGTATCTTTTTGATCTAATGCATAAGAATGCACACATTTAATATTAAACTTAACGGGAGACATTAAACCTCTATGGTAAATTTATATCTAAATAAAAAATAAAGAACTGCACTAATGAAAAACAGTGCAGTAATGAAATTTCATACAACATTTCTGCACTGTTTGCAGTGCAGTAATGAGATTTCATACAACATTTCTGCACTGTTTTGCTTCAAAGCAGAAAATACGTATTTTGTGATCGGTTTTGTAGCGATTAATGATAACATTACTACGTAGTTGAAAGAAAAAGTTACCTATTTATTAAATACGTTTTAGTGCCATAAATTACACGGTTTAAGACTACAAATTTAAATGACACGGTTGCGTAATCTTTCCAGCAACTAGGTAGTTTTCTTTAAGAATAGGAATGAATGAAGTGCCTGACAAGGCCCACACATGTTTCTTATATTATATTAATGTAACATCTATTTAACTTGTGGAGCGCAATAAATGTATCGAGTATTGAATGTATAATTATCATTACGGCTCCTTACAAATACATACAATCTTCTTTGTTCTTGGCTAATGTTTCTGTGATGACAGTTAAAACAGAGATTGAAAGTCCTCATCAAAACTTTTACTGAAGGGAACCACAAACCAAAACGTCATCTAAGTGTATATTTTTTGTTTATGTTGATTTTTTCAAAAAGATCTTAATCTATTTCGATAAAATTTATATGGAATCATCTTTGAAGTATGGCCTACCAAAAAAAAAAAAATCATCAAAATCCATACATAATTGGCGGAGACATAACGTAACAAACACACAAAAAAAACTGACGAATTGAGAAGCTCTTTCTTTTTGAGGTCGGTTTAAAAAGCGACTATCATTATCGAAATAATTATTTTTCTCACATCAGGGCAACGTATCATCCTCCTGCCCTGATCCCAACTTATTTGGGGTCGGCGCAGCATATTTTTTCTTCCATTTTAGTCATATGAAGAAAGAAAAGAAAGTAAAAATATTTATTTGTCACAGAGACGCAAATAATTATTGTAAAATAAATAAATACTATTAAGTAACATAAAAAAGTCAACTGCGACAAAAAGGTGACCACACAGCATAATGCTGTGTTATACCGTGAACCACAAACAGAGCGCTGATTTTCAGTGATCACCGAAGTGACGTGCGGATATTAAGCCGTGTTACAAGAAAAACAGTAACACAAAGAAAACTTATGTAAATAAAACAAAACAAATGATAATTTAAATAAATAAAATAAAAAATTAAATGAAACATAAAACACCATACACACACGCGCATTACACATTTATTATAGGTAACATTCATTATTAAACTACTACTGTAACTGATCTTACCGAGGGAAAGTTTAAAGCCCATATTAAACGTGTCCTTATTCAAAAAGCATATGACAAGTCTAAGGACTACGTTGACGATAAAGATGCTTGGCAATAACTCCTTCTGCGCATGTGGCTTCCCTGGTACCTCATTAACGTCGTATGTGTACCTATGTCTATTAACTAACCTCATTACGATTAGCTTTTTTTTATTTTATTACTAACGTTACTCTCAAGATATCTTTATCTTATACAGTGATTTTCTTTGTAATGTGTTTTGATGACAATTAACCATGTCAGTTGTTTTATATAGTTTAGCGTCCTTTTACTTTTTGTAAATGTGAGAGCTTTGTAGACTTGCTAGATGCCTGGATGCCTAGTTAATTTCTGACCATAATTTTCATTTTGCTTTTTTGTGTGGTTCCTGCTCTTAAGTCTACTTTACTCTCTCATAACTATTCTAAGTCATAACTGTACCCACTCAAATTGTTAAAGATATGGATTTTAAAAGAGTAACCATGGAGTTTCTTGCCGGCTCTTCTCCATAGGAAATGACTAATTGGAACCGTGCACCTAAATTCGACTTTTCATGAGCCTGTAATGGTTTATGTGAAATAAAAACTTTTGATTTTGAAACAAATACCGGCAAAATCTAAAAAAAAAAGTAACTAAACAAAACCTATCATAATATCAACTTTCACACTATCCATCCATCGTTTCTTTGCTCTTCCTCTACCACATTCATACTCAAAATTTCCTCACGACATTTTCCTCATTCCTCCGCATCACATGCCCATACCATGACAACCGGTGTCCACAGAATTGGCAATTTGGCACGTTGGGAATACCAGGCAAAAGGTAGGTACATTTTTTGTAGTTGTGTCCTTTTTTTGTTTATTATTTTGGCTTGCCGGCCCTATACAGACCAGGGGGGTTACCATGATCTGTTAGAGCAAGAATGTTTTAATATTATTCCGAGAGTGGGAAAGTGACAGCGCTAGGCAGCTCTCTAGCGCTATCTCTTACCCACTCTCGTAATAATATTAAAACATTCCTGCTCTAAGAGATCATGGTAACCTCCCAGCTAATATAAAGTAAAAGCGATTGGGGTAACTTTGATATCAAAAGGCGACATTGATAATTACTAAAAATATTGCATTTGGTCATAATATATATCTCTGTAAAAATGGAACTTATGCATTATAACTTAACTGTATAGGCAACATTGACAGTTTTCCTATTTTATCATAGGGTATAGAGGTGTCTGCGAAGTTAGATGGCGAAGATAAAAAATACTAAATCACACCCCTGAATACGTACAAAATTTGAGTCCTAATTGGGGCTACTTTGACACTGAACGATAAAACAGGGACTAACAAAGTAAAAGCCTAGGTACGGTCCGACATTCATAAGGAAATTTCTCCTTTTTTTTATCGAAAACTATGCTCTGTAGTTTTTTTTTATGTAGTCTATGTGATTGTATATATCTCAATTAATTCAGTCTATAAGAAATATTTTTGATGTAGCAGCTAAAAGCGAAAATAAATAAGATACAAACATATGAAGCTCAAAAAATTGATCAATGTAACCCCGTTCTTCTAAGGAGTTTTATTTGTCCAAAAGAGCAGTGGTATTATCATTCCACATAAAAAAAAACATAATCAATCAATTGAAATAGAATAATTGTTTACCGACATGTCAATTCGAACTCAAAAGTTCTCTAAATCCAATTCACAAATAAACACGAGACCCCAGAGTTCAACCGAAAAGGCTTTACGATATAAATCTTGAATGAAAGCTACAATACGGTGTTTACGTTATGCCGAGCGGAAAATTTACAACGAAATGTAATTACTGTAATCTTTTCAAAGGTGGAGTTTGGTACGGGACGCGTATTTACAAATGTGACTTTTTTTTATAACAAAGTTGGCAAACAAGCCAATACGGCACAGCAGAGGAGTGGTTACCGCCGCCTATATCCTTTAAGCCGGAACACAGCAATGCTGCTTGGTGGCAGAAATAGGTATGGTGGTAGTATTTCCCCGAAAGAGCCCTTTCACAAGGAGCCTATTACTTCAGTACTGTGACTATACTACCGGATGTATCGTTCGATGAAACGTTACTGCGGTGAAAGGCTGTTCGTAGAAACAAGGAAATGTGTATTGTAAATCATGTTTCGATAAATCGACGGTATCATTGGCGGAGATAAAATGTATTCTACATCTTCACGTTTGGCAGCTATAGAGGCACCATTTTTCGCAGTGGATATTTTATGAATATGATAGACAGTGGCATACTTATACGCTTCAAAAACAACAAAATTATTATAAACACAAAAATTAACATGAAACATCAAAAAATTGGTGCAATTTTCCAAACAAGGTTCCCTATGGAGAAGAACCGGCAAGAAACTTCATACTATATCTACATACACGATTTTAAACTGTTTGTTATAGTTAATATTCGTGAATGGTGGTTATGGCAATATTCTTTGACAACCGTTCATTACAGCTGTGTTTAGGAGCTGTGAGAATCCACATTATTTCAACACTTTAATGTTAAAATGTATAAAAAACCTACTCTTAATCGTTATCATCGGAAACGTAATGATTCAGAACTTGTAGATTTTTTCTGGCAAAAAAGTCATAGAAATCATAACTCATTTCACCGCTGCCAGAGAAGTAGCATTCCTATTTACGCGTCCAGTGTACCCTTTGTGCGCCAGGGTCCCGTTTAAGCAAGGATTATGACGTAGGTGCCATAATACCCGAGAGTGGTGTAAGTTTGACAAATCCTGAATTCTGTTCGCCCTTTGTACCTGTTTGTTAACGAGATTTAAATGGTAATTATAATTATATTATTGTGTTGCCTTTTTAGGCACGCTCGTGGGTAATTACTCATGATTTAATTTTAATGTGAAGCGTTTTTTGTTTTTGATAATGTTTATAAGATCGCCTCATCGGTCTCGTGACCTGGGGCCCAATTCTCCTAAAATAAATTGTTGCCAAACGCAATCGAACCACAACCGTCAGTCAGTTTTTGTTTTCGAAAACTTTCAAAATGATTGATTTTGTTTTTTGTGTCAAACAATTTGATAGCTTTTGAAATTGAGAACTGTCTGAATGAACGGTTCGGCCTTGGTTCGGTTGTGATTTATCAAGATTTATTTTAGGAGAATTAGGCCCCTGGGGCCCAATTCTCCTAAAATGTATCTAGGCCGAACCGTTCATTCAGACAGTTTTCGTTTTCAAAAGCTGTCAAATTGTTTGACACCTAAAAACAAACCTCCGCTTTCTGAATTGAGAATTCTAGGATAAGCAGTAGGTACTTAAGCAACATTTGAGTACGGAGTTGTCAAGAAAATGACGGATTTTAAAGCATTTTTTTGTCAACTCTGTACCTACTCAAATACTAGGTAGGTACTTAAGTGTTGCTTATCCCGAATTCTCAATTCAGAAACCGGAGGAAAACCAATCATTTTGACAATTTTCGTAAACAAAAACTGACAGACGGTTGTGGTTCGTTTGCGTTTGGCAACAATTTTTTTAGTCGAATTGGTCTCCTGAACACGGCTTCTAAACATAAGGTGGGTTTAATTAGTCAGACAGTGATAAGGATTGTTTTTTTAACCAATTTTCAACTGCAGCTGTTTAAAATTGTGTTTGACCCTAGTCGCACATGATGGAAAGTGCAGACAAGGTCTAAGACGGAGCTCACGAATCCAAATAACGGATATGTAGAGGCATTTCATTCCTACATCACTCTGGCAGCAATATTCGTCAACTTTAGATGTTAACTGTAGGTACACCAGTAGATGTATTTTTTGTATTAGTAACACATAAAATACACATACACGCAACACCCTTACAGGGTCCATGTATGTTTGATAACTGTATAAGTTCTCTGTAAACTACATCGTACAATAAATAAATAAAATTCGTAAAAAAATATCGAATCGTGAAAATGTGCTATTTGGGAATCACAGGGCTAATTGGCATGAACATGGCTTACGTAGATACGAATTATTTTATAATGCCGAGTTGCCCGGCAACTCCTGTGTTTCCAAGGTGGTCCTAATATGCGACTAAGGCCATAGAGACGCGGGATGTGCCGCGTACTGTGTTACATACAACTACAATTTAAACAATACGCGCGGAAAAACGCGTCTAACATAAACGCTCTAAAACATCGTCATAATTTGCACCCCCGGTGCAACACTGTCACTTTTGCAAAAGGGCATTTTATCAGGAAGAGCATTTAGAGAGTTACGTATCGTATAAAATAATGAGTGACACTTGCGGATTTGATTTTGTGGATGTCATTTATCGCATATAAATGACATGCTTTAATTTTTCAGGGTAAAAGTAGCCTAAGTCCTTCTCCAGGTTCCAGACTATCTCTGTACCAAGTTTCATCAAAATCGGTTCAGCGGTTTAGGCGTGAAAGGTCACAGACATACAGAGTTACTTTCGCATTTATAATATTAGTTAGTATTAGGATGAGTTATCCATCACGACACCAGAAATATTCAGCATACTCATCTGAATTTAGACCATAATTTAGACGCTATTCAGTTTATGCTTATGCTTTATTAAATTTTACTTAAAAAAAGCACATTTACCGACGAACATCGAATTAGAAACTCCTTTTCGGTGTCGACTCAAAAAAAACTTCCAAGATAAGCAACAAAGTACAAAAATTCAACGAAATCAAATCTTCAAACGCTATTCGTTCTTTACAACAATTATAACACTGGTTAATATCGCTCACGAAGGCCATAGTTCGTGCCATTGCGCTTTTAACGCTACAGCTTATCAGCTCTGAGATCTCAACGGTGCCCCATTGCAGCAAAAGTAATATTTATACGTTGGCAACACTGGCTTCAAATGTAACGTGCAATATCAAAACTATTATTACAAAGTTGTTGCTTTACACCCGAATTGTTAATGTGATTATGGGAAATTTTGTTACGTCGTTATTTTAGGTAGTTCCCTTAATTTTGAGGTTTTATTTGTTTTTACTGCTTCGTTGTCCTAGTGGTCGTAAGCGCGACTGCTGACAGTGAGGTCCTGGGTTCGATCCCCAAGTCGGGCAAAGTGTTATTCGGTATTTCCGTGTGGTTTTTTTTTTATTACTCTCCTTGGTCGCATTTGACCCTCGTCGCACCTAATGGTAAGCGCAGACAGGGTCTAAGATGGAACACACGAATCCAAGTAACAGAGATATAGAGGCAATTCCCTATACCCCTCTGGCTCCCCATACACACGACGGAACACAGTAAACTGCTTGGCGCCGGACATTAATGTAAAGGTGGTAGCTAGCCAGGTGGACCGTAAAAACCAAGAAACTTTCCACCAAGAAAATTTCTCAACAGCAGCTCGGAGTCTGGATTTGTGCCCGGTTGATGGCAATAGGCTCGCCCCCTATTACATGGGATTTAAACATAACGGCTAAATGTATTATGCGCCTCTACCCACTCCTTCGGGGAATACAGGCGTGATGTTAATTAGAATGAAGGAGCTCGTGGCTAATTATCAACCGCACAAACTATATGAATTGCAAGGTGCACTTGCCGCCGTCAGTCCGATCTGAATCCGAGATTCAGAGAAAATACGATCGAAGAAAACTCGGCTGCAAACCTATGAAATTATGATCGGAACGTGCATGCGACACGCAGTTCGGAAAGTATTTTTCCGGATTCAGATCGAACACAGTGCACAACCGTACTTGCACGTCATTTTTTTTAATGTGAATTAAATGAATTAATGAGTGCACGACAGTTAGGGCCTTATCACAGTGGCGATTTGCGAGCGAGTACAAAGCGAGGCGAGAGCGCAGCGGGCTCGCCGCGAGTTCATGACGAGCGCACCGCGAACTCCGGTGAGCTAAATGCGCCCTCGCTGCGAACTCGTGGCGAGCCCGCTGCGCTTTCGCCTCGCTTTGAATTCGCTCGCGAATCTCCACTATGGGGCCATCTCCCCGAGCGAAAGAATTGCGGCGATATTATCGTCGTGACACGTATTTCTATACACTCTCTTAGAACGTGTCTACACACGACGATGTTATCGCGGTGATACGATGTATAGAAACACGTGGCACGACGATAATATCGCTGCGATTCTCTCGCTCGTGGAGACGGCCCCTATAATAAAGACCACGCGGCGCGCTCGCTGCGAACTCGCGGCGCGCTCGCTGCGAACTCGCGGCGAGCCCGCTGCGCTCTCGGCTTGCTTTCAACTCGCTCGCAAATCGCCACTGTGATAAGGTCCTTCAAAACGCCGACGCTAAAAATAAAATACAATTATAACGTCCATCTCTTACAGTGCATTATGCATAATAAGTATGCAGGGTGTAAAAAGACTCATCACATAGCCGAAATCTACACACTCTGTACATCAAACTAAATTACATTGACCAAAAATAATTACTGGGAAATGACTTTTATTTTTTGGCATAAAATAAATCTTTTTTTTGTAGCGCGCAATGTGTGGTTGTGGCGATGCCACGCGTTTGCGTGCATGCAGCGGCCACACAGCTGAGCCAAGGCGGTCGTGTGCGTTTGATATTATATGCATTTTTATAACTTCAAATGCGTAATTTGTTAGGAAAAATTAAAATGTTTAATAAAGTTTGATTGGAAGAAAGTTAAGTATTATGACTTGGAATTCGTTTTTGGAAAAAACTAAAAAAAAATTTATACTTTGACGTTCAATATCTCCAAAACCAATGATTTCCCAGGTGTGGTCTAGTAGAAGAAAATGATCCCAATGATGGGTAGAATATGTGGTTTTCGTTATCGTTAAGGGTCTTTTTACACCCGATATATTACACTTCTTTTGGATAACAAATCTAACTACCTAACCTACGTATTAACACCCCATGCTTTCCCACATTCACAGATTAGCAAAACCTACCCCTTTATCCCTTACAATAACTCGCTCTCCCCATTGGAATCCCTCAACTTTTTGCATTCCGTTTTTCTTGGGTTCCCCTTCCGCCACTTACCCTCCGAATGCCATTGGTGCTATTAGCACTTCCCCTTAATAAAAAACGTTAATGATGGGAAAATGCCTGCAGCTGAATAAAATGGTTTTAAGTACAACGTTTAGTTAACTTAAGTGTTGAGGGGTCGTGGCAGACATCTTTGTTTTATAATCTCTGTGGGTTGTGGCTACTGCGCAGACCATTTCTGTGGCCTTGGACGGGTACGCCTTGTACACATTTAGAGCATCTGCAGCCATTAGTAGACAAATACGAAACAGGAATCGATACGGATACAAGTTCCGATTGTTGGCTTGCAAAGAAGCTCACAGCCGGTAACTTAATAAAAAAACCTTTAAAAGTAAAAACCAACTTCAAAAAGAAACTAAACGGACTAAAATAATTATCATAAAATTATCAGTTTCATAAGTCGGTGCATTCAATTTCTTTCAGCGTAGCATTACACCGACTTCTGAAATTGATAATTTTATAAATGATAATTATTTTTCTCCGTTCAGTTTTTTTTTTTTTTAAATCGGTTTTTACTTTTTTTATTTTTTTTATTAATACCTTTTAGTGCCACAAATTACAATTACAATAGTGTACAAATTCTCGGACCACTACTACAACTAGAACGTCGTCTTTTTACGATTTGTGTATATTTTTTTAGTTTTTGTTGATTTTTTTCAAAAAGCGCTGCATCAATTTCGATAAAATTGATATGGGACCAAACGGGAAGTATACCCTCTCAAACAAAACAATAATATTTCGAATCGGTTCATAAATGACGGAGATCTGAGGTAAAAACATTAAAAGAAAAAAAATACAACCGATTTGAGAACCTCCTCCTTTTTAATGTCGATTAAAAAAACAAAACCAAATTAGAAAATGACTTACAATAAAGAAGTAGTAGTAAACAGCATGACTGATTAGTCACTTTACATCCAAAACCTAACTCTGCTCATCATTTTGCACAACTTTTACTATGAGACAAAGGACGTTAGCGCAAAAGTGACCTAAGCCACATTCCCTCGTATAAGAGTTATGTGCGGTAAATAATATCAAACATGCTAATAATTTTAATTCAAAAATTGTTTTTTAATCTAGTTTGACGTATTGTTTTATTTATTTTTACTTTTTAATTTTATTTTATTAACATGTTTGAAACTAGCACGAGTCATAGCTTTATTCTGAGCGATGGCCGTTTTACGTAGATGTGACGCATATTTTTCCCAAGTTTCTTTGTGGTTTTGTGTATAGTTTTTTTATTTTTGTGTGTCATATCGGCGCAAATAAATATTTTTTCTTTCTTTCTTTCTAAATTACTATACGATAATTATATAATACGAGGGAATGTGGCTTAGGCCACTTTTGCGCTGAGACGGTCTCATTACGAATTCGTGAAAAAAAAAACAGTTTTTTTATTTATTGTTTTACATACTGTTGTTCTAAACAATCAATGTTGCTTAACAAAATGTATGAAACAGCAATTTTTTTTTCCACGATTTCTGTATTTGTCCCTTATAAAAGTTGATTAACCAGTCATACTATAAAGTGTAGAATATAATTTTCTTTTTTTTTTAACGGTTTTTCAAATAAATCATAATGCAGTTTGGACAATTTTCGAAACATGAAACAACCTATTTCGATTTTCACATTTTAAGTAATTTTTCGTTTATTTTTAACCGTTACTGCGAACTCCAATAAAGTTTTCACATTACATAGTTTAATTCCGTGACATCCGTATACCAAAAATGAATATCAGAATGTTTATTTTTAAAGTCCGCGTGTAATATAATCCGTGATCCAATCAGAATTTTATATCGTCCACTAACGTACCGCGGACATTGTATGGCATCGAATATGTATGTTTTGTGCCAACATCACACGTCAGTTATCTGGCAATTAATATTAACTGCATTGTTCCATAGATACAGATAGAGGTGAGGATTAAAAGTTTAAACGTTTAATTTAACACATTATTATTTTTTAACTATTAACATCAATAAGTAATTCTGACATAATCGTTAAAAGTTATAACTCAGTTCGTAGGCACAACAAAACGAGTCGAGAGTTTTATTTTATTCGGCGCCACGTGGTAAGAGTTTATGATCAAACAATAGTGATCATTATTACGTTTTGATTGCTCAAATTATAAGACTTAAATTGCTTGGCACAAGAAAAATAACATTTAATACCTTGTCGCGAGCTGAATTCATAGAACTGTGAGTCTTATCTCGCTAAGGATAGGTTTTGTTATTGATGCGAAATAAAATTAACTTTTAATGTTTATACGTTAAACAACTTAAAGGCCATAATGTAAACAAACGGTGAAACTAAACAATAAATTTCATTAAACAGTTGATTTGAGTTGACCCTTTCGGTTTCAGTGTTACATAGGTTTTTTAATTTAATATTTAAAGTAATTTAAACTACAAGTGAATAAGTAATGTTATGGTAACTTCCGTCCCTTGCGAAAGAGCATTTTCGAAAGCTGGGTACATAATCAGCGACAGGCGAACACGGCTCACAACAACTAAAGTCATGCAGCTGATGTTTTTAAACGCCAATAAAATGTAAATAATTTAAAATAATAAAGGTATGTTATTAGTTTATACAAATAAAAACTACTTTTGATTAAGGTAAATGCATACCTTCTTACTAAAGGTTAGTTCTCAAAATTATATGGCAACATATTAAAAAAACTTAACGTTTAACTAAAAACAGGCTTTCAATAATTACAACCTAAGAATAAAATTAACTTAATGAAAACGTTACCGAAACTGATAACCTTATCCGTTATATTTATAACTTTTAACTTAACAAGTTAATTTGTATTAACAATAACTTTTTAACAAATAATCTTTTATAACTTTTAATCACATCTCTAGATACAGACAATGTTTTATGTCACAGTTACATTGCATTGTCTATTGTTCGGATTGGAGCGTTTCCGGGTACTTTTTTTTTTTATTTGTCTTTAATCCATTTCATATTACGTGGCCCACCAAGGCATGAATATATTTTAAACCATTGCTTCAATTTAACAAGGTGTAAACGAATTCATGTATGATTAACCTATGGGTATTTTTGAAAATAAAGTAAAAAAATATAAAAAAAAACCTGATTTTCTATTCCTGAGTCATTTTAGAGCCCCGAGTTGACTGGCTGCAAAGACCGATATCGCGTTAGTCGTGCCCGCCAGCCTCGTCGCCGTGCTTTCATTCACTTATGCGTGGCATCGAAATGTTGACTCAGATAAAATAAATATTTAGCAAAAAAAAAATTTTTTTTTTACTTAATCCTAGGTAGGTGGTTTAACTCTACCGCATGAAAAAAAAAAAAAGAATTTTATTTTTTATTTTAACCAAGCTAATTCCCGTGTGGGGGTAATCTACACCAGTAGTAGATCATGTAAGGAATTACACGAATTCGTTTACACCCTGTAGTTTCAGCTCATCTTGATTGACCGTTAAGATTCATCAAAGCATAACAATGTTGAATCCCTTCTGTAAGCAAACACGTCGCTTATTTCTGTACGATTTCTTGTTAAAATAGGTCTTATTTGTCAATGATATTATAAACTAAGTACTATAGATACGTTGCCCGCGCTCTGTAGTGGCTAGATGAATGCAAGGTAATTGCCTGACATCCATTTAGTCGCGTAGCAACCGTTGCCGCGGCTGTACGTGAAATTGAAATAACTTGTGTGTAATAACTTTCTCTATTAGCGAAAAAAAATACCGTCCTGTGTGTATAGAAAATGTAATAATTATACTGCAACTGTAAAAGATAAAAAAGTGACATTTCATGCGTAAATATCAAGAAGCAATATTTATTTAATTTAATTTTTTTCGATGCAGCATAATGGCGGCTAGCGAGGAAAATCGGCAACTTTGCATCAGTGTTTATAAAACCTACATTGTTTTTATTTCGATTAATTATATTATTTGAATATAATAATATGTTTTATTAAACCTAATGATCAATATAATAGACCAATACTCGAATCGTACCTATCTCAGCAAAAGGTCATCACAGACATTTAACATACGTATGAGATTCTTACTTGATTTCTTTGATTATATCCTCGTAGATAAAGATTTTTATGTTCGTATTACATTTTGTTTTATTAATTAAATAACTATAATTACTGTTGCTAAATACTGCATTCATAATTTTAAGGATAGAGAATAATATAATTTTACCCAAAAATCTACTACTTACCTACCTATATCAACACGAGAAAATTGAGTGTCAATTTTTCCCCACATGCCTCTTTTTGTACGCGCTCGACCAATGAGCATGCACCAAAAAATAATGACGTAACCTAAGATACATATTTATCTCTCTCTAACAACAGGAATTCCTTATGTGACATTTAATTTTCTTTCCTTTTTCGTACGTTTATGTAGCTATCCAGCTACCGATAGTATTTACGCTGATTTTGAGTGCCGTGATGTTGATGCATAACGCGTCTATTTATAATACGTCATTGTTATTTGTCTAATGTTATATTAAATAGAGCTTTCGAATAAAGATAAAAAGCGTCGTTTTATCTATAGGAGATAAAGTTCACGGTTTTCGACAAACTTTGTTATTGAAGAATGCAATTTTTTACTATACTAATTTAGCTGTAAGCGTATCAAAATATTTTTTTTCAATATAAAAGTATTTAGAATCATGGTTTTGAAAAAAAAACAGAACCCCAATAAAAAACCTACATTCAGGTGGTAGAATAAAATCAATTCTCACAATTCCAAACAAGCTGCTCCTACCTTCGACGTCGCGTAAAACAATTGAGCTGAAGCCACAGACGTGCTGCAGGTTACAAACACCACTATCAAACAAACTCGTGTAACAGAGTCGTGTCGCGTCGGTCGCGCGATGTTTGACGCAATGAACGGTTCCGGCACAAGCTCGTCTTACTGGGTTGCCACTAAGAATAAGAATATTAATGAGTACGATAACTTTATTTAAATGCTCTCGTTCTAGATCAGGTAAGGTTTCAAATAGCACTATTAAAGAAAGTTCTTGATGTCCTCTTCGTTTATTCGAGATGTAATAAAGTTTCATACGTTATTAAATTAGAATGAGAATAATTTGACTAGTTACTCGTTGTCTGCTTTGGGATATGGGTTACGTAGAAAAAGATATGCCACTCACTAATCCTACATACGGTACATGCCAAACTTATTGACCACTCTGAAGTTCGGTGATTGGTTGCGCAGTAGCAAAATATACAAGGTTAGTCGGAAAGGGGGTACTAATCCGCGAGCGACTTAAAGTTTCACTGATGACAGTTTTAAAGTAAATGTTAAAATTCGATCATTTTAATTTCCATGGAATTGATTTTTATTTTAGTATTTTCAATAATTCTTCATCCCTGCTTTACTTACTAATTCAGAAAACGAAGCTTCTACTAATACGTGACCCCAAATATGGCGTAAAATGTCAACATGGTTGATCATAGCTGAGCACAGATAGATTTTAGCGATTTTTTTATAGCAATCTTTGAACAGCTATTTCTCTTAAACTATTGACTTTTGGGGAAAGTTGTAGAACAAAAGTTATTCATTAAAATGGGTTCTTTAACAGCCTTTTGGATCAGTAGTTACCTCCTTTCCAAATAACCTGGTACGCAAATCAGCTACTTCACAACCATTCGCTTGACTTCAGAGCGGTCAATAAGTTTGGCGCGTATTGTACCTTTGTCTACTCGCTTTTTCGTGTATGTAGTTGAAAATGCGTCACATTGCAAACACACAATAAAATGTAAAAGTTCATAAATGGCCCTCGCAGAAAAACTAGCCTAAATATTAAAGCATAATGTCGCGTTCATTTATACAAGGTTAGTCGGAAAGGGGGTACTAATCCGAAAGGGTGTTAGAGTACTAATATGAATAAATCACTTTTGTTGTACAACTTTCCCTAAAAAGCAATAGTTTAAGAGAAATAGCTGTTCATAGATTTCATACCATACGCTAAAATCTATCTATCCTTCAGCTATCATCAGCTGTTGTGTTTTACATTTTAGGTCACGAATCAGAACCACCGTTTTCTAAATTCGTAACTAGAGAACGGGTAAAGATTAAAAAAAAAAACAATTTGCATGGAAATAAAATTTACCGAATTTTGAAATTTTAACACTTGCTTTAAGACGGTCATCAGTGATGCTTATGGCACGCAAATTAGTACCCCCTTTCCGACTAACCTTGTATATTACTTTCCGATACGTACGTATTTTATTTTTAAACTAGGCAACCCCGATCGTTATTCCATATTTCTAGTAGCGATGTCCCCGCCGGAGAATGACACCCGGATATTGGAAGCGCAACACACACTCTTTGCAAGCCACTCGCTTTGACATGCTTTCATATGATGATGGCAGTCGATACTATCTACTTGTCTTGGACGACCAATGGACTGTTTTCTCGTAATAAGCGTAATACAGTGAAACGTTAACTGGGATATCAAAAGACCTAGATTTTTTATCACAAGAGGCTTTTCATTCAAAATCAAAATCAAAAATTTTTATTTCACATAAACCAATACAGGCGCTTATGAAAAGTCGAATTTAGGTGCACGGTTCCAATTAGTCGTTTCCTATGGAGAAGAGCCGGCAATAGCATTTACCCATTTTCCCAAATAGGCAGGTTAACATGACAGTAAGTTGTCTTGTTTATAGAGGATCCCACTATGAGAGGTCGAAATGTACCACTTATCATATGAAAAGATAGAAATATTTATAAAAGAAATGCATAAGTATTTTATGTTGCACAATTGAATGGAAATGGAAGAAATTAGACTGTTTGTAAACAAGCGTGTTATGACTTGTCTAAACCTGATAAAATGTCTCACATATACTATACGGGTTATTAAGCTACGAAGCCCTAATTATAGAGTTAAACAAGGAAAAAATCTATGAAATCTAATCTCAGTTAACAAGGCCTGAAAATTCCCAGTAACAGAGGTATTTCAATGCAAAAGTGTCGGGACCTCATTGTAATTATCAATAACAGAGGTTTCTCACATCTCCAGGGCCCACTTAATCAGGTTTCACTGTATTATGATCTAACAAGTAAGTGTTTAAACGTCAATATTTTGTAATTTAGTAAACTTTGAACTGGTTTGCTGCCAAAGAAGGCAGTGGAATCCGCAAAATGTGAAGTTTTCCATTATATTCCTAAAAAAAAACCTTGTATTTTGTTTGTGGATCCAAGACAGTTAAATAAATTCCCGGTAACACGCTGATTTTTGTTACGTTCGTAACTATTGTAGATCCTAATCACAGAAGAGAGTGCGTTGAGGGCAGTGGCGTAGCTATGTAACCAAGGGCCCCGGGGCAAAAATTAGGGCCCTATTTAAACTAAACTAAATACTTTGAAGGTGCAAAACTACTTCATCATCAGCTCCTTATCGCCCACTGCAGGGCATAATAAAGCAAAGCTATTTACTAGCAAGCATTATGTTTAACGCAGCAGATAATTATTTAATCGTAATTCCTAATAATATTATATCTAGCTTGCCTTTATCGGCCGGCCAGAGGGAGGCCGCCAGAGCTATATGCTCGGGGGTGGAAGTGTCTAATGGCGTAATAGCGGGGAAACCCACTCCGGATCTTTTAGACCCGCGACGGCGAAACCGAGGCCGCACCTCTCTACACCTCTAGCCGCTCACACGTCTGTTGCCCCCTTCGCCTATGTACTGGCGGCTTTTCAGGGGGCCCAGCTAGTGAGCTGGCGAGTCACCGTCTGCTAATAAATTTCAATTTTAAATGTTGAAAGGCAGACGCCGTTTTCTTCCCGCAATAGAAGTTATCCAGTCCACCTAACACCCCTTCCCATAGTCCAGATATTTTTCACTACATTTTACAATAGTCTTGCACCCACCTGGGACGGTCCATGACTGTACTCCTTGGTTGAGGGTATGGAATGAGAAGGAAGAAGAGGCATTATTCCTATAGAACAGCCAACTCTATGCTTCACCGAAGAAGCAACTGATTCTAGATTTAGAACATAAACATAATCAGCCCATTGCTGTCCCACTGCTGAGCACGAGCCTCTTCTCAGAATGAGAAGGGTTAAGGCCTTAGTCCACAACGCGTTCCTCAAGGTCTACTTTGAAAATCGAACTGCGTAGTTTCACTTTCGCACGTTTTGCAACGAAGAGGGCGTTTCGTTTTGTTAGTTGACCTCCTGGTGCAGCTTGGCGGGTGGCACACCATCTAGAACTTTCTGAAAACATCTCAAGTGTGCAGGTTTCCTCACGATGTTTTCCTGCACCGTTAGCGCAAGTGATTTACAAATTCTGATTCGCACATGAATTCGAAAGACTCGAAATCAGAACAAACAGAGTTTAATTTGCGTTTAAATAACGAGTACGTATCTCCACCAATTAAAGTTTATTATTTGCATTCGTAGCTTCAAAGTTGAACGAGCGTTGCATGCTCTTTGCTCATTATGAGCAGACGAATATTATCTTTATTACTGACTTTATAATACGTAGGAATTTGGAATGCTTCACATTTAGGTTAGCATACTAAAGTTAAAATGTCTAGAGAACGTTTGTATAACGATTGATTCAAAGTTTTAAGATTTTTCGTTTGTGTAGGTACCGTAAAATCGGGCTATTAGAAAACCACGGGTGTACAGTCAGCATCAAAAGTAGCTGAACATTTGAGTTTTTAAACTTTGCATTAATTAGATAACTAATTGATAGGAAGCAAAAAATTTAAGGCATACTTAGAGCTGTATCTAGCAGCTCTAGGTATCTATTAAACTTTTTGTTTTAAAACAATTCGTTTTCTAATTAATGCCAAGTTTAAAAACTCTACTGTTCAGCTACTTTTGATGCTGACCGTACCTAATTGGAATTTTAACCCTTAATTGGGCGCGCCTAAAAAGTAGCATAAGTGGTTGCGTGGGGTGTGTAGCACCCCAAATTAGTTTATTAAAATAACATCACTACATAGTATAAAACAAAGTCGCTTCCCGCTGTTTGTCTGTCCCTATGTATGCTTAGATCTTTAAAACTATGCAACGGATGTCGATGGGATTTTTTTTAATAGATAGAGTGATTCAAGAGGAAGGTTTATATGTAGGTATAACACATACATCCACGCGGGCGAAGCCGTAAGCAACCTCTAGTACGAAATAAATGCAAAATAAGATTTTTATTATAATACGAACATTTGAACATACAAATATTATTCAACTTTTAAATCTCTTTTATAAATATTAGTTTTCCTAGTTACAATTTTGGCACTTAGAGCATTTCAATCAGCAAAACGCCACATGCTACGATGTAGTGACAAAAATTGAAAGGAGTAGGCATAAGTGGTTTGGACATGTTGAAAGAATGAGTGAACGGCGATTAACAAAAGGAATTTATAAGGCGGATGTCAGTGGAAACGCCAGTAGAGGACGTCCTAGAAGGACATACATCGATGTTATTGGTGATGTTCTTAAAAAAGGACAGGTTCGTAGTACTCTCAACTGGCGTGCGTGTATGACAAGTTGTATAAATGTGTAGGGGAAGTTCGGGTAGCCACGGACACATGAAGAAAAATCATGAAATTTTGAAAATCAACAGAATTAAACATTTATTTTCAAACTAAATGCGAAATACAACATATCTTTAATAATTAGAATCAAGTAACAATCAAATATTTTCCGTGTCTTAGCTTAAATCGAGTCTTGAAATCAGTCTTTACTTTTTGACATTATTTTTTTTGGCGGGTAGCCCCGGACACAATATCAACGATGACCAAGCCGGTGTTTTGGCCTTGTAGACGTCACAATAGTAGTAAAGCTGTGAAAGATCGATGTCCACACAGGCTTCATGCGCCCAGTCCTTGCATGTATGACACTATATCCAGTCTTCATCAGTGCCGTGTGGTGCCGAACGTAAAGAATAGCACTACCCCATCTTTTCCCATGGGTGTCGTAAAAGGCGACTAAGAGATTCACTAGAGGATGGGCAGCAGCGTACTCTAAGTACTTTAACAACCATACTGCGATCACCAACCCGCCTGCCAAGCGTGGCGATTATGGCAACCCCCCCCCCCCCCCTCTATTGGGGGAGGCCTATGTCCAGCAGTGGACGTCTTTCGGCTGAATCATCATCAGTCTTCATTAAAGGTCTCGCCGCAAATAATATTTTCATCCCAATACCCTCTTTGCGTCAGTCTTCCCTTAAATTTCGGCATTTTTTAATTTTTTAACGATCTGTAAAAGAAAAAAATAATTCAAAAATAATAATAAATAGATACTATATACTTTTCTCAACATTTTATAAACAGTTTTTAAAATATCTATTAGAATTACATAATAAAAGAAGACATTCTGCCCACCCAGAAAGTGTCCGAGAGTACCCGACAAAATTGTGTCCGGTTTTACCCGACCGTCTCCATTGAACATTTTTGTTTATTACAAAAATACCTACAATTGTAAGGACAATAAATGACCTAACCTGTAAACTTGAATACATTTCCTACAAATTATTTAATAAAATGATTGTGATGTACTTACGTTTAACGTTTAATTACACGATTGTCCCTCTCTATCCGCTCAGCGATTGCATCACTACTGAGTTGTATACGAAATCACGTGGCCAGGCGATCGTTTTGAAGTGTGTTTCGTTTTTCTATGTGTGCATGATTGCTCGAAACCGATAGTGGCCGAGGCTACCCGCCGTCCGAGGCTACCCGAACTTCCCCTACGAAGCGAAAGGGGGCACTAATCTCAAAGGGTGTTCAAGTAGCCATAATAGTGAATAACTTTTGTTCTACAACTTTCCCCAAAAGTCAATAGTTTAAGAGAAATAGCTGGTCAAAGATTCCTTAAAAATACGCTAAAATCTATGTATAGTAAGCTATGATCAGCTAGCTGTGTTTACATTTTATGTCATATTTGGGGTCATGGATTAGAAGCTCTGTTTTCAGAATTCATAGCTAAAGCAGGGGTATTTTTGCAAAAACTAAAATAAAAATCATTTGCATGGAAATAAAAACGATCTAATTTTGAAATTTTAACACTTGCTTTAAATCAGTCATCAGCTTAGAGCATATACCTAGTCATCAGATATCAGTGATACTTCACGTGGCCCGCGGATTAGTACCTCTTTTTCGACTAACCTTGTATACAGTTTTATTTTTTATCAAAATCGGCCCCGATATTCCTTTAAGCATTTTTCGGTATTCCCTATACTTTCGGATTTGGCCATCTTTGTCCAGTTGAAAAATTCACCCTACCTTGCTTTTTGCTTATTTCTTTTTAAATTATATTAATTGATATTTAATTTAGTTTGACATGATAATAAATGTTATCTTCTATTTCTTTTTTAAATGTTTAATTAACCAAGTATGTATACCTAGGTACATTTCAAGCCCCTGCTCAGGCAGATTTTGATAAAACAAATTTTAAAAAACCTGTGTCGTTTCTTTCCCAAAATACATTAAATGAATAAATGATTATGATTTACCTATCATAACCCTCTCACGCCACTGATTCAAACATAAAATCACCCTATTGTCAAAACAATATAAATTACAATTGGAAATCAATAATCAATATTTCAAAGACAAACATAACATTCAACATACAAACTCAGTGATCCCCAAAAAATGGGGTGTAAAGTGAAAAAGAAAAACGGATATTATTTTGATCGTGCGATGTATCACGCGAATGGGAATGGGGGAGGGGGTGCGAAAACAAACTCACTTCCAATATCCAATGAAAAATCAATCCATCAAATCGAATAAAAAATCTAGAGCAAGTTATTATTTTGTGTATAGCTGGCGGGGAACGATTTGTGGCTGCCTATAGTTTTGCTGACAGACGCATAAACTTTTATTTGATTTTTCCCTTTAACGCTTTACGGGTTTATCTGTTTACTTTCCTTTGGATTTGGACGCAATTATGTTGTTATACAAAATAACAATGAGATAAAATCTCATTGTTAGGGCTGGGGAAATAACTTCTCTGGGTCAATATTTTCGATAGTTCAAGGCTGATTTATCTTGAGTTCTTTTTTTACAAATGGTGGACAAGTTTTATCTCAACAATTTTGATCATTTGACAGCTTTTTGGAAATTCTGTCAAAACGTCTTACTTATTTTTAAAATAAAAACAATCAACGTTAGTAAAATCGACCCTTCGACTTTTGAATCCTCACCTGAGTCACAAAGCGACAAAAACGACTCACTGCCCTATCAAAATCTACATCCTGTGCCTTAGAGCAACGCGGTCGACGCTTTAGTACTTATTTTATGGGTCGACGGCTCCGAGCACAGACTATAGTCAGAATTTTAATTCGATTCCAGATTTGACATTAGCTACTGTCATTTTGTGAAATAATGATACCACATATAATAGTGTAGTGATGAACACAAAAATCGATAAACAATCAGTGTGTGTGCCATCAGTGTGCCAATTAAAGACTAAATTATTGATTTTTATTTAAATAAATACATAATTATTCATAGTAGGCTAGATATGTTAATTGACAATATCACAGACACATTTATAATAAATGTTACAGAAAGTGACAGCGATAGCGATAGCGATGACGGCGACAATATATACTTAAAATAAATTATAACCATAATACATCTATCTGTTTTATTTGTCATGTTCCTTCATGATCACATTTTTTTATTTATTTCACACACAATTATAAAAGAAAAGTCTCAGATCGTTAATTAATTGTCAAAACTAAATTATCGGTTCAGAAATATTTAATTTCCTGATATACTTAGTTTACGAGAGTAAAATTATAAACGAGAAGAATCGATCCGGAAATATTCCATTTCCATATCGAATAATTTCGCAACGTCACTATTTAGTACTTGTCATAACGTTGCAACACTGAAATTGTCAAATCTGGAATCGAATTAAAATTCCGAGTAGGTATAGATAGGGATACAATGCTCCGAGTCATCAGTGGCTGCTATGTCCTGTGCTTTCGGCTTTTGTACTTAAAACGGAACCGACGACGGACCTGCTACAACGACTATAAAACGATTTGCCACATAATTTGGTTGAAAAAAAAAGGAATGAAGTGCTTCTTCTTTTTTCCCTGTTTCGTGGTGAAAAGATTAACTAGTCAGCCAGGTTGATAGCGAGACTGACTGCCCAGGGCGCACCGTGCACCGCACGTATCTAAGTAGGTAGGTATAGTCTCACGTGGAGGCTCTCCTGAGAAGTGATATTAGTGTGATAGTGAGATTTTATACCGAATTAACACACAATCATAGCGCAATAGCGCAATAAATATATCAGATGAGTTCTATAGCCGGAAAGTCTACTAAACCAAAGAGACTATTTTTGATACCATAATTAAAGTTTAGCCGAACACAAAAATGTAAGCTAAAATTATTTGCAATTTTAATAAAAGATAGGATATTCTTAGTTTAAATACAACATTGCGTATTTTTTTTCTCTCAATTTCCTCCTTTGATATAATACCGCATTGCTGAACGTTCTTTTAACCGTCAATGTCAAATTTCAAAATTCTGAACTTTTGTCAAAGTCAAACTGTCAAAGTGACATTATTTCGTTTGTTGTTTCAGCTGTTCAGGAAATTATCGTACGAAAATAATAAATAATTCTAATTAGCTATTTAAATTCATAATTATAAAATTACATGCACGTGTATAAGAATATTATTAAATCTATGAGTATAATTTTGAGGCCGGGTAAGTTAGCAGAGGTTATTTTTTTTAAAACAAATTGGAATGTTCAGACTTCATGATAAGTAATATTAATTTAGTATTTCAATAACTGTTTCTAGGTGTATTTAACATCCACAGAAGCATGTCTTCAATGTCAGGAGTAGTGGAAAGTACGATAAGGAACAAATTGCTATCAAGTTTGAATGCAAAACATTTAGATGTGATCAATGAATCCTATATGCATAATGTGCCGAAAGGAGCCGAGACGCATTTCAAAGTAGTCGTGGTGTCTGACAAGTTTGATGGATTGCCATTAATAAAGGTAAGAATAGCTTCTAGGGGTCCTTGAACCCTTTATAAGGAATGGTACCCTTCTTCACTAGAGGCATTCATACCCTTAGAATGTTCTAGAACTTTCTAAATCATCTGTTTGTGTATGTAAACAATAAGGTACTGTTACAATACGGCCGACGTATCTTGGCGAGTCTGAAGTTAGCTGATTAGCTGCGCAGTAGACAATTTTCTTTCTAAAAGATTCATTGCGCAGCCAAACAACTAACTTCAGACTCGCCAAGATATGTCGGCTGTATTGTAGGTTAGTGAGAGCTGTGTGCATTCCGTGTAGTGCCGGACGTAAAGAATAGCACTACCCCATCTCTTCCCATGGGTGTCGTAAAAGGCGACTAAGGGATTCTCTAGAGGATGGGCAGCAGCGTTCTCTGAGTACTTTAACAACCATACTGCAATCGCCAACCCGCCTGCCAAGCGTGGCGATTATGGCAAACCCCCCCCAGCATGGCTTGGGGGAGGCCTATGTCCAGCAGTGGACGTTTTTCGGCTGAATGATGATGATGATGATGAGAGCTGTATTACAATTTTGGTGTACACTAAAGTATATTCTATTCTAAATAAGGCATCTAGATATATTTTCGATTTCCACCATGCGATTATGAGTTTAACATAACCCATTGTCCAAGTTAAGGCTTTGTTTGTTTTGCCTCAATCCTGAACAGGAACTTCCTTGTCTGTCTGCATGCAGTGTTGTCAATACCTGTATGTCATCAACCTAGTGTTTTTCTATGTTGGGGTCAACTTCCAGATGCATTTCTTAACTGCAGTATATCCACTAGCAAATTAAATTGCACAAGCAATTGAAGCCTGTGCTTGCTTACCCGTTTACACTGTAAACAGCTAGCAGCAAGTTAGGCAAGTCAGCAAAACTTCCATTATTATTGTTCAACGTCACACACAGGTCACAGGTGTGTCCACCGTGAAATA
This sequence comes from Amphipyra tragopoginis, assembly GCA_905220435.1. NCBI lineage: Eukaryota > Metazoa > Arthropoda > Insecta > Lepidoptera > Noctuidae > Amphipyra > Amphipyra tragopoginis. The sequence continues at coordinate 5,456,108 of HG991999.1, read as the reverse complement.
TGATTAGAAGCTGCTGGCAATGGTTTAGATTTAGCATTTTACATTGGATAGCATAGAATTTTTTGTATAAAAAGACAGTGACTAAATCACTAAGGGAAGTGGTGGTTTTATACAGCGGTCATCATTGAAACATTATTCGGTAAATGATAAGCCTAAAAAATGAATTGATAAACAATTTTTGTACAAACACAGTCTGAGATGATATATTTGAACTTGTATTTCTTACTCTCAGATTGATGTTAGGTTATGTTACCGCATATTAACTTTTGTTTGTCATATTATTCTCCATCTAATTAATAATGTATAAAGGAAGGCTGCAAAAAAAAAGCAGCACCATTTTTGGTCATTGTCTTGGTGACATCGAGTTTCAACTCTATAACTTAAGTCTATTACCTATCCAATTTACCAAAAAATTGCACAGTTGGCTTCCAAGGTAGCCATTTGTAATAACAACACCATTCTGTTGCTTCATTTCAGAGACATCGCTTAGTAAATGACATACTGAAAGAAGAACTTCAAACTGGTGTCCATGCTTTGTCCATTGTAGCTAAAACTCCCCAGCAGTGGGAAACCAGTGACAAAGTCGTGGAGAGCAGCCCCAACTGTAAAGGTGGATTTGGAAAGTAGACTTGAATATTAGTATTAATTAGGAATTATCTCTGTTTATAATAAATGTTGATATTAGAATGTGCATTTTAGTTTCCATTAGGGTGAAGCCAGACGAGCCAAATTTTTTGAGTTGTGAGTCGCGTAATTTCTGCTACCTTCGGTTTTATACAAAACTCGTGTTTCGTTTACACGGCGACACAAACTGAGTTTGATATATCCTTCAAAAAAATAACGCTGATTTATTTTACGCGACTCACAGCTCAAAATTGGCCTCACCCTAATTCCTTTTCTGGACACTTACCTCCGGTTTCTGAATTGAGAATTCGGGATAAGCAATACTTAAGTAGTATTTGAGTACGGAGTTGTCAAAAAAATGCTTTAAAATCCGTAATTGTTGTGACAAATCCGTACTCAAATGGTGTGCATCTGGATTGAGGGCCCATTTTTTAAATCCTTGCGAAACGAAATAAGACTTACAGGAAAATTAGTTAAAAATAGTTAAAACTTAAAGCAATGGGCCATGAATTTCTTAAACGTGAATTAAAACTGTTATGATTAAATTACTTGGGCCCTCAATCCAGACGCTTGCATAAAGTGGCATAGCCTAAATCTCAGAAAGTACTATCTCTGGGTTAATCATTTTTATTTAAGAATTTAGTTAAGAATTTCTTAAATATATTACTTTCTTTGCAGATTCCTCAGTACAGACATGTATGAATTGAGGGCCCTAAATATATCGCCATAAATCTGTAATGTCATATTCTACAGAATTTCTTAATATATTTAAGAAATTCTTAACTAAATTCTTAAATAAAAATGATTAACCCAGAGATAGCACTTTCTGAGATTTAGGCTATGCCACTTTATGCAAGCGTCTGGATTGAGGGCCCAAGTAATTTAATCATAACAGTTTTAATTCACGTTTAAGAAATTCATGGCCCATTGCTTTAAGTTTTAACTATTTTTAACTAATTTTCCTGTAAGTCTTATTTCGTTTCGCAAGGATTTAAAAAATGGGCCCTCAATCCAGATGCACACACTCAAATGCAATAAGTACCTACTGCTTATCCTAGAATTATCAATTCAGAAAACGGAGGGTAATATCTGCCCTATCTTTTGTTCCCGGCTTGAGAGTTTCGGGACAACCTGTATATGACGCATCATAGAGGCCCATGCTTAGCACAGAACTTGGATGACACCGATATTGTGATAATTATGGCCACTATCCACCAAACCGGATCTCCGCTTTTATTGATAAAGACCCCATACACATAGGAATATCGTTGAATGTGAATAATAGAAAAGAAACCAATATAATATTTCGATGACAAAAACTTTATTCTTACACCATTTCTTAAAATTCTAATTGGACTCATTTTGCAACAGATCGACATTTTGTCATAATCAAGATTATTCTTGTAATACTCAATAATACATAATGTATTCCATATATTAGGTAAACATTCATTAGTTTGAATACTACTCACAATTTCAATGAACAACAACAATATTTGAAAACTGTACAGCATGCATTCATAGACAATCTTTTATACACAATTTAGTTTTAATATCTTATTAGAATAATCAGATTAATATTACTTTTCTTTGATTCACAAATATTTATGGAATGATTACAATTTTTTTGTTCAATAGTTATGTTTCTTGATATATTTATCTTATAGAGTTTATAACATCGTAAAAGCTTATTTTATGTTATAAAACCGTAATCTTTAGCTTTGCAATATTCACTATATTCATTTGATATTATATATTTTCTTTTAAAGTTTCTCTTAGTCCACTGTTGTACAGTCAATTTCAAATAGTTCACTTTGATCACTTTTAGCAGATATATACAGATAGTTCAATCAACGAAGTCGCGCCCCAATCTTCATCGAAATCGTTACAGTGTGCATTATAAAATGATATTATGTAAGTTCCATCGCCACGCACTATTAACAGGCATACGCACACTAATATAAGATGACAATAAAGCGCAAATCTCGCTAGCAAGTTTTACTGCGCAAGTAGAGTTTGCAACCAACTTTCAAACTGGACAAACCCACAGCAAGGGCTCAGTTGCAGAATGTCTACTTCGCAAAATGTCCCCAAAGTGTGTATTTTGCTTGAAGTCTACTTGCGGTGGCAGAGTCGCAAAATTCCCCGAAGTGGGCATAATGTGTCTGCCGACTTCTGCATGTTTTACGACCTAAGCGTGCAATGGACTGCAATACTTGCGCGGCTTTGGCGCTTTAGAGATGTGTGCATAAGCACCCCGCAAGTATCCCTCACACAAAATAGTGCGGCGCGTCTTCGTGGATTAAACTATTTGTAACATCTGTACTCATTACTCAGTTCACTGCACTCTGTTCATTCACTCATTTTCACACCGTTAAACGGTGTTAGTTGTATCAGAGATTAAAGTTGTCCAGTCGTAGCTTGCCCTCATTCTCGGTCAGGTATAGTAAGTCTGCCATTGTTTGCTCGCAAATAGCTTCTTCCGCTTTCTCGGACATCTGAAAATAATTACGTGTCTTTATTTTTCGAGCTTAAGTCAGTTTTTTACTTAGGAATGTTCCGCTTTATACTTATGGAAAATTCTACATAATGTAGAACAGATAATGCAGCTACTCAACAGTTTTGATTAGGTAATAAGTCTAATATCCTCCGAATTTAATCTCATTGTGGTCCATTTTCTCTGCTAATTAATGTAGGTACTACCCAAATACTTAATTAATGGGATTAGCAATGACGCAGTTACTATTGTTGTCGTTTTTGCCTCTCGCTCACACACGTTCCTGTACGTAATAGGCAAACAGGGGATCCGCCATTTCTAATCCATTCTGTAACTAATCGGGTTCTACAACAAGCCTACCTGGAGGACAAGACAGGGAAAGCACATACTTAATTATCGCTATCAAACAGTACAAAAGTATACTCACTGGTCTGTACTTATACTCGCTAGACGGCGCATATTTGAAATTAGGTCCGAAGTTCACACTGACAGTGACATTCTTATGTAGCGATACAGTAGGATAATAGCATCCTTCATAAATATCAGCGAAGGCCTCGCCTTGACACTCGCCGTTCTTGAAGTAGTACACCTTGCTGCCCGGTAAGGGCTTGAGATTGTTCAGAGATTCTTGTATGTTGTCCTTATCTTCGTAGTAGAGGTGACTCTTGAATTTTACTAGCGGCTGGAAGGAGTAAGGAAGGAAACCGTTAGTATTATGAAGTAAGACTTGGCGAACTTTCAGTGTAGCTTGGTCCTTCAAAAGTGATAGTTTCTGTACACCCCTAGTAAAGTTTAGTGTAATATTAAACTAGATTTAATTGTAAATCTAGTTTAATACCTTAGAGGAACAATGTGTTATTGAAATAAAGCAACACCTGAAACTGGTTTGTTCCAATTCGTGAGTAGAATCGATTTAACTATTTTTTATTGTAGGGTTTTTTTGCTAAGTTATGTTTTCAATATTTCATTTCTAAATTATCGCGAAGCACTAATAAAACTTAATACTAAGGTAACTAAGTAGTCGTCCGATCACAATAAATTAAAATCAGAATATCCCGGTAAACAAAAAATACAAATACCTATCATTTATTTTCTAGAATATTTTATTATTAAAATAAGTAATTTATACCTCGATCGATTACAATAAAAATCGGGAGTGTCTGATTGCGTTATTTAAATAACAAGTTGTATTTGATCGAGGGCATCACTCCCCAATATTTTTTTAACTCTTTTAGCAAGTCAATTACGAAAACCTATTTGCTTGGTACTTATTTTCTTGCTACAATACCAAATTAGCTTTTCGATTATCGGCGTGTGGGACTGCAGTTAGCAGCGGATGACCTTTACTTGCTGTGGTTACACTTACCCTGTCTTTGTAAGTGTTAGGAGTATATTTGGTGGTGGCGCTCTCGGGAAGTACGACGAGGAAGCCTAGTGTGTCGCCCTCGCCGTAACCGTTACTGTAATGCTTGCCTTTTGACTCGTGAAACCTGGAACGTTTTATATATTTACATTTTAGAGATTGGGACATCAAACGCTTTTTCACAGCATAATATGAGGGTGCAGCGGATCATCCAGTTTTACAACCTCTCGTTAAAAAAAGTAATATCAAAGGTCACAAATCGGGGCCTTTACTATAGATATTTTAATACGAGGCTCGGAACCTTTCCCGAACTCAATATACCTACTATGCTCTACGAATTTAGTAGGTAAAACTCTTTCTAAATCAAATCCCTGTTACTCTCATGCTGACCAGCTCCAGTTGTTTAGTTTTGTTTTTTTTTTATCTGAACCGTCAATTCCATTAACAAGTTTTATTGCGCAAGTTATTCTGCCGTGCCAACGAAGAATACAATAACTCGATATTGCCGCTTCCGAAAAAAACGCGTTCAATGCGCTGTAAGTCTTGAACTGTTTTAGTTATTGCATTCTTGCTAACTGAAAAACCGAGTTCCTGAAGGATTTCAAAAAGTTACATACAGAGATTTAATAGATCTCGATTGGCTGATTCCGAATATGCAAGGGGCTACTTAAAGTATAAATGATGACTGTCTTAAAGCAAGTGTTAAAATTTCAAAATTCTTTATCGCTGTTTTAGTTACAAATTCAGAAAATGGTGCGTCTAATTCGTGACCCCAAATATGACCTAAAATATAAACACAGCTGATCATAACTGGGGATAGACAGATTTTAGAGATTTTTTTTGAGATCTTTGTTCACCTATTTCTCTTAAACTATTGACTTTTGGAAAAAGTTGTAGAACAAAAGTTATTCATTATCATGGGTACTTTAACCCTCTTTCGGATTAGTACCCCCTTTCTGACTAACCTTGTTTATACATGTAACTCAAAATCGTCGAAAATCGAGTTATTGTATTCTTCGTTAGCGCGGCAGTATTGCACTCCGTTGCTTTCTTAGTTGATGACGCTTGCAGGAGTCTAGTAGCTGTGGGTGTGTCCGCAGTTTGAAAGTCGGTTGTACAAGTGAACTTGCGTAATTGTGTAATTTGGCGGTATGAGTTAACAAACAAGCTACAAGATGCAGTATTAACATACCTAGTCCCCTTCCGGCTCCTCCAGGAGTAGCCGAACTTGTCGTAGCCGAGCGGCGCCTGCAGGTTGGCGTAGCGCCGCCCCCAGCCCAGCCGCGTGGCCGCGCCCTCCGGCATCTCCTCCACCGACACCTCCCAGTACCAGCACCCGCGAGATACGCCTACAGAACAGATACCGACTACAACGTTAACGGCAAGCTCGCTTCAATCTAGGCACAATCTTTGGATGGTTTCGCGGCATCGCAATCGCGCTTCGCGGCGTTCCCCGTCCGCTGGCGGTTTTTTGGTTCGCATCAAAGGGTTTGCGAAGCGCGAACGCGAACGCATCCACACTCGCGGTGTGTTCGCAGTTGTGTTCGAGACGCAGTGACAAGCGGACGTAACAAAAAATGAGCATCGAGTGGAGTAACGATCGCGAACACTAGTTCGTTAGTTGATAACACTCAAGGAACACTAGTTCCTTGAGTGTTATCAAGCAAGCTTGCCAAAGCTCGAAGCTTTGACAAACCCAACATTAAGTTCATATAAATAAAAATAAGATACATGATGCTGTAACACGCTAAAGCACACAGTATCAGAGCAGCAGTAACAGTCACTTCAACGTCCATTTCAGTCAAATGCGCGAACGTAAATGTGAAAGGTTGCGAGTGTAGAGGGCTATATTTTTCGCGCCATGTTCAAGCGCGAATCGCGGGCGAGTGTAGAGCCCGCTTTAGAGTATTTACTCGACCCTCGAATATTTATCCGAGTGAGATAAGAACCCATCTCTAATGACTATAAAATCTTAAAAAAACAACACGTACCGTGTGTCGCCCGAACCATGCAGTACCCCTTGTCCCCGGTGACGGCGAGCCTATCTTCTGATATCTTCAGTTGCGGTGCTCTGTCGTGTAAGGCCAGAAGCACTATGCCGGGACATAAGGAGCGATACAACCAGCCCGGGATTGGCTTGCCACTCCATTCGTTGCTTTCATCGAACTCCTGGATGAAGTGTGAACATTTTATAGCAACGGCACACCTAAACAATCTCGATTGGGAAGTCTAGTTTGATCTAAGAAATCATTTTTAAAGTCTATTTTTACTTAAAGAAAATAAATAATACAGACAGATAGCGACCTATTGAATATCCAAAACAGCGAAGCCCGTCTATGTACCATTTCCACACTGAGGTGCATTAAAAGAGCCTCCGAGTGACGATACTTAAGTACGTCCGGTGCATCCTGGGCAGTCAGCCCTCCGATTCAGAACGATTCGATTAATAAGTTGTCGAACGATTTGGTAAACTACCTCTTTTTGTCTGGTTACGAGAATCGTAGACGGAACGAGATAACAACTCCACAATTGCTCATCGAAAATGATTCTGAATCGTGGGGCAGACCGCTCTACCGCGCTAACGAAGAATACTAACTCGATTTTGGATGATTTTGAGTTATATATGTTTCGGAATCAGCCAATCGAGATCTATTTACTAACTCTCTCTAACTTTTTGGAATCCTTCAGGAACTCGGTTTTTCAGTAAGCAAGAATGCAATACTAAAACAGTTCAAAACTTAGAGCGCGTTGAGAAGCGGCAAAATCGAGTTATTGTGTTCTTTGTTAGAGCGGTAGCGCTATCGACCTTGCTTTCTGGCTAATCCTTTCACGGCATGAGCTATTCTCGAATAGCTCGTACAGATACGAGAAAGATAAATATATTGACAGACGGGTGTAAAAACAACTGTTCTCAAAAAGTTTGGATATAGAGGGGTGAAAGCCAGTTGAGGAAGTCTTCCAGCTAATATAACAAATAATTGATCTCTTCTCTGTTTCTTGTCTCACCTGTCGGAAAGGCGCATGTGGGTCCGGCTCAGCCAGAATGTACCGGTACCCGTCCTTATTGAACGGGTGCTCAGTGGGGTATCCATGTGAGGGCAACTTTAGAGCTCCGATGTCAGCGGTGCGTCCCTTCTTGCCGACGGGAGCGCCTGCGTCAGCAGCCCCGCCGACTGCGGGCCGCCGCTTCCCCTGCCTACCCTTTACGTTGCCGGCTAATGGTACTGGAAGAAATAGGCGTTTTAAATTTTAGGGTATTAAAATATTTTGGCCAATGAATAGTAAGTTCATAGGGGTGCATAAAAAGAGCCTCCACGAGTGACGATACTTAAGTACGTCCGGCGCACCCTGGGCAGTCAGCCCCGCTACCAACCTTGCTGACTGGCTAATCTTTTCACTACGGCATGACCTATTCTCGTATAGCTCGTGGCGACACGATAAAAAAAGGTAGAGAAAAACAAAATGGGTCAGTCAGAGGTATATTTTTTTGGTCCTTATGTTTTTCTGACCCATTGCTAGGTTCCGCAGGTCAGGAAAAAGCTGTATTCATTGAGAATATAAAAGAAGAAAGGAAACAGCGTATCAGGGGGTCTACTCCCTAAGCACAAAGTCAGTGGTTTCGGCCTTAGTTACGAGCGTTTCCTACTCCCTATCACCTACGGGCATACGATTATTTCGGGGCCCGAACTAAGAATGAATGACAACACGATTTGACAGTTGTCCCTACTATCGATGTGTTTTTGCCCGTCCGAAAAGTTGAACTTGACACTTGTTTTGTTCACTCCTACGTTTCTGGCTACTTTCAGACGGGAGACTAACTTCGTTGACGGACTTGGGGAGTAGGCCCCCAGGATCTGAATAAAAAGATAAGAATTTCGCCAGATACCTAAAACTAATGCAAAAACATGTTAGCACCAAAACCAGCACCATATCCATCAGTAGCGAGGGGTGAATTTTCTTAAAAGGGAAGCCGGACCAATTATTTGTTTAAATGATAATTGAAAATAATAGATACTAGAGTTTGCCATATTTCGAAAGGGAAGCCGATAGGAATCGAGTTGTATAGAGCCTTCGCCACTGATATCCATAGGTATATGGTGCTGGTTTTAATAACATAAGACTCGTCCTGATTGTGCAATTAATGTAATCTGCTTTATTGCATAGTTTGATACACAGATCGTAATAAACGAGCACATGTATGAACCATTAAAATGATCAACATAGCGAATAAATTTTCATCTCAGCACATTACGAAGGCGTTGGAAGGAAATAACACTGCTCATTACGAATACCGTTTCAATTAACAGCCATTGCAAGATCGCCTGGAACTGGATCTTGCCTTGTGTAGGTAAGGTACATAACGGTTTGTGGTGACGTATTTCCTATCATATTCTATTATACAGGGTGTTAACGAATTCGTGTAATTCCTTCAAACCACGGGTGACAAAGATTAACCCTATAAGGGATTTTTTGAAAATCAACTAAAAATAATATTCAAAAAAAATCTTGATTTTCAATTCTGAGTCATTTTAGAACCTTGAGTTATCTGACTGCAAAGAGCGATATCGCGTTAGTCGTGCCTGCCAGCCGTGTCGCTGTGCTTTGATTAATTTATGCGTGGCATCGAAATGTTCACAAAAATAAAACATTTTTTTTTTCAAAAAATAAAATTCTTATTTTTTTACTGAATCCTTATTAGGTGGTTTAGATACGATCGGTAACAAAGCCGCATGAAAAAATAATAATTTTATTTTTTATTTTTAATCAAGCTAAATCCCGTGCGGGGCCTTTCTACATCAGTAGTAGATCATGTGTTTTTAAGGAATTACACGAATTCGTTAACACCCTGTAGTATCTAATAATTCTAGATTAGTATAGTATCTAATAATTCTAGAAAGCTGTATCTTGTTTTATACTATTTCGTTCGCTAAAATAATGGCGCCGCGAGACGCTGCTGTACTTTTTTATACAGTGTCCCAAAAAGTAGTGACAAGCGGAAGTTCTTCCATCCTTAGTACCTCTAAGGATGGACGGACCTCTAGACTTTCATGAATAGTTGAGATAAATGCGTGTTTTTTTATATTAGATTCTCTATTCTTCTAATTTAGAAAAAATAACTATTTACGTCGCTATGGTCAAAAATGTCATTAAAGTCAGAGTTTGGTTAAAACATGAAAATGGATCATAGCCCGAAAACTACAAAAAATCCCGGAATATACATGGCGGTGATTCGGGTACCTCTAAGGATACAACTTGTATTCAAGGTTAGTCAGAAAGGGGGTAGGTACTAATCCGAAAGGGGGTTAAAGTATGAATAACTTTTGTTCTACAACTTTTTCCAAAAGTCAATAGTTTAAGAGAAATAGGTGACCAAAGATCTCAAAAAAAAATCTCTAAAATCTATCTATCCCCAGTTATGATCAGCTGTGTTTACATTTTAGGTCATGTTTGGGGTCATTAAGACTTTTTGAAAAAACAAAAATTAAAATCATTTTGCATTGAAAAAAATTACCGAATTTTGAAATTTTAACACTTACTTTAAGACAGTCATCAGTGATACTTTAAGTGGCCTGCGGATTAGTACCCCCTTTCCGACTAACCTTGTAGACAGGTGGTGATGGCGAAGACACTTCTAATGATGAAGAATAGTGTGAGCCATTTTAAATAAAATTTTAATAAAAAAAGCTGCCTTCTATTTTATTACATTATAACTGTGCGCGACTCCGTCCGCTTGGAAATCGGAAACCAATATTGTATCGCAATAACTAAACTTTCTTCTTGATAACTTTAAATTCTACTATCTTTTGATTGAGCGAACCGATTACGATGAAAAAAAAAACTCAAAAGTTACTCTGAGATATGCACAAGATTTGTCTATAAAGTCAACCGCATTGAGTCAATACTTTTTACGTGATGCGTGTACAAACAAACCGACAAACACACAAATATTCCAAAAATGATCGAAATGAATTTCCATTGTACAGACACGCCATGTGTACAGATTTAGTAGGTAATATATGTATAGAAGTTCATGCATACCTTTTGGATGTAAGTACGGCCACTATTTGAGCGAACTGACTTTACACGGACCCCGAAAAACAGAAAAATGACGATGATGATGAGTAGGTTATCTAACAAATTCAATAGTCTTCATGGAGTGATGATATCGGGTGTAAAAAGATCCTTAACGATAACGAAAACCATACATTCTACCCATCATTGGGATCATTTTTTCTACCAGGTATGGCCTGAGAAACCATTGGTTTTGGAGATATTGAAGGTCAAAGTTAAATTATTTTTTTTTAGTTTTTTCCAAAAACGTATTCTAAGTAATAATACTAAACTTTCTTCCAAAAACGTTATCAAAATTTTAAATTTTTCCTCACAAATTACGCATTTGAAGTTACAAAAACGCAAAGAATATCAAACGCACACGACCGCCTTGGCTCAGCTGTGTGGCCGCTGCATGCATGCAAACGCGCGGCAGCGCCACAACCACACATTGCGCGCTACAAAAAAAACATTTTTTTTATGCCAAAAAATAAGTCGTTTCCCAGCAATTATTTTTGGTCAATGTAGTTTACTTTGATGTACAGAGTGCGTAGATTTCGGCTATGTGATGGGTCTTTTTACCCTGTATTCGGCCTACACAATGTATACATATTTACGAAGCCGGGTAGAGTTCCAAGAAAGTTCCAAACGAATAAGTGCAAAATAACGTGAGCAACAAGGCTAATATTAGTATCGCATAAAGGAAGTGCGTTCTGTTAAGTGTAAACATAATAAGCCAGTGTTGCTAGCCACGTTTTTACTACTGATGAAGGGAATTTCCAAAACTTTTTGAGCAACAATTTGACCCGCTGTAGTTCTTTAGTCCTTATCGATATGGAAATGTTTTTGTGTTGCAAGTCTTAACGCTTTGCGATTTTTTTTATACTGCAATTGTAACGCTTTGCTTTTTAAATTACCAAGTTGAAATGAGGCATTCCATTTAGCGCATCAATTCGAATCACACCAAATAACAATACTATTGGTGCTCTTCAAATTGGTGCGCTAAATGGAATGCCTCGCTGAATACGTCGCGTATTGCGGATATAATAAAAAACCTTGCACGCATAATCAATCATAGCCGAAGTTCGGCTACGAAAACTCAGTATAGTTTGTCGCTCGCTACACCTTCATTCTGTGATGCAGTCTAAATTAGTTTGATCTTGAGAGCTTCTATGTTCTTCTATATTATGTTTGCAAGTAATGTCGTTACTCCACAGAATCCGAACCACTGTAGCAACAAAAGTCACGAATATTCTATCGTAGTGAAAAGTTACAAACGGACAGTGACACGCGATGCAGTCATAGCGATAGCATCGTGACCTCATTTTACATCGCCGCAAAATGTTGCCATGGCCGACATACGGATAAGATACTTCTGCACTGTTTGTGCACTACAAGGAATGTTACTGTCCGGCAGTCCGATTTTTTACGGTCCAATGTGGCATAAAAAAAAACGGTTGACTGGCTTGTGAACTTGTCCGTCTTTACTCGGATCAGTGCAGCGCAGTTCAGGGTAGCTCTCTTTGAAACTACACGCCCCGCCCGCTCATGAATTATACTAATCGCGGTCGCAGTGCACAAGCATAAACACGTTTTTCATTACTGGCATCTCAGATCGAAAAATACGGCCCGGAATGGAGAAAAGTAAAATGTCGGACGGTAAAATTACGTATAGTGCACAAACTAGTATTTACGGCGTGCCATATCGGACCGTAAAAAACCGGACAGCCGGACAGTAACTTACAGTGCATAAACGCCCTTATACATTGTTCAGCCCAAAAACTATCACTAAAAACTTCTTAAAGTCCCCGAAGTGTTGGCAATTCGTTTTTAGTTGGTAACTCGATTAGTGGATGTGAAGCTTGACATGCACGACGTAGCCATAGTAGCGTTTTCAAAGAAAAGCTGTGAGGTGGATAACTATGTAGTCTCAAGTGTTTTGTGGACTTCTTAGCACTGTATCATTGAAGGAAGAGTGCAAATTACTAACTTCTACATAATGTAGGTCAATGTAAATTTCTTCAGTTTTCTCAGGTCTCCGTAATTTCATTGCAGTCGTCAAATGACATCATTGAATTCTAACATCACGTATCTCTAGATTTGATATATAATACGTAATGCTCTTTGTTACAAGAAAAACCATTTCCCGCAATGAACACCGAACATTTCGAATAAAACGCTAAAGATAACATTTCATAGCTTGACCATGCTTGCAAACTGGATTTGATACCAGAAAATATCTTTATGGCGATAATAAACACTATTACAACAAGCGATTATTTGATATATCATACAGAAGCTCAAACGAATGCAGTTATGCTGCAAAGACGACGAGTAAATCCTAATTGAATAAACGAATATCGAGGTACCTATCGTACCACGCCTGCCATATCAATCGTACAAGTGCAGGAAACAATTATTTATGCAAGAGGATGTTAGCACCATACCAACCATTAAAATACACAACTAAAATCAATTGAAATCTTAACAACTTACAATCCATGTCTCGAACACCGATATCTGGACTAACTAAACTTGTCACATATTTAGTGCAAGTGTTGATAAGATAAAGTACACGTATAGAGACGAACCTACGCACCGATTAAATCCAAGTCTTACGTGACAAACAGCACAACAACGTGGACGCCGAACATAAACAACCAACCAACATATAAGGAATAAAAATAGTTTCAACTATAAACATACGTTACTTTAACGAGATAAAAACGCGACGCCAATACATACCTACTTATAAGTAAACATTTGTTCAAGGCAAATTACGATTCTGATAACAGATAGCCGTGTAAACTAATTATGTATGCACATAACATTCTAAAGAGGTGTAACAGTGAATTTGAGAATAGAAAAAAAAACAGACTTAACTCACCAGCCATAAAGTTCAAGGTGAATATGAAGTGAACTATTTAAATCTAAAATCAATAGAGGAGAAATCGCGCGGCTAACACGACGGTCCTATGTGTACTTATCGGCGAATATACGGACACACTAACGTAAAATATAGTGTTTTAATACTACCGCTGTGTGCGTCGCGAAGTTACTGTTTACATACACCAATGCATAAAGAACAATGTCATTATTCAATAACATGTCTTTGTGGTCGCCTCTACAATTCTATGTATGCACTGCGTTACGTGTGTACGTTTTTCAGTGTTTTGGATTGTTTCCAAAGCGAGATGTCAGTCGGTCAATTATGGTGTTATGCCACTCAACATTTTTTCCAACTTTACGTTACTTTATGAGGTCAGATTAGTAGGTCGCGGTTTATTCTATTCTTGAATGTGGTAGTAAATATTATTGTAGAGTCACTTGTTAGTAAAATGTGTTAAATTGATGATTTATGGCAATAATAATAACCATTAATTTATTATACCGTCTGGATATCTTGATTGACTAAAGAGGAGAATTGTTATTGAGGTGTTGTTCTACTGAATCTTCATAACATCCACTTTTTAAGACTAAACATACAGGGTGTAAACGAATTCGTGTAATTCCTTCAAACCGCGTGATCTACTGGTGACACTGATCGACCCTGCATAGGTTTTTTTCAGAATCAACAAAGTTTTCAAAAAATTAACCATGGTATTCTGTATATGAGTAATTTTAGCGTCCCAAGTTAACTGACTGCGTGGAGCGATATTGCGCTAGTCGTGCCCGTCAGGTGTATCGCAGTGCCTTCATTCATTTACGCAGCGCATCGAAATTTTCTATCTCATACAAAATGTATTATTTTTAATCAATCTAAATCCCGTGCGGTGTTAATCTATACCATTAATCATTGACTTAGAATAAGTATGGACCTCGGGTCATCGCTCAAAAATGTCCGAACCGAAAGAGAGTTAAAACACGGTAAATTTGAAAAGAGCTACAATTGCGCGCGTCATTCTTCATTTGGGCGAACAAGCAGCTACACCTCAATGTCACATGTCAACAATGCCGTTCTGTGTAGTGAGATCGTGTAAAAACTACTCAAAAAAGTGAAAAAAGTTGATGGTGTATCATATTTTCAGTAGGTATATTATTGTTTTACAATTTTAAAGTATTATTTTGTTAAGGAACATTGTATTTTACTTAAAATTTAATTAATTGCAAGAGCAAAACACACAATAATCCAACTAAACAAAAAGTATCTTATTTTCCTTCCTTTGTTTGACCAATTATGTCAACTTCATTTGGTTGGATTACCATAAGAAAATTGACATATTTGTCAGAATTTAGAACAAAGATTCCAAAGAGTCGTTATTTTTACGCGATGTTTTTTTGTATTGCGATTTTGAACCAATCGCATTTTGTTTTGTTCTATTCATTTAAACAAGTTACTTTTAAACTTGCATTGTATGCAAACATATTATGTACGAAAATATGTATGTTGTCCTTCCGTTTCAAAATTGTATTGGTTTTTCGGTCACTACCAAGTTTCCGATCGAGCTGAAATTTTGCAGGTAGGTATGTGCATATTAGATCATTAAAATGTCATTGAACTAATTTGATGTTGGAGCCGAAGATTAGGCAGGCACAGGAACAAATGGTAGGCTCGTCGAGTTTCAGCTCATGTATTTTGTCATTATAAGCACTATTCATTACATAAAATTAAATAATGATGTAGGTCCGATGGTAGAGCCGGAAAACGGGCTCTGGTACTTCCTGATGGCCAATAGTGGACACGTGACGTTTGGGCTCGTTTGTTTAGTTATCATGAACTCTTTTAAATACACGTGACATAAGATTATTTATTTCAAAAAAAAAAAATGCCTCGGATTTAATTTCAGTTTTCCTCGAGATCAATTAGATGAAGATGATGATGATGCTGATGGTGATACTTCAGCAAAGGAAGCGAAATCGCGTTTTTGAAAATGACGATGTTGTAATTTTGCAAGAAATGTTCTATGCTCTTATTACGATCGCTAAATATTTAATCCAACTGATTAAACATTTAGCGATCGCAATAAATATAACTAATAATAAAATCTTTTAAAAATTAAGGTTGCTCTATTACTCCTATGTTCTCCAAATTCTCGTTTAACATTAGATGAAGTTTCGAAATTTGAAAAATTGAGCAGTGCTGTCATGTTTTCGTATGGTAAAAATTGTTGCAAGCAAAATTAGGCATTATAATAACGACATAGGATTTCGTCCATCGTAAATGAGCTTGTTGGTATTTCTAAGTTTATAGTATGTCAATTCAGGACACTTTTATCGTGAATTTTGTACTACACCCGTTGTCCATACTTATTCTAAGTCAATGCCATTAATAGATCATGTGGTTTGAAGGAATTACACGAATTCGTTTACACCCTGTATACAGCATGACTAGTTAGTCAGTTTACATCCGAAAACCATGAACTCTTCTCATAATTCTGTACAACTTTTATTAAGTTTTACTATAGGACAAACACAAAACTCATGAAAAGTACAATGGGTACCTAATTCGGTATGGGCAACGTATACCCAAAAAAAAATATTGACTGTAGCATTATGAACTATGTCGGTCTTTGTTGCCCTCATGGAGTAGTTTAATTAATCCTACGACAGCAAGCCTAAATTCACTTGTAGAAAAAAGATCTAAAGGGTGGTAATTTTCAGTGGCGTGCACTCCATACATGCAAATAAGCTCTGCATACCCTGTAGTTCCATAATACATACATGCCCCTCTAAATGATAACTATAATTAAAAAAAAAAACATGGTAATTTAGCTTACGCGCCATCTATTACTTTATTATGGAACTAACTCAATGGAGCGGCGAACATTTGTCGCAGCGCTCCCAGTGAGCATAAGCTGTACTACGCCTTGCTTATTCTTCATACAACGCATTTCGTGTAGTACGCGGCAAAAGTGTGACTGTGTGCGTGAAAATGTTTGCGCGTGTTGGAGTTTTAAAAGCATAGCTTACATTGTAAACCGTCCAAATTGAGAACGCGTAAAAGCACCGCTGAATTGTTGGTTGCAGAGGGTCGACTTATTTTAGTCAGGTTAACCAAATGATTCATTCGTTCGTATTAATTATTAGTTCGACGTATTATAATGTATTGCAAAGTTTTTTCGCCTTATTGTTTTTTTTTGGCGCAAGTGATTGACTGTCGAGTAATTATTTAGTAAGTTTATTGTAAAAATGGAAAATTATACCTGTGACACCTGTGCTGGCGAAATGTGTTTAAATAAATTAAAATCGGCCGCGTTTTCACGATATCTTTTGAGGAAACAGTTAAATTGATTGCAAAGGGAAGGTGTGTACCCGGGTTCGATTTAACTCAAAGAAAAGGTAATAAATACTACTCGTTATTTTCATAAAATGTTTTATGCTGACTATTATTACTGGCTAACTCGTTGTGTACCTACATACAAACACATTGTATTGTTTCCCTTGCATTTTGTTTATAAATCAACTTAAAAATAATGTTTGGACCTAGCGGATACTCAGATTTAAATAATTTTCACAAAGCGGCTGCTAAGCATGATTCTTCAGAAAAACATCTAGAATCCTGCTTAAAAGTTCCAAACTTTTGGTAAAGGTAGAATAGAGACTAGTTTGAATAGCACAACGCGAAAGATGACACAAATAGAAACATCTTCAAACGGTTGATTGATGTATGTAGTTTGTTTATATGATAATTACAGTGGGGAGCTCATATAACTGCCCTTTCTAGTAGGTTAAGTTCTGCTGCTTTTGCAGTCAGAAGAATTAGACAGCTAACTGACATACCTACTGCCCGACTTGTTTATTTTGCGTACTTCCACAGCATTATGTCATATGGTATTCTGCTGTGGGGGGCAGCGGCCGATCGCGACTCGATATTTATATTACAGAAGAGGGCAGTCCGCGCGATCTATAATATGGGTCCTCGGGAGTCGCTTAGAGATTTCTTTAAAGAGATTAATATTCTGACGATGCCTTCCCTTTACATTTTTGAAAATATTATGTTTGTACGTAAAAATCTGCCAATGTATAATGTTAAAAGCGACGTTCATAATATAAATACTAGGAACAAACATAAATTAGTAGTCCCTAAATTTAGATTATCCAAAACGAATAAGTCATTCCTAGGAAATTGTGTGAGATTTTATAACAAGCTTCCCAAAACAATTACGGATCTCACCGATGGCAAATTTAAATCATTCGTTAAATCAGTTCTCATTAAAAAGGCATACTATAAGATAAACGACTATGTTGACGATAGGGACGTGTGGCGCTAATTCTTTTCTGCACATGTGGCTTCCCTGGAAACCATTAGTTTTTATGTGTTTGTTTAGATACGTATCTATATTATTTAGATACGATTTTGATTTATCTCAATTCATACAGAATTGATTTATATACCTACTTATGTACTATTTTCATTTTTCCTTTATGTGCATAATTTTATTATTGTAAAAAATATTATGATTTTCTTTGTATAGAGTCAATTAATTTATTCACTTGACAGACATATCTGTGTTGCTGGGGAGTTTGTTGCGCCGTTTCTTCTTCACAGCAAAAACACTAGGAAGCGGTGAAGGGAGGGCTTTTTGGGGGATGTCTATATTGTAAAATCGACGTTCAAAAAGAACTAAGTCATTCTAGTATATTTTGAATAAATGAGTTTTGAGTTTGAGTTTGAGTTTGTTTTCTAGGTAAACCTGAATTAGCATTCCGTGGTCATGACGAACCCAGCTTTTTTTTTTTGTGCATACCCTGTCTGAAATCTCTGTGCACGCCACTGGTAATTTTGATGGGGCATGAAGGGCAGCTACCTTAACTATTGTAGCTACAGGAAAACGTTCTTTGAAGACCGCACCTAACTTTAGGAATAATTTCTATCTGCAAACACAGATTTTGAAAAAAATGTACAGTCAGCGAGAAAAAGGTCAGTTTTCACAAAATCAAATCATTTATTTGCTTACTAAGTGTACAAATACAAGTCTTATTACTTACTTAGTGGTGCTTAAAACTTAGCGGCCTTTTACAGGCATTGCAAATTTGAGGGATAACATAATATTTCAAATCTATATTAATCTATAATAAACATCTATTTTTTAATTAATAATATAAAATAAATAATAATAAAAAAATATGTCAATTAAAATATCTATGGGATCGCCGTATTAATTTATAATTATTTTTAGATAGTTTTTGTATTTTATTTATTTAATTTTTATGATTACCAATACACAAAACATTTTTATGATTACCAATCGATACCCATTGTCCTTTTCACGAGTTTTGTGTTGGTCCTATGGTAAAAGTTAAAAAAGTTAGAATATAGTAAAAGTTAAAGTTAATAAAAGTTGTACATTATGATGAGCAGAGTTTATGGTTTTCGGATGTAAAGTGACTAGCCAGTCACGCTGTATAATAATATAGTCGGCCGTGACCAACGCTTTGCATAATAATTATTGTACAAGTACTATAAAATTAGCTTCTTACGGCTAGGTACCTATACAATTAATTCCACTTAGTATATTATTTTCTTGTTGACAGTTTCGGGTTACGAAATTACTGACGGGAATTAAATTATACATAAATAAAATTATTTTTAGAAATGCATAATTTCTGAAATTATCGCATTTACTCTCATAATGAAAAGATTTTACGAACATTATTGTAATACTTTCATAAAATAACTGTTAAATTATTTGTTTTTGAATTTAGTCAACAAATTATTAATTTATTATTTGTAAAATTGGTCTACTCGAGAATTCGACACATTTTTTGGAATTGGTCCTTATGAGAATAAGCCTAACGTAACTTTAGGATTTGGGTATTTTCAAAATTGGACCTCAGTTCCGCTTTTGTCGGCATCTGACTTACCGAAAAGATTTTGGATCGGGTGCTGAGATCCGACTCCAAAAACACCCAAATTCTATAGTTAGTGGAAGTGGCTTATTCTCAGAAGGACTAATTCTATAGTAATTATCGAAAAAGTTCTGAATTGGGAGGCAGTAGCCATTTGCCTACTAAACTCATTTTACTGTATAACCTTTCTACAATCCCTATGCTTCCTCAAGCCAAGTCACCCTTATTTATATTTAAAAAAAAATATTAAAACAATTATTAAAAAACTGAACCAAAATAATGTCAAAACAAGCGCCAATCCCGCCGACCAATCCCGCCGACCGCCGCGCCGCCGCCGTAGCAGTTTGCTACGCAGTTTGGTGGGTTTAGAATTTAAGTTACATGTTTGGTCATGAATAATTCTTTTTTTTTTATGTTATTATTTTTTTTGTATGTCGCCCAAATTACTTCCGCTGTCTTTGACTCGAAAAATACCGACACCAAACTGAGCGGCCGTCCCATCCACTCATTCTTGTAAAGATTCTGAAGCTTGGCATGTTTTCGGCGCCAGCCTAATCTTTAGCCACTAGTTAACTCAATTTTTATGGATCGTCCAAAATGGGCCAGAATATGATAAATTGCTATTTAAAAAGTTTTTTTTTAGCATAATTTTTATTTAAAGACTGACAGAGAGCTTGTTGGTTGGTTGTTGTTGTTGGTTAATTAAATCATGTAAATCAGTAGTCACCTAGAAACGTTTAGCAAGTTTTGATTTTTCCCAGTTGCTATGGCTAAAAACGAATCATTTTGCTTACCAAATGTAGCATTACTTACTGTCAAACTAGCCATATAAATGACTCGTAGGCTCAAACTCAAACTATTTATTTTAGAGTTGCCGCGAATACTCGCTATTATTCGGTATTCGGCATTACTCGTCATTTTTTTGATATTCGTCGAATACCGAATAATAGCTAGTATTATTCGACATTCGGCGAATAGTCGTCGAAAATAAACTTTTAACGAACAAAAGAACTAATGAGTTAAAAATAATCATTTTTTTAAGTTTTTCCTGGGTTTGGCATGATTGTTCTTCTTTTTAAGTAACACTTTAACTAATTAAGTATTCATCAAGTCTTTGATTCAATAACAATTTTCAAATAAGTATAGAAATAAAAAATAAAAAAACGTCAACCGATGTCGAAAATCAATTAACAAATGCGTGCCGCCTATCCTAAACACAAGCGTATTGATTGAGCGGGAAATCCCCTACAATAATAATCGCTGGGTTATACAAAACGGGGTATTCCCCGTAAACTAAAGCGAAAGACTTGTACAAGAAAAGGGTTGCCAGCATTTAAAACAAAATAAATTAATGAAGGCACGGCGACACAGCTGACTAGCACAACTAGCGTGATATCGCTCCACGCAGTCAGTTAACTTGGAACGCTAAAATTACTCAGATAAAGAAAGTGATGGATCACTTTTTGAAAAAAAATTTTTGTTGGTTCTGAAAAAAACTTGTGCAGGGTCAATCAGTGTCACCAGTAGATCACGCGGTTTGAAGGAATTACACGAATTCGTTAACACCCTGTATGTAGGTATGTAACATGAAACAGATTTCTTTAACTTTATTGTTTTCTTTTCTCACAACCTTAGAAGAAATTAGAAATATTTTTAATGTGTTTAATGTTTTTTTTTTATGTCGAATAGTAATGTCGAGTTATTCGACTATTCGCCAAAGTGAATGGCGATTAATCGGTATTCGACTATTCGCTATAAACACTATTCGCGGCAACTCTAATTTATTTGCACACTAAAGTAAAATAATACGGGTCTTATTATACACAGTGGGCCCGAGGTACCCGAAAGATTTTAACCACGCCTTTCTGTTGGTATTATGAGTCAAATGTTTTATCAACAAAAGTCCAATTTAGACATATTTTTTTTATTCTTGTCATCATAAATCAATTAACTTTAGTACTTCCTTGTAAACAATATTTTAGGTTTAAATGGCAACATTTAAAAATTATCGTGTGAGTGGATAAGAAACTTCTCAGTTCACAACCCTCCCCGACAAATAAGACATACAGCGAGTGGGGTATGGTATGACAAAAGTCGCAACGCCGCGTTTATAAGACTTGTTACCATGGTCATTTTTCGAGTTGCCAATTTCCGTAAATAATGAATATTTAAAAAATAAAGCTTTATTCAACAAACTATATCCTAGCTTTTCTTCTCTAATTAGGCATCGGAATCGAAGGTTAAAATCTTTCGGGTACCTCGGGCCCACGGTGTATAGAGTAGGTATAAGTCGCGCGGAGAAGGTTTGCCGATGGCCTCATGACGTCACGCGTCGATGGTCGGTACGATTCAGACGAGCGCGGGTAGCGGTCGGTGAAGTGGGAGGCGCAGTCATCGGCAAACCTTCTGCGCGCGACTAGTACAGCTTAGCAACCTTTTTCAGGTGTTGCAATATTTGAGGCCTGCTACTTACATACGTAAGTAGCTATCAGCTATCCATACGGATATACTATGCAAACCAATGGGCTCTTTGCTCCATTATTGATAATGATACAAGAGTCTTAATTCTAACCAATAACACTTGATAAATGGGAATCAGCCATTAAAAGATTAACTTACCAGTTGCAATGCCCATATCGGTAACTTTGAGCTGACCTTGCTTGATCATAGCCTCATAGTTGGGCTTGATAGCCGTGAGCTCCATGTTGTATAGCCCAAACATTGGTCCTTGATTAGCGTCCTCTTCGTATGTGAATAGTACTTGGATGTCCTTTATTAACGCCCGCTGCACTGTCGCGTACCACGATTGAGTTACTCTGAAAAAATTGTGTTTGTTTACAAAACAGATTTTGTTTTTTTTTTTTTACATAAATACGAAATCTCATTGTGTACAATATGGAAAAATGCATTGGCAAGAACTTATAACATTTTTTTACCTGAATATTCACAAGAACGTTTTCTGAAAGTTCCTGTAATGGACACAAATTGACAACTTCTTTTGTTTTTATTTTTTTACCCATCAAATTGTTGTGCTGCCAGCAATCATAATCATATTCAAGACTATTTGGTAAATCCTTTTTTTCTAAAACTGTTTTGAAAGGCAGCCTTTGGCACTTAGAATAAGTACTAGTACTTAACGTAGTACTTATTACTTCTATGAGTACTTATTCTAAGCTTTGGCATGAATTATTACGTTTTGTTTACACAAAACATAATTATGAGTTTCAATAAATAGGTAATTATGATCTGATGCATTTTTGATTGTGAGAAGAAGAAAAATGGTACAAAATGCATAAAATACAAGAAGATACTATTAGAGGTTAAGGACTAAAATAGAAACAAACTTTGAATTTAATAATAACGTTTATTATAATTACACTAGGAATCTGATATACGTTTGTTCACTATGAGTTCGGTAGACAGAGCACAGATAACTATAATTGTACTAGTCAGAGACAGAGTGACGACGATGACAGATTACGAATTATTATTGTTTTATAGACTGTCAAATTGGTTGCGTATTGATTTACTTTTTAAACTGTTTTACATTCGATAATATAATTTGTTGATGGAAAATAAACTAAATAATTTATACTTAATTATAAATTAATTTTTGCATAAATGAAATATAATTCAACACGCCCCCTCAAAAATTAATCATCATTTAAAACAATACTTTTACATTTATAATTACCTATAATAATTCAACAGAACGTATATCACTTCCAAGTGTTTGCTGGGAGTATGTAAATACAATTATGGTCCAACATTTGTTGCTAGGATTAGGGAAACCCAGTAAAACCTAATCAGACCATTTGATTTAATTATCAACAGGCTTAATTAACCAAATAAACTGAAGTGCACATAAAAATCTTATTTCTTACTCTAAACCTATTTTACATCACATTTCTTCAAAAGAAACTTCTGGTACGGTACCGGCTTTGTCAAAACATATGCCAGTTGTTGACCTCTGGGAATCTGTGGGAATATAATTTAACTTTATTATATTTTTCTCAATTACATACTTAATTCCCCTGAAAAATTATTCTATGTCAATATGTTTTGACCTTTTGTGATTAGTTGAATTATTAGCTATGCTAATACAGCCGTTATTATCTTCAAATATAACAATAGGTTTATTAATTTTTATGTGTATACTTTCTGCAAAAGACTTAAGCCACAAAGCTTCTTTGATAGCTTCATACAAGGCCATGAGTACACAGCCTCTTCATTTACTGAAGCTGAGTACAGTTTCAGTAAATGAAGCTGCCACTGAAGTTTGTCTCTTTGTACTCCAAGTTATTGTACACTGCTCAAACAGTTTAAATAAATAACCAGTAGTACTTTTTCTATCACAGTGATCATGGTCACCCAGTTGGAATCTACAAATCCACATATAATCAACTCTTAAATCTTTTTAGGTTAATTTTAGATCCATAGTACCTTT
This sequence comes from Amphipyra tragopoginis, assembly GCA_905220435.1. Taxonomy (NCBI): domain Eukaryota; kingdom Metazoa; phylum Arthropoda; class Insecta; order Lepidoptera; family Noctuidae; genus Amphipyra; species Amphipyra tragopoginis. Next base: position 5,432,336 of record HG991999.1, on the reverse strand, counting down.
AAAATACCTTAATATCCGTTTTAAACATTGCCATAATTCTTTATTATTATTATTTGTTTAACGACTCAATATATTTACGGATTTACTTGAATCAGGGTGAGTACATATCATAATATACATTAAACACCCTATGAGACCACAACATGGTGCATCATATGTATTTATCTTCTAAATTTAACGCTTCATAATTTAGTTTAACTTCAGTAGGTGTATGTACTTATAGGAGTACAGTCAATCATGTTAAACTTATTTAAAATTGCTTGAATATAAGCACCTTGATCTAATGTAATTGTGTCAAAGTAAGTATCTACTTATTTTCATGCCAAGAAAGAATTTTATTTTAGATCAATTATTTCAAATTTGCTCATTCAATTTTTAAAAACATTCATTGTCTGAACGTCAGCACATGCTATAACTATGTCATCAACATGTACAACATAAATGTTTTTCATAGTATTTCCTTTATCTAAAAGATGTATACATCGATCAATCGGCGAATTTTGAAAACCTTTATCCACAAGAGATCGCTCAAATACTTCAAACCAACCTATTGCAGCCTGTTTCAGCCCGTATAGGCTTTATTTAGTTTACATACATAATTATTATATTTACATAGAACGCCTTCAGGAATTTTTAAATATATTTCTTCCTATATACATTAAAAATACAGCATGTATTAAAAATACATTTAAAAATGCAGTCTTTAAATTATTATAATTAAATTAATTTTATTTATTTAATTAATAAATTCTGTTGATTTGCAAAACTTACTATTAATCTAAAACTGGCTATTCTAGCGACAGGTGCAAATGTTTCATTATAATCAGTAAGATATTTTTCACTGAAACCTCTTGCAATAAAACGTGTCCTATATCTTAAAGATTTTCCAAACTCGTCATTTTTATAGTAAAAATCCATTTACAATCTACTATTTTTTTTTTATTCTTTGTTTTTGGCTCTAGAGTCCATGTACTATCAATTCCATGGGAATCTAGTTCATCTTTTATAGCTTTCTGCCAGTAAGACTGATCATGTAGTGATTCTATTTCATGAAATGATTTAGGTATTGTACAAATTGTACAAGTAAATGATTGAGCAATAAACAATTAATCATCATCAATTTCTTTATAGGAAATAGGGGGACGACCTTTGAGCCTTTCACTCCTTCTTAACTGACAAGAATTATCGATATTTTTGTCAGTGCAACAAGTTTTGTTAGAACTTTGTTGATTATCACCATTGGGCTTTATTCAGTATGTTATTAGTCATTTAACTTCCGAGTTTTACTACAACAAACCAATTCATCAGATTTTGGATTATCTGACTTGTAATCATGTACTATTGAACTATCTGATTTTAATTCCACTGATTTTGAACCATCCAATTTTAGTAGGTATCAGATTTTATCTCAGGTTCATATTGTATATCTTTAAATATTTTTGAATTTTACTTGGACTGTCTTGTTCATCAGATTTAGATTTATCTGATTTAGTAATCATTTACTATTGAACTATCTGATTTTAATTCCACTGATTTTTGAACCATCCAATTTGAATCATTGGATTTAGTTCCATCAGTTTTGGAAGTATGAGATTTTATCACAGGTTCATATCGTACATCTTTAACTATTTTGCGAATTTTCCTTAGACTGTCTTATTCATCAGATTTAGATTTATCTGATTTAGGGATACTTATAATTTGAGACTTAATAGACACTGATTTAAACACCTGGTCACTATAAGTTTTGTTTTGAGAATATTCAACATTATTCTCTTCAGGCTTTAGTAAAGGCCTGGACTCAGTAGACACTGATTTAAACACTTGGTCACTATCAGTTTTGTCTTGAGAATATTCAACATTATTCTCTTCAGGCTTTAAGTAAAGGCCTGGACTCAGTAGACACTGATTTAAACACTTGGTCACTATCAGTTTTGTCTTGAGAATATTCAACATTATTCTCTTCAGGCTTTAAATAAAGGCCTGGACACCAGAAAATTAGTCTCATCTACTATCACATCCCTGACAGTTACATATTTTTTTCGCATTCTGTGTTCCATACCTTATAACCATTTGAACTATAGCCCACTAATATTTATTTCCATGACTTATCATCAAATTTAGCTTAATTGGTTTTATTATGGACATACACAGTTGAACCAAATTCCCTAAGAGGTTTAATACTCGGTTTTCTATCATGCCACAATTCATAAGGAGTTTCAGATTGTTTCAAGGTTTTGGTTGGCGTAATATTAATTAAGTGAACAACGGTTAAAACCGCTTCAACCCAAAAACACTTATCCATCACAACCAAATAATGTGTGAACTAATCTTCTTTCAAAACGTAAGTAGTAATTCTTATTGTCAACCGATGAAGGAGTAATAGGGCCACATACATCCGAGTGCATGTTATAGACTGATCGTTTTATGTATTCTTTATCTTTAGACTTATTAAAAAAAATAGCGAGTCTGTTTACCATTTATGCAAGCTTCGTATGAATCATTAGTTGCAATTATTGTTTCAATTTGTTGTATGTCTTCAATCATATTTATAACATTTCAATTCATGGGGTGCATGAAAAGAGCCTTCACGAGTGACGATACTTAAGTACGTCCGGCGCACCCTGGGCAGTCAGCCCCGCTACCAACCTTGCTGACTGGCTAATCTTTTCACCACAGCATGAGTTATTTTCGTATAGCTCTTGCTGACACGAGAGAATTTCAATTCAAAGAATTTACTCTTGCGAATAATATGGCCTAGGCATTGATGCCATAATTTATAAATATTCCTTTGCATACTTGGGAAACAGACTGACTTATTTTTATAGGTAGGTATTTTATAATCAAAAGTAATTAAATGTATGAATTTTTACCTTTCATGATTGTTTTACCTTCTTTCATAATGTGAGTGCCACGCTGATCAAAAATTATCTTCAGACCAGCCTGCTGAATCTTTGAGACGGATAATAAATTGTACGGTACCTCACGGTAGTACAGCTCATTCTCCAAAATGCCTGGAACGTCGTTGTTGCTCACTTCAATAGTTGAACCTCTTTGTAGCTGAAATAAATTAACTATTTTAGCAACAGAAATTCTTATTGGTGTAATTAAATATTCGCATGTAATGAAAAATATATTCCCTGTCAATTAAGTGGTCGGATGCTCCAGAATCCAACAAAAATCTTTGCATTATCTTCTTGCTGGTAATCTCCAGTCATAAATGCGTAACCTGAAAAGTCGTCGGATTTCGATGCTTGCAATAGTTCGACAGCTTGAACTGTTCTCGTTTTGTCAGACGTATTCTTCTGTTTGTTCGATCGTTTAAAATAAAAGCAATCCTTCTTAATATGTCCCTTGCGTCCACAATGATAGCATTTTGTAAAATTTGAATTTTTGTGTCCTTCATTTTTTTTTTATTTTGATGCGGGTGTGTTGAATTTCCAGTATCAAATTTTCGTTTCTAATTAATATCCGTTTTATTTTCCACATGCAGAACTTTGATACTTATATTTCCAGCTGCTATATTTATCGCCGTAAAGGCATAATATTCCGTTTTTGTTTTAAATGTTCCATTACGAAATTTCAATAACGACAACGCACAAGGTTACTCGACACTGAAGTTACAATTTCAAACACTGATTTTAATATCTCGCGGCACTGGGCCCATAACCTATTAGAGGTTAAGGACTAAAATAGAAACAAACTTTGAATTTAATAATAACGTTTATTATAATTACACTAGGAATCTGATATACGTTTGTTCACTATGAGTTCGGTAGACAGAGCACAGATAACTATAATTGTACTAGTCAGAGACAGAGTGACGACGATGACAGATTACGAATTATTATTGTTTTATAGACTGTCAAATTGGTTGCGTATTGATTTACTTTTTAAACTGTTTTACATTCGATAATATAATTTGTTGATGGAAAATAAACTAAATAATTTATACTTAATTATAAATTAATTTTTGCATAAATGAAATATAATTCAACAGATACTAGCTTGACAAATGCAGAAAATTTTAATTCTAAATATTTTTTATACCAAATAAGTTCACCTAATTATATTCATAATAATAAAAGGTATTGATTGCCTCGTTGGTCTAGCAGTCGCAAGCGCGACTGGGGGTCCTTTGGAAGGCATACACGGGGACACAGGTCCAACGCGCAGAGGCCCCTTTGAGAACTTTAATCTAAAATGGGGTGGGGCACCAACCGGGGACTATCGACGACTGCACTATTGGAGTACAGTCATGGACCATCCCAAGTGGGTGCAAGACTATTGTAAAATATGGTGAAAAATATCTGGTCTATGGGAAGGGGTGTTAAGTAGATTGTATAACTTCTATTGCCGGAAGAAAACGGCGTCTGCCTTTCAACATTTAAAATTGAATTGTGTTGGCAGACGGTGACTCGCCAGCTCACTAGCTGGGCCCCCTGAAAAGCCGCCAGTATACAGGCGAAGAGGGCAACAGACGTGTGAGCGGCTAGAGGTGTAGAGAGGTGTGGCCCCGGTTTCGCCGTCGCGGGTCTAAAAGACCCGGAGTGGGTTTCCCCGCTATTACGCCATTAGACACTTCCACCTCCGAGCATATAGCTCTGGCGGCCCCCCTCTGGACGGCCGATAAAGGCAAGCCAGAGTTGAGAATCCTGCGGGCACTCTTGGGGTTCCACTCCAGCCAGCCAATAAAGGCAAACTGAAGACGAGGCCCTGACCGACTCTATTCCCAGAAAGGTATTGATTGCCTTGTTGGTCTAGCAGTCGCAAGCGCGACTGCTGAGTGTGAGGTCTTGGGTTCGATCCCCAGGTCGGGCAAAGTGTTATTGGGTTTTTCCGTGTGGAATTTCTAAGTAGCAGCCCGGAGTCTGGATTTGTGCCTGGCCGATGGCAATAGGCTCGCTCCCTATTACATGGAACGTAAAATCATAACGGCGAAATGTGGGTGTTACTATACACCTCTGGCAACCCTTCGGGAAATACAGGCGTTAGTTTATGTTTAATAATAGCTATGTTAGCCTGACCGTTAAACGCTTACTTTCCATAAAGGAGGGTAATGGACTGAACTTTCCGTTAATGGTAAAACCTCTTTAACTTTTCATTTCATGAACAGATTACAATGTGATTTTCACTTGCATTAACAGTTAAGAAAAATCATCATGAGAAAACATGCACACCTGGGAGCAAAAACACAAAATACTTCCTTGTAAACAATACCTTAGGTTGAACTGGCAACATTTATAAATTATCGTGTGAGTGGATAAGAAACTTCTCATTTCACAACCCTCCCTGACTGACACAGACATACGGCGAGAGGTGTGGGTGGATAAGAAACTTCTCATTTCACAACCCTCCCTGATTGACACAGACATACGGCGAGAGGTGTGGGTGGATAAGAAACTTCTCATTTCACAACCCTCCCTGACTGACACAGACATACGGCGAGAGGTGTGGGTGGATAAGAAACTTCTCATTTCACAACCCTCCCTGATTGACACAGACATACGGCGAGAGGTGTGGGTGGATAAGAAACTTCTCATTTCACAACCCTCCCTGACTGACACAGACATACGGCGAGAGGTGTGGGTGGATAAGAAACTTCTCATTTCACAACCCTCCCTGACTGACACAGACATACGGCGAGAGGTGTGGGTGGATAAGAAACTTCTCATTTCACAACCCTCCCTGACTGACACAGACATACGGCGAGAGGTGTGGGTGGATAAGAAACTTCTCATTTCACAACCCTCCCTGACTGACACAGACATACGGCGAGAGGTGTGGGTGGATAAGAAACTTCTCATTTCACAACCCTCCCTGATTGACACAGACATACGGCGAGAGGGGTATGGTATGACAAAAGTCGCAAAGCCGCGTTCATAGGACTTGTTACCATAGATATTTTTCGATTTGTGAATTTCCGTAAATAATGAATATTTCGAAAATTAAGCTTTATTCAACCAACTATATCCTAGCTTTTCTTCTCCAATTAGGTATTGGAATCGATGGTTAAAATCTTGCAGGTACCTCAGGCCCACAGTGTAGAGCCCTTATACCCCTCTGGCTCTCACATGCACACGAAACACAAGATATGGTGAGATCTTACCTTCTCGGCATAGTGGTCATAGCTTCCCAGTACTGATCTATATATGGTATAATCTCCCGATCCTTGCTGAAGAGAAGTCTGTTGCTGCCTTCTTTTACACTCTCTTGGCGCAGGTTCGCTATAGCTGTCAGACACATCTGAGGGAACGCTGTAAACATACAAACATTTAAATAAATGACAATTGAATAAATGGTTTGTACCATGTGATGAAAACAACTACTTATGTATTAACAATATGGAGACCTGTGTTACCACTTCAGTTCAAATAATAACAATTTTCAAAATTATAAATGGAATTATGTACAGTCAGCTGCACAAACTGGATACCCCTCTCACAAACAAGTTTGTTTTTGAGGGGGGTAACCAATTAGTGCAGCTGACTGTACATTAATTTTGATTTTTTATTTAATCAGCAAACAGATTTACTTTCATTGTATATTGAATTGCACAAATATTTTTGAAAATATTCTAAAATGGTCTAATGGGTTTTGTTATGGTCTGGGTACATGCTCAAATTGATCTTATTTGCACAAATTCTAATTTTTACAAGCGTGCAGTGCAATATACACTTAGTGACTATATTTTTAGTGCAATTGTTTGCAAATTCAAATTGCTGTATGTTACTGGTACTTAATGGAAAATGTTTGTGCAAATGATATTTCTTTTTTACTTTTCCATCTCTTTTATATTTTACATTTAAAGTGTCAATAAATGCAATTTGATTGTTTAAAAATAAATACAGGTTTTTTATTGCACTCTACAATCCTATGATGTTCATGGTGTAGGTTAAATCAAGGTTCATTCAATCAATGTATGACCTCTAAAAGCCATACACATGAGCGTTCGATGTCATTAAAATGTTTATTGGAAATAATGGATTTTAGAATAAAAATTAAAATATACAATAATATGTCATTAGAGCCTGGTACTCACGAGCCTGGTTCTTCTTAAATGTTTCCAATCCTGTCGGGGAGCAGTTCTTGCATATAAACAAATAGTTTGTCATAAATGGTACCAACTTCCCAAGTTGGTATCCAATGCATGATTCGTGGAACCATCGATTGCAAGACGCACACAGCAACTCCGCTATATTCAGATTTCGATCTTTCCCGCTAAAAATTATAATTAAAAAGGTTAGTGGAACTCCTTTCAATTAGAATTAAAAAGTAAAATTACGGAAGTGTACTCACCAGTAACAATTTCCCTGAGATTCGTTAGAGGTTTTGTTCGGCTTATTTCTTTCTGCATTGTCTCCCGGCTTCTGAGATTCCGATTGATTATTATGAGCATTGTTGGAAGCAACATCTGCTTCCATGGATTTCTTGAATGACTCCGCCGTAGCTGACGACATTTTCAATGTTTAATCGTTTTAACGACCGGAATAGATAAACCCACTCACATTTTATGAATATTGTCAATACTAAAGATTCCAAAATAAATAAAATACGAAACTGGGAACAACAAGGTGAGTATTCTCAATCTCAAATCTCAATCTCTTAATAAGTATTACACCAATAAAAATAAGATTACTATTACAATCATGGCCATGGCACTAGTAGTGCGTGCACACACGTAGGTGGGAAAGAGAGAACGCATTGTTTGTCGGCACTAATTTATTTGGAAGTATAAAATCCGTTTAGAAATTCAGAAATATGCGAAATCCGTTGGTACTTCGTTCGTAAAAATATCTATCTTGGATATTGATTTTACGTTGCAAATTATTATTGTAAATAGACAGATGTATTAATCAACGATAATTAACTCAATAAACTTATTAAAAATTTATTTTATCAGTTATGACAAGAATGAATGAGACGTCAAATCTACAATTTCTCGACGAAAATCAGATTCTGGAAAAAACAACTTGAACCATGAATTTTGATTTGTGATTGGGTGATTGGCCTCATGCTGTCAATTTCAAATTTCAATCAAATCAATAGCAAATAGCAACGGTTGTCGTGGTTACTCATTTGTTTATTTAACAAACTAATTCAAACAATACATTTTATTTTATTGAATTCAACAAGAAACACATTATTATTGTACTAAAATGGATTCAGTTACGAGCACAAGTACGGATAACGTATGCATGGACATAAAGATGACTCAAGAGAATATGTTACTTGAAATTATCAGAGAAGTGTCCAGTGAAAATAACAAATTATCTGAGAAACTAAAGGGGAAAGTGAACAGGATCATAGCTGACTGTGACCTGTCCTATTATTCCAGTCTACACAGGCTGAGCACAGCTGATGAAAGCACTGCTACACTGTTAGGTAGGAATTTTATTTATTTATTTAAGGATCACCAACAAAGGACATACACAACTTGCCAAAATATTCTTAAAGGAAACAGTCAAGTCAGTGTACTCCTTCACTTACAGGAAACCACAACATGCTTTAAAGAAATAACTAAACACAAGTACTTAATTTTTAACAATTACAATCTAAAAAATAACTTAAAATTTAGTAAAAAATCATTGTTTCAGTATTTCAAGGGTAATCAAAAAGACTCAACCAAGTCCTAGTTTGACAAAAAGTGTTACCAATACTCTGTTCAACGAAAGATTTGTTTTTAAAAATATTTGATATTCTTTGGATGGTAACATATTGTAGAAAAACATTGGACTCACCATATTATGTTGACAAGGGTATAGTCCCCCATGTTTAGGGTTCCATACCCAAAGGGTTAAACGGGACCCTATTACTAAGACTCCGCTGTCCATCTGTCTGTCTCTCACCAGGCTGTATCTCATGAACCGTGATAGTTAGACAGTTGAAATTTTCACAGATGATGTATTTCTGTTGCCGCTATAACAACAAATACTAAAAAACAGAATAAAATAAATATTTAAGGGGGCTCCCATACAACAAACGTGATATATTTGCCATTTTTATAGATAATGGTACGAAAACCTTGCTCGAGTCCGACTCGCACTTGGCCTGTTTTTTCTTGACACATCAAGCAAAAAATTCTGTCCACGATTTTGGCAACAAAAACAAGCCCATGACCATGTTAACGTTTACAGATTTACTTAAGTAATACCGAGGAAGTAGAATATAATAAAAACCAATTTCTGCAAATAAAACTGTTTAATAATATTCTTATTCACCTTAATTTTTCCAGGGTTCATGCACCAAACTGCAGCAGAGCTAACATTTGATGAACAATCAGAATTTAACCAGGCAGTGCTCCAAAAAATTCAAACCAAGCTGCCAGCATTTACTTCGGAACTCGAACACCTTAAACAGTCAACTACCTGTAAGAAACCCCAAAAAGATGAGAAGAAAGAACTCCAAGACAGTATTGATAACAGACTGAACACACTTGAAGAGCAAGAGAGTGAGAAAGTAGAGCTGATGATGGAGTGGCTCAACCACAGGCTTCGGGATGTTACCAAGTTCAGCAATAATTCTAGTGAACTGCTGACGCTGAAGACTAAAATCCTGGATCTAAAATCTAAGTGAGTACATATGTTGCAATAACATTTTTAAAAGAGGGTGCATTACTGATTGGTGGCGTCGTGCGTCGGGTCGTTGAGCTCCCTAAAATAAGGTTAATGATATATGATAATGGCTGATGCATGCGTGCCGTCAGTTGGGATAGGTCAACTCAAACCTGCTATGGCTTTTTCCTGAAAAGAGCATTCCAAACGTAGCCCTACATTGTTACACTCACATAGTTTTATACCACTATGTCTGGACTTTAAAAGAGATGTTGACCTCTGGAGTTTGTTTCGGCTTTTCTTCTCAGAGCTAGTCAGATAGGAAATGCCTGCGCCATCTAGCCTTAAAAAAAACATTACATTGACTTGTAAAAGTATATGTAACAGATTTATTTACAGAAATAAATATCATTTAACATTAATGTCAATTCCTCGAGTGACAATACTTACAGTACAGTACAGTCGACCCTGTTACCAACCTTGCCAATGGCTTATGTCGACATGATAGAAGAAGAATAACAGTTTAAAGTGTTCCTGACAATTGCCACTAAGCAATTCAGTCAGAAGGATGAACAGCTGCTTTCTCCTGTATAATAATAACAAAATACTACAATCACCATTCCATTTGCCCAGTGCAGTGTGATGATCAGAGGTCAGAATAGATGTAGTCCAGCTATTCTTTTTTTAATAAAACATTAACAAACCTTCAATCATAAAAAATATTCAGCTTTGAGAATAATATAAAAAGGCATATTTAAAAAAAATAACAGGGAGTGTTGTGTTTGATGTGTAATGTTTGATAGATTCGATCGATTCTTGAAAGCAAAATGCATGTTTCAAGATCAAAGTTTGTTTACCTCTTAAACAAATTTTAAATTGCTGGACTATACTTAGTGCTATTTAGGGTCAATTAAATTAAATGTTGTGTTAATATGAACATGCCATCCCAATGTTTAAATTATAAAGCACTGCCATACTCTATCAAGAAAATATGTAATAGTAACTTATCCTAAATATTTGATGTGTTCAAAATTAGCTGCTTTGTTTTAAAGTTACGGAAAGTCAAAAACTGCATTGTATTTTCTTCCATTAGAATGTGTTGCAGGGCTGTTTTGTAAAACAAACAAATTAATGTTCATGCAATTTAATAATAATATTGTCTTACAAAGAATCATAAAAAACAAAAAAACAAAGAATCGTAAAATCGTGGAATAGCTTGATAAAAGGGAATGTCTAAAGTAAAATTCAACATGTCAATTTCTAAAAATGTCACTTCCAACCATTCCGACCATACAAACATACACAAACTCACGCCTTTTCCCCATGGGGGTAGGCAGAAACTTTGGAACGCCACATGCTATGATCCTTACAAACTTCTTTCGTTTTGTCCCCATTCATACATTCTGACCACTGGTGATGATCATGATAAAATTGCCTAACAACACCTCAGAACAACCTATTAAGAGACCTATCTTTAATATTGTATGAACAAAGTAGGCATGTGCTTAATTGTTGTGTAATTCTATCTATGATAATCAAGCAATTAAATAACAATGTTTTATGTTATAACTATTTAGCTTCATACAAATCATTAGCACGACTAATGACTGTTGTTTTCTTAATTGAGACTCATTAAAAGATCATGGCACTCTGCCATCAAGGCAGGCACATGAATTTATAAAAAAAAAACTATGTTTATTTTTCTAAGAATTATTTTACCTACTCTGCTGGGTTTAAATAGCACATAAATCATTTAATTGTTGTCCTGTGCAGTTGCATGCTTAGATAGAGACTAAGCCGCCGAGTAGGCTAAGGGTTACCAAAAAAACATTCTGAAATGGATTACATTGCTCAATAGAGTTCGAATTGGAACTTTGCCAGCAGAATAAATGTACCTAATAGAAGCGAAACTCCTATATGTGCCCAAAACGCTGCTTCACAAACACCAACTTCCCAGGGCAGATATGCCAGGGCTGGTACTTATGGCTAACTCGTACAATCGCGCGCTAGAGGCGTCGGCTTCTCTGACTTGTTGGTTGAGCCAACGCTATACGGTAGACTATTATCGTGGCCTTGAACCCTACAGCAGGTTGACGTACCTCTTCGGGAGTGGCCATACGGGACATTTCCCTTGAGTCAACTCGCTTTTTTTTTTTTTTTCTATTGGTCTGCTGTAGGTCGTCCTAGGGGACCATTACCAAGTAACCGGGCAGTTATTGGCGAGACCTGAAGGGTCTCCATCCAATGGGGGGGAGTAAAATACTTAACCTAAGCTAACTACTTGTACTACACTAACATCATGACTACCTGCAACAACAGCACTAAGGGCGACCCCTAGTGGGACTCGGACCTCAGCTTAGGACGTTGCTGGCCGGGGAAAAGTCAACTCGCTTATTTATTATTGTTTTATTTATAATCTGTGAATGTCTTAGCTACAATGTAGAATGCATAATTATGATTATGAGCCCACCCCCTCCTCACCAGAAAAAATTACGGACTTTTTTGCATTGAAAGAAAATGCTATGGCCACTCGCGTTGCTCTAAGCTTTCAACGCATTTGGAGCGCAAGTTTAGCTTCTTTAAGAGTATTCGTTATTTTAATGCCTTTGCATTATTTGCAGTGGATTTGAGATATACCTTGACAACTAACAAATGTTTTCTTTACAGAATTCTACACCTTCAAATTCTGCAGAACATCTTTACTGAAACAAACCAATCCATTAAAGCGTATGGTGAGATACACAAGGATATGAAGGAATCCATCAAAGAAACTGAGCACAGGATCAAACAATTCCGAGAAATTATAGATAGTGATGTGTAATTTAAAAATTACATGACCATCACTAGTCCTTTGACTCATAAGGCCAAATTTTCGAAAACACCTTTTTTTTAAGTTTTTGCTTATTCTCGTGCTATCGCTGTCACTTTAAGAGAAAGTGAGGGAGACAACACGAGACTTAACGGTAACTTAACCTTTTCCCTTTCCCGTGAATCTCATAATGATTCGTGGCATTGTTCAACTATTGTGTCTGCTGTATGGACAGTGAACCTATTAAAATTGAGTATCGTTTGAAACTTTGGCCATCAAAGGGTTAAATAGTGATGTGCTTGGAACATCACACCTACAGTTTGAAAGACGGTTAAGTTCTATGAGATAAGGTATGGGCCTAGTGCTATCCTATCATTATTTTAACAGAAAGGTCCAAGGTAATTTTATGAGAGACCCAATAATTTTACGAAAGCCCTGGAAGCAAGGCAGATTGCGCCTTCTGACCAGTGATAAGTACTGATAAACAAAGGTCAGACCAGTTTTCATAATTTTAAAAGAAAAAATCTGATGATTTATTAAGAACAATATAACAATCAATCAAAAGACAATCGTTTGCTGTCGCGCAGTCGGGTAATACTTAAAAATGTTTGTTTTTACCAATTGATGATCAAACCAACCCAAAAACCAGTTTGCAGGAAAGATACAAAATAAACGAAGGACAATCTAATAGAATGTGAAAGAATACGGTTATTTATTTACAAAGTACGACAGGAAGTACTTAGTATTTTTTATTTTGTTAATTAGTCTTTCTATTTTCAATAAAATTTTGGTATTGTTCGTTTTCTCGTCTTCTTTTTGGCCCTTCCTTATTTGCTAGATTCAACGAACGTCTCTCTTGCTTGCACGCTGTACAATTTGCCGCTAGGAAGAAGTTACAACGTGGCTCTGACTACCGACAGATGGCAAGACAACTATCCTTTCCAGCTGAAATTAAGCGAATCCATAGCCGTTATGTAGGATAGACTAAGAGCGGTTACGTACTGAATCCGATCCGAATCCGTGAAAATACGTCCCCAAGTAGTCATAGAACTATTTGTATGCTAGTTTACGCACTAGATCCGACTTCCGTCATCCGATTTCTCTCCGTCATCCGTGAGTCTCCAATCCGGAAGAAATATTGACGGACCGAAGTAGCCGTAGTACTGTTTGTATGAACGCTTTCGCATTACCTCGGATTCAAATCGGACATATGCTAAAGATGGCCCCTGAATTGCTTGGATTTGGATCAGAGATCGGATTAGTGCGTAAGCAATATCCGAATTCGGTCAGAGATTTTTAGATTCTAGATCCTTATTTTCACGAATTCGAATCGGATGCAGTGCGTAACTGCGCTAAGGCATAGATTAGAATAACAACTGGCACATTAGAATTAGATGTGTTTTCTGACTACGTTTTAGTTTAAGTTTAAATGGATAAACCTTCATCATCATCATCTGCCTAGCCTTTTCCCAACTATGTTGCGGTCGGCTTCCAGTCGAACCGGATGCAGCTGAATATCATTATTTTACATGGAGCGACTGCCTATCAGACCTCCACAACCCAGTAACTGGGTAATACGATACTCTTGGTAAGACTGGTTGTCAGACTTTCTGGCTTCTGACCAACAGTAACGACTGTCAAAGATCTACAAATGACAGCCGGGACCAACGGCTTTACGTGTTTTCCGAGGCACGGAGGAAACTCGCTATGATAAATGGATAAACCTTCATGATTTCATAAAAAAAATAGTACACTTTTAACGATAACTTTCCACTGGTTGGTATTTTTAAACATTCTTAAACATAGAACGCTTTGTTAAAGTGTCAGCTACAGGTTAGTAGTAAGAAATCAAAGCCATTCAATTTGATATTTTAAAGATAAATATTTTATAACGAACTCTGGGTATTTCTCAAAGAATTGCAAAAAAAAATCCCCAAATCTACTGCCTTTCGTCTAGGGTACATGGGGTGCTAATTTATTGCATATAGGACACACTATCTATCACGCCTTGAAAGGAATACGTCGAATGCGAGTTCACCCTGTATACTCCCATGACATCATAACGCTAGACAGAGTCAGCCAATCTGGCTAACTCCACCACAATTGCCGGTCCGGCCGGTCGTAGTGATTATGAGGTTAAGCTCATTCACCTCCTAGGTAAAATTATAGCCTAATGGTATATCTACACCAGTGCGCTTTCATGTTCATCTTGCGCTTTCAACTTTCAATTCCTCTTGCATCAAGCGCATGCAATATTGATTGCCATAAGACGCATGCAGCTTATCGTCTACACCGGTGCGCCTCGGTCAGTCGTCAGTCGACATACAATAGACGGATTGGCGTGCGCTAGGGGCATGCGCTTTTGTCGAACTAGTATTAGGTAAGGCATGCGCTATGGCGCTTCACGCATGCTTCAGACAAAGACGCAAGATGAACGTGAAAGCGCACTGGTGTAGACATAGCTTAACGGTTGAACGCTTGCCTTTCAATCCTTTCATACAAAAGGGTCTGAGTTACTCAGAGTTAGATCACTGCCCGCACCTCGTGACTTTGAATTCAAGAGGGGATCAGTCCCCTGATTCAGATCGATACGTCAATTGTCGAACGATTCGGTAAACCATCTCTTTTTCTCTCGAACGAGATAGCAAGCCGAATCGGTCGACAAATAAGTACTCAACGGGTAACTCAATCGGGGGGCAGAACTTGATTATCGCTTGCGTTCACGCTGAAGGAAAACATCGTGAACTGGGGCCCAATTCTCCTAAAATAAATCTTGATAAATCACAACCGAACCAAGGCCGAAGCCTTCATTCAGACAGTTCTCAATTTCAAAAGCTATCAAATTGTTTGACACAAAAACAAAATCAATTTTTTGAAAGTTTTCGAAAACAAAAACTGACTGACGGTCGTGGTTTGATTGCGTTTGGCAACAATTTATTTTAGGATAATTAGGCCCCTGGTTACCTGGGAGGCCTCCCTAAGCGTTAAAACGCACTAGCGGCCAGCCGCATTACGGCGTGCCGCTTGCGCTTGGCCGCACAACGATTTTTACATGAAACCGCATGATCACAACGCACTGGCGCACGACGGCTGGCCGGAAATCAGTGCGTTGAGATCATGCGGTTTCATATAAAAATCGATATGCGGCCAGCCGCAAGCGGCACGCCGTAATGCGGCTGACCGCAAGTGCGATTTAAGTCTAAAAGTGGTGTGTGTCCGCCAACTCGCTTCAAAGCAACAGCGTGGTAAACTGAGGCCTTAAACCCTATTTTGAGAAGACGTCCGTGCCCAGCAGTAGTTCAGCAATGGGCTAATAAGCACCTCCTGTCTTTTGTAAACTTCGATAGGCTAAGCTGATTGTATCAAGATGGGAAATAGGATCCTCTCTCGTAACAAAATTCTATGATCACTTATGTAGGTTATCGTTTACGTAACTTGCCTTAACGACCGTGTTTTGCATCAATCTATGAACTATAAGAGAAGATCCTTAAATTCCCAGCTGTGGACGTTACAGACCGACGTGAACTGATGAATTGGTTGAATGAAACTAGGTGCATGCTACACGCTCAATTTTTATTACGATATTTTGATCCAGGGGGCATATTCTACTAAAAGAATCGTTAATCAATCGCAACCGAACCGAAGCCAAACCGTTCATTTAAGTACAGTTGTACAAAAACTGCCAAATTGTTTGAAGAAAACAACAAAACCAAATATTTTCAGTTTTCGTGAACGACAACTGACTGACGGTTGTGGTTCATTTGCGGTTTGGCGACAATTTTGTAGAATTGGGCCTCTGATTCTGGATCGTGATACTTGCACGTAGGTAATCCACCAATACACTGATCTAAAAGCTCAATAATCCAAATATAGTGATAAATATTGTGCGTGTAGCATTCGCCTTCTTCTTCATTAGGTATATACCTACCCAATTTTTAGAGCCCGCTTGAAAGAGCCCCGACCGAAAGACCGGGCGCCCTAACTGTTATTATACCACACTATGAAAGTTAGGGACCCTAAAAATCGGGTAATGTAGTAAGCCCTATATCAGTAATAAGAAAAAAACTGAAATATACCTAACTACCTACGTAAACACAATAAAAACAATTTTTATCAAATAAATGCATGTAGGTACGAAATAAATGTGATTAATAAAAAATATGCGGTCAATGTTTTTTTATCTCTATCTGGTTAGTTAACAAAAGCAACTTGCTTCGGTATATTCACGATAACTTTGTAAAAGGGAAAAATTATGAACCCTACCTATGATACTCAAGACATAATTAATTTTCTCTAATCTAAAACAAAAGTCAGTTGACGCGATTCATCGTAAATAAACAGAAGCTGACATTGAGGATTAGAGTTGTCTTATTCAATTCAGTCGTTAGTCTGATATAGTGACGAGTACCCGCGTCGATGAATGAATCAGTGATAACGTGAAACACCGTGATTTTCAAACATATTGGAAAATATTTCTTTAATAATGGATATATTATCAAAGGCATTCAGGTATGTACGTTACTTTTATTTAGTTTTATTTTATTTAAACATTTTTTTCTTATAACCATGAAGGTTAAAACTATTATGGTCATTGATAAGTATGTAAACAACGGAAATTGGTTTGCTTCCAGTCAGATCAACACGATTATTTAAGTACTTATAGGTAGATATATTGCCACGGTCATATGTTTACAATGTATAACTTTGCATTGCTCCATTAGATATAAGAAGTGCTAGATTGTATACATATTCTCTTCACTCTAAGATGCGTCCTGACAGCTTGGTCATTGTAGCCGTGAGGACACTGCCATCGGAAAAATGTAAACGACATCATCAAAAGCTGTAAAATATCTTCTCTGTTTTGTTTTTAAAACATATTTGATATTCTTAGTATGGTAACGTTTTGTAGAGAAACATCAGGAATCAATTTACGGTGAAAAGGGTGTAGTGAACGCTATGAACGCCTTAATTGTCATGTGAACTCTGTGCAATAGTCCTTTAATATTAAACATTGTTTTTAGCATAAGTGTAATGCATGTGATGTGGCGTTTCTTAATAAATAAAAATAAATAAATTACCTAACTTAAAGTAAATAATAGAAAAGTGAAATGCATGCATCATTTTAGTCACCAAAACCTTTTGGGTTGTTTATTTGAATATTTAACGGGAGTAGATAACATTTCATTCAATCCAATCCTAAACAGACAATTATACACACATGTGTTTCTAATGAATCGAGCAAAAGAGGCCCCCCCTATCCACTAGGTAACTTAAAAACATGCCACAGTAAAAATAAAATTCTCTCAAAACTACTCCGTAGGTATCCGTAATACGCTTTACAACAATAGGATTTTGTAGGTCCTATATTTAAACCGTTCTAATAGTTTTCTATCCATCCACAATTGTGACTAAAAATAAGTCAAAAGTTTGGAATGTTGAACGGAGATAATCAAAATTTTGTAAATACGCAAATAATTTAATATAGAATTAACTAAGATGTAAAGTAAGTAGTTAACAAGTAACATATTATCTGTTTATTGAAAGAGGAGATTTAATTTTCTACATATGTATTTAGGTATCTGTTAGGCTCAAGCACCAAAAATGCTCCCTGAGCGAAAAAAATGATCAGGAGCCCAATTCTACTATGTAACAGAAACGTTTATTAATTGCAACTGAATCTTTTATTCAAATAGTAAGTTTTCGTTTACAAAAACTATCAAATTATTTGACAACAAAAACAAAACCAAACATTTGACTGAATGAACGAATATGTTACAATTGATAAAAGTTTCTGTTAGTACAATTAGCCCCCAGAACGCGTTGTAGTCTCATAAATCATCCACAACTCACACATATTAGAAATCATAACTGCAAGAGGACTGCACATCTAGCAACTGTAACTATGCAAGTGCCAAATTCAGCTTGAAGGCAATTATGATGTAGGTAGTCAGTGCAACTGTACGACAACAGACGACTCGATGTGCAGCCCTTGGAGTTATAATTTCGAATATAAAACGAAAGTAGTTTCACCAAACGCAGCTTGTCTGGAGGCCCTTCAGGTCTCGCCAATAACTGCCCGGTTACGTAGAAGGACCCCCAAGGACAATAAAAAGCAGTACAATAAAAAAAAAAACGCAGCGTTATTAGCCCCCCAGAATCCGTTGTGGCTAACTCGAAATATACACGACATGTATTTGCGTTGTGGATCATGAACGCGTTCTGGTATTTTTTTCACTCAATGAGCGTTTACGGTCTTCGTGCCTGGCATATCTATTAAAAAATCTTGTAATTAAAAAGCCTATGTATTAATTAAAGACACCGAAAACTCGTTACGTGTGTATAATAGCCACACCAATCAGATAAATGTCGGGGACCCGTTTAAACAAACTACACCTGTCTCTAACCTACTTGAGAAGGAGCTAAGATAAATTACCGATAAAGGAACTAAATAAATATTCTAATGTCCATCTGTGAAATGATTAACGCGGCGTGAGAAATATCTGTGGCTTGTAGCAATCGTGTGCGGACTCCTGCTTATTAGTTTTAATCATGTTCAATTTGATCTCGTCTAATTTAGAAGTCGCTAGACAGAAATATGTCTATGTTGTAGGATAGTACAAGAGTTGCATCATAATCCAAGAAAAATTGTAGTAGAGCGTACAACTGTCAAAGTCAGTGTTGTTAACGGGCCCCTTGTCATAGTCACAAGAGAAACTGGTCAGTGGATACAAAACGGGGCACTACGAAAAAAAGACTGAGAAAAGAGGTCATGTCGACGGAGCCCCGCTCTGCGGGGCTTCTACTTCTGGGTGGATTAAAAAAAATTACCACGAAGGGGATGGCGGGGTCTTCCAGACCCCACCATGCCCTTCTAACGTAACCTGTCCGAGTCGGGGTGCCCCAAGTCCCGAGCTCGCTTCGCTCGCTCTTGCATCCTAAATTCTCCTAGTACAGGAATATTGCATTTTGTACCGATCCCTTCGCCTTCGACATCGTTTTTACGACAAACGGTTGGTCGGGGATAAAAATCACCAAGATGCTTTTCGCCTTATTTTTAGGTGTTATATACGATACGAGTAGAATCACGAAACCAACGATTTGAGAAAATATTTTTTTTGGTTAATATTTTCTAATACCTTTATGTGTTTTTTCCTCAGTTCCCCGTTACGTATACCTACTCCAACCATGACTTGTGTCTGTAAACGCACTTACGATACAGGAGCAATCCTAGAGAGGTGCAAAATTAAAAAATAAAACAAAAACTTCGAGGAGTAAGACGAGGATAATTATTATGATTTGTGATTTACTTCACCGAATTACAATCGTATGCACAATTTTAATCTTAGGATTATTATAATGATCCAATTCTTGTTACTATCCTACGACATCGATTAGCTCTAATCTTGTAACTATGTACTCGTACGATACATATAATTATGTGATCGTAGCTGTATATACCCATAAAAAGCTTGAGCAATCTTATTTACTCAGCTTATCGCTGTCCGACCGTTGTACACGGCCCTTTTCCAAAAAGAATGTCAACATGCAAGTAACTTTATCATACGTTATTCTATCTATTCTAAGAAAGATTGGAGTTTACTTAACTCCCAAAGTTTCCAGTAGGTACCTATCTCTGCGGGCCTACTAATAGAAATGTTGACCAATCGCAATCGAACGTTAGCACAAGCCGTTCATTCAGCAGAATTGTTTGACAAAAAAAAACCTAACATTTAGATAGTTTTCGTAAACGAAAACTGACTAACGGTTGTGGTTCGTTACCGTTTTGGCAACAATGTTGTTAGTAGAATTGGACTCCTGGGGCCTACTTCTCCTAAAATAAATCTTGATAAATC
Organism: Amphipyra tragopoginis; assembly: GCA_905220435.1. Taxonomy (NCBI): domain Eukaryota; kingdom Metazoa; phylum Arthropoda; class Insecta; order Lepidoptera; family Noctuidae; genus Amphipyra; species Amphipyra tragopoginis. Next base: position 5,412,123 of record HG991999.1, on the reverse strand, counting down.
ACAACCGAACCAAGGCCGAACCGTTCAATCAGACAGTTCTCAATTTCAAAACCTGTCGAATTGTTTGACACAAAAAACAAAATCAATCATTTTGAAAGTTTTCGATAACAAAAACTGACTGACGGTTGTGGTTCGATTACGTTTGGCTACAATTTATTTTAGGAGAATTGGGCCCCTGTAACTTACTTCGAATCAACAGATTGAACGGTTAAACTAAAATTTTCGGATTATTCCCATCTTCCCCCGAATGTCTGCCCCCGAATGGGGGAAAATGGGAATTTTCGTGGCATCTTCCCCCGAAATTGTAATCGGGGGAAGATAGGAAATAAAAGTGTCATTTGTCCCCGAAATATTTTTAATATTTTTTTTGTGCCACCTTTACTGAATCCTTATTTAGTGGTTTAGATATGATCGTTAGTTAACAAAGCCGCATGAAAAAAAAAAATTATTTTTTTATTTTTAATCAAGCTAAATCCCGTGCGGGGCCAGTCTATACCAGTAGTACCTAGATCATGTGGTTTTATGGAATAACACGAATTCGTTAACACCCTTTAGATGAATATTATTAATATTTGATTGTTAGATTGATAATTTTAAATGAGAGAAACTGCTAGATATAGTAGTACCTATATTTTATGTATTACTGATTGTAAAACGAAAAAATGCTATAATATTTGTTTTATAAAAAGTTGGTAGTCATCATTTTCTTTTATTAATTCTTATAAAAAATCATGTCTATTTCATTCAAACCATAATTGGGTGCGGTGGCACAATTTTTTTTTTATTAAAAATATTTCGGGGACAAATGAAACTTTTAATTCCCATCTTCCCCCGATTACAAGTTCGGGGGAAGATGCCACGAAAATTCCCATTTTCCCCCATTCGGGGGCAGACATTCGAGGGAAGATGGGAATAATCCAAATTTTCTCTATAGCGGATAAATTAATTTCTGGCTGTAAGTAACTATCAAGTATCATTGCAATGCGAGTATGATATACCTACTATTACTATGTGATATGATAAATTGTATGGTTGTTGGCCTTAATCACCCACCCGATATCTTATCCTTATTTGCTTCTCGGCCTTAGGAGTGGCTTGGAGCAGTAGCTTACCTTTAGCCGTTGGCTACAAGGCTTAACTCAATAATTCAATCAACCTGCACTCACAGTCAAAGGGTATTAGAAACATTCTTCAATAGATTAGTAGTCCGTTTACCAACATTTCGTAACATGCCCCAGATAGCACACCTGATAACATATCGGAGTTACTGTAAATACCTTAACTTAATACTCTCTTACAAGTTCATGACTGATAAGAAATGTGGATTTGTGTAGTTAGTTGATAAGTAGGTAATCCTGCGTTATTACTTTTTAATTGAAACTCGTGAAGCCCATTTATATTTCGGACTTCGCTTGACACACGGCCATGTGTCTAGATCAGAGGTTCCCAAAGTGGTCCAGGTGGACCCCCAGGGGTCCACGGGACACTCAAAAAGATCTAATCTTCACATTTTATATATATTTGGGTCCACCGGAACCAGCTAAATTTTGAAAGTGGTCTATGAGAAAAAAAGTCTGGGAACCGGTGCTGGTCTAGATTCTATATCCTGTTTAACACTTTGCATTGCATGGGGTGCATTAAAAGAGCCTCCACGAGGGCCGATACTTTAGTTTGTCTGGCGCACCCTGGGCAGTCAGCCCCGCTACCAAACTAGCTGACTTTCTAATCTCTTCACCACGGAATAAGTTATTCTCGTATAGCTTGTGCCGACACGATCGGAGAAGCAGAATAACGCAACGCTATTTGAATTGTAGTCATTAAGTTGTTGCAGAAATAGAATCAAATGACAATTTAATGCTGTTATCGAGCTGTAACACCCCAAATGTAATTAATATGAGGAAGGTTTACCATCATGGCAAATCGTTTCGTACTCCTTGTTTTCACACTAAAGATTTTTTTTCCCTACGCATCGTACGTGAAGTGGCTATCAAATCGATCTATCAACAAACTTTGCTTGTATTGTAACGTCCCGTTTACACCGAAAAATAAGTTGTAATAACTACTAATTTTATAATAATAAACAAAACTTGTAAAAGACTTTGCAAGACTTGTATCGGCTGCAAACATATTTTCTGCTTAGCCATCGGGACTATTCGGGACAAATAATTGTAGGTATGGCTCGCAAATTATGTTGAGTGTAAACAGTAAAGGAAAATACTGACTGAAACATGTAGAATGCATGTCGTATACCTTGGTGGAAACGAGGGCTAAGTCACACACACACCTATTATTAAAACATCAATCTATTCAATATTTATAAGTAGTTACATATATATCTAATGAGAATTTATCTACTAACTTGAAGTAAGTGTCCTTATTATAGGTATATTTCGAATTAACTAACGAAACATTACAGGATTATTATGTAGGTACAAACGGCTACATATAACCAGCTATATTTCCAGTATGAGCGAATCTCGCGTTGGTATAGGCTTTCTGGACAATGAGAGGTTAATAATAATTAGTTAGATTGATATGTAGCCATGTGTACCTATCACTAATCGAACTTATGCAAATAAACAATCATATACTTTAGCTAATTAGTTCAACAAGATACCTAACTAATACAGTAGCGAAGAGCGCGCACGTGGTAGGTATCTTGTTATCTAATTAACGAACGTGTACCTAGGTATTTTAATGATAACTAGTTATTCTGTGCCAGTTAATTTGAAGTATATAGAGATCCAGGTAAGCTGCACCGATCAACAGTGTCGTATCTAGTGGCATAGAATAAATAGTACAAGTACTAGGGGGCGCAAATTAGGCCACTCAATACATGTTTAACTAAAAAGTCCGCAGCAGATCTCGATATTAATTTAAATACAAAATGAATTGTGTCTGGAGATAGAGAGCCACACATATCAGATGAAATTGTTACTGCTTTAATTTTTAACAAAATTCTAAATTCATTTTTTGGGGGGGCGCATAGTTCCTTGCCTTGGGCGCTCATGACCATGCTTCGACACTGCCGATCAATGCCAACATCAGCTTAAAATAGCAATAAACCTTGTATTACATGTTCATAAATGTGACATGAATCGTATCAACAGTGTCCACTCATCTTGACGCACATTCACAAAACTTTCCTCTTCAAAATAGCATGCTTAAACCTAAGTACTCCGCAGTTGTTTCTGTAGGTCAAAAGTACACTCAAGTGCATCAAAGTAAGGCATTATGTGTTATCATTACATTTATGACTAACAAAATAAAGTGAATAATAAAAATGACCGGTTGACCAGAGTTCATTGCATTTCTTGGATTGCTTTGTTATTACGGAAAAGATTAACTGTGGACTATGAAACTAAACATTTGTCATTATTTGCTACCGTGTTTACCTTTGCTCTTTTTGTCTTGTTTGGACTTTGTCGGTTAATTAAATCGCTACGGTTTTAAGGAAATAATTAAAAACTCATTTGTGTAGATTCTCATTTTATTTGGAAGAATCATCTGTCGAACCAAGGAGCTGATTCTATTTAAAAAAATTGCAAAACAAAACCACAAATAAACCACACCGTCGTTCAGTTTTCGTTTACAAAAACTGACAAAATGATTGATTTTGTTTTTGTTGTCAAACAATTTAACCGTTTTTGTAAAGGGAAAAAGTCCGAATGAACGGTTCAGCTTCGGTTCGGTTATAATTATTCAACATTTTTGGTAGCAGAATTGGTCACTACCAATCCAATAAGCATGGCATGGCATTAATGAACTGACATCAGCGTATTTCGAACTGCAAACGTAGCATGATACCTACAACAATGGTGTAAGTCACTAATTAGTTGATCGAAGGACATTCGAATCAAAACTATACAGTAATTACCTTTTTATCCTTTAAAGTGTTCGTCACACTTATTGTAATTATCTTACAATAAATAAATTATTCTATCAGTTGGTATTAAAACCTTTATCGCTAAATGTTAATATAAATGAAAATAAACCATCGAGATTACACTTCGATAAGACTTGTCGTTTAGCAATAATGTCGTAATAACAACAGAAAATTCTCAGTAAATAAACATGTTACAATAAAAATAAAATGTCTTATAAAAAAGGGGTTTAAAAATAACCATACGATGGCCACGGTTCCGAAACCAGTTCCAGATTATACCAGAATTCGGGACACTGTTCTAGTATCACCTGAATCGAGGTAATCTATAAGCCCTGCAAGATCAAGACTCTCCATATATTCAACGTACTCTATTTATTTTTTTCTTCATAAAACTTACAGCAAATTAGTGAAAGAAGGCCAGTTACAAGTTTTCACAGGTAATTAAGACAGTAAGTAGAATAAGTAGACAGTAGACAGACAAGAAGGATAGGAAAAACACTCAGGAAGAATTTCCACAGATTTCACTAAACATCAAAGAACTGATCACATATTATTTTCTTTACTTTAGGGACACTCGTGGAAAATATATCTTTAACGACACTTTGACACACCGAGTTTTCTACTAGCTCTTACCATATACGAGTTTTGTCGACATCGTACAGAAGGAACATGCAAAAGTTGATGTTTTCCTAACAATGCTGATGGCACACGAAGCCCAATTTTGCTATGTTCAAGACTATCGCCGAGATAGCCCGAGACTCCTTTGCTATTTGATATTAAAGTTAAAATACAGATAACGGCTTGGCCTGTGTCGGCGGGAGAATGTAGCCAGCATTAGAGACAATCCTACCATAACAAGCAAATTAGCTATGTCTAAGTACACCAGTGCGCTTTCATGTTCATCTTGCGTCTTCGTCTGAGGCATGCGTTAAGTGCCATAGCGCATGCCTTAATACTAGTTCGACAAAAGCGCATGCCCCTAGCGCATACTAATCTGTCTATTGTATGTCGACTGACGACTGACCGAGGCGCACCGGTGTAGACGATAAGCTGCATGCGTCTTATGGCAATCAATATTGCATGCGCTTGACGAAAGAGGAATTGAAAGTTGAAAGCGCAAGATGAACATGAAAGCGCACACTGGTGTAGACAAACCAATTGGTTGACATTACTTAACTGCTTACCATATGTATTCACTGTCGTTACGGTAAATGTAATACCGAAGCAAGCGAATCCCGCGATCCCGGCCATAGGTCTTCGGAGGAACACCGTGGTGTTTTCAGTCGGTGAAAGTACGACATAATTCTCCGCCTTTCCCAGGGTAGAGGGAAACCATCAGAATATGACCACGTAAAAAATAGGTATCTCCGTGGAAGGTTAACCGCAAGCAGAGGCGGACTACCCATGGCCGACTAGGTTCGGGCCTAGAGAGGCCAAATAAGAGGGGGCGGACAAGCGCAGAAAAAAAAATCTTAGCTCAGCAATGGAGTTGAGAAAGGGGCGGCTGGTACTACACGACTTAGAGCGGGTGGTACTACACGGCCTAGGGCGGCTAAGACCGCTAGTCCGCTTCTGACCGCAAGGCTGCCTGTCCAGGGTGCGTTGGACGTACTTATGTAACTCGTGGAGGCTCTGCATGCACCTCAACCTCATGCCTACTCTTTGCCGGGACCACACGCGTTTGGTTTATTCATAATTGACAACAGGGCGTATCTAATGTTGTGGCATTGCTTCAAATTTCATGATCCACTGGTGACACAGATTGAGACAGCATGGGATTCAACAAGATAAAAAAAAATAACAAAAAATTGTATGATCTACCTATGGAAAAAACTTTTTTTAATCAACCTTGTTCCCAGGTCCGGATTTATTTAAAACAGTCGTGTGGTTTTAAGGAATTACACGAATTTGGTAACAGTCTGTAGATATTACAATCATCATCATCACCTGAAACAAATCGTCACGCCTGTATAACACATCCCCAATTTTATCATTCCAGCCAGATATCCGAGCTACTGGGCATACAATGGGCTCCCATGAACATCCCCATGACTCGTCGCCTGCAAACCCTGGCAGCCTTCCTCTGGATCTACCTCATACTTTTCGGAGAAGCCTTCTGCGTATATCTCTTCATACAGCTAGTGTACTCTAGATATTGGTGGCTAGCAATACTGTATGGGATATGGATGTTAAATGATATCGAGGTTTGCAACCGTGGTGGACGTGCGTAAGTGTTTCATCTATTTGTATTTAACTGTCTTTTATTACCAAATTAAAAGGCAAGGCTATTATACCCATTTCTCAAACGAGAGATAGTCTAAATAAAACTCAGGTTTAAAATAAGCCCGTCTTTTTGTAAAATGACGTTAAAAAGCGATGGACATATTTTAAATCTGGGTTTAACTTAGACTTTGTTTAAGTAAGCCATCAGTCGTTATAAGACGGTATGAGATAGGTGTAGATAGGTGTCTAAAATAGTTATTGTAGCTTATCCCACCCCACATTTTCTTTAATATTATAACAGCTACCTGAAAATATCACTGCGTTTGTCAAAACAACGCATCTAACATAAAATATTATTATTCAATACCTAAGTACTATAGATAGTTCGTTAGAGGAGCTCGTGGCTAAATAATTACAGCCGCATAGACCGATCTTCCGGGTTAAGCCACGCTTGCCGAGGTTGGTCTGTGGATGGGTGACCATTTACCATAGCGAGTTTCCTCCGTGTCTCGGAAAGCACGTAAAGCCGTTGGTCCCGGCTGTCATTTGTAGATCTTTGACAGTCGTTACTATTGGTCAGAAGCCAGAAAGTCTGACAACCAGTCTTACCAAGAGTATCGTATTACCCAGTTACTGGGTTGTGGAGGTCTGATAGGCAGTCGCTCCATGTAAAATACTGATATTCAGCTGCATTCGGTTCGAATGGAAGCCGACCACAACATAGTTGGGAAAAGGCTAGGCAGATGATGATGACCGAAGTACTATAGTTATGAAAGAGGGCCGACCGAAGTACTATAGTTATGAAAGAGGGCGCTGTACCGCCACGATAACATTGTGCTCCGCGATAATTTAACTTTTAAAATAAATAAATGCAGTGAAAACATCCGGATTTGTGACAAAAACAAAGTGTGTACTGCGTTATACCAGTACAAGTGTTATTCAAGCATAAAAACATTATCCGAAGAAGATATCAAGTTAATTATAATCTAGACTCACAACAACCAACTTTAAATCCAATTTGTGTCACAATATATATCTAAGTGTTAAATAACAAACAACATACCTGTGAAAACAAAATATTACCACATTGTTTATGTAATTAAAGTGAAATAAACACAAAACGAGAAAATCGTTAACAGAACATTAACAGTTTAAAATTTGAAATTTACCCGCAATAACAATAACGAACTTTCCGCAAATACAAAACATACACTTCCCAATTTCAAAGAGGTTGTCAAGTGCACAAATAGCGTGTACGTAAAAAGGTCGACTAAGAAAGATACGCCACCCGTCTCGAGTTCGCATCCCACTGCGATACATCACTTTTTGTGATTTCTTAATGTACATTATCTATATATATAAAAGAAAGTCGTGTTAGTTACTTCACTTATAACTCAAGAACGGCTGAACCGATTTAGCTGAAAATTGGCAGGGAGGTAGTTTAGAGCCAGGAGAAGGACATAGGATACTTTTTATCCCGTTCGACATCATGTAGGTAGGTAGTAGGTAGGTAGTAGGTAGGTAGTAGGTAGGTAGTAGGTAGGTAGTAGGTAGGTAGTAGGTAGGTAGTAGGTAGGTAGTAGGTAGGTAGTAGGTAGGTAGTAGGTAGGTAGTAGGTAGGTAGTAGGTAGGTAGTAGGTAGGTAGTAGGTAGGTAGTAGGTAGGTAGTAGGTAGGTAGTAGGTAGGTAGTAGGTAGGTAGTAGGTAGGTAGTAGGTAGGTAGTAGGTAGGTAGTAGGTAGGTAGTAGGTAGGTAGTAGGTAGGTAGTAGGTAGGTAGTAGGTAGGTAGTAGGTAGGTAGTAGGTAGGTAGTAGGTAGGTAGTAGGTAGGTAGTAGGTAGGTAGTAGGTAGGTAGTAGGTAGGTAGTAGGTAGGTAGTAGGTAGGTAGTAGGTAGGTAGTAGGTAGGTAGTAGGTAGGTAGTAGGTAGGTAGTAGGTAGGTAGTAGGTAGGTAGTAGGTAGGTAGTAGGTAGGTAGTAGGTAGGTAGTAGGTAGGTAGTAGGTAGGTAGTAGGTAGGTAGTAGGTAGGTAGTAGGTAGGTAGTAGGTAGGTAGTAGGTAGGTAGTAGGTAGGTAGTAGGTAGGTAGTAGGTAGGTAGTAGGTAGGTAGTAGGTAGGTAGTAGGTAGGTAGTAGGTAGGTAGTAGGTAGGTAGTAGGTAGGTAGTAGGTAGGTAGTAGGTAGGTAGTAGGTAGGTAGTAGGTAGGTAGTAGGTAGGTAGTAGGTAGGTAGTAGGTAGGTAGTAGGTAGGTAGTAGGTAGGTAGTAGGTAGGTAGTAGGTAGGTAGTAGGTAGGTAGTAGGTAGGTAGTAGGTAGGTAGTAGGTAGGTAGTAGGTAGGTAGTAGGTAGGTAGTAAGTAGGAAAAAGTGCATTGCAACGCATGCGGGTACAGCTAGTTCAATATAAAACTTAAACAACAGAAAATTAAGTCATTATTTGTGTAAGATAAGAGTTGTCTAATAATTTCGTAATATGAATTTCCTAGAGAATATTACATTCCGACGCACTTGTCGCACAAAATCAAACTCACAAAGTAATGTTAGTGAATTAGATAACGAATTACTAACTCAAACAATGGATGACACTGCTACCAGTCTCCCTGATATGAGTAATGATGACAACTATGACAAAGCGCTAATAACCAAACTAAAAGAACAAGTCGAGAATTTGACTCTTCAGTTAAGTAGTGCGGAGGAAGAAATTGAAATACTTACATTAGAAAACAGCAATCTTAAACTGTCAAACAAGGAACTACTAAAGAAAAATTCACCTTACATTAAAAAAAATATCGACAGCCCTACAAAGACGGAACAAAGATTATCTACGTCTAAAAAAGTAATTTTACAAAACAAACAAACACAAACGGAGCAAGTAAGTACAACTAATAAAAAAATAAATAATGACACAGAAACAACTGCAGTGGCTACTAACACAAAAGCGAAGAAAAATAAATTGATGAAACCAGCAACACTTTACTCAAAAAGTGAAAATGAACATCTGAGCAGAAAACTTAGCAAAATTTGTATTATAAGTGAGAATAAGTATAATAAAATACGCACAATTGCAGAACACAAGCTTCAGAACTCTGAATTATGTCACTATCTAACGCCACACTCTGGAATAAATAATATGATACGTAACTTGGAACCCAAACTAAAACATTTTACTTTGGATGACTACTGTATTGTGTTAATTGGTGAAACAGACTTCCGAACAACTAAAGAGTATTTGAGCTTGATTTTAAACATAAGAGAAGTGCTTCAAGAAATTCAACATACAAATATTATCCTTTGCATGCCCACGTATAAAAAATGTATAAGTAGTACAACGATGTACAACTCGAGAGTAGAAAACTTTAATAATCTACTTTACCAGGATATATTAGCCCACGAACATGCCTATTTTGTTGACTCTAATAAGAACCTTACATGGGACTACAAAATGTACGGATCAAACACGGGATCAGTAAATAATTATGGCATGAAAATAATTTTCGAAGATATCGCCGAACTCGTAAACTATATAAATGAAAATAACTTCGGCAATATAGATAGCAAGCAAACAGGAAATATAACAAACCAACAAACAAAAGAGCAGTTTTTTCTATTATAAGCACCTCTATTTAATGCATCAAAACATTGCAGGCTTACTGAATAAGAGTAATGAGCTTACTGTATGTCTTGAAGAGATGTCAGAGAAAGATACAGAAATCGATATAATTTGTATATCAGAACACTTTTTGATGGCTGGTCATGAACAGTTATTATTTTTTCCAAATTATACATTGGCAGCATGCTACGCCAGAAAAGACAGTAAAAGAGGTGGCTCTTGTATTCTTGCGAAGAAAGGTCACCAGTATAAGGAACTTCAAGATATAGCAAAACTCTCCATAAATGGGGTATTCGAATGCTGTGCGATTGATTTAATTAATTATAAAACGATTATTGTCTGTGTATATAGAGTACCAAAGGCTAATAAATTAACTGTATTTTTTGAACAATTGGAAAAAGTTTTACACATTATAAATAAAAAACATCTAACGAGAAATGTCGTAATTGCAGGTGACTATAATATTGACTCTCTTAAGCGTAATAATACTTTGATGGAATTAGAATGTTTGCTCTTAAACTTCAATCTAAAATTGGAACTAAATCAGCCAACACGGTTTTCAAGCGGGACGTGCATTGATAACTTTGCACATAATCTGGGAAAGAAATGTAAATCTGAGGTGATTGACTTTGGCTTATCAGATCACACAGCCCAAATACTACAATTACCCGTTAGTAAAACTTGCATAATAAACCATTGGCAAATAAATAGACGTGATTACAGTACAGATAATATGCAAAAATTTAAAGATTATATACAAAGTGTTTCTTTCTCTGAAATCTATAATACGGATAATCCGAACACAGCCTACAATGCGTTCATAGAGACCTTCATGCTGCTTTATAATTTATGTTTTCCTTTTAAGAATATTATCATTAGAACTAAAGTAAAACCACAATGGCTATCGCGTGGAATAAAAATTTGTAGCAAAAAAAAGAGAGAGCTTATGTGGAACTATAGGCTAAGTCGTAATATGCAAAATAAAATAAAATTTAAAAAATATGCCAAACTATATAAAAATATAATTAAATTAACACAACGAGCTCAAAACAATCATAAGATAAAAACAGCAACTAACAAATCTAAAGCTACTTGGACAATAATTAATAGATCAAAATTAAATATACCAAAGGATATGATCACTTCCATAAAAGTAGGCAACAATACTATTACTAGTCTACAGCAGATCACAAATGCCTTCAATGATTTTTTTATAGAAAAAATAAAACCAATAACGGGTTCTGGTAAGCAAGTAACCTTAAATATTGCCAAATCACGTCAGTCTATGTTTATGGCACCGAGTACACCATGCGATATACTTAGAATCATAAGGTCTCTAAAAAATACTGCAAGCGTTGGACATGATGATATCTCGACTAAAATTGTAAAGTATGTTGCATATCATATTTGTGATCATCTAAGCCATATTGTGAACATTTGTGTAAGCACAGGATCATACCCAGAAAATCTAAAGACTTCAGTCGTAAAACCATTATTTAAAAAAGACAACAAACAAAGCATGAGCTGTTATAGACCCATTGCGCTTATCCCTATATTCTCTAAAGTTTTTGAAAAATATATATATTTACAAATCTACAGTTATTTACAAAAATTTAACATTCTTACAGAAGACCAAAAAGGTTTCCGCAAAAACAAAACCATAAATATGGCAATTTATGATTTTATAAATAAAGTCATGATTAATGTTGACAAAAAGACGCCGGTTTGTTCTATTTACTGCGACATGACTCAGGCTTTCGATTATGTTAACCATGACATTCTGCTCAGTAAATTAGAAGCTTATGGTATCAGAGGTAACATACTTAAACTCATAGAATCCTATCTAAGAAATCGTAAACAATATACAGAAATTTCTAAAATAAACCTTAACACTAAAAAAGAAGAAATACGCGTTTCAGATAAACGAATAGTCAAATACGGAGTCCCACAAGGGAGTGTATTGGGTCCTTTGTTGTTCATCATTTATATTAATGATTTACCAAGAGTAACTAATTATCCAATTTCTCTATTTGCTGATGACAGCACGGTGACTATAAACTCAGTCAATAAAGATACTTATGAAAATGATATTAACAATACAATACAATCAATAATCAACTGGTTAAATAATAATAATTTAAAAATAAATCTTGAAAAGACGAAAATTATGTTTTTTAGTCAACGTTTAGCAACACCAAACATTAACGTCAATTACCAAGGGTCAGTAATCAGCAAAGTAGATACAACAAAATTTCTAGGTGTAACAATTGATAAAAATCTGAATTGGAAAGCACACACAGAAGAACTGAACAAAAGAATTAGTTCTTCAGCTTACGCGCTCTATAAACTTGCACCCGTTGTAAGTATAGAAACACTTCTTACGGCTTACCACGGTATTGTTGGCTCCAACTTAAGGTTTGGCGTCATATTCTGGGGAAATTCTACCAATAAAGAAATAGTTTTTAAGGCTCAAAAACGGTGCATTAGAGCTATGTTCGGACTGAGAATTACTGAGAGCTGCAAACCGTACTTCATTGAGCACAAAGTTTTAAGTCTTCCCTCCTTATTTATATATGAAGTAGCTAATTTCGTTCACACTAATCCTAAATTATTCAACAAACTATCAGACGTTACAATTCGCAATCGCCGTGATAATAATAGGTTATGTATAATAAGATCGAACACGGCATTGATGCATAAAAGTATTTTCTGTTTAGCACCAATAATTTACAATAAAATCCCCAAACCCATTAAACAATTTCCCACTACTCTATTTAAGCTTCATCTTAAAAAATATCTTATAGCCAAATGTTATTACAGCTTAACAGAATTTTTAAATGATCGTGACTAAACTTTACGCTAAATATTATATAAATACGAGTTATTATGACATTTCTCTATTTCAATACAATTATATTAATTTCGTTGCATTTGAATAATCTTTGTATTCACATAATTAGGAATTAATTCAATTACTATTGTTTTTTTTTGTTATTATAAATGCGATGTTTTATGCGCGTAACACGTGCTAAATTACTAATTTTGTACGCCATTACATGGCAAAACATGTAGCTCCTTCCAGAAATTTAACACCATGCACTTGTATTATTTACTCATGTTTTTACAAAATAAATATATCTTTATCTTTATCTTTAATAAGAAAATTTTGCTTTCAGTACAATACGGCCGACGTATCTTGGCGAGTCTGAAGTTAGTTGTTTGGCTGCGCAATTAATCTTTTAGAAACGAAATTGTCTACTGCGCAGCTAACCAGCTAACTTTAGACTCGCCAAGATACGTCGGCCGTATTGTAAGTGGCTAGCAGACAGACAAATGGACATTGCGTGTGACACTTTGTTTTGTTACTTGAATCTCGTCTCGTGTCCGACATTAATCCACGAATCGTTCAAAAATTATTAGCTTCTAATACCAACTTTATCAAATTCCAGGTCCCAATGGGTGAGGAACTGGGTCTGGTGGCGATATCTCTGTGACTATTTCCCCATCAAACTCGTGAAGACGGTCGACTTAGATCCGTCGCGAAATTACATGTTCGCTTGCTTCCCCCACGGCGTCATATCTTTAGGAGCTTTTGGAAACTTCTGCACGAATGCTACTGGCTTCCACAAAATCTTCCCGGGCATGACATGCCATCTGATCACTTTGGGAGGCCATTTCCTAGTCCCATTCTTCAGAGACTTAGGCCTGGCCCTCGGAATTTGCTCGTCGTCACAAGAAAGTCTGCTGCATTTGCTGGACCAGAAGAAATACCAGGGGAACTGTGCTTGCATGATTGTTGGAGGCGCTGCAGAAGCGTTGGATGCTCATCCGAGGGAATTTAAAGTGATTCTGAGTAGACGGAAGGGATTTATTCGCGTTGCTATGAAGTCTGGGTAAGATTTTTTCTTGTATTTATGATCTTCGTTCTACCTAGCCTTTTTCCCAACTGTGTTAGGGTCAGCTTCCAGTCTAACCAGATGCGGCTGAATATCAATATTTTACACGGAGCGACTGCCAATCAGACCTCCAAAACCCAGCTACTGGGCAATGCCGGTATCATAAGGTAAGGCTAAAAACTCACTAGCGGCCAGCCGCAATGCGGCGTGCCGCGCCGTAGCCCCAAAACAACCAGAGCGGTTGACGGCTGGCCGCAAATCAGTGCGTCGATATCATGCGGTTTCATGTAAAAATCGATGTGCGGCCAGCCGCTAGTGCGTTTACGGGCTTAGACCGGTTGTCAGACTTTCGGGCTTCTGCCTACCCGTAACGACTATCATAGATATTCGTATGACACGCGGGACCGACGGTTTAACATGTTTTCCGAGGCAGGTCTCGATGTGTAACGAACGGTCACCCATCCACGGACTGACCGCGGCAAGTGCAGCTTAACCTTGTAAATCATAAGATCGGTGCGGATTATAAACTTACATTAATTACCAACGACCCCCTTTTGTATATTTGATGACCTCTAGATATTTATAAACTCATTATAATTGTAGTAATGATTATGTAATATTTTTATGTTTCCTATTTATAGGCAAATAATGTACGTCATCTCGTCAGCTCACTAGTCAACGATAACGACAAATATATTTTTTGTTTTGCTAAATTGTTTGTGTAGTTTTGTTTCCTCATTCCAACGAAATAATGGTCCGATAATATCAATTTAAGTATTACTTTACCTGCTATAATTTTCCCAAAATAGTCGTTTTATCAACCGTCACAACCTGTTTTGAATCTGGAGTCCAATTCCATCTACGAATTGAAACATTTATCAATCGCAACCGAACCGTAGCCGAACCAACGATTTGGACAGTTCATAATCTATAGGTACTGAACAACGATCCACCGTTTCGGTTCAACTTCGATTCAGCTTCGGTTCAACTGTAGTGTGACGTCTGGGTTCAACCGTTCAATCAACTTTTGATAGAATATAATTATTACTTACTTAGGTCTATTATTCATCTCATTATTTTGTCTAGTGAGTGCATACTTTCCTCCACATCATTTTATACGCAATTTAAATCCAAATGCTACACATTTCGAAATGATATTTCACGTTATTTCCAGAGCCTCCTTAGTGCCAGTTTTCTCATTCGGCGAGACGGACCTGTTCCGTCCTCCGAACAACCCTGAGAACAGTCTGCTACGCCGGTTCCAGGAGAAGGTGCGGAAACTGACCGGCATCTCCCCAATGTTCCCCATTGGACGGGGAATGTTCCAGTATTCCTATGGCGTGCTGCCTATGAGGGCGCCGGTCACTGCTGTTGGTGAGTTCATTGGTTACAGCTTATTTCGTTTGTTTGTGAGATTATGAAGCGTTTTGTAGCTTAGCAATATCCTGTGCCCTGTCAAATGCCTGTGTGTCGGCTTCGCCGGCGTGGTAAATAAAATATAGGTACAAGGTTAGTCGGAAAAGGGGTACTAATCCAAAAGGATGTTAAAGTACCCATAATAATGAATAACTTTTGTTCTACAACTTTCCCCAAAAGTTAACACTCGTAGGTACCTAAAGACAAATAGGTGTTCAAGGATATCATAAAAAATACGCTAAAATCTATCTATCCTCAGCTGTGTTGTGTGTGAAATTTTAACAGTAGGTATCTTTAAATCAGTGATACTGTAAGTGGCCGCGTATTAGTACCCCCTTTCCGACTTATCTTGTATAGCCTTTGACATGTACAGTCAGCTGCACTAATTTGTTACCCCCCTCGAGAACAAACTTGTTCGTGAGAGGGGAACCAGTTGGTGCAGCTGACTGTACATTATGCATATTGGAGAAAGAGTTTTTGAAATCGGTGTAGTTTCGAAAACCTCTTACATCCAAACTTACAAACTTTACCTCTTTATAATATTAGTGTAGACCATAACTGTACGTAATAAGTTCAAGGACTATATCCAAAATGACGGCTTCCTGATACTACAATGCTAACACTAAAAAGTGGGTTAGATGGTAAGCATATTAAGGTACCAAACGTACAGCAGTCACCCGTTTACTGTCTCACTGTTGGTCACGGGGCTCTTTTGAGAATGAGAAGGGTTAACGCCTAAGTCCAACACGGTGGCCTGGGGGCCTACACCCTAAGTCCGTCAACGAAGTTAGTCGCCCGTCCGAAAGTAGCCCGAAACGTAGGAGTGAACAAAACAAGACGTGTCAAGTTCAACTTTTCGGAGAGGTAAAAATACATCGGTAGTAGGGACAACTGTCAAATCGTGTTGTCATCCATTCTTAGTTCGGGCCCTGAAATAATCGTAGGTATGTCCGTAGGTGATAGGGAGTAGGAAACGCTCGTAACTAAGGCCGAAACCACGGACTTCGTGCTTAGGGAGTAGACCCCTTGGTGCGGGTTAGTGGGCTAAGCACACCATCGAGAACGTCTTGAAGTCTTCTCAGATTTCCGCACGATGTTTTCTTTAACCGTTCACGCAAGTCATAATCAAATTAAAGATCTAAGCAAAACGTTCAAGTAACTACCTAACTATATAATAATAGGTTGACTGTGGCTAGTCGGCCTTGTACTTTGAATATAATTATTCCGTATGCAGCCTATACATGGCATTGCTTATTTATGTTTTGTTTAAAAGATAATTTTTCCTTACTAATGGAGTCAACGGCAAAAGTCAATGAATATTTTCCAAATTCGAAATTAATGATCTTTGTAGTTAATTGTTTATTATCTGCTCTATTGTTATTAGAATCAAAGAATGATAATTGACATCACGTAGGCACGGTAATGTTATACTAAAACATTACCGTGACGTAGGTATTCATTCATAAAACACTTTTGAAACTGTGAGCAATCACCACTTACTGTTTTTGTTGACTGTACCTTAGGTTCTGTTGTTGCATGACATTGAATATAAAAATAGATAACTTTGGCAATAATGTGCAGAAAACATCAGTGTTAGAACTTACTAAACTTTAATTATGTACCTACTTATTTACTTTGAAATCATTTTGAATAAACCTGCTAGCCTAACAAGCGCAGCGCGAGATATTTTTGTCGTCGAATTATCTCGTGCAGAGACAAAATAATTTACTTATGGCTTATCTCGTCTCAGCACGAGACCAGGAGGGGTCGACAAAATTATCTCGCGCTGCGCATTTTAACCCGGCTCACACCTGCAGTGCGAGCACGGATCTTTTATACGATATGGATAAAACGACAATTATTGTCGTTTTATCTATATCTTATGTCAAATTTGACGTTTAGAATAGATAAATTTCTCGAATCGACTCGATAAGAAGATCCGTGCTCGCACCGCTGAAACGGCTCAAAAAAGCTATCGATGGTGTGTTTCATCCGTCAACCAGCATCAGGCCAGCATGATGGATTAACGTCAAATTCGATACTGAGAAGAGAGCCATACCCAGCGGTGGGACAGTAAGGCCTAATTATGCTATAAAGGTGATTTAATTTATTTCAGTTGGTGCTCCAATGGAAGTACAGAAGAACTTAGAGCCAACAAATGAAGAAATAGACGCTGTTCATGCAGAGTTCACGCAGCGGCTGCAGATGCTCTTCGAAACTGAGAAGTCTAAATACTTGAAGTACCACGAGGAGGCCCAACTAGTCATCATGTAGGCCAATTATTTTCAAATAGTGTAGTTTAGCTGTTGCCCTCGGTTTCACTTGCATCCTGAAGGAACTACTTCATGTTCTTGGATAAAAAGCATCTTATGTGTTAATTCAGGATATGGTCTACCTGTGTACCATCATCCACATTTGTTCAACCGTTAATGCGATTGCAAATTGACAAACTTTGCCATTTATAATATTACTAGGATTATTATCTCCTTTATTCATTTAAAATCTTACTATTCACATTTTTAAACACTTATCTATAAAAATACACATTTAAAAATATAATAAGGGGTCCGCCGGCATCGGGAGCAGGATCCAAGCTACCAGGCTCCAGAGACAGGAACCTCCTCACAATACGCGCCGTGCCGAGGAAGACTGTTTTCTGTATCAGGCCCTAGATCCAGCCACCTAATGAGAGCCTCATGAGGTGTTAGTCGAGGCTCTTGGCCATTTGGCCAGTGGCTGTTACGACTATCGGCACAATGGTTACCGATTCCACATGCCACATTTTGACAAACTCGTGTGCTAAGACCCAATTTCACCATACTATGTTAGTTGTTAACGTTCTGTTAAGCTGTCAATGTCAATTTCAATGTACTGTTAAACAGTCTGTTAAAATGTTTATCAGGACATTAATAACTAACAGAGTATGGTGAAATTGGGTCTAAGTCAAGATATTTGATTTGTTTATCTCAACTTTGACGAGATTTTCATCATGCAGGATGGTAGTGTTAGTAGGATTATTGTTATTTGTAGCCCGGCTATACTGAATGCAGTAAGTGCAGCAACGCATTACGTAGTTACTTATTAGCGCGCACCCTGTGCTGTGTGTCTGCTATACCTAGACGTTTTACCAACGCACTATACTCCATTTCAGTGCTAATTCACACGAAGACGATTCGTTTTTTTGACGAATCGTCTTTTCTCACGATTCGTTTTTTTTTTGACGGCGGCTATTATTTTTAAATGTTTACACGCATCACGAATCGTGAAAAATGTCGGACACGTCTTAAACCACGTACTTACCTATCGTCTTTTAAAAAACACGTTCGTCAAAAAACACGAATCGTGATTTTTTTGTGACGGATCCATCGTGTTCGATAGTTCATTCACGACTAAGAATCACGAAACGAATGTGAACATCAATTCGGATATTTTGCCGAATCGTGATAAAACACGATTCCGTATGCAATGTGAACGTCCATCCGTCATGACGTATCGTGTTTTATTACGAATCGTCAATGACGGAAGCCGTGTGAATGAGCCCTCATATAGGTAACATTAGACAAAAACTGCCAACGAAGACACTTTATATCATATGAATCATTTCTTTAAGTAGAGTTTCAGATCATCTTGATTGATCTTTAACGTTTTATAAAATCACAATACTGTGTTGAATCCCTGCTGGAATCAAGCATGTTGCTTATTCCTATACATTTCTGTGGTACACAAAATCCATTCTAAACGATAGATAGTAGATAGACTTTGATTTTACGAAATTAGTATAAATTTCATTTAAGTAGGTATTTTTATTCTGTCTTCGATTTTTTCGGTTTTGTTTTCTTTGTCTCTTTTTTATTGCTGACTTAAATAGTTTCTAATTATTGCCTTAATGATACACGACAGTTCTGTTAATGATGACAATGGTGAATTATCAGTTCTTTTTGAGGTTTGTATACCATCATAAACCGCTAGGTAAATAATTAATTTAGTGCTGCGAAGTAAACATTGCGCACGGCTCGCGCGCTTCTTCGCGTTAAAAGGTATTAGCGCACACGCATCCGTCAACCATTTGCGCATGCAGAAACGGAGGCGGTCGAGAGTGAACTGATTTAGTAGAGTGACATGTAGGAGGATTGCTCCTACCGAATGGTACGCAAAGAAGGTCAACTTGCCCCATCTATTTAACTCAACATATGGTTATGACAGTGGAATTCTCTGGAAGTCTGGACTATCAAAATCCTTTTTGTTTTGATAATTTGGATAATGGCAGCCAAATTAGACAAAACACATTATAAGTAATACTGATAAAATTACTAGTTACCTCCATTAAAATAATTAAAATTACGTTAGAATTTTATTTTGATATTTTAAATTTCAATGATTATGAAGTTCATCAGTTAATTTATGAGAATAATAATGCCTGTATATAATAGACTGATTGATATTATAATATTATGAATTAGTTATAAGTTTGTTATAAATAAGTGGCTTGATGAATAAACTTTTTATACGTTGTAGAAATGTGTTTTTATTTGTTTGACTTATTGTATCCTTGAGAGATAATTATGGTGGATCAATGATGGTAGATATACAGCAGAAACCAATTATCACCTCGATTCAATATCTCTGATTTATTATAATATCTTTATTGAATGGGCTTTCTCGCTGATGCGAATATATGTCGCCCACATAAAAACACCACTTAAGTACATGCCTATTACATGCTACAAACAGTTCAGTTTTTAAGACAATGAGATTGATGTTGTTTTTTGACGGAAATTCAATAGTAATATTGTCAAAAACATACATCAATCCAGCAGCCCAATTCTACTAACAGAAACTTTTATCAATTGCAACTGAATCGTCTATTCAGACAGTTTTCGTTTACGAAAACTGTCAAAATGTTTGGTTTTGTTTTTGTTGTCAAACAATTTGATAGTAATTTTTGTAAACAAATAAAATAAAATAAACGAAAACTGTCTGAATAAACGATTCAATTGCAATTGATTAACGTTTCTGTTAGGTATTAGAACTGGGGCCCAATTCTCCTAAAATAAATCTTGATAAATCACAACCGAACCAAAGCCGAACCGTTCATTCAGACAGTTCTCAATTTCAAAAGCTATCAAATTGTTTGACACAAAAAACAAAATCATTTTGAAAGTTTTCGAAAACAAAAACTGACTGACGGTTGTGGCACGGTAATGATAACTAATAACATTACCGTGGTTGTGGTTCGATAGCGTTTGGCAACAATTTATTTTAGGAGAATTCGTCCCCTGGGCTCCAGATATTTTGGAGTGAGATTGGTTAGATCAGCCAATAGTCGTTTAGCTATTGAAAAAATCAATAGTCGTTTAGATATTAACCGAAACCAAATTGTTTTGCTTTTTTTATTGCCTAATTGGGCACATAAATAGGCTCGTCAGCTAAGCTAATTTTATTTGTATTAGCTACCAACGATTGCGAGAGTCTGATATGCAAAAACATGGGGCCTGTTTTATTATTGGTAAAGACAAGAGTCGTCACTTTAACTGATAACGCTAGGTAAATCGTAGGAAATTTAACATCCCTATGCTTATTTTATTTGGGCTTGCAGGTTATACACCTGGTATTTTAAACGTCCTACTCATTTAATAGCATAATAATATGAACCATATTGGGGTCAAACTTTTAATGAAATAAAAACAATATGATTTTACTATTTTTATTTATTTTATATATTTACATTTTATATACAACGTTAACATTAACGAATGCGCATGTCTTAGCGCACGACTCATTTGAGCATATTTTTAATACTCGGCTATAAACGCACAAAAATGAAACGACACGCTTTAAACGCACAAAATGATTGTAAACGCACAGCCCCGCCGAGTATACTCATTTGAATATACCGATTCACCGACGCGATGGAAGAAGCGTCACAGAAATAGCGGGAATGGTATTTTTAGTTATATTTTAGAAAAAAAACATCGCCCCCGCTCCGTAATCGCCCCAGATCGCCTTCTGTCTGACGCTTTAGTTATGCGCTTATCCAAATATCTCCAAACTCTTCTTGCTATGAATGTTCTCGATAAATCTTCATACCTACGTCTGTATGGCGTTGGCGCCCGAAGAAAATTCCATCCATGTGTACCTACTTTTGATCAGTTTCCGTATCTCCACATTTGTGCGTTCATAGCCAACATGCCTCCCTTACGTTTCATGAATGAAGGTATCATTATAATTATACACAATAATATACAATACGAGCGGGAATGATACAGAGTATATCGGGCATGTTACTACGTTACTTATAATAAACTAATTAATGATGGTGCAGTACTATTTGATATAAAAAGTGTATGTTTTAAGGAATATTTGGGGGGTGATTCATAGCTATAACACATCGCCAAGCGGTAGGATATGAATGTTGTGTGAGGAAAAGAAAGAAGAAGAATGAAAGTGGGGATAAAGTTTGACCTGATTGAAAAATTTCAATTTCTCAGTCAGATCAAATCAGATTTAAATTGTTACTACACAATCACCAACGATTTTAAACAAATATTTTATTATATTAAGACAATATCTAACATCGATCAAACTAATTTGGCGCAACAATAAAATACAACATTTTATTTTCGAATATAAATAAAACAATGAAGTATCGTAGTATCATGCGGGCGTCAGTCCAGCTCCCGCCCATTGGACAGTCACTCGAAAAAAATGAGCTCTAAAACAAAATCACCGACAAAACAACTATAAAATTCATTGTAACATAAACAACTGCATACCAACAGCAATTTACGAGACGGCTATAAACACGCAGCAAGATTTTATTACCGCAAAATTTACAACAACGATATTAAAAGATCCCGAACGATATTAAAAGTCCCAATATTATTTCAATAATCTTAAAGTAAAAATGTTTACTATTAATTAGTAATATTGTTCGAGAGCTCAGAAAACTCAAACACAAACTTAACAAAGGCTCAACGAAACCTAAAAGGCTATAGACAGTAAGTAACAAGAAGACATGTTCGGTGACAAATCATTGTATCATAAACACTGATTGGATTATGGAAAATGGTACATCTCACACTATATTTCCATACAGATTTATACCGAGAATACAGTCTTAACGAAACGATCGTACTTCAAAATGCCATTGAACAAAAAATGAAGGTCATCAATAAACCGATCTTAGATCGGGATAATATAAAAACTTGTCTGTTTCAATCCAGTGTTTTCGTCGTCCACTAAAAATCTCTATAAAAGTTTGATCCCAAGAACGTAAACGTCTAAGTTGATCCTTAGTCCATGTCTGAAGAAAATTTGCATCGGTGGATCGTCAAGGACTAACTGATCATAATGTCAAAATCGGTGTAGATCTAAGCCATGAGGCCGATAAGTCACAATCTATATAAAAAAGACTAGAGTCTTTGGAAGCTCACGCTTGCTTCGGATGCGGCGCGGGGGCCGGGGGCGCAGGCTTGAAGCACTGCAGTAAGAACGCCGTGTACATGATGAACGCTATTGAAAGCGCTATCAATGCGTACATAAAGATGTTTAGCTCGGGTTGTCGGAATCTGTTCTTTCGAAGCCATTCTAGTACTTCATCTCCAGACAGGAGGTCGCCTGAAAAAAGTATATGTTAAACGTTGGAAAATTCTATTCATATGGTAACCAATCAATTACTTACGAAGTAAAGGTAATGGTTACTTGGTCCATCACCAAATATGAAAATCTTACCTCTGTATATACTGGGGAATCGTTTCCTGAAGTACACGATAGCTGGCAGCTTGGTGACTCCCCACTTGCGAGCGTACCGTGGGTCTTCCATCTTCACGAATGTGATATCCAGGTTATCAGTTTCACTGTCAATGTTCTCCAGTTTGTCTAACACCGCGTGACTTTCCGATGATTTTTCATCTAAAACCACCAAAATCAGTTAATATTCCATACTTATTAAGAAAATCATTGAGATTTCGAATGTTTAATTCTACTTACAGAAGTAAACAGCCAAGAATTCATTCTCCTCCAATAATTTGTCCAACATCTTACGGTTGACCTCTTCAATTTCGTTTTTGATTTCAAATACGTCCTGAGAAGTCAACCACTGTAGGACTCTGTCTGCTTGATGGAGGTCGCCATCATATAACATCGGTATTTGTTTACGGAAGTAAACCAGGGAAGGTATGTTAACAACGTTATAAGTAGCGGCTGCTTCAGGACTGGAGATCTTGACGAAATCAATGCCAAACTGGTCGACTTCTCCGTCTATTTGTTCTAGAGATTCGAGTATTTCTTCACATTCTGAACAATCTTCTTCATCATCTAAAAGTGAAATTGTTATTAAAAATGTTGAACTCCTTAATATCAATTTTAACTATTTCGCTAGAATGCGCTTGATTTGAAACGAAATCTCAAAAAACCTACTCATCTTCTCTAACAAATTAATGTATTCAATATTCATACGTACAGAAAAAGACAACCAGCAGATGCGATTCATAAAGCAATCTCTCCAACATTCTGTCGTTGACAGACTCAATTTCATCAGCCAATTCCCTGTTTTCATCGTCAATTAGCCATTCTAGAATAGACTCTTCGTTTTGTAAATCACCTTCGAATAGAAGTGGATTACCATTCCTGGAAACAAAATTTTCATATAAGACTAATTCAAAACCAGTTTATTTGAATTCATGTCTTATAAAATTATAATTTTTACCTGAAATAGACCATTGCTGGGAAAGTTTTGATTGAATATCTTTTGGCAAGTTGTGGGTCTTGAATCTTTACCATGTGAATACCGTAAACGTCACATTCGTCGTCAATACTTTCCATTCCCTCAAGAATATGGTCGCAGATATGGCAGTTCAGTTTGTCTAACAAAAGGGAAACGTATAACGTATTATTGATTACTTTAGTTAAAAATTATTCATCAAGAAGAATTTTTAGCTTTTTATAAACTTACAAAAGTATACAGCCAAATATTGTGTTTCTTCCACCATTTTTTCCAACATAACTCTAGTAATAAGTTCGATACGATCTTCAGTTTTCTGAGTAATCAACCACTGCAGTACTTCCTCTTCTTCAATCAGAGATCCTTCATACACGTTTGGCACATTATTTTCAAAGTACACCATTACTGGGAAATCAGTCACTCCATAAGCCTCGGCTATAGAATAATCTTGAGTCTTAACGAACTTGATTCCGTGTCTATCACAGTCGTCATCGATATTTTCCAGTTCTTCCAATATTCCGGCGCATTGCTCGCAGTCGGGACCATCTGTAACATCCACATCTATTGCCAATTAAAGTGTAATCACGTTTTGTGAGCAAACTGCATTGAATGGACAAACTGTTTCAGTACTATTGTGAGCACTATGGGCAGTTCCAACTGTGCTGCTACGTAAACCAAAACCAAAATACCATTCTTTATGTACTCGCACTTGGTAAATCACAATTCGGATGCGAACGTGGACAGAACACTTCACAAACTCGGCACAAGTGGAAGTTTGGGAATAGGGACTAAATTGACTAATGAAAAACATAGACCTCAATTATGTATCTACACTTAATGCATTCATGCTACATGCAACAAAAGAAATGACTACATAGACAGAATAGGGTCATTAGAAAACTTTGCGATTGCAAGGGAACATATTGCCAATGGACACGGCTCTAATGGGATAGAAGTACCCTCTGGTTCCTGTCCCTCTTCCTCCTCATAGAGAACATGCTCTTTCTTTTTCGCTGTCTTTTTCGGCATTTTCGAATTGCACATTTCACATAACGTTTTGTTCCCTAATAAAAAGCAAGATTATTAATAAAATATACATAATTAATGTTAAATATATCTTCATCGGCATCTGCCTTCTTATTTTCTTCATGTTTCTTCTTGAATTATTTCAATTAATGTATTAGATAAAGTATGAAATAGCAAAGTATGTATAAAATTAGTTGTGTGATGTGTGTGCAGTATAGAAAATGTATAATTTCTCTCTTTCGTGCAACTTACAGAAGTAAACCGCAAGTGATCCAGACTCTTCAATCAAATCTAATAAGTCTTGACCTTCGAGAGCCTCTATGACGTCGCCTGCTGGGTTTTTCTGAGTTAACAACCAGCTTAGTAGTTGTTGTTCGTCATACAAATCTCCTACAAAACAAACAAATTTTATATTAAAATGTTGCTCCACAACAAAAGTCATTAAAATACGTTAAAAAATAGCTAAATGCAACTATGTAAATGCCATAAAATCTACTGTACCAGCATAAATAACAGGATCTTTAGAACCCATCTTGAAGAACAACACAGCAGGCAGAGCGAACACTCCGAATTCCTTAGCCATCTGTCTATCATCGATCTTCACGAAGTTGATACCAGAATCATCAGCATCGTCATCAATGTGCTCAATCTCTGCTAGCACTTTAGGACACTGTTTGCAGTCATTACTGTCTAAAACATGTGTTATGTGCAATACAATTGGATTTGTGAGTATCAGCTTTTGAAAGAACATAGACTAGACTAGAAAATATTTCATTTACAACATTCTTTGCAATTCGAAACTACCTAATAACTGAAATTAAATGGAATAAAATGAAATCTAAAGAGAACTCACAAAAGAATACCGCTACGTAGTCAGAAGTCTGTCTAATCTTTTGGAACATTTTCCTGTTGACTTTCTCGATATGATCTGTCAGTTCCATATTCTCAGGGTTTGTCAACCAATCCAATATTTCCTCTTCATCATCAATATCGCCGTCATAGTTGATGGCCTTGGTTTTTCTAAAGTATGTGATTCCGGGTGGATTGCGGAAGCCATATTTCTTCGCCATTAAACGGTCGCTACATTTTACTATTTTTATTCCGTATTCAGCTGCTTCGTCGTCGATTAGTTCCACGTGTCGGAGTACTTTTGGACTATCTGGATCCTCCTCTTTATCTGCAATAGATTATTCTATATGTTAAAGTCTGTGCAGATTTAATAAATGATGTCATATTAATAATTACGATACTTACAAAAAACAACAGCCAAGAATTCTTTAGTTTCGATATATTTGAACAGTTGGTCTCTATCAATTTCCTCTATACTTTCATCTTCCTTCTGCTTGACCATCCAATCCAACACCTCAGATTCGTCCAATAGGTCCCCTAAAATTGGTTAACATTTTACTTCACGCTGAAAACCCTATGAACTAATAAAATGCTTTAAAGAAACCACATCCATTTCATAATTTGGGAAACTCACCATTAAAATCCAATAATTGGCATGCGCGGATACAACTACAGCAATACCATGCTGACATCATTCGTGTGTGAAATGAGTAATGACAGTTTTGGTTTATTAGAAAAATGTATTTATTTAACAAAAAAAGTTGTTTCAGCGCCGACTCAACAATTCAACGTAACAAATAAATAAATTAAACATTCATGCGAATTTTCGGCCAAACAATACAACTTACACTTATCGACATAATTTGTCACACAACGCCAGCACTGTTCGACCGGAAAGCTTTAGACGACTCTAACTATAACATTAGTCTTCAATT